>OY992536.1:4020910-6420910 GCA_963921195.1 Pegoplata infirma | reverse complement strand
TAAATTTGAATTATTCGGTTAACCGAATAATATCAATTAAAAATTTAAATTGAATATAACACCACGAATTGTATACACTTTTTTAGCATTTCATTAATAAGAAATATATATCCGATATAGCGAAGCTTTAAATACCCGTTAGCCCAAATAACGAGTTTTTGTATGACATCCTGAAAAATTATCCCAATCAAAATTGGCCCCAATTTAATGTGAAAAAATGTCAAAAAAATAAAGCAATTTTTAAAAAAGGGAAAAATTAGCCAAATTGCTTAGATGCACCCCTAAAAAGAGTTTCGAACTCGGTACTAAAAATATAAATATAAAAATTTGTTTTTTTATTTTTATTTTTTAGGGCCGAAATTGCAATAATTTCATCGGTCGATATCTCCGTTATATAAAAAGATATCTAAAGGATTCCAAAAATATTTTGAAGAAAAATAGTAGATGTGCTGAACTATTTACACCGTCCGACAAAAATGAAAAAAAGTTGTTAAACAGGAACTGGGTAATATACGTTTGAAACTAGAGACTAAATTTAGTAAAACTGCATTTCATTTCGTGATCCTGTTTCCTTTTAAAACGACTTCAAAGTTTTAGAGGATTAAATTTTATAAAACATTGGGAAAGATCCTTCTCTTTCATTTGCCATTACCATTGGTATCCTAGGACAAGTACAAATATTAAGAAAAATTATTTAAAATGTAATCCTTTAAAACTTTGGGAAACAGGATCACGAAATGAAAAAATGTAAATGCAGTTTAACTTCATTTGATCTCTACTTTCAGACATATATTATCCGGTTCGTGTTTAATATTGGCTGTCGGACGGTGTTATACATTATAAAATAATAATTCGTGGATTTATAGGGTTCCAAACATTGCGACATATATTATCCGGTTCGTGTTTAATATTGGCTGTCGGACGGTGTTATACATTATAAAATAATTCGTGGATTTATAGGGTGCCGAACATTGCGAAAATCTGAGTTTATGCAGTATTGTCAATCGAAAATCTAAATATCTCAAGATGAGATAGATCAGTTCTAAGGTCAGATCGTTTTCGGCGCATAAAAAACTATTAGAAAATATATGTATACTGTTAGCAATGTATAAAATATTGGCTAGGATTACTAAGTTTTTTTTTTTAAACCGAAATATCTTTTTAGGACCTCGATAAAATATTTTCTTGACGAAGTTTTTACATGTTACTAAAAGAGAGTTTGATAAATTTTTTTAGACCTAAACTTCTTTCAGCAGAACCGTAATTTAAATTAAAAATGAAACATCAAAACTCAAAATAAAGCAAAAAAAATGTGTAAAACTACTAAAAAATGAAATTTCGATTAATCGGTTAACCGACACAAATTAATCGGTTTATTTGTTATTTGAAAATTGGCAATTTTAAATTATTCGAACAGTTAATCGGCCAAAATTAATCGGTTAACCGATTAACGGTTAATCGATTGAATACCCTAATAAATACCCTCCAAAATGCACAAAATGATAGTAAATTTTCTAACGTGAAAAAATAACAATTTTGATTAGAAATATTTTATTTTGTGTAAAAACACTTTTTTTTAGTAATTTTTGAAAAAAAAAAAAATACTAAATTTTTTTTTTGAGTGTAAAATTTATCTGAGTGTATAATTTTTTTCGAGTGTATTTTTTTTAGTGTAAAAATATCTTTGAGTGACAAAAATACGTTGTAAAATATTTTTGTGACTTACCAATGTTTTTAAAACATGTTTAACGGGTTTTCAACACGTGAATTTAAGGTGAAACTAATCAGAAATTCACGGTTTCGCTAATAACTTTTGAACCACTGCACTGTGGCTAAAATCACTGATCTAGCGGCGTTTTAGTCAAAATTAAAAAATTAAAACTGATAAATGTTTTGCACTGTATCGATTACCTATACTTTACAGAGAAAATTAACGTTTCACTTTTGTTTTTCTCTTAATATTCGCACAGCTGTAAGCTATCAAATATACATTTTCTGCAGCAAGTGTATTAATGGAATTTGGGGCCTAATTACTCAGTGAGTTTTTCTTGACACTTTTAAGTCAATTGTTTATACATTTTGAGCCAAAAAGTTTTAATTGAAAGTAAAAGATATGCCTTAACTAAAAAATAACTGGGCTATTCATAATGAGTAAATTAAATCTAATGTAGGTTTATTTGACTGATATTGCATGAATATTTGTCAAATAAACCTACTTTAAGTACACTTTAAGTATTATGAATAAAGGCCTAAATGTTTTTGGCCTGTGTGTATCTAGTTTACTATTAGTTCATTATAGGAGTTTACATTTGTGATATTAACTATAGTTTCATAGACTGCAACTTTTGAAATTCGATCGTATTCGGTCCAATTCCTGTTTTGTTTATTATTTTGGGTTATTTTTGTTGTTACGTTTCAGTATGGCGTGCTAGTTCGCGCAAGTTGCTCGGTTTTTAAGGGTCCATCTGCTGTCCAAATAAACAGTATAAACGCGATACAGACCACAATTTTCAATCGATTTGGCTGAAATTTGAAATTTAAGTTTCTTTTATCGCAAGAACAACACCTATTAAATTTTGACAAAATCAATCCATGTTAACCCATAGCCCCCATGTAAATGTCCCCTTCAAGTTTGACTTAAATACCCCTAACAATAGTATTCAAGATATCCTCTTGAAATTCGACCAATAAAGGTTTTTTATATTCATAAACAATCGCTCTAAATTTTAATGGAATCGGACCATTTTAATTTCTAGGCCTCATACAAACCACCCTCCCAATATTCACATAAATTTCCCAAAATACATAAAAATAAATAAATATTGTTTAAAAATTAATTCTTTTTAAATTTTATAATCGCAAATAAGCACTAGACTTTATTATTTTACATTTCCGAATTAAGCGCCGCTAGATTGGCCATTTCGGCCACTGTGCACTGGACCGATTTGACTGAAATTCAACACGAACTAGGCCAGGGGAATATATACAACAAATATATATTCCAAGCCTTAGCATCTTCAGAGTTGCCTTTCGAAAGTTACCGAGTTTTTTATCTCTTGAATTCACGAAAACCCTTGCCGAAATTCAGTCTTTTGCTCATAACTTTTGAACCACTGGACCGACTTCGCTAGATTGCAATACGAACCTGACCAGGTAGATGTCCAACGTATATGCCAAACTTCAGGAGCCTCCGTAAAGTCTTTCAAAAGTTAGCGTGTTTTCAACAGACAGCCGGACGGACGGACAGACGCACGGACGGGCATCGCTAGATCGTCTTAAAAATCGATCGAGGATCATGAATATATATACTTTATGGGGTCTTAGACCATAAGCCCGCTTTTGTGTCAAAATGTCTGTATAAAACTTTCGTGAAAATAAAAAATTCTGTTCCCTGCCGCATAGCGGTTTAAGCTAAAATTCAAAAAAAAATACATATTTCATCCTTTTTCTAGGCAACGAAGTTTTTATACTCTCCATCGACAGTATGGGGGTATACTCACTTTGTCATTCCATTTGTAACGCATAGAAATATCGGTCGGGGAACCCATAAAGTATATATATTATTGATCTATGATCGATTATAAGTCATTCTATGAATGTCCGTCCATCCGTCCGTCTGTATTTTTAAAAAAAATTAAAAATTATTAGAAAATGGTATAAATGGTAAAAGTTCAAAAAGCATAATAAATAATTTAGTAAACATTTATCGCGTTGGGGAAGGTATCCCCTAGCACCCCCACAGAGCCCCTCCCCAAAACCGCCGCTGAAATTTTTTTATTTGTACTTTAACATGTTGGAGGGTATCAAAGATTCGGCACAGCCGAATTTAACACTCTCACTTGTTTTTGTTGATGTTATCTATTTGAAAAAAATTGGCTTTCCTGTCTAGACAAAATTAGATTCAAAAATATTCCAAAAAAATTTTTTTCGTGATTTATGGGAATTTTAAGTAATAAAAAATCGCGAAATCGTATCTTTATTAGCAATTTCTCCGAGTTAAGCCACTTTAAAAAAATATGCTATGATGGAAAAGCTTCTGCTAGAACTCCAAATACCTACCCCGAAGTCTAATAAAAATCAAAAATATCTTTGAGCACACACATCGCGGATTCAGTAAAAATTTCCAAAAAAAAATCATTCTTCAGCCGCGATGAGGGAGCTGAAGGAAGTTTTTCACAAAATTTTAATGAAGTCATTTTGGCTCTCAATAGGAATTTTCTGGACCCCTTTCAGCTCAAAAAAAGAGCTGAATGGGGCCTATTGCACTCGTATATTATAGTTTTTTTTTGGGAATTTTTATTAAATCCGCGATGTTGGTGCCTAAGTATTTTTTTTTGATTTTTATAAAATTTCGGGAGAGGCATTAGGAGTTTCAGCAGAAGATTTTCCACCATAGTATAATTTTCTAATGTGACTTAACTCGGTGAAATCGTTAATGAAGTTTCGATATCGTGATTTTTTATCTATATATATAATTTCCCTATTTGTGTGTTCCTCTTTTTTTGTCTATCCAGAGCTTTTTGAAGCCCACTGATAAGCTACAAAGCTGAAAATTGGCATGCATATAGTAAAAGACCTGGGGCAGGTCCCAACGTAGCCGGATTTTCTGTTTTTTGTCTGTGGGCGGAGAAATAAGCGGAAAAGTGGGCGTGGCAAAACTCAATTTTTTTACATTTTTGCTTAATTTAAAGCCCCCTAATGACTTAGGAAGCTGAAAATTCCCTAGAATATAGTTCTAACGATGGTACATATCCCCAAGTATTTGGATTTAAAATTTTCGCAATGTGGGCGGAGAATTGAGGGGAAAAGTGGCGTGGCAAAATTGGGATTTTTTAACATTTTTACTTCTTTTGAAGCCCCCAAATGACTTAGGAAGCTGAAAATTGCATAGCATTTAGTTCTAACAATGAAGCATATCCTGAAGTAGTCGGATTTAAATTTTATAGACTGTGGAAGGAGAACTAAGAGAAAAATGGGGCGTGGAAAAATTTTCTTTTTTAATATTTTAACTAATTTGAAGTCCCCCAATGACCTATGATGATGAAAATTGACATTTTTGCTTATTTTAAAGTCCTCTAATGACATAGGAAGCTGACAATTTCCTAGCATATAGTCCTATCGATTAAGCATATCCTGAAGTAGTCGAATTTTAAATTTTTGGACTGTGGGCGGAGAATTGTAAGGAAAATGGGGAGTGACAAAATTGGGATTTTTAACATTTTAACTTCTTTTGAAGCCCCCAAAGAAAGCGGAAAATGCATAGCGTATAGTCCTAACGATGTAGTATATCCTGAAGTAATCGGATTGAAGATTTCTCGACTGTGGACGGAGAATTAAGAGATAAAAGAGCATGGAACAATTGGGTTTTTTAATATTTTAACTAATTTAAAGACCCCCAATGACTTAGGAAGATGAAAATTGGCATGTATATCGTAGATTTCATGGGAAAGATCAACACAAACCTGGATTTTTGATATTCAGTGCATGGGTGGTGAATAAGAAAGGCAAAGGGGCGTGGTAACTTTATTTTCATCTATTTCCTGTATATACAATTTTTTTTGTGTTTCTCTTATTTTTTATGTATCCAGCGCCTTATGGATCTTATTGATAAACTTAAAAGCTGAAAATTGGCATGTATATAGTAAAACACCAGGGACAGATTCTTACGAAGCCGGATTTTTTGACTGTACGAGAAAAAGGGGACTTGGAAAAATTAGATTTTTTTTAACATTTAAGAGTATTTTTAAGCTCCGCCCCAATGAATTAGGAAGCTGAAAATCCCTAACAGTTCTAACTATGAAGCACATTCTAAAGTAGTCCGATTTAACATTTTTGAAATGTAGACGGAGAGTTGAGAAGAAAAAGGGGCAAGGCTATATTGTGTTTTTGTTTTTTTTTTTTAATTTAACTAACTTTTAAGCCCGAATGACCGAAGCAGCCGAAAATTGACATCATATTGTCCTGACAATGGAGCATATACTAAAGTAGTCAGACTTAAAATTTTTGGATTGTTGATGGAGAACTAAGAGGGAAAAGGGGCGTGGATACGAGTATATCACTAAAGAGTGAGCTTATCCTAAAGTAGTCAGATTTAAAAAATTTGGAAGTGGTGGAAGGCGGCGAAATTTAGTTTTTAAACATTTATACTATTTCTGAAATCCCTATTGACTAAGGAAGCTGAAAATTGTAAAGCATAAAGTATTGACAATGGATCATATCCTTATGAAGTCAACTGTGTACGGAGAATTATAAGGTAAAATTTAAGTGAAAAAATTGTGTTTTTTTAACATTTTATCTAATTTTAAAACCCTTAATGACTAACGGCGGATTACTCAATGAAAAGTTAGCTGATAACTGTCGATTTAACGGAGCCTTTTGTCAAAATTTGTATAAAAAGGATAAACTTAACAAAGGGTTATTTTATAACGGAGCATTGAGTAATCCAGCCTAAGGTAGATAAAAATTGCCATGCATATAGGAGTGACCATGGGACAGATCCACACGATGGATTTTTGATATCCGGTTTAAGGACGGAAACGAAATGGGCGTGCTAAATTTAGTTCTAAAATTTTTATCAATAAAACCTTTTATACTTAAAAATTGTTTTCCAGTTTGGGAAATATATTGATATAACTCAATCTAGCAATATTAAATTTTTGAAGCACAAACATAATTTTTTTATAAAGTTTGGTAAAAAATTAGAATTATTGAGAAAAGTGATTTGGTGTTCCGCCTGGCAGGGACAGGCTATTCAACTAGTAGTCCCATAATTCTACAAAAAAAATTTTTTCCAATACTTTTTAGTGTGATCTCTTCTAAACATGGAAGACCTATTTTTCCAAATAGATGACAGGAACAAAAAAAATTGGTTTCCTTGAAATAAGACGAAGTATGTTAATTTTTTGGGTTTTTACTTTAACCGCGATGCGGAAAGGTGAGGAAATTTTTGATGTTCACGAAAATTTTATGCAGTCATTTTGACACCAAAAAGAAAGTTTTTGGACCCCTTCTGCTCAAACAAAAAATAAAAGCAAAATCGATACGGCCTATTAGTACTTTTGTGAAACACAATTTTTTTTTTACCTTTTTCGCAAAAACGCGAAATTATTTAGAAAAACTGGGAGACACGAGTATTTTATTTACGACCCCACTTCCAAAGTGTAAAAAAGTGTTTTTTTTATACCCTCCAACCCATGCGCGGGTACAAGGGGGGGGAAAAAGGGGAAATTTCCCCCCCCAGACCAAATTTCGAAAAGAAAAAAAAAAGGAAAAAAAAGAAGAAAAAAAAGAAAAAAAAAGAAAAGGGAAGAAAAAAAGAAAAAAATTAAATTTTCTAAAAAAATTTCGAAGTCCAAAAATTTTTGATAGAAAAAAAATCTGGAAATTTTAAAAGGACAAATTTTTTAAGGAAAAAGTGAATCAATCTGAAAATTTTCTGTAAAAAATATCTGTCAATCTTATTACTTATGAATTTTGGCATAAACAAATTAATTACAATTAGAATATGCTTCTTTTTGTTTAGAAAAATGTTACAAGATCTTAATTTGGTTTATATAAAAAGTGTTTGTCTTCTTCATAGCAATAAAAAAAAATATCTTAAAATCTTAAAAATCTTGATAGTCGAACTTACATTTGTAAAACTATTTTAAAATTTTTTTTTCTAAAGAATAAACTTTTTCTAAGGAAAAAATTCTCAGAATCTGAGACTTTTTTATATGAAAAAGGTCTCAAAACTTATTTATAGGAAAAAGGTCTCAGAAAAATTTTTCTATGGGAAAAAAATCTCAGAATTTCTGAATTTGAGATTTATTTCAAGGAAAAAGGTCTCAGAATCTGAGTCTTTTTTAAGAAGAAAAAGGTCTCAAAGTCTGAGACTTTTTGTTGTTGAGAAATAGTCTCAGAAGTTGAAACTAACTGAATTGGTAGAAGGTCGCAGAATCTGAGACTTTTTCAACGGGAAAAAGGTCTTAGAATCTAAGACTTTTTTATAGGAATAAGGTCTCAGAATCTATGACCTTTCTATAGGAAAAAGGTCTTAAAGTCTGAGACGTTTTGTATAGGAAAAACATTTCCGAATCTAGGACTTTTTCTATAGGAAAAGCGTCTTAGAATCGGAAAAGATTTCAGAATCAGAAAAAGGTCTCAGAATCTTTCACTTCTTCTTTAGAGAAAAAGTGACAGAGTTTTTATCTTTTTCTATAAAAGAAAAAGCTCTCAGAATCTGAGACTATTTTTTTTTTAGGAAAAATGTGTGAGAATCTGAGCCTTATTCTTTAGGAATAAGATCTCAGAATTTGAAACTTTTTCTTTAGGAAAAAGGTCTTAGAATCTGAGACATTTTCTATTGGAAAAAGGTCGAAGAATCTAAGACTTTTTCTATAGAAAAAAGGTCTCAGAATCTAAAATTTTTTCAGTACGAAACAAATCTAATAATCAGAGACATCTCTATAGGAAAAATGTCTCCTATAAAAATGTTCCATATAAAAAAAAATTCACGAAAAATATCTCAAAATCTGATATTTTCTATTTATGAAGAATTTCTTCTATTAAATTCTCAGATTTAGACTCTTCTTATGTATACGAAAAATATAAAATTTTTTTTTAAATTTCTTTTAAAAATCCGAAAATTTTTCTAAACGAAAATAGTCTCAGATTCTGAGACATTTAGTCTCATATTCTGAGAGATTTTCTCTATAAAAAATAATTTTTTCAGACAAAATGTCTCAACATCTAATGTTTTCTATGTAGGGAGAATTTCTTCTATTAAAAAATTATCTTATTATACAATTTTCTTTTAAAACAAATTAAAAAAAAAATTATATAAACGAAATATGATCATGAAAAACAAACCTTATTCGGCAAAACTTGATGATTTTATAGCTTTCCCATCACTTTTTTTTTGTAAAAAAAACGTATCCCTTTTTTTTGCTCGTCAATAAAGGAGAATTTATGATTTTTTTCGAAGTAAAAAAAATTTTCCCCCCCCAGACCCAAAAGCTGTACCCGCCACTGCTCCAACCACAGTATGGGGGAATACTCACTTTGTCATTCCGATTGTAACGCATTAAAATATCGGTCGGGAACCCCATAAAGTGTATATATTATTGATTCATGATCGATTCTAAGACATTCTGTGAATGTCCGTCTGTCCGTCTGTTTGTCTGTCTGTAGATAACACAATGCAGTCCAAAATAAAATAGCTAGACTCCTGAAGTTTGGCACAAATATGTCTCATGTTCGTAGGCAGGTTAAGTTTGTGAATGGGCAAAATCGGGCCAGGGTGAAAAAAGTTCCCCCTTGAAGAACTGAACCAACCTCTGAAAAAATACACTTTTTTTACATGTTTTGTTGTATTTTTGTTAAATATATTAAACATTTGGTATATTTATCGTGATGGGAAGGTGCTCTCAACGTCCCCCCACTGACACCACCCCCCCCAAAAAAAACGCCCCTGAATTTTTTTTCATTTTTTTTACATTTTGGAGGGTATAAAAGATTCGGCACAGCCGAATTTAACACTCTTACTTGTTTTATTTTAAGTATTTCTTATTTTTTTTCTTAGAATTAAAAAAAAAAACGGGGAAAATAAAACCACCAAAAGAAAATTTCATACAATTATCACGATTTTATTAAATCAATATAAACAATTGTGTCAAAAAAAAAATTAAATCAAAACCATAAATTTATTTCCTTTTAAATTTTCGCCAATAAGAATAATCAAAGGCACATTTTGAATTATTAAAAAAAATAAATTTCCTTTTATTTGCTAACTAATGCAATATAAAGTTCAATTACCTTTAAAAATTTTGTTTCTAATGCAATCCAAAGTACAAGTAGCGCAAAAAAAAAAAAAAAAAAAATAAGTTCAATAAACTGAGTATTGGACAGAAAGAAAAATACGAAAAATAAATAAAAAGATTTATGTTACAAATAGATAGATTTCACATTATTGTTTACTTAAATTACAATATAAATATAATAAATACGATCGAATACAACTTATATTGGTATTAAATACAAAATCCAAAAAGACAACACCATACAAAAACAGAGGCAAGAAATCAATAGAAAACTATGAATATTTATAAGATTACTAACAATAAGTATCTAGAAAATTCCCAAATATATTTAATACAAAAGAAAACAAAAATTTTGCGAAAACAACACGTTGATTATAATAATTAACACTAACTTAATGAATACCACCTACATTCAATTTTTAATTGACACGTTTAGATTGTAACAGAAAATTTATTTGAGGTCAAAAAACATTACAAAAAATATATAGTAGGACAAGTCAATAAATCGTTTCAAAATCATTCAAGGCTAAAAAACGCTCGTTTTCCCCAAAAATTCCGATTTTAACTATATTGCACTTTAAAATAAAAATCTGCAATCTTAACTTGTGAAATATATGAAATATTATGTCTAGTTTAATGTTTAATTATACTTCAATGATTTTTTAAAATCTGCTGAAGTTTCCTTAGCAAGGGTGAAACAGATCTGTTTAACTTTTTTATAGCAACAATTTATCTATTATGAGAAAATAATAAGTAGAATTTTTGAGCCTCGAACCAGAATAATACTTTTATTATACATATTTATTTTGTTATATCTTGTGGTACAAAAACTAAAAAAAAACAAAATCTAATCTTAAAATTTTTTGGACAATCTAAATGCTTCCCAAAATATAAATTCCCTAGATAGAAATTTTATACCCAGATTAGTCTAATGAAATAAAGGTCAAAAATACCATTAGCATAATTTTTTGTCTACAAAACATTATCTAGTTAAAATAATTAAAATTGCTAAAAAAAATTAACCAAATAAAACAGTTTAATTTTTTGTTTTAAATATTTATAACTTATCAAAAAATACCATTTGTTTTTAATCCCTTTCACTTTAGATAAGATATATATATTTTTTGCACATTTTCAAACATGTTGTTTGAATACAATAATATTAACGGTATTCACGTCAGAATTGCTTGCTCTTGCTAAATGTTAATTGCAAAGTACTTATGTTAACGCTACTTTCTCTTTTAGAACACTCCCCGAATAAAAACTCAGAGGTTTTTTGCTTTCAAAAATTTCGGGTATTTTTTCGGTATTTTTTTTTTATTTATTCCTCTTATTTAATTACAACTCATTCTTTAATAATTTCAACCTAAGAGATTAATCACATTTGGAGCGGGAAGCGGTTTTCCGCAACTCTCCCCATACATTTTGTATGAAAACAAAATTCCGCGACGTTTTTCCGCTGAAATAGATTCTATTCTATTTTCATCGCGTTTTTTTATCTCTCTCATTTTTGCTTTCATTTTATTTTTAGGCGTTGCCAGATTTTAGCCAAAAAAAAGTATTGTTTTTCTGTACAGTGTTGTAAAATACAAGTAAATTGCATTTTTTTTTTTTTGAAAAAAAAATATTGAAAATTATTTAAACAATGGAGTTTAAAGTTTTAAAGATGCAATGTGTAAAATTTGTTTTACCAAATGTGTTTTTTATTTTTTTATTTTATCGAATAAAATAATTGTGCAAAAGTTGATGTTCTATTTAATTATTTTCTTGTTTTGTAACTGTTTCATAAGATTTTATCTCTTGATCTTAATTGAATGAGTTCTTATAATATTGAATAATTTTTATTGTTTAAATATAAAAAAAATGTTCTTACCAATAGTAAAATGTCTAAATTTATTAAAATATTTATCACAACAATTATACATTTCGAAGTATGAATGTCAAAAATAATGTAAAGAAAACCGCAAACCGCTAGACGCTTAATTTAAATTAATCACTCGATTTTTGACGCGTTTTTCCGCTTCCCGCTCCAATTGTGATTATTCTCTAACCGAGAACTGGCAATAACAATGACCGTCGTCTCGTTTTAGTGAAACATACAAAGGGTTCTGGTGGGAATCGAGCCCACGACCCCCACGATCAATGACTAGTTCGCAACCAACTAACCTATATAATTGAGAATATAATTATTTTATATTTGGACCACAACAGAATTATCACAATTTTTTTAAAGACTACTGAAAATTACCAAAGTTTTTAAAGCATAGTATTTATTGGGAGAGTGTCCTTAGAAAGAAAGTAGAGTTACCACACTCAGAAAATTATGTAAGAGACTACATGTTAGTTGTTTGAATATTTTACAGTAGTTAGTTATTTTCAACTACAAAGTCAGTTGTTTTTGTTTTATTTTCAACTACAAAGTCAGTTGTTTTTGGATAAAAAATATCAAACAACTATTTCTGTTAGTTATTTTAAGTCGTTTTTTGAATAACTAACAAAAAAGTACTGTAATGTAGTAACAGTTATTTAAAGTAGTTAATTTTATTTTTTTGTCTCTGAAAAATTTTCAAGGTTTTTTTTTTTTAAATAAAAATAAGTTTTAGTTTTTTTATTTTTCACAACTTTAAAAAAAAAAAACTTGAAAAAAATTTGGTCTTCAATTTTTTTTTTTTTGAAAAATTTGTTGAAAAAAAAAATTAATATTGATTATTTTTTTTACTACGTATTAGTTGTTTTGACTACAAATGTAAGTAGTTTTTACTACATAAGACAGTTGTTTTTTGTCAGTTAAAATAACTAACATTGTTAGTTGATTTAACTGAAAAAGTAGTTGACCGCAAAATAACTTACAAAGTAGTTTTTTTAACTGACATTTTCAGTTGATTTTACTAACATAATTTTTTGGGTGCAGGTTTGGGTACAATAAATGACCTCAAACTAGAATTAACTCTTTTTCATTGCACAATTAAGAGGTCGAATAAATAACAAGTTTTTATTATTTTTAATAAAAATTGTAAACCAAAAAAATTGATAATTGCAAAGTTTAAAACATTTAATTACACCTTACGTAGTTTTTTATACCCTTCAACCACAGTACGGGGGTATACTCACTTTGTCATTCTCTATGTAACGCATCGAAATATCGGTCAAGGACCCCATGAAGTATATATGTAATTTTTGTCAGTGATCAATTATAAGATATTCTTGCGATGTCCTTCCGTCCATCCGTATGTCCGTCTGAAGAGGACACGATGCATTCCAAAATAAAAGAGCTAGAACTCCGAAGTTTGGAACGAATATGTCTTATGGTCATAGGCATGTTTAGTTTTCAAAAAGGCAAAATCGGAGCAAGGGAAAAATTTTCCACCTTGGAGAACTAAACCAGCAATTTTTTGCAAGGTTTTATGTACTTTTGTTAAGCCAATGCAGCATTGTAGTGTCAGAAAAAGTTAAAAATCCTGCAAGTGGAAACAGCGCCTAAAAAAAATAAAAATTTGACCAGCCCAATTTTGTGGCCGTGGATATATATTTAAATAATGATTAATTGGATTAACTAATTGCAAGAATCATAATAAATCCATTTGACAACATCTATCGCAAGGGGGGAAATGTCCCCCCCCCAAAAAAAAACGCCCTGAATTTTTTTCATTTTAGAGTTACAAGAGGTTGGGCACAGCCGAATTTAACACTCTCACTTGTTTTTTATTAAAAGTTCCAAATTTCACACTTTACAATGATAAACATTTCTAAAGTGAATACAGTTAATACTGTTTTTATAAAAAAAAAAAAAAAATTGTGCAAATCATTATCACCATTTTTTGTATTTACCAAAAGATTTGTTAAGTAACCGCAATATATGGTATTTAAGCCCTTTTTGTGTTTATGCCACTGACATATTGACTGACTTGAATCGATCAGAATGCTATTGATATTGAATGCAAAGAAATGTAATTGTTGCCAAAAATTTGTATAACAATTTTAATTCTTTCAATGTAAATCTTATGTTTTTGGTGCCATGACCTACACCAATCTGTGGAACTGAGTAGATCTCGCGAAGCATTTATTAAAAAAAAATTCCGAAATTTTAAATTAATAAAAATTAATTCAAATAAAAAAGTTAAATTTTACTTGGCCGAATCTTTGAAAACCCTCCACATTGCATTGTCGATTTAATGCGTGTATATAAATTTGCCATTCCATTTGTAACACATCAAAATATCAGTCTAAAACCCCATTAAAAAGACCTTTGTAGCGATTTTAAAATATTCTAGCGATGTCAGTCTGTCTGTTTCTTGGAAAAGGCGAACACGGCTACATTAGATATGACTGTAATTTACATTATTTAGTTGTTTTGGATTTGAGAAGTTTTGTATTGAATTTGAGCAACGAATCAATGACTATGAGGCATGTCACAGACTTAATTCCGTTCGGATTTGGAAAAAGTGGTTTACTCGTAAAACGCAAAACGAATATTATTTTTTCGCAATGAAATCACTTTTAAAAATCAAAGTGGAATTGAATTGCATAAAAGTGGTTTCATTCGGAAAAAAATGTTTGCTTTGGGTTTAAAGCTGCCCATTCACTTGCAATATTATTGTTCAACTTTTCAAATTGTACAATAATATCGCTTGTGTGTATGTATTATTTACGGTTGTGCAATATATTGGAGAATATCAAAACACTTTTGATATTTATTGTACAAACAAGAATACTGCAATATATTTTATCAGTGTGATGTCTATATTGTACAACTTTTTTCCTCCAAAATAAACAAAATAAGCAAGAGCCACGCAAGCCTCCTCTTCATCACTCATGTCACTAAACATGTTTTATTACACTCAAAATAATTCTACAGTAAAAGGTTTAGTAAGTGATATTGTACCAAAATCTACTAATTCGTTACTAATTTTAGTATCTTCAAAGTACTAACATTAGTAATTTTTATTGGATTTGACTAATATTAGTTAAAAATTTTAGTATTGGTTACCAATTTCTGCACTAGGTCCTTTTGGACTAAAATTAGTTAAATTTTTAGTATTGAATACCCACGTTTTTTTTTGGGTGTAGTTATAAAAGCTTATTTAATTTTCAATTTTTCGATCGCGTGTTTGCGGTTTGATGCAAATTGTTTTGTTTTTTTATGAAATAGGTTATGTTTATGTTTATATCTTGTACAATATATTGGGTTTAAGTATTGAGCAATTTTATTTGCTGTGTAGGGTAAAACGACAATAATATTGCAAAATATTTTTTTTTTTAAATTGAGCAATTTCATTGCAAGTGAATGGGCAGCTTAACGACTAAACCATTTATTCCACTACCGAACGGAATTGAGTCTGTGACATGCCCTTATGAACGAAAATTCGGCTGCCGGTTAAAATATGCAAACAGAGTCGGGAACTGAATAGTATGTAAGCCAAAGAGGATATTATTTAGCTTATTCACTCAAAAAATTATGTTAGTAAAATCAACTGAAAATGTCAGTTAAAATAACTACTTTGTAAGTTGTTTTGGGGTCAACTACTTTTTCAGTTAAATCAACTAACAATGTTAGTTATTTTAACTGACAAAAAACAACTGACTTATGTAGTAAAAACTACTTACATTTGTAGTCAAAACAACTAAAATGTAGTAAAAATGAAATAATCAATAAATATATATATATTTTTTTTTTAATTTTTCAGAAAAAAATTTGAAGACCAAATTTTTTCAATTTTTTTTTTTTTTAAAGTTGTGAAAAATAAAAAAAAACGGAATTTTATTTTTATTTTTTGGAAAAAAACTTTGAAAATTTTTCAAAGATAAAAAAAATAAAATTAACTACTTTATATAACTGTTACTACATCACAGTATTTTTTGTTAGTTATTCAAAAAAACTACTTAAAATAACTAACAGAAATAGTTGTTTGATATTTTTCATACAAAAACAACTGACTTTGTAGTTGAAAACAACTAACTACTGTAAAATATACAAATAACTAACATGTAGTAACTTACATAATTTTCTGAGTATTTGTTTATTTTTCAAAATCGGAGAACAGTTATTGTGTGAGGTTAGGGTGATCAAATTTTACCATATCGCAAGCGCAGTGAAGTTGTGTGAGAACGAAATTGGTGCAAAATATGTCTTGCGATAAAATAATTTTGATGCGCTGAATACAAGTATCGAAAAAAAAATCGCTCTAACGGTTTTCAGGATAATTTTTTTGTAATAATCTTGTCAATATATTCAGCAAGACTGAATTTAATTTTTTTTCAATTGATTCAATTAAAAAATTAATTTGTAATAAGAATTTTAAAATAATTTTAAAATCAATTAAAAAAATAATTGAATGTTTTTTTTTTTTTTTAATAAAAACTTTAATTACGCCCTAACTTTTTTCTATGCCCGTGTTCCTTATTTTACATTTCCAATGCCACCTAAAAATTGTTATTAAAAAAGTTAAGAAGGTCTTCTTAATCAGACGGTTATGTAGAATATTAAAGTTATAAAACTTTTGCATTGAAATTTTAAAACTATTAAACATTATTATATTTTGTTTGCCAATTCATTTCCTTTGTTTAAGAACATTATTGATATTATCGAAGTACTTGGTTACAAAATTATTGATTATAATTTGTTTCTATAAAGTAAATAATAAAAAAAAACTACATTATTTTATTCAATGTCCATTGTTAAATTACTTTTAATAATATTAACCACAACAGGAAATTACAAGAAATTATAAAAACTAAAACAAATGGATGACATAAATGTTGAAAGTGTAAGGAATAATGGAAAAATTGCAATAAAATTTAATTTTTGTTTATCTTGTACTTGGATTTTAAAGAAACATTAAAACAATTTGCGTCGTTTTTAATTTATTTAATTGCTTTAATTGTTATCAACAATATGCAATTGAAACCCTTTTTTAATTTGTAGATTTAACAATTGCCGATAACATTTTATGTTATTTAACTGATGCGTCTTTAGAATTGTATAGGTCGTGACTACACTTTAAAAAGAGACACTTGTATTTTTTAAACTAATACAATTTAGCAACACTGTTCGTCAATATTTGTAACACATGAGAATGTCGTAAAGATAGGGTTGTCATAAAATTACTCGCGTCAGCTAGTGTGTCAATATGTGATCGTTTAAATTTTCTAGACGTAAAATAATATTTTATAATCATCCGTCTGACTGTCTCTGAATTAGATAAATTTCAATTAAAGCATTAGTTTTAGACAAAGACACTTGATTTCACTGCATTTCTATTGGTCTTAATCAGCGCTACAAAAGAATGAGTCGATCAGCGCTGAAAAGACTCATGATTTCATGGCATTATCATGGCGTTCTATTAGTGCTACCAAAGAGTGCTCTCAACTGCGGCATTTGGTCAAAAGCTTACCTAAATAATCAACATGTTAAATTTTAAATTAAATTCCTATGCTGTAATTATAAGATCTAATCTTGTTGCATAGGAAAGTCATAAATAAATCTAAATCTAAAAAATCTAAATAAAGATGAAGTTTGTCTGAACACTCCTGGTCTAACCAAGCTGTGACCTAAAAGTGTGACCACCAAAGTTTTTTTTTAATTTGTATTTGGGTGGTCTAAGAAAAATTAAGCAACAAAAATCCAAATCTTCGATCGAGAACTTTTTGCAAAACTCGCTGTTGAATTGCAAAAAACTACAATTTTTGAATTTTACCGAAAACTACACTCAAAAAAAAAACCTTGTAAAATGAAAAGAAATATTTGTATTTTTATTTTTTGCTACCTCCTATTTGACAAGAGTTCCTAGTAATTTTAAAAGCTTTTTACCAATAATTTTGTAATTTTACAAGTATCGCTATTTGATTTTGATTGACTCGCTTCATCATATTGATGAAATGTTACATTGGACGAAAATTGTGCCAACATTTCATCATATTGATGTAGCTTTTGATCAATATGAAGAAGCTTTTTCTTTGAGTGTGCTTTTAATATCCGCCAGTATTAAATAAATGTTATTGTTACAGACCTGTGATTATATCACAAGTTTTTCCTATTATAAAATAAAAAAAGAAAAATACAAACAATTTTTAGGTTAATATTATTTGTTAGTTGCTAATTGGTTACTACATAGTAACTATATAGTTATTTTGAAACATGCATAAACAATAGAGGGGAGCGGAAATTTAAATGTCTGCAGTAGTATATTGAGAAAAGATTACCAGTAGCCCGTTTCTGTAATTAAAGTGAGAAGTTTTCGCATCAAAAAATATGAAACAAAAAATTCCACAGTTTCTCGACTCCGGAATAAAACCTGTTTCTGTATGTCAATGCGAAAACGCCAGCGTTTGTATTGGAATATTCCAAGATAGCTGTCAAAAAAGTAATCAAAGTGAGAAAAATAGTAAGAAAACAAAAAAAAAAAAATAACACGGATCAATTCAAATTATTCTTCACGGATCATTTAAAAGCAATAAAATAAATATAAAAAAATCAAAATTATATATTGTTGTTAATAATGTATAGTGTTGTATTGATAACAGCATTTTTGCATTTAGAGATTCTTTGATTTTTCTAAAATTTGTGAAAAAATATAATAAATTAGATATTTATACAAATACAAAACAAGTAATTTGTATTTTTCTTACTATTTTTCTCCATTTTTTCATTTATTATCATTTTTTTAATGTTTTTATTTCTTTTTGTCGAAGTCTCGCAACGTTTTAAAATGTGAGTTTTTTTGACAATTCAAATACAAAAGTTTTCGACCAATTACTTTACAGAAACAGTTTTCTCGCATCATTCCAATAAGTTTAAAAGTTTTCGCACAACAAAGTTACAGAAACAGTATAATGTGAAAAGTCACTTTTTGTGCCGATTTACAATGTTTTCGTTTCATTTCACATGTTTCATGTGAGAAATCTTTCGATTCGAGAGTTACAGAAATCAGCTACAGGTGTTATTTGTTTATTGTTCGTAAATAAACTTGCTGGCTATGAAAGACTCTCTAGAGACACGCTCCGACCTTCGAGCAAATAATTACCCAAATTTCGTAAAGATCGGATGTTCGCGGAGTAGAGATTTTCTTTATATATATTATTTTTTCTGCAACAGGTATCAAGCTTGAAAAATTGCACAAAAAAGTGTTTTTTGTTTTGGCATACTCTAATACACATGTTATGGTAAATAGTTTGTCGAACAACAATATTTTCGCTCAAGTACGAGCAAACAATAGTCTCTTTTATATGACAATATTAGCCATCTTTACTGCAAAAAATATTTTCGAACAAAAGAGTTTCATAGAAAACTTAATTAATTTTACTATGCCATGGATGGGAATTGCATATTGGATGGGAATTGCAGAAAAAGGCACGGATGTATTCACCAAATTCTTCACTTTAGAGTAACGTGTTTTTAAAGTAGAACTTTTTTAGTAAATATTAGGGTGTTCATTCGATTAATTCTTGTTCGAATAATCGAACAATTTTAGACGAATAATTGTTCGATTAATTTAAAATTGCTAATTTCGATTAAAGGATTAATCGAAGAATTTATGCCGATTAATCGAATAATAATATATGTTTTTTCTGGAAATATGTATAATTTCTTAAAATTTTTAAGTTCAATAAACAAACCAAATGTATGTTACCGTTGGAATTACAAAATAACACAGTCATGTTTACTTTACTGGTCGTTATTTTAAATTTGTTTTCTGATTTTCGCTGCTCCTGAAGTTTGTATTTGTTAAACGCATTAAATAAGTACCTGTTAAAATTTTGGGTCAAATCGGTCACCTGTATGACCGCGCTAAAATCGGCCAAAGTTTCGAGTTTTCAGCAAAAACGCACTAATTTAAAAAAAAAAAAAAATACAAATTTAAGATTTCCCAAATGTAGTCAGATAATAAATATATTTTTTTTTTGTAATATCGGTAATCCAATAAATTTGTCAAAAAAATTGTTTTTGAATTCTACACAAATCACCAAAATGTATTTTTCTTTAATTTTCTCAAACAATTTAGCAGAAAACTTAAATTTTGATACATTTTAAAATGATTTTAATTTTGTTTTTTTTTTGTTAAAAAAATTTTGAAATACTTGTTATTACTGATGTTTATTTACTCAAGTACCAATTTATTCTGAAATTGTCGAAAAAATCTTATAATATAGAAAATTTCTGAATTTTTAATTATTCGATTAATCGAACAATTTTAAAATTTTATTCGTTTAATCAAATAATTTAAAAATGGCAAATATCGATTAATCGTTTAATCGAACAATTAAAAAACCCGATTAATTGAACACCCTAGTAAATATTTAGTAAAAAAAATTTTTTTGATTTAAAAATTTTGTCAAAAAAATATTTAAAAAAAAAAAAATTGGGAATTTCTTGACCAAAATTTGTGAAAATGTAGATCTATGCAAATTAAATACTTTTTGTTGATTTCGTTGGTCTACTGCGCGGAGAAACATCTACCCAGACTTAAAGCTTTCACATGCAATATCTCCCGAACGAGTGAAAATTTTTCCAAAATTGGAATTTTGTGTTTTATGTATTGAAAAGTTCTACAAAATCTGTGTTTACGAAAGCTTGTGCGATTACACAGGGCAACACTTTTTTCCCCCCGGGTTCTGATATCTAATTTTGGGTATTAGGGGTACGCTGATTTCAAATCTGGCTACCATTTGTTTGGGTCAGCTCTAGTTTTCGAGATATAGCTTAAAGAAACTTTGAAAATAGGATGTTTTTGGCATGTTTGTGAGTCTATATTTACCAACACTAGTCTTACATCCAAAAAGTGAATGACGATTTTAGGTATGTTGGATATGGTGATTCCAAAAATGCTCTTACTTTTGTTGAGTCATCTTTAGTTTTTGAGTTATCGCTAAAATAATTTTTTTTAATTTATGACCTCTTTAATTTTGTCTGAATATTTATGCCCTTTATGCTGTCAGAAAAAAGATAATACCAGTTTTGGAATCCTGGTATCCAATATAGTTAAGTTCGTTTTTAAAACTGAGACACTAATTTTTTTTGGAAATTATAGCCAAGCAAAATTGTTAAAAACCGCACTTTTCAAATCTTTAACAGCGATTTTCTCGCGAACGCGAGCTGATGGAAACAATTGGTTAACAGATTCGGAATCAGAACACTTAAATCCATATAAGTAAATCAGTTGTCAAAGGTCAGGCAAAATGATAAAGTTCAAATTTTTTCAACCTGTGTTATTGTTCGATTTTTGAGAACTTTTAACTTTTATTTTGTTTTGCAATTTTTGTTGGTACATTCCATGTAACCTAAAAATACAAACTGCTTTAATTCGGCTGCTTTTCGACATGTATGAACAGAGTTGTATACTGAAAGATATTTAAACAATTGCAAACATATTTTTTTACACAAACTTTTTTTTGCGGAATTAAAAAAAAAAATCGGCGGAAATTCTTTAAAAAAATTGACAAAATAACTCTAAAATAAAGTTTTTTCAATAATATATTTTGACGATGTTTATTCTGGCTCGAGGTCATTATTTTCTTTACTAATTAAAACCATGATATTCTCATAGCATAATTTTCAAGAAAATTATTTTTTGTTTTAAATTTATTTATGTTGGTCATTTTTGCAAGACTTAATCGACACGTGTTTCGGAATTTGTCAGATTCCATTGTCCAAATTATTTAGCAAAAATAGAAACGATTGACAAACGATGACAAATCGTTTGTGCACAAACTAAAGTATTAATACATATTAGACTCTATCCACAATGTGAATTGGAAAGACGAAGAAATTGTACTACGATACGGCAACGATTGTTAACAACCAACAAAAATATTTAAAACATTTTTACATATGAAAGTCCACTGGACTACAACAATATGTTATTTTGTTGTTTTTTCAATAATCTTTTTACATTGTGGATGGTACTAAATTTAACACTTTTACTTGTTTTCTTTAAAATATTTTAAAC
Organism: Pegoplata infirma; assembly: GCA_963921195.1. Lineage (NCBI taxonomy): Eukaryota > Metazoa > Arthropoda > Insecta > Diptera > Anthomyiidae > Pegoplata > Pegoplata infirma. The sequence goes on along the minus strand of OY992536.1, from coordinate 6,399,168 downwards.
CACTTTAGTGAAAGACTTGAACCTTCACAATTCAATAAAGCAAAGACTCTGTTGGGAGAATTTTAAAAATGAGGGCTTTATTACTGATTCTTATATTATACCCCAATTTAACTAATTTTGGAGCGGGCATGCTAGTAGTAGATATGATTCGTAAATGTGTAAATCCGACATAGAATATTTTTAAAGATTTTGACTCGCTGACAACAAATCTGTGCTCCAAATTTATCCATCATGTCTAGAATTTTAATTATTCGCGGAAAATGCGATAAAAAACGCGATTTATGTCTTTTTTGAAAGCCTGCACAGCAGCCATTGAAATAAAAATCTATTGTAAAGAGTTAGAGTAGAATTGAACTATGATCTCAAAAATAGGATAAAATTGAAGTTGTTGCACTATTAGTGGCCAAACATTTATATTAAAAAAAAAAAACAATGTGCAAAAAATTTGAAAAAGCACCATTTTTAGAAGGCTCTAAAATAAAAACTGGATGATAAATCTTTATTTTCATGAGCACAAAATTTTGGCAAAAGTTCATTCTTTCTTATAGACTTCAATAGCCCAATTCTACTATTGCGCTCTATACCAGATTTGTATTCCACTAAATGGCTGCTCTGCAGGCTTTCAAATAATGCAAAATTTTATATTTTCGCATTTTCAAACGTGAATAACTAAAAATCTAGACGTGATAAGAAATTTTGGAGAGCAGATTTAGAATCAGAAGATCAAAGACTACTAAAACTAAGCATCAGAATTCAAACCGGAAAATGAGTGTTGAGCAGTGTTATTCTTAATTGTATAAGTCCCATGTATGTTGTATTTTCTTATTTGTTTGTCTTTCGATTTTAAAGATACTTGAAAAACAATTTTTATTATAAAAAGGAGGAGTATGTAAAAACAAGTATAACTATTATTTTTATTATTATTAAACTATAATATTTTTTTTTAGTTTTGTATAACTATTCATAAAAACCCTAAAGAATATAAAAATAATTGCTATAATCTTCATTGCAAGAGGTTGAAGTATTGCAACCATAAAATAACATTTTTTATACTGCTTACTTCCATCGTAAAGTAAAGTGTTTCATATTTCATATTAAAATTACTATAAATTTATGTTATGCGATAGTTATGATCAGAGATGAAGGCGTGAGTAAAAAGAATAATGTTTTTCATGTTTATACACAATTTAATTGAAAAAAGTAGAAAAGTGGAGGGTATAAAAAATTTAAATAAAATCTATATTTAATTGACAAGAAAAGCTTTGCAGTAAAATTGACTACAATGCTAAAATTGACTACAATGCTTTGGCACTAACCACGTTTTCAGTAAAAACAACTGACATTTTGCAATTCAATGTTTGCTAGTTCAAAAAAATGTAGCTTATCCCTGACCAGAATGATTATAATGATTTTATTTCATTATACGTTGCGTATAATTAATAAAATTATATATATGGGGCATTCCATGTGAAATCGGACACTTTGAAAAACTTTTTTTTTAGATTTTCCCAATTTGCTTACAGTTTTTAGTACCCTTCGAAAACTCCATCGTGGTAAATTTTCAGATTTTTTTGATGACCCGTTCAAAAGATATCGAATTTTTAAAAATTGGTAGTTTGTTCCTTTACTCAAACTTCTTTTAATCATAACTTCTTCAATAATGGTCCAAATTTCAAATTTTTTTATTAAAAATTTTTGTTTTTTTTAAGTACTTTCTAAAAAAAAATTTAAAAAAATTCTTAAAAGCGCTCTAGTATGCGATTTTTAAGTTTTAAAATTTAAATCTCGTTTTTGAAAATGTTTGTACTCTTCGATTTTTTTGAAATTTTTTTGTGTAAAACTTCTATCAATTCTACAAATTTTTTGCCCAGGAAGATCGTGGGATAACGATTATTACTATTTTTTAAAATTTTTTTAAAAAATTTTATTGTAATTTTCCAATCTTAAAATCATTTCTACTGCTCCAATGGTACGTTATAGAGGGGTCCTTTATAAGACCGACCCCCATTAATTTTTACGTCTTAACATTTCTTTGGAACAAACTAATACCCTATCTCCAATTTCTAAGGGGGCTCCCACACAAAACGACATTTTTTAAAATTTGTTCCAACCGCTCTAACTGCCCTAATAGTGCCCTTAGAACAACATAATGTATGACCGACTCACAATATTTTTTTAATCCAAACATTTTCTCTGAACACACCTACCCTCTATCTTTAACTGTTAAGGCGGTCCCCATACAATTTTTTTTATTTATTGTAAATTTGTTTTATTTAATCAGCTTCTACCGGTCCAATGGTGCGTCCGAATGGGGTCATTACTGAGACCGACCCCCATTTATTTTTACCCTACAACATTTTTTCAAAACATACCTACGCCCTATCTCCACTCCCTAAGTAGGCTCCCATACAAAATTACATTTTTATAAAATTTGCTCCAACTGTTATTTGTATGGGAGCCTACTTAGGGAGTGGAGATAGGGCGTAGGTATGTTTTACAAAAATGTTGGAGGGTAAAAATTAATGGGGGTCGGTCTCAATAATGACCCCATTACATAACATAACAATAACATTTTTTAAAAAAATTTTAAAAAATAGTAATAATCGTTATCCCACGATCTTCCTGGGCAAAAAATTTGTAGAATTGATAGAAGTTTTACACAAAAAAATTTCAAAAAAATCGAAGAGTACAAACATTTTCAAAAACGAGATTTAAATTTTAAAACTTAAAAATCGCATACTAGAGCGCTTTTAAGAATTTTTTAAAATTTTTTTTTAGAAAGTTCTTAAAAAAACAAAAATTTTTAATAAAAAAATTTGAAATTTGGACCATTATTGAAGAAGTTATGATTAAAAGAAGTTTGAGTAAAGGAACAAACTACCAATTTTTAAAAATTCGATATCTTTTGAACGGGTCATCAAAAAAATCTGAAAATTTACCACGATGGAGTTTTCGAAGGATACTAAAAACTGTAAGCAAATTGGGAAAATCTAAAAAAAAAGTTTTTCAAAGTGTCCGATTTCACATGGAATGCCCCATATATATTATGCATTATTAATACGCACCGTACACTTCAGAAATCATAATAAAAGGAAAAAAATTCTAAATTACTCTTAAAAATCCCCAACGTTTTTTTTGGAAATTTTTAAGAGTGACACAAAATATTTTTCTGTCACTCTATCATCACTTAAACAATTGCTATATGATATTAAATTTTATATCAAAAAAATTCATATAAAAAAATATATAATTTAGTTTTAACTTATCGTTAACGAGTGTAGTAATTTGAGAAGTTTATTAACCTTTTCCTTATAATTTTAATAGTGCAAAGTGCTGTATGAGTCGTTTGAAGTAAAAAAAAATAATCTAAATACGTTTAAAATACAATTAAATAATAATTTTGTAATTTGCATATATTGTCTAATACTTAATTTTATTTTAATAAATAATTGTGTATTTACTTCTTTTGTATACTGACGTCTATGAAGTAATATTCATGCATTTGTACTGTATCTATCCTATTATAAATTTACAATGAGTAAAGTACATATAATATTATGGTGAGTTGTAGACTAAAGACAGGTGTCATATATACAATTCTTAATTCTTTATTATCAAAGTGCATACAAAAGTTTTACAATGCCATTGGAAATGCAATTGAAATTGCATGTAAATTCAAATCATACCATCAGTACACTCTGAAAAATAAATCAGTTTGAAAATCTGTTTTATGAATTTCAATTAAAATTTACAAATTTTTAAAGAAATTTCAACTGAAATGAATTTTAAAATATAAAATTCTGTCTAACAATTTTTGAAAATAACTGAACCATACTTAAACTGAGCTTAAATTTTTTATACGATTTCACATCACGCTCCTTTTCAAGCAAATTTAAGTTTTGTAAAAATGGTGACAAAATCGGGTAATGACATTTCATTCCTCTTTATTTAGAACTTTACAAATCGTTAATACGAAAATCCTAGCTGATCCTGTTTTGGAGTTATTGCTAAATAATTACACTGTTTAAAAAACTTAAAACCTCCCAGTGTAGTACTGATTCTTATAGATTTTGATCTTCTGATTCTAAATCTGCCATTTCCAGCACGTACCGATTTTGAGATATTCGCTCTTAAAAAGTCAAAAAAAAAAAACAATAATTAAGCAGTTTTGGGGGTCTACTGTTACATATTCTACGTTTTTTCCAAAAAATAGGACTTGATTTCATATAAAATGGACCTTCTCAGATTCCATAACTGCAATACAAATTGTTCTAGCTTGTTTCGTTTTCGACATTTTCGCGTTCGAGGTATTCGCGTGAGAAATTTTCGAACGCGAAAACATGCTAAAAAAATTAAAACAAGTAGAAAAGATAAATTCGACTTGGCCAAATCTATGAATACCCTCCACAATGCCCTTTTTCACTGATAGTAAATTTTCTAACATTAAAAAAATAACAGTTTTGATTAGAAATATTTTATTTTGTATAAAAAAAACTATTCTCTTAAGTAATTAAAAAAAAATTACTAAATTTTTTTTTGAGTGTAAAATTTTGTTCGAGTGTATTTTTTTCGTTTTTTAGTGTAAAAATATTTTTGAGTGACAAAAATACGTTGTAAAATATTTTTGTGACTTACCAATGTTTTTAAAACATGTTTAACGGGTTTTCAGCACGTGAATTTAAAATTAAACTAATTTGAAATTCACCGTTTTGATAATTACTTTGTAACCACTGTACCGAATTGGTTGGAATTCAATACGAACCATGCCAGGGGAACGTTAAATATATATGCCAAGCATCAGCCTTCTCAAAATTACCTTTCGAAAGTTAGCGTGTTTTTTATCTCATAAATTAACGAAAAACCCTTGCCGAAATTCAGTTTTTTGCTCTTAACTTTCGAACCACTAAACCGATTTCGCTGGATTGCAATACCAACCTGACCAGTTAAATACCCAACATATATGCCAAACTTCAGTAGCCTCCGTAAAGTCTTTCAAAAGTTAGCGTGTTTTCAACAGAAAAATACTTTTTTTTAGATTTTCCCGATTTTTTGAAAAAAAAAATATTGCAGTTTTCCAATCTTTATAGAGGGGTCATAATAACAAGAACGAACCTAATGAATTTTTACCTTAAAATTTTTCCTAAAATTTTTTTCTAAATAAACTTACTCTCTATCTCCAATTCCAAAGGAGGCTGCCATATGCACAGTATTTTCTAAATCCAAAAATTTTCTCAGTACAAACATTCCCTTAAGAAGGACTTATACACTGAAAGAATTATTGTTCATAATATCTATGAACATATTTCATAAAACCAAATTCATAGAATCTATGAAACAATTCATTGGCTGAATGAATATTCATTAGTATTTTGAAATATTTCATAGAATTTTATTCATAGATTTTGTAAGATTCATAGAAAAAATTCATAGAAAAAAAATGTCATTAAAAATTTTTTAAAAATTAAAATAATGTTACAATAATTAAATAATTTGAATAAATATATTAAAAAAATATAAAAAATATAGAAAAACATAAAAAACGTAAAAAAAAAAAAAATATTGCTGCCCAGGCGGGGTTTGAACCCAAGACCTACCGGCTGGGAAATTTATAATCGACGCCTTAGCCAGCAGCACCGCCAAAAGAGAAAAACCTCGCCGACTAACACTTAGTTTTGTAATGTTCGTTATTTTTTTTTTTTGCAAATACACAAACATTTTGTTTTCTACAAACATACACACAGATTTTGGCAGAGCATTGCGGCAGAGCATAATATTTTAAAGCAGGACATTTAACAAAATAGATTTTAAGTGTTATAACTTGCTTATTTACTGTAGCTCAGTGGTTAGAGACTAAGCTTCACGAACAACTGGTATTGTGTTCGAATCTCGGTGGGGATCAGTTAAAAATAAATAAATTTTTAAAAATAGAATATTGTAAATAAATAAAAATAAAATAATAAAGTAAATAAAAATTAAATAATAAAATAAAAAAAATAGAATTGAACAATAAAATTTTTTTTCCATAGCCTATAAACTTTTTCATAGGTATCTGGTTTCTATGAATTTGTTTCATAGATTCTATGAAGGGCATCATTGGCTCACTTCTAATGATTTTTTTCATAGAATCAATGTACGTTTTCATAGCCGTAATGAACAAAATTCTTTCAGTGTACATTGTATTTTTTATAATTTATTTTTTTTAGTCAGCTTCTACCAGTCCAATGGTGCATCTAAGTGGGGTCAATATTGAGACCGAACCCCATTAATTTTTACCCCCAAATTTTTTTTTAAAACATACCTACCATATCTCCACTCCCTGAGTGTGCTACCATTAGAGTTTTTCACGGGAATTCCCCGAACGGGATTTCCCGGAAAACAGAGCGGGAATTCCCGCGAATTTGAAATTTCCATATTTTTAAGTATTTTGACTATTTTTTGCATTTAAAATACTTAATAACTGAATTAAGAACCGTACAAAGGGGTAGAAGGGTCCAAAATATCTGAGACTTTTTGACAGATTTTATCTCAAATCTAAGACTTTTTTGATAGGAAAAATGGTACAAGATATTCCATTAGAATCTAAATTTTCGAGGCATATTTCTCAGATCCTGAAAAAAATACTCTAAATCTATATAAAACATCTTTAGTGAAATTGTTTAGAAAGCAGAGACATTTTCGTTATAACAAATATCTGAGACATTTCTAGATTATGAAAATGTTTCGAGAAAAAATTTATTATCATCTGATACTCCCGGGATCCCGGGAAATTCGAAAATGAATCCGGCATTCCCGGGAAATGAAAAAGTCCCTGAAAAGAAAAACACTAGCTACCATAAAAATATAGATTTTTATAAAATTTGCTCAAACTCTATTTTGTATGGAAACCCTTTTAAAGAGTGGAGATAGGGGATAATATGTTTTGAGGGATATGTTTTAAAAATGTTTGGGGTAAAAATGAATCGGGGTCGGTCTCTATATTGACCCCATTTTTCGTGAGCCTGAGTGAGTTAAAACTTACTCACGCGTCCATCACCAATATGAGATAAAAGATTCCTCATTTAAAAGTGTCAAAGTTTTACATTTGTATAGTCACATTTAAAAGGGCAATATATCTTTTAAAAAAAAATATATTTTAAACTAAAAAAAGCTTTATCTTCTTGGAAAACGGATATAACTAATTGCGGAGATAGGTCAACTACAAATTTTGAATTCTCCTTTGCTAGTTTTACAAATCGTGAAACTCTAATAAGTGAAATTAAAACCAGTTGAAACAAGATTGATAAATAGGCGATATTTCAGATGAAATAATCGGGTTTAAGAGCATTTATCTAAGATATAAGATAAATCGATTTAAAGAGTAAAAAATTTAACATTTGTAACGTCGCATTTAAGCGGGCCATCATATTTTCGAAAATAAAATATGTTTTTTAATTAAGACAAGTTTGTTTTTCTTTGTAAACGGGCATAATTAATTGCAAGACATGGTTACAAATCGTGAAATTAGAAAGTTAGAGGTGAAAGTGTTGTTCAGTATATTAGATTTGCCATTTTAAATTTCCATTTCTCGTTTTCAAATTCATGATCCGCGACTTCCAAAACTTTGTAATAAATATTTTCAGCCAAACCACATAGATAATTCAATAAGAAAACGATTTCAGCTATATTGGATCTGCGATTTCGGCTGTAGTCAAAATCCCCCAAAAAAAGAAAAAAAAAAAATTTCATAGTTTTTGGGCCAAATTTCGAAATTAAAAAATTGGGTAATTTTTTATTATACGAAAAAATTCGACATAATTTTAATAAAATATCCCCCATGAACTGCAATTCTGCTTTAAATTCGATATAGTTTCAATAAATTTTTATTAATATTTGTTAAACATTTTATTTTGAGTGTATCTGTACTTAGCATAGCAAAATTCTATGACAAGTACAATATATCCGCCATAAAACCATCAATTATATTAAAGTATTGTTAAAATCCATGACATTGTTGTATGTGTTGTATGTATTGTTGTAAGTATTGTGGAAAATGTAAAAAATGCTAGTCACTTTATATGATTTTCAAGAATAATTTTTCCATTCATAATTTTTTTTTTTCTTTTGAGCTGGTCAGTGAAATAAAAGACTATTTTCTTAATATAATTTTGGAATTTGAATTTAAATTTATTAAATAATTGAACAGTTTATGCGAATAAAGACGAATAGGCCATTTATAAAATTTTACAGGGGACAATAAAAACGCAGGAAACGGTTTAAAAAATAATATTTTTGTCAACTTTTTGGTATTATTAAATTTTTAAGATTTAAGTCAGACTACATTTTCATGAGACTTGCAAAACTTGACGAACTATTGTTGGTATTTGTCTGTAACACTTTAAGGACTTCAAAGATACACTTTTTAAGGATTGCAAGGAGATGCAAAAAAATTTTGTTTGTTAATTTTTTTTTTAATATTCCTGCCATTTGATGCAGTAGTAATTCTTTATGACACTAAATACATTTTTAGGAATTATAATATTAACCCTTGACTGCATATTATATTTTTATATATTTCAATGAACCATAAATGAATTTTTTATTTACATACTTTATATCAAAACAACATTACCAAATATTTGTAGGTAGGGTATCGAAGGAAAGTAACTATAAAATATGTTTAAAGATTTGATTTCCGAAATAAAATAATTCAAAAGACGGTTAAATATGCTTAGACCACGTATTCGTGGTTATATGATCTTAATTACGCGGTAACACTGAAGATTTTTTTTTTCGCAAATCTGGTTAATTTGTTTGTATGTGCTAAGACTGTTTTTTTTTGTGTACAATTTCAAATTTTAGCTAATATCAATTTTAAACTCGCAGCTAAATAAATTTTATATAATATTTTGTTAAGGATGGATATTCGCCCTTTTTGCTTTCCACACTTTAAAGTCTTATAACTCAAGAACGGTAAAATTTTTTTCCATCATAATAAGTGTGGTTTGTTCCTCGTAATGTTCTTTTAACACATTGTTACCGAAAGTAAAATTTTTGTATGTTTTTGTGTTGTATTTAATCAAAATTGTGCGTTAGTTCACTCCCAATTTAAACAAAAATATAAAAATATACGAATTATTGCACTTTCGAAGTTATTTTTTTAGCCTTAAAAGTCAAAATTTCCCCAAAATTTCTGCATAGGATTGTAGGGATCTGCTAATAAAATGCATTTATGCAAAAAAACGTGTTTGCGAAAAAGTGGTCTATTCGTCCTTATTCGCATGAACTGTTCCATTTTTGAAAATAAGAGAAATTTCAAGAGTTCCGCAGAGCCAAAGCAAATTTATCCTCCATCATGGTTTAAAAAATAAAATAAGTCAGGGGAATGCCAATAACCCAATTTTTAATATTATATATTAAATTTTTTGAAAAATGTTTAGTGAGATATAACTGCTGCGAAAAACCAGCATACGTATGAGTAATAATAAATTTGACTTTAAATTAAGTATACGTATGTTCGATTAAAAATTATCGATTTATTTTGCGGTATCTCTTTATACGGCATATTTTGTAGAATTCAATAAGGCCGTTAATCTAGGTTTTGATGTATAATATTGTCATAAACGAGTTGCTATTTTATAATATAAATACAAGTATTTATAATTTGTTTTAGCTATTATTAAATCGTAATATGTTAGTTTGTTTTGTAGTCGACGAATCATATAAAATAATTAAACAGCAAAGACAAAAAAAACTCAATGCAGACCTTTTTCTTTAATAAATTATTTAATACCACCAAATGACCTTCAATGTTTAATTTTCTTATTATGATAAAAATAAACATTTGCCCTTTTTTTGTTAATGTTTCATTAATATTAAAATGAAAAAAACTTAAAAGTTCTTTTAAAAATGTCCCCATTTGTTATTTTTGGGATTTTTTTTTTTGCTGTTAATAAAACCTAAATTGTAGCCTTTAATTAACAAAATATGGCATCAGTCAAACAATTTTGGTTTAACTTGATAAGATTTATAAATAAGTGAGAGTGTTAAATTCGGTTGTGCCGAATCTTAAATACCCTCTTTCATACACTTTAAAACTGCGTGTTATCTTTTCTTCTCCAATCTTTTAACCACATCTGAAAGTTTTACGATTCTTCCTCAAAATGCTTTTAAAATCGTTTTATTTTTTTCCGAGATATCGTCCATTAAAAACCGATTTGTCTGAATTATGGTAAACCTAAAATGTCTCAAGAACTTGATGTGATAATTAAATTCTAATATCAGATTCGTATTCCGCACATTAAATTTTTCTACAAAGTCAATTTTTGAAACCGAAAGTTTTTAAAACTATCTGAGAAAATTATGAGTATGACGAGGTTTTTATAAAATCTACGATCAAAGATCATGTATTATATACTTCATGAGTTTCTAGCTCCGATAGCTTGATGTGGTACACACGGAATGATAAAGTTAATATGCCCCCATTTTTTATGGAGGGTATAAAAACGAAATTTAGGTATAATACAATAACTCATATAAGTTAGAATTGACGCATTAGACTTTTAAGCAAAAATAAGTATAGGAAAATATAAAACTTAAGTTAACCTCAAAAATTCAAATATTTAAAAATAACCGATTTGACCCAACGTTTTCGTAAAGAATACTGATAATACCCAGCGAAATTTTGGACTTCCAAAAAAAGTGATAAAAGAGTCTTTAGACGCTCAGTATGAGTTTTGTTTCTCTTCTAAAATGGTCCTTGTTTCTGAGCGCTCTTATATGACTCAAAAAAGACTCTGAAAAATATAAAAATATATGTTATTATTTTTTTCTAAATCTTTTTGGACTCTTATGAATGTTTAAAAATAACACCGTCCGACAAAAATTAAAAAAAAATCGTTGAACACAAACTAGATAATATACGTTTGAAACTAGAGACTAAATGTAGTAAAACTGCATTTACAGTTTTTCATTTCGGGATCCTGTTTTCTTTTAAAAGGACTTCAAAGTTTTAAAGGATTACATTTTTTAAAAAAGCAAATGAAAGAGAAGGATATCGCCTAATTCTCCTATTTTATTATTTTTCATATCAGGAAAAAGGAGGTAAGTTACTTCCATTTAAAAATGTATCCTTCAAAATTTTCAACAAAATATTTTGATAAAGTTTTTAAATGACTTTATTCACATCCTTTTATCCTGATATGGTAAAATATTAAAAATTAGGGGAGATCCTCCTCTTTCATCTGTCGTTACCAGTGTCATCCTAGAATAATTACAAATATTTAAAAAATATTTTACAAAGTATATCCTTTAAAACTTTGAAGTCCTTTTAAAAGGAAACAGGTTCACGAAAGGAAAAACTGTAAATGCAGTTATATTCTATTTGATCTCTATTTTCAGACGTATATCATCCGGTTCATGTTTAATTTGGCTGCCGAACGGTGTAATTATTTAAAAATTTTCAAATGTTTTTAAATAAAAGTCAAATATGAATCTTTAAAGACTCCAAATTTTGATCGTTCTTAAATGACTCATATTTTTGAGCCTTAATAAAGTTATAATTTATGAGAGCTCAGAAAATTATAGACGGAGTGATTGTTTTTTCCTATTTTATAAAACAATTTGATAATCTTTGAGCACTGGCTTTAAATTTTGAGAAACTACCATGAAAATTAAAATCAACCTCTTTAATTCCCCATTTTGTTATAGATTTTTTATTCCCTCCAGCCACAGTATGGGAATAATCACTTTGTCCTTCCGCATTGAAATTTCAGTCGAATACCCCAATAAGTATATCATTGATCCTTGATCGATTCTAAGACATTTTATGGATGTCTGTCTGTCCGCCTGCGGAATTGATGGGTACATGAGCAAATTAATGCGTGATTCACGTAATTCAGGAGCGAGCGTGACTGAACTCAATTTTACTCACGTGAGTGAGTGAGTGTGAATGGAAAAATAAGTTGCGTGAGTAAAATGTTTACATGAGTGACTGTGCGACGCACACAGTGTGCGTGTGTTGATTGTTTTACCAGATGTACTTTCCTTTATGTTTCCTTTCGTTGCGAAAAAAAGCAAAAAAAAAAAAATTATAAAATTTGACAAAACTTAAAATTTTGCTAACGATTTTGTAAAATTTTGTAAAATCTTAAAATTTCAAATTTTTTTTTTTTTATAAAAAAAAAAGTTTTGTGTGTGCCAAAACGAGTCAACGAGATTTTGAGTGTAAGTGCACTTACAAAGGAAGTATCTCAACCCTTATGGACCGATTTGCCTGAAACTTAAAATATATATAAAAGAGACAATTCTAAGGTTGGGGTGTCTCAGCTTATCGGCCATATCGGAGATTTAGGGTTTCAAAAACTGGCGAAAAAATCGTTTTTTGGGATTTTTTAGCCATTTCTTTTTAAGAAACTATATGATGTTTACATATGAGAAGAAAGGTTTTTTTAGTGCCTATCCGGCGGTGGCATAACCTTGTAAAAATTCGGCTTTGTTAAATATTTTTTTTAGGAAAATGTGAAACATTTGGGGGGTATTTATGTGAAGACATTGACCTACGATATCCATATGAATAAGAAATAATCTTTATTAAATTTAAGTCGACACGTATTTTTGCCCTAGACGATATTCCTATTAGTTCGGAAGTTATCGAAATTTTCCCGAAGGTCCACATGGTTTCATAAGGGGACAACGAAATTTTTAAACACTGATATGGCCGATAAGCCGAGACACCCCAACCTTAAAATCGCCTCTTTAATATATATTTTAAGTTTCAGGCAAATCGGTTCATATGGGTTGAGATACTTTCCTTGTTAGAGGCGAGTCACAGTTGGGTCGACAGAACACAACCACAAATAGTTTTTATCCGATTATAACCACAAAAGTTATTGAATTCTTTTTTTTCTAACATCTGCTTCTATAATCAGATAATTAGCATCAAAAATTAAAGATGTATACATTTTTTTTGAACGGCAATTGAATTAAAAGTAAAAAATCGTGACGACATTTTTATCGTGACATTTTTTGTTTTAATCAAAATTATTTTTTTTTGTGCTAATTATCTGATGATAGAAGGAGATGATGATAGAAAAAAAATAAATTATCAATAATTTTTGGGGTTGTTATCTTACAAAAGCTATTTGTGGTTGTGGTCTGTCGACCCAACTGTGACTCGCCTCTTAAGTTGTTTTAAATTTACTCACGTGATCGATGTGTGCAGAAAAAATATGCGTGATTAGAAAATTCCTGTCTTAAGTGTGATCAAAATCGGACTCGGGGGAAAAAGTAATGCCTTGAAGAACTAAAGGGACCCCACGGCGAGTAAAACAGTTAAATTCGCCATGTCGAATTTTCTGAAATTTTGTTAACAAATTTTTCTAAAAATTAATTCAACCAAAAACTTAAAAAAATATTTCATCAACAAAAATTAGTTAAGGTAAAAAAAATTCACTAAAATTTTTTTTGTGTAAAAAAATTTTTGTTTTTTGTACTTTTGCTAAGCAAAAGTAACATTCTTATCTCAAAAGAAGTTCAAAATCGAAGGGGAAGGTGCACCACCCCCTCCCCAAAAAAAAAAAACCTCTGGATTTTTTTATATTGTTTTTTACATTTTGGAAGGTATAAAATAGAGATGCGCGCATGACACGAATTTTTCGTGATTCACGTGATTCACGCGTGAATCACGCGTGATCGTGAGTGAAATTTATTTTTACTCACGTGATCGTGAGTGCACGTGATTAGAAAAAATAGTTTCGTGCGTGAGCGTGCGTGAGTAACTTTTGTTTCGTGAGTTCTCGTGATTGTTTTGTGCTGTTTGAAACAAAAAACAAGTAAAAAAATCGTCATTATATTGACTTAAGAGGGTAATTAATACAAAATTGTGATTTAAATAAATTTTTATTATTGTTTTAAGGAAAATCAATACTTTTTGTGCAAGAAATCGAATAACGTAAAATAAAAATTTGTTAATTTTAATTTCGTGAGTCTTCGTTAGCGTGATTATTTCGTGAGCGTGAGAAAAATTTTAGTTACTCACGTGAGCGTGCGTGAACGTGAGCAGCAAAAATAATTTCGTGCGTGATCGTGCGTGAGCACTATTTTAATTTCGTGAGCGTGAGCGTGCGTGAGTCAAAATTCACTCACGCGCCCATCTCTAGTATAAAAGATTTGGCATAGCCAAATGTAACACTCTCACTTGTTTTTTTATATTTGATCAAAAAATTTGTACGCCAAAAGAAGTTCCTGCACTTGGGCCAAGGGGACCAGAAAGTGTAGTTTTTTAAGCGTAACTGATTAAATTTGATATATTAAATGAGAAATCCTTAAATATGAATCTGAAATGCAGATATCTAGAAATTCATCATTTTGTAAAACAGCTGCTAATCAAATGCATGTTATGCCAATAGTTTTTTCCCCCCAGTAAATTTAAATACTTATATGAATTTAAAAACAATTGTAATTAATTGGAATTTCCTATTAAACTCAACTTAATAAATTTATTTCTTATTAATTTAAAAAATAAATAAAATAATACTTGCAAATAAGTTTAATAATAGCTTAATCAGGTTTAATTGAATTAATCAGGTACATTTAACGTCATATTCTTCATCACATGGATATAAATGTGAATTTTGTGTAACGCGATATGCGAAGCAATTCACAAAAAAAAAAATAATGAATCTTTAAAGTAACGTTGAATAAAAAAGAAAATCAGTAGGACTTTTGACTGGAAAAAGTGAAAATGTTCTTTTAAGTCTTCTAGTAAGTAGAAAAAAATGTTTTTAAAAACGCATTGCAATGCATTGTTAGGTTTTCGCATTGATTATGTTTTATAAACCATTAAATAATGTTATTTGATTGATAAATATTTTGTTTATGATAATTTGGAAGAAATCGGATAACTTCGAAACAACAAAACAAAGCTAGATTTTTATACGTTTTTCTTCTCCAACCAACCACCAAATTTGAATTTTGAACGCAAAAAACTTACGTGTCCGTTTATTTTACTCCTTTGCAGCTATTTCTATGTTCATGAAAATGGTTGTGCTACACAGACATAATCATTAGAAGGTGGAATCATAAGAAGTTAAAATTTATATTCTAGTGCCCCATGTTGGGCGCCAATCGAAATTTTTGTGTCTTAGACAGAAATAATTATTTAAGTGGAAAATGCATTCCAATTATATGAATTGAAAACAAAACACACAATCAATTCCTAAAAACAGCAGAAATTATACACTCAAAGAAAAACCCTCTTTTTCCAATTTTTATAAAGTATACTATTTTGAAGAGTAGGGAAAACTAGAAGCTGAAAATTTATACTCTAGCGCCCCATGTTGGGCGCCAATCGAAATTTTTGTGTCTTAGACTATAATAATGATAAAAACTGGATAAAAATGCTATTGTTAGTGGAAAATCCATCCCTGTGAATCACAATTAGACGAATTGAAAACAACACACACAATCAATTCCTAAAAACAACACACCAGAAAATTAAACACTCAAAGAAAAATACTCATATTTTATAGTTTCGTGAAAGTTTCCTCTGTGTTTTTTTATTTTTTTTTTTGGAGGCGGATTAAGTAACACGGAATGCTTTATATAATAAATTGTTGCATGTATACTATTTATACTTTCACACTATATAGCCGATAAATACGTACTTAATATTTAGTAACTGACCTAAATAATAAAAGTAAATACCCGAGTAAAAAGGATTTTATATAAATGTATATTATTTTATATGTTTTCATAAAACCATATAAAACTATATGAGTCAAAGTATAAAATTATATCTCACTTTGAAATTTTCCAATTTTTTTAAATGATGTCATATAAAATCATATCTAATTATATTGTTCATAATATATTAATATAAATGGTAGATGTAATCATACGTTGCACATAAAGCTTAATCCGATTTCATTCAATATTATACATGACTTTATATGTAATTATGTATAGGACTTTACTAAACAAAAAATCCAGTATCAATTTATGTATAATTATATATGACTAATATAATACAATTTAAAACTATATATGGTTCAATACTAAAAAAATTTCCAACAAAAATATTAGATATAATTATATGTGTCTTAAACGATAACATATCTGTGTTTGTATGGTACTATATATGGGGCAAAACGCGTCAAAGGTCCACACCAAAAAACAAATGTTGTCCAATTTAAGTATAATTTTGGTAAAATAGTAGGTTAATGATAGGTATTCTAAATTACAAATATAAAAATTTTTGATGAAATATTGGCAGAGTTACAGGGTTGGAAAGTTTTGATGTTTTTGAAATGAACATATTTTGGTGAATTTTAATTAACATTTTGATGAAACAAAAATTATAATTTTTAAAACGAATTTTAAAGTATTTTTGACGGCCTTTTAAATGGCATTTGTGTTTTTTTTGAATAAAATAAAATTGACCTTAAAATTCAAGGTCAAAATATTAAATTGTAATTATCTTATAAGGGTCGCACTTTTAGATTTTTTTCACTAAGCCCACTAGAAAGGTTGACATTTTTTTTAATTTCGGTTTTTTTAAAAAAAATGGTATGTGTGATACTTTATGAGAAATCAATTTTTTACGAGTACATAACACCCAAACTGCACTGATTTCTTTATTTTTTATGCGTGCAACGTTTGTTGTGTGTGTTTACAACGCACACTTTATCTAAGCATTGATTTTTGTTGTTGTTATTATATGCAGATTAAAGCGATTTCAGTACAATTTGAGTGTTATATACTCCTAAAAAATTGATTTCTCATAAAGTATCATACATACCATTTTTTTTTAAAAAACCGAAATTAAAAAAAATGTCAAGCTTTCTAATAGGGTTAGGGAAAAAAATTTAAAAGTGCGACCCTTATAAGATAATTACAATTTAATATTTTGACCTTGAATTTTAAGGTCAAATTTATTTTTTTCAAAAAAAACACAAATGCCATTTTAAAGGCCATCAAAAATACTTTAAAATTAGTTTTTTAAATTATAATTTTTGTTTCATCAAAGTGTTAATTAAAATTCACCAAAATATATTATTTTCAAAAACATCAAAACTTCCCAACCCTGTAACTCTGCCACTATTTCATCAAAAAATTTTATATTTGGAATTGATACTACCTATCATTAACCTAATATTTTGCCAAAATTATACTTGAATCGGACAACATTTGTTTTTGGGTGTGGACCGTTGACGCGTTTTGCCCCATATACGCAAATTTCGTCTAAACTCAATATATATTTATAAATGGTCGCATATGTAATGGAATATATATTTTGATATAATCATGTATATAAAAAATATTTTTTTGACCAAACAACTAGCCATATATAATTATATATGCCAGTATTTCAAAATTTATTTTTGTGTGTCAACATATATGGTTATACAAAACTTTTTATTGGATCATATAAGATTACATATGATTTTTGGGAACCCGAGTTCGATTCCCGGCCCAGTCGAGAGAAAAAAAGTTTTTTTTTAATTTTTTTTAAATAGAAAACACTTTTTTATTGCATTTAATTTTTTTAGAACTAAAAAATTTTCATTTTTGGAATTTTTGCAATCATTTTTAAAAAAATATTTTTCTTTTATATAGTTATATATAACTATATTTGATTTATTATAAAATTATCTATAATTTTTGGGAACCCCACGTTCTTATTGCATTTGTTTTTTTTAGAACTAAAAATTTTTCTTTTTTTGATTTTTTTTCTTTTTTCTTTTTTTGAATTTTTGCAATCATTTTTAAAAAATTATATTGCTTTTATGTAGTTATATATAACTATATTTAATTTTTTATAAAATTATCTATCATTTTTGGGAACCCGAGTTCGATTCCAGAAAAAAATATATTTTTTTTATTTTTTTTTAAATAGAAAACACTTTTTTATTGCATTTCTTTTTTTAGAACTTAAAAAATTTTACTTTTTGAATTTTTGCAATCATTTTTAAACATTTATATTGCATTAATATTGTTAATAATAGCTATATTTTGTTTAAATTATCAAATTATCAATGATTTTTGGAACCCGATCTCAAATCAAATTCTGATTTCCTGATTCCATAAAAAATTTCAAACTTATAAGCCAGTCTTATTTCACTTTGGAAGCCTATGACTTGGAAATAAGGCATATCGCTACATTAAAATTATGGTTTAAGCTTACCATGGAAGCCCCTAATAGCGCTGTACGTCATTCCAATTTTTTTTTTTTTTGCAAATTTTATCAAAAATTTTCTAAGTCTTTTTGAAAATTGTTTACAAGTAAATAACATATTTAATTGGATGTAATCATACATTACTATATGTTAGATCAATTTGATATAATTAGATACGATCAATTTATTTAAAACTAAGTCTTTTAAAGTTGTTATTTGCTAACAACGTCCGCTGGTCTAGAGGGTAGAGATTGCGATTACAAAACGGAAGACTTGTGGTTCTAATCTCCGTCCGTTCGAAGTTTTTTTTTTTTTTTATTTATTTTCAGTTTGACATTATTATATCTAAAAATAAATCTAAAAATAGAAACATTTTTTGGATAAAAATGTATCCAATAATTTTTTTATAAAATCAAGATATCAGATATTATAAGATAACTTTGGCGCGGCCAAATTTCGGATGAAATTACATTATATAATATCCAATTTAATATAAAATCATGATATTGGATATTTTAAGATAACTTTGGCGCGGCCAATTTCCGGATGAAATTACGTCATATCATATCATATTTAATACAAAATCATAATAATAGATAATTTGGGATAACTTTGGCGCGGCCAATTTCCGGATGAAATCACATACAATCAAATATTAAACTGTAACTTCATATATTATAAGATGTTATGAGATAACTTTGGCGCGGCCAATGATGAAATTCGGATGAAATTTAGCAAAATCAGATCCAATAAATTATATATAATTTTATAAGATAACATGTTTTACCATACAATTTTTTTTTACTCGGGTATGTAATTTGTTATACATATTTATTGTCAAATAAATACATGCTATAAATAACACATTTTTTGTTATTTATTTTATCCAATTTCCTGTTGGGCCACACTCAGTTCTCATCTAGGCCACACTTGAGACAGTGACCTTCAGTCTCAAAAAAAAAACAGGATATTTATTAGGGAGTCCCTTTTATTTTAAATTTGTTCAATATTCTGAAAGTAAAATTGCAGAATTTTTTGGTCTCGAATATCCATTTTTGAGTTCATAATCCTAGCTTCCCCAAGTGAGTGACGTTCAAATATATAAAAAATATTGATTTGCTTATAGAATGCGAAGACGAGTTGATCTAGAAAAACTGAAAGGCAATGGCATCTTTTTTAGCTTTACTTTTATCATGGTTGCCAAATCGTGTAGTACAGTATAGTCAGTTCTGGTAAGCGCTATCCAAAATATTATGTATTTCAGATATAATCATCAAGCGTTTTCAATTTCTGAATTTGAAAAACTAAGGGACGCCCTAATGTACTTATGGACCACAGATATGCAAAAGGGCTAAACTTTAATTTTAATATTTTATATTAGAAGAAAAAACCGAAGTTTAAATATTTTTTTTAGCAAATGGCCGTCCGTTCGTATATTAAATTTTTTTTTAGAAAAACCAAGAGTGGTAAATATGGATGTTCCAAATCTTTAAAAAAAAAAAAACTAAAAAAGTTAAATTCTGCCTTGCAGAATGTACTGATACCCTCCACAATGTAGTAAAAGATTATTAGCAAAAAAATTTTTTGTGAAAAAAAATTCCGCGATTTTTTTTCACATATGCCAACCAGCAGCCAATTTAAAGCATTTTAGGGTATGTGGAATGTACCAACATTTTCGAGGTGTTCTTACATTTTAGTTCATAACTTTTGAAAATTGTCCCAGTCATATATACACAGAAAGAATTGAAAACGAAAGTCAATCAACAAAAACGCGGATTCAATTAATTTTTTAATTGAAACTCCTCCGATAAAGAAAATTGTTATATCAATCATCAAATTGTAGGTGATTAATTGATTTTTATTTCAATTAATAATTTTTTCGATTTTGATCAAAAATTTGATTGATTTTTTATTTAAAATCAATTAAAATAATTATTGATTTAACAAATGAATTTCACGCTTATGGAAAAATTATGAAAAAAATTCATATTTTTTGCTTTCCAATATGTTGCCGACAATGAAAAAAGTAAAACCGTAGTAAAAAGTATGTTTTTGAATTAATGTTTTCAAATAAATTGAAGCGAAAAAAAAATCTGGTAAAATTTGTAATTTGATAGTTAAAGAAAATAACAAAAATGTTGATCAAAACAATAATTGACTCATTTAAATTTTGTTGATCAATAGATTTAATTGAAATTTTTTAGCCAATAATTTTTTGTGTGTAGGTTTGATACTTTGGTCGTGATCACCATTTCCACAGACCGACAGACAGACGTACATCGCTAGAATGTCTAAGAATCGAACACTGCTCAATAATGTAAATACTTTATGGGGTCCCAAACCGATATTTCGATGAGTTACAAACGGAATGACAAACTTATATATGTACCCTCTATCACTAGAGTGGTGGGTATAAAAAAAATGCAGGGTCTTTCTTTTGGTGAGGGGAGGGATCGGAAGGGGCTATTGGGGGACACCTTTTCCCTAGAGGTAATTGTTAACAAATTCATTTATTTGTGTTTTGTGCTTAAGTTATTCAATTTTATCATTATTTGATTACATTTTTAATACCTACGCCTACAATGGGGTCGGGCCAGAAATAACCCATTTTCTAATCCCCTGGGTCCAAGTGCGAAATTTCGAATATCTTTTGACATAAAAATCTTACATTTTCTTAAAAAAATTGTAAATAAATGGATTAGTTCTTCAAGAGGTAACTTACTTCCCCTAAATCCGATTTTACCCATTTGCAAACTTAACCAGCCTATGACTTTAGCACATATTCGTGCAAAACTTCAGGGGACTAGCTCTATTATTATGGACTGTGTCGTCTCCTGCACAAATGGACGGAAATCACTAGAATGTCTTAGAATCGGTCCCTGGTCATTATAAAATATACTTAATGGGGTCGAAGACCGATATATATATGGAATAGCAAAGTGAATATACCCCCAAACTGTGGGTACCCGAGTAAAAAAAAATTGTATGGTAAAACATGTTATCTTGTAAAATTATATATAATTTATTGGATCTGATTTTGCTAAATTTCATCCGAAAATTGGCCGCGCCAAAGTTATCTCATAACATCTTATAATATATGAAGTTACAGTTTAATATTTGATTGTATGTGATTTCATCCGGAAATTGGCCGCGCCAAAGTTATCCCAAATTATCTATTATCATGATTTTGTATTAAATATGATATGATATGATGTAATTTCATCCGGAAATTGGCCGCGCCAAAGTTATCTTAAAATATCCAATATCATGATTTTATATTAAATTGGATATTATATAATGTAATTTCATCCGAAATTTGGCCGCGCCAAAGTTATCTTACAATATCTGATATCTTGATTTTATAAAAAAATTATTGGATACATTTTTATCCAAAAAAATGTTTCTGTTTTTAGATTTATTTTCAGATATAATAATGTCAAACTGAAAATAAATAAAAAAAAAAAAAACTTCGAACGGACGGGGATTAGAACCACAAGTCTTCCGTTTTGTAATCGCAATCTCTACCCTCTAGACCAGCGGACGTTGTTAGCAAATAACAACTTTAAAAGACTTAGTTTTAAATAAATTGATCGTATCTAATTATATCAAATTGATCTAACATATAGTAATATATGATTACATCCAATTAAATATGTTATTCACTTGTACACAATTTTCAAAAAGACTTAGAAAATTTTTGATAAAATTAGCAAAAAAAAAAAAATTGGAATGGCGTACAGCGCTATTAGGGGCTTCCATGGTAAGCTTAAACAATAATTTTAATGTAACGGTATGCCTTATTTCCAAGTCATAGGCTTCCAAAGTGAAATAAGACTTTGGCTTGAAAGTTTGAAATTTTTCATGGAATCAGGAAATCAGAATTAGATTTGAGATCGGGTTCCAAAAATCATTGATAATTTGATAATTTAAACCAAATATAGCTATTATTAACTATATAAATGAAATATAAATTTTTAAAAATGATTGCAAAAATTCAAAAAGTAAAATTTTTTAAGTTCTAAAAAAACAAATGCAATAAAAATGTGTTTTCTATTTAAAAAAAAAATAAAAAATATATTTTTTTCTGGAATCGAACTCGGGTTCCCAAAAATGATAGATAATTTTATAATAAATTAAATATAGTTATATATAACTATATAAAAGCAATATAATTTTTTAAAAGTGATTGCAAAAATTCAAAAAAAGAAAAATTTTTAGTTCTAAAAAAAAATAAATGCAATAAAAAAGTGTTTTTTATTTAAAAAAAAATAAAAAAAAAATATATTTTTTTTTCTGGAACCGAACTCGGGTTCCCAAAAATTATAGATAATTTTATAATAAATCAAATATAGTTATATATAACTATATAAAAGAAAAATAATTTTTTAAAAATGATTGCAAAAATCCCAAAAATGAAAATTTTTTAGTTCTAAAAAAACTAAACGCAATAAAAAAGTGTTTTCTATTTAAAAAAAAATAAAAAAAACTTTTTTGTTCTCGACTGGGCCGGGAATCGAACTCGGGT
The DNA here is from genome assembly GCA_963921195.1 of Pegoplata infirma. Classification (NCBI taxonomy): domain Eukaryota; kingdom Metazoa; phylum Arthropoda; class Insecta; order Diptera; family Anthomyiidae; genus Pegoplata; species Pegoplata infirma. Next base: position 6,376,491 of record OY992536.1, on the reverse strand, counting down.
TTCCAAAAATCATATGTAATCTTATATGATACAATAAAAAGTTTTGTATAACCATATATGTTGACACACAAAAACAAATTTTGAAATACTGGCATATATAATTATATATGGCTAGTGGTTTGGTCAAAAAAATATTTTTTTTATACATGATTATATCAAAATATATATTCCATTACATATGCGACCATTTATAAATATATATTGAGTTTTGACGAAATTTGCGTATATATAGTACCATACAAACACAGATATGTTATCGTTTAAGACACATATAATTATATCTATTATTTTTGTTGAAAATTTTTTTAGTATGGAACCATATATAATTTTAAATGGTATTATATTAGTCATATATAATTATACATAAATTGATACTGGATTTTTTGCTTAGTAAAGTCCTATACATAATTAGATATAAAGTCACGTATAATAATGTATGAAATCGGATTAAGTTTTATGTGCAACGTATGATTACATCTACCATTTATATTTATATATTATGAACAATGATATGATTTTATATGACATCATTTAAAAAAATTGGAAAATTTCAAAGTGAGATATAATTTTATACTTTGACTCATATAGTTGTATATGGTTTTATGAAAACATATAAAATAATATACATTTATATAAATTCCTTTTTACTCGGGTATAAAAAAAATCGCGAAAAAAAATCTTTGTGTGAAAAAATGTTGTGCTTGTTTAAATATTATTCTGTATCCAATGCCAAATTTAGACATTTTTAGGTTATGTGAAATGTGTCAAAATTTTCGAGGCATCCTTACATTGTCGATTATAACTTTACTGTCATTGCTGGACCATTAGAGTGACATTTTTTCTTTAACTTTTGATTTTCCAAAGTGTCCGAAAAAAAGTTATGTGGTTAAAAATTTTAGGCCAATCGCATTAAATTAACCCGTCGATCAAAATTTTGTATTTTTTAAATTTAAAAAAAAAATTATGTTTCGTATTTTTTAATTTTAAATTATTGGCTAAAAATTTTCAATTAAATCTATTGATCTACAAAATTAAAATAAGTCAATCAATGTTTTGATTAAAATTTTTTTTTATTTTCTTTAACTGTCGAATTTAAATTTTCAACATACCAGACTTTTTTCGCTTTAAGTTATTTGAATACATTTTACTTTTTTATTGTTGCACTCAAAATAAGATATTAGTAGATTTACTATTTTTTTTTTGCTAATGCTAGTAAGCTAACTTTTAACAAATTTTTAGTTGAGATTAGCATGTTAGCAAAAATATCTTGTAAACTTCATTTAGCTCATTAGCAATTTTAAACAAATTTTTTTTTGCTAAATTTAAAATTGAGTTGACCAAATTTTTACAAGCTTTTTTGCTAATATTAGCAAAAATAAATGGTATTTTTTTTTTTATTTTCAGAAAACTTAAAATGGCGCTATCTCGGAAGCTAAGCCAGATAGAGCAAAATGGGGGCCATTTTTGGTTCTCGGGCTCTCCGTAGTATAGCCGGTCCTGTTCACATGTGTGGACTCTAATGGATCCTAACTTTGGATCCAAAAAAGTTAGCATTCCCGAAAATTTTTAAATGCTCATATCTCGGTAAATATTGCCGACACAACAAAATGTCCAAAAGCATTTTTGTAGCTCTAAACACGTAGAAAAGCTCTCCGATTAATATTTTTGAAGTTATCGAGTTTTTTAATTCTCAAAACCCCAGTGGTCCCCTAAAATCTTGTATCTCACAAACTAAGCAAGGTAGAGCGAAACGGACACAAATTTTGGATCAAAAACTATGAGGATTTTTAAGGAACCCAACTAGGTCTAGGCCCATCGGGGTCTGGACCTATTGGGTCCGAACCCAATGGGGTCCTCAAGTGTGTATGAACTAAGTTGAAATAAAAAAAATTTCAGTTAACTTATTTTTGTTAAAAAATTTTTGCAAACTTTACCAAAAAAATTGTGGGTTCAAAATCAGCAAATTTTCTTGTAGGTTTACAAGCTTTTTTTGCTAACATTACAGTTTTTTTTTTTTTTTGAGTGTGGCAATATATTGGAAAGCAAAAAAGATGAATTTTTTCATAATTTTGTCATAAGCTTACAATTCATTCGTTAAATCAATCATTATTTTGATTGACTATAAATAAAAAATTGATGAAATTTTTTTCAAGATCGAAAAGTATTTGATTGAAAAAATATTCAATTAATCACCTACAATTTGATGATTGGTATAACAATTTTCTTGATTAGAGGAATTTCAATCAAAAAATTGATTGCATCTGCGTTTTTGTTGATTGAAATTCATTTCAAATTGTTTCTGTGAGACCATTTGCATTTTAAGTAACGATATAAACATATATGAGAATTAAATCGGTCGGAAGGACATTTCACATACATATTTGTATTTATGTATTGTTTATTCGTTATTATTTGCATAATAAATATGGAATTTATTACAGTAGAATGTCCGGTTATAAGAAATGAAAAAAAAATGGATATAATTTAAGAATTTTGTACCCTACACTTACAATTAGTGGTAGGAGTATACATACGATTGCCATTCTAGTCTAGGATTCCATATATTGTGTATATTTTTGATCCGTGATCGATGCTGAGACATAATCATCATGACCAAATTAATACAAAGATATAACTGAGACTTAACATATTCACTTATTGTTTTTCTTAGAAGTTTAAAATTGATTTTGAGTGATATCTGTTCAGCGGTTCAAAACTTTTCGAACGAAAATGTAAGGACACCTTGAAAATTTTGTTACATTCAGCATAACCTAAAAATACAAAATGCTTTATTTCGGCTGCTGGTTATCATATAAAGAGATTTGGATACCAAAAGGTATTAAAACAAATATAAACATATTTTTGAACTCCAACGCTCTTTTCGCAGTTTTTTTTTTTACCAAAAAAATTTTTTTTGCTGGAATTTTTTTTGTCAAAACTATTTTTTTTCAATAAGCTTTTACTTGTTTTGTATAAAGTCCACTAAAAGGAATTTCGGTATAATGGAAACCAGGATTTTCAACAGATTCTCGTTTGTAAATAATTTAGTTTAATTGAACTATTCACTACTTTGAACGATGTGTACTAGTTCATAAAGTTCAGCTCTTTCGCTTTCGTGTTTAAAATTCGAAAATATTAATTTAAATTAGACTTTTTTTAAAATTTGCGGTAAAATGTATAATAGGGATTTTTCCTAGACAATAGTTTGTAAAACACTACTTTAATTGAACTATTCACTTTTTCGAACGTTGTGTACTAGTTCGTACGGATCAAATCTTTCATTTGATATAACGTATCTTAAATTTGATGGAGATCAGCGTGTGTCACATAAGTTATCTGACTGTAAGTTAATATAAAAAGTCCAAATGACAGCATATGAACGAGAAATCCCAACTCGAGTTTTCCATTTACCAGGATTCCACTGTATTCAGTTTTTATTTATTTGTTTTCTGTTGTACATACATATTTGAATGTCCAATGTACATAAATAATATTCCTCACGTGTTTTATGTTTTAATTTAAATTAACATTTTTTCGATGAATATTATTTAAACGACAGCTCAATATCTTTTTGTAATTAGGTCAGTGCAAAATTTTTGAATATAGAGCAAATAATATTATTTTGCTTAAATTTTGTTTATAAATTTTTTGCTATAGAGGTAAACAACAGATATTTACTATGAAATTTTTACTTTAGATAAATTTTAATAAAAACTAAAAACATATTTTGTTAAACAATTGATTTAATAACTAACAAAATTTCTCTATACAAATGGATTCATTCATATTGTATTTGGTAAACAAAAATTGTGATGAGCACATGTGACGTGATTTAAACAAATAAAACTGATCTATGGTATGAGGTATTTTTAGGCACATTTTGTATCGATTGGTAAATATTTTGAATTCCATAATATTATGCAACAAAGAATTGTTGTTGATAACAGAAGTTACTAAGTAAAGAATATTTATTTGAATCGTAGTATCTGGAATATTTATGAAACGTCAATACTTAACCTTTCTGAGCCAGTCTTAAATCACAAAAATAATCATACAGCTTGTCACAAGGTGTCCATTAAGAGGCTTTTGTTAACTTACAATTAAAGTTAGTATACCTACTTAACATCGCTCACATAACTCGCACCGTAAACAATCACGAAATCGCCTAAGCCAAATACAAAACTTTCCTTCGTAGTTTTTCAGAACTTCTTTGTTTTTTTTTTCATTTTTCATTCTGTATGAAACACATTGATATAAATTCGTGTAGGACCTCCTGATCCTTGTTTTTTTTTGCGGAGTCTTTCTATTTGGAGTGCTTTAAAACTATAACAAATGTAATGAAATACAACAAAAATAACAAAAAACACAAGAAAAAACGCAAAGGCATTCTTTTCTACTCCATAAAAAGTTGATATTCAGCTCTTAACTCATTACCTTCCGCGACACTCACATACAAATGTAAGTAGATATTCAGTAGATAAGAAGTACTTCGAGTTTTCAAACAACTTCCAACTACTTCCCGGAGTACTTCTTATCTACTGAATATCTACTTACATTTGTATGGGAGTGTCGCGAAAGGTAATGAGTTAAGAACTGAATATGATACTGATTTTTTGTTATTTTTGTTGTATTTCATTACATTTGTTATAGTTTTAAAGCACTCCACTAGGGATGGGTAATCCCTTTTTTTGCAAGGATATTATTCAAAATCAGTAAAAATTACTAATTTTAGTACTTTGAAGATACTAAAATTAATAACTTATTAGTAGATTTTGGTACAATATTATTTACTAAACCTTTTACTGTAGAATTATTTTGAGTGTACCAAACTTCGAAGGTCAATTGGTTAAGACTGAATCATAATTTCCACAGACGGACGGACATTTATATATGTCTTACAATTAGAGTCTTTCATGGATCTATAATATATATGAGACATTCCATTCCAAATCGGACATTTCGGATTTTTTTTTAGATTTTTCAAATTCTTTTATAGTTTTTAGTACACTCACAGACAAATGCTTCATCATATTGATTTTATGGTTTCATTAGTTGCTGTCATCAATTTTAATGACTAATTTCATCATATTTATGAAGCTTTTCTTCAACATGTAAACTATACTAAAAAAAATAAACTGTAATCTTAGCAAAAAAAGCTTGTAAACCTACAAGAAAATTTGCTGATTTTGAACACACAATTTTTTTGGTAAAGTTAGCAAAAATATTTTTCCAAAAATTAGTTAACTAAAATTTTTTTTATTTTAACTTAGTTCATACACATTTGAGGACCCCATTGGGTTCGGACTCGTAAAAATTTGATCAACTCAATTTTAAATTTAGCCAAAAAAATTAGTTTAAATTTTGTTTAAAGTTGGTAATGCGCTAAATAAAGTTTACAAGATATTTTTTCTAACATACTTATCTCAACTAAAAATTTGCTAAAGGTAAGCTAACTAGCATTAGCAAAAAAAAATTAGTAAATCTACTAATGTATTATTTTGAGTGTAGTGCAATTATTTGTTGATATTTTCTAGGTAAATGGCTAGAGGCCAAGCCCATCAAACAAGAATTCCGTTGGTTTAAATCTTGGTTGGGGACGAAAGATAAAAAATATATAAATTTTTAAAAATAGAAAACAGCTAACAATTGTAAGTAAATAAAAATAAATAAATATTGATGACATTGGACGAAAAATGATGCAACATTTCATCATATTGATGTATTTTTCAAGCTTTTTTCTCTGAGTGAAACCTTCGAAAACTTCGTCGTGGCAAATTTACAGATTTTTTGATGACCTTTTCAAAAGATATAAAATTTTCAAAAAATCGGAGCTTGTTCCTTAAATGTTTTTTACTCATAACTTCTTCAAAAATGGTCAAAATTCAATTCTTTTTTAGTTTTTGTTTTTTTTTTATTTTCTTTTAAAATTTTTTTAACTGTAAAAAAATTTTTAAATTACATATATATAATATATAATTTTTGGAAATGTTTGTATTCTTTGATTTTTCTAAAAATTTTTGTAAAACACTTCTATTGATTCTAAAAATTTTTTTCCCAGCAAGATCGTGGGATTACGATTATTACTATTTTTTAAAATTTTCTGAAAAATTTGTATTGCAGTTTTCCAATATCATGTCTCATGCTCCAACGGTGCGTCCTACACTCATAAAAGTTTTACAGTGACTGTTTCGCAGTGAAATAAATAGTTTTCGTTTTGATTAATATTTAAAGAAAATTTATAAATTAATAATTTACTTAATCATTTAATGTTTTTTTCAACAAATTCTTTTAATTTTTTGCTACATTTGTTTTTATTTTTAATATAAATTTTATTTAACATGATATTGACACATTTTTATACTTTGTTCCTCATTAAAGTTTTATAGGGGTTTGTGTTTTCTTTTTTATTTTTTATTGATATTTATTTCAAATTGAATAGAATTCTTGTTTCCATTCTTTGAAAGACAATCGCATTGTTTTCATGTCAAATATCAGTTATTCAGACAAAGATTATGACATTGGCATTTGCTTCTTTTTTTTATTTTTAGTGTTCCATAAGAATAAGAAAATAAAGTTTCATCAATAAATTGTATAAAATAAAATACGTACAAAAACATATTATATTATATTCTATTTTATTATTATTTTTTATGTTTTCTTGACGCAAAATACCTACCACATTTATTGGATTAGGGGTAATCATGGCAAAAAATTTTCTTGGAGAAGTTATAAAATAAAGGATGGATTAGACAATGTTTCATATTTACACAACAAATATATTTTTTGCATTATGAATTAACAAAAAAGTAAACCGTATTGTTAATTACAATGTTGCAAACAAAAAAATGTAAATTTAAAATTAAATTTTGTAAATTATTATTATATATTTGCGTAAATTTACAATTTATTTGTGTATATTTACAATTTAGTTTAGTAAATTTACAATTAATTTGTGTATATTTACAATTAATTTTTATAAATTTGTGTAAATTTATAATTTATTAGGTAAATATACAATTAAAATAAAAAGGTCGGACTTGAAACAATGCAATAGTGGTATTCAGAGTCTTACTTGCCAGCCCTGGCACTGGTGGTAAAAGAACACTTTTTAAAATTACTTTTCAACATATGTATTTTTTGAAATAAGTACTCTTTTGGTACATTGCCAGGGCTGGCAACAAGACTCTGAATACCTCTAACGAATTTAGCTAGTACCTTTTTACAAGATTTTTTTCAAAATTGAAATTTTTTAAATTTTTTTAAATTTTTTGGTTGAAAAAAACGACTAAGGAATTTTTGTATTCAATTTCAAAAATTATTATGCTTAACATATTTTAACGCGGAGAAAATTGTTACTTAATTTTTGGCGTGTGTGGTTGATCATATTTCACGAATTCCGAATTTACGGCAGACACTTAAGTATTGGTTATAATTATGTTAAAGCCTTTAAACTATTGGAATATTTTTGTGTAATAATGAGTACATTTTGTTAAACGTGCACTCAAAATAATTCTACAGTAAAAGGTTTAGTAAGTGATTTTTAAATTTACTAATAAGTTACTAATTACAGTAGTTTGTTATCATCTTCAAAGTACTAAAATTAGTAATTTTTTTAATTAAATAATATTAGTACAAAATTTAAGTATTGATTACCAACTCCTGCACTAGGTCCTTTTGAACTAAAACATTAGTTCTTTAGTTAAATTTTTAGTCGTGTAAATTCGGTTAAACGGTTAATGTTAACGTATAAGGTTATGCGAAAACAGGCCTAAAATTATTTTTTTGTATGGAAAAATCTTATAAGTAATTTAAAAAAAAAAAAACATAAAGTGGAAAAAACCACAAAAAAAAGCTGCACTTGTTAGTTTTATGTAAAAAAATTTATTCTTTCGATTTATGCAGGTTTCAGAAAAATCGAAGAGGGATAAAGTTTTAAAAACTGCATCAAAAAATTACATTTGCATCAAAAACGTACTTTTTTTAAAAATTTTTTTAGTGCATTTGTATAAAAAAACACGATTGTTTGAGTAGAATGCTTTTTGAATGTTAGAATTCGGATAAATACTTTCGAAGACATGGCCCTTCAAAGTATCATACTTTTTTTTTTAATTTTTGAAGAAAATAATATTCGCGAAAAAATCGCGATGTTTTTTTTAATTTTAAAAAACTTAAACCGAATATGCTTAGTTGGCTTTAAAGAGAATGCATGCTGTTAATATACTGAAAATTAAAAGATCTGCGGTCGGAAAATTATTTTTTTTTGTGTTCTTTGGTGGAATTCGTGATATATCAACCAGAAGCTAAATTTAATTATTCTGTATTTTGAGGTTATGTGTAGGGTGACCACTTATTCCTAAACTCAAATCAGTACACCTATTTTTTTTAGGATTTTTTTCATAGAAGAACTCCCTAAAAATTCATACACTCATAATATTTTGTAAGAAAATTCAACTGAAAAAACGTTTAAAACAATCGTTTTTCCTTTTAAAAAACGGACTACTTATATATCATTTAAAACAACATACTTTTTCAGTTATTTTTAAACGTTAATAAATGACTAGATATTCCGTAAAAACAAATGATATTTCAGTTATTTTAACTGTTTACAATTTTTTATTTTGTGGAGTAAAATTTTTTTTTTTTAATAACAAACTACAAAAACCGTACTTCTGTAAAATTATACGGTATAATCAGTCACAAATAATTTAACTGATAAAAATATTTTTCCGTAAATTTTGTAGTTCATTGTTTTAATAACTGTATAAATCTTTCAATATTTTAGTTTTTTTGAAAAACAAACGATAAAACGTTTAAAACAACTTTAACCAAAAACTTTTTGAATAACTGTAAAAAGTTACTGTAAAACTTTTCTAGGTGTATGTAAAAAAATTATGACGAAAAGTTCAAAAAGTTTTGGTTATTGTTATTTGGGTTTAACTAGCGTTTTAGCAAAAACTAGCATTTTAGCAAAAACAACTGTTAAAAAACAACTGACATGAACAGTAAATTTGCAGAAAACGAAGCTCACCACAAACAACAATTTAATACAAAATAGCCCTGATTCTAAGGACTTTTTTAATCAAATTCTGGGATCTCTCTTCCTATCAGAAAATCTCCCAAGTCATGATAATTTAAAAAAAAAAAAAGAAACTTTTGTGTTCTTGTAACCTCAGTTTTGTGTCCATTTTTTCGGGATAAAGCTTCTCAAATACCGATGACTTTGCCGCATCCACACATCTTATTTTTATTTGGACTCATGCAATTACTATTTCTTCCTAAAAATAAAGAAAATCTATCATAATGAACTTTCCCGGGTAAAAACTCACTCAGATTCTGTGCGCTTTTTCTTATACAGATTGATTTTTATTACGAAATTTTTTTTCGGACTCACAAGCTTTAAGCTTCTTCGATTTTTTTTTTTTCAATAGAAAGTATTTCAGATTTAGCTTTTATAAAACTTCCCTAATGAATTATTTGATGGAAATAATAGTTTGATATCGATTTTTTGAATAAAATAATTTTTATATGGAAATGTCCAAAAATCAGTACAATTAGTACAAGGTATTTTGATCAGTACACGTGACTAAAAATCAGTACATGTACTGATCACATCAGTACGAATGGGCAGCCTAGTTATGTGGAATGTACCAAAACTTTCGAGGTGTCCTTACATTTTCGTTCATAAATTTTGAACCGCTGAACCGATATCGCTAAAATTTAATACCGAACTTCTCGATGCAAAAACAAAATTGCCCCCACAAGAAAATTTTCTATAGGAAAAATTTGAGAATTTATCCATGAAAAAATTTTAATGTCCCAGAATCTGAGACTCAGACTCTCGAAATATGAGAATTCTGAAAATTAGATTAGAAAAATTTAAGACTTTCATACTTTTTGAAGTTTTTTGAGGCAATTTTCTAGATCCTGAAACATTTTTCCTATAGAAAGTTTCGATTTCTGAGACCATTTTCCTTAGAAAAAGTCTCACATTGGAAGTAACCCAACCCTTATGAACCGATTTACTTGAAACTTAAAATATATATCAAAGAGACAATTCTAAGGTTGGGGTGTCTCGGTTTATCGGCCATATCGGGGATTTAGGGGTTCTAAACATGGGTCAAAAAATGGCGAAAAAACCGTTTTTTGGATTTTTCATCCATTTCTTTTTAAGAAACTATATAATGTTTTCATATGAGAAGAAAGTTTTTTTTAATGCCTATCCAATGATGGCATAACCTTTTAAAAATTCGGCTTCTTTAAATATTTTTTTCAGGAAAATATGTAAACTTTGAGGGGTACTTATGTGAAGACATAGACGTACGATATCCATATGGAAGAGAAATAATCTTTATTAAATTTAAGGCGACCCGTATTTTTGCCCTAGATGATATTCCTGTTAGTTCGGAAGTTATCAAAATTTTCCCAAAGGTCCACATGGTTTCATAAGGGGACAACGAAATTTTTAAACACTGATATGGCCGATAAGCCGAGACACCCCAACCTTAAAATCGTCTCTTTAATATATATTTTAAGTTTCAGGCAAATTGGTTCATAAGGGTTGAGATACTTCCCTTGTAAGTTTAAGCGAATATATCAGAAAAATTTAAAAACACACATTAACATTTTACATATATTACAAATGAAATATTTACTTCAACATATATTTCCATTTTATAAAGAAGGTTATAATCAGAGACTGGAACTTCATGCATCTAAAAACGTTGTTTTAAGCGCTTAAAATATGCATAAAAAATTGTAAAATATGCAATAAAAATTTAGAAAATATGCATTTAAATTTTTTTTACTTTTATTTAAATAAAAACATAACAGCAAAATTCAGTCTTACAGATTTAAAAAAAAAAAAAATAAAAAAAAATATTTACTTTAGTAAAACTTACAAAAAAAAATTATTTATATTGACAAGTAAATACTTTAAATTATCAAAAGTAAAGATGAGTCTATTCGATCTAAAACAATTTGAAAAAATTGAAAATGATCGTTCTACAGCTACGGATGTGATTGAAGCATATTTTAGCGAGGCTAATCCTTTTGAAGTGTGTTTTTTGGAATTTGTTTTAAATGAAAAAAGTGACAACTGAAACACCAAACGATTAAAAAAAAAAATCTGTATAAAATACCAAAAAAGCGTCAAAATGGCAAAAAACTAAAATTCGAAAAAATACTATGTAAAAACTATTGCGAAAAAAATGTAGCAAAAAATGTAACAAAATATATTTAAACTTGATTTTTTTCTTAAATATTATAAAATAATACTAAAAAATGCCTTTATTTCAAAAATATGCAAATATATGCATTTTTACTAAAATATGCAAAAATATGCACTTACAAATCAATGCCATTTTAATGCAAATTTCTTGATTCGAAAAGATATCTCATTAACAATGTTCTCAGACTAACGAGAAAAAACATGCATTTGCATGAAGTTCCAGTCTCTGGTTATAATAAATATAAAAAAATGTATAACAAATGTTGGAATTTTTTTTAAAGAAGAAAAATGTCTTATGTAAAAAAATTCTTCTGTGACTTGTATTTTAAAATGAAATTGCAACATTAGAAAAATTTGCAATATAATGCATTTTAATGTACTTCGTTAGAAGTTATTACCACTCACTAACGTGGCTTACGTTAAAATATACACATGTCAATATTATTTACTTAGTATTATTTACTAAGTACATACGTATATTGCAAAATACTTGAAATATTTTATAAATTACTCAGTTATTTTTATATTGCAATTTTAAAATCACACAGATTTCAACGTGATGACTGAGACAAAAACCCCCATGTTGCAATGAATGAATGAAACAAGTGAATAATATTGAATAAATAAAGTTGGAAAATTGCAATCAATAAATGCAGCTGTAAAATATTTTTTTATATTTTATAATTAAAGTGGGATTATAGGACACAATACTCACTTTAATTGTTACAGCGAAAGTGAAAGTTTGTAAAGAATTGTTCTGCTGATGCCTTGCAAAAAAAAAAAAAATGTAAATACATTTCACATTTCACATGTTTTATTTTATTGGAAAAACAAAACTTTTTAATTAAATTTTCAACAAAACTGTTACGATAAATAATAAGCTTAAAGCTTTTATGGTTATTTGTAAAAACTGACTTTTATTACAATATTACAAAACCAACTGAAACAATAGGGGGAGTGTACTTTTTTTTTATAGGATTTGTTTTAATTTAATTTTATTTACTATGGAGGTAAATTTGATTTAAACTAAAATGATTATTTATGAAAAAGTTCTTTAAAAGTGTGCTAATGAAATTTTTCATTAGAATTAGGATTTTTTAATATAAAGCTTATAAACTTATAAGAAGTTTTTCCGTGTAAAAATGGATTGGATATTATCTGATCTGTTTATATCTATTTTTACATGATTGTATCTGATTGCATATTGTTCTATCAGAATTTACAAAAATCGAGTTGTAATTATATCTCGGATTTGGTCAACATTCCCGACCAAAAAAAAGTTATATGGCGTCATATATCATTTGATCCCAAAAATGGAGGATCCAAAAATATAAGATTATATCTTAATAGATCGAGTTTGATATAATTAGATATAATTAGATCCCAAATATGGAACGGTAAATATCATATAATTTTTAGCCAAAGCGGACAAATTTAATTTTTTATATTTTTTTTTAATTGTATACCCCCATACTGTGGCTGGAGGGTATAAAAAAATGTAATGAACCCAAAATTTTTGTTGAAAAAAAATTAGCATGAAAAAAAGTTTTTGATTGAAGAACAATTTTTTAATGTAAAAAAAAATTGATGAAAAAAATATGAAAAAAAAATTGATGAAAAAAAAATTTTATGAAAAAAAAAAAATTGATGAAAAAAAAAATTTATGAAAAAAAAATTTGATGAAAAAAAAAAAAAATTGATAAAAAAAATGAAGAAAAAAAAAGTTTGATGAAAAAAAAAAATTGTATGAAAAGAAAAAATTTGATGGAAAAAAAAGTTTGATGAAAAAAAAAATTTATGAAAACGAAATTTAATAAAAAAAAAATTGACGAAAAAAATTAATGAAAAAAAAATTTGATGAAAAAAAAATTAATGAAAAAAAAAAATTTGATAAAAAAAATGATGAAAAAAAATTGATGAAAAAAAAAATTTTATGAAAAAAAAAATTGATGAAAAAAAAAATGATGAAAAAAAATTGATGAAAAAAAAAATTGATGAAAAAAAAATTTGATGAAAAAAAAAATTTTTGAAAAATAATTATGTTACTTTTTATTCACCAGCTGGTGAAAGTCGGTTTTATTCACCACGAGGTGAATTATTATCCAAGTTACAAAATAAGAAAATGAAAATAGTAATTCTTGTTTTCATTTTCGTTAAAGTGCGTATGATACTTGCTTGTTTCAAGTTACTTGTTGCTGCATTTATTAGGGTTTTTCTATAAAAATTTCGATAACTTAAACCAAAAATTTTGAATTTATCGAAATTCCCATAGAAAAACCCTAATAAATGCAGCAACAAGTAACTTGAAACAAGCAAGTATCATAAAGGCATAATTGTTAGCTTATATAGTAAAACTGAGGTGGCGTCCGGCAACTTTTTTAAAATCAGACACCAGCCTAAAAACATTATCATGTTAAAACAAGTTAGAAAATTATAGTCGGTCAAGACCGACCATATAATACCCTACACCAGAGTTTCCCGGAAAATGGGTCCCAAGTTCAAACATGGACTGATTTTGTCAAATCTTTAATAAGTGTAAAAAAACACTCACAAATCAAATTTAAGTGAAATTGGCTTCTTTTTGTTGACAATAAACCGCTTTAACTGAATATCGGTCGAAATTTTCACATGGGGCGGGCCTGAGTCCAAAAATGGCCCGATGATACTCAGATTTGATAAGTTTATTAAAGTAAGCGTTTTACATACACAAACAGAATTTTAATTAAATATTTTCTATTTTCATGAAATTTGAGATATTTATGTGAAAATCGGGAAGGTGGTTTGTATGGGGGCTACAAGAAGAACTGGTCAGATTTCTTTAAAATTCAGAATGGTGATTTGTGTGATAATACATGATTACCTGCCAAATTTCGAAAATATACCTTTTATTATGCGGTTATAAGAGTCGTTTTACCCAAAACAAAAGATGGCCTTTGTATGGGGGCTAGGTCTAAATATGGACCGATTTTTTCCAATTTCAATAGTCCTTGGGCCAAAAGAGGCTTAAGTTTCAAATTTCAAGTCAATAGATTAAAAATTGCGACCTGTATCGTGTTTACAACGTTTACATGGAAAGACAGACAGACGGACGGACAGACAGAGAAGTAATTCTGAGTCGATCGGTGTACTTAAAAGTGGGTCTAGGACCAATATTTCGGATAGTTACAAACATCAGCACAAACTCATTATACCCTGTACCACAGTGTGGTGTAGGGTATAAATATTTAAAAAAATTTAGAGTAGGACCCTAACGGCCCAACATTTTTTTTTCGAACTCAATTTTGGAGTGGAAGGGTTTACCCCACTAAAATGTAATTTTTAGTCGTGAATAAGCTAATCAAGTAAAATAATAATTAAACAAAAAAAATTATAACATCAGAAAAAAAAATTTGGTGTGTGCGATTTTTTTTTTTTGGGTCAAAACTTTAACTCCCCTATTTGGCTTCAAATCATCAGGAACACTTGTAAAAAATTACACAAGCAAAATAAACTTTAAGCTATAGTTGTTTTAACATGGTCGTCTGGTATTGCACTCCAAACGACGATGTTAAAACACTTGTTTATGTAAATTTTACAAGTGTCCCTGATGATGAAATTCAATGAATTTCGAAATATCGGAGAAATAAAAAATAAATTATTTAAAACAACAGACCTCGAGCTAAATTATTTCATTTACATTACAAAAATAAAGGACGAATAAATACAACATTAAATTTATATTATTTTTTTTTATTTGTTAATACAATTTACTTTTATGTTAATATTACGACGCTTCAATAGAAAATGAACCAACAATACAAAATTCTTTTTTTGTGTATATAAGCAGACGCTGAGCTACTAATTTCATACATTTTCTAATATAATTATGTTGGCCACGGGTAATTATGTTATCCCCATATTTTAGTTGCTGATTTCTGATCTGATTTTCAGAAATCTGTTTTATTAGAAACCTAATAAAAAGTCGCCCAATGCAGCAAAATCACAAAAAATGTAAGTAGCATTATTTAAATTTTGATTTAAATAAATTGTTCTAGAAAACCTTATCAAAAATATGACTCTAACGTCATTAATATTATGACCATTTGCTGTATAGTTAGTGCTTCTGTCTACCCTAACAAACAGTGCTCAGATAAAGATATATTATTATTGCAGAAAAATAAAATATATTTATTTATACCGACAATGAAACCAAAAACTGACGCAATCCAAATAAATGTGACAAATATGTCATTCAACCAAGAGATAGAGGATAGTTGTTCATGTTGATATATATATTGTGTGTTTGTATGAAATAAATACTCGTGCATTAATTTTTTTCTTACTGGCAATTGAATTAAAATTTCATTTCAAAAAGGAATTTTTCTTTGATTTTTCTTCACATTTTTCTTTTTGTCACTTTAGTAAAAGTACAATTCTCAGAGTTATATAAGATACGAGAACATCACATAGAAAAAAAAATTTAACAATTTTCTAAAAAATTTTAAAATTGAATCTTTGATAAGTAATTTTCTTTGACACTTTCTTTGAAACTAAAAAAAATAAATAACCCGAGTAAAAAAGTTTATATATAATTATATTTAATTTGATAAAATTATATATTATTATATATATTTGACAAAATTATGTAAAGTTAAATATATTTTGATAAAATTATATACTTATACTTATATCCGATTTTTTTAGTTTTTTACAAAATTATATCTAATTTGATCTAATTTTATAAAAATAGATAAAATGATATATAATTTGATAAAACTATATTTAATTTCATCAAATTATACATTATTTTATATAATTATAAAAAAAAAACTTTTTTACTCGGGAGTTCTTTTAATTTAATTTGAATAAATTTTACTTAAAATTTTCCTCAATATAGAAATTGTCATACTTCTTAAGAAAGAAAATTCTCGTAAAAAGAATATTCTTGTAATTGCATGAATATGAATGTACACTCAAAAAAATACGTTAGTAGATTTACTAATTTTTTTTTGCTAATGCTAGTTAGCTAACTTTTAGCAAATTTTTAGTTGAGATTAGCATGTTAGCAAAAATTCTTGTAAACTTCATTTAGCACATTAGCAATTTTAAACAAACGTTGAACTAATTTCTTTTGCTAAGATTTGAAATTGAGCTGACAACATTTTTACAAGATTTTTTGCTAACATTAGCAAAAATAAACGGTAAATTTTTTTTTATTTTCAGAAAACTTAAAATGGCTCTATCTCGGAAACTAAGCCAGATAGAGCAAAATGGAGGGTATTTTTGGTTCTTAGAATCTCCATACTTTCGCGGGTCCTCTTCATATGTGTGGACCCTAATGGGCCCTAACTTTGGATCCAAAAAAGTTAGCATTTCCGAAAATTTTAAAATGGTCATATCTCGGTAAATATTGCCGACACAACAAAAAGTCCAAAAGCATTTTTGTATCTCTCAATACGTAGAACAAGACCGCAAAATAGTCAAAAGCTCTCCGAGTAATATTTTTGAAGCTATCGAGTTTTTTAATTCTCAAGACCCCAGTGGTCCCCTATAATCACGTATCTCAAAAACTAAGCAAGGTAGAGCGAAACGGACACAAATTTTGGATCAAAAACTATGACGATTTTTAAGGAACCCAACTAAGTCTGGGCCCATCGGTGTCTGGACCTATCGGGTCCGAACCCAATGGGGTCCTCAAATGTGTCAAAAAAAAAAAAAATTGTTAACTAATTATTGGCAAAACATTTTTGCTAACTTTAGCAAAAAAATTGTGGGTTCAAAATCAGCAAATTTTCTTGTAGGTTTACAAGCTTTTTTTGCTAACATTACAGTTTTTTTTTTGAGTGTATTTAGTTAGCTTTTGGGTTGGTTGCTGATTTTAAACGTTCATTTATTAATAAGAAATATATTCATATTTTATAGAAATGCTGTTGCTATTTGAATTTATCAGCATTGTATGCAAAAGTCTTATGTCATAATATAAGAACAAGACAGAAAGTATTGGTTAAACAAAAAAGTTATTTCAATATTAGCAAAAATTAGCAAAAAAAAAAAAAAATAGAATTTATTAATACTCTCCGCAATGTAAAAAGAATATTGCAAAAAACTTTATTTAAAAAAAAATGTTGCTAAAAATATTGGTAAAATTAATTAATTTTGAGAAAAAAATAATTCCGCGAAAAATTTTTTTTTGTGGTAAAAAATTTTACGAAAAATAAATTTTCGACAAGAACTTGTTTAAATACTATTTGGTATCTTTATCAGTTTTCATATATCAACCATCTGCCGATTTATAGCATTTTGTATTTTTAGGTTATGTTGAATGTGTCAAAATTTTCGAAGTGTCCTTACATTTTTGTTCATAACTTTTAAACCGATATCCTTCAAATGCATTACCAAACTGTTCAAAGCAGCAACAAGTAAGTATGTAAAAACTCAGTTATAACTGTGCAATATTTTGGTCGTGATCGCCATATCAACAGACAGACAGACAGACGGAGATTACTACACTCAAAAGAAAAACTCTCTCAAAAAATTTGTAAAAACGATTTTAATTTGAATTAGTAAACTTTTAATAGATTTCTTTGCTGAAATGGATATTTAAAGTTTAAGAAAATAGCAAAATAAATCTTCAATTTTACTGAATCTGTTTGAATTTCAAAATATTTTTATGCAGATTTTTTGCAGATTATTTAGTTATTTTGCAGAAATAGTCTGTTGGCATTTTTTTCAGTTTTTTTAGGTTAACTTTTTTTTAGATTTTATGAAATTTAAATATTAAACTAAAAATGATCAAAAATAATAAAACAAATTGTGTGGTTAATTTTACAAAAGTATTTAGTTATCACGTTTTAAAAAAAAAAAAATGTATAAGTTTGTTTTTTAAACTTTGAACTTAAAAAAAAAAACTTGGAAATTTTATTCTTGGCAAGCACTACAACTTAAAACAAGTGAGAGTGTTAAATTCGGCTATGCCGAATCTTTTATACCCTCCAAAATGTAAAAAAAAAAATAAAAAAAGACGTCAGGGCTTTTTTTGGGGGGTACGGGGGTGATAGAGTCAGTGGAGGACGTTGAGAGCACCTTCCCATCGCTATAAATATACAAAATGTTTCATTTGTTTCACAAAAATACAAAAAAACATGTAAAAAAAGTTTTTTTTTTTAGAGGTTGGTTCAGTTCTTTAAGGGGGAACCTTTTCCCCCTTAACCTGTCTAGGACCATAGAACATATTCGTGCCAAATTTCAGGAGTATAGCTCTTTTATTTTGGACTGCATTGTGCCATCTTAAAAAATGTTAAGTTTTTTCATGCAGATTATTCTGTTGTCTTGACAGATTTATCTGCTGATTTCACCTAGATAATCAAAACAGATTTTTAGCAAACCGCGTCTGCTAAAATCAGCAGATTTCTTATATGGCTCAAAATGGGTGTATTTTCAGCAGATTTTTTTTGCTTATTGGACAGAAAATTTGTTTTGAGTGCAGAATGTCTACAATCCATTACTGATCAATAATATATGGGGCATTCCATGCCAAATCAGGCACTTAAAACATTTTTTTTTATAGATATCCCCATTTTTTTAAAGTCGAAACACTTTCCTGGTAAACTTTCATATTTTTTGATGGGCCGTTCAAAAGATATCAAATTTTCAATAATACAGAGTTTGTTCTTTTACTCAACACACCCCTCTTCAAGCAAGTTCAGGTTGTGTTAAAATTTATTTTGAACTTTAAAAATCGTTAACACGAAAATCCTAGTTGATCGTGTTTTCGAGTTATTGCTATAAAATTACACTGATCGACAACAAAAACCTCCCAATGAAATATCCAATTGGTTCTTATAGATCGTGCTCTCCGGAATCCAAATCTGGCATCCAATTTTTTCTAGCACGTACCGTTTTTGAGATATTTACTGTTAAAAAGTCAAAATACCAATAATTTCACACTTTTGGGTTTCCACTGTTATGTTTTTTCCAACAAATAGGACTTGATTTCTGCAATTCAAATTTTTCTACCATGTTCCGTTTTCGAGATATTCGCGTTCGAGATTTTCGAGTGTAAAAATTTTCAAACGCGAATACCTCGAAAACGGAACTTGCTAGACAAATTTGGACTGCAGTTTTGGAATCAGGAGGTCCCTTTTATACGAAATCAAGTCCTATATTTTTTTTTATAAACTTCTTTTATTTAATTGGTTTCTAACTGTTCAATTGTGCGTCCTAGAAGTCAATAGTGGGACCGATGCTTATTAAATTTTACTTCCCAAATTTTTTTTTTTAAAAAAAAAAGATAGCGGAAACCGTAAATAATGGTCCTGCCCGTAAAAAAAAATATTTTAACTTATTTCATTTAAATTGATCTTATTATATATGATTGCACTTGATTCTATATAATTTTATCTGATAAGGTGTAGTTAAATGTCTAGATTGGTTGACCAAATCCAAGATATAACTTTATTCCAATAATGGCCGTTTCATATATTATTACATGTAATTATATATGAACATATATACGTATATATGAATAGATATAAACAAATCAAATAAGATCTAAATTAGTGCCTACGGCCAGTACTGTAGTACCGGGAATACCGGTATTCCCGGTTCTCGGTATTACCGGGAAATTGTACCGGTTTCCCGGTCTTAATTCATTCCCGGTATTCCCGGGAATACCATTTCCATTTTATTTTTTTAATTTAATAAAAAATAGTTACATAATTTTTAAATAATTTTACAAACATAGCTAAATATTACTGAAATACTGATTAAAAGTGTAATTAATATATTTTATGGTATAGTATTTTTTTTGGTTTTTGAGAACCGATACCAGGATCAGAACCGGGAATACCGGTATTCCCGGTAATATATCTAGAACCGGGAAACCGGTTCCAGAACCGGGAATACCGGTATTCCCGGGAAAACCGAGAACCGGGAAATGGGGGCACTAATCTAAATCATTATTTTTGTAATGTTTTTTGTTTCAATGGTGGATTCTACATTCCAAAAAATTAGTTTTTATTAAATAATTCAGAAGATCGAAAAAGTACTTAAGTACACTTTTCAACCCACTTCGAATCCAACATTTTTCAAAAGTAAATTTTTCAAAATTTTTTTTCTCTCGATGATTCTACATTCCGAATTTTAAGTTTTCATAACCAAAGTACATCTCCAAATAGTTCTGTTTCAGAATGATCCTTCACTTCAAATTTTTGAAAGGTATACTATTATAACGAAACAACTTAATCCCTTACCCCTTAACAAAAAAAAATAACAAGTCTTGCTTAAATGTAAATGTATGCATCTGTGTTTATCAATATGCAAGTTTATTGGTATAAGTATTTTGATACACATACATACACATATACTCGTACTATACATCCATAAGCTAATGTATATTGTTACGTTCTATTGACCCAGTTTTTAAAAATCTTAAACTATTGACAAGATATTGGAAGGGTTAAAAAACTGCAGGACATTAACCTACTTAACACAGTCATCTTCAAAGAAAGAACAACATATAAACTACCTCACTTTAAATCATTTAGGGTTTTTTTTTTAAATTTTGTATAAAAAAAATATAAAATTTAAAAAAAAAAACGAAAACACATGATACTGCATTATTTTTTTTTAAATTGTTTCAATAAAAAATCGAGCAACTTTTTTCTTCCTCAAACACTTTATTATATTTTTTTATTTTTTTTATATAAAACCCGTATTAAATTTCATTAAAGTTAGAAACAGCATCCCCCAAGTCATTGAACATAAAATGAACAAGAAAAAAATTTATTCAATATTGTTGCAAGAAAGAAACAAGACTTTAAGCAACACAAAACTATAAAAACTAGAAGTGATTACCAAGTAACCATGAACATATTTTATACACCCAATGACCTGAATTTCAAATCTTTATATACACAAAAGTACTATACACTAAAAGAAAAAAAAATTTAAAGTAGAAAATAAATTTTTAAAAACAAGTAAAATATTAAATTCGATTCACAAGGGAAGTCTCCCTAGTGTCACCCGCGGATCTTTATCGAATTGGATTTACTTTATTAATCAGGAAAAATAAAGGGACACGTATTTTTTTTAGCGACCCAAATTTATATTTAGGGGGTGCAAATGAGGGGGGACTAAAAAGCTATTTTTTAGTTTTTTTTTGTTGAAAGGGTCATCAAAAAAATCTGAAAATTGATAAAAATTTTCAAAGTGTCTGATTTGACATGGAATGCCACATATATTATTGATCAGTGAGCGATTCTAACGATGTCCGTCTGTTTAAATGGCAATCTCGGCCAAAATCTTTTACAAATATGACTGACACTTAATGTATTTATTTGTTGTTGTCCTGGTAAGTTTAGCATTGCTTTTGAGGGATATCGATTCAACGTTCAAAAGTTATGAACGAAAATGTAAGGAAATCCCTATATTTTTAGTACATTCCACAACAAACATAATATTTTACACAGCAAAATATTTTCATGCATTTTTTTACAATTTTTTTTTTTTTTGAGTATTTTTGTACCCCTTTAATTTTACTGGTAGTCCCCATTCAAACCACCTCCCGATTTTAATATAACTGGTCTGTCTCAAAATATTTGGAAACAATTTTACAAAAATTGTATTTGTAGATGTTTAACGTATATTGTATACTTTTATTTAATTTTATTATAAGCAGACCTTTCTTGGACTTAGTCCCCTATAAAAGTTTCGCCTGATATTCCGATAATTTGGTCTATTGGACACAAATACCAGCTGATTTCAATCAAATTGGTTTGCGTATATTTTCTACACTAATAAAAAACAATGCTAAATAAAGATCCAATCGGTACATGTTAAGACTTAAGACCTATTTCCCGGAAAACACTGGTGTAGAGTATTATATGGTCGGTCTCGACCGACTATATTTTTATACCCTCCAACCACAGTATGGGGCTATACTCACTTTGTCATTCCGTGTGTAACGCATCGAAATATCGGTCTAGGACCCCATAAAGTATATATTTTATTGATCAGTGATCGATTCTAAGACATTCTAGCGATGTCCGTCCGTCCGTCTGTCCGTCCGTCCAAAATAAAAGAGCTAGACTTTCCAAGTTTGGCACGAATATGTCTTATATTCCTAGGCAGGTTAAGTTCGGAAATGGGCAAAATCAGAAAAAGGGGAAAAACGTTCCCTCTTGGAGAACTAAACCAACCTAAAAAAAAACGCAACTTTTGTAGGGTTTTTTGTACTTTTGCTAAGCAAATCCAACATTCTAATCACAGAGGAAGTTCAGAATCGCAAGGGGAAGGTGTCCACTAACGTCTCCCACCAACCCCCCCCCCCCCCCCCCCCCCAAAAAAAAAAAAGACGCCCCTGATTTTTTTTATATTCTTTTTTTTACATTTTGGAGGGTATAAAAGATTCGGCGCAGCCGAATGTAACACCCTCACTTGTTTTTACTTGTTTAAAAAAAAAAAATTATCAGTCAAAATTAATTTCTTTTGCCAATTTTAACAAAATATTTTTTTTTTTTAAATAAAGTTTTTTTTAAGAATTTTTCTAATTTTTCTTAGTTTTCCTGATTTTTATATCATCCAACAACAGACTTGTATTTCACACGATACAGTTCAAAATAAAAGAGCTACACTCAAAAAAAAAAACCTTGTAAAATTACAAGAAAAACTTGTTACTTTTTTTTGTTTGCTACCTCCTGTTTGACAAAAATTCCTAGTAATTATACAAAATGTTTACTAATAATTTTGTAATTTTACAAGGTTTTTACAATAAAATTGTTAATTTACAAATTTTTTGACACTATAAAATTTACAAAGAGGTTTCATAATTTTACTAGATTTTTTGCTACCTCCTATATTACGAGAATTCCAAGTTATTTTACAAGCTTTTTACCAATAATTTTGTAATTTTACAAGCTTTTTACCAATAAAATTGTAAATTTACAGTTTTTTGGCGCAATTAAAATTACAAGGAATTCTCGTGAATTTACTATATTTTTTTTGTAAAAATACCTTGGAAATTTGTAAAATTAGAAAAAAAATTGTAAAATTAGAAAAAAAATTTCAATTTTGATTTGTAAAAAAACAAGGAAAACTGTGTAATATATTTGTAAAATGGGATTATGAAACTTTTCCTAGTAATTTGACAAAGTTTTTTTTTTTGTGTGTAGACCCCTGAAGTTTGGCACGAGTATGTCTTATGGTCACGTGCAGTTTTAGTTGGTAAATGTACAAAATCGGACAAGGGGAAAAAGCTCCCCTTCAAGAGCTTAACCAACCTCTATATATTTTTAAAGCTCGAAAATTATCATAGTTTTGCACTTGGACCGAGGGGAGTGAAAAATGTCGTTGTTTTGTCCTCGCCCTTTTATGGGCGCGGATATTGGAAAATAATTTAAAAAATTATTAAATTGTATTACTTTAGTGGAAAAACATAATAATTGAATTTCTAAACATTTTTAACGAGATAAAAGGTGTCCCCAAAACGACCGTTCACGAAGCCCCTTTCCCTAAAAAACGCTCCTACATTTTTTTACATTTTGGAGGATATAATATATTCGGCCGAATTTCACATTCTTGCTGTTTTTTTTATTTCATTCTTTACAAAATATTTTTTTGATTTTTGTTTAAAGGACTAACAACAAGTCTTTTTTAATTATATTACCATATATTTTTCTGAGTGTACAAAAATAACTACGTAAAAGATAAAGAAAATTATAATAAAAAAGTTTTAATTTAAAATTGTTTATAAATAGTTATCTTAATAAAATTTTAGTTGCAACAAACTAAACAAAACTATTTATGTAGTCATACCTCCCTCAAATGTTAACAAATAGAAAATTTAAAGAAATTATGTAACAAAAAGAACTGACAGACAGACAAGCCCAAGAAATGTTTGTTAAAAAATTTTTAAATATTTTTTATGCAAATAAAGTAAGTTTTTTTTGGCCACACTTTTTTAAAGTATGGTCCATCTTAAATATCACATTCTTCAATATTTTTTTTTATGTTGCTGTTGGTTATTAAAATTTATTATTATATTATGATCTTGTCATGTGATCTTATTTGATATAAATTACAGTTTTTGCCACGCGCCACAAATTTTTCACAGGTATTTAAACATGTTGATAAAAAAAATTTGTAGTATTTTTATATTATTAATGCATGAAATGGCCTTAATAAATACCGACTTTCTTTATATAAAAAATTCACAACAGATTGTGATTTCTTTAAATTTTTTTAAGACCCTATGACACTAGATTTTTTTCGTACTTTATTTTTTATTAATTGAAAGAATGAAACAGCAAAAGAAGAAATGAGATAGAAACATTAAATAAACAAACAAATAGTGATGATTACTTTTATTTAAATAAAAACCCGCTGAATAAATACTAAAAATCGCAATAAACAAAAAGTCGCTTTATTAAAATAAAAAACGTAAAAGTTGGCAACACTTCAAAACCACCAATGCGTAAAGCATAGTATTCTGTTTGATTTCATGGGGAAAAAACCGTAATAAGAACCATATTAAAAAATAAACTTTGGCAACGCGAGGAATTATGGGAAATTGTTAAATAAGTTTTCACGCATATTTATTACACAAGACAATTTAAATTGCAATGCCGAGAAAAATTGACATTTCAGTTTTGATAGATTCTTTCCTATTGTCAAAAATTTTTGATTTATGGTAAGTCTAACAATAAGTTAAATTTTCGCGGTGAAAAACAGAGAACTATGATTAAATGTCAAAAAATGTAAATAATTTGATAACGAAACTTATCGATAACACAAGAATAAAGTTTGACATTTACTTTTTTTTTAAGTATGCTTTCACACTTGTTCAGATTTCCTATGGTAATATTCACATAAATTTCATCATTACAAAAAAGCTAGTGTCATAAGGGCTTTATTAAGGCATATATTATTTATTATTTTTTCATCAAAATTTGATCAATCATATTTAAAAGCTTTTTTGTTGCAATGATTTTGCACCTTTTAAGTTTTTTTTTAACAAATTGTTTGTTGATCGGTTGCTTGACTTTTGATTAGTGTATTTACGTTTTTTTTTTGTCAGCAATTTATTGGGGGAACCAAAAAAAAAATATTTTTTTTTTTTATATGTATTAGAAAATTCTTATTAATTTTTATTAAAAAATAAAACTTGTTTTATTCGACTTTTAAAATATTATATTTTGAGTAGTAAACTACGATATTCTTATAGAAAAATTTTCACTAAAATTATTTTTCTGTTTTAAATTCGACCTTTAAAATATAATTTTTTAAGTAGGTTTATTCTAGCTCGAGGTCATTATTTCCTTTACTAATTTAAACTATGATATTCATATAGAAAAGTTTTCACGAAAACTATTTTTCTGTTTTTAATTTATTTATTCGACCTTTAAAATATTATATTTTAAGTAGGTTTATTCTACCTTGAGGTCATTTTTTCCTTTACTAATTTAAACTATGATATTCTGATAGAATAATTTTCAAGAAAATTATTTTTCTGTTTTAAATGTATTTATATTGGTGATTTTTGCAATAAATTGGTCATTTTAATCGACAATTTAGAAAATATGTAATAAAATTCTGCATAGTCGGCCAGGCCGAATACATAATTTCAACAATATTTTTAAACAATTTCCTCAAATTGGTTTTCCGGAACTATTATTTCCATAAATTATTAAATTCACTTCAATGTTAACTATGCCTATAACGTTGTTCCACCCTAATACTTTGTATAATGATTTGCATGTGAAACTCGTCAAAGATTAAAAATAGATTTTATTGAAAAATTTTGTTAGACATTATTAGTGGCAAAATGGTTAAATGAAAAGTCACTCAATCATGAAATCGTACCAACAAATTATTCTATAAAAGTTTAGTAGCTTAATGGATTGCTAATATGAAATAATTTTGTAATAGGGGTATTCTTGTGCAATATTGATGGATGTTTAAAAATGTGGCCTAATTCGCTACATAAGTCAAATGAATTCCGAACATTTTTTGCCCAAAAATATTTTGTTGCATATTGAGTTACAAAAAGTTAAATTCGACTTTGCCAAATCTATGAACACTCTCCACAATTTTTAAGTTCAAAAACACTATTTTAGGAAAAACAATTAATTTTTTAAACTTAAAAACAAATAAAAATTTTTTGGGGCACCTTTTTCTGACATAAAAATGTTGAATTTGCTGAAGAAAAGTACAAAAAACCCTGCAAAAAATGCTGTTTTTCTTAGATTGGTTTAGTTCTCTAAGGGAGAACTTTTTCCCCCTTGGTCCGATTTTTCCGATTTCCGAACTTAACCTGCCTAGGAATATAAGACATATTTCTGCCAAACTTCGGAAGTCTAGCTCTTTAATTTTGGACTGTATCGTGTCCTCTACAGACGGACAGACGGAGGGACATTGCTAGAATGTCTTAGAATCAATCACTGATCAATAAAATATATACTTTATAGGGTCCTAGACCGATATGTCAATGCGTTACACACGGAATGACAAAGTGAGTATACCCCCATACTGTGGTTGGAGGGTATAATAAACTTATTTAAAAATGTTTTACCAATACCAAATCCACAAAATATTTAAAAATGTTTTACCAATACCAAATCCACAAAATGCCCCACAACTGCCCACAACTAGGGTTTGCAATGCGGTTTTAATCGTAACCGTAACCGCGGTTAACCGCACTATTTAACCGTAACCGCATAAAAAATACTGCGGTTACGGTTAATTTAATAAAAAATAAGATTTGTAGGACAAAGGCGTTTTTTTTTAAACAATGAAAAATGGAACAAAGAATAATACAAAATTTATGGACGCAAAAAATGCCTCAGGATATTAAATTTTTCGATAGCAAAAATTTTTCAGAACCTGAAAATTTTTCTGTAGACCAAACAAATTCTTGACACGTTTATAATATACACTCAGAAAATTATGTAAGTTACTACATGTTGTTTTCAACTACAAAGTCAGTTGTTTTTGTATGAAAAATATCAAACAACTATTTCTGTTAGTTATTTTAAGTCGTTTTTTTTTTTTTGAATAACTTACAAAAAAGTACTGTAATGTAGTAACAGTTATTATAAGTAGTTAATTTTAAAATTTTCGTTTTTTTTTTATTTTTCACAGCTTTTTTTTTTTTTTTAAAACTTTAAAAAAGTATGGTCTTCAATTTTTTTTTCTGAAAAATTTTTTGAAAAAAAAAAATGTTTATTGATTATTTTATTATTACTACATGTTAATTGCTTTGACTACAAATGTAAGTAGTTTTTACTACATATGTCAGTTGTTTTTTGTCAGTTAATATAACTAAAATTGTTAGTTGATTTAACTGAAAAAGTAGTTGACCCCAAAACAACTTACAAAGTAGTTATTTTAACTGACCTTTTCAGTTGATTTTACTAACATAATTTTTTGAGTGTAAATATGACTGAGACTTTTTCTAAAAAAATATGCCTCAGAGTCTAAATAATTTTCCATTGAAAAAATTTCTTAGAGTCTGACTCTTTTTCTCTAGAAAAAAATCCTCAGAATCTGAAATAGTTTTTTTTAAAAAAATATTTCAATATTTCAGATCCTGAAACTTTTTCTACAAAGCAAATTTTTGTTTTTCTACAGAAAAAAATCTTACAATCTGAAACTTTTGAGGTAGAATAAACTTCTTAGCCTCTGAACCTTTTTCTTAAGAAAAAACGGAAATTTAAAATCATTTAAAAAAATCCCTAGAATCCAATATTCTTTTTTAAGAAAAAATGTCTATAAATCTGAGACATTTTTTAAGTATACAATTTTTCTGAATTTGAAAAGAGTTCAATCGAAAAAATGTCTTAAAATTTTTTTATTAAGATTAATTAATTAAAAAAATATCCCTAGAATACAGTATTTTTTTTTTAAGAAATACTGATCATAAATCTAAGACATTTCTAAGGAATAGAAATTATCAGAATTTGAAAAGTGTTCAATCAAAAAAATGTCTTAAAAACTTTTTTTTAAACTTTCTCCCATCAAAAACCCAAAAGCTACATCCTCCTTTGTCTACATTTTACATAAAATTATTAATTTACTTCTATTATGCTTTTTTTAGTAAAAAAATAAAGAAATTTAAGGTTAAAGGAAACTGCGGTTATTTGCAAACCCTACCCAAAACCCCTAACACACAAAACATTTTAAGCAAATTTGTTAGGTTAGGTTATGAAGGATGACGCTGGCGGAAACCAGCGCCCATAGAGGCCACGTGATGGCCCATTATGATTCATTTAATTCTTTTTCCTCTTCTCTGTTTAGTCCTAAGTTGTTCGCCTTATGCGTCCCATTTTGATGCTTTAATAATTTGTGCCCCGAAGTTCTGATAAATTCTGAAAAATATAAGAACCAAAAAAAAAAAACAAATTTGTTCCTTCTACTTGTAATCTCCCCAATGTGCCCCTAGTGGATTCAAATATATGAGCGACCTTCATTATTTTATAAAATTCAAAATTTTTCAAGTCAAATATGAGGCATTCCACACCAAATCTCCCGCTACAGATAAACATGTGTACCGTAAATTTCTGAATAGGTTGTTTGGATAGCCCTATATAAACCTAAGAAAATTGCGTTTTTGGTTTTTCTAATTTTCAAAAACTGGGCTTAGAAGGCGTGGTCAAATATTGGAAAAATGGTAAAATTTGTGAGTTGCCTTGATTAAATATTTATCACATTAAAACGGAACGCACCACAATCATAAAAATTTGCATTCTTATATAGTTTTGTATGGGCTTTTGATTAAATTTATTTTTTTTTTTTGAAAATTTAAAGAACCCGTTCTGAAATTTTCCATTTTTTAGAATAGTCAATTTATCAAAAATCCGGCCACTTTTTTTTTTATTTTTTTTTTAAGTGTCTGTGTTTTACGCGTGTCTGATTTTTTCGTTTTTTTTCGAGAAAATCGCATTTGAATTTTAAATTTCATAACAATTTTGTAATTTGCTTGTGTTTTCTTGTTTTAACTTTCAAATGAGTATTATTAATGGCATAAATATTACTCATACGCTCTGTTGAAACAAGAAAATACAAGCAAATTACTAAATTGTTATGAAATTTAAAATTCAAATGCGATTTTCTCGAAAAAAAAACGAAAAACGCGTGTCTGAATTTTTTTGTGTAGATGGACAAACATCTAAACTTTTAAAAAAAAAAAAAATTTAAAAAAAGTGGCCGGATTTTTGATAAATTGACTTTTTTAAAAAAGGAAAATTTCAGAACAGGTTCTGAATAATTGCGTTCAAAAACGCAATTATCTAAGTTCCATATAGGGCTATCCATACAACCTATTCAGAAGTTAGCGGTACACATGTTTTTTTTCGCTGGACTTTTGGTGTGGAATGCCTGATATTCACAAACTCTACTCCCTGTTTCCTCCTCCTCAAAACCCATTTTCCTGATATCAACACAATGCATTGCATTGATAGGGGCATCCCCCGATATCAACACAATGCATTGCATTGATAGGGGCATCCCCTGAGTGTAGGTTCAAGGTAAACAATATATATATTCATGATCCTCGATCGATTTTAAGACGATCTAGCAATATCCGTCTGTCTGTTGAAAACGCGCTAACTTTTGAAAGACTATACTGGGGCGGCTAAAGTTTGGCACATATGTTGATCATTTACCTGGTCAGGTTGGTATTGCAATTCAGCGAAATTGGTCCATTGGTTCAAAATTTTTAAGCAAAAGAGTGAATTACGGCAAGGTTTTTCTTGAATTTACGAAATAAAAAAACACGCTAACTTTTTAAAGACAATTCTGAGGCTGCTAAAGCTTGGCTTATATATTTGTCGTTCTCCTAGTTCTGTTGGTGTTGAATTTCAGCAAAATCAGTCTAGCGGTTCAAAGTTATAAGCAAAGCCGTGAATTTCAGATTGTTTCACCTTATATTCACGTGTTGAAAATCCTTTAAACAAGTTCTAAAACACATTGATAAATCACAAAAATCACAAAAAATTTTACAACGTATTTTTGTCACTCCAAAATATTTTTAGACTTAAAATAAAAAAAATACACTCAAAAAAAATTTCACACTCAAAAACAATTTTACACTCAAAAAAAAAAGTTTTTAACAAAACTTACTAGAAAAATGTTTTCTACTCAAAATAATATATTTCTAATCAAAATTGCTAATTTTTTTGCGTTAGAAAATTTGTCTATCACTTAAACAGTGCATTGTGGAGAGTATTCATAGATTCGGTCTAGTCGAATTTAATTTTTTTCACTTGTTTACATTTTTTTTTGTTTTAAAATAGATTTTGTTCACAAACTGATTGCTTATTTATGAAAACGTTCTAAATAGAAGGTTGTGCTTATAATTTTTTAATAAATAATACTTGAAGCCATTTTATTTTCATCGTTTTTATTTAAAATTTTGAAAGAAGAGCTCACCTTTCAGGAGCATATTTTTATAATTGTAGGAGCATATTTTCCGTTTTTCGCTGCAAATTTAAAGCATATTTATGGGGTACTTGGTTAAAACCATATTTAAATTTTTGCTGAGTGAAGCTTACTTCATAATATATGAAACTGCATATAATATTTAAATTTTGCTATATATTTTTCTACTTTTAATGCATATTTTTAGCGCTTAATACACTTTTTTATTATTATTATTATTTGTATCATTTGATTATCTTATAATAGAAATACATTTTAATTATTACAATAATTCATGAATAGCGTTAATAAAAAAAGCGTAAAGCCATTATGGACACACATTTTATATCAATAAATTCCGCATTATACCAGTAATAGCCGTCTCTGCTGGTTATAACCGATTTCATAACTATTTTAATGCGAACGCATTTTTTCACATTTAATCCTATTTTACGAATTTATTTGTTCAATAATATGTTTTTGAGTGTATTATATTTTTTTGAAGAAGCAACCCACAGGCATACTGCCTACGAGTACACTCAAAAAAAAAAGTTTGTAAATTTACATGTAAAAGGTCTTGTAATTCTATTTTACTAATATTTTTATCTTTTTACAAAAATTGTTGTATATTTAATAAAACGAAAACTATAGTTTGCTTTGTAATTTTACTATTATATGTTGGTAAATTTATTTTACAAATTTTTTAGGTAAATTTACAAAAAACTGAATTATTTTACAA
The DNA here is from genome assembly GCA_963921195.1 of Pegoplata infirma. Taxonomy (NCBI): domain Eukaryota; kingdom Metazoa; phylum Arthropoda; class Insecta; order Diptera; family Anthomyiidae; genus Pegoplata; species Pegoplata infirma. The sequence goes on along the minus strand of OY992536.1, from coordinate 6,345,133 downwards.
ATTAAAAAAATATTACAAGGTGTTTAGTTATTTTACACAAGAAAACTGTAATTGTACAACATAATTTTACTTGATGTTATTTAGTCTTTTTACCAAAAAAAATTTTTTATTACAAACATTTTTTTTTTAAGATCGTTTACAAGGTTTTCAGTTTGAAATGTATGTATTGAAAAGTACAAAATTCCAATATAATTTTATAAAACTTATTTTATTACTAGAATTAATGTTGTTTTACAAAAAAAAAATTAATTATTCAACAATAGGACACGCAAAAATTTTCTAAGTTCAGATTTTTTTTTTGGAGTAAAAAATTTAGTTAAAAATAATTTTTTATAAATAATTTTTACACCGTTTTTTTGGTAATTTGCGTTAAGTAAAATACCACAATTTTTATGTGTTTCTACTATATAATTGTTCTAGTTTTTTTTGTATTTTTACCATTTTTTTTTTGTGATTTTACCATATTTTTTTGGTAATTTTTTTTTTTAAATTTGGTACCTAAAATGTCAATAGAAGAAAGCTGCCAATTATGAAAAATCTAATTTTTGTTATTTTAACTGGTACTTAAACATCCAATCTACAATATCCAAAATTTTTTTTTCCGATTTTTTAAAAATACTTGTGAAAATAATTAAAAATTCAAAAAAAAAAAAATTATTTTTTGACTAATTTTTCCTGAAAATATAAGAAATTTCTTGTGTAGCCTCCTTCGCAATTCTCATATGTTCTACTTAAGAAAAACGAAATGTCGAAAAAAAAAATAAAAAAGTGCAGTGTTATACATTAAAAAGTTTGTTAAAAGTGCTCAAGTGAAAAAAATCTTTTCAGGTTGTTGAAGTGCTACTCCAGCTGCCGAAGAAGTAAAAATAAGATGCACCAATGGAAAAAACCTTTAAATTTACAAAACCAATATGTAAATAAACCAATTTTTTGTAAATTTACAAAACAAATATGAAAATTTAAAAAACAAAATTGTATACTTACGAAAAAAGTTGTAATTTTACAAAAATGAAATAGAAAATACAAAAACAATATTGTAAATTTACAAATTTTATGGTTAAACTACGGTTTTTACGGCAAAAAAATAAGGAAAAATGGTACATATACAATAAAAATTGTAAATTTACCACTTTTTATTGTAAATATATATATATATATTTTTGCATAAAAAACAGTAGTTTAACCAAATAATTTGTTAATCTACAATTTATTTTTTTTTTCATTTTCTATTTTTCCTTATAAAATAACAACCTTTTTCTGTAAGTTTACAATTTTGTTTTGTAAATTTACCAAATTTTTTTGCAAATTTACAAAAAAAATGTTCACCTCGAAGATGATATTTTACAAAAAAAATTGTAAATTTACATTTTCTTTTGTTGAATCAATTTACAAATTATCCCCGTAACTTTACGGGGATTCTTGCTAGTACATATTTTACAAAACCTGCCCCGTAAAATCATGGGGATTTTATGTCATTTTACAAACTTTTTTTTTTGAGTGTACATAGCTTTGTAATTAACAAAATGTTTTCAGTTCAAATCTTATTCTAATTTTTAAAAAAAAGTATTACAACTTTTGATCCAATATAATAAAACAATTAATAATACACTCAGTAAAGGTGGTATGATACTTGCTAGTTTCTGTATTGGATTTTTTTAGGATTGATCGAATGAAACATCAAATGCGAGAAAGAACAAGAAATACAATAAAATAAAAACAAAACAAACAATATTTCCAACTTTTATTTTCAAAATAACTCGCCCAAAATAGCTAAAAAACGCTCAAAACAAATGTAAAACCGCTTCATTCGAGCAAAAACTAATAAAATTGGCAACACTGTTAACATTTTATTCTGGAAATGTCAATTTCAAGTTGAAAATTTTTATATTTTTTTTGACAGTCAATGCAAAATTATCGATAACACACGTATATTTTTTGAAGTTTGAAGTTTTTTTCATGATATTGTCATACTCTTTACACTTGGTCAGTTTTCCTATGAAAAAATATTTGCACTGTTCTCCAAAATATAAAAAATACAAAAACTAGCAAGTATCATAAGACCTGCCTAGTGCTTTATAATTAAAAAACATTTGGTCCAATTTTTTTTAAATTTCATTTAAATAGTTCAAGTTGAACTATAAATTTCAATTTTTGTAAAAATAAAAAAAAAACTAATTATTGCATCTTTTCATCGAATGTAAAATAAATATAATAAGACTTGGTTACGTTTTTATATTTCCAAATATTTTAATATTGTTAATAATTCATTCATGTCAGATTTTTTTCTTGTAAACGTGCTGAAAGTAAAGGATTTCCGTACACTTTCGCTTGACTGCAAATGTTAAAATTATAAATAAATACAATTGTTAATTTACCATAATGAACTGCAATTAAATTGTATTCAAAACAAATAATTGATATTACAAAAAGAAAACAAATAATAAGAAAAAATTAAATAAAACTTATTGGAATAAACAACATTAAGAATCGTGAACTACAAAAATTGAATGAACTTAAATAATTCAAGATGAAGAATATTAAAAGTTCAATAAACTTAAATTTTAAAGTAAACCAACAAATGAATTGTTTCATAAGAAATATTTCAGAAATTGTATACACAAAAATTTTTACATTTGTAAACAGTAATAACTCCCTTAAAGGTTAAGGTGCTGAAAATTTAAACATAAATATATTTACAGATGTCTTTAAAAAAATTTGCTAACAAAATTAATTTTACAAAAAAAAAGTTAATTAAAAAAAAAATGTAAATTTACAAACAAAAAATTAAATTTTGAACAAAACGACCAATAAATTTACAATATTTTTGTTTGTAAATTTAAAATTTTTATTTATTTTTAATTATTTTTTGGTTTTTAGTCTCTTTACAGAAAATTTTCTGTTTAATAATTTTTTTTTAAGATTTGAACTTCTGATTATTTTTTTAAGAAAGCATTACGGTCAAACATGCAGAGTTTTTACTTTATCATTGTGTTATCTATCTAATTAGTTTACAAAGAATTTAGAATATGTAATGTGTTAATTTTAACAAATATGTATATTTTTTTGTATTTGAAATAAAAATATTTTAATTCATGTAAACAAATTGATTTTTTAGCAATAGTGTAGTTCAGCAGACACCCATAAACAAATGTTTGGTAACTCACATGTTTTTAGGCAATCTGTGAATTTGTTAATGTTTTTTAGACTGCCACACAAAAACGAAAGTAACACCGATATAAGAAATTTGAGCACGAATATTAAAAAAAAAAAAAAAAATCGGTCGAACGGTTTTCAAGATATCGCTATTTGAAAAATTTTGTTGTTGACCTTTGAAGCTTGATACTAACTTTAATTCAAATTTAGTTTGATCCAAATCCATATTTGTAGCGAGACAATTATTCTTGGGTGGGCGGAAAGAAAAATTGGCCACGCCCACTTCAAGGTAAGGTTTTTACGGAAATAAAAATTTCCCCCTGACATTTTTGTTCGATAAATCCATAATACGTATCTTCCATGATTCGCTCTTTATAAAAAAGTGTTTTTTCTTAGACTCCGTTAAAACATTAGTACTAATGATTTCAACTCCTCGGGTAATGATGTTTACGAGATTAACAAACCACGCACATCTTTACGCCCAAATATGTGAAATCGGAATTATTCGACTACTAGCTAACTACTAACGATTTAGCTTACTAGGAAGGTATTTCACAGGACACCCACCGATTGCCATGAAACTTGCATACACTCAGAAAATTATGTAAGTTACTACATGCTAGTTGTTTGTATATTTTACAGTAGTTAGTTGTTTTCAACTACAAAGTCAGTTGTTTTGGTATGAAAAATATCAAACAACTATTTCTGTTAGTTATTTTAAGTAGTTTTTTTGAATAACTAACAAAAAAGTACTGTGATGTAGTAACAGTTATTTAAATTAGTTAATTTTATTTTTTTTATCTCTGAAAAATTTTCAAAGTTTTTTTCCAAAAAATAAAAAAAAAAAATTAGTTTTTTTTTTATTTTTCACAACTTTTTTTTTTTTTTTTTAAAAAACTTTAAAAAAATTTGGTCTTCAAATTTTTTTCTGAAAAAATTTTTTCTGAAAAATTATTTATTGATATTTTTATTTTTACTACATTTTAGTTGTTTTGACTACAAATGTAAGTAGTTTTTACTACATAAGTCAGTTGTTTTTTGTCAGTTAAAATAACTAACATTGTTAGTTGATTTAACTGAAAAAGTAGTTGACCCCAAAACAACTTACAAAGTAGTTATTTTAACTGACATTTTCAGTTGATTTTACTAACATAATTTTTGGAGTGTATAGAAAAGAGGGGAGCAAAATAATGTGTGGCTAAATATTGCAAAAATGGTAAAATTTGTGTCGAGTTGCCTTGATTAAATATTTTTTAAAATTAAAACGGAATGCACCATAATCTCAAAAATTAGCATTCTTGTATACTTTTTTTATGGGCAATCGATTAAAAATTTTTATTTGGGAACCCGTTCTGAAATCTCCCAGTTTTTAAAAAAGTTAATTTATTGGAAATTCGGCCATATTTTTTCCGTTTTTATATTTTTTTTCAGGTTTCGAGTTTTTTTTTTAAGTTTTGAGAAAATCGCATTGTAGTTCAAACTCAAATCAAAACGACAAGTTTAAAAACGGGGTTTTTATGATAAAATTTGATCTTAAGGTAAAAAGGAAAGAAAATTATAGTCAGTCAAGACCCTATGATACTTTAAACCAGCGTTTTTCGGTAAATGGGTCCCAAGTTAAGTTCGTTATTGCCAAAAAAAGTATAAACGTTGGGGTGGTTTATATGGAGATGTATATACGGAAGACCGCCAAAATAATATGTAATAATCTCTATTAAAATAAAGACGACCCGAATTTTTGCGTTTGCCAAAATTCCAATTCGGATTTTCCCAAAAGCCCATATTTTTCATAAGGTGGCAACCTTTTTTTAAATTAGAGATTGGTCAGCTAAAAACGACAGGTAACCTCATTCACATATTTGAGTTTCAGTATAATCGGTTGGTGCCCTCTGAAAGACATCCCTTGTAGTCCAAAAATGGTCCAATTATATTCAGATTTAATTAGGTTACACTCTAGAAAATTATGTTACACTCAGAAAATCAATGTTTCATAACATTTTGGTTCCCAGGAATTTTAAAAAAAAATTATATGTCAAAAAAAATTTAAAAATAAATATCAATTTATTTTTGTTAACCAAGAAAAAACACGAAATTCTACTAAAATAGCAGGATATAATCGTGAAAATTGTTGAAATAAAGGTGAGTAAATTAAATGTTCATTGTCTGGGTCGGGTCAAATACTAATAATATTATGTTTTTTATTTTTGTTTGCAGAAAATCCATGTTCTGGTATATCATTATTGTAAGGCCCAAAATGCAACTTTGAAGGCGAAAAAGGATTAATGTGTGTTAAAAAATGTAAATGTTCCATGTTATATATGATTGTCTTTATCTTTGTTTAATAAATTAATGCAATTCGAAATATTTCTTTAATTCTCATTTCTGTTCCAAATTTTACTTCTAGAACCGATTCCGAGGAACAAAAATATGTTCTAATATTGCTTACAAACACCTGTTGCTTTTGGGACAATCCCTTTGTAAAAAGAATCGGTGTTGCACAAGAATTAGAACAGGTTCTAGGGAAGTATAAGTTGTTCCACAATCGGTTCTTTGCAACCGAAAATTTTGCTGGGTAGTTAGTTGTTTTCATCTACAAAGTCAGTGGTTTTTGTATGATAAATATCGAACAACTATTTTTGTTAGTTATTTTAAATCGTTTTTTTGAACAGCTAACAAAAAAGTAGTAACCGATATTTAAAGTATTATTTTTTATCTCTAAAAAATTTTCTAAGTTTTAAAAAAAAAATCCTTTTCTTTTTTCTTATTTTTACAGATTTAAAAAAAAAAATAAAACATAAGTCAGTTTGTTTTTTTTTTTCAGTTAAAATAACTAGCATTGTTAGTTGTTTTAACTGAAAAATTAGTTGACCTCACAACAACTTATAAAGTAGTTATTTTAACTGACATTTTAAGTTAATTTTACTAACATGATTTTTTGAGTGTACCAAAGTACTTGTTAAATACCAACAAACAAAATTTTAATCAAATATTTTCCATTTTTATGAATTTTGGGGGAATTTTGTGAATATCGGTAGAGTGGTTTGTATGGGGACTACAAGAAGGATTGGCCCGATTCCTTTAAAATTTGGAATGAAGATTTGTGCATACAAAATTCGATTACTTGTCGAATCTGAAGACGACACCTATTTTAATACGGTAGAGTCATTTAAGTCAAATTCATAGGTGAAGTTTGTTCTTAACATGGACCGATTTTTTCCAATTTCAATAGGCTTCGTTTTTGGGCCAAAGAAGTAATTTGTTTGACAAAAAAAATTGATTTCTTTTTTGTTTTGAGAAAATCTAAAAATAAATCAAGTGATAAGACAGGGCAAGCGGATTTTATCATCAGCGCTTGTTAGATTGCCTTTTTTTGAAAAACTACTTTGTAAAATCCATTCACGAAATTTTTTTTGAATTATTTGTTTTCATTTTAATAAAAAGAAAAATTAAATTACAAAATAATTATGTAGAGTGCAGTATAAAAATCTCAACCTTATTTTAATCCCAAAATTTGTTTTTTTTTTGTTTTCTACTTAAAATAATGTTTACACTTATTATGATAATGATGCTGTTAATTTTGTATCTTTTTTTCCAGCCTTACCCAAATGAAAAATGGATTATTTTTGGGTATTTTATGTAAACAATATTTCATAAATTTTTAAAATCTAATATATTATTTATAATTTCATTAATAAGCTACAAATTTTAATTCAACCAACAAAACATGAAATTTGCTTTTTAAAAAGGCCCCGACGAGATTTGAACTAATTGTAAGTAAGACAGGCGCTTTTAAATCAACAAAACCAAGGCGCCTCGGTGTCTGTCACATTATTATGTATATGTTTTTATTTATTCGTCTTTCTTATTTTTTTAAATATATTTTACTAGTTTACTGGTTTATCTCAAACAGCAAAAGACATAAATAGTACAGCAAATAAAAGTATGTAGGTATGTTAGGGTGGCAGTTTTTTTATTGATAAAAAGCACAAAAATAATTCTTGCCAAAAAAAAATCAATACTTTTGTCTTGACATTTTTTTGGCCACACTACATAAAACTTAAATTTTTAAATTCGCTAGTACTTACCGTGGCCATTTTTTTAAAAATATTGATTTTTGTTGAAAATATGCTAATTTAAAGTTAAAAAATTGAAAAATTAACTTTTCTTCTTTTATTAAAAACATAATTAGGTCAAAATTTCAAAAAAATTGCCACGGTAGGTACTAAAGAATTTAATAATCTAAAAAAAAAAAAAAAGTTTTCAGCGTCTACCAAAATTTTCTCTTAATTCAAAACTTAGTCACCCTAATGTTCGATATACCAAATGAACCGAAATTAGACCAAGAAAATTGTAATATGGAATGAAACTAATGTGTGTTTTAAGTATTTGATTTGTTTATTTTACAAATACTTAGACAAGTGTAAGACAACATACTTGGTTAAGATTATCTGTATATTTACAATAAAGTTTACAACACTAGCGACATATTGTTGCTTTTTTTGGTTAATTTAAAATATTCATTTTGTGGCTGAGACATTTGTATATTTTATGAAAAGCCATAAAGTTGTTAACTACACGTGCCGGTTAAATATAAATATTTATGTGAAGTCATATGTCCATTAGGGTGTCCCGTATTTTTTTCAAGGTTTTATTGGTAAACATTTTTGGTAAAAAGTAAATTTGATGGAAAAAAGTCGCTCAACATATTGACAATGTGAAAAAGTTGACATCACTGCTTGTGTTTCATGATATTGATATTCAATTTACTCGAAAAATTTAATTTTTTAAAAACCGGGTTTCGAATACAGTTTGATACCAAAAACCGTTTAAACCTTTTTTTGTAAATTATAAAATCTCATCAATTTGTTGTTGTATATTTTAACAAAAAAAATATATTTGCATTTTTTGAATTTCAAAAATATTGATTGCATATTTTAACTTATAATTTCAACTCTTAAATTTTTGCAAGACTTACTCGACACGTGTTTCGGAATTTGTCAAATTCCATTGTCAAGAGTATTTAGAAATATGACAATCGTTAGTGGCAAAACATCTACTTATATACGAATATAAGACCTTATGTTTTGCCACTAACGATTGTCAATTTGCTAAATACTCTTGACAATGGAATTTGACAAATTCTGAAACACATGTTAACCCATTACTGCCTGCTCATAGATCGGCCCGTACGATTTTGATGAAATTTTGATATGTGTGCCTGGAAGACCACAGAAGTTGATAGAAAAAATAAAAAAAAATTTACCTCAGCTCCGACCTGAGATATGGCATGGGTATTTGGCGTGTAATTTTTTACTTTTATTTTTTGTTTGAGCTAAAAGGGGTCCAAAAAGTTTCTATTGGGTGTGAAAATAACTCCAATAAATTTTCGTGAAAACCGAAATTGTCCTTACCCCCCCGCATCGCGTTTTGGGTGCACTTTTCCTGAGTATTTTCGATTAAGAAAAATCTTTGATTTTTGTCAGTGAAAAACAAAAGTTAAACAAAACAAAAAAAATCTTGATAAATGTTCACATTAAGCCCAATCTCTTCTCTTTTTTATGAAAAAAGAATTGGCACGATAGCTTCCATCTGGCCCGCGCTAAATTTTTTTAAGTATCAACACTTTTTTGGGTATTTAAATACCCATTAGGCAGGAATGGGTTAAGTAAGTCTTGCAAAAAAAATCAACTTAAAATAAACAACTTTATAAATAGTTTCTTGAAAATTGTTACTTTGACAATATCATCGTAATGATTAGTAAAAGAAATATGACATTGAGCTAGAAAAATCTTACTCTTCAAAGCTTTATTATTAAATATATTTTTTTTTTTCGATGAAAATTCATATATTGTATATTTTGATTTTAATTGCATTTTTTTGCATATTTTTAACTTTTAAATGCATATTTTTTTCATATTTTGCCAACAAATTTGCAAATAAAAAAAAGCATAAACTAAAAATTCTTTATATTTTTTAAAACGTAATTTTTATAAATTATTATAATTTCCATAAAAATATGCCATTTAAGTAATAAAGTCTTGAGTGCAGATTTTTGAATTTGCAGTTTGATTGGAATTTAAAAAGGCATATTATGAGAAAACGATTATTTTTATGCATAAATTTAATGGCCTGAACCAAAGAAAAACAAAAATTTTATTTTAACAATATTTTTATTATAAATTTAAAATTTCCCATACATTTTGTCAAAGTCGATTTTAAAATCAAAAACAATTTGTATGGAAAGAGAATTAAAAGTCGATTTTTTATTTATTCATATTTTTTCTTTATAAATATTTATATTTTTACAAAAACCGGTTAAGCAACAAAAAGAAACCGATTTGTCGAATATTCGAAATTTAAAATTATTCGAAAACGCTTTAGTCAAATGAAAAAAAAAACATTTTTAAATTTCATGAGTTTCCGTGAGTGTGAGTAAAATTCCAATTACTCATGTGAGCATAAGTGCGCGTAGTTAAAAAAAATCTGTTTGAGTAAAATTATTTTTTCGAAAGCGTGCGTGAGTCAAAAATCATCCACGTTTTCAGAGTATTTAAACTTCTTATACCGACTACCCAAGTAATTTTAAAAGTTATCTCTCGCCGATTTTGTGTCAAAAGTTATCCATTTTTGACTAACAATAAGTTAATACCCTGTTCTCACGTACAGCTGAAAACCGTTTTTAGCACAATTTTATGTCAATATACTGTAATATAAGTAGCAATATGCCAAAATCGACTTTTTGCCAAAAAGAACTTTTTTATTGTTGAAAATTATTCTTTAGGGTATCAGAAGCAACTTTTGTTCCGCAACTTTTTTATAATTCCGTTATTTACAAAATTACCGTTATTTTTAGGTTCTTGAAGAAAATCAAAATTTTGAACTTTAAATTTCCAGAATTTGACCAAATGTTGTTTAGCAACTTTGTACAAAATCATATGGCGAGTACTTTTGCAAAACATATGAACTCAAAATATTTGCAAATACAGGGTGTTTTGATGCATTTAAAAAAAATTAATTTTACGCCATCTAGCGGTAATAATTTGTACTAACAAAATTCAACAATTAGAAAGGTAATTAAAATACCTTTCTAACAAAAAAAAAAAAACTTGAAAATCGGATGAAAAATAAGCGAATGAGAAAGAAAAGATCTATAAGATAATGAAATAGTACCAAACTTATATTAAAATATGTACCCGAGTAAAAAAAATGATATGACGCAATATATAATTTAATATGGGTTCGTGTCTATTTTGATATAATCTTATACGAAAAATGGTTTCATAAGATTTGATCGAATATTATATAATAATATTAGTTTTTATAACTTTATATCGACTTCGATACGAGTTTTGGTCTAATCCAATGATATAAAATTATATCCAATTATATTAAAATTTATAAAATTTTATAAATCGGATGTTTTTTTTGTTTTTAATAAGAAGATGAAAAATTAAAATAATAAAAATTATTTGTTCTTGAAAAAAACTTAGAAAAATTTCAAAAATGGAGTCATGTTAAATTTTATATAAACCACTTAGAAAATATTCTCATGAAAAGTTTGTCCTTGGAAAAACTTAGAAAAATTTCAAAAAATGGAGTCATATATAATTTTATATAAAACACTTAGAAAATATTTGCGATAAAAAAATTTTCCTTGAAAAAAACTTAAAAAAAATTTTAAAGATGGAGTCATATAAAATTTTATATAAAACACTTAGAAAATATTCGTGATAAAAAAGTGGTGCTTGGAAAAAACTTAGAAAAATAAACAAATATGAAGTCATATGAAATTTTATATAAAACACGTTGCAAATACTTTCGATAAAAATATGTTCTTGAAAAAAACTTAGAAAAATTAAAAAATAATGGAGGCATATAAAATTTTATATAAAACACTTAGAAATTTGGAATGATGCATGGGACAAGATGTTACAACATATAATTATGTATGGCGATATCTTAAAAAAATCGCACGTCAAAATTTATTATATAAATTTATCTCGCAAGACATAGTGTCACACATAATCATATATGAAATAATATGACTATATAAAAATATATAAGATTATATTAAATTATTTTTACTCGGGTATGTAACTTTTATTAAATTGATCATTAAAGTTTACATTTTTAGTTTTGCGAAAAAAATTTTAGTTATTTTACTAGAATTGTATTTAACAGAAATCGTTATTATTTATACTTTTAAAAACATCAAGTTATTTTTTTATATTTTGAGGATGTTTATTTTGGCTCGAGGTCATTATTTTCTTTACTAATTAAAACCATGATATTTTCATAGCATAATTTTCAAGAATTTTTTTTTTTTGTTTTATGCATTTTGACCTTCTGAATTCGATTCCGTCATTAGAAATGAATTCAATTGTTTGGTTTTTCTGTAATTTACAAGGACAGTCCACAAAGTGAACCTACCCGCTTTCATTGTAAATTTGACTTATTGGTAGTAAAAATGTTTGAAAATTTTATTTCTTTATATAAGATCAAGTTTGGTTTATTACGAAGAAAATAAGAGGTGAGTAAATCCATATCAACATAGCAAAAAAAATTGAATTTTTGACGTCAATCAACCCAAATTTCATGAAATTCGGTATATATGTTGGGACTTACTAGACTTATACTAAAACAAAGTTTAAGACTTTTAACTTCCGTAGTTTTGGAAATATGACGTTTCAAAAGTCAAGAAAATCTTTTAAAGGGTAAATTATAAATATTTATATCTTGAAAAGTATTTGAGCTATATCACTCCCAGATAGCTTTTTTTAAAGGCAAAACCATCACTTTTAATATATCATTTCGCGAAAAATTTTTTTTTGTGATCTTTTTTGTATTTCTGCACAATTCGCGATTCGCGAAAATATATCAAAAAAAGCGACATTTTTAAAAATCTGAAAAAAATATATGTTAATGGTTTGAGTCTTAGCTACAAGGTCTAAAAATTTCGCTTTGGTGAACGTATTAAGTCCAGAGATATTAATGAAAATGTGTTGCCAAGTAGGAAATTTTTTCCAAATCTCATGAATATTTAATTATTATTTTTGAATATTTTTGCAAATACATAAAATAAAACGGTGAAAAAAGTAAAGTTGATAGTAATGTACGAGTACTACACATGAATACAATGTAACATAACTTTTAACAATTACACTACTTAACAAAAGTCAACTTTTTTTTGCAGAGACTTCTAGAACACATTTTTGAAAGTATTTGCCCTGCACGAATCTGTCATCATAAACATTTTATCAAACTGTCTTCTGAACATATAGGCCTTTTAACAGACTAAACCCTCAAACCCAAAAAAGAAAGGTAATAATAAATGTTTCACATTGACATACCTCATATTATTTGTTCGTTTAATATTTTTGTATGCTTCAGCTGCAAAAACTAAATGGGCAAATTTCGAAAACGCGATTATATAAAAATGACAATGGATTCGCGTTTAATGGATTCACGTTAAAGAGGGAAAAACTTAAGACAATGTATTTTAAACAATGAAAATTACAAAATAAAAATATTAAGGAAAAAAGTATATGCAAATAATATATGCAAATTTTGCTAAAATTTTTTATTTTTTGCAAAGATTAAATGTTGTTTTTTTATTTTTAGTACCAAAAGGTACATAAAAATAAAATGTATTTATTCGGCCTTTATATATGTATATATATTCGATTAGAGTTTTATTCTAGTTCGAGGCCCAAAAATATTTCTATTTATGATATTGTCATAATAGAGTATTTTTAATTTATTGCTTTAAAAAAGTTACTATCTCATAGTATGTCTGTACTGATCAGTTTCATCCCCACTAAAGGAATCTTCAGCAGACTTTAGAGAATCATCGTTGGTCAATCAAACATCAAACCAGACATAATATTTGATATATTTCCCAAGTTATATGAGAAGTACTATTATGAAGGTCCGAAATCTGTTTTCCAACAAAAATAACTCTTTTAAAGCAAAAATTGTATATATTAAATCACCGTCGGTAACTATTAATATATGTGTGTTGCTGTTATTTTACAATAACAACAGTGCCTAACCAAACAATAGTGTTGGTAGGATAAGTCGTACTAAACTTTGTGTTAAATGTTGTTTTTTTATTTTTAGTACCAAAAGGTACATAAAAATAAAATGTATTTATTCGGCCTTTATATATGTATATATATTCGATTAGAGTTTTATTCTAGTTCGAGGCCCAAAAATATTTCTATTTATGATATTGTCATAATAGAGTATTTTTAATTTATTGCTTTAAAAAAGTTACTATCTCATAGTATGTCTGTACTGATCAGTTTCATCCCCACTAAAGGAATCTTCAGCAGACTTTAGAGAATCATCGTTGGTCAATCAAACATCAAACCAGACATAATATTTGATATATTTCCCAAGTTATATGAGAAGTACTATTATGAAGGTCCGAAATCTGTTTTCCAACAAAAATAACTCTTTTAAAGCAAAAATTGTATATATTAAATCACCGTCGGTAACTATTAATATATGTGTGTTGCTGTTATTTTACAATAACAACAGTGCCTAACCAAACAATAGTGTTGGTAGGATAAGTCGTACTAAACTTTGTGTTAAATGTTGTTTTTTTATTTTTAGTACCAAAAGGTACATAAAAATAAAATGTATTTATTCGGCCTTTATATATGTATATATATTCGATTAGAGTTTTGCAAAGATTTTCGGATTCGCGAATCGCGAATTTTGCAGAAATAAAAAAAATTTCCAAAATAAAAATTTTTGCAAAATGTTATTTGAAAGGTCATGGTTTTACCTTCAAAACAAGCTATCAGGAAGTAATATAGCTGAAATACTTTTGAAGATATAAATGTTTATATTTAATCCTTTAAAAGATTTTCTTGACTTTTGACACGTCATATTTCTGGAACCACGGAAATTAATGGTCTCAAATTTTGTCTGTGTATAAGTCTTATAAGTCCCAACATATACACAAAGTTTCATCAAATTCGGAGACATTGAAGGAAATCAGGGGTTCATGTTGAAAAATTTTAACTCAGGTGTTTTAATAAAATCTGTCAAAAATTTTAAAAGTAACATGCATTTGAACAAACACTTTTTAAATGTTTGAAAATTTTATTTCTTTATATAAGATCAAGTTTGGTTTATTACGAAGAAAATAAGAGGTGTTTTAATAAAATCTGTCAAAAATTTTAAAAGTAACATGCATTTGAACAAACACTTTTTAACATGGTCAAATTTACAAATTAGATAAGTTCACTTTGCGGACTTTCCTTGTAAATTACATGAAAACCCAACTATAGAATTCAATTCTTATGGCGGCATCGCATTCAGGAGGTCATAATACATAAGAATTGGTGGGTCTGGTTTCTGGGTCAGAACCTTTTTATATTTTTGTGAGCTAAAATATCTACAGCCGCTTTATCACAATAGTAAATGAAATATAAGTATATTTACTTATCACATGAAAAGGAATTTTGTTTCCCAAAGTGAAAACAGTGTCTATGTTCTTAATAACTAATGTATAACTAATTTCAGTAGCATAAATTTACGTTTTTTTTTAAATTCACCCTGTTTTTTTAATCAATTAATAAAATTTGTCGAAAATAGGCTGTACTGTTTGTAATACGGCACAAATTCGGTTGAATATTATGCATAGGTGTTGATGACTAAAATATATAAAATTCTGCGGTGGTGCTTAAAGATAACACTCCTACTTCAAAAGTTATAAGTGAATGAAGGTCAAAAAACCCAATTTTTTTAATTTTTTTCGCCTTTTTTTTAACATTTTCCTAATTTTCTTGTAAACGAAAAATGCGATCGCCAAGCACCAAGGCAGAATTTTAGATTTTAATGTCATTAACAACTGTGTTGCATGGCAAGCCATAATATTCAGCCCAATTTGTGCCGCGCTAAATGTTAGAAGTAGTATTTTCTTACTTCCAAGTTTTGTTGTTGCCACTTTGTTTTTTTCAGTGTATTATTCCAAAAAAAAACAAAAATGGAAGATTACTACCCAAACTAACTATTCAACACATAAAAACATTGATTTTGTAACTATTAACATAAATAATGCGTTAAATTCATAAAAAGTCAAAAAATCAAAGTTTTAAGGGCCACCCTAAATATCCGTTTTAGGTCAAGTGAGGGGCATTCTAATAAGCAAGTAGGGTACCTGACTCTACCCCCGAAACATATAAAATTATTCGGGATTCATAGCTTGAAAATGAAAAAGTTGATTTTTTTGGCATATATCTAAATATAAGAAAGAAAGTGCTAAAAATATTGTTGCGAAAAACAGTTTTTAGCTGTATGGGAGAACAGGGTATTAAATTGATGATTTAATATAGATTTCAAAATATTGGTTGGGTGCCTGGGAATTAATTTTAGGTAATTTGAAGAAATTATATATTTACATGTATTTTTATTGGCTGTACACAGAAAAAAAGGAATTGTTATATTGACCCCCATATTTGTGAATACAATTAACTTTTTCACTGAAAGTGCTCCTATACGGAAATTTGTGATATCAACTAACGTTTGTAAATATTGATTGTTGAAAAAAATTTAAAAAAAAATTATAAACGAGTTTGTATTTTTTCTCTAAAATTATTATTTGTATTGACAAAGGTACAAAATCTTAATTTTTTTTTCAACAAAGATATTCAACAAACACGAACACAATTTGTTGATCTGACAAACGTAAAAAATCTTATTTTTTTTTTTTTAACAAAGAAATTCAACAAGCACAAAAACTATTTGTTGACATGATAAAATAATTTTGAAATAAAATTACTTGACTGAGTTTGTTAAAAACAAAATCGAAGTTTTGTATTATAGACTAGCAGGCTGCCGTTTTTATTAAATGTTTGGTTAATATCATGTTTGGTTGATTTACAATTCCTGTTTGTTGATTTAAATTTGACGATTTTATTTTCTGTGTAGGCAAAAAACCACACAGAAATGCTTTATTATTCGGAGAGGGCCAAAAGCTGGTTACGCAGAAAAACTAAATTGAAGACTGAAAAATTTCTTTTGAATTTTGTTTTGTATTTAAAACTGGAAAATGTTATACTCCAAAAATTTTATATACAACAAATTTTATACAAAAAGTTATTTAGCAAAATGGATTTTTAAATACCAAATTTTTGAAAAAGAGGGACTTCCTAACGAACATATTAACATATGTTCGTGTTTTATATCTAAGTTTTTAGCATAAAATTAGTAGTAAAAGCAAATATTGTAAACATATAAAAAAACACGCTTTAAATTTAGTTTAATTTATATGGAATACGATTACATTAAGTGTGTCTGATAATGACTCCAATAAATTTTTACAAGTTTGCTTGGCGTAAAAGCTCCAAAAAAGGTAAACGACTTGCTTTGAAGTTTTTTAAATTATATTTAAGATTGAAATAAAAAAATTAAAAAATGTTATATTTTTAGAGATAAAAAAAAAAATTAATTTATAACAAAAAATATAAAAGGCTTTTTTTAATTCATCACTAGATTCTTTTTTAAACGCGTGTTCTAAACATGTCCTACTTTAGGGGCCCCTGGCGGTGCCCCTTATTGGACATGTGGGTTCCAGCGTCCAAAATTAAGCTCGAAATTACGTTAGCTATAACCGGTATGAATTTCGTTTCAATTGGCCCGGTACTTACTGTATAGCAACATTTTTAAAAATAAACCACTGTGCACCGCTGCGTATGATTGTTATTTAAAGGCAATACAAAATTAAGTATACGCTTCTTATACAGTTTTCAAGCAATTATTATTATAATAAAATGACTTACAGTTGTGATTATTCGATTTTTCCAATTTAAATAAATAAAAATTCTTCGAGCTCGAGGCCAGTCTTTTCTTTGTAAATAAATATTCTTTTATTCGATTCCAAAATTTCAATCCTTAAAGACGAAGAAAAAACTGACCTCGAGCTCAAGAATTTTTTATTTATTTAATTATAATAAAAGTTCATCATCTTCAATTGCGTGTAAAAAAAATCTAGCGCTGAACTAAAAAAAACCCTTGAGGGTTTTGTTATAAAATATGTCAACTTTCATTTGCTTTCATCCCATTCCGATTTTGGTTGTTGCATTAAATACTATTTCATATAATACAGCCCAAAATAATTTTAATCGTATTTAAGAAATAATTTTTATTAAATAATTACAAATTTCATGTATTATGCACAATCACAATTATGCCGCCATCTTTCTCATAAATATTCATATTCTGCATAGCTACAAATATACGATAGCATTTACAAAATTAAATCTTTTGTTGGCATATATTTAATTGCAAGTATTAAAATCCTTTTTCCATTTAAAATAGTTATATTTTCATTGTGAACAATTTTCCAGTAAGGAAGGTATTCCTGGCTAAATGTGTCATAAAATGTTGGTGATGAACAAAAATTTCATAACAACATTTTCAAATGCAACTTATTTATAGAAATGTCATTTGTATTCAATTTAAGAATTCTCTTTTTACAAATTTTATAAAAATTCTTTTATTTATCCACCTTGGCATATTATCCTTACTAAAGATTACAATTGTTTTAATTTCCTTCTTATTTCAGGCCAATAAACTTTACATTCACTATAAATTTTTTTTATTCACTTCGGAAGCAGTTGAATGAAGTAAAACAGGATTTCCAATTTTAAATCCTTGTAATAAAAAGTTTTTATATTGGTTTAGTGCAGCTTTTATTGCCATAAAACCAAATTTCAGCTTTAGTGAAAGCTGTGTACTGTAGAGGATCATTAGAGTTGCTGTTGGCAGAATTGCTGTTGGATAGTTTGTACTTTATGTGTGACAATGAATTTATGATAGTTCATTGTTACCCGACACGAGCAACTGTTGTAAATGTTTGTTCTATATTTATGATAAAAATTATAAGGGTGGCACACTGGAGAATCAAAGCTTCCTGAAAATAATGAAAATTGACATGAGCTTAGTAAAAAAATACTCACGGTTTCAATCGAAGGCAGGTGGCATTTGATCAATGAAAATTGTGTCATTTAATGGAAACTTACTTCTTTAAATGAAAAATTACATGGAATTAATGAAATATTCGTAGAACTTGTCTGAAACGTTTTATAAAGTTTTTCATGAAATTATTGAAAGTGTTCATTGATTAAATATAGAACAGCAGTAGGAAAGTGAAAGAAAATTGCAACCTTAAATTGAGATGAATGAAAAAATGCTGAGTAACGTGTAACTGTCACTATATTTTATTTACTTTACGTGATTGTACAGGGTGGTCCAATAACTGGTATCTTTTTAAAACATGCAATGAAATGAACAATACTCAATAGTTTTGAAACCTTATGGCTTTATTTGAAAGAGCAAATATTCCCATTATTTATGGCAAACGACTTCATTCATGCGGTTGCCTGGGTTAGCTCCGCAGTAGCTCATTCTCGGCACCCATTTTTCTAATGTTTCTGGTTCTATCTCACGAATGGCTTGAACGATATTCGTCGAATGGGCCTAGAACATTTCTGGATTTCCCATGTTGCATGAATCTTTAACGAGACCCCTCAAAAATTTTTTTAAAGTTTTTAATCGGCAGCTCTGAAGTGATCAATTGTCACCGCGAATATGGCGAAAAACACGATTTCCGAACTAAGTGCGCAAAATATCGATTGTTTGATGGACTGTGGGACATATTGCGACATCCTTCTGAAAATAAATGTCATCCAAGTTGGTATATTCTATTACGGCCAACAAAAAGTCGGTAATCATGGCTATGTAGCGCTCATCTTTGACGAAAATGGGAGTTTCAGCTGTATTTTTGAAAATATTGTGTAATGATGCTGATACTCAAATCTATTGCTTTCTATAGATGAATTGGATTCTTTACTATACCTTGCGAGTTTTACGATCCCAAGATGTACCAATTTGTTTGTTAACATAACCTCATTTGAGTGCCTTATTTCGGTTAAAAACTTTTTTTCGAAAAACGTGCAGTTTGGCAGCGCAGTACTGCGCTACAACGCGATACAGCGGAGCAAGCCGAAGACGCATCAATGAAGTCGTTTGCCATAAAAAACGGGAATGTTTGCTCTTTCAAATAAAGCCATAAGGTTTCAAAACTATTGAGTATTGTTCATTTCATTGCATGTTTTAAAAAGATACCAGTTATTGGACCACCCCTTAGTATACATGGTAGAAAATATACACTTTCAAATTTTTTTTATGGTTTTTACTTACAATTAGTTTTCTTTCACAAAATTGTACTCCATTCATTGATTAAATGTGGAGTAGCAGTAGTAAGTGAAGTGAACCTGAAATTGAAATTAATGAAAATGTTCACTAATAACTATTTTTGGTATGTCTCGTGTAACCGTTACTGAAATTTTATTTAATTTACGTGATTCTAGTGATTGTAATTGTTTTCACTAACAATTAGCTTACTCACACAAATTTGTACTCCGAACTTAAATTGCAACGAATTTGTTAAAATAAATTTAGTAAATATAAAATTAAAAATTTACTTTTCATTTTAAATTTCATATAAATATTCTGAAAAAATCACAAAAACAAGTTAGAAAATTACACTTCCACATATTTTTTTATTTATAGATTTTACTCACAAGGAAGGTCTTTTACAGGGAATGGGAATGAGGGGAAAAAGATTCACCTGTTAATTTTTTTAAATAAGAGCTACCTGTCTATTTTTCAACTGCCCAATTTCATATTTAGCCAGTCAAAGGGATTATTTTGTTTTTTATGAATTTTCTGAATTTATTTAAAAGAAACTATATAAACTTTTTATACAGGTCGAATGGTTTTTTGAAGGCCTATCCAATGGCGTATCGGCTTCGTGACCAATTCGGCTTCGTTAAGTTCGTTATTGTCAAAAATGTATAAACGTTGGGACAGTTTTTATGTAGACGTGTGAGCGTGTGACCGCCAAAATCATATAAAATAATCTTTATTAAAATTAAGCTGACTCGAATTTTTTCGATTGGCGAAATTTCTGTTAGTTCGGCTTTTATTCGAATTTTCCCGAAAGTCCATATTTTTCAAAAGGTTTTTTAAATTTGAAACTATGTAGCTAAAAAAAGGTAACTCTTATTTTTCTCCCCTCATTTCCATATTCAAGTTTCAGGACAATCGGGCGGTCCCCCTTTAAAATGCCTCCCTTATAAATCCAAAAATGGTTCAATTATAACACCGTCCGACAAAAATGAAAAAAGTCGTTGAACACGAAGTGGATAATATACGTTTGAAACTAGAGACTAAACGTAGTAAAACTGCATTTACACTTTTTAATTTCGTGATCCTGTTTCCTTTTAAATTTAATCTTCAAAGTTTTAGAAGATTAAATTTTTTTTATTATTTGTACTTATCCTAGGATGCCACTATTGATAGCAAAGGAAAGACGAGGATATCCCCCAATTTTCCTATTTTATTATTTTTACATATCAGGAAAAAGGAGGTCAGTTACGTCCATTCACAAATGGGTCTCTCAATATCATTCAAAATTCTCAACAAAATATTGTGATATAGTTTTCAAAAGACTTTATACACATCCTTTTATCCTGATATGGCAAAATTTAAAAATGGAAAAATTAGGGGAGATCCCTCTCTTTCATCTGCCGCCACCAGTGTCATCCTAGGACAACTACAAATTTTTCGAAAATATTTTACAAAAACTTTGAAATCCTTTTAAAAGAAAACAGCATCACGAAATAAAAAACTGTAAAAATAGTTTTCTCCATCTGATCTCTACTTTCAGACTTATATCATCTGGTTCATGTTTAATACTGTCTGTCGGATGGTGTAATCATACTACAAAAGTACACGTTAGGTGTTTAATGTTTATAAACAAAATTTTAATAAAATATTTAATTTTTTTATGCATTTTAAGAGTTTTTTGTCAATATCGGGAGGGTGGTTTGTATGGGGACTACAATTAGAACTGGTCCGATTTTTTTTTTTTTTTTTACTTTCGCTTTGAATGATAGACATTTTTTACGGCATATAGGTATAACAGTCTAAATGGCAATGCATATTTGAAATTTGCATAACGTACTGCCAGTCTAATATTCAATATACTCAGAAACTTTATTTTGCATTTATTTCTACATGCTACATAGTTGGTTGCTATTTCGAAGTAAATATAAACTTAAGTTTTTCTTGAAATACACAGAATGAATATTTGTTCACAATGAGCCAATAATTTATTTCATTCGATCATTAGATGATTTTTTTCATAATGACTATGATTTTTTTTTATCAAATATATGAAAAGTTTCATTGCAGTTATGAAATTAATTATTGATTTAATGATTTTTTTTTTCATGAAACTTTTTCATTTGTTGCACTGAAGTTTTTCATAAATTTTAGAAAAAAACAAGTAGAAAAGTTAAATTCGACTTGGCCGAATCTATGAATACCCTCCACAATGCCCTTTTTAAGTGATAGTAAATTTTCTAACGTGAAAAAAATAACATTTTTGGTTAGAAATATTTTACTTTTTGTAAAAAAACTTTTTTTTATTAATTTTTGAAAAAAAAAAAAAATTACTCATTTTTTTTTTGAGTGTAAAATTTTTTTTGAGTGTATTTTTTTTTTGTTTTAGTGTAAAAAAACTTTTTTTGTTAATTTTTGAAAAATAAAAAAAAATAATTTACCAATTTTTTTTTTTGAGTGTAAAATTTTTTTTAAGTGTAAACTTTTTTTTGGTTAGAAATATTTTATTTTCTGTAAAAAAACTTTTTTTTATTAATTTTTGAAAAAAAAAAAAAATACTAATTTTTTTTTTTTTGAGTGTAAAATTTTTTTTGAGTGTATTTTTTTTTTGTTTTAGTGTAAAAAAACTTTTTTGTTAATTTTTGAAAAAAAAAAAAATAATTTACCAATTTTTTTTTTTGAGTGTAAAATTTTTTTGAGTGTAAACTTTTTTTTAAGTGTATTTTTTTTTTTTTGGTTTAGTGTAAAAATATTTTTGTGTGACAAAAATACCTTTTAAAATATTTTTCTGACTTACAAATGTTTTTAAAACATGTTTAACGGGTTTCCAACACATGAATTTAAGGTGAACTAATCTGAAATTTACGGTTTTGCTAATAACTTTTGAACCGCCGGACCGATTTGGCTGAAATTTAAAACGAACCGGACCAGAGGAACGGTAAATATATATGCCACACTTCAGCACCCTCAGAATTGCCGTTCGAAAGTTACAGTGTGTTTTATCTCGTAAATTCCAGAAAATCCCTTGCCGAAATTCACTCACTTGCTTATAACTTTTGAACCACTGGACCGATATCGCTGGATTGCAATACCAACCTGACCAGGTAAATGTCCAACATATATGCCAAACTTCAGGAGCCTCCGTAAAGTCTTTCAAAAGTTAGCGTGTTTTCAACAGACAGACGGACAGACGGACGGACGGACGGACATCGCTAGATCGTCTTAAAATCGATCGAGGATCATGAATATATATACTTTATGGGGTCCTAGACCAATATTTCGAGGTGTTACAAACGGAATGACAAACTTATATATACCCTCTATCACTAGAGTGGAGGGTATAAAAAAAAATACATGCATTCAATAAAAAAATAATTGGCATACTTCCTATGAATTTTTCATAGATTATATGAACATTTTCATAACTATTATTAACAAAATTCTCTCAGCTTATATAATTTTGTTTATTTTCTAAAATAAATTTAGAAAATAGAGACTGACACGTGACGGAATTTTTGATTTATAAAAATTTACACACATTTTCAAGAAAAATAAACTTTTCATATATTAGATCCAAATAGTAAAACAAAGCGAAATCTGTTAAAAATTTGTTAAATTGAAAGTCTTTTAACAGATTTTCTTACAGAGTTTTTCCGTTAAACTGTACTTGATAAATCCTAAACTTAAATTTTGAGTTATTACAAATTGTATGACTAACTTAAACCTTCAACGACTAAGTACATGGTATAAAACCGAAAAATAAAAATTAATTTGAAAATTTTAAAATATTACATCATGAAAATTTAATACTGCTATGATGATATTCATCTTACAATATAATTCATAGCCAAAAGGAAAACAAAAATATATCACAAAAATTGACAAAATACAATTTTATAGAATTATACCCAGCAAAATTTATGGTTGCAGTAAAATTTTTTATTTAACTCTGGAGTCCAGTTTGCTTTGTATTCTTAAATAGGTTCTCGTAGTATAAGGTTTGTCTTAAAAACTATTGTTTTTTAGCAAATTTATTTTTTAACTTTAAATTTTTCACTGGTTTTAAAAATGTTTGATAGCCAAAAAGCAGAATGTCTTAGAAGCGTTCCAAAAATTTTCCTGGGTATGTTTGTAAACTGGAAAACATATTATATGTATAAATATTCAAACTAGAGAATATTTAAATACGTATATAATTTTTTTTTTTTTATAAGATTCGCAGATAAAAAATAAGTCTAGGAGGGTTTGTATTATAAAATAAATTGAAACTGGGGGATTTTCATTTTAATAATAATTGTGGGGTATTAATCATTGGCATTTCATTGTTGTTACTGACGTGAATTGGGCTCAACCCGTCCACATCTTCCCTGATTTCAATTTACGCCCAGCTTGGGCGCCATTTGTTTAAACATTTTATAAAGAAATTTTTCGCAGGAAAATTGATCAAAATCGAATTAAAGCCGAATCCGATTTAAATTGCAATTAAAAAAAAATTAAAACGGTTAGCTGATTTTAACACAGTTTTTTGTTTATAAACTCTAATCCACTACGCCTATGATTTGATTATATTCAAAAAGCAATTTTCGATTAAATTTGTTTACTTTTTTTTAAATGAATATTACAAACCCATCCTGCATACATATCGTCACCTAAAATCGAAAAGGACGTAACTATACAAAAAAAAAATAAAAATCCGGAATCACTTTTTTGATTGATTGGACCAAGCTACAAAATGTTAATTTCACGATTTTGCTTATATCCGATTCTGAAACATTCTGATGTCCTTCTGTCTGTCTGTTTGAATGGCGATCACGAGTAAAACATTACACAGGTTCTACTGAAACTTAACAGATTTACTTGTTGTTGTCCCAAACAGTTTGGTATTGCATTTGAGCGATATCGGTTTAGCGGTTAAAAAGTTATGAACAAAAATGTAAGAACCCCCCGAAAATTTTGTTTCATTCTACATAACCTAAAAATAAAAATTGCTTTAATTTGGCTGCTAGTGTGCATATGTGAACAGAATTGGATACCTAATGGAATTTAAACAAGTACAAACATTTTTTTACACATTTTTTTTTTGCGATTTTTTTTTTTTTCATAAAAAAAAAATTTTGCGGAAATTTAAAAAAAAAATCGCAAGGTTAATTTCTTTTTTTAATTTTTTTTTATACCCTCCACTCTAGTGATAGATGGTATATATAAGTTTGTCATTCCGTTTGTAACACCTCGAAATATTGGTCTAGGACCCCATAAAGTATATATATTTATGATCCTCGATCGATTTTAAGTCGATTTAGCGATGTCCGTCCGTCCGTCTGTCTGTCTGTCTGTCCGTAGAAAACACGCTAACTTTTGAAAGACTTTACAGAGGCTACTGAAGTTTGGCATATATGTTTGTCATTTACCTGGTCAGGTTGAAATTGCAATCCAGCCAAATCATTCCAGTGGTTCAAAAGTTATGAGCAAAAGAGTAAATTTCGGCAAGGGTGTTTCGCGAATTTACGAGATAAAAAACACGAATACTTTCGAAAGACAATAATGAGACTACTGAAACTTGGCATGTATCTTTAACGTTCCCCATGTTTATTTGGTATTAAATTTCAGCTCAATCGGTCCAGTGCTATCCTTTAAAAAAGGCATTGTGGAGGGTATTCATAGATTCGGCAAAGTCGAATTTAACTTTTCTACTTGTTTTTAATTTTATCGTCAAAAGTTGTTTCTTTTACCAATTTTAACGAAATTTTTCACATTTTCTTAAATAAATCTTTGCAATAGTCTTTCAAAATTATGGAGGGTATCAATATATTTGGCAAGGGCGAATTTAAAACTCTCACTTGCTTTTAAAATGTTCAGTTACTTAGAGTCTTTGCGACTTTAGGTGACGATATTTAGATTGTAGAGTATATTTATTTAAAAAAAAATCAATAACAAAGAAATTGTTAGGTTATAAAATATTTAAAAGGAATCAAAAACTATACCCTCACTGACACAAACATCATATACATAGTGTACAATCATCAAAATGTATAAATATACCCATAAACAATTTCTATAGTTGAAATTTTTTTTAAAAAAATCTTGCTGCATTAGAATTAATGCTTTTTTGAGTTCTTAATTTTAAAAAACCTATTAAATTTTCATGATATTGGAGGTGCACTCCTGGAAACAATGAATTTATGTCATCGAAACATCGATCTGGCAATGTCTGTCTGTTGAAATGCCGATCACGGCCAACAAATTACACAGATATTACTGTAACTTAATATGTTTACTTGCTGTTGCCCCGAGAAGTTTGGTATTGCATATGAGCAATATCGATTCAGAAGTTCAAAAGTTATGAACGAAAATATAAGGACACATAGAAAATTTTGGTTCATCCACATAACCTAAAAATACAAAATGCTTTAATTCGGCAGCTGGTTGACACATATAAACATAATTCGATACCGAATAGTATTTAAAAAAAAGAACAAACATATTTTTTTATACAAACAACTTTTTTAGCATAATTTTTATTTCACCAAAAAATTTTTTCCGGGGAATTTTTTTTTTAAAAACTAATTTTTTAAATTTTTTTCGTCAAATAAAGTTTTTTGCAAATTTTTTTTTTTACATAGTGTAGGGTATTTAACATCGGAAAGGTTGAATTAAACTTTTTTATTTGTTATTTTCTAAAACGACTTCTTTAAGAAGAACTATTTAAATTATTTACTGGGTATTTATATTCCGTATTCATTCATTTATAAAAGTCATATCTATACAATACACTCTTTATACACATCATGAATTTTTACCACCACATTCAAACCCCGACACACACACACAAGCAAACACATATCAATGATATAAGCTAAGCTCATCTGAAAAGTAAAGCAACAACTACAAACAGCAACAACAAAAAAAGACAACCGGATATTAAAGTCAATTCATTTAAAAAAAGAAGCAATATATTTTCTTATTACGCAAACACACACAGTCGTTCACACACAGACACTCGTTTACACACACACACACACTAAGACAAAAAAAGGAAAATAAAGGTGTTGCTTTGTTGTGTAGGTTACCTAATGACCAGTATTAAAGAGTCAAATGGTTTGAGTTTGAGTCAAACATCTTTCATTTGTGTCGAATGTTTAGAAGACTGTATGAATGAATCAATGTATTATTTTATCAAGTTTATTGAAGTGTAGAAACATTTTAAAATGAAATATTTTCCATTTAAGAGCCTAAACCAAAAAAAAAAACATGGCATAGTGGACCGTTGTCTTCGTTAAAGAAAATATATACCTCAATCAATACTGTGTTCAGCGACGTCAAAAATTATCAGCTGTGTGATAAGAACAGTTAAGAAAGTTATGTGCCCTCCAAAAAGTAAAAAAAAATCTTCCCACCATTGAAAAATGTGTGCAACGGATTAAAAACATTTTGAATATTTATATGAAACTGTTCTCAACTCGGTATATAGAGATGTCTTGGGGATAATACGTGTGACTGTGACATGTCAGCGCTCCGTCGTCTAGCATATCTCATGGACGTTGCCAACTGCAATATAATATTTTAATTCATTTAAACCCAATTATGTTTTTTTTTAATTTACTGATTAAAATTTAATCAGCTATTGATTGTATTTTTTTATTCTCATATTTGGTTTAAATCATCGCTGCTGTAACAAAAATACCTATATGTTTTCAAAAATTTGTTGAAGAGACCCAAAAATTGGTTTTAAAACAAATGATAGCCTATTTTTAGTTGTACCGAAAAAATTATTTTTTTCTACAATTTTAGAAACACATTTATTTTATAGAGTTTTGTATGAGCATCATTTGTTGCTGGACAAAAATTCAGAGCTATGTCTGAATTTTACAAATTTAACCTAAAAGTTGATGTAGCAAAAACACAACGTTTTAATTTTTAATTTTTTAATGAACCAACTTTAAACTCAACTTGCGAACCAATTTTTTGTAAACAAAGAAAACTTTAAATTATTTTAATATCTCATTACAATACACTTAGGTGTACTAATATTAATAAACAATAACAAATTTTCTTTGTTTACAAAAAATTGGTTGTCAAATGAATTTTAGGTCAAAAATAAGATTTTTTTCTACTGTATTAATTTTTTGTTTGGGTTGTTGGAAAAATTAGTTGATAACTGAATAAAAACTATTGGAAAATTTTTAAAATTTTTAATGTCTGAACTTAGAAAAAATCGACTTAGAAATATTTTTAAAAAAATTTCTGAAAAATGTTTATAAATAATTTTATTGTCCTGATCGACCCCCGTATCACATTTATTATTAACTCAATCATTTCGCCATCAAGCTTAAATTCAAGCTTTATAAATTATCTACTTAAATTATACACGTTTGATAATAATAACGTTGAGTATTATACACTCAAAAAAAAAACTGTAAAGTTAGCAAAAAATTTAGTTAAATTTAACTAAAACAACACCTGATTTTGAACCTACTAAATTTCTAGTTAATTTAACAAAAAATATTTAGTTAACTTTTCGTAGAATGAATGTAGAAAAAAAAACCGTAATTTTAACTAAAAATTCAGCCGAAAATTTCGTAACATTTTTTATTAGTTGAATTCAGCTAAACTTTTTTTAAAAAATTTTAAGTTTGTTAAATATTGGTTTTAAACACTTACACTTCACTTATTTTTTCTATTTTTTCACAGCATAAAGTTCAGCTTAAGTAGGACTTATGAGATTTGCATAGGAGGCTACACAAGAAATGTTTAAAATTTTTCACTTGACAAAAATGTTACAAAAAATCAGCAAACTAATTAGTAAAAATTCGTAAACTCAGTTTTAAAGTCAACAAAAAAAATTAATTCAAAATTTGTACAAAACTAGTGTTTTCGTAAATTGAACTTAACTGAAAAAAGTAGTTAAAACGCTGATTTTAACTAAAAATTTGCTAAAAAGCCAGTAAACTCGAGTTAACAAAAAAAAGTTTGTTAACTTTACAGTTTTATTTTTTTGAGTGTACTATAGAAGCATTTCTAATTAGTTATACGTTAGAAACGTTTCTAAATAGTTGACAACCACTGTATATGATTGTGACAATCATACTATGATCCCCAACAATTATAAAATGAAAATTGTTTACCATACTTTGATCAGCAAAGATCATATTATGATAGAATTATCAATCATCCTATGATATATAATTTTCTGCGTGCATGCAAAAATTGCCTTATATTACCATGTTGGACTTCGCCAATCCGCACATTTTTCCAAAAAAATAAAATTTTTGTTCTATGATTTGTTAGTTCCACACAGAAAAAAATAAAAAAATATTTGAGTAAATTTTTAATACTATTGAGTAAAAAATTACTCAATTTTGCACCAGTAAACGATTTAATAGTATTGAGTAAATTTTTAATAAAAATTTATTAAATGTTTGAAAAAAAATTTGAGTAAATTTTTAATTGACACAATTAAAGATTTACTCAAAATTTATCTATTTATTTTTTTTTTTTAAGTTTAAAAAAGTTTTAAAGTTTTCTTACAAAAAAACAAAAAAATTGTTTTTTCAAACTTTACCAAATATATTTATGTCAAAAAAACATAGGAAAATTTTATAAAGACGATTACAAACTTTCATATACATACACAAAAAACTATAAACTAAACGAGAATTTAAAAAACTATGAGAGTTAAAAAAAATTAAAAAAACTATTAAATTTTTATTAAATGTTTTACTTAAATTGTTTTTAAAATTTTTAGTAAATTTTAAATTGCGTCAATTAAAAAATTACTCAATTTTTGTTTTTAAATTTAAACAAGTGATTACTCAAATCTGTTTCCTCCATATTTTTTTCTGTGCATGTAGGGAATAGGCTCCATTAGTTTGACTTTGACTCCACAAATTATTATTTTTTTCGTGGAACGTTTGAAATAAAAAGCTCCATAGGTGATTTTGTCGGAGCAGCGGTAAAATGTAAATTTGCATTTAATATATATTTTTAATCTCTGTGTTAATTTTTTTAATATTGAAAAGTCACGCAATAAATTTTATCTTAGCTAAATATAAAAATGGATGTGCTTTCAATACTTATGTTCGTATGTGAGTCATTCCATGTTAAAATGAACAAATTTCTTAACTTACCATATTATTTTTATACCCTCGACATATTCTTAGTGATAGAGGGTATATTTTATAAGTTTGTAATACCTTGAAATATTGGTCTAGGATCAACATTGTATGTAGGACCACTATGCATATTTAAGATACTTGATCGATTATAAGACGATCTAGCAATATCCGTCCGTCTGTCTTTTGAAAACACGGTAACTTTTGAAGGACAACTTGGATGCTACTGAATTTTGACATCCCGAGTAAAAATTTGTATATATATTCTTATACATCACATCTGATCCGATATTTGAAAGATCAGTACTGATCCAAAAAAATGGATCGCTAAGATAATTTCAGTTTTAATCGGGCGCCTATAATTTTGGTTTATCTTATTAGATTTCTAGTCTGATCCGAAAAATAGATCGCTAAGATAAGATCAGTTGTATCCATCCTATCCATTTTCGAATCAGTACTGATCCTTCAAATTTTTACTCAAGATATATAATTGTAATTTTAATGGTTACAGAAGTTCAGAAGTTATGAGCAAAACTGTGAATTTCAGACTGGCTTCACCATGAATTCACTGGTTGAAAAATACTTTTTGGAAGAAATAGCTTAAACACAAAAAATGTTTTATACAGTGTTTGGAGCAAACAAAAAATTTTTGCACTGATTTTTTTTTCTTCAAATTTTAATTAATTTTTTATTTTTTGTTTGAGTCTCTGTTATGAAACAATTGTTCAATTCAGCCTCTAGCATGGAATGCCTCATGAATGTATTTTTACTTAAAACATTGTTTGCTATACAATGATTTTTCGTTTCATAGAAAAATGTAGATTTAATAGGCCCTTAATTTGTTAATCTAGGTTATTACGGCAATTAATAATCTCAGTGAGTTTTTTGTTAGTTTATCTTGGCAAATTTATTATGAGTCTTTTGTTGTTTTTAATAAGGAAGTAAAATAAACTCAAGAAATTACATTTTATGTACACGTTTATGATATAACAATACACTTAACAAATTATGTAAGTAAAATCAACTGAATATGACAGTTAAAGCAACTACTTTGTTTTGGGGTCAACTACATTTTCAACTGTCGAAAATAACTTACGTGTAATAAAGTCAACAGGTATGATAAAAAAGGTTTTGATTGTTAAGAAAAAGATTTAAATTCTAAATAATAAAGAATTGTTAAGATAAAAACTTTGAAATTTTTTTTATGTAAAACCACTGTAGTACTTTTATGAGTGTGTAACTATATATGAATATTAAGGCGGAGCGAAAAATATTAAAGTCTCCACTTTTCTAAGCGAAATACCATTATTAAAAAATTAAAGTTGTTATAATTCGACCTTTCCAATTTAAATAAATAAAAATTCTTCGAGCTCGAGGCCGGTTTTTTCTTGTAAATAAATATTCTTTTATTCCATTTCAATATTTCGATTCTCTTTGAGAATCATCATCAGTAGATTTAGTGAATTTTTATGCACACAACATATTTTTAAGCTTTTGTGTGCATAAAAATTCACTAAATCCCCTGGTGATGATTCTCAAAGAGAATCGAAATATTGGAATAAAAGAATATTTATTTACAAGAAAAAACTAGCTCGACTTTATGTGGTTAATCCCATAGTGACATAGTAATCCATCGAACGTTTTGTAGATCTGGCATCACCAAAGATAATTGGAAAATTCTGGCAATGCCAAACTAAAGTTCAAACGCAAAGCAAAGAGAGACAAAAAACAATCTGCATTCTCACTGTAAAACTGGTATCTTTCATCTCGCTCACATTTCGATTTGTGATAAAATTTCGTAAACAATACCATATGGTTTTTGTTTACTACTTTTTCAAACGCCATTTGTTGGACTGCTCTATGACTCTGGTTAATCCCATTTATTTAGATTTGAAATATAAGCTTTGCAAGATTTCGTTTACATCCAAAAAACAGAAGAGGATAATATGCATACAATTTGTAAAAACAAAAAAAAAAAAAACAATTTTTAAAATTATATATAAAAAAAACCACATTAAAATTGCAAAACATGATCCCCCTTTTCCTACTTAAAAACTAGGCTACCAAAGGCTTCCAAAGCCGTTAATACAAGAAAATATAAAATTCTTAAAAAAAACTGTATGAAATTTACTGTTAGAAATGCGAAACCCCATTTCTCTCTCCGCCCTAATGTTTATATCCACAACTATTTAATGTTGTTAACATCATTGTCAAAACATTCCTTAAGATTGTTTCCAACATTTCCCTAGAACTGGAATAGACTAAACTATTCGTGTGTTTGAGTGAGAGCTAATGCAATAAATGTTAGCTGTGTAATCACGGTCAATAACATTATGGTCTATTTATTTACTTTTCTTTCTTTGGCCATGTGTTAAATTAGATTAGATTTTCCATTTTCCACCTTACATCTTTATTTAAGTTTGCTATGTTCTGTTTTTATAGTCTCTTAATGTTGGCAAACCTTCATAAAACTTAATTAAGCCCGTATAGTTGTTCATCTTCTCATCTTGTGTAGTTGAAAACTAAATTCAAGTAATTAATTAAGAGGCTACGACTATATTAATTTGCCGTGAATGGGAATGAACGAATGTAGAGCATGGTATATGTAGCATAGTAATGTATTGGCAGCAATATATAAATTAATTGTAATTATTTTAAGTACACACTAAAATACAATTTAATTATTTCAAAGAAACAACAAAATAAATAATAAAGTACAAAAACTTTTTGAAGGACATTAATGATATTTGATTGGAAATTTTTAATCAATTACACAGACCGACACTTGACCGATGATGATTTTAACATTCATTCAAAAAAATATTTTCCTGAACATTTCAAAATTTCTTAAAATTTGCTAGTTGCTCATTGAAAACAGCAAAAAGGTCGACTAAAAGCGGTCTAATTCAATGCAAACTAAAACACAGCAACAACAGCAAGCTCTAGACCAATGGTTCCCAACCTTTGATACTCGCCCCACAAGGGGGCAATTTGAATGCTTCAGAGGTCAACGAGCAAATTTTTAAGATTTTTTTTTTTTGTTAAATAAACTAAAAAAATAATTTTTTAGTTAAATTATTAAGTTGATTGTTGAAAACTTTTTCTAAAAACTTTGTTTAAACAAGGCTTTTAACAAAAAGTTTGCTTAACCGCAAGTAAATTGTAAATTTACAAAAAACAAATTTGAATTTGAAAACAAATTATAAAAATTTGCATATTTTTCTTGAGTGTAGGGGGGACATTGGCGCCAAAAACGTTGGGAACCATTTCTCTAGACCAATGGTTCCCAACCTTTGATTCTCGCCCCACCGGGGGGGCAATTTGAATGCTTCAGGGGGGCAACGAGCAAATTTTTAAGATTTTTTTTGTTAAATAAACTAAAAAAAAACCTAATTTTAGTTAAATTATTAAGTTAATTGTTGAAAACTTTTTCTAAAAACTTTGTTTAGATGATGATTTTAACAAAAGGTTTGCTTAACTACAAGTAAATTTTGAATTTTAAACAAATTTGAAAAATTTACAAATTTTTTTTAAGTGTAGAGGGGACATTGTAGTTTTTTTACCTTAAAAGTGGGGTACGGCGCAAAAAAGGTTGGGAACCATTGCTCTAGACGAAGCATTTTTTCTTTGCTTTAATACATTCATAACATTTTGTTGTTGTTGTAGTTAGGTATTTTCCGCAAAAAGTGTTTGCACTTGTTGTAGCATGCCAAAAACTGGTTTATTAAAGTTTTCGGGGTCAACGATTTCAAAACTGAGCTCAAAAATACAAAATTCAAAATGGCGGATCCAATATGGAGTCGAAATTTTTTAAAAGTGTTGCGACCAAAAAAAAAAATTTGTAGCTAAAAGTCTCCATAGCCGCTGAATCCAAACTCGATGCTTAAAAATACCAAATTTAAAATGGCGAATCCAATATGGTGGCTAAAACTTTAAAAAATTTTAAGATTCGAATACAAATTTTTAAAGTTGTAACCCTAAAGTTTTTAGGGTCCACAATTTCAAAAATGAGCTTAAAAATACAAAATTCAAAATGAAGAATCTAATATGGCGTCGAAAATATTTAAAAGTGGAGCGATTTAAAAGAAAATTTGTATCTAGAAGGTTTTAAAGCCGCTGACTCCAAATTCAATGCTTAAAAGTCCAAATTCAAAATGGGAAATCCAATATGGCGGCAAAAACTTTTGTTAGTAGTAAGATTAGAATAAAAATTTGTAACGAGGAATAATTTTCTTTGCAGAATCAAAATCAATTGCTTTGAATACTAAGCCCATGGCGGATATAATATGGCGGTTGTACAATTTTTTTTATGTAAAAAGTTATAAACAAATGTATGAATTTCGGAAAGGATTTTTTTCGCGAATTTACGAGATAAAAAACAAGCTACCATTCGAAGGACATTCGTTCCCCTGGTCTGGTTCGTTTTGAGTTTCAGCCAAATCGGTCCAGTGGTTTAAAAGTTATTAGCAAAACCGTTATTTTCAGATTTGTTTTACCTTAAAAACCAAACTCTGATTAATTTTTATTAAAAAATAAAAATTGTTTTATTCGACCTTTAAAATATTATATTTTGAGGACGCTTATTCTGGCTCGAGGTCATTATATTCTTTAGAATATCGTGGTTTTAATTAGTAAAGAAAATAATGACCTCGAGCCAGAATAAGCGTCCTCAAAATAATTAAAAACCAAACTTTAAAAAACAAGCTTAAAAAACATTGGTAAGCCACAAAATTACAAAGTATTTTTTTCACTCAAAAATATTTTTACACTCGAAAAATAATTTACACTCAAAAAAAAAATTAATAATTTTTCTTTTTTTTTAAGAAATGACCAAAAAAAGTTTTTTACTCAAAATAAAATATTTCTAATCAAAATTGTTAATTTTTTCACGCTAGAAAATTTACTACATTTTAAAAATGGCATTCTGGAGGGTATTTAAAAATTCGGCCAAGTAGAATTTAAGTTTTTTACTTGCTTTTTTTTAATTTTTCTTAGCTTGTTTTGGTTTTAGTTTTCTTTTTATTATATTAGCTCTTAAATTTTGATCTACTTGACCGATTTAAAAAACAAACATTAGCAATCTGTTGGCGAGAATTACGAAAGTTTTGGTTTGAATAGGTTCAGTATTATCACCAAAATCAGGATTTTAGCAGACGGATCGGAAGACGAACAAGAATTATGAGTATACAGTAGGGTTATGACTTTTTGCATTTTTTGCAAACATCACTTTTCCCAAGGCCAAATCGTGTAGGGCATGGAAAAAATATTAAGAACTGCGTTTTTTTTAAAAATGCGAATTTGTTCTACTAAACCATTTTTAAAGTTTTTAAACATAGAAAAAATCGACTTAGAAATATTTTTAAAAAATGTTCTGAAAATGGCTATAAATAATTTAATTTTCCAGATCTGTCCCCGTTACACATTTATTATTTACCTACCTAACATTTTTATACCCTCCAACCACAGTATGGGGGTATACTCACTTTGTCATTCCTTTTGTAACGCATCGAAATATCGGTCAAGGACCCAATAAAGTATATATATTATTGATCTATGATCGATTCTAAGACTTTCTGTGAATGTCCGTCTGTCCCCCTTCCGTCCGTCTGTCTGTAGATAATATAATGCAGTCCAAAATAAAAGAGCTAGACTCCTGTAGTTTGGCACAAATATGTCTCATATTCATAGGCAGGTTGAGTTCGTAAATGGGCAAAATCGGGCCAGGGAGAAAAAAGTTACCCCTTGAAGAACTGAACCAACATCTGAAAAAATACACTTTTTTTACATGTTTTTTGTATTTTTGTTAAATAAATGAAACATTTGGTATATTTATCGCGATGGGAAGGTGCTCACAAAGTCCCCCACTGACCCCCATCAACCCCCCCCCCCCCCCCCCCCAAAAAAAAACGCGCCTGACAATTTTTTTTGTACATTTTGGAGGGTATAAAAGATTTGGCACAGTCAAATTTAACACTCTCACTTGTTTCAAATTATACTTTACAGGTTCCTATACAAATCTGTGGACGTTTGACAAAAGCACTTATTTTTTTAAAAAGTTTTTTTGGAGCTCTTTTTAAGAGACTCAAATGACAAGAACTGGCCGATTTTCTCTATATTTTTTAAGAGATCTGATAAGCAGATATTTCAAATTGTGGAGATCTTTAAAAAAAATCATGTCAAAAGTTTTTTTTGTAG
The DNA here is from genome assembly GCA_963921195.1 of Pegoplata infirma. Classification (NCBI taxonomy): domain Eukaryota; kingdom Metazoa; phylum Arthropoda; class Insecta; order Diptera; family Anthomyiidae; genus Pegoplata; species Pegoplata infirma. Next base: position 6,309,473 of record OY992536.1, on the reverse strand, counting down.
CCGAAAAAGTCTATCTTAATATTTTTTTGACAAAAGAACTTAAGTCGATTTAAATGCTTTTGTCAAAACTCCACAGAAATATTTCAATGTGTTACATAACGAATGACAAACTTATATATACCATCTATGACTAGAGTGGAGGATATAAAAATGTCAATCTTTACATAAAAAAATATTTAATTTAAACAAAAAAGGAAATTGTGACCTTGAAAATATATATTCACAATATGCACCTTAAATAAAATTGTATTCCAGCTATTAAATCGATTTAATTCTTAACTATCATTGTCACATCCCACATTTCCCACAAATATGGGAAATTACATTGTCAGCAACTTTATTTTGCCGGTCTTTTTTTTTATAGGTCTCCTACCTTCTCTTTACAATCTAAACGTTCTAGCTAAATAAATAAAAATTGTAATTAACTACACCTTCTCTAAAGAAAACACACAACTGACGAGGGAAATTAAATATCAACCTATTGAATGCGTCATTAAAGTGACGATATTAAAGAAAAACAGTATAAAAAATGTTTTCAATAGAAAAAAAGGTAAAAAAAATATATTATAACAAAGACAGGAGAAAAAGGACGATGTAAAATAATTTAAAAACAATACAATATTTTTTCTTTTAGTATTATGGGTGGGAAACCAGATAATACAATATTTTTGTTTTTCCACAAAGAAATAATAGTTTTAAATGGAAATTATCATTAAATTTTATTATTCAAACGGAAATAATATATAAATAATTGTTATTATAGATAAATGCAGATTTTCTTTATTTATAAATTTCACACATGGAAAATTACTTGTATACAAATGTTTAACACATGTAAACATCTTGATACTTAAACATGCTAAGTCTAACAAGTGAGAGTGGTATATGGAGCTTTTTATGTCAAACTTACCACGGAAAAAAAATTTTGTTGGATCAAAGGCATACTTAAGAAGCCTATTGCCCAATATGGAAATAACAAATCGTGGAACAAAAGTTTAAGTTTTTGGGAAAAGGGGCGAAATGGGCGTGGTAAAATTGCGAAATTTTTGCATTACATTGCTTTATATTAACTTTTTTATACAGTTCCTCAACAATTACGAAATTTTGAAAACAAATGAAATTTTCAAAATTTTTTCCAAAAACAAATAATGCTAAGTAATCGATAGCCCCTACAAAACTCTTTAAAAAATATGTGTTTCGGAAACTTCGAAATTGATGAGTAACAGTTAATAAAATAAAACATAAAGCGATGTCAGTGGAGAAAAGTTACCTTCTGCAAAAATGCTTTTAATAGGATTTTTTGTACTTTCCCAGAAGAAATTTTGCTGAAAATAAAGCACCTTTTGGAAAGAAATCACTAGTCAAAGAGCGCATCTAAACCCCCTAGATCATACATGATTTCTGTGGGAGATGTCGCAGTTTAGAACACTCTTTGGTTATAACGCTCTCACTTGTTTATTGTTAGTTTTTAATTCCGTATACTTTTTGATCATAATATAAATATTAAAATTTAAAAGATGCTAAGTTTATTTACCATTAGTGTGTGAAATATTAATAATATTCACGTGTTTACATTTCAAATATTAAATGTTGTCATATCATGGTGTTGAATTTTCAATGTTTTTTTTTTAGCTTTGTTGAACTGTCAATTACATAGAAATGTCAAAAAATACAGTTAGTTTATTTATATACAACAAAATACATACGTACAAACAGTAGTGTTGATAAAAATATTAACTGTTTATTAGGGTAGAGCCAGAGTTGGGCATACAAGGTAACGGAACTGATCGTCTTTAACTTGGTAAAGTCCAGAACCAATCCTTGTTTTGTAACCAACTAAAAAGACTCACTACCCCCGACCCTCAGGGGCAGGTGGACACCGGGCAATGATTTTGTAACATCCGTTATAAAATTAGCAAATGTGAGCAACGTTGAATGTCGGACTGGAGACTAAAAGTTGGCAGCCCCAACACCAGCCTAGGATGCTGTTTGCCAATCACCTACTCATCTGAAATCCAATGATTACTGATACCATAACAAATGAAATACAACGGATGATGGCCCTATGTTCCAACTAGGAATTTCAAAGGACTAAATATATATATATTAGGGTAGAGCAAGTTGTCCTTTTTTTTAATTTCAAAATCATTGGGGTCGGAATAGTTGCCTTTTAGGGTCAATATTAACACACAAACAATATTGGAGCTTTAGGGCAATGTCTTTGAGTTCCGAACAAAATTTTCAAAATCGGTCGAACGGCCGCTATTTGAAATTTGAAAAAAATGGCGGTTTTTTCCTACACTCAAAATATTTCTTCAGTAAAAGGTTTAGTAAGTGATTTTGTACCAAAATACTAATAAGTTGCTAATTTTAGTATCTTCAAAGTACTAAAATTAGTAATTTTTACTGGTTTTGATTAATATTAGTTAAAAATTTTAGTATTGGTCACCAATTTCTGTACTAGGTCCTTTTGGACTAAAATTTAGTTAAATTTTTAGTATTGAATACCCACGTTTTTTTTTTTTTTAAATCACAAAATTTCTTTCCCTTGTCCCTTTTGTAGAGCAGACGACAATAATTTAAACTTAATTAGATCAAGCGGTTTTTGAGATATCGCCATTTGAAATTTCTCAAAGTATTTCCAAAAATGGCGGAATTTAAGACTTGATGAAAAAGTAGTTTTGGCAAAACAAATAAGAAACAAGTAGAAAAGTTAAATTCGACTTTGCCGAATCTATGAATACCCCCCACAATGCATTTTTTTAAAGGGTAGTACATTTTTTAACGTGAAAAAATTAACAATTTTGATTAGAAATTTTTTATTTTGACTAAAAAACTCTTTTTTTGTAGTTTTTTGTGTGTTACCATGAGCTAATAAGGCCTATATTATTTCCAATTTTAATAAAAACGCATTATTATTACTGGTTTCCCGACGCTTTTTGTATTTTTTTTAAGAAAAATTACAAATTTTTTTTTTTTAATTGAAAAATTTTTTCGAGTGTAATGTTTTTTTTTACTGTAAAAATATTTCTGAGTGAATGCACGTACGTATGTACACATAATATTGTAATTTTTGTAAAAAAAAAAACTAAATTTTTTTTGAGTGTAAAATTTTTTTTGAGTCTAAAATTTTTTTTGAGTGTAAAATATAAGTTAACAATGCTTTTAAAACTAAACAAGTTTAAAAAGCATTGCTTTAAAATAAAACAAGTTTGAAAAGCATTGCTTAGTTACCACCAATGCTTTTAAAACTTGTTAAAACACGTGGCATTTTAGATGAAACTAATCTGAAATTCAGGGTTTTGCTTATAACTTTTGAACCACTGGACCGATTGAGCTGAAATTTAACACCAAACAGACCCGGGGAACGGCAAAGATACGTGCCAAGCTTCAGTAGTCTCATTATTGTCTTTCGAAAGTTATCGTGTTTTTTATCTCGTAAATTCGCGAAACACCCTTGCCGAAATTTACTATTTTGCTCATAAGTTTTGAACCACTGGACCGATTCGGCTGGATTGCAATACCAACCTGACCAGGTAAATGACGAATATATATGCCAAACTTCAGTAGCCTCTGTAAAGTCTTTCAAAAGTTAGCGTGTTTTCTACGGACAGACAGACAGACGGACGGTCGGACGGACGGACGGACATCGCTAGATCGACTTAAAATCGATCGAGGATCATAAATATATATAATTTATGGGGTCCTAGACCAATATTTCGAGGTGTTACAAACGGAATGACAAACTTATATGTACCCTCTATCACTAGAGTGGAGGGTATAAAAAAATGAAAAGAAAAATTTTTTGATGAAAAACAAAATTTTGATGAAAAACAAAATTTTGATGGAAAAAAGTTTTGATGAAATAAAAATTTTGGTGAAAAAATGTTGGCGAAAAAAAATTTTTTGATGAAGAAAAGTTTTTGAAGGAGAAAACAAAATTTTAATAGAAAAATTTGTATGAAAAAAAAACTTTTTTGATCAAAAAAAATGTTTTGATGAAAAAAAAAAATTGTTATGAAAAAAAAAATTTTGATCAAAAACAAAATATTGATGAAAAAAAATTTCATGTAAAGAAAAAATTTGATGAAAAAAATTAATTGAAAACAAGTAGAAAAGTTAAATTCGACTTGGCCGAATCTATGAATACCCTCCACAATGCCCTTTTTAAGTGAACATAAATTTTTTAACATGCAAAAAATAAAATTTTTGATTAGAAATATTTTATTTTGTGTAAAAAAACTTTTTTTAATTTTTGAAAAAAAAAATAATTTAAAAAAATAATTTTGATTGTAAAATTTTTTTCGAGCGTATTTTTTTTTTGTGTAAAAATATTTTTGAGTGACAAAAATACGTTGTAAAATATTTTTGTGACTTACCAATGTTTCTAAAACAGGTTTAACGGGTTTTCAACACGTGAATTTAAGGTGAAGCTAATCTGAAATTCACGGTTTTGCTAATAACTTTTAACCCACTAAACCGATTTGGCTGAAATTCAATACGAACTAGGCCAGAGGAACCACAAATATATGTGCCAATCTTCAGCATCCTCAGAATTGGCTTTCGAAAGTTAGCGTGGTTTTATCTCGTAAATTCACGAAAAACCTTTGCCGAAATTCAGTCTTTTGCTCATAACCAATGGACCGATTTCGCTGGATTGCAATACCAAACTGACCAGGTAAATGCCCAACATATACATATGTCAAACTTCAGGAGCCTCCGTAAAGTCTGTCAAAAGTTAGCGTGTTTTCAACAGACAGATAGAAGTTAAAAAATAATTATAAAAAAAGTTTTGATGAAAAAAAATTATGAAAAAAAAATTATTAAAAAAAATTCAAGAAAATAAATATTTTTGATGAAAAAAAATATTTTTGATAAAAACAAATTTGATGAAAAAAATTGATGAAAATGAAACTTATTGTTGAAAAATAAATAAGTGAGTCTAGTTTCTGGGTCAGATCCTTTTATTTTTTTTGTAATTTTAATTTAATGTATACAAAAAATATTACTGCCGGGTGATTCGAACCTAAGACCCACTGCATGCTAGTCTGTCATGGTTTACCTAGGCCAGAGTCACTTAAGTTGATAATCTATATTATAAAATGTTTATTTTTTAGAGTATAATATTTGAATTAACAAATAATATTCATAATTTTCTTTGTTTAAGAGCTTTGAAATTGTAATCGTAACTGCTGCTATTTTTTTCTCCACATCTGTATGAGTACAATAGTTCAAACTGTGAAAATCGCATGCTGTTTTGTGGTAGTGAAAAATTAATCGCAATTTTGTTTTATGCAATGTTACAAATACAAGGATTTTTTTGCACAATATCATGATAGATATTAAACAAAAAAAGGCAATCACGTTTATATTTTTTCTATAAATCTAAAAATAACGATATAAAAACACATGTGTTTTTGGGAAATACGTTTGTGTTTTACAAATTCTTTACGCACATTCGCAAAATTTATTTAAAAATAGAAAAAAAACGTGTAACAAGTAGAAACAATAGTACCTACAGGAAGTCATAAAAAGTACCAAAAATTATATAAAGTACCAAAATAATAATAATGATGCAAAAATAACTCTAGAAACATGTGTATTTTTTAGAATCTGCGTTTGTTGTAATGTTTTTTGTGTTAACTCTTACGCACATCGCCAAAATGTGGAAAACGTGTAATTTCAGCGATTTTTGTAAGACTTGCGTATGTTGCAAAGAAGGTAAAGTTATATACGAGTTAGACAAATTTTATCTCATATGTCAAAGTGCGTATTTGTGGTAAGTGGAATAATGTACAGTAATTTAAAACAAATTAGAAACTTTTTTTAATGACAAAGTTAACGATATTATTTTCAAATGAGTATAATTTATAAAGCTTTAATTTAAGCTTGATATCGTCCAGATTGAGTAAATAATAAATGTGCCACGAGTGTCGATCTGGAAAACGAAATTATTTATTGACATTTTTCCAGAAAATTTTTAAAATTATTTCTAATACGATTTGTTCAAACATTAAAAATTTAAAAAATGGTCCAATAGTTTTTATTCATCAATCAACTAATTTTTCCAGCAACTCAAACAAAAAATTAAATTTTTAAATACAGTAAAAGAATTCCGCACTTTTTGATCCAATTCTTTTGACCACAATTTTTTTTTTAAACAAAGAAAAATTTTGAATTATTTAATTTATTATTACTAGGGATGTGATTTCCATGCAAATGCATATTTTTTGTCTATAACCTAAAAACGATATCGACCAGTTATCTTTCCGAATCAAGAAATTTGCGTTAAAATGGCATCGATTTGTTTTTGCATATTTTTTCATATTTTAGTGAAAATGCATATTTTATCTTTACGAATCAATTATCTTTCCGAATCAAGAAATTTGCGTTTAAATGACATAGATTTGTTTTTGCATATTTTTTCATATTTTGGTGAAAATGCATATTTTATTTTTCCGAATCAATTATCTTTCCGAATCAAGAAATTTGCGTTAAAATGGCATCGATTTCTTTTTGCATATTTTGGTGAAAATGCATATTTCTACATATTTTGTTTTTAAATGCATATTTACAACTTTTAAGTGCATATTTTTGCATATTTTGGCATAAATTAGTAAAAACACAAATTGAAATTTATTTGTTACAAAAACTATTTTAAATTTGAAAAATTTATTTTAAAAATAAGTAAAATATTTTTTTTTTCTTTTTAATTTTTTTTCATAGTTTATCTTAATTTCTAAAAAAAATCTTGCTTTTACAAAGCTTTAAATGTTACTATTTAAAACCTGCATTATTTTGTGCTTTTTAAGAAATTTTTCCTATGAAAACAAGATTTTTATTGCACACATTTTATTTTTAAGTGCATATTTTTTAGGGTTTTTAGCGCATATTTAGAATTTTTTACCGCATATTTTAAGCACATATTTTCTATTTTTTAGTACATGAAAATATTATCCCTAATCATTACTATACACTACGGTGGACTAATATTAATAAACAATAACATGTTTTCTTTGTTTACAAAAAAATGATGGTCAAACGAATTGCAGGTAAAAAAATGCAAATTCTTTAACTGTTTTTAAAAAAAATAGTTTTTTCTTTGGATTTGTTGGATGCTCGGACTTCGAAAAAATAGACTTAGAAATATTTTTCAAAAATTTTCTGAAAAATGTCTATTAATTTCATTTTCCAGATCGACCCTCGTAACACAAGCTTAAATTAAAGCTTTTTAAATTACCACACATTTTTTTACAGTGAAATTATTCAAACTCTGTTAACATCAACAAACTTGGCTCCAACACCATCCCTTGTTTTACCAACTCATTAAGGGTGGATTACTCAATGAAAAGTTAGCTGCTAACTGCCGATTTAACGGAACGTTATGTATTTTATAACGGAGCATTGAGTAATCCAGCCTAAGAGATTTATTATGTATTTTGAAAAAAATAATGGTAATTTTTCCATTTCTTCAATATTTTCCTTAAATTGTATCCTATGTCATGTTTAGACTTTTAGTTTATTTTGATTACTTGCATGTGGATTTGCAAGTAAAACTTTGATATTCTTGTTTGCATGATAGCAGACTGGCAATGACATTGACATTCATTCTTGCACGCTTAGATATTAAATTGCACATTCTTGCATGATAGTTTGTTGGCCGCTAATTTATTTAGAAAAATAAATTTTTTTGATTTTCTACAAATATACAACAAAACTTATTAAAGAGCCGGTCAAAAACTCCATTAAAGCAGTCATGAAAATTATCTAAATAGTAGGGATGTCGCGAATAGTGTATTCGGCATTTTACCGAATATTTACTATTCGGTATTCGGCTTGAACCGAATACGAATATTGCCGAATAGTTTGATTATTCATACGCCTGTATTTTATCTATGTAAAAAATTAAAAAAAAAAGTACCAGACTAAAAAACAACAACGCTTTTGCTGACACTATTTTTTCTGTTACCTTAACAATTCAAATTTGAATCAAGTGCTCACGTTTTTTTTGGAAAAAACAAACTAAAAAGACTACAAAAAAGTCAAACGTTAATAAAACGTGTTTTTTAAGCACATTTTAATTTTGCCGAATATTCGGCAAACTGTTACCGAATATTTATTTAACCGAATATTCAAAAAAACATGCCGAATATGCCGAATACCGAATAGTGACGAATATTCGCGACATCCCTACTAAATAGTAATAATAGAATTTTCGAACCAGACCTAATAAATTGATTAAAATATTATCAAGATGTAAGAAAACATTTTTCAAAATATTTATTATCCATACGTGAGCTAAAGTTTTCTTGTATACAGGGTTGGCAACCGATACCCACCTAGAATAACGGTATTTGGCTATTGTACCGCAACCAATAAAGATATGGACATTTTCAAAAGCGATTATGAAAGCTGATGAAATTTCTAGTATTTTAAACGTGCCACTTCGTGTTTCTACCGGTTCGTTTTAGTTATATAGGCCAATACCGTTATAATACCGTTTCAAACGGTTTTATAAAGGTATTGACCTATATTTCGAAAACCAACCGGTAGAAACACGAAGTGACACATTCAAAATACTAGAAATTTCATCAGCTTTCATAATCGATTTTGAAAATGTCCATATCTTTATTGGTTGCGGTACAATAGCCAAATACCGTTATACTAGGTGGGTATCGGTTGCCAACCCTGCTTGTATATGATAAATACAGTAAAAGCTGTGTTCAATAGTGACTTAATATAAAATGGATTTCGATTGAAATCTTGTTTGTGATCCTTAGAGTTTAGTAATAATGAGAGATTATGGAAGATTAATAAAAAGTAGTTTTAAATAGACATGTTTTAAAAAAGCACCCTCCATTTTAGAAAGATTTTACTGTAGGTATAATATACTAATATTATTAGTAACAATAACACAAAAACAATGGAGTCTTAAAACATCAGTTTTAATACCACAGAGACATTATGGGAACGCTATATGCATTAGAAAATGAACATTTTAGTATGTGCAGTAGAGTGGACCGAAATCCTGTTATATGCAATAATCGCAATGGGTTTCGCTCAAAAGTTGTGCAAGGAGAAATGTGATGTTGTGCCCACACTAAAGTGTGGTCACAACTTTTGAATTCAAAAAAGATCCGAGTAATTTTATATAAATTGAATACTTTGTTTACACGTACAGCTAAAAACCGTGTTAAGCTACAATATTTTAAGCACTTTCTTTATTCTATTACAGTATATTGACAGATAATGTTAATAAAAACGATTTTTAGCTATACGTGAGAACAGGGTATCATATTATTAATAGTTTCTTTTTGTCAAAAAACTCCACTTTTGAAATTCGAAAAAAATATTTTTCGTACCACCCCAATGCTTATAAAAACATGTACATATAATAACTGTGTGTATGTAAATGGTCTAATAAATATTTGATTAAATTGTTGCTACTATTGTGTTTACCAAATTCAAAAGTAATCAAAAACTCGGGTTCGAAATATTCAAAATGGCATTGTTTGTAGCAATTCCCTAAACTAAATTAACTGTTTTTTTTAACAAAAAAAATATTTTTAGTAGGGTTATTCGAGCTCGAGGTAATTTTTCTTTACTAATTAAAAGGCAAACACAGTGAAACAAAATCGGAATGGGATGAAACCAAAAGCAAATAAAAGTTGACATATTCCATAACAAACGCCTCCTGGATTCTTTTTTAGTTCAGCGCTAGATTTTTTTTACTCGCATTTGAAGTTGGTGAACTTTCATTATAATTATAATAAAAATTGCATGAAAACTATATGGGGCGTATACTTAATTTTGTAATTGCCTTTAAATAACAATCATACGCAACGGTGCACAGTGATATATTTTTAATAATTTGGGTATTCATTAAGTAGGTACACGGCCGATTGCAGCGGTTATAGCTGACGTAATTTCGAGTGCCCACTTGTGCAATAAGGGCACCACCAGGTGCCACTAAAGTATGACATGTTTAGAACACAAAAACTGAAATGCCTTAAAATCGGTAACTTTGAATGCGTGTAAAAAAAGGGTTTTGTTATGTAGAATGTCAAATTTCATTTGCTTTTGGTTTTATCCCATTCCGATTCGGAAAGTTCGATTTTGTATCAATGGATTTTTGTATCTCTGGAAAAAATTTCTCAGAATCTGAGTCGTTTTAAAAGAAAAAGATCTCAGAATCTGAAACTGTCTTAATAGGAAAAATGTCTCAAATTCTAAAACTGTTTCTATAAGATGTCTAAGAATCTTAAAATTTTTCTATGGAAAAATGTCTCAGAATCTAAAACTTTTTCTATAGGAAAAATACCTTAGAATTTTTTTACTTTTTCTAAAGGAAAAATGTCTTAGAATTGAAGACTGTTTCTAAAAATGACTTAGAATTTATTTTTCTATACAAAAATGTGTCAGAATCTAGACAAAAAATTTTCAGAATCTAAGACTTTTTCTATACAAAAAAAATTTCAGAATCTGAGACTTTTTTTATACGGAAACGCCTCAGAATCCGAGACTTTTTCTATATGAAAAATGTCACAGCATCTGAGACTGAGGATCAATATTTCGGTAAACATCAGCACAAACTCATTATATCCTCTACCACAAAGTGGTGTAGGGTATCAAAATATGTTTGCTCTTAATTTATTGGCTTAATTTATTGATCAGGACCCTATTACGTGCCCTTAGTGCCCTAATGGTTGATATGGTACTGAGTTCGCCCGATGTGTAAACTTAAAATTGAAACTACATTACTGTGATGTCTTACATCCTCGAAGGACACAGAAATAACTAACAACGTAGTTGGTTTGGGGTCAACAATGTTTCTTAAAAAAATCCCATTCCTGCTCAGTGGACCGTGTAGACCAGCGGTTACCAACCTTTTTGGCTCGCGTACCCCTAATTTTAAATTTTATCAACCGCGTACCCCCTAACGGTTTTTTGTTTTAGTTAAAAAAAACTTCACATATAAATATTAAGGTTGATTTTGAAATTTTTGATCTGCGGGTATTATAACTTTTTTGAAAGATTTTGGGGAGATCAAAACAATGGCGGTATTTTTTGGGAAAAATGTTCGCTCCTTAGGATTGTTGATTCAATGCATCTGAAAACGCGGATTTTGAACTGATTTTTCTGCAGAAAAAAAACGGCTGAAAATATGTCAAATCTGATTTCACCAGTCGTATTTTTGTAATACGAGGGCAGATCAATAATTCCGTGATTTTTCGAATGAAACACCCTCGTATATACAATGAATGGGCATTTTGAGCTTAACAAAATGGTACCAACATTTACTACCTGTCTCAAAAATGCCCAAAAACACGTTTTTTGAGAACTTTGACATAAATTTGCTCAAAAACCTGACATCATAGAAAAATTTGGGAACCATCGGAATCAGCATCGAAATGGTAATCGAAAACAAATGGTCAGATCTCAAAATATCATCCAAAAATATAGCAAATAATGCTCTCTAAATTGCAAAAAAATACGTTTTTTGGGAACTTTGACCTCAACTTTCTAAAAAACCTGACCTTGTGGAAAACTTTGGAAGACAGATGCAGAATCAGCATTGAAAGATTAATCTAAAACGAATGTTCAAATTACTAAAATTTTGCGTACCCCCGCGCGGAGTTTCGCGAACCCCCTAGATGTGCGCTTACCATAGGTTGGTAACCGCTGTATTAGCATAACTTCAACAAAAATTAATATTTTAAAAAAAAAATGGCCACGACAAATTCTAGAGAATTTAATAATCTGCAAACAAACAAAAAAACATCAAAATCGGTTCAGTAGTTTCTTCTGTAAAACTCCAGCCGATTTGGCTCGTTAAAAAAAATACTCTACAATTGAGTACCAAACCTGGAAATAGTTTTTCTTTCAAATAAAAAACGAACAGAATTAAAATATATTGATTATTTATTTTTTGTTAATTGATGTTTAAAAATTGTTAGCATTAAAGCTGTTTAAAGCTTACAACCCCCCTCCCCCTTTAATAATTAAGTAATTTAATAATTTTTAATTACTCGTTTACCGTATTTAATTACAATTCTGAAGTCTAATGAAGTATTTTCCCCTTATATTATTTGCTAGAACCCCGCAAAATTTCATCCTTGTTAACAACATGCTTTCTTCTTTAATAGGAAAAATCGGTTTACCGGTTTATGACTTTATGTTAAACCACCCTCTATTTCCTTAGAAATTTTCTTGTTATTGTTAATATAAAAAAAGCCATACATATATATAATTTGTTTACATCTTAAGATAAACAAAAAACAAAATAAATATAATAAAAAGTTAAACCAGGGTAAGGATCTTCATGTACTAAAAAAAACTATGTTTTTGGCATCTTAAATATGCACTAAAATCTAGAAAAATATGCTCCAAAAATTATTAAAATTAATAAACAAAATAGTGCATTTTTAACTTTTATAAACAAAATCTTCATGCATACTTTAAAAAAATCTTCATTCATTGAAATTTTTTTTTCGCATTTTAATTTTTGTATAAATATTCTTTTAAAATGGAAAATATTTCAGTCGAAAAAAATATGCATTTATAGCAAAACTATGCATTTTTTTAGCAAAATATGCAACAATATTCACCAACAAATCGATGCCATTTTAAAGCAATTTCGTTAATTCTTAAAGATATTTGGTTTATGCTATTCTAAGACTAAAAGGGAAAAAACACGAATTTGCATAAAAGTCCTCTCCTTGGTCATAACCTAACTAACATCAAGACAACGCAATTATTATAGAAATTATACTGCTAAAACACCACATGATATTCTATGTATGTATTCTATTCCTTTGGTCCGCAGTAGAATAACGATGATTACACTAATTGCAAAATATACAAAATTGTAAATGCGACATGGAAAAACAAAAGGAAATCCTGTGGACTAAAAAGAATTAAGTGAAAAGAGAATATATATATGAAATAATTGCATGAAATTTATAATAATATTTTGCAAAAGAAAGGAAAAACGACAGAATGAAAAAATTATATACATATATATTCTACCACCAACAGTTAAATGTCTGCTGCTAAAGATAATTTGTTATAGTATTTAATTTGAAAAATCAACATGAAGGCACTTTTTTTTTTCTTGCCTTCCCTAAAATAATAAATTAATTAAACAAACACATTTAGCTAACACCATTTAACTAATTTTCTAACATTAAGTTAGTAAAATAACAGAAATATAATAACAAATGTCAATATATGTATGTGGAGGTAAAATTTAACCTCAACTAAAGCTGTTATGATATTAGCTTTTTTTGAGACGATCTATTTAGACTTGTTACCAGGAACAGTGAATGAAGACAAATTAATTTAAGTTTGTGTTTTTAATAATGTATGCGAAAATATGCAAAAAAATATGCTCTTAAAAATACAAATATACACAAAATATGCATTGTCTCCAAAATATGAAAAAAATGTATGGCTTTTTAACGATAATTTATTGATTCGGAAAGATAACTGGTCGATATCGTTTTTAGACCATCGATGAAAAATATGCATTTTCGTAGAAATCGAAGCCCTTGTTATCAATAATGGTTACTTTGACCACAAATAACACAGTGCAACAACAAAATTGCAATGGGACGAAACCAAAAGCAAATTATTGTTAACATTTTCCATAACAAAACCCTCAAAGCATTTTTTAGTTAAGTGCTAGATTTTTTTTACACTTATTTGAACTTGGAGAACTATTATTATAATTATAACACAAGACAACACCTTTTGTTTGCCAGGGTTCTGGTAGTTAATTTTGGGTAATTGTAGTTTGCTGATTTCGAAGCTGGCCGTTTTTTTGGGTCAGCTCTAGTTTTCGAGATATAGCCCTAGGAAACTACAAAAATAGGCTATTTGTGGCATGTTTGTGAGTCCATATTAACCAACACAAAACAGTGAAAGACTATGTATGTCCGATTTCATGTCCGATTTCAAAAATACTATTAGTTTTATCGTTTCAGCCTTAGTTTAAGAGTTATACATACAGTGGTTCAACAGCTATAAGCAGGGAAACCAAAAATATGCAATTTCTTGCTTTTTCCTACGCATTATATTGATGTATGGATAAGGTATTTATCCGTTTTAGAACAATTTAAGAAATTTGGCATCGATTTGTTAGAACATATTTTTGCATATTTTGGTCTTATTTTAGTCTTAAGAGCATATTTTGGCATAAAGATATATTTTTATGGTATATTTTGGTGTTTTAAGAGCGTATTTTACAAAAAATTGCATATTATGATCGAAAAGCATAAATAATAAAAAGCGAAAACAAAAAAATATTTTGCTAAAAAATTTTGAGCAACTTTTTTGCGAGTTAAAAAAAAATTGACTTTTTATATAAAAAAAAAATAGATTTTAGTTTACAAATTGTTTGGCAAGGGCTACTTTGTGGAAAAGTTCCGAAATAGTAGTTTGTACTATAAATTTCTTCAATAAGACTTAAAAAGTTAGTTTTTTCATCGTATGTCGAATTTTAGAGAAGAACTTAACTTTTAAGAGCATATTTTTAACATTTTAAGCGCATATTTTTGGTTTCCCTGATTATAAGCAAAAGACTGAATTCCGGCAAGGGTTTTTCGCGAATTTACAAGATAATGAACATGCTAAATTTCGAAAGACAATTTTGAGGCTGCTGAAGCTTGGCGTATATATTTGTTGTTCCCCTGGTCTGGTTGGTAGTGAATTTCAGCAATATTGGTTCAGTGGTTCAAAATTTATTAGCAAAACCGTGAATTTCAGATTGGTTTCACCTTTAATTCCCGTATTGAAAATCCGTTATACAAGTTTTAAAAACATTGGTAAGTCACAAAAATGTTTTACAACTTATTTTTGACACTCGAAAATATTTTTACACTAAAAAAAATTAAACTCAAAAAAAATTTGGTCATTTTATTACAAAAATAACTAAAAAAGTTATTTATTCAAAATAAAATGTTTCTGATCAAAATTGTTAAATTTTTTTCACATTGGAAAATTTACTATCACTTAAAAAGGGCATTGTGGAGGGTACTCATGAATTCGGCCAAGCCGAATTTAACTTTTCTACTTGTTTAGAATTGCGGATAACTTTTGGAGTCGGCTTTATTTTACGAAAAATGTCAAAACAAACTATAGCACCATACGCACTAATGATTTTCCGAATTTTTGTTTTTAAAACTGAGGTTCTAAAATTGGTGCTGGAAATTATAGCCTAGCAAAGTTGGTAAAAATCGCACTTTTTCGACTTTTTAACAGCGATTTCCTCGCAAATGCGAGCTGTTAGAAAAAATTTGAAAACAGATACGGAATCAGCACACTAAACTCCATATAAAACAGTAATCAAATGTCAGGCAAATTAGAGAAGTTCAACTTTTGTCACTTTGTGTAATTACTTGAAAACTGTAAACATTACGTATACTTAATTTTGTAATTACCTTTAAATACCAATCATACGCAACGGTGTACAGAGGTTTATGTTAACTAATTTGGCTATACAGTAAGTTAGTACTGTACCGATTGCAGCGAAATTCATACCTGTTATATGTAACGTAATTTCGAGCTTAAGTTTGGAGGCTAGACCCCACATGTCCAATAAGGGCACTATCAGGGGCCGCTAAAGTAGGACATATTTAGTATACAAAAACATTTTAAAAAAATCTAGCGTGTAAAAAAATCTAGCGATGAACTAAAAAAAGCCTTGAGAGTTTTTATGTAATATGTCAACTTTTATTTGCATTTGGTTTCATCCCTCCCGATTCGGAAAGTTCTCTTTTGTATCACTGTATGACCAATGAATTAATATTGAAAATTTCTTTTAACACTAAACTTCTAGCAAAGTCGCTCTATTGACAATACTTTACAGAAAAAAGTGAATTGTTGATTTATTTGAAACTAGTTTTATTTATATTCAATTTTAATACAATAACAATTTAATTGAAAATGAACCAACAATGCAACCAATTTTTTTAATAATATAACATTTTTTTTTTCTATGCTCATTATTAGGGATGTGATTTTCATGCACACAATATAGACTAATTATCTTTTCGAAGCAAGAAATTTGCGTTAAAATGGCATCGATTTGTTTTTGCATATTTTGGTAAAAATGCATATTTTTACATATTTTAGTTTTAATTACATATTTTGTGCACATTTCCAAGTTTTAAGTGCATATTTTTGCATATTTTGACATAAATTATCAAAAACACAAATTGAAATTTATTTGTTGCAAAAACTATTTTAAATTTTTAAAATTTATTTTGAAAATAATCAAAATTAATTTTTTTTCTTCTTAATTTTTTTATAGATTGTCTTAATTTCTAAAAAAATCTTGCTTACATAAAGTTTTAAATGTTACTATCAAAAACCTGCCTTTATTGTTTGCTTTTTGAGAAGTTTTTCGTATGAAAACAAGATTTTTATTGCACACATTTTATTTTTTAGTGCATATTTTTAGGTTATTAAGTGCATATTTTGCATTTCTTAGCGCATATTTTAAGTGCATATTTTCGATTTTTTAGTACATGAAAATCTCATCCCTCTTCATTATATTTCCACTTCATACCAAGAAATTTCATAAAAACACATAAAAAAAGTAATATCATAAGGCCTTTACTATCATACACTGATAGTTAGTACATATAACATTTAATTCCCAATGCACATTTTGTTTTTAAACTTAATTATACCGATGAAACTAAACACACAATATCGATTTTATGCGTTTAAGTTTTCTACTACATGTATAGTGGAGCAACATTTTTTTTATAATATAAAGAAGAAAATAAATTTTAATATCTATGTACCTTGTTTATATTATAAATTTTGTAATTTATTTTTTTTATTGGTTAATTAATTTTTAACACTTTTTTAATTAAATTTTCTTCTTTTGGATTTTTTTATCGCTTAAAGCAATTTTTATTTATTAAGAAATTTTTTTTTTAATTTTCTTTAAAATTCAATTTAAACCGTTTAATATTTTTGTAATAACTTGTATAAACGACGTTTAATGAAATACTAAATTATTAATATTTTGAATTAAAGTTAGTTGGTTGTATTCCTTTTTTTCACTTCAACTACTTTAAACTCCGCAATATTTTGTTTTACCAGTTTATTGGTCAAAATGCGTTTAACAACTAACAATCGAACTTGCTTAAGTTGCCATCATATACAAAGTTCTATAAAAAGGAAAATTTATATCAGACAAATTTCTCTTTCGGTCTGTTATCCTTTTTTGTGTTGGAATCAAACACATTTTCATAGTTGCAACATGTTGGTTGGCAAACCTTAAAAAAAACATAAACACAACATATCCTTACAACGTCATCCTCATCCTACAACAATATATTTGACCTGGTGGTGGTAAGTGGCAAGTGGTAAGCTTATATAAGTTTATTATATTTTTTTTTTGTTTTGCAGCAAGAAAACTTTAAAACAGTCACGTGCTTTACCAAAAATATCCTTAAAGAGGTGTGTGTTTATTAGGTTGACATACATTTAGGCTTTGGGTTTTTTGTCGTTTAGACTCTTGTCGAATTTTTTATACCCTCTATAATGTAAAAAAAAATAAAAATAATATAAATAAAGTCTTAAAAATTTAACTAAAAAAATTGTTTAACACAATTAAAATTTTTAATTGTATAAATTAAAAAAATTATTAAAAAATATTTTTTTTAAATAAATACTTAAAAAAAAAAAAATTAAATAAAATAGTATAAAACAAGTAAGAAAATTATAGTCGGTCAAGACCGACCATATAATACCCTACACCAGAGTTTCCCGGAAAATGGGTCCCAATTTCAAACATGGACTGATTAGATCTATATTTTGTCAACTCTTTAATAAGTGTAAAAAACACTCTTAAATCAAATTTGAGTGAAATAGGCTTCTTTCTGTTGTCAATATACCGCTTTAACTGAATATCGGGAAAAATGTTCAAAAGGGGCGGGCCTAATTCCAAAAATGGTCCGATGATAATCAGATTTCATAAGGTTGTTAATGTCTGCATTTAACATACACAAACAGAATTTTAATTAAATATTTTTTATTTTCATGAAATTTGAGAGATTTATGTAAAAATTCGAGAGAGATTTATGTGAAAATTCGAAAAGATACCTATTATAATGCGGTTATTAGAGTCATTTGAGCCAAAACTAAAGAGGATCTTTGTATGGGAGCTAGGTCTAAACATGGACCGATTTCAATAGGCTTCGTCCTTGTGCCAAAATAGCCCTAAGTTTCAAATTTCAAGTCAATTGACTAAAAATTGCGACCTGTATCGTGTTTACAACGATTGCATTTAAAAACTCATTATACCCTGTAACACAGTGTGGTGTAGGGTATAAAAATGGTTCTTTATACTTTCCCAAATATATTTATGGCGTAAAGACAAAGTCACTAACAAGGAAGGTCTTTCACAGGGCACCCACCGCTTGTCCTGAAACTTGAATATGAAAATAAGGCGAAAAAAATAAGAGTTACCTGTTTTTTTTAGCTGCCCAATCTCAAATTTAAAAAAGGGTTACCACCTTATGAAAAAATAAGGGCTTTCGAGAAAATCCGTATAAAAGCCGAACTAGCAGGAATTTCGCCAAACGAAAAAATACGGGTCAGATTAATTTTGATAGAGATTATTATATATGATTTTGGCGGTCGTACATATATACATTTCCATATAAACTACACCAACGACTATACATTGTTGACAATAACGAACTTAACGAAGCTGAATTTACACCATTGGATAGGCCTTCAAAAAATCTTTCGACCTGTATAAAATGTTTATAAAGTTTCTTTTGAAGAAATGTGAAAAATCCTCAAAAAACGGAAAAAATCCCGTTTTCCCCCTCCCCTTTGACCCTTAAGATTGTTCAGCTATAAAAAACAGGTAACTCTTATTTTGCTAACCTCTTCAATATACGCAAGTTTCAGGTCAATCGGTGGGTGCCATGTGAAAGACCTTCCTTGTAAGACAATTTTATAAAGTTGATGATAAACCTTTTATATGCATACACATAAAACTATAAAAGAAAATGAGAATTCAAAAAACCATATGAGAAATAAACAAGTAGAAAAGTTAAATTCAACTTGGCCGAATCTACACTCAAAATAATCACTCTGTTGAATTACAGAGATACTCTGCTAAGCCAGCAGAAAATTCCATAGATTTCCAACCAGCAAGATTTTTTTGTTATTTTACGAAGAAAACTCTGTAAAATGATTTAGATAAAATAAAAACTAAAAATTTACAGAATTATCTGTAAAATATTGATAAAACCGAAAAGAATTTTACCAATAAAACTCTGTATATTTACAAAGATTTTGTTAAATACATTTTATGAGTTCAAAATTTTACAAAAAAAAACTCTGTAAAATTACAAAGTTTTAGTTAAATCTATTTTATGAGTAAAACTTCGCTGCTTCAAGAACATTAATTAAAATGAACTTAATTAAAATTTTGTTAAATTTTCCGCTTTAATGCTTCCAAATTGTAAATTTACTTTTTTATTTTTGTGAAAATTACGAGTTTTTAATGAGTAACTCTAATTTTACAAAATTTTGTTTTTCGGTCACAAGAAAATACAAAGTATTTTCTTAAAATCTGTATTTCGACAGATAACTTTGTCAAATACCTGTCGAATTGAGATTACAGTCATTTTACAGAGTATTTAACAGAGTTATTATTTTGAGTGTATGAATACCCTCCACAATGCCCTTTTTAACCCATTACTGCCTGCCCATAGATCGGCTTGTACGATTTTGATGAAATTTTGATATGTGTGCCTGGAAGACCACAGAAGTGGTCTTCCCCGGTTTTCCTGAGTATTTTCGATTAAGAAAAATCTTCGATTTTTGTCAGTGAAAAACAAAAGTTGAACAAAACAAAAAAACAAAATCTTGTTAAATGTTCACATTTAGACCAATCTCTTCTCTTTTTTATGAAAAAAGTATTAGCTTGATAGCTTCCATCTGGCCCGCGCTAGTATCAACACTTTTTTGGGTATTTAAATACCCATTAGGCAGGAATGGGTTAAGTAAATTTTCTAACGTGAAAAAAATAAAAATTTTTATTAGAAATATTTAATTTTGTGTAAAACAACTTTTTTTTTAGTAATTTTTGAAAAAAAAAATAATTTACTAAATTTTTTTTGAGTGTAAAATTTCATTCGAGTGTATTTTTTTTTTTTTAGTGTAAAAATATTTTGAGTGACAAAAATACGTTCTAAAATTTTTGTGACGTACCAATGTTTTTAAAACATGTTTAACGGGTTTTCAACACGTGAATTTAGGCCATGTTCACACTAAAAGGACTTACCATGGTAAGTTGAGATGATTTTGCAATTTTTCTTTATGCTAGTAAAATTTGAGATGATTTTGTAAATCACTATGTGATTTTGTTCAAAGGGAAATCACATGGTGATTTTAAAATCACGCTAGTCTGTATACATTATTAAGGTGAAACTAATCTGATATTCACGGTTTTGCTAATTACTTTTAAACCACTGGACCGATTTGGCAGAAATTCAACATGAACCACGCCTGGGAAACGACAAATATATATGCCAAGCTTCAGCATCCTCAGAATTGTCTTCGAAAGTTAGCGTGCTTTTTATCTCATAAATTTACGAAAAACCCTTGCCGAAATTCTGTCTTTTGCTCATAACTTTTGAACCACTGGACCGATTTCGCTGGACCAGGCTGACCAGGAAAATGCCCAACATACATGCCAAACTTCAGGAGCCACCGTAAAGTCTTTCAAAAGTTAGCGTGTTTTCAACAGACAGCCGGACGGACGGACATCGCTAGATCGTCTTAAAATCGATCGTGGATCATGAATATATGTGGGGCTTTCCATGTCAGATCGGACACTATTAAATTTTTTTTTTTTTTAGATTTTCCCAATTTGTTTACAGTTTTTAGTACCCTTCGAAAACTCTTTCGTGGTGAATTTTCAAATTTTTTTGATGACCCGTTCAAAAGATATCGAATTTTTAAAAATTGGTAGTTTGTTCCTTTACTCAAACTTCTTTTACTCATAACTTCTTCAATAATGGTCCAAATTTATTTTTTTTTTTAAATTCTTTGTTTTTTACGTATTAAAAAAAAAAATCCCAAAAAATTCTTAAAAGCGCTCTAGTATGCGGTTTTTAAGTTTTAAAATATAAATCTCATTTTTAAAAATGTTTGTACTCTTCGATTTTTTTGAAACTAATACCCTATCTCAAATTTCTAAGGGGGCTCCCACACAAAACGACATTTTTTAAAATTTGCTCCAACCGCTTTAACTGCCCTAGAGCAACAAAATGTATGACCGACCCACAATATTTTTTTAGTCCAAACATTTTCTCTGAACACACCTACCCTCTTTCTTTAACTGATAAGGCGGTCCCTATAAAATTGTAAATTTGTTTTATTTAATCAGCTTCAACCGGTCCAATGGTGCGTTCGAGAGGGGTCATTAGTGAGACCGACCCCCATTTATTTTACCCTACAACATTTTTTATCTCCACTCCCTAAGCAGGCTCCCATACAAATAACAGTTGGAGCAAATTTTATAAAAATGTAATTTTGAATGATTGCCTACTTAAGGAGTGGAGATAGGGCGAAGGTATGTTTTAAAAAAATTTTGTAGTGTAAAAATAAATGGGGGTCGGTCTAACTAACGACCCCTCTTGGACGCACCATTGGACCGGTAGAAGCTGATTAAATAAAACAAATTTACAAAAAATAAAAAAAATTGTATGAGGACCGCCTTAACAATTAGAGATAGAGGGTATATTGTGGGTCGTTTAATACATTTTGTTGCTCTAAGGGCACTATTAGGGCAGTTAGAGCGGTTGGAGCAAATTTTAAAAAAATGTCGTTTTGTGTGGGAGCCCCCTTAGAAATTGGAGATAGGGTATTAGTTTGTTCCAAAGAAATGTTAAAACGTAAAAATTATTGGGGGTCGGTCTTATAAATGACCCCTCTATGACGCACCATTGGAGCAGTAGAAATGATTTTAAGATTGGAAAATTACAACAAAATTTTTTCAAAAAATTTTAAAAAATAGTAATAATCGTTATCCACGATCCTCCTGGGCAAAAAATTTTTAGAATCGATAGAAGTTTTACACAAAAAAATTCAAAAAAATCGAAGAGTACAAACATTTTCAAAAATGAGATTTAAAATTTGAAATTTGGACCATTATTGAAGAAGGTATGAGTAAAAGAAGTTTGAGTAAAGAAACAAACTACCAATTTTTAAAAATCTTTTGAACAGGTCATCAAAAAAATCTGAAAATTTGCCACGAAGGAGTTTTCGAAGGGTACTAGAAACTGTAAACAAATTGGTAAAATCTAAAAAAAAAAAATTCAAAGTGTCCGATTTGACATGGAATGCCCCATATATACTTAATGGGGTCCTTGACTAAAATTTCGAGGTATAACAAACGGAATGACAAACTTATATGTATATACCTTCTATCACTAGAGTGGAGGGTATAAAAATATTTTAAAATTTGGCCTATTTATAATCATTCAAAATGTGTTAAGGATGTTATGATTGAAGCACTCTTTGCAGCCGATTACAGCGCAATAATCATTGAGTCAAACCATGTGTATTTGTTAAAAACTCATGCTTTTGCATTTATAAAGTGTTGAAAATATTTAAAATAAAAGCAAGTGTGCAATTTTATCAAAAATATTTTTTTTTATTATAAGTTTTTTATAAAAAATCTTAACAAAAAATTTAAAGTTTTTCCCCTTACTTTTACTGCACCTAAAGAGCTCTTCGACATGCTATAAAAAGATGCTGTGTCGCCAAAATTTCGGTTTATTTTTGCTGGGAAATAATAATTTTTGTTGTGCAGTGAAAAAATCTTAAAAAATCAATTAAAAATTTTTGACTGCTTTCGGAAGTTGCAAGCTCTTTGTCTCCCGCTCTTAATATTTTGGAACTTTTTAACAGAAGGTACGAAAACTGTTAGACGAGGAAAATACGATAATGTTAAATTAACATTGTTGGTTTGACAAATAATGCTAACTTTTTATATCGAAAAAGCGCTTAATAAATTTTGAAAAAATGTATCAATTTATAATTATTATGGTAATATTATTTAAGAAATTCCTTTAAAAGTGTTTAAAACAAATTCTTAGCAAATAAAAAGTCATTGGATTTCCCGATAATCCACAAAAAAAAACTTTTTTTACAGCTAGATGAAAAAAAAACGCTAGCTTTAGTCTGAAAATCGCCAAATTGCAACACTTTTTTTTTTGTTTATATCGAACTTAAGGGATTTTTTTTTGGTTTGATTAAACGTCCAGTTCGATGGCGGATTTAGCAAAGGGAATTTAAGAGCGGCTTTAACAGAAGAAGAGCGAGTTCAGATCTCTTTAGTATTGATACTCCTTGGAAGTTGCCACGCTTCCATCATCAGCACTTCTTCGATTGTCACACACTTAATATGTGTCAGATTAAAATTTACCATTTAAATGATACTTTTGATTAAATCGATCGATACTCACCATCATCCATGGTGTATTCATTTTGCCAAACTTAATCAAGCCTGACTTTTTACATAGTTGCGATTTTTTAAGTCTTGAATTTTTATTTCTAATTCTTAGAAATATTGGGCTAGCTTGATTAAGTTTGGATTAATTATTTAAATGTCACCCCAATGTTTATGCTCCAATATGTATTTGTAAGTATGTATGTATTTGGTATCCAATATTTTTTCTTAAAACCAACATGTTGGAGTTGTAACGTCAATCAAATTTTAACCGGCTTAACGTAGTGTTAACTTTGTTTTCTCTCTCTTTTTACTTCCGTTTTTTATCCTCTTGAAAGGATGTAAATGTTTCTTTTGTTTGTGTTTTTTTGTAAACTTTTGTGCACATTTAAATTCTTTTTCTTTTTTTTGGCCCGGTTTTTTTTAAGTTAGGTAATTTACAAAGTAGGTTGGTTCTTTATCATCCTTTGGAACATGTATAACAAATAATTATAGACGCATTTTTCTTTATAAGTTATGGTTTTCTTTGTTCATTCCTTTTTTAAATTTTTTTTAAGGTACAATTACATGTTCCGGTTACTGAAGGTTTCATCATCAAACATTTTTTGGTTTGTCATCATCCATCGATCGATCCTTGTTTTGTCTTGTCTTGTCTTTTCTTTAATAGTCAGTAGTATAATTTATGCAAAAGGTGAAACAACCTCTATTAGGAAAAAAGGTATTAAAATTATAATGTTTTATCATTAAATGTTTATGTTGTGTTTGTTCTCTATGTGCATAAGTAATATAAATAAGTATTAGCAGCGTCAACATCTACCAAAAGGTTAATAATGCTGTCAGTTTATAGGAAAATGCGTTTCGTACAAAATAAAAATCATAGACTTAAAGTCAAATTTACATCACCATCATCATAATATAAAAGGAGATTAGAATATTATTCAATAGATGCCAGTATTCAAAAGTTATAAAAAATATTATATGAATTTAAGAAACAAAAGAGAAAAAGGTTAACAAAAGTGCTTCAACGTAATAATTTTTCAGGATTTTCTTGAATAACAAATAAATAAAAGTTGAATATTTAATGTGAGAAGTGAAACATCTGATATCTAGTCCTGAGTGTTTAAAATTTAAAATTTGTTTTACATAAAAATTTTATTTAAGAGCAATTTTGTATGGATTAAAGTTAGTTTGAGCCGCTGTTCCACATTTTTATGAAATCACAAAAATTTATACAAAATTATAGAAAAAATTTATTTCTTTTAATTAACAAAATTTTATTTGAAACATTAATATTTTTATGTAATTTAAAAAAAAAAAAATATATAATTTTTTTTTGAGCTATGAATAAGTGAAAATAAATTCCATTTGGCCGAATCCATAAATACCCAACACAATGCCATTTTAAAGTAAAAATTATATTTTTATAGTAAAAAAATGGTTCAAAATGTTTGACTAGATATTTTGAGTCAAAAACATTTTTTAGTAATTTTTGTAAAAAACTAAAATTAAAGAAATTTTTTTTAGTGTAAAATATTTAAGAAGAAAAGGGGGAACAAATAAAGTTAAAAAAAGAAGAGAGAATTAAGATTTCTAAAAAATTTTCCAAAGGAATTAGTTACAAACGGAATGACAAACTCATATATACCCTAACACTAAGTGGAGGGTATAAAAATGTTTTTTTTTTTTAAAGAATTTTATTAAAATCAAAATGATTTTAGAAAAACAACGACTTTTAAAAATTTTCTAACGAAATTTTTTTTTCATTTTGGAATTAAAAATAAATTAATCTTAAATAATAAAATTTTCGATGTTCCGAAAAAACTTTGAAAATTTTCTAAGTCTTTAACACTCAAAAAAAAACCTGGTAAAATTACAAGAAAAACTTTTAACTTTTTTTTTTTGTTCTACCTCCTATTTGACAAAAATTCCTAGTAATTTTACAAGCTTTTTACCAATAATTTTGTAATTTTACAAGGTTTTTACCAATAAAGTTGTAAATTTACAAATTTTTGACACGATAAAATTTACAAGGAGGTTTCGTAACTTTACCAGATTTTTTGCTACATCCTATTTTACGAGAATTCCTAGTAATTTTACAGGCTTTTTACCAATAATTTTGTAATTTTACAGGCTTTTTACCAATAAAATTGTAAATTTACAGTTTTTTTGGCGCAATAAAAATTACAAGGAATTCTCGTAAATTTACAAGATTTTTTTTGTAAAATTATCTTGGAAATTTGTAAAATTGCAAAAATAAATTGTAAAATTACAAAAACAATGTAAATTTCGATCAAAATTTGTTTGCTAAAAACAAGGAAAACTGTCAAATATTGGTAAAATGGGACTACGAGACTTTTCCTAGTAATTTGACAAAGTTTTTTTTTGTAGGACTTTTTATATGAAAGGTGCCAAAGTTTGTTTTTTTGTTATCGATTTTATCGTTAATTGTAGAATTTTGCATAGAAAATTTTTTGTTATCGATTTTATCGATAATTATAGAATTTTCTATAGAAATTTTTTTGTTATCAACTTTATTGATTATAGAATTTTCTATAATTTTTTTTATCGATTTTATCGATAAATATAAAATTTTATATATATAATTTTTTATTATCGATTTTATCGATAATTATAGAATTTTCTATAGAAAAGTTTTTGTTATCTATAGCTTTACAATTTTCTAGAGACATTTTTTTGTTATCGAAAAGCATAAAATTTTCTATAGAATATCGATAAACATTGAATTTTCTATAGATAACAACCGATAAACTATAAAAAATTGTATATTTATAGATAAATTCGCTAACAAAAAACTTGATAAATAAATTTTTTATTTATTGATAAAATCGATAACAAAAAATTTTCTACAGAAAATTTTATAGTTATCGACAAAAATCGATAACAAAAAATGTTCTGTAGAAAATTCTATAGTTATCGATAAATTGATAACAAAAAAAATTTATAGAAAATTCTATAGTTATCGATAAAATCGATAACAAAAAACGTTCTATAAAAAGTTCTAAAGCTATCGATAAAATCGATCACAATATCTTTTATAGAAATAATAAAATCAAATACTAAAGACATTTCTATAGTTATCGATAAAATCGATAACACAAAATTGTTCATGGAAAATTCTATAGTTATAGATAAAATCAAGAAAATCGATAACAAAAAACTTTCTTTAGTAAACTCTAGTCATCGATTACATTGATAACAAAAAAATTTCCTATAGAAAATTCCGTTGTTATCGATAACAAAACAAAAATTTTCTATAGAAAATTCTATAGATATCGATTACAACAACTTTCTATAAAAAATTCTAAAGTTAGGGATAGCAAAACATTTTCTATAAAAAACTCTATAGTTATCGATAACAAAAATTGTTCTATACCGATAACAAAAAACTTTCTATAGGTCATTTGCATCCGTGTAACATGTCACGTGACCTATCATAGACCGGTCACTTTTCCTGTAGGGAAATTAAACTTTTTCATGATTATAAAATTTTTTTGTATGTTTCTACGAAAGTCCAGACTAATTTGTTTTTCGTAATATAAAGTAAATTTTCGTATATTTTACGAAACAAGTACGAAATTTTATTTCGTAAAATGTTGCATGAATTTTTTTCGGTGTAGTAAAAGGCTTAAGAATCTGAGACCTTTTCTGTTGAAAAAAGTTCTTAAAATCCGAAAATTTTTGTAAAGAAAAAAGTCTCAGATTCTGAGACATTTTTTGTCAAGAAAAAGTCTCAGATTCTGTAAGATTCTGACACAGCCCATTGTAACACTCTCACATTGTATATCAATTTAAAAAAAATTTAAGTCATTAAAATATGTCTGTAAAATTATAAAAAAAAACTTCCTAGAAAAAAATAATCAATCTTTAAATTTATTACTACTATATTTATTTAACTTAATATTCTTGAAGAAATAAATATATGATATGTACTATCTACTGATTGTTAGAGTTGTAATGAATATTCCCTTATTAAATTTATTATCATAAAAAATATGACGAAATTTTAATTGTACCACAATTTTTGATAGGCAAAACGCGTCATCAATTAAAATAATATTCACTAATGGCTGCTAACTACAGTAATAAATTTAAGATATCAAAAGATAACCTCCACTAGACAATACTTATAAAGGGTGATTAATAAGGTAGTTTAGGATGTACTTCCCGACTGAATCACAATCAAAGATAACCATAAAAATAACCACGTTCAATGACAGATTACACAAATACACTCAAAAAATTATGTAGGTAAAATCCAGTGAATATTCACTTAAAACAAATGAAATTTTATTTAAAAGCCATTTCACTGTTTTTTCATTTAAAATAAAAACATTTTTTCAAATACTAACCAAAATATTAAAAAACTACTGAATATTATCTTACTTTGTATTGAAAAGCAGTAAAACTATAGAAGGAATTTTTTACTGCCGAAAATGAATGTAACAGAAAATTCGCTTTTAAGACAGTAAATTATATTTTTTAAACTACAGAAATAGTAAAAAAATTAAATCCTTTATAAAATAAGTGATTTTTCTTTTAAAATAACTTTACTGATTACTTTTTAAAATAACCTACAAACAGTTAATGACATAATTTTCTTAGTGTACGTTCTGTTAAGGCCCGTAAGTTGTTCAGCGGATAATGAATTTAAAAACAATTACCATTAACAAAATAAACTGGCATTTAAAATCCAACTGATGAAGACAGTTAACTGGAACTGTCCGAAACCGGTATAGGAATACCAGAAATGTCTATAGCTTTTAGAAAATTTATTTTTCTTCTACATTTTTTAACTCAAACACTTATAATTAATGACAATAGTTTGTTATTATTAAGCAAATAGCTACGGAAAGCCTTAAGTTTTTGATATTTCTGAGTACAGAAAGGGACTTTCCATGCCCAAATTACCCTAGAAATATTTTTTTTATTGAAAAAAAAAATGGTCAGTAAGAGGGTTAAAGTTTCTCAGTAACCGACAAATTCAAATGACATCGTTTTTGTTTTTCAAAATTGCAAAACCGATCGGTTTTGGTAACAATTCAGTCGATAAAGAAACTTGTTTCAGATAAATCCAAAAATTCAGAAAAATTGCCTAAGATAATTTAAAAAAAACCCGCCCAGGCAGGACCCCCTTAGTTTTTTTTTAATTTGAGCCAACACTCAGGGGATGCCCCCAACTATTGAAAATTTGGTTATGAGGAGAAGGAAAGAGGGAGTAGTGTTTGTGGACATTTAATTTGAACTTTTCTAAATTGTAGCCGACTAGGAAGACTTCTGCCGGGAGATTGTTCCACAAACGGTTCGACCGAAAAAAAAAATTCTCTGTATTGCGATGTGCGAGACATTGGACAGTCGACAACCCACGGATGTGATCTGCTGGAGAGGTGAGTAGTACGGGCATACATCCGCGTCTCAGGGATAAGTTCGCCATCTCAGCTGAACACCTACCGTGGTAATATCAATAGAACAATGACGCATGTGAGCTGATTCCAAAAAAAACAAGTGAAATAGTTAAATTCGACCGTGCCGAATGTATTGATACCCTCCACAATGCATTGTACATTGCAATGTAATAAAAGATTATTTGAAAAAAAAAAACTTTTTTTGAAAAAAAAAAAAAAAATTACGCGGAAAAAATTTTCGGTAAAAAAAAATTCCGCGAAAAATTTTTTTGTAAAAAAAAATGGTTGGTACTTGTTAAAATACAATTCTGTATCCAATTCTGTTCACATATGCCAATCAGCAGTCAATTTAAAGCATTTTGTATTTTTAGGTTATGTGGAATGTACTAAAATTTTGGAGGTGTTCTTACATTTTAGTTCATAACTTTTAAACCGCTGAACCGACTTCGCTTAAATGCAATACCAAACTGCTTAGGACAACACCAAGTAAATTTGCTAAGTCTCAGTCATATATGTTTAATACTTTGGCCGTGATCAGCATTTCCACAGACGGACAGACAGACGGGCATCGCTAGAATGTCTTAGAATCGAACACTGATCAATAATATGTATACTTTATGGGATCCCAGACCGATATTTCGATGAGTTACAAACGGAATGACAAATTTATATATACTCTATCACTTACAAGGGAAGTATCTCAACCCTTATGAACCGATTTGCATGAAACGTAAAATATATATAAAAGAGACAATTCTTAGGTTGGGGTGTCTCGGCTTATCGGCCATATCGGGGATTTAGGGGTTCAAAACATGGGTCAAAAAATGGCAAAAAAACGTTTTTTGGATTTTTCAGCTATTTCTTTCTTAGAAACTATATGATGTTTACATCTGAGAAGACAGGTTTTTTTAATGCCTATCCAACGGTGGCATAACCTTGTAAAAGTTTGGCTTCGTTAAATACTTTTTTCATGAAAATGTGAAAATTTTGGGGGGTATTTATATGAAGACATAGAGCTACGATGTCCATATGAATACGAAATAATCTTTATTAAATTTAAGTCGACGCGTATTTTTTCTCTAGAGGATATTCCTGTTAGTTCGTGAGATATCGAAATTTTCCCGGAGGTCCATATGGTTTCATAAGGGGACAACGAAATTTTGAAACACTGATATGGCCGAAAAGCCTAGATACCCCAACCTTAAAATCGTGTCATTTATAAATATTTTAAGTTTCAGGCAAATCGGTTCATAAGGGTTGAGATACTTCCCTTGTTAGTGAAAGGTATAAAAAATAAAAAAAATGCATGGGGACTTCCTTAGTTAAAGATAGAGGGTAGGTATATTCTAAGAAAATGTTGGAGTTAAAACAAGTATAAAAGTTAAATTCGACTTTGCCGAATCTATGAATACCCTCCACAATGCGCTTTTTAAAGGATAGTAAATTTTTTAATGTAAAAAAATTAAAAATTTTGATTAGAAATATTTCATTTTGAGTAAAAAATTTTTTTTGTCATTTTTGTAAAAAAAAAAATATTTTACTAATTTTTTTTTGAGTGTAACATTTTTTTCGAGTGTAAATTTTTTTTAGTGTAAAAATATTTCTGAGTGACAAAAATACTCTGTAAAGTAATTATGTGGCTAATAATTGTTTTTAAAGCTTATTTTTTAAAACTCGGGGTTTTCAACACGTGAATTTTAGGTGAAACCAATCTGAAATTCAGGGTTTTGCTTATTACTTTGGAACCACTGGACCGATTTGGCTAAGATTTGAAACAACCCGGGACAGAGGAACGAAAAATATGCCACACTTCAGCACTCTCGGGATTGTCGTTCGAAAGTTACCGTGTGTTTTATCTCGTAAATTCATGAAAAACCCTTTCCAATTCAGTTTTTGGCCATAACTTTTAAACCACTGAACCGATTGCGCTGGATTGCAATACCAACCTGACCAGGTAAATTCCCAACATATATGCCAAACTTCAGGAGCCTTCGTAAAGTCTTTCAAAAGTTAGCGTGTTTTCAACAGACAGACAGACGGACAGATGGACGGACATCGCTAGATCGTCTTAAAATCGATCGAGGATCATGAATATATATACTTTATGGGGTCTTAGACCAATATTTCGAGATGTTACAAACGGAAAGACAAACTAATATATACCCTAAATCACTAGAGTCGAGGGTATAAAAATATTGGGGGTGGGTCACATATTTGACATCTCTATGGGCACCCTTGGAGCAGTTAGGGCTGTAGGAGCAGATTTTATAACGATGGCATTTTGTATGGAACCCTCATTATCGAGTGGAGATATGATATAAGTATACTCCGAAAAAATTTTGGAGGGTAAAAATTAATAGGGGTCGGTCCTAGCCATTACCACTCTAAGAGGCACCATGGGAGCGGTAGGAGCTGATTTCATAAAAAAAAAAAAATATAAAAAATAAAAAGAAAATTTTTGTAGGTATATTCTAAGAAAATGTTGGGGTTGAAAAAATATCACACATTTGACATCTCTTGAAGCAGTTAGAGCGGTAGGATCCGATTTTATAAAATTACGTTTTGTATGGGAGCCCCATTATCGAGTGGAAATTCTGTATAAGTATGTTCCGAAAAAATATGGGAGGGTAAAAATTAATGGGGGTCGATGAAGGGGTTAAAAAAATGTTTATGGTGGGTCACATATTTGAAATCTCTTGGGGCACCCTTGGAGCAGTTAGAGCGGTTGGACCCAATTTTTGTAAAAAAAATTATCTTTTCTTTTTTAATAAAAAATATTTTCTATAAAGTTTTTTTTAATAAATAATGTTTTGTTAGTCTAAAAAAATATAAATATCAATAATAAAGGGATTTTTCTGACTTAATCCCCAGTTTACATATGTTTTAACCCACTGTGCAACGTATGAGTGCTGGGCAGGGTTGTCAGATTTTTTTTACGCTCATCGCCAAATTGGATGTAAAAAATCGCCAGAAATCGCCAAAAATAAAATTTTTCCGATTTTTGCTAAAAATAATAAATATTTTTATTTTAATAAAATAAAATTTTCTTTTCTTAATAACAGCTAGAAAAGAATAATACTCAAAAATCGCCAAAAAACCTAGAAAAATACATAAAAATCGCCAAAAGTAAATTTTTTTAATTTTTGTAATTTTTTACTTCAATCGGTAATTTATAAATTACTCCTTATAAAAATTTCCTTGATTATTTCTAAAATCAGTCTATATGCAATAAATTTCACTCAAAATTCATTTATGCTTGTTTTCTGCACTAATGCAAAAACCCCTATCCATTCCTGATAATCGGTCTTGAATTTTTCTTACTCGCTATTTTACTCAACAACAGTTTACAACAGTGTAAAATTTAAAAAAAAAAGTATTTTTTTTGTGATTCGCGTATTACAGTTTTTGGCCTTCTGGACACTTGAAATTTCCCAAATAGTTTTTTCTGTCAAAAATGTAAAAAAAATTTACTTTCTTTTTTTTACTATCTAAGCAAAAGTAAAAAAAAAAATCATAATTTGACATACGGATGGCTCTACTGATCTTTTGAAATTATTCAGAAAATGATTTGACAAAATCGCCAAAAAAAATCGCCACGTCGCCAAATCGAAAAACTCCTCGCCAAACACATTTCAAAATCGCCACGTTTGGCGTGAAATCGCCATATCTGACAGCCCTGGTGCTGGGCGAAGATTAAAATGTTTGGTAAGTGGCCAGGATACTAAGATCATTATTGTTGAAAGTATGTAACCATCCATATTTACAACTCTGAGGATAATCGGGCGAACACAAATTCCCTCTATGATTGTAGTTTTTCACTGACATGGGTTCTAGAACGATATTTCGAGACGTTACAAAAGAAAGCACAAACTCCTAAGAACCTTTAATACAAAGTGCAGACAATAACCAAATTCACGTATCCCTCATTTCCAATCACCCTGTACCCAAAGAGAGAATCAGCTGTTTTAAGCTTGCAAAATTTGAAATGGAAACGGTCGTCTACCTTATGATTGTATTATATTACAAAAGAATGGTTATTAACCTTTCTTCTTATTTTTTTTTTATCTCGTTTTCAAGAAGAAAAAAATAAGGTTCGTTCGTACTTTTTTATTGGGTATGGTCAGAAGAAAAAGAATGTATGGCCTTAAGGTAAGTTAATCTTAATACGAGTATTGCTTATGGACAATGTATGGACATCCAGACAGACATATAAAGTGTTAAATGAAGATGATTTTTTTATTATTATTTTTTAATATGGGATGGGGGTAAGATGAATACAATTTTTTTTTAATGTGATGATAAAAGAGATCAATTACCACAATATTTTTTTTATTTCTTCTTAAACAAAGTTCATTAATTCATTAAAGATTGGTTGGTTATAAAAAAGAAATAAACCATAAATGTCTGGCAGGGGAAAAAAAGGAAAATTTATTAAAAAAAATAAAAATAAATTCAAAAGAGTTAGAAAAAATTCCGTGGAAAAGTTTGAACGTTAATCATCAGTTCAATGAATAATTTAATTTTTTTTATTTATTTAGATTGTTGCACTATATTTGGAACATCTGAGCGGATATATTTTTAATTTTTTTATTAACAGTATTTTTTTTAATATAAACAAAATAATTTCTTAGTATCCGTTCTTTAAATATTGACAAGATAATTAATTTGTATCCGTTCTTTGACCGCCTATGTGGCTAAGAATAAAAAGATGAAATATTATCCAATAAAACTCGGAAGATAATTTTACAGATCACTGAGCAATCTGCACAAAAAAATAGGAAAGAGACTTATCAATTTTTTTTTTTGAAATGACAAAATTTTTGTCGGCAAAAAACGGAAATAATTATATCTTGAGATCATAACAGATGTTCTTTTTTACTGTCTGTCTCAACCATGACATGATACTCTGTCTTAAGATCAATATCTTATTACATTTTAGCACTTTTTTATCATATTTTTTTTTTTCTTCTTAATTTTTTCTCTTTTAAATATTGTTGCAAAATTTTTTCTTAACTTGGCAACAATTATGAGAACTTTGAAGTTTTGACTTAAAATATTGTCTGGTGTTATTTTAGAAAAACCTTATGACGTCGAAAACGTCATTAACCTCTAGTTTTTTTTACTCACCGGTTAAAGTTTCTTGAACCCGTTGCTTTTAAAGGAGATTTGGTTAGTCTATTTTAATATATTTCTGCGAATCCCTCATAGTAAAATGCAGTTGTAACAATCGCAAAATTTATAACGACATTATTGAGGGTGTCAGAGCTCACAACTCATTGTGGTTGTCACAAACAAAATTCGGTTGAGACAACCGTAGAACTGTCTGCGACAATCTTAAATATATGATTGCAATAAGTGACAACCGTATGGAAACAACAGAAGACAGAAGGGTCTTATAAGAAAAACCAGTGAAAGGAGGGGGGGGGGGGGGGGGAGATAATGGGATTTCTCCCAGTTGTCTTGTCTATTAAATAAACGTAAAAACAAATCTTACAATACTTTCCCATAAATTTCGTAATTTAAAAAAATGGTAGTAAAAATAGATGGCAAAACGAAGTCATATATTTCAGTAAAATCACACTTCATCTTTAGGTGCCTATCCAGCGCCGAAATTTCCACTTTTCTTAGCCAAAAAGCATTTTTTTTTAAATGGCAAGAAATTTAAATTTAATTGGATCTTCTTAGTTTTGGATTTGATGTGGTATAGTAAATCACATTTTTTTAGATTTCAAATATTAGCTTTTTATGAAACCGCTAACCTCTAAAAACAAAAGTTGGAAAAATATGCATGCATATGGGTCATTTCATGTCAAATCGGACACTTTGAATTTTTTTTTTTTAATTCATCATCTTTTGAACGGGTCATAAAAAAAAACTTAAAATTTACCACGAATGAGTTTTCAAAGGGTACTAAAAATTGTAAACAAATTGGGAAAATCTAAAAAAAAAATTTTTAAAGCGTCCGATTTGACATGGAATGCCCCATATACATACGCTGAAGAAAACCGAAAATCAACTTTTTGGGATACTATAAAAAAGGAGGGGTTATGAGATAGGGGACTCCTTTCCCTTCGCGGTGTATGTTTACAAGTTTATTTTATTCTGCTTTGTGCACTAAAGTATTATTATACCCTACACCCAGTGTTGCCATATATTTTTTTGAAAAAACTTTTTATTTCTGAAAAAAAATCTTTTTTTTTGAAAAAAATCTTTTTTTTTTACAAAAGTATTGAAATAATAAAAAATTAATACAAATTTATGTATTTTCAATTCAATTCTTATATCAAGTGTAACAAATAATAATAAAGTCTCGAAAAGCCTCATAAAAGAGTCCTTAGACGCTCAAAAAACATAATAATATGAGTGTTTTTCCTTTCAAAATGGTCCCTTTCTTGAGCGCTCTTATGATATAATAATAATTTTGATCCAATGATCGGTTTTTATTTCGAAGTCCCAATTTAGTTACAAAATCTACCAAGGATTTAGTGGGAATCGAACCCAGCACCCCTTGTTTCATAGGCTAGCACGCTACCAACTAACCTACAGGGGCCCCTTCGCGCTCTTATATGACTCATAAAAGATTCTGAAAAATATATGCTCATATTCTTTTTTGAGTCTTTTTAGACTCTTATGAATGTTCAAAAAATTTTTGAATTTTTTACATATCCATAAATAAAAATCAAATATGAATCTTTCAGGACTCCAAATTTCGAGCGTTCTATATATATTTTTGATCCTTAAAGAGTCATAATTTATGAAGGCTCAGAAAATTGTAAACAGTAATCAAATATCAAACATGGGTGCATGCTCGAAAATAGATGACGAATTGGATCTATATGTGGTAAAATCTTTTATTAGTGCAGCAAATACACAATTTAAGTAAAAAATTATTCTGTGTTGCCAACTTACAGATTTAAGTGAATATCGGGTGGAATTTTCATATGGCGACCAAGTCAAAGAATGGTCTGATTTTAAATGGATTTAATAAGGTTACCAAGCTAAAAACAAAATTTTAATTGTAACCGTTTAAATAGACTAAGGACGGACATGCTAAGTCAACTCAAATAGTGATTCTAAATCGGTCGATATACTAAACGGTTGGTCTAGGACCAAAATTTCGGGTATTTACAATAAAACTGATGCTTTTTGTATTTTTTAACTAATTAAGAAAAACTTGAAAAAACTTCATTATTTTCCAAAAAACTTGTTTTTTTAGAAAAAATCTTGAAATCTTTTTAGCACCACAAAAAACTTGCAAAAAAAGGGAAATCTTGATATATGGCAACACTGCCTACTCCACTCTGTGGTACACACTGAAAAAAATAACCTTCCTGATATTAATGAAGCGGATTCATTATTTTGTTTTCATTACTTAAATGAAGGAATTCATAAGCTGATTGAAATTTCATGCATGTTATGAACAAATTTTATGAAACTTGTTTCATTGGATTTCATAATTTCATTAAAAAATATCATAAGATTTTTTAGAACTAAATACAACTCTGCGTTGCGAATAAGAGAAAGAAAACAGAACAAAAACATACGACGTTTTATTACACCACGCGTGTTTAGTCTAATTGAAATTTTTACATGTGTGTTAACTTTTTTCTAATAAAATAAAATAATTTTATATTTTTTTGCTTTGTTATTGAAACTTGTGTGTGTGTTATGCTGGTTATATCTAATTGAAATTACAAGTGAAAAGTTCCGTATAAGTGTTTCTTTTGACTTTTTCTTATAAAATATAATATAATTTGCAACAGAAAAATAGTTTTTTAAGTCATTAAAATTTTATGATGAAATGTAGGGTAATTTGTGTTGTTCCATTGCTTCGTTGTTGCTACGTTTTGGCAGCACGTGTTTTTAAAGTCATCGCGTTTTTGTCTTTTATAGTTTACCTTATATGGCAATTCAGACCAATTTAAGTTTGGAGTAAAATTTTGTTGTGTGTAAAAACTAGGTGAAAACCATAAAAAGTGTGCAATTAAGGGTCATGTCACAGACTTAATTCCGTTCGGAAGTGGAATAAGTGGTTCACTCGTAAAACGCAAAGCAAATACTTTTTTTCGGAATGAAACCACTTTTAGCAATTCAATTCCACTTTGATTTTTGAAAGTGATTTCATTCCGAAAAAAAAATTGTTTTGCGTTTTACGAGTAACAACTTTTTTTCAAATCCGATCGGAATTGAGTCTGTGACATGCCCCTAAATAAAATTTCAGTGACGGTTACAGTGATGGTTACATGTGACTTACCAAAATTGTTATTAATGCAAATTTTCTCTTATGGGGGTATGATACGTGCTGTTTTTAGGTAACTTGTTCCTAACTTGATTAGGGGCTTTCTATGGAAATTTTGATAACTTTAACCAACATGAATTTATCGTAATTCCCATATCAAAACCTTAATAAAGTTAGCAACTAGTTACTTGTAAAAAGCAATTATCATACGCTCATTACCAACTACTATTCCACATTTAATCAATGGATATTTTCATACATTTTATGAAAAACTTCATAAAACGTTTCAAACAAGTTCTACGAATATTTTCATTATTTATATGCAAGTTTTCATTGAAAGGAACTTTAATGACACCAGTTTCATTAATCAAATGAAACCTGTCTTCGGTTGAAAACGTGAGTCATTTTTCATTAAGGTTAAGTCAATTTTCATTAATTTCACGAAGCTATTTTTTTCAGTGCAGGGTATAATGAGTTTGTGCTGATGTTTGTAACTACCCGAAATATTGGTCCTAGACCTACCTTCAAGTATACCGATCGACTCAGAACTACATTTTGAGTCGATTTAGCGATGTCCGTCCGTCCGTCTGTCCATCTATCGGTTTAAGCACGATACAGGTCGCAATTTTCAATCAATTGACCTGAAATTTAAAACTTAAGCATCTTTTGGACCAAGGACGAAGCCCATTGAAATTGGAGAAAATCGGTCCATGTTTAGACCTAGCCCCCATACAAACGCGCCCTTTGGATTCGGCTTAAATGACTCTTATAACTGTGTTATAGTAGATATCGCTTCAAAATTTAGCAGGTAATCAAATTTTGTATGCACAAACCACCATTCCAAATTTCAAAGGAGTCGGATCAGTCCTTCCGGTAGTCCCCATACAAACCGGCCTCCCGATATTCACATAATTCCCTAAAAATTCATAAAAATGGAAATATTTGATAAAAATTTAATTTTTAGGTGTGAAACGTGTACTTTAGTAACCTAATAAAATCGGAATATAATTGGAACATTTTTGGATTAGTCCCCCATATAAAAATTTCGACCGATGTTCAGTTAAATCAGTCTATTGACAAAAAATAAACTAACTCCACTAAAATTTGATCTGAGTGTGTTTCTACACTAAATAAAGATCTAACAAAAGATAGATCCAATCGGTCCATGTTTGGACCTGGGACCCATTTGTCGGAAAGGACTGGTGTAGGGTATCATATGGTCGGTCTTGACCGACTATAACTTTCTTACTTGTATTTTTATATAAATAATTTTTTTTACCCACGCCCTCAAAAGGGGGCGGCTCAAAAAAAAAGCAACATTTTTTAGTCCCCTAGGTTCAAGCTCATGATTTTGAACTTATGCGAACATAAAAAATTTTCATTTGTTTAACAAAATGCATAAAAAACTTCTTAAAAGTTGGCGTATTTTAGAAGTTGGTTTAGTACTTTAAGGGGAACTTTTTTCCCGTGGTCCGATTTTGCCCCTTTCCGAGTGAGTTTTTGGCAATTTTAAAAAAAAAAAGGTTCTTTGGCTTAGAAAAGTTAAAACTTCAGCGTTGGATAGGCACACTAGTTTTTAAATTACAATTGATATTTTTCGAATCATAAAATTACAAATGGAACCTTCGAATCATAAGTAATATTTTTTTAATAACCTCAGTAAATGGTGTACCACTTTAAAAATTAATAACGCTCCTTGTATGATTTTGTAAAGAACAAGATCAATAAAGATCAATTTTTCAAAGATATCGTTATCGCCATAGTACGCAAGCAATCAACAGTTAAATTAAACTGATACTCAAACGGAATGTAAATTTTCCAAAAAAATCCCCACGAATTTATTTTCGTATTATCATCCTTATAATTCCTAGAAATAAAAACCGCAAATGTGTGTGCTAAAAATAAATATTTATATCATATTTGAGGTTTTTCCCATATTGGTTTACTCCAAAACATCCCGTTTGACTTTCTAACTAAAGTCATTAAATAAAAATACAACATCGCAAATTAAAAAAAAAAAAAAAAAAAAAAAAAAAAAACTGACCACCGATAAATTTTTATATTTTCCCATAAACACACACTTAAGAAACACGCAAAACATAAAGTTTAAACGCGCGCGCAGGCGTAGTTAATATTCTGAGCATACTTTTACGTTAACGTTCGAAAAGTTAAATGCAAATTACGTTATTTTTTTGTAGTAGTACATAAAACGATTCTTAGATCATGCGTCAGGTGAATTTATAATTATTAGATTTTTAACTTTAGAACAAAACGAAATAAATATCGGCAACTCCCTATACCGCAAATGTACCTGACTGGAGTAATAAATTATGATAGAAACGTATTATAAAATTGTTGGACGTGCATAAAGTCAGCTATATCAACTCTAACATTTATTTAAAACAATTTTCTATAACTTAAAACCAACTGAATTGTTTACCATTTAAAAATGTTGCAGAGGAATTCCCGGAAGAACATTGAATTTACAATAAATATTACATCACAATTACGTTCGTAAATATACTTTGTGGAACGTACGTCGTATTAGGAAAGGGAATCCATCTATACACGTTTCGTTACGCTTTAATATTTCCTACTTTACGCATTATAATTGCGTATAAATAATAATATTCAATTATTATTTTTTGCCACCAAGACGTTTACTTTTTGTTTTTGTTTATAGTAAAATCATTTAGTTTTCATCCAAGAATAATAATGATTTTATGATTAAAGATTAAATTACGATAACAAAAATATAAACAGTTCAATCACCTATTTGAATGTCACTTACACAAAATTCAATTGTTGTTTTACGTGTTTTATCATCATCTTAAAATCGGGAAGTAGGCTTCAACTTCTCATATTAATACACAAAAACACATGTTCGGACACATATAAATCAAATTAACATGTTTGAAAGTTTTTGTAAACTTACAAAAAAAAAATTTAATTTGTACGCTACACCAAACGTATTTAAAATACGTACATATGTGCATTTTATCATTAGATTTGCAATACGTCAACATACACACAAGTGAGGTCTTTCGATGTAAATTGCCTATCTTTCTACACTCAAAAAAAAAGTGAACTAAAATCTGGGAAATTAACTTTATTTTAAGAAAAAGAGGGAATGATTTGGCTCCAAAGATTTTTTTTCCCAAAAATAAGGAAAACAAATTTAATTAATTTTAAGCCAATTTTAACTAGAAAATGGGAAAAATTATATTACACTTTAGTTCATTCACATTTTAAAACTGGATTGGGTCTAGACCCTGGACCCATGGGTTCGGACCCCATGGGTCCAGCCCCTTGTTAACTCAAGACCCCGGTAATTTAAGGGTCCCCATATATTTTGACCCAAAATTTGTGTCCGTTTCGCTCTAACTTGCTTAGATTATGAGATACGGTAATAAGGGGTCTGATAGGGTCTTGAGAATCTTAAAAACTGGATATCTCAAAAACTATTTATCGGAGGGCTTTCGGGCTTTCAAGGGCCATAAAACTGCCGTTGGACTTTTTCTCGTGTTGGCAGTATTTACCGAGATATGTGTATATATAAAATCTCGGGAATTTCAAATTTTAGATCTAAATTTAGGGTCTTGAGACCCCGACAGATATGCAGAGCTAGGCTATTCCATATTTTTCTTCGTAGTCTTCCTTTTGAAAATTTCGTCCGTTTCGCTCTATCTCGCTTAGTTTTCAAGATATCGCCATTTTGAATTTTTAACTAAATTCTAAGAAGTTATTTACTAAATTCTCAGAAGTTATTAACTAAATTCTAAGAAATACACTTCCTCAATTCAAAGAAGAGAAATTCGATGATGTTTTTTTTAGTAAATTTTAACTAAACTTGAACTAAATTGTTTTTTAAGAAATATGTCTTAAATATAAAGATACGTTTCTTAGATTTCTGGAAAATTTCTTTGGCAGTAAGAATTTTTTTCCTAATATTTAAAAATTCCATTTAAAGAAAACTATGAACTACTTATAAGTAAATGAACTAAACTTTTTTCCTCATAGTTAAGAAAATTTCTCATTTTTTAGTTAAATTTTACTAAATTTTAGGAAAATTCATGATAAATTTTCAAAGACATTTTTTCCTTAATTTTAGTTATGTCTTTTTTTTCAGTGTATAGAACTCAAAATATAGGGATTAAAAAGTTAGAGCATTTTGAAAATTTCTGTTATTCCGCTTATTCCAAACCAGGCGCGGATCCAGCTCTTGGTTTTGGGGGGGGGGGGGTGAACATTTTTTTTTAATCACAAAACTTTTTTCTTTCATTTAAAGATTCCGATAGAAAAATTTTAAGATTCTTGGACATTTTTCCTCGAGACAATTCTCACATAATTTCCTCTTCTTTTTTTCAGATTTTTCCTATAATAAATTCTCAGATCTATCCTATAGAAAAATTTTCAGATTTTTCTAAAAAAAAATTTCCGATTATTCCTATAGAAAAATTCTAAGTTTCTTTCTAAAAAAATCGTAGAAAAATTTACAAATTATTCATATTAAAATCTCAATTTTTTTCTATAGAAAATTTCGAAAATTTTTTCTATAGAAAATTTCGAAAATTTTCTTCTAGAAAAATTCCAATTTTTTTTTCTATAAAAATTCCCAAAGTTTTTGTCTAGAAAAATTCTCCAATTTTATGTCGAGAAAAATTTTAATATTTCGAGACATTTTTCATTTAGAAAAATTCCGAACATTTCTCAGATTATTCCTATAGAAAATCCTAAGTTTTATATAGAAAAATTCCCAAATTATTCCTATGGAAAATTTTTCAAATTTTACTTATAGAAAAATTCAAAAATTTTTTCTTAGGAAAAATTTAAACTTTCCTAAAGAATTTTTCTTCAGAAAAATTTTAAGATTCTCAGATATTTTTCATAGAAAAAATTTGATTATTTCTTTTTCTTTTTCAATTTCTTTTTTTCCTCTCCTCTCCTTTCCCTTTCTTTTCTTTTCTTTTCTTTTCTTTTCTTTTCTTTTCTTTTCTTTTCTTTTCTTTCCTTTTTTTTCTTTTTCCTTTTTTTTCTTTCGAATTGGTTTGTGGAGGGAAATTTCCTTTCCCCCTCGTGGATCCGCGCCTGCCCAAACACACACTTCACTTTTAATTTCGTTTTCAAAATTTGAGTTACAGCATTTTTTATTTAGTTTGGGATATATATGAAGTGACACGCCCCATTGTCCAATCCCACCCATACCCTATATAAAGCTCAAGAATGATTCGCATATAGACAGAGATCGACTTAAAATCGATGGAGGATATATTACTAATATCAGGCGGTCGGCATCCAACTCAAACACTCAAACATTAACTGCCTGGGATTAATAGAATGAAGGTTGAAAGAGGAATTGAAAAAAATTATTAAAAGTGCAAATAAAGTATGTATTTCATTTCATGAAAAAAAATTTCCATGATCCCAGACAGACTTTTCTACTTAAAAAACAAGTAGAAAAGTTAAATTTGACTTGGCCGAATCTATGAATCATGCGCGGGTACAAGGGGGGAAAAAAGTGGAAATTTCCCCCTCCCCCCAGACCAAATTTCGAAAAGAAAAAAAAAAGAAAAAAAGAGAAAAAAAAGAAAGAAAGAAAGAAAGAAAGAAAGAAAGAAAGAAAGAAAAAAAAGAAGAAAAAAAGGAAAGAAATTTTCTGAATAAAATTTCCGACGGAAAAAAATCTTGAAATCCAAAAATTTTTCATAGAAAAAAATTTGAAAATTTTAATAGGGAAACTTTTTAAAGGAAAAATGTGAATTAATCTAAAAATTTTCTGTGAAAAAATATCTGTCAATCTTATTATGAGTTTTGGCATAAAAAAGTTACTTAGAATATGTTTTTTTTTTTATGGAAAAATGTTACAGGATCTTGATTTGGTTTATATAAAAAATGTTTGTCTTCTACATAGCAATAGGAAAAATATCTTAAAATCTTAAAAATGTTGATAGTTTATTCTGAAGAATAAACTTATTTTAAAGAAAAAATTCTCAGAATCTGAGACTTTTTTTATGTGAAAAAGGTCTCAAAATTTATTTATAGGAAGAAGGTCGCAGAAGAATTTTTCAAAAGGAATAAGGTCTCAGAGTTTCTGAATTTGATACTTATTTTAAGGAAAAAGGTCTCATAGTCTGAGACTTTTAGCTGTTGAAAAATAGTCCCAGATGTTGAAACTTACTGAATTGGTAGAAGGTCGCAGAATCTGAGACTTTTTCTATGGGAAAAAGGTCTTAGAATGTAAGACTTTTTATTTATAGAAATAAGGTCTCAGAATCTCAGACTTTTTCTATAGGAAACAGGTCTCATAACCTATGACTTTTTATGTAAGAAAATGGTCTCAAAATCTGAGACGTTTTCTATAGGAAAAACATTTCCGACTCTGGGACTTTTCCTTAAGGAAAGGATCACAGGATCTCCGACTTTTTCTATAGGAAAAGATTTTAGACATCTGAGACTTTTTCTTTTGGAAAAAGGTCTTAGAATCTGAGACTTTTACTATTAGAAAAAGGTCCGAGAATCTAAAACTTTTTCTATAGAAAAAAGGTATCAGAATCAAACATTTTTTTAGTACGAAACAAATCTAATAATCAGAGACCTCTCTATAGGAA
Source organism: Pegoplata infirma (assembly GCA_963921195.1). Classification (NCBI taxonomy): domain Eukaryota; kingdom Metazoa; phylum Arthropoda; class Insecta; order Diptera; family Anthomyiidae; genus Pegoplata; species Pegoplata infirma. Next base: position 6,265,709 of record OY992536.1, on the reverse strand, counting down.
AAATATCTCAATAATGCTTTAAAATATGAGACTTTTTGTATAGAAAAAGGTCTCAGAGTCTGAGACTTTTTCTGTGGAAAACCATTCTTAGAATCCGAAAACTTTTCTATACGAAAAAAGTCTCAGATTCTGAGACATTTTTCGTAAAAGAAGTCTTATATTCTGAATCATATTCCCTAAAAAAATTTTATTTTCACGAAAAATATCTCAACATCTGAAATTTTTTATGTAGGAAGAATTTCTTCTATTAACAATTCTTAGATTTAGACTCTTCTTATGTATATGAAAAATATATAATTTTCTTTTAAAACAAATTAAAAAAAATTGATCTCAACGAAATGTGATCATGAAAAAAATCTCCTTCGGCAAAAACTAATAAATTTGATGAGTTTATAGCTTTTTGAAGTAAAAAAAAAAGTTCCCCCCCCCCAAAAGCTGTACCCGCCACTGATGAATACCCTCCACAATACCCTTTTTATGTGATAAAATTTTGATTAGAAATATTTTATTTGAGTAAAAAACTTTTTTTTAGTAATTTTTGTAAAAAAAAAAAAATACTAACCTTTTTTTTGAGTGTAAAATTTTTTTTCGAATTATTTTTTTTTTTTTTGTTTTTTAGTGTAAACATATTTTTGAGTACAAAAATATTTTTGTAACTTACGAGTGTTCTTAAAGCTTGTTTAACGTTTTTTTTAACACGTGAATTTAAGGTGAACTAAATCTGACATTCACGATTTTCTGAATAACAATTGAACCACTGAAATATTCTCTTTACTTTGGTTTTATTTTGCTTTTTCAAAATCATTTTGGTGGAAGTTACACCCCCCCCCCTTGAATTCGCGTCTGGTATACTTAAAGGTGGGTCTTGGACCAATATTTTGAGAAGTTACAAGTTTTTAGTTTGAAATTTTTTTGAGTGACAAAAAGACTGTGAAATATTTTTGACTTAAATTTTAAATTCATTCTGTTTAATGTAAAAATGTTCCTTATATTACCAAAAAAAAATCCTTAATAAGTATAACTTAAGTTCTCAACCTCTGTACCAATTTCGCTAAAATTCAGAACCAAGCTGCACCATCCAAGTTGTCTTTCGAAATAGTTTTTCACAAATGAACGGACATTGCTATATCGTTCTTAAATCGAACATGGATCATTAATATATATTTTTAAAGGTCCTGGACATACACTTAAAGAATTAATCGTGTTAAATATAATTAAAACAAGTAAAAAAGTTAAATTCGACCTTGCTGAATGTATTGATACCCTACACAATGTAAAAAGTGTATTTGGAAAAAAAAATTAAAAAAAAAAATTTGGAGAAAAAAAATTCGAGGAAATTTTTTTTTTTTTTTTGTAAAAAATATGTTTGTACTTGTTTAAAACACCATTCGGTGGTAAATTCTGTTCACATGTGTCAAACAGCAGCCGAATTAAAGCATTTTGTATTTTAAGGTTATGTTAAATGTACAAAAATATTCGAGGTGTCCTTACATTTTCTTTCATAAATTTTGAACCGCTGCACAGTGCCACATTTGGCCAATCTAGGACGACAAAAATCCAATTTTATTTATATTGACTGCAAATTCGGTATAAATGTTCGTTTTGGCTTCAAAAACAACATTATAAAAAATATGGGATGCCAGTTAACGGCCACGCCCACTTTTTAAAAAAAAATTAATTTTGGTTGTAATTTTGACCGTAGAAATAATATCACAAAAAATGGGGGCTGTCAGACAACTGCCACGCCCACTTTTTAAAAATATGTTTACAAAATATGTAAAAACAAGGTTTACATATCGCCCCACTGTTGTCGGCGTCGCAGACGGTCGCAAAAGTTAGCCGCTGAAATAAGTACTATGGAGATTGGTCAATATGTCTGAAAAAGTCCGGCGACCAATAGAGACCAAACACAAAAGTTCTATTCCATCAAAAAAAATAAATATATAATTTTCTTTTCAAAAATTTTTATTATGTTAAAAATTTAATACAAAATAGAAAAAAATGTTTAAAAAAGAAGAAAAGATATGACTTAAAGCCTTTAAATATCCTTTAAAATTACCAAAAAAGAGTGTATAAATATCTTTTTTTGTTAAAAAGTTACAACAGTTTAAAATCGACTTAATTAGTGCGAAATAATGAACACTACTTTTAGGATTTTACAAGATGCAACTTTATGCACCCACATCTTAATAACGAATAGAACTATAGTTCTTATATGAGTATTTCCGTGTTATTAGGAATGTTTTATAATACATACAAACAAATTATAAAAATCGAGTAACTTTTTTTTTGATTTTTGTCGTGCTAGATTGGCTAAATGTGGCACTGTGCGCTGAACCGATTTTGCTCAAATGCAATACCAAACTGCTTAGGGCAACAACAAGTAAATATGGTAGGTCTTAGTCATATCTGTTTAATACTTTGGCCGTGATCACCATTTTCACAAACGGACAGACAGACGGACATCGCTAGAATGTCTTAAAATCGATCACTGATCAATAATATGTATACATTATGGGATCCTAGACCGATATTTCGATGAGTAAAAAACGGAATGACAAACCTCTATCACTAACAATCAGTGGAGGGTATAAAAAAATCTATAGCTCATAAAAAATTCGGCACTGCTGTTAACAACTCACTTAATTACTTAAAAAAATCACTGAATTTGTTTTAATACAGTCACCGCATTTCCCCAAAAAATATGAATGTAATTTTTTACTCATATTTATTGTAATTCCCCCCAAAATATCAAATCCTTATTTAGAAAATTTAAAAATACAATTTATAACAGTAACACATTACCTTACAAACCTCAATAAGTTATTTTTATCATATTTAAAAACCGTTATGTATCTCATTAAAATATATATATTTTTTCCAACAACTCCCGTCAGTCAATAACTTGAACAAACAAAACATTACCTCCAATCTTGTTTTCCTTTTTTGGCCAGAGGTAGTGACGTAATCAGTTGATACAAATAAACATTTTAATTTTTTTTTTTTTTTTGTTTATGAAATGCAATTTATAACGGTTTTTATTTAATAACTTGTTTAATCTTATTGTATTTTAAGTGTTTTATTGAAGATTGTATTTAGTGTTGTATTAAAGACGACTGACGGACTCCCTCATTCCAGTAAAAACTTGATATTGCATATGATTAATTTCCCCGTCAACAAAAAAAAAATTGTATTCATGCATATATCACTTACTCATCATTTCATTTAATTTTGGAGTTTTTTTTTTGTAATTTATTAAATGTTTAATAATGAATTTAATTAGCACATTAAAATTGTCAATTGATTTTGGCGCCTTGATATAATAACGTTTAAATTAAATTACAACGTTGTAAATAAATATTAAAAAAATAATCAAACTCTAGCGATTACACACAAATCATCTCTAACATCTCTATTTTATAATTTAAAATTTAACGGTTCTTTTGAATTTAAAATGAGGAATGTTAGGAATGGGACACTGAGAATTAATAGCAAAGAAAAGAGTAGAGGAGAAACAGAGTCGTATTTCACGTGCATAGCTACTAGGGTAGCACCAGTGCTGCCAGAAGTGACGATTTTTCGTCATTTTGATGATTTTTTTATGAAATTTTGCAAAATGACGACTGACGATTTTCTGATTTGATTCCCACACACAAAAAAAAATCGAGGTAATATTACCTAAATTTATAGTATAACTTTATCTAAGTGCCAAGATAACATAGAGCCTACAAAGTTTTTAGACAATATTACTAAAAAGCCAAGGTGATTTTTAAAAAATGATATGTTCGAAAAATTATCTATGCTTTTAGGAAATATTCCTAGGAAACTTTGTAAACTTTTCAAAGTTAGCAGAGTAAAAATTTATATATAAATTTTGGTAATTTATCTAAATTATTTTGTTAAAACGCTAGGTATAAATAATTACACACTTTACTAAATTAAAAAAATATTTGATTTTATTATGTTTTATAAATAAATTTAATCATGAATTACAATTATTGTTGTTATAAATAGATTTTGAGAAATATTTTTGAAAAAATAAATTCTCAGATTCTGAGACATTTTTTCTATAGAAAAATTCTCAGATTCTAAGACAGTTTTTTATAGAAAAATTCTCAGATTCTGAGACATTTTTCCTATAGAAAAATTCTCAGTCTCTGAGATAATTTTTTTATAGAAAAATTCTCCGATTCTGAGACATATTTTCGATACAATAAATTATCAGATTCTGTGACATTTTTTCTATAGAAAATTGTTTTTTTTTTTATAGATAATTCTCAGATTTTTAAAATTTTTTATATATTTAAAAAATTCCTCAGATTCTGAAACATTTTTCTATAGAAAAATTCTGATTCTAAAATAATTTTTCTGTAGAAAAATTATAAGATTCTGATACATTTTTTCTGTAGAAATCTTCATAGATTCTGAAATATTTTTTCTATAGAAAAATTCTCAGATTCTAAAACAGTTTTTTGTTATAGAAAAATTCTTAGATTCTAAGACAGTTTTTTTTAATAGAAAAATTCTCAGATTCTGAGACATTTTTTCTATAGAAAAATTCTTAGATTCTGAGACATTTTTTCCATAGAAAAATTCTTAGATTCTGAGACAGTTTTTTTATAAGTATAAAAAAATTTTAAGATTCTGAGACATTTTTTCTATTGAAAAATTCTAAGATTCTGAGACATTTATTCTATAGAAAAATTCTCAGATTCTAAAACATTTTTTCTATAGAAAAATTCTCAGATTCTGAGACATTTTTTCTATAGAACAACTCTCAGATTCTGCGACATTATTTCTGTAGAAAATGTTTCAGAATCTTAGAATTTTTCTATAGAAAAATTTTTAGATTCTGAGACATTTTTTGAAAAATTCTCATATTCTGAGACATTTTTTATGTAGAAAAATTTACAGATTCTGAGACATTTTTTCTATAGAAAAGTTCTCAGATTCTGAGACATTTCTTCTACATAAAAAAATTTTAAGATTCTGAGACATTTTTTCTATAGAAAAATTCTCAGGTTCTGAAACATTTTTTCTATAGAAATATTCACAGATTCTGAGACATTTTTCTATAGAAAAATTCTCAGATTCTGAGACATTTTTCTATAGAAAAATTCTCAGATTCTGAGACCTTTTTCTATAGAAAAATTCTCAGATTCTGAGACATTTTTTCTATAGAAAAATTCTCAGATTCTGAGACATTTTTTCTATAGAAAAATTCTCAGATTCTGAGACATTTTTTCTATAGAAAAATTCTCAGATTCTGAGACATTTTTCTATAAAAAAATTATCAGATTCTGAGACATTTTTCTATAGAAAAATTATCAGATTCTGAGACATTTTTTCTACAGAAAAATTATCGGATTCTGAGATATTTTGCTATAGAAAAGTTTTCAGATACTGAAACATTTTTTCTATAGAAAAATTCTCAGATTCTGAGACATTTTTTCTATAGAAAAATTCTCAGATTCTGAGACATTTTTTCTATAGAAAAACTCTCAGATTCTGTGACATCTTTTCTATAGAAAAATTCTCAGATTCTGAGACATTTTTTCTTTAGAAAAATTCTCAGATTCTGAGACATTTTTTCTATAGAAATATTCACAGATTCTGAGAAATTTTTTCTATAGAAAAATTATCAGATTCTGAGACATTTTTTCTATAGAAAAATTATCAGATTCTGAGATATTTTGCTATAGAAAAGTTTTCAGATTTAGAAAAAGTATCATTTAATTTGAGAACTTCTCTATAAATAATTGTCTCAGATTCTAAGAAATTTTGTACCATTAAACATATCATTATAATTTAGAAACAAGCTAATTTCGAAAATTGCGCGTTCAAACTTAGAAATTCCATGTAAGCACTTGTTTTAATCTTTAAAACAGCTTTAAGATTCCTTTTTCTCTAATTCTTGTTGACTTTTTCCCATCATAATTTGCCTAGAATTTCAGAAATTCGCGTTATCTAAAAAAAATTAAAAATTATTGAATTTACTATTTTTACCAATAAATAAAATAATAAAATTACCTTTGCTTACATAATTTGCTGCGAGTTGTTAATTTCCATCGGCTTTATTGCGTTGAAAAATTAAATGTTAAAATAATTTTGATGTTTGTTTTATTTTTATTTAATTTCAAATTATTGTCATGACAATAAAAAATAAAAAAAATAATTTCGAAATTTTACCTATTTTCATTAGTAAACCTTACATGGCCATTAGATGAAAATGTAAAGTAAAATTATACTTGTGGCATAGGTAATAAGTCGTGGCTTTTAATATTCATACAAAAATAATTCACCTAAGCCAGCTTAGATAACATTACCTCGACGTTTTTTTTCTGTGCATACATTTTGACGATTTTTTGTAACTACACTTTTATTCACAAAAATCTAAATTTGCAACCTTTTTAATTTTACAATGGTTTTAAAACAAAAATTAAATAAAATTTGATTAAAATAAAATACAGAAGAAAGAAGCAAATTTACAACATTTCATTCTCTTTTGGAAATATAACTGCACTTAAAAAAATATGACGTTTTAAAGTCAATCATTTTTGCTTTGTATGAAAAAATAAATGATTATTCTTTTAATTTAATTTTAATTGTTGCTATTTTTACATGAGAAATCTTTTTTTTAATATTTAAATTCCCAGTGAACAAACATACTTCAAAAATGGAGCAAATATTTAAAAATTTTGTATGAAAACGATTCATCCAAAAGAACCCTCTTTTAAGACTCAAAAACTAAAACTCAGAGAATAATTGGAGTCTTTATCGATAAATTTTTAAACAAAATAATTGATACGTTCATTATAAGCTGTTTTGATTCAGTTTTTGATGTGTTTTCGAAGACTCGTTTTTAGCTCCAAAAAGGTGAGTTTTTTGACAAAAAATGTTTGTATATCCTTTTAAAATCTGAAAAATGGTCCCGAAAAAACATTATTTTTCCGTGGATCTTAACGGTGTCTTATTTTGAAGAGTTCTAAAGTAAAAATAAATGTAAAAAATTTCATTTGTTCAAGATTTAATGATATTTATTTTATCAGCAGTTAAAATTGAATATTGCTGTCTGTTGAAACAAATGAAAAATCGAATGACTCAACTATTTTGTCACTTGTTTTAGAAGAAAATTCCTTTTTATTTAGCTAAAAAATATTTTGTGTACGTAAATTTTAAAAATTCATTAAGCAAATGTGGATTTGAAAAATTTGTTTATGCGTTTTAAAATTTTAATATATCAAAAAATGTGTTTTTTAACATTTTTTAAAGTGACGACTTTTTTTAAAACTTTTGACGATTTTGACGACTTTTTTCCAAATTTTGACGATTTTTCACAAAAAAAGCCTGGCAGCACTGGATAGCACCCAAAATTACTTTTGTCGAATTTAATAATACATATTTTTTATGAATACCCAGCAAAAAAAGTGCGGAGTACTTCTATTTGGAGTGCTTTAAAACTATAACAAATGTAATGAAATACAACAAAAATAACAAAAAACACAAGAAAAAATCGCAAAGGACTTCTTTTCTACTCCATAAAAAGTTGATATTCAGCTCTTAACTCATTACCTTCCGCGACACTCCCATACAAAAGTAAGTAGATATTCAGTAGATAAGAAGTACTCCGAGCTTTCAAACAACTTCCAACTACTTCCCTGGAGTAGTTCTTATCTACTGAATATCTACTTTCATTTGTATGGAGGTGTCGCGATAGGTAATGAGTTAAGAGCTGAATATCTATGAATTCTGGAGTAGAAAAAACTGTTTGTGTGTTTTTGTCTTGTGTTTTTTGATATTTTTGTTGTATTTCATTACATTTGTTTTAGTTTTAAAGCACTCCACTGAGAAGTGGTAATGACTTTTTTTGCAGGGTATGTATAAGAGCAACATATAAATTAGAGATGGGATCGTTAGTGACTTTTTAATTACGATCACGCACGCTCATGAAATAAACAATTTTATCACGCACAAACATTTGTTTTTGCCCAAGCTCATGTGCGCTCAAGCAGACATTTGAATAATAAATTTTATTTGTGAATTAATTCACATTATTCTTAAGTACTTTTATAATAAATGAATTTATTCGTGCTTAAATTAATTCTTTGAATTAAATTTGAATTATTTAAAAGACAATTTATGTTTATGTTATTTAATGTGAATAATTCAATATTAATTCAAAATATTATATATCGTTAAACTATATTCAATTTGAGCTATCTAAAAAAACAAAACTTTTCAGGAGAGCAAAAAAAAACGTCGCATTCGCGTATTTTTAAATTTTTTGTCGGTCGATCTATTACAATATTAATTAATAATTACTACTAAATTTTACATGTGCTTTGTTTATAAAAATTCGTATTATTCGCTGAGTTACAGCAGATAGCTCAACCTTTTTTATAGGGTGTTTTTTTACAGGTTCACAACTTTGAAGTGTTAATACTGCTTTATTTGGCAATTGATCTAATTGCTGATAGTTGTGTTTTGTTAAGTATGGTTTGACATTTTATCATGCAAAGACTTACATAAGAGCAACGCTTCCAAATTGTAGAAATTTTTTATAAAAAATGGTTATTTTCGTCGAACTTAAATTTTATTCAAAGATCCTACACTCAGAAAATTATGTAAGTTACTACATGTAAGTTGTTTGTATATTTTACAGTAGTTAGTTGTTTTCAACCTCAAAGTCAGTTGTTTTTGTATGAAAAATATCAAACAACTATTTCTGTTAGTTATTTTAAGTAGTTTTTTTGAATAACTAACAAAAAAGTACTGTGATGTAGTAACAGTTATTTAAAGTAGTTCATTTTATTTTTTTTTTTATCTCTGAAAAATTTTCAAAGTTTTTTTTCCAAAAAATAATAATAAATTTACGTTTTTTTTATTTTTCACAACTTAAAAAAAAAAAAAAATTGGAAAAAATTTTGTCCTCAATTTTTTTCTGAAAAATTAAAAAAAAAAATTCCAACAAATAAAAATAAATTTTCGTTTATTATTATTATTATTATTTATTATTTTTCACAACTTAAAAAAAAAAAACTTGGAAAAAATTTGGTCTTCAATTTTTTTTCGAAAATTTAAAAAAAAAAAAAAAAAAATTTAAATTATTTTATTTTTACTACATGTTAGTCGTTTTGACTACAAATGTTAGTAGTTTTTACTACATAAGTCAGTTGTTTTTTTGTCAGTTAAAATAACTTACATTGTTAGTTGATTTAACTGACAAAAGTAGTTGACCCCAAAACAACTAACAAAGTAGTTATTTTAACTGACATTTTCAGTTAATTTTACTAACATAATTTTTTGAGTGTATTAATTGGTTACCAATATCGTTTGATTTAACCCCATTGGATTATTTTCTGTGGGGCTATGTAAAGTAACTTATCTTTTCCGATAAATTAGAGACAATTAAGCATCTGGAAATAAACCTTCGACAAGTTATTTGTAAAATTCGAAAACACGCCGCAAATTCTGTGAAAATTGTGTAAAAATAGAGGTTCAGATTACTACATGTACGAGCCATTTTTGGTATCGATATGGCTCCAAATCATTTTTAAACATTAATGTCATAAAATTATCTATCCAATAAAGTCAGTTTGATTGATATTAAAAATATTTTTCCTCTCTTTATTTTAATTTAAAGTTCGGTAACAGTAAAAAAAACACCCTATATTTCCAATTAATCAACCTAAGCAAATAGCTCATTAAATATAGACTTTAAAGCTTCACTCAAAAAATTATGTTAGTAAAATCAACTGAAAATGTCAGTTAAAATAACTACTTAGTAAGTTGTTTTGGGGTCGACTACTTTTTTAGTTAAATCAACTATCAATGTTAGTTATTTTAACTGACAAAAAACAACTGACTTATGTAGTAAAAACTACTAACATTTGTAGTCAAAACAACTAACATGTAGTAAAAATAAAATAATCAACACATAATTTTTTTTTTAATTTAAGACCAAATTTTTTCCAAGTTTTTTTTTTTAAGTTGTGAAAAATTAAAAAAAATGGCAAAAAATTTTGAAAATTTTTCAGAGATAAAAAAATAGAACTAACTACTTTTAATAACTGTTACTACATTACAGTACTTTTTTGTTAATAGTTCAAAAAACGACTTAAAATTACTAACAGAAATAGTTGTTTGATATATTTCATACAAAAACAACCGACTTTGTAGTTGAAAACAACTAACTACTATAAAATATACAAACAACTAACATGTAGTAACTTACATAATTTTCTGAGTGTTTATAACTTTTACCAGATTATGACACTTGTGTTTGCTGTACAATCGAATGGGCAAATAAAATATGCAAAAAGTTTAACCGTTTTTGCTCCGCATCGAAATAAGATTCAAAAACCGCGTTTTTGACCACAGAAAGGAGTTGAAATTTTCCAAAAATAACTATGCCATTATTTTTATTGATGGAAAAACTGTAGATAGCTCAAATTTTTATTTATAAAAAAACATGGTTTCACATAGCTCATGATATTTTTGCAATAAAATAGTCTTTAAATATTTTTTTTGTTCTGAAATTAATACCATAGATGACACTTATGCCAGCCAACATTTTGCCATCAAAAACTCATTTTCGTCAACCGAGCAGATAGCTCAAATTGAATATAGTTCTACGATATATATAATTCATTTTGACTTAATTCATTCTAATTAATTCATTTTGAATAAATTCATTTTAATTAACTCATTTTGAATTAATTCGTTTTTGAATTAATTTTTCTTTTATAGTTTTTTGTTTAATAGTACGTTCAGATTGGCCTCGAACCTCTTTAACGAGGTTTCGAGCCAAACCTCATTTGAAAATACGTATTTTCCCTTACAAATTTAAACCTTTTTGTAGTGAGGTTTCAACGAAAGTACGATCAAAACCGCATAAATTTAAAATTTTTACCACTGTGCGACAATGAGAAATAGGGAAAATGGGAAAATGACAAAAATAAAAAAATAAATAAATCAATTTATTTACAAAATTTCTTTAAAATATTTATTTATTTGAAATAAAAATAAAATGTAAACGTGCAAAAAATAATTTCCGCATAATTAAATTAGTTAAAAAAATATATTTTTTTGTGATATTTTCCGAAACCTACATAAGTGTCAAAATTGTTGTGTGTGAACAGGTGAGTTTTTAAATTGAAAATACGAGCTTTCAACGGGGTTTGGAGGCCAATCTGAACATAGCATAATTCATTTTTGAATATAATATGGGGGTTGTTATTGTACGGTACACTCAAAATAAATTTGTAAAATGACAAGAAAAACTGGTTACTTTTATTTTTGGTGCTTTAAAATCTTTTTTCTCGCGATAAAACTTACAAGGAGGTTTCATGACTTTACTAGAGTTTTTTCTACCTTCTATTTTACGAGAATTTCTTGTAAAAATTACGAGCTTTTTTTTAATTTATAAGCTTTTTATTAATAAAATTGTAAATTCTGTTTTAATTTTTAAATTAATAAAAATTATTTATTATTCGACCTTTAAAATTCTATTTTTGAGAAAGATTATTCTAGCTCAAGGTCATATTTCTTTTACTAATCATTACGATGATATTGTCAAAGTAACAATTTTCAAGAAACTTTTTATAAAGTTGTTTGTTTTAAATTGATTGGTTTGGTCATTTTGCAAGACTTACTCGACACGTGTTTCGGAATTCGTCAAATTCCATTGTCAAGAGTATTGAGCAAATTGACAATCGTTTGTGGCAAAATATAAAGTCTTATATTCGTATGTAAATAGGCGTAATGAGAATTTATGTATTAAATACACACTCAGAAAATTATGTAAGTTACTACATGTTAGTTGTTTGTATATTTTACAGAAGTTAGTTATTTTCAACTACAAAGTCAGTTGTTTTTGTATGAAAAATATCAAACAACTATTTCTGTTAGTTATTTTAAGTCGTTTTTTTGAACAACTAACAAAAAAGTACAGTGATGTACACACAAAAAAAAATTTAAAAAATTGTGCCAGTTTTTGGTTTAATTACAACCTATAAAGTGGTTTTAGATAACTTACCAAAGTTTTTGCTCTAAAAAACTTAGGTAACTTATCCAAAACCACTTTATAGGTTGTATTATCCCCAAAACGGTCACATTTTTTTTATATTTTTTTTTGTGTGTAGTAACAGTTATTTAAAGTAGTTAATTTTTTTTTTTATCTCTGAAAAATTTTCAAAGTTTTTTTCCAAAAAATAAAAATAAATTTTCGTTTTTTTATATTTTTTCTCAACTTTTAAAAAAAAAAAAACTTGGAAAAAATTTGGTATTCAATTTTTTTCTGAAAAATTTTTTGAAAAAAAAAATATATATTGATTATTATATTTTTACTACATTTTAGTTGTTTTGACAACAAATGTAAGTAATTTTTACTACATAAGTCAGTTGTTTCTTGTCAGTTAAAATAACTAACATTGTTAGTTGATTTAACTGAAAAAGTAGTTGACCCCAAAACAACTTACAAAGTAGTTATTTTAACTGACATTTTCAGTTGATTTTACTAACATAATATTTTGAGTGCACAACATAATACAGCTCTAAATTTCAAACGAAAAGTCATAACCAAACCATCACTATTTAACTCAAACATACCTTCATACCACAAACGATTGTCAATTTGCTAAATACTCTTGACAATGGAATTTGACGAATTCCGAAACACGTGTCGAGTAAGTCTTGCAAAATGACCAAACCAATCAATTTAAAACAAACAACTTTATAAAAAGTTTCTTGAAAATTGTTACTTTGACAATATCATCGTAATGATTAGTAAAAGAAATATGACCTTGAGCTAGAATAATCTTTCTCAAAAATAAAATTGTAAATTTTCAACTTTTTTGGCGTATTAAAACTTACAATAAAACTTATTCGTGAATTTACTAGATTTTTTTTTTGTAAAAAAAACCTTGGAAATTTGTAAAATTACAAAAAAATTAAAATACAAGAATAATATAAATTTCGATCGAAAATTTTTTGTTAAAAACAAGAAAAAACTGTCAAATATTGGTACTCTTATTTTACGAGACTTTTTCTAGTAATTTGACAATGTTTTTTTTTAGTGTATATATTGATTTATTAAGGGCGGATTACTCAATGAAAAGTTAGCTGCTAACTGCCGATTTAACGGAGCCTTATGTCAAAATTTGTATGAAAAGTTAAATTTAACGGAGAGTTATTTTATAACGGAGCATTGAGTAATCCAGCCTAAAACTATGAAACATTGTTACACTCAAGAAAAAATATTGTAAAACCAGCAAAAAAAATTGTTAAAATTAGCAAAAAAAATGTTGGTAATATTAGCAAAAATCACCAAAAAAAAATAGTAAAATTACCAGAATACCATTTTATTTTAGTAAAAAACCAACCTTATAAAATTAATAAAAAAAATTTGTAATATGATCAAAAAACAGTTTTATTTGTTTATTTTTTTCTGACTTAAAATTTGTGGAATATACTAAACATTTTTTAGCATATTTTAGAGCACCACATTCTTTAAAGGCAGTAATAGCAGCATCAGCCATTACTTCAGTTGTTGGATGGTTTCTTCGGCTTTATGAGCAGCATCTTCTTTTGCCTTCTTCTTATGGGGATGTAGTTGCAGTAACTGGAATTCCAACAACAGCAAAATCTGAAATATTTTTTTTTTCACTTGAACTTTAAATAATATTTTTAGAGAATATAATACCATATTCGCATTCATTTAAACTAGTTTAATTATGTGTTTTTCCAATACAATTTAAATTTTGACGTTTCAATTGTATGGGAAAACCCAATAACTAAACTACACTCATAGAAATATCTTAGTAGAAAAATTAGTAAACCCATTGTAGATCAAGTTTTACAGAATATTACGGTATTCAACAAAAATTAATGTTGATATCGTTGAATAATCAGTAAATTTGAATCTACTATTTACAACGCTTATACAGAATTCAATAGATAAAACCAAAAAAGAAAAAACAACCCTGTTCGTTCAATTTTGTATTATCAAGTTGGTAGCAATGCATTGCAATGTGAAATTTGTTTGTCTCTTATAAAATTATTTTATGTGTTTGTTTCTTATAAAAATAATTAATATTATAAAAATAAATAAAAATAGGATCTGATGATCAGATTCTGGTCTGTCAATATTTGGTAAGTAATAAAATACATTGGTTACTTTATGTATACATACTATATTATAATTTTTTTGTTGTTTTTTTAAGGTTTTTGATTTGGTGTCATTAGAAAACGAGTGCATAACATAAATAAACGAAGTGTGTGTGAAAATCTTGGTTAAATATTGCAACTTAAAAAGCCGGTGATAATTCTAAAAAATATTGTGATTTATACTTAATAAAAGAATATTTACAAATAACAACAAGCTTTTTTTTTAATAAAATTTCTTATATCAACAAAAATATGAGTTGAGTTTACAAAAAATACGAGTTGATTTACAAAAAAACGAGTTGATCAACTTTTACAAAAACTGACAACAATTTTTATTGAAATCAACATAAATATTTGTAGGGTCAAAATCAACAATGATTTCTGTTGAATTTACAGCGATTTTCTTTGGGAATACAATGATTTTTGGTTGAGTGTAGTTAATAATGAATGTGAACACCGTTTTAGTCTGTAATTAAATAAAAAAATATGTAATGAAGTAATAATATATAATGAAATAAAAAAAAATATTCTTTTCTTAAATTAAATTTCAAAAAAAAAATGTGTCAGACCACATAAATTTTGAAATGTTGGCTGGGTAACGTTAATTGTTTCATTTATTCTAAAGAAACAAACCGGAATGAAACAAAAAAATGTAAGTGTGCAATTACAATTCTGGCGTTAGCCTTGAATTTTGCTCGTTCCCATACATTTTGTATGTAGAACAAAATTCAAAGCCAACGCTAGCGTTTCAAAGCCAGAATAGAATCAATTCTATTTTCTTGGCTTTGCTCTCTCGTGAGTATTTTTTTCTTGCTTTGGCGTTGCCAGTCTTTTACAAAAAAAGGGTTGATTTTGTGATGTGTTTCATATTTTGTTTATGAAACACATCTGTGTATTGGAAAATTAAAAGAAAACTACATATAAAGAAAGTGAAAATATAATTTACCGCCAATTATTATAAAAAAAACAAGTATTAAAAAAATAGCAATAAAAAACCAAAGGAGTTTTATATTTCACCGAAAAAAAAAATTATTTTCAGGAAAATTTTTTTTTTCTTCCACCAAATAATTATATTTCTGTTCTTCTTTGTGTGTGTGTATACAAACAAAAGCCAGAACAAAATTCAAAGCCAAAGCCTTTGTTTAAATCAAACGCCCTTTCTTTACACAAAATTCAAAGCCAACGCCAGAATTGTAATTGCACACTAAGTCTGGCAGCATTATTGTAATTGCACGTGTTGACAACTGAACAGCTGATTATATCAAACACGCAGAAGTAAACAAACGAGAATAATTTTTTTTTACCAGAAAATAAATTTAATAATGGAAAGTTTAGCAGAGTTTGTACAATTTATGCAACCAACACAACGTTTAGATCTTAAAGATGCTGCTCTAACACATATATTGGGTAAGAAACACAATGATATATGAGTATAATAATAATGAAATAAACATTTAAAGGATTTATAATATTAAAGGTCTCACTGGTTCTCCTGAAGGAAAAGATGCGATTTTATCAGTGGATGATGTGATTATAGCCGTATTTAACTTAACAAATGATCCCAATATGGCCATTTCTAAGGAAGCTGTCCTATGTTTAATTAATCTTACGGCCGATGAAGAAGGAGCCAAGAAAATTTTCCAAACAGCCAAACAAGTTCATCCGGTATTTAACGAATTTTCTTTGTAAATTTCATTTGGATTTATGAATTTTGTTTACTTGAAGAAACTAGAAATTGTTGCTACAGCCGCTAAACATATAACGGATGAAAATTCTGAGTTGGCCGATCCCTGGACTATGGTTTTAAGTAATCTTTCACGTGTAGAATCTTTGGCCTTTGAAATTCTCGATGATTTAGAAAAAGATCCCAAAACTATGCTAAATTTAGCTAAGGCCTTTGCCAAAGTGGACTATAACAAAAAGAAAGCGAAACTACACTATTTAGCTCCAATTTTCTGTAATTTAACACAAACAACCAGAGGCCGTGAGTTGTTTTGTCACAATAAATACAATTTGTTGGACAAAATTTTACCATTTGCTTCTTATGAAAAATCTATAGTACGACGTGGTGGTACTATGGGAATTTTAAAAAATATTTGCTTTGATCCGGTCTATCATGATATCATTCTAAGGGAGGCTGACGATGTATTGTATGCTATATTGTATCCACTATGTGGTCCGGAAGAATTTTCTGATGAAGATAATGAAATGTTACCATTGGAATTGCAAGTAAGTTTATGTTATTTTTTTTTCGAGTTAAAGTTTTCCAGATATAGACTTTTGACTGAATTGGCTAAAAAGCGGGATGGAAAGGTTGAAAAATTGGATTTTTGGTCTCCACTTACAAGGGAAGTCTCCCTAGTGTCACCCGCGGATCTTTATGGAATTGGTTTTATTTTGTAGAGCAGGAAAAATAAAGGGACACGTATTTTTTTTTAGCGGCCCAAATTCATATTTAGGGGGTAAAAAGGAGGGGGGAAGACAAGGCCATTTTTCAGTTTTTTTCGTTTATCTCCTATGTTATGCAAAGAAACCTAGTCATGTTATATACCAAATGAAAGGTCTTTGGAAAACCTATCTACGTGTGCTTGTCCAAATATGCACAACTTTTCGTCATATTGAGTAAAACACCAAAATTTTAGGACATTTTTGTTAATAAGTCGAAAAGTATTAACTTCTATGGCCTGTTGTTGGCACCACGAGATAGGTATTTTTAATACCTTTAATCTGATACCACACATGCATATATTAATTATGTTTAAATAGGCAGAAATCGTAAAAAACTGAAAAAGGTCAATTTCCCCCCATACAAATCGACACCCCCTAAAAATGTGTTTGGGACGCTAAAAAAAAATACATGTCGAATTAATTTTCGTTGTTAACAACATATCCAAATTTCATGAAGATCGAAGGGTGACACCAGGGAGACTTCCCTTGTTAGGCATAAGGGGTGTTCATAAGTTTTTGTCATTCTGTTTGTAACAGTTCCAAAATATGTCCTAGGACACTATAAAGTATATAAATTCATGGGTTTCAATTGATTTTTAGTCAACCTAGCGATATCCGTCCATCCGTCTCTCTGGCTGGCTGACAGTATCTGTAATTTTCCTGTTCAGGTTGGTTTCGCCTTGAATTCGCATGTTATATAAAATTTTAAAAACGATTCGAAAGGCATTGCTAAGCCACAAAAATAGATTACAAATTATTTTTTGTCTCGAAAAATAAAATTTTTTTTTTTTGAAAAATTAAAAAAAAAATAATTGAATTACCTGTACTTCAGGGAATACCGGTACGTACATTATGTAAATTTTTGTACAATTGATATTTTTTATTTGTTTTTATTAAAAACTTTTTAGCAAAAAAAAAAATACAAAACATACCGCGAACTGGGAAATGAGGGCACTAGTTCGAATATAATCTAATATTTCAAGCAAAAAAGAAAAAAGTTAAAAAAAAATTGTTTTTTCACTTTGTTTGGAACATTCCGATTTTCAAGTCATAAAAGGAACCTAAAGTCATTTTTATACCCTCCAACTACAGTAATGGGGTATACTCACTTTGTCATTCCGTGTGTAACGCATCGAAATATCGGTCTAGGACCCCATAAAGTATATGGGGCATTCCATGTGAAATCGGACACTTTGAAAAACTTTTTTTTTAGATTTTCCCAATTTGTTTACAGTTTTTAGTACCCTTCGAAAACTCCTTCGTGGTAAATTTTCAGATTTTTTGGATGACCCGTTCAAAAGATGTCGAATTTTTAAAAATTGGTAGTTTGTTCCTTTATTCAAACTTCTTTTAATCATAACTTCTTCAATAATGGTCCAAATTTCAAATTTTTTTTTTCAAAATTTTTGTTTTTTTACGTACTTTCTAAAAAAAAATCCCAACAAATTCTTAAAAGCGCTCTAGTATGCGATTTTTAAGTTTTAAAATTTAAATCTCATTTTTGAAAATGTTTGTACTCTTCGATTTTTTTTTAAATTTTTTTGTGTAAAACTTCTATCAATTCTACAAATTTTTTGCCTTGAAAGATCGTGGGATAATGTTTATTACTATTTTTTAAAATTTTTTGAAAAAATTTTATTGTAATTTTCCAATCATAAAATCATTTCTACTGCTCCAATGGTGCGTCATAGAGGGGTCCTTTATAAGACCGACCCCCATTAATTTTTACGTCTTAACATTTCTTTGGAACAAATTAATACCCTATCTCCAATTTCTAAGGGGGCTCCCATACAAAACGATATTTTTTAAAATTTGTTCCAACCGCTCTAACTGCCCTAATAGTACCCTTAGAGCAACAAAATGTATGACCGACCCACAATATTTTTTTAGTCCAAACATTTTCTCTGAACACACCTACCCTCTATCTTTAACTGTTAAGGCGGTCCCCATACAATTTTTTTTATTTTTTGTGAATTTGTTTTATTTAATCAGCTTCTACCGGTCCAACGGTGCGTCCGAGAGGGGTCAGTACTGAGACCGACCCCCATTTATTTTTACCCTACAACATTTTTTTAAAACATACCTACGCCCTATCTCCACTCCCTAAGTAGGCTCCCATACAAATAACAGTTGGGGCAAATTTTATAAAAATGTAATTTTGTATGGGAGCCTACTTAGGGAGTGGAGATAGGTCGTAGGTATGTTTTGAAAAAATGTTGCAGGGCAAAAATAAATGGGGGTCGGTCTCACCAATGACCCCTCTCGGACGCACCATTGGACCGGTAGAAGCTGATTAAATAAAACAAATTTACAAAAAATAAAAAAAATTGTATGGGGATCGCCTTAACAGTTAAAGATAGAGGGTAGGTGTGTTTAGAGAAAATGTTTGGACTAAAAAAATATTGTGGGTCGGTCATACATTTTGTTGCTCTAAGGGCACTATTAGGGCAGTTAGAGCGGTTGGAACAAATTTTAAAAAATGTCGTTTTGTGTGAGAGCCCCCTTAGAAATTGGAGATAGCGTATTAGTTTGTTCCAAAGAAATGTTAAGACGTAAAAATTAATGGGGGTCGGTCTTATAAAGGACCCCTCTATGACGCACCATTTGAGCAGTAGAAATGATTTTATGATTGGAAAATTACAATAAAATTTTTTCAAAAAATTTTAAAAAATAGTAATAATCGTTATCCCACGATCTTCCAAGGCAAAATATTTGTAGAATTGATAGAAGTTTTACACAAAAAAAATCAAAAAAATCGAAGAGTACAAACATTTTCAAAAATGAGATTTAAATTTTAAAACTTAAAAATCGCATACTAGAGCGCTTTTAAGAATTTTTTGGGATTTTTTTTTAGAAAGTACGTAAAAAAACAAAAATTTTGAAAAAAAAAAAATTGAAATTTGGACCATTATTGAAGAAGTTATGATTAAAAGAAGTTTGAGTAAAGGAACAAACTACCAATTTTTAAAAATTCGATATCTTTTGAACGGGTCATCAAAAAAATCTGAAAATTTACCACGAAGGAGTTTTCGAAGGGTACTAAAAACTGTAAACAAATTGGGAAAATCTAAAAAAAAAGTTTTTCAAAGTGTCCGATTTCACATGGAATGCCCCATATATATTATTGATCAGTGATCGATTCTAAGACATTCTAGCGATGTCCGTCTGTCCGTCCGTCTGTGGAAGACACGATACAGTCCAAAATAAAAGTGATAGATTCCTGAAATTTGGCACATATATGTCTTATGTTTTAAGTTCGGAGATGGGCAAAATCGGACCAGGGGAGAAAAAGTTCCCCCTTGAAGAACTAAACCAACCTCTGAAAAATATCATATTTTTACATGATTTTTTGTGTTTTTGTTTAACAAATCCAACATTTTTATGCTACAAGAAGTTCAAGGTCCTGCATTTGGACCCACAGAATTAGAAAATATCGTTTTACGGTCCGCCCCACCCCCCCCCCTCTTATGGGCGTGGAATAATTTTTTTTTTTTTATATAATGATAAATTTGTATTTCTTTAGTGCAAAAAGCATATGAATTTTTTTTTAACACTTATTCGAGAGAAATTATGCCCCCCAATTACCACTACCGACCCCCCCCCCCCGAAAAAAAAGAAGGCGCCCCTGCAATTTTTTTTTTATTTATTTGCATGTTGGAGGGTATAAAAGATTTGGCACATCCGAATTTAACACTCTTACTTGCTGTGTGTTAATATCGATCCTAAAAGGCAACTTTCTCGAACCCGACGCTTTCCAAATTCGAAAAAAGCTAAATTTGCTCCACACTAATGTTTAATCATTTAAGTCTCATAAAAAAAAGATATAACACATATTTATGCAAAATTATCAACTTTTAAAATATTCTTTTTATCTTCTTTAGTACTTACCTGAAACTAAAAAACGAGAAGAAGATCCTGATTTACGTAAAATGCTTTTAGAATGTCTCCTGCAATTGTGTTCGACAAAAAAATCACGTGAACATTTAAGACAAAAAGGTGTCTACGAAATTTTACGGGAATATCATAAATGGGAAGCTAAGGAAGGCAAAGACAGTGAATGTCTGTTGGCATGCGAAAATGTAGTAGATATTTTAATAAAGTAAGTAAAACTTTAAAATCTTCGGAGAAATAACAAAGAGTTAATACAGCAAGAAAATCGACGAAAATAGAACAAAATGCAATTGTAACCGTCACGGAAAATCAAAGTGGTAGCGCTATGATTTTGTTCTATTTCCTGAAATTTTTTTGGTTGTCACCAATTAGTTGTGTCATATTTATTTATGAGGTTTTTGCTTCTTTTTAATATTTTGTAATTTGTGACTGAACAAATTAAAAAAAAAGCCTCTGGGGGTACCACAACGGACCTCAGAGTCTGTGTGTGCTGACGTTATTCGTCAGCAGCCACATAAAACCTAACCTTTCTACAAGCTTTACATAAAAAACTTTAAATTAAATTAATTTAATTTTCCATTTTTTCGCAGGAGGGAAGATGAAATTAATTTAGACAACTACAAACATGTAGATGTTCCGGAAGATATTGCAGATAAATTTGTTAAAGAAGATCAGGATTACCTCAAGGACCTTATATAAATAAAACCACTTTCCATTTTTTTATAATAGAATTTTTTATAGTTGTAATTTATTTGTAATGATTCATTTGTTTTATGATTTCTTTATTTTTGATTTTGTTTTATAAGCAAATGCTTTTAAATGCAAACAATAAATATACTTACATACAATTAATGTATTAAATTTTTTAAATATATTTTTTGTATATTATTTTTATACATATGTACGGTTTTTGTTTAATTTGCATCTTAATTTTTTTTTATTAAATTCTGTTTTTTTTTTGTTTTTGTTTTAAGCAAAATATTGAAATTTTTTAATGGATTTAGTATTTTTGTATGAAATTTTTAAATTGTTGTCATATAAAAAAGCTAATGGCGTTTTCTTTTCTGAAAAAATGTCGCACTCTATTTGCCCCATTTTTATTTAATGACTGTAAGTGCAAACATATCTGGTACCAAATAAAAGTTATTTATAAGACCTATCCAATGCTATTTCATGCATTTTTAAAATGCTTTTTTTGTGCTCTTCCGTAAAATGACCAATACTTATACATATTTTATTGAATAAAACAAGCCTTTTTGGCATTTTTTTATGAGATAGAACTCAAAAATACATTTTATTACATAACATAAGTGTTTAAAACTGTGCACAAAAGTCGTTAAAAAAGTGCAGAAAAAGTTTAAAATTTTTTCAGAAAAGAAAATGCCATATACTAAAAGATTTTGAAAAATGATATCTAATTTTTTTCTGTTTCTTTCTGTATTTTTTTTTTTCATATATAACTTTTAATAGAAAATTGCAAAATATTTGGTCAGTTATTTTTCTATTTTTGTTTGATTAAGCTAATTAACATTAGACAATTTTATTTCAAGAAGATCTATTTGATTTCATTATTAGGCGTTTTGTTTCTTCATTATACAGAAGAGTGGATACAATTTTTCTTTTTTCGAATTTCAAAGTCGTCGGGGACGGAATAGTTGCCTTTTAGGTTCAATATTACCACAAGCAAGCTACCACAAACTATTGGACCTGTTGTAGGACAATGTCCTTGGTTTCCTTTTTTGGCTTAAAAATCTGAAGCAAAGAAAATGTTTCTGCTTTTGCAAAAAAATATTTTTAATTAGTTTTTATGATAAAAATATAACGTTATAAAGTGAAACAACCAAATTTGGAATGGGATGAAACCATAGCAAATGAAAGCTGACACATTCCATTACAAATCCCTAAAGGTTTTTTTTAGCTCAGTGCTAGATTTTTTTTGCACGCATTTAAAGTTAAAAAACTTTTATTATCCTTATAATAATAATTGCTTGTATAAGTGGCGTATGATTAATATTGTAATTGCCCTTTAATAGCAATCATATGCAACGGTGCACAGTGGTTTAATTTTAATAATTTGGCTATTCAGTAAATTGATACTGGACCGATTGCAGCGAAATTCATGCCGGTTATAGCTAAAGTAATTTCGAGCTAAAGTTTGGACGCTGGACCCCACATGTCCAATAAGGGCATCACTAGGGGCCCCTTAAGTATGTACATGCTTAGTACACAAAAACCTTATATGCTTTTAAATTACCAACTTTAAATGCGTGTAAAAAAATCTAGCGCAGAACTAAAGAAGCCTTGAGGTTTTTGGTATATCAAATGCCGACTTTCATTTGCTTTTAGTTTCATCCCATTCCGATTAGTAAAGGTTGATTTTGTATCACTGTGTTATTGAAAAGGTGCCTATTTTTAATTATCGTTTTATTTTTTTATTTAAAATTAAAAAAAAAAAGTTATTTTGACGAAAAAATTTTGTTTTTTCATAAAAACACTTTTTCATTAATGTTCACTTTTTTGGAACTTTTCGATTTTGTCAAAGTCAAAGACATTGCCCTGCAGTACAATATTTTTTTGCGTAAATATTGACCAAAAAAGGCAACTTTTTCGAACCCGATGATTTTGAAATTCGAAGAAAAGCTAAGTTTGACACACCCTATAGTACAAATAAAATGAGTGTTCTAGAATATTTTTAATATACACTGAACATTTTGAATGTTTTTTAATGAAAAAAATAATTAAAAAATATTTTTTTAAAGCTAGTTTAAAAAAAAAGTTTTTCACAAGTTTGCATTTGACAGCAATTTTTTTAATTTTTGATTTTTTGATTTTTTTTTCACAAAAAAAATTTCCAAAATAAAAATTAGTTGAAATTGAAATTTTTCTAAACTATTTTAAAATAAATCTATTTGTAATTCAACAAATTTCATTTGTATTTTAGAAATTTCCTATGTATTTCAAAAAATTCCATTCATATTTCAAAATTTTCTAAATGCTTTTGAGAAAATTCCATTAATATTTTGCAAATTTCCATTTGTATACTCTCAAAAAATTATGACGGTAGATTCCACTGCAAAAGAAAGTTAAAACTACTACATTTGTTGTTGTTTACGCGTCCACTACATTTTACAATAAAATCAACCAAAAATTGTTGTTGTTTTTAACTATTGATTAACAACTACAAAAAACTGTAAAAACTACTTCAAATTAAAGTTGTTTTTACTGTAACTCAAATTGTCTAATTTTTTTTTTAATAACAAAAAAAATTGTAAACGTCAAAAACGGATAAAATTATTTGGAAATAATTCCTGCACATCCGTTTTTCTAAAAATTTCTAGAAAATTTATAAATTTTTTATAGACTAAAAACACCCAGGCAGAAAAATACGAATGGGAAAGCGCTGGCAAAGTACCTTTTATGGTCGCTTGTGTGCTGGGAAAGCATCACAGTTTAGTACTCCCCCAGCGTCCAAAATGATAACCACGGTAAACGGTATGCCGTTGCTATTTTAAAGCGCTTTGAAAGCGCTTTAAAAACAAAAAATATTGTACTATTATAGCACTTTTAGAACAAAAAAATGGGACGTATCAAAATTTTATAAGTCCATAAGACACAACTTTTTTTGGTGTTTATTTTAATAAAGAAATTTATTAAATTAGGATAAAAAATTTATTGACTAATTTATTAGGATAAAACAATTTTGGACAAACTTTGAAATATTTTCTAAGTCCTGGAAAAAATTTGTTTGCAGTTTTCTTTGCGTTTTGGAATAAAAAATTTATTTAAAATGGTTCTAGTTTTTGGAAAAGTCGCGAAAAAAAATGGTGTAGTGAACCGAATCGGGTAGTGTTCCAAAGGGATAGGCCCAGTGACATTTCACATGTGATGTATCCTGAGTTTAAGACACTTCTTCACGAAAGAAACAGGTGTTTTTATATAAAATGTGTCAAGTTTGTAATATGTAGATCATTGTGTCTAACAAGGGAAGTAAGATTATTTCTTATTCATATGGATATCGTAGGTCAATGTCTTCACATAATTACCCCCTAAAATTTACACATTTTCCTAAAAAATATATTTAAAGAAGCCTAATATTAACAAGGTTATGCCACCGTCGGATAGGCATTAAAAAACCTTTCTTCTCATATGTAAACATCATATAGTTTCTTAAAAAGAAATAGCTGAAAACTCCAAAAAACGATTTTTTCGCCATTTTTTGACCCATGCACATTGGGTTGAATGAGAGGCAAAGTGGCGCTTTATTCAGGGAAGCAGTAATTTTAACATACAATATTTTTTGATTGATGAATGTTGAATAATGCATTAGAAGCACCCTTTTAAAAAGAAAACATTTGTTTTTTATTTTTTTTTTAACCTGTCAGAATTATTTTAGTGTTTCTTGAAAATTGAACTTGATACACAATTTAAGCTGTAACTTTTAAACAAGGTTGGTTACCGAAACGAATAACGGTAAGGGTAACGGTAACGGTATCTAATTTTTATTTATTTCGGTACAGGTAACGGTAAGTGTTTTCAAATCGTTTCGGTAACGGTATGTACCGGTACCGAACCAACCAAACCGGTACGTACCGGTATTATTAATTTAGTTAAAAATTTGAAAAAAGATAGAACTGAAAGCTAAAAATATTTTATAGACCCAAAAACCAGTATAGATTTGATATGATTATTATTTTTGTCATTTATTTTATGATAATTTGCAAATTATAAATTTAAAATTATGTTAGCAATTTGATTTTATTTTTTTGTTCGTTAAAATCCCTTAAAACAGGTAAAATTTTGAATACCGGTACAATACCGGTAACTTCTAATAATTATAACGGTAACGGTAAGGGTAACGGTATTTTAAAAAAATTTTTAGCGGTATCGGTAACGGTAACGGTATTCGATTTGAAAGGGTTTTGAATCGGTAACGGTATAATAAGGGTAACGGTAACCAACCATGCTTTTAAACCAAAAGCGATAATTTAATAAAAAAAGTTGCAAATTAAAGTATTTTTAATGCGATAATAAAAATTTAAAACAATTAAAAATAAATATGTGTTAGTACTTGCATAAAATTTGTTTAAAGTCGGATTTTTGTGTTTCACCAAAATTTATTTTTTTTTAAATTTTCCATAAAAAAGTCAGGAAAGTTGTAATTTGGAACTATAAATTTTTTTTATTGGTGTCTAATCATTAATAAGTAAAATACCACCATTTTTTGAAAAAAATTAACATATTAGGCGCGTGGTTATGCTTTATTTCGGAAAAAAACTAAATTCACAATTTTTACTGTATCTGTGAAATAAAAAAACACAATATTTTGAAACAAATAGCAAATTAAAGTTTATGTAAAATGCTATTATAAACGTTAAACAAAAATTATATGCTCTTATATAAGTATTAAATTTATTAAGAAACCTAATTTTTTCATAAAAATTCTTGAATGTTTAAATTTACCTTTTTTAACTTAAGCCTTGAAAATTAAAAAAAAAAATAAATCAGCTGCGTTATTCATAATAAATAAAGTTAACATCATGCATGTTTTTGTCAGATATTATGTTACACCACCCAGAGACATCTGCGTACATCGCCCCCCCCCCCCTTCCCACTCCCACAAAAACCGTTCCTGTCATTTTTATTTTTTTGCTTGTTGGAGGGTATCAAAGATTTGGCACAGCCGAATTTTAAACTCTTACTTGTTTATATATAGACTACAAAGACCCACAAAAAAAGGTCTAGACCCACTAATACTTATGTATTTTTACCTTCTAAATTCAATTCCGCTATCAGAATTAAATTCTACCGTTGGGTTTTTCTGAAATTTACAAGGAAAGACCGCGAAAGTGAACCGACCTGATTTCCTTGTAAATTTGACCAACAATAAGTTAACATTTTTTAAAATTTTATTTCGGTATGTAATGTTCAAGTCTGATTTATTACGAAGAAAACAAGAGGTTTTTTCATAAAATCAATCAAAAATTGCAGAAGTTACTTGCATTTGAACAAAAATGCATTAATTCACAACATAAATACAACTGTTTTTGTATAAAATTGAAATAACGCGTTTTTGTTCAAATGCATGTAACTTCTGCAATTTTTTACGGATTTTATTTAAAATACTCTTATTTTCTACGTAATAAATCAGACTTGAACCTTACATACAGAAATAAAATTAAAAAAATTTGTAACTTTGTCAAATTCACAAGGATATTATGTGGGTTCACTTTGCGGACTTTCCTTGTAAATCACAGGAAACCCCAACTATAGAATTCAATTCTGAAGGCAGAATCGATTTCAGAAGGTCAAAATACATAAGGATAAGTGGGTCTAGTTTCTGGGTCAGAAACTTTTTTGTTTTTTTGTAATGAAGTGTTATTGAAGCCACCATATTTTTTTTCATAAAATCTTAAATAAAAAAATAACGGCATTAAACGCGGACGTTTTTTTTCTTTTAAATTAAAGCTTATACTATATGCTTTATTATCACAATGTATAAGCAATAACAAACTCTTACATTTTATTTATATTCCATCAAGTATTAAAAATACTCCAATTTTGGAACATTTTACAAAAAAATTTCAAAAATATTTTTACAACAATTTTCAAAAAACAAAAAACAGAAATGTATTTGAAAATGCCTGAAGTTGATGGTTCCATAATAAAAAAATTACCTTTGAATGAATAAATACCAAAAAAAAAATTCTAGAAATAAGTTGATTTTCAATTTTTAGCACAATATTCAAAAACACAAAAATTTATTTGATTTTGACGGCGGATTGCAAGAAAAGTAAACAACTCAGAATTATAGTTGTGATAGATTTTTTAGTGTAATTTTATATACTTTAACCCTAAATTAATAATTTTTGTAAAAAAAAAAAATTCAGTTTTGAATAAAGCGCCACTTTTGATCTATTTCAACCCAACGTGCCATGTTTTGAACCCCTAAATCTCCGATATGGCCGATAAGTTGATACACCCCAAACTTAGATTTGTCTCTTTTATATATATTTTAAGTTTCAGGAAAATCGGTTCATAAGGGTTGAGATACTTCCCTTGTAAGTGACATATCACGAGAACTATCAAGGACCGGCCACTTTTTTTTTTTCCTGTAGGGAAATAAAAAATATTCCATATGAAAATTAATAAATTTTAATAAAAAAAATTATACTTTGAACCGATTTAAATAGAAAAACGCTGGCAAAGCGCTTGCAAAGCACTATTTCGAATTCATACTACCTTTTACACAAAATATAAAGTGCTTTGCCGAGACTTTTTCTTTGGAACGGTTGGCAGTTTCTGCCTGGGCAACTACATAAAACAACTGTTACTACAATGTAGCAATTTTTTGAATTTGTTTTTTTAAAACGACTACAAAATACAGTTGTTTGAGATTTTTCATACAAAAACAACTAAAATTGTAGTTGAAAACAACAACTACTACTTACTACACAAATGACCGTCATGTAGTAACTGCAATAATTTTCTAATTGTATCAAAATTTTCCAAATGCTTTTCCAAAAACTCCATTTGAACGCAAAACGAATATTTTTTTTTGGAATGAAATTACTTTCGAAAGTCAAAGTGGAATTGAATTGCATTAAAGTGAAATTTTTGAATTATAAAAGGAAATTTCTAAAATATAATTTAAAATTTCTGAAATATAATTGGACATTTCTTGTATACAAACGGAATTTTCTGAAAAGGATTTAGTCAATTTTTTAAATGCAACTAGAAATTTCGGACATACAATTGAAAATTTCTAAAACATAAATCGAAATTTCTTAAATATAAATGCGAATTTCTGAAATATAAATGGAAATTTCTGAAATATAAATGAAAATTTCTGAAATATAAATAGAATTTTTTTAAATAGAAAATTCTTAAATATTATTGGAAATTCGGTTTTAATTTTTAAATTACTCTTTCTCAAAATATTATTGGAAATTTTTGTGAATAATAAATGAACATTTATAAAGTATAATTGGAATTTTTTTAATTATATTTAGCAACTTTTTAAATATAGTTGAACATTTTTTAAATACAAATGGAAATTTCTGAAATATAATTGGAAATTTGTGATATATAATTGGAAATTTTTGATATATGACACCGGCCGACAAAAATGAAAAAAGTCGTTAAAAAGGAACTAGATAATATACGTTTGAAACTAGAGACTAATTGTAGTAAAACTGCATTTACAGTTTTTCTTTTCGTAATCCTGTTTCCTTTTATAAGGACTTCAAAGCTTTAGAGGATTAAATTTTTTAAAATATTTTTTTAATATTTTTACTTGTCCTAGGATGCCACTAGCAATAGAAAATGAAATAGTAGGATCTTACCTAATTTTCCTTTTTATCATTTTTATATATTAGGAAAAAGGAGGTAAGTTACGTCCTTTCAAAAATGTATCCTTCAATATCATTCAACACTTTTAACAAAATATTTTGATAACGTTTTGAAATAACTTTATTCACATCCTTTAATCCTGATATGGCAAAATGAAAAAAAAAAACGGAAACATTAGAGGAGATCCTCCTCTTTCATTTGCCATCACCAGTGTCAGCCTAGGACAAGTGAAAATATTTCAAAAATATTTTACAAAATGTATCCATTAAAACTTTGAAGTCCTTTTAAAAGGAAACAGGATCACGAAATGAAAAACTGTAAATGCATTTTTTTCTCATTTGATCTCTACTTTCAGACGTTTATCATCCGGTGAATGTTTAATATTGGCTGTCGGACGGTGTGATAAGAAATTTCTGAAATATAATTAAAAATTTTTAACATATAATTTGTATTTTCTGAAGTAAAATTGAAAATAGTGTAAAGTAATCGTTAATTGCCATAATCTAAAATCGAATAGTTCAAATCGAAATAAAAATGCCCATAATAAAAAAGCCTAAGCAAATCTTGGGTAATTTTAATAAGCACTGCTTTTAGGTATTGTGATTTTATTGTTTATTTATAAATTTAACTATATTTTGATTTTTTTTTTGATATTGCAAGCTTTTATTATTTATTCCTAAAAATATTTCTAATAATTTTATTTCAAGAGCAGTTTTCTTAATTGTTTTTCTGAAGCCCAAGTTATTTATATATATTTTTTTTAATTTATTTTATTTTATTTTTTTATATAAAGGAAACCTTAACAACAAGCTCATTTTTCTTTAAATGAATACTTTTGTTTATTATATTTTTTTTATTTTTCTTGTGTTTTTTGTGTTTGTTTATTATATTTATATTCTGATTTTATAAGGTGTTTTGTTTTAATAATAAGAAAAAAAAAAAAGAAATTCCTTTCATTATCACACCTTTGGCTTAACTTGTTTTTTTTTGTTGGTTTTATACATTTTTATATTAAACTTGGTCCTTTAATATTTACCTTGTTATGGTTTTGTTTTGTTTTATTTTGTTCATTTACTTGATTTTTTTTTGATTTTTTGTTTGTTTTTATTTTTTTGGTATATTGCTGTGTTGTTTGCTTTTTATTATTATTATTTTTATTAAAAATAAAAAAAGGATATTTATTTTTTTATCCTGTTTTGTTTCTACTCTGCTTATTTGTTGGTTGGTGTTTATTTTAAAATTTACATAATTCCATTTTGTTTATACAATACAATTTATAATAACTACACTTTTTTACTTATATGCATAAAATTATTTTTTTTTTTTACAAAATTAGTGTTTAAAGAATTAAAAAAAAATAAAGTTGTCGCTGAGCCTAAGAACGAGTTATGTGTGTTTTTAAACATTTTTTAAGAGGCAACACAATTAGCATCATTTTGTTCTCTTGTGGTATTTTTGGAGTCAACTTTAAGAACGCAGTGACAAGTAGTCAAACTTTCCGAATCGGAACGGGATAAAACCAAAAGCAAATGAAAAGCGGGAATTCCCGGGAATTTCCGTTTCTTTGAAATTTTTTTTGTTTTTTCGACTTCTTTTGATTATTTTGAATGTGGTTTTTTAGAGATTTTATTAAAATTCTTGATAATTGATGGCAGAGACGTACGCAGGGACCAGGAAGATCCAAAAGTATTCCAAGAAAGACCTTCAAACTTAAAAATGTCATAACATTTGAGACTCACGAAATGAAAAAAAATCTCGCAATATCTAAGTCTTCGATAGGATATAATTATCGGAACCTGATATTTTTTTCAGAAGCTGAGATTATTTGTTTCAATAGAAAATATTTATGTATGTATGTCTCTGGATATGATTCTTTTTAAATCTATAAATTGATATAAAATCTGTGTAAGGAATGACTCTGAAATTAATGGGGTTTCTTTTAGAAACCATAACCTTTTATTATTTTTAAATTTTTTAAATAATTTTTTCTGGTAAATTTTCTTATAATTTAATTTCTTTAAAACAGTTACATTCAGTTTCAGAGACATAATTGAGAAATTCCTCTGAATCAGTTTCATTGTGTTTTAGAGGCGTTGAGAACCAATTGTCAAAATGGACCGAGATGAATTAGAGTAAATGATGAGTTTTTATTATTAAAACAGATAAAGCGATGTGAAATAACATATTTCCTTAAAAATACTTTTAAAAGACATATGTATTTGGGCCGTTTTTTTATAAAAAACTGGGTAAAAAAAAATTTTCATTTTTTTCTCGAAACTTTTTTTTTTGTTTTTGTTTTAAAGCAATGGTTCCCAACCTTTGATTCTCGCCCCACTGGGGGGCAATTTAATGACTTCAGGGGGGCATCGAACAAATTTTTAAGATTTTTTTTGTTAAATAAACTAAAAAAATATTATTTTAGTTAAATAATTTAGTTGATTGCTGAATACTTTTTTTTTAAATCTTTGTTTAAACGATGATTTAACAAAAAATTTGCTTAAACACAACTAAATTTTGAATTTTATAACAAATTTGAAAAATAATATATTTTTCTTGAGTGTAGGGGGGACATTGTAGTTTGTTTAACTTAAAAGTGGGGCATGGCGCAGAAAAGGTCGGGAACCATTGTTTTAAAGGTAATAAATAAGATTTTTATGGTGTTAATACACATTATAAATAGTGTAATCGCATTCATAAGGTTTTTATATTTTTTTTTTTTGACAAAGAATTTGGGTTTTAGTTTTTGCGGGAATTCCCGGGATCCCGGGAAATTTTAAAATGAATCCCGCTTTCCGGGAAATGAAAAAGTCCGGGAAAAACTCTAGTTGTACTGTGTAATTAGAAGATTTTCAGTAATGGTAAATTATGGTGTTTCTTGTGTCTTATTAAAAAAAAAAAAGTAAAAAAAAACACATAGCTCCTTATAAGGCGTAGCGAAGACAATTTGTTTTGTTTATTAAGTTAACTAAATAGTTTTGTTATATGCATATTGTTTTTACCTTTTGATTTTATTATTAATTCCTGAATTAATTAACATTTTATTAACAAACATAAAAGTTGTTTGGTAAAGTAATGTAAATATGGAACAAAATTTTACAACGTCTTAGACGAGGTGCTAACTTAACTTTCAGAAAACTGGTCGAAAAAAGTTTAAAAGTTTTAAAATAAATTTGATTTGAATTAACTGCTAACAATCGGAATATTCAGATTAAGGCTGGATTACTCAATGCTCCGTTATAAAATAACTCTCCGTTAAATTTAACTTTTTTATACAAATTTTGAGATAAGGCTCCGTTAAATCGGCAGTTAGCAGCTAACTTTTCATTGAGTAATCCGCCCTAAGAAATCTTTTAACTACACTGTGCAACAAATTTTGGGTCATCGCTTTGAGCATCAATGCCTTCAACTTCTTAAAAGTAGACCATAAAATCGACAAATTTACTAAAGGGCTTTGTTAAGTCAGTTCGAATTTCTTTTTTATAGCCCACTAAAGTTTTAATTTTTTTTTATCAAAGGCGCTTGGAAAACGCCAAAATACTATAATAAAAACACAGCTGAGCTTCAATATATGATGTCTTATTTTTTTAGAACAATTTAACCCTCTAACTGCCGTTTTAATGGGTCATTTTAGTTCTATTTTTAAAAACTAAACACAGAAATCTAATAAAACGTCCATTTAGAGGGTTAAAATGTTCTACAAATATTTTTCTCATAAAATTTTACTAGGGGTTGTTAAATGTTCAAAGTTTGTGCGACATGCGCAAAATGCTTAAAAAGGGTCAAGTGTAAACAATTAATGCTTGTTATTTTTTTTACCAAAGCAGTGTTAAAAAATATCGACAAAAAACAGTGCAAATATAGTTCTGAGCTAAAAATTATGTTCTGATGTGTTTTATAAAATTTGATGATGATTCTTTTCTTTGACCAAATTAACCCTCTAGCTCTCGTTTTAAGGGGTATTTTTTTGTCGTTTTTTAAAAGAAATACAAAAAAGTCCATAAAAATAGGCAAATATTTTCTGCATCAAATTTGACGCCTTTGATAAAAAAAACAAAAACTTCAGTGGGCTATAAAAAAGAAATCCGAACTGACTTTGCAAAACCCTTTGGTGATTTTGTCCATTTGATGGTCTACTTTCATATGGCGTTAAAGCCATTGAGGCTCATTTTTCTTGTTCCACAGTGTTATTACACGCAAAAAATTATGTTAGTAAAATCAACTGAATGTCAGTTAAAATAACTACTTTGTAAGTTGTTTTGGGGTCAACTACAAAAAAACTAACATGTAGTAAAAATAAAATATATATTTTTTTTTTAATTTTTTAGAAAAAAATTGAAGACCAAGTTTTTTTTTTTTTTTAAGTTGTGAAAAATAAGAAAACTAAAATTTATTTTTATATTTTGGAAAAAAACTTTAAAAATTTTTCAGAGACAAAAAAAATAACTACTTTAAATAACTGTTACTACATTACAGTACTTTTTTGTTAGTTGTTAAAAAAACGACTTAAAATAACTAACACAAATAGTTGTTTGATATTTTTCATACTAAAACAACTGGCTTTGTAGTTGAAAACAACTAACTACTGTAAAATAAACAAACAACTAACATGTAGTAACTTACATAATTTTCAGAGTGTAGGGGTTTTTTCCCGTAGAAACCCCGCCATCATCCTCTTAAGATTTCTACTATTGAAATATCTCAGATTTAAAGAAGTTTTTCAGCAATCATTTTGAAGCAAATTTTTATTTTTTCGAAGTTCAAAATCGTCGGGGTCGGAATAGTTTTTTGGTCAATATTAATAAGTTTTTTCATTACTGAAAAAGTGCTTTTATTGGTAAAAAAATTTTTTTTAGGTCTGTAAAAATTTTTTTTTGTTTTTGAAAAAAAAAAAAATAATTAGTTCTTTGCGGAAAATACAACGTTATATTCTCAAGAAGACATATATTTATAATTGAAATTAATTAAAAAATATTATTTTAAAAGAATTTTTTTTTTTAATTTTTACAGACCAACAAAAAGTTGAAATTTTTGTTTTCACTTTGTTCAGAACTTTCCGATTTGCAAGTCAAAAATTGTACACAAAGCCATTGTCCTACTGGTCCAATATTTTTGCGTGCTAATATCGACCCTTTAAGGAAATTTTTTCGAAGACGACGTTTTCAAAATTCGAAAAAAAATAAATTTGCTCCACCCTAATGGGTGGAGAGAACTTACAAAGTTTAGGGAGTATGAATAATTGAGCGTCCCTTTAAATTTAAACTTTCAAATTTCGTGTCGTAATACCTGTCAAACGATGGCAACGTTAGAGCTCATTATGGGAAAATTTATGAAAAAATTTTGTAAGGTCATCTTCAGTCGGCAACCAGCGGTCAAATTTGGAAAAAATGACGTATTTCTACCAAAATTCATGTCCGAATTTGTTGACCAAATCCGGCTCAACAATTCGGAAATTTTGCATAGCTTATTGGAAAAATATTTAAAAAAAATTCCAAACCCGCGATTTTGGTCCACAGATGCTGATTTTTAAACATAAAAAATATTTTTGATCTAAATTGGTCTCAAAAGTTGGAAAATGTTAAATATCTTAACTAAATAATATTAAAAAAATGTAAAAACGCGATTTTGGTCCAAAAATGCAGATCAGCGATTTAAGTCCACCACGGTGCCCTGGAGAGGATTTAAATAAAATTTTGGTGTTACTCCAATTTTTAGGCGGATTATGTTTTTAGACTATAAAAGAAGGAAAATGAACAAAAAAAGAAAAAAAAGTACTAGGCGCTTTTTTATCTGCGGGCAAAAAAAGAAAAGAAAAGAATTACAAAAAAAGAAAAAAGAATTTATTCTTTCAAATGCATTAAAATTTTTTTATACAGATGTAAATTTATCACATATTCACTTATCAGTGAGATTTAAATATACATGTGACATATTTTTTCAGATATGAGATAATAAAAGAATAATTTCACTATTTAGTGATACTAAATGAAATTTCTTCTTTAATTTAGTGAAAATTTTAACTCTTGGAGTTATTTCACATTTAAGACTGATCCTGTTTCTAGATTTTGAAGGAGGGAAGTTACACCAACAATACAAACAAAATTTTAAAAGCATTTTTGGCGAAATAAAAAAAAATAAAAAAGGGTATTTAGCGCATCCATAAGATTGACAATAAACAAATAGTCCC
Organism: Pegoplata infirma; assembly: GCA_963921195.1. Lineage (NCBI taxonomy): Eukaryota > Metazoa > Arthropoda > Insecta > Diptera > Anthomyiidae > Pegoplata > Pegoplata infirma. The sequence continues at coordinate 6,230,671 of OY992536.1, read as the reverse complement.
AACCAATTTCTTCATCTCTTTTTAAATTATTTTACTCTTCCTTAGGCACTGCAAACGCATTTTTCAATGGTTTTTACTATCGTTTTCTGATTTTTTTTAGTTTTGAAAAAACATTTTTAACAAAAAAGAATAAATTCTTTTAAAATGATATGACTCACTAATGTCTATATTGAGGGAACTTTGAGTTTTGCTGTCCGTCTGAGTAGTACACTGAAAACTTTTAAGAACTTACATTTTTAAATAATTTACAAGGACATATTTCATTTAGTTTCAATTAATAGTGAAATTATTCTTTTAAGTCTCATATCTGGAAAAATATGTTACATATATATTTAAATATCACTGATAAGTAAATATGTGATGAATTTACAACTGTATAAATAAATTTTAATGCATTTAAAAGAATAAATTATTTTTTGTTTTTTAGAAATTCTTCTTTTTGCCCGCCAAAAAAAAGCGCCTAGTACTTTTTTTCTTTTTTGGCTAATTTTTTTTTCTTTTATCGTCTAAAAACATAATCCACTTAAAAATCGGAGTAACACCAAAACTTTATTTAAATCCTATCCAGGGCACCGTGCCACAGATGCTGATCAGCATTTTTGGACTTAAATCATGTTTTTAAATTTTTTTAATATTTTTTACGTTACAAATTGGTCTTAAAAGTTTGAAAATGTTAGTTATGTTATCAAAATAATATTAAAAAAATTATTTTGGTCCAAAAATGCTGATCAGCGATTTTGCCATAGATGCTGGTCACCATTTTTAGACTAAAGTCGTGTTTTTATATTTTTTTAATATTTTTCACATCACATAATTAAACATTTTCCCAACCAATTTAGTAAAAAATGATTTATAAGTTTAAAAATCAGAATAATTTCTGTGTAGTTTGTTTTTGTGGGCTGCGTTTTTCTGTCGTCATTTGCGCTGGTAGCAACCGGAGTTAGCTCCCACAATTAGCTCTTCAATGGCCATCGTTCTTCAAATATTCTGTCATGAAATTCAAAAAATTATAAATTTCGGGACGCCAAATAAAAAATCAGTTAATTTGATAATAAAATTATAATAGAAAAACAGTTTTCGATTTTATACTTACAATTAGAATTAGTTATGTTTTTAACAGTGTAATAAAAGCTGTGCTTTTTACACTTTTCGTATTATTTTATTAAGATAATCACTTCGGAATATTTATCCCTACACCACTTTAATAGAGGATATAATGAGTAAGTTCTCATTTCTCACAAGAAAGGTATTTCAGAAGATGCACTCCGATTGTTTTAAAATTATATACATATCGTCACCTAAAAAGCAAAAGGCCCTAACTAACATTTTATTAATTTTACAGGAGAAGCAAAAAACAGTGAGGAGTAAAATTTTTAATTTGTTAATAACTTTGTTGGTTTTAATTGAATTGGGCTAAAATTTTGTGAGGACGTACATTTTGTGAATATGTATCAAAATTAATCACAAAATGATTACAAAATGTATTTCTAGTTGCGTTCATCGGCGATTTCGCAATTCACATGTCTTTAATTTTTGGCTATAAAATCGCTAATTTTTATTATGTGACCCTAAATAGTTTGTAGGGACGCACAGTGGACAATTTTGGTCATTTCCGGATCAAAAACCTGTAACTTTTGATTGGATCAATATTTTTGTATGCCTTCTTTTTTGTTGAATAGGTGAGACTTTAGGCTTTAATTTGTGCTTTTAATCATAAAAATCGACTGACGAGAACTAAAGTTGTGAAGGGTTAAAAATACATTTTCGATATTTTTGTTAAATTTTAGTATTAAAGTATAATGTTAGGACAAGTTAAATAGGTATTTTTTATATTTTCTAATTATTTTCAATTGAATTTTGCAACAGATGTTTATAAAAAGTAATTTTGTAGAAACATTCTTCAGAAAAGGTCAACATTTAGCCCCATAGACCTTTAAGGGCCAAATGTAGCAATTTAAAAAAAAAAATTACCGATTCATATAGATTTTCATTGGTGTCAAATATAAAATTTAACTGATATTTTATTGTAATACGACAAAAATAAGGAAGTTATAATAAAAAAATCCGATGTAAGTTGCCAAGATAAAAAAATAGTGAGTGTTAAATTCGGCTGTTGCCAAATCTTTCCAGAACCCTCCAAAAAGTGAACAAAATAAATAAAGTGTCTTTTTTTGTGACGGGGGGTGGTCGACGGGGGACTACTTCTACCTTTTTGGGAAAAATGTCTACAAGCTCATTAATTATAATGCGATTAAATAACACAATTTTAGCATTTATTGTTAAAGCCACGCCTCCAAACGGGGGCGGACCAAAAAAAAATACGTTTCTCAGTCTTTTTGACAAGCGAAGGTTTTTTAATTTTTATATTAATCAACATGTTGTTCAATTGTTGAACAAATATGCTAAAAAAATATTCAAAAAATGTTTTTTTGGGTTGTTTTTTTTTTTTAAGGGAAAATTGTTTCCCCCGAGGTCCGATTTTGCCCATTTACAAACTTAGCCAGTTATAAGTAATTTTTTTTGTCGAACTTCCGGGGTCTAGCTCTTTTGATTTGGAATACATCGTGCTTTCCACAGACAGACGGACGGACATCGCTAGAATATCTTAAAATTGATCATGGATCAATGTTGTATGTATTTTATGTGGTCCTAGACCGATATTTCGTTGCGTTACATACGGAATGGCAAATTGAGTAGGGCATAATGAGCGAAATTAATGAATAATTAAATTTTTATTTATTATTAATTTGTGAGTTCGTCAACATTTTTGCATGCCATTTGTTTAAAGGCACGAAAAGGCAGCTGGTTTTAGATGTATCTTTTAGATAATAAGTTTAACTTTAATTCTATGTTATAACTAGATTGGAGGAAAACGGCGCTTACAGTTAAAATCCTATTCAAAGTTGCGTAGGTTAGCAAAAAAATATTATATACTTCAAATGAATATATTTCAAACCTGCTAACAATATATGCAAAGCTCATAACAAAAAAAGAATCTGGACAAGTTACCCTTTCCAACATGGTATAACAATCCTAAAAAAAATAATTAGAAATATTAAAAATACGCACTTGAATATGGTATAATTTTATCTCCCCAAATCTTTAAGGTCGAAAGTAGTGTTTTCGGTCGCCATTTTCGAATAGTTCTGTTGACATAATAACTATAATTTCTGAAAATAATTATTGCTTGACATCTTAGCTTGACGATAGATCTTGTTTTATGGTTAATTTCAAACATTTGCAAAAATCAATTATGAGATGCATTCACCTTATATAATCCACTGTGGGACGTGTAGGTTAATAAAATACACCAGAATCTATCAAAATACCTATTTTGAATTCTTTGTTAGTTAGGGCGTTTTGCATTTTAGGTGACAATATGTAACTTTGTCAAAAAATCTTTAAAACAACTTTTAGTAAAAATTAGAAAACTTTTGGCAGATTTTTCTGTTAAAATGGATACTTTAACTAAAATCTCTGTCATTCGGTTTTAGAAAATAATAGAAATATTTCTGTAATTTTACTGATTTGCTGAATTAAAAAAAAAAAAAATATCCAAATTTCAGCTGATTATTTTGTATTTTACAGAAAAAATCAGTTTAGTTCAAAAATTAACTAAATAAATTTAAACCGAGTAGTGCAAAAAACACAGCTATTAAATTTTTAATATTTTATATAATTTTTTTTAGCTAAAGTATAGTACATAAATTGCATTAAGTTTAAATCACATTTAAGTTTTTTATTTCTTTCTTTCTGTTTTTTTTTGGTTTATGTGTACGATTATAATGTTTATTCATTTGTAAGAGAAGGAAAAAAAAGTATTGCGTTCGATATCGTTAAATTTATTTGAGTGTATAATGACAAAGTTACGTGCCAAGCAAGTTATAGATATTTTTTTTTCTCATAATTTTCTTTTCTAGCTAATGTAGTGAATGAATGAAGAATATCTTCATATTTTATGGGTGATTGGTTTGAAAACAGAAAAATAAATGCTTCTTTTTTTTGTAAGAAAATAAATCCTTTTTTTCAAAACATTTTTGCCATTTTTATTTTTATATGATAAAGTGCAAGAAGTGTATAAAATTCGTAGTGAAACTTGGATTGTTTTTTTATTCCAAATGTAAGATTGTTTGGTAATAATGTGTTAAAGGTGTGGATTTATTAGATATTTTATTTTTTGGTTTTTAGTTAGTTCCATAAGATAATATATTTTGTTTTTTGTTAGTTTTTTTTTTGCTATAAATGCTCTTATAATTTACAGCTTATCGCATAAATATAAATTCTATATCGTGATTTATCGTGTGTTGATTTTTGGAATTTATTCCTATTTTTTTTTAGTCTACAAAAGAATACATAACGACGATTTTGATGTAATTGATAACGATGATAATCATGATGATGATAATGATAACATTTATCCATAATGCTACCTTGTATCCATATTATAATAATTTATTAATAATACTACTAATGATATCAGCAAATGTTTCATTTTCAATCTTATTGATGATGTTGATATGTGTAACGGTTGGGAGGCGGTATTACAGGCATCAGCATCACTACAACTTTGTAGGCAACCATGGACATATCTGTGATAAATTAAATAAAGTTAATTACACAAGGATAAACAATAATTAAAAATATAATTAAGTTTTCAAAATAATGTGCTCTATTCGGAAGTTTACTTTCAACTCAACTTGGATCCGGGGATTTGAAAATATTGTTTTGTTTGTCCTTTTTGTGGGCGTGAATATAAAAAGTTTGAATAATAATAAAACTTGTTTCATCAGTGCAAATGCATAATAAATGAGTTTGTTGCAGGATATAAAAGGGTCGGCAAAGCCGAGTTGAACGCTCTACCTGTTTTTTTATAAAAAACTATGATTTTTTAATGCATTAATTTAGTCAGAGTTAAAATAATCTACATATTTTACTTTAAAAAGCTCGCAACTTTTTAAATTTTTTTGCCACCAAAAGATAATTGCTTTTTGATACCACTGACAAGGAAGGCGTCCACAGGGCACCAGCCGATTGTCCTGAAACTTGCATATAGGAAAGAGGGGAGCAAAATAAGAGTTACCTGTTTTTTTTATAGCTGCCCAATCTCACATTTAGCGGGTCAAAGGGGAGGGGGACAAACGTATTTTTTTAGTTTTTTTGAGGATTTTTCCCATTTCTTCAAAAGAAACTATATGAACATTTTATAAAGGTCGAAAGGTTTTTTTAAGACCTACCCAATGGTGTATCGGTCGTGTCCAAATTCGGCTTCGTAAAGTTCGTTATTGTCGAAAATGTGTAATCGTTGGGTTATATGGAGATGTATATACGTCCGACCTCCAAAATCATATGTAACAAGTAAGAAAGTTATAGTCGGTCAAAACCGACCATATGATACCCTACACTAGTGTTTTCCGGAAAATGGGTCCCAAGTCCGAACATGGGCCGATTTGATTTGTCTTTTGTTAGATCTTTATTAAGTGTAGAAAACAAGCACATATCAAATTTTAGTGGAATTGGTTTATTTTTTTGCCAATAGACCGATTTAACTGAATATCGGTCGAAATTTTTATATGGGGGACTAAGTCCAAAAATGGTCCAATTATATTCCGATTTGATAAGGTTACTAAAGTACACGTTTAACACCTAAAAATAAAATTTTTATCAAATATTTCCATTTTTATGAATTTTTAAGCGAATTATTTGAATATCGGGAGGGTGGTTTGTATGGGGACTACCAGAAGGACTGACCCGGTTCCTTTGAAATTTGGAATGGTGATTAGTGCATACAAAATTTAATTAACTGTTAAATTTCAAAGCGATATCTATTACAATACGGTTATTAGAGTCATAAAAGCCTAGTCTAAAGGGGGCGTTTGTATGGGGGCTAGGTCTTAACATGGACCGATTTTCTCCAATTTCAATAGGTTTCGTCCTTGATGCTTAAGTTTTAAATTTTAGGCAAATTGATTGAAAATTGCGATCTGTATCGTGCTTAAACCGATAGATGGACAGACGGATGGACGGACATCGCTAAATCGACTCAAAAAGTAATTCTGAGTCGATCGGTATACTTGAAGGTAGGTCTAGGACTAATATTTCGGGTAGTTATAAACATCAGCACAAACTCATTATACCCTGTACCACAGTGTGGTGTAGGTTATAAAAATCTCTATCAAAATTAAGCTGACCCATATTTTTTTTGTTTATCGAAATTCCTACTAGTTCGGCTTTTAGACGTATTTTCCTGAAAGCCCTTAATTTTTCATAAGATGGCAACCCTTTTTTAAATTTGAGATTGGGCAGCTAAAAAAAACAGGTAACTCTTATTTTTTCCCCTCGTTCCCATATTAAAGTTTCAGGACAGTCGGTGGGTGTCCTGTGAAAGACCTTCCTTGTGAGTCGAAAGATTTTCGACATTTTAGGAACATTTCTAAAAATGTTGAAAATAATTCGTGGTATAATTTTTTCTTTAGCTCGAAAGTATGCACTAATTTTTTTATCGGAAACCGTTTGACTCACAATCAGTGGTGCTCAATTGAGATCAGAATGTTACTTCTTTTAGTAATCGTTTCCATGTAGAATTAAGACTTAAAAAAATCATTAAAATTAAAAACAAGTAGAAAAGTTAAACTCGACTTGGCCGAATCTATGAATACCCTCCACAATACCCTTTTAAAGGATAGTAAATTTTTTAATTTGAAAAAAAATAACAATTTTGATTAGAAATATTTTATTTTGAGAAAAAAACTTTTGTCCTTTTTGGAAAACAAAAATAATTTACTCATTTTTTTGAGTGTAAAATTTTTTTCGAATTTTATATTTTTTTTTACTGTAAAAAAAATTCTGACTGACAAAAATACTCTGTAAAGTAATTTTGTGGCTTATAATTGTTTATTTTGCTTATAACTTTTTAACCACTGGACCGTTTTCGCTGAATTGCAAACCAACCTGACCAGGTAAATGCCCAAGATATATGCCAAACTTCAGGAGCTTCCGTAAAGTCTTTCAAAAGTTAGCGTGTTTTCAACAGACAGACGGACGGACGGACATCGCTAGATCGTTTTAAAATCGATCGAGGATCATGAATATATATTCTTTATGGGTTACTAGACCAATATTTCGAGATGTTACAAACGGAATGACAAACATATACATATACCGTCAATCACTAGAGTGGAGGGTATAAAAAAAGTAAAAAACATATTTTTTTTTGTCGAAATGAAATGCGTATTGCCGAATAGAGCACAATTATATTATTATAAATACTGACCTATCATCATAATAAAATTTACCACAATGTGACATGCGTATAATTTCCGTATCTGTGGTCAGGGTGCCACTATCCAATGCACATCCTCTTACTGTTATTGTTTCACCTGTATCGTCTGTTAAAAAAAAAAAAAAAAAATAATTAGAATTTAGGCAATAAATAAAAGGAAAAGTGTATGAGTTTTAAAAATATTCAATGAGCGTGTTCAGCAGAGAAACCTGCTACTCAACAGTTGAAATGTAGCATGTTTTGATTAGTTGACTTTGCTGAACGCATTTTTTTATGAATGTTTTAAAATATTGGAATAAATGATTTTTTTTTAAATATTTTCATTTATTTTTTCTGTGGAAAAATTTTTTTTTATGATTTTTTTTGAATAACGTCAAAAAAATAAATGTTTCAATAAAACAGCTTATTCATCAGTTTGTGATCAAATGTAGCATAATTTTTTAACGCTACCAGTGATGACAAGCGCTCACTCAACATGTTGACTGAAATGTCAAAAATTAAACCGTTCAGCAGAATGTTGAGGAGCAGCTGAGTAGCAGATTTCTCTGCTACTCACTGATTTTTTGATAAATGTTCAAAAACACTTTTTAGCAAATTTACAGAATTTTGTTTGTTAGCATTTTTTTTATTAAGATTTTGTAAGTTTAACAAAATTGAAATAAAAAAAATTATAAAAATATGTACATATATAGTATTCTGTTTTTAAGAAAATTTTCCAAGTTTTTTTTTTTTATTTAAAAACTATTATCACTTTGAAAAAAAATCTTTTTGTCTCGAAAAATTACAACAAACTGTTTCTGTTGATTTTTTTGTTTTGTCTGTGTTTTTTGTTTTTTTCTTTAATTTTTAGAAAAATTTAACTTAGCGAGTTATAAATTTTTTTTCTTAAAAGTTTTTATATTTTCCTAACGATAAATTTCTAAAAATTAAATCATATATCCACTTTAAACACTGTTCATTTCAAATTCTTTCCACTTAAACTTACCATAGTATCCAGCAATTTTAATACATGCTGTTGCTGGAAATAGACCATCTCTACCCTTGCGTCCACCCATACAGGGAGACTCCAATATGGCGGTTGAGTAATTATTGTGAAAAGGATCATCACAAGCCTTGTTGGCACCATTATATGAAACACATTTAAAGCAATCAATGCCTTGGACTGTAATACAAAAAAAAAAAATATAAACATGGTACAAATACAAATGGGAAGAGTCAATCAGAAAATCGTTTTTGAGATTAACAACTCATACACATACATAAGACATTCCACACCAAATGTCCAGCAAAACAAAACTTTTGACCCATGAATGTCTGGATATGGCATATGAGTATCAAAAATTTTTGAAAATACCCAGCAAAAACTAGGTAATGAGTACCCATTCCCAATTGGATTACCTGCTAATGAGTACTAAGTACTCGCTGCGTTACTTTATACCCCCAAAAAAGGCCTTACTTTTAACTTACATCGTAAATGATTTGCAATCTGAATTTTAAAAACCAGTTAAGTTTCATAAAAATATGTAAAAAACTATTTTACTCTTAATTTATTTTCTCTCATTTAATAAGAGTAACTAAACAAACAATGCAGTCACCTTTTCAACTTTTTGTAAGCCAGCTAGGAATGGGCTATTATTTTTTAGCATTTTCGTAAGCGAACAAAGAAGGCCTTGCCTCTAATGACATCGCCTTGTTAAAGTAATTAAGAATGAAATTGGGACGTAACTAGTTACTCATTTTCGTTATAAACCCAAAGTTAATTACTTGGTAACGGAAGTTTTTGCTGGGTAACTCATACGCCATGTTGTAACTCATACGCCATGTTGAGACATTGAAAGACAAGAGAATTAAAGAATTTTTATGAAATTTAATATTCAAATGCGATTTTCTCGAAAAGTACGAAAAATGCCCTCCTGATTTTTTTGTATCGATAGACAAACATATAAACTTTATAACAAAAATGTGGGAGGATTTTTGATAAATTGACCTTTTTTAAAAAATGAAAAATTTCAGAAAAATTTGGAAAATTTTGCAAAATAAAGATTTTTACTCGATAGCCTATAAAAAAATATACAATATTGTAAATTTTTGAGATTGTGTTGCATTCCGTTTTAATTGGATAAATATTAAATCAAGAGAACTTGACAAAAAATTTTATTTAAATAATGAAAAATATCATAAATTTTATAAAAGAACAAATATTTTTCTATGAAAACTTTTATAACTTTTATGAAACCTTTCATAAAAATCATGAAAAAATTTATATATTTTATGAAAGACTTCTTAATAGAAACATATTTTTTCATTTAATCTATGAATATTTTCATAAACATATAAAACTATTCTTAAAAAAAAATTACCCATTTTTATCACTTTTATGAAACTTTTCATAAAAATCATAAACAATTCATTAAATCTACGAATATTTTCATAGCACATTTGAAACTATTCATAAAAAATTTATTACCTAAATGATTTAATTCATTAAATTAATGAATTTCATCATTAAAAGTATAAACACAAATCATTACCTGTGTGAATAAGTTTTCACATATTCTATGAATTAATGATAATTCTATGAACTTTTTATTGCACTCAGAAAATTATGTAAGTTACTACATGTAAGTTGTTTGTATATTTTACAGTAGTTAGTTATTTTCAACTAAAAAGTCAGTTGTTTTTGTATGAAAAATGTCAAACAACTATTTCTGTTAGTTATTTTAAGTAGTTTTTTTGAATAACTAACAAAAAAGTACAGTTATTTAAAGTAGTTAATTTTATTTTTTTTATCTCTGAAAAATTTTCAAAGATTTTTTCCAAAAAAATAAAAATAAATTTTCGTTTTTTTATTTTTCACAACTTTTAAAAAAAAAAAAAAAAAAAAACTTTGAAAAAATTTGGTCTTAATTTTTTTCTGAAAAATTTTTTGAAAAAAAAAAAAATAAATATAGATTTTTTTATTTTTACTACATTTTAGTTGTTTTGACTACAAATTTAAGTAGTTTTTACTACATAAGACAGTTGTTTTTTGTCAGTTAAAATAACTAACATTGTTAGTTGATTTAACTGAAAAAGTAGTTGACCCCAAAACAACTTACAAAGTAGTTATTTTAACTGACATTTTCAGTTGATTTTACTAACATTATTTTTTGAGTGTGGCTCTGATTTCGATGAATTCTGTTTCATCGATTTTATGAAGGGCATTATTGGCTGACTTCTAATTACTTTTTTTCATAGAATTAAAGTACTATTTCATAGCCGTAATGAACAAAATTCCTTCAGTCCATACCACCTATTCAGACATTCATAGGACACAGGTTTTTTTGTTGCGGGACATATAGTGTGAAATAGCTCACATGTGTGTGCGAAAACTTACCATTTGTTACCATCATAGACAACATCAACAATATGACACATACAACTCCTGTAATGGTTAAAGACCACAAGTTAAAAGGCAATGGCAGCGACAGCAGCATATTGTTTAAAAATTTCAGCAGCAATTGATGTTGTTGGGGTTTTGTTCTTCTACTTCTTTATTGGACTTGTTTTCGATATCTAACTAAACTATTTTCTAAAATGTTGAGGTGATGGCTGTGGTATTTAGTTATGATGTTGATGATGATGATGTTGATAATGCTTCAGTTTTTTGTATTTTTTTTTTTCAGTGTTGCGGTAGTAGTCAATATTACCAACCTATACTATGTTATGTATGTTGTTGAGGGTGTACTGTGTTGTATGTTACAGTTGCTACATTTGCTATAGTTGCACGATTTGTTGTATGAGAGCCACTTGTAAATTTAAGATGATTTAACTTTGCTGCTACTTTAACTATTGTTGTTGTGGCACGCATGGTTTTATGGTTTTAGGATATCGTTAAAGTCATTTTTGCACAGATTTAGTCATATTGTAGCATTTTTCCAAACTGATGCCATTACAAGACACAAACACATTCAAATATGGGTAGTTTAGACATTATTGGTGATTATTGCTATTCTGTAAGGAAAAGAAAAAAAGTAAAATTTAGTAGGAAAATCAATGTTAGGCATAATTTTTTACTTTTTAAATTGTTTTTTTTTTTTGTTGCTGTTCAAGTATCACACTTGATACTTGATACTTGTAACACATTTGGTCATTATACGTGCTCATATAATATACATATGGGTTTTACATTTGTATAAATATTTATGTCATACACTCACAAATTATTGTTAGTAGAAATAAATAAATTAAAAAGGCGTTGTCTTTATGTAAAAAAACAATGGAGTTAATCTTTATATATATGTCCTTTATTTATTTAAATATGTACACTACTTATACTTTAGTATAACTAATATAGTTTTGGTATAACTAGTAAATACTTAAATATAATGTTCACGAGGAACATAGGGCGTTAACAAACTCTCTCCAACTATTTCTATCTCTTGCAAGTAACTTGATTTGATTCCATGTTGTTTGAGCTGATTCGAGTTATTTTCTTGTGCAACGTGTCCATGTGTTACGAGGTCCAATCAAGGGCTTCTCTAGCAATATCGTTCTGTGGTCTTCTGAGGATATGACCGATCCATTTACGTCTTCGTATATCGAATTCGATTGGACAACAACCAGCCTGCTGCCAAAGATCTTCATTGGATATCCAATTTGGCCAGAAAATAATTAATCTTTGCTGTCTCAAAACTAAAAAAATTGTGACATTTTGGAAAAAATTTTCCAAACAATGCTTATTTTTTAAATAAGTTTTACTTTAAATTTTCTGAGTGTAAATATTGTTTGTATGTGTAAATGTGATTGGTACATTATTTAAAAAGTCATTTCGAACATACAAAAAAAAACAACATTAATACAGATTCGCGTGACCCTCTTACGTTTTCTTGGGGAGTAAATAAAAAACTAATGTAAACCCCATAAAATTGATTATACCAAGAAAAGAAACAAAATACATTAATACAAAAAAAAATAAAAAAATCCTTAAAAAAATAATGTACTTGTACAAAACCTAAAAACGATTTTGGAAATATAAAAAAAAATAAAAGTTATAAATTTTACTTTCAACAACATTTCATGCTTACACCATAAAAAGAGAAGGAGAGAGAGAGGGGTGATGAATGATTTGTAGAATGGGTATTAACGAGACATTTTATGAAGTTCTGCTGTTTTGATGGTAAGGAAGTTGAACAGTTTGGGGGGGTGTATGGTTTTTATGGCCAAAAGTGTAAATAATTGCTTTGCACTGTTCAATATTTGTTTTTTATTGGTTTGCAACAGATTTTTATGACCCGCTAATTCCCCAATGTTATACAAAAATGTGATGTGATGAGAAAACAAGATTCTATTATGAACACTGTCTTTGTCAAAAAAAAATATAAAAAAATACAATATCAAACAACTGAAGTATGAATTATGACATTTATAGAAATAATATGACAATAGGTTAAAAGATTAACTGGCAGAGATTTGTAAGAGAAGAAAAATTAACTTACAAAGTATTTATGCGTTTTTTTTTATTATTTATTTAAAATTAACTGCAAACGTGATAAAAATATTTCTTGTTAGGTTTTTTAAATTTTCAAATAAGGACGGCAAAAATTAAAAAAAAATTTAGTAAAATGAATCTAAAGAATGTGAAATTTTTTTAACTATGAGGGAAAAACTTCAGTGCTTGATGTCTTTAAAAATAAATGTGTCAGGGAAATAAATATATGAGGCATTCCACACCAAATGTTCAGCAAAAAAAGTTGTGTCGTGTCAATATGAAATCATTTGCAAAGTATTCGCTCTTAGGGTACTAATAAATAACAAAAATAAAATTTAAGTTTTTTCAAAAAGTGGGCCTTGTAGGCGTGGTCAAAAATTGAAAATATTAAACTTTTTTGCCTGAGCATCTTTACTTCAATATTTATGCAAATTAAATGAAACACAGTAAAGTCTTAAAGACAAAAGTTTTTTTATAAATTTTTGTATGGGCTATCGATTAAAAAAAATAAAAATTGGGAAATTTTCAGAAGAAGTTCTGAGTTTTTAATAACGATTACGCACGCTCATAAAAGAAAAAATTTAGTCACGCACGATATTTTATTTTGCTCACGCTCATTCACGCACACGTGAGTAGAAAAAAATAAGTCACTGTCACGATGTTCACGTGAGCGTGAGTAAAATAAAATATCGTGTTTGAATAATTTGTTTTTCTTTCATTAGCGTGCGTGATCGTAAAAAAAAACTCACTCACGCTCTTATCGCCTCTTAAAATATTTTTTAAGTATTGATATTACTCATACGCACACGTTTTATACACCATTATTGTATAAAATTAGCGTATTGCAAACTTTGACATTTGATTTCCCAAAAACAAGGAAAAACACATCTCTGAAAATTTCAGAACTGATAGAAAAGCACTTAAACTTTTTTTTAAAAAAATTAAAAAAAAAAAAAATTTTTTTGATAAATAAAGTTTAAGTTTAAATTTGAAAAATTCAGAATTTCTTTTGAAAATTTTCCAATTTTTATTTTTTTAATCGATAGCCCATATAAAAATCTATAAAAAACTTTTGTCTTAAAGACTTTACTGTGTTTCATTTAATTTGCATAAATATTGAAGTAAAGATACTCAGGAAAAAAAGTTTGATATTTTCAATATTTGACTACGCCTACAAGGCCCACTTTTTGAAAAAACTTAAATTTTATTTTTGTTATTTAATAGTGCCCTAAGAGCGAATACTTTGCAAATGATATCCCATTGAAACCACTATGGTTTTTCTGTAGTGAAACAGTTGGTGTGGAATGCCTCATATGTATTCTAGTGTCGTTAGTAGTTCCTTAAACTAGATCCTACAAACAAAAGTATCGGGAAAACAGAAATTAACCGCATTTCCAAATCATCTGGGTCCAAGTCATAGGGGTGAAATGAAGAAGTTTCTCTCATGTGTATGCATTACTGACAGCACACGCATGTAACTTTTGACGTTTCATACAAAACATAAACAAACACCGCAAATACAGATGTCAAATTTAAATTTTCGAATTTCATGTCGTAATACCTACCAAACGATGTCCACGTTAGAACTGATTGTGGGAAAATTTATTAAAAAATTTCGTAAAGTCAAAGTTGGATAAAATAACGTATTTCGACCAAAATTGATGTCCGAATTTTTTTTTTACCAAATCCGGCTCAAAAATTCGGAAATTTTGTGTATATTATTGGAAAAATATTTTAAAAAATCCAAAACCCCGATTTTGGTCCACAGATGCTGATTTTTAAACATAAAAATATTTTTTTATCCAAATTCGTCTCAAAAGGAAAATGTTAAGTTCGTTATCTAAATAATATTAAAAAAATATAAAAACATTATTTTGGTCTAAACATGCTGATTTATGATTTTGGTCCGCAGATGCTGATCAGCATTTTTGAATCAAAATCGTGTTTTATATTTTTTTTAATATTTTTTAGATAACAAAAGTGGGAAAATGTGAAGTGTCCCAGCAAAACTTTGGTAATGGGTAGTGATTATATAACACATTACCATGTAATGTATATAACTTATTTGTAGCATTATTTTATTATGTCTTACCAAACATTTGTTCCACAACGTATTATTTTCAATTGAAAAATAATACATTACTAATAATTTGCTACGTAATGCATGATTATTGGAAAAAATGTATTTCATATTTATTATTTCTAAACATTAAATCATGGATGACTTATATTTGGTTACATTATGTGTTATTTCCAAAATTGAAATAATGCATTATTTATAATTGGATGCATAATGCATTACAATAACATAAAAAATAATTATTTTATAAAAAAAATGCATAAGTTTAAACTAGAGATGAGCTCACGACAGGAAATTTCAAACGACACACACTCACGAGCCTATTTTATCTACTTACACTCACTTACAATCACGTGAGTAAATTTAATACAAAATTACTTTTTCATTACTCGTAACACCTTATATATTATGTTCTGGTATGCTATATTTTATACCTTCCTCGTAACCTATAAAATACTTATCATATATTTTACACCTTACTCGTATTCTTCGTTATAAATTTATGACTTATTTTATACCTTACTGGTATTCTTTGTGATAATGTGGATGCATTACTTTGAGTCTCATCGCCTGTTAAAATCATCAATGCTGCAATGTATAAAATAAGAGATCCTATACCTTATTTTATACCTTATTTGATAATCTAAGTTTTGCTGGGTTGCCTTAACTATAGGCAACCAGTTGTCTTTTAATGTTTATATGATCACGATTACAAGCTCTTTGTCTCCCGCTCTTAAAATTTTGGTACTTGATAACAGAAGGTACGAAAACTGTTAGACGAGGAAAATACGATAATGTTAAATTAACATTGTTGGTTTGACAAATAATGCTAACTTTTTATATCGAAAAAGCGCTTAATAAATTTTGAAACAATGTAACAATTTATAATTATTATGGTAATATTATTTAAGAAATACCTTTAAAAGTGTTTAAAACAAATTGTCAGCAAATAAAAAGTCATTGGATTTCCCGATAACCCACAAAAAAAAAATTTTTTTACAGCTAGATGAAAAAAAAACGCTAGCTTTAGTCTGAAAATCGCCAAATTGCAATATATTTTTTTTTTTTATATCGAACTTAAGGGATTTTTTTTGGTTTGATCAAACGTCCAGTTTGATGGCGGACTTAGCAAAGGGAATTTAAGAGAGCGTTTAACAGAAGAAGGGAGACTTCACATATCTTTAAGTATTGATAGTCTTTGACGATTACACCTTATAAACACGATTACAATCATTATCGTATTAATAAATCCGTTCTCCAAACTTTTTCATTACATTAGGTTTTTGAGAAATTTGAAATATCCGTATCAAAGTCTGCCTTTAATTTTTCGATTGAAAAATATAAAAAAGTACTTTTCAATTAAATTAAATAAATCCTTGAAAAAAAAAAATTAACTTTAACATCTCACTTTCACTTTTTTTTATAAATAATAGAAGTTTTTATTACTTTTTTTTGTTTTCTTGCCATCTAAAGGATGTAATAAAATATACATAATAATATTTATTAACAATAACAACAAGATGTTTATGAAAGAAACAATTATAATTATAACAACATAAAAAAAATCAAATAAAAATGTTTTCATACTTTTAGTTGTTCACACAAATTAACTTTAGTTTATAAGAAAATTAACACCAAAAACACATCATCACTTATTCATAGAAAACCCTATTTCAAGGTTTAATATAGAAAACTGGGTATGAAAATAAGAATTTCTGGCAAAGAAATGAACGTCGGTCGTCGTCGTCGTTATTCATAAATAACTTTTAACAACAAGCGGTTGTTTGTTTGTTTGTTTGTTAGTTTGTTTTTGGTGGATGTAAATGGTGGAAGTCGTAGTCTCAGACGTAGTTAGCGTAGTCAGTTAGTCGTTTAGTCAGTCTGTCGTAGTTTATAGCAGAACATAGTGGTGCACTGACAACATCTGTTAATTATATTTTAAAAAATTGCATGAACATTGTGTAAGTCTGTCTGTCTCTCTGTCGTATTGTTGATGGCGGCTGTTACTTTCTACGGGTTGCTTTTCATTCAAACATAATTTTGTATGAGTAATAAACACTTTTTCTTGATTATAACGATATTATTTCATGTTGGGTTTCTTCTTAAGGATTTATGAATGGAATTATAATATACAACAGCTGTACTGCTAAAAAGAACATTTAAGAAATATGACGTATTTAATAAATAAAATGTAAGGATTTATTTTTGTAAATGATACGAGAAAATTGCACTTTATGTGAGACATCGAAAACGAAATCAAAACCAACCATTTTTCAAATCTGTTAAATATTTTCTATAATTTTCTGAATCAGAAACTGAGATTTTTGCTAAGTATACAAAAAATGTCTCAGAATCTGAGACTTTTTCTATACAAAAAATCCCCGCGAATTTTGTACTCTTGCCCAAAACATTAAATCATGATAACGTTTTGCTAAAGATTTGTGTGTACTTGCAAAGCTAATTTTTTTTTTAGAAAAAATAATGTTATATTCATCTGCCATTTCATACAAAACGAATCGAAATATCGGTCGAGGACCCTATTAAGTTTATGTATTATTGATCCATTTCTAAGACACTCTAGCAATATACATCCGTCCATCTGTCTGTGAAAAGCAAGATGCAGTCCAAACCAAAAGAGCTGTAAACTTGGTAAATGAGTGTATTACTTAAGTGCAAAAAGTGTTTTTACATTTTGAAGAGTATAAAATATTCTAAATCGAAGATTTAACACTCTCACTTCTTTTTTGTACATTTGTTAAACAAATGAAACATTTTAATGTCAAGTTTAGTTTAAACTTGGTGAAAAAGTAGTTTTGGTAAAAAATAGAAAAAATTAATTTTTTTTTTTTTAAAAACAAAATTATGTTAAAAAAATTTGATGAAATCAAAATTTTTGGTGAAAAAAAAATTTTTTGAAAAAAATGTGATGAAAAAACAATTTTTGATAAAAAAAAATTTGTAAAAATTAAAAAAGGATAAAAAAAATGATGAAAAAAAATTGATGAAAAAAAAAATATTGAAAATCAATTTGATGTAATAAAAAATTTGATAACAAAAAAATTGATAAAAAAAATAAAATTTGATGAAAAAAATAAAAATTTAATAAAAAATAAAAATTATGAAAAAACAAAATTGGTAAAAACAAAAATTGTTGAAAAAAATATTTTGTGAAAAAAAAAAAAATTTATGAAAAAAAAAATTATGAAAAAAAATTTAATGAAAAAAAAAATTTTTTTTGACGAAAAAATTTTTTTTTTTGATAAAAACAATTATTTTTTTGTTGAAAAATACAAATCGAAGTTACAAACCTTTTTGGTTTTAAGAAAATGAAAACAGTAATTCTTATTATCTTCTTTGTTTGTCGGTGGTTTATGTAGTCAATCTGAGGTGGCTTCAGGCATCATTTTTAAAATAAGACACCAGCCTAAAAACATTATCATGTTAAAATATTTCAGAATCTGAGACTTTTTATATACAAACAATTATAAAGGTTAAATTCGACTTGGCCGAATCTATGAATACCCTCCACAATGCCCTTTTTTAAGGAAAGTAAATTTTTTAATGTACAAAAAATTAACAATTTTGATAAGAAATATTTTATTTTGAATAAAAAACTTTTTTTTTGTCATTTTTGTAAAAAAAAAAAAATAATTTATTATTTTTTTTTTTGAGTTTACAATTTTTTTTGAGTGTACATGTTTTTTTAGTGTAAAAATATTTCTTAGTGAAAAAAATACTGTGTAAAGTAATTTTGTGGCTTATAATTATTTTTAAAGCTTGTCTTTTTAAAAATCGGGTTTTTCAACACGTGAATTTTAGGTGAATCTAACTTGAAATTCAGGGTTTTGGTTATAACTTTTGAACCACTGAACCGATTTGGCTGAGATTTGAAACGAATATGTGTCACACTT
This sequence comes from Pegoplata infirma, assembly GCA_963921195.1. Lineage (NCBI taxonomy): Eukaryota > Metazoa > Arthropoda > Insecta > Diptera > Anthomyiidae > Pegoplata > Pegoplata infirma. The sequence continues at coordinate 6,211,931 of OY992536.1, read as the reverse complement.
CAGCACTCTCAGAATTGTCGTTCGAAAGTTACCGTATGTTTTATCTCGAAAATTCATGAAAAACCCTTGCCGAAATTCAGTCTTTTGCTCATAATTGCAATACCAACCTGACCAGGTAAATGCCCAACATATGTGCCAAACTTCAGAAGCCTCCGTAAGGTCTTTCAAAAGTTAGCGTGTTTTCAACAGACAGACAGACGGACAGACGGACGGACATCGCTAGATCGTCTTAAAATCGATCGAGGATCATGAATATATATACTTTATGGGGTCTTAGACCAATATTTCGAGGTGTTACATACGGAAAGACAAACTTATATATACCCTCTATCACTAAAGTGGAGGGTATAAAAATGTTTCAGAATCTGATACTTTTTCTATACGAAAAATGTCTTAGAATTTGAGTTTCACAATCTGAATTTCGGAATCTGAGACTTTTTCTATACGAATAATGTCTCAGAATCTGAGACTTTTTTAATACAAAAAATGTCTCAGACTATTAAATTTTTCTGTATGAAAAATGTCTCAAATCTAAAACTTTTTCTATATGAAATTGTCTCAGAATCTGAGACTTTTTATGTACAAAAAGCTTTTCAGAATCTCACAATCACAATTTCACAATCTGAATCTCAGAATCTGAGACTTTTTCTATACGAATAATGTCTCAGAATCTAAAACTTTTACTATACGAAAAATGTCTCAAAACCTAAAACTTTTTTTATACAAAAATTTCTCAGAATCTGAGACGTTTCAGAATCTAAAACTTTTTTGTTCAAAAAATGTATCAGAATCTGAGACTTTTTTTACACGAAAAACATTTTATAATCTCTCTCAGAAACTGAGACCTTTTCAATACAAAAAATGTCTCAAAGTCTGAGACTTTTTCTATACAAAAAGTGTCTAAAAATATGAATCTGAGACTTTTTCTATACGAAAAATGTCTCAGAATCTGAGACTTATTATATACAAAATATGTTTCAGAATCTGTGACTTTTTATATACAAAACATTTATCAGGATCTGACACCTTTTTTATACGAAAAACGAATCTGAGATTTTTACTTTACGAAAAATGTCTCAGAATCTGAATTTCTGAATCTCAGAACCTGAGACTTTTTCTATACAAAAAATGTTTCAGAATCGTAGACTTTTTCTATTCGAAAAATGTCTCAGAACCTGAGAATTTTTCTATTCGAGAAATGTCCCAAAATATGAGATTTTTTTCTATACGAAAAATGTCTCAGAAACTGAGGCGTTTTAAATATGAAAAATTTCTCAGAATCTGAGCCATTTTTCATAATCTAAGACTTTTTCTTTATGAAAAGTGTCTCTGTATCTGAGACTTTTTCTATAGAAAAAATATCTCAAAATCTGAGACTTTTTTATACGAAAATTGTTTCAGAATCTGAAACTTTTCTACACAAAAAATGTTTTATTGTCGGAAGCAAATATTTTTGAGCAATACTCAAAAAAAAGCTTGTGTTCGACACTTTAAAAATTTTCCAAAAAAATTTTCGGAACTTTTAAATTAAAAAAAAAAAAAAATAAAATTTTCCTGATTCTATATTCCAAAACGTACAAAACAATTGCGTCTGTGACTTTTGAAAATTTTAAACATTTTTAGATAAGAATTTTTGAGACATTTTAGTGATATGTCTAGTTTGTATTAGTCAGTGGGTACGTAATTTCGGATCAACTGAATAAGATATGTGTAATTCATACCAAAAAATGTTTAAAATCTTATGAAAAAAAATTTATTATTTCCATTACTGGAAAAGTACTCTATTTTCAAAAAAAAGTTACTTTGCCAGTATTAAAATTTTGCCTACCCGAGTAAAAATTTTTGTATGGAGCAATATATGTTCTTATATTATTCCAGATCTGTTGATTGATCCGAGATTTGAAAGATCAGCACTGATCCGAAAAATGGATCGCTAAGATTAGATCAGTTTTAACCGGACGGATACAATTTGATCCGAAAAGTGGGTTTATCTAATTAGATCAGTTTTAATCGGTGGGATACAATTTCATCCGAAAAATGGTTGGATCTTATTGGACCAAGACAAAAAAAAAAAAGATTTTTTTAGCTGGATAAAAAAAGATAAAATTTCATACGAAAGAAAAAAAAAATATTACAAAAAACTTAAGATAAAATTTTATCCGAAAAAAAAAATCTATTTTTAGAACTATATATAATTTAATCCGAACAATAAAATCTATTTTTAGAACTGATAAAGTTTTATCCAAACAATTTTTTTCAATATTAAGATATAAATATATATAATTAAAATTTATTTAAAAAAAAAAAAAAAACTTCGAGCGGCGGGGGAATCGAACAGCTACCAACTGTTTTGTAATCGCAATCTCTACCCTCTGACCCAGCGGACGTTGTTAATAAATGACAACTTTAAAAGACTATGTTTTAAAAAAACTTAGAAAATTTTAAAAAATAGTTTATCATATATAATTATATCAAGTTTAACTTATATATAATTAAATCCAGTTTATCTTATCGGGTATATGATTGCATCAAATTATATTCGACTTGAATTTGAACAAAATTTTAAAAAAGACTTTTTTTGCTAAAATTTGTGATTTTTTTTTTTTTTTAGTTTATTTGCTGAGCTAATAGGGGGTTTAATACTGAGTTCAACAACATGATTTTCATCTTCCAATGCTCTTAATTTTCCAAGTTATAAAGCTTCAAAGTAAAAACGGTTTTTGGCTTATGAGCTTCACATTTTTCATCGGATCCAAATTTTCTTTCTGCCGTTGTATATTTAATAAAAATACCTTTAAAATGGTATAAAACATGTATAAACTTTTTTACTCACCAACGGCCAAATAATGAGTTTTAAGTTTTTTTCGGAAGTTTTTTCAGACAAAAATAATTTTATCTGAAAATATTGCTAACATAAGTTCGAACCAAATACACTTTTAATTATTGGCAACAAATAAAGCTTTGATTTGAGCTTGATCTGAGGACTTTAGCTCTTCTAAAACCAGAGATATTGATGGTTAAACATTAAAGTTTTAAAATATTTTTTTCTTCGGATTAAATAATATATAATTATATCAAAATATAATTATTTTTGAAATATTTTTGTTAAAATTCAGGGATTTTATTTTTTTTTAAATTTGAAAAACGAAAACGTATTAAAAAATCATTTAGATTAAAAAAAATTTAAAAAAAAATAATTTTTTTCTTGACTTAGTCGGGAATCGAACTCAGGGTCCTCAAGAATTATATATTATCATATATGATGCATTATAGAAAGTTATATTACTATATATAAATAATATTTATTTCTAAATATTATCATAAAAAATAAATTAATCAATATTTTTAAGTTTAGTAAAAAATTAAAGCTTCTAAAACATATTTTCTTTAAAAAAAAAATTAAAAAAAAAAAACTTTTTTTCTTAGCTCAGCCGGGGATCGAACCCAGGGTCCCTAGGAACCATATATTAACTTATATGATGTAATATATAAAATTATATAACTATAAATAAATAATATTTATTTTTCGATTTTATCATAAAAATTTAATTATTCAATATTTTTAAGTTTAGAAAAAACAAAAAGCTTTAAAAACATATTTTCTTTTTTAAAAAATTTAAAAAAAAATTGTTTTTTTTGGGTTGAGCCGGGAATCGAACTCGGGGTCCCCAAGCATCATATATTATCTTATATGATCTTATATAAAGTTACACACAACTATTTAAGTTATATGCATTTTTTAAACATTTAACTTTTAAAATCCAATATGCATTTTTTTAAGTTTTAAAATACAACGGATTAAACAGATATTTTTTCTATTTAAAAATTTATAGAATTTATATATATTTTTTTTTGACTGATTTTAGGTGCTTTGAGAATCATATATAATTATACAAGTTCTCTTGTATACTTAAATAAAAATATATATGATGCAACATTAAAAAAAAATATTGAAATACTGTCATATAAAAGTATGCATAATTATATATAAAATATTATGAAAGAAAAAAATATTTTTTACCTTATACAATTGTATAACATTTTATATGGCGTTACATGTGCCACCATTTAAAATTATATATAGAGTTTAAAAAAAAATTGTATTTATATGGTACCTTACAAAACTATATACGGTATCTCATAAGCCATTTATAATTATATTTTTGATAATATTAAAAAAATAAATGTTTGATGCCATGTATAGTTTTATATAACTGTATATAGAGTTATATGTGCGACCATATATAATTATATTTGAAAATTTTTTTTTTCGTTTTTTAAGATGGAACCATATATAGTTTTAAATGGTTTCTTGTAAGTCATATATAATTTTAAATGGTTTCTTGTAAGTCATATATAATTATATATATAATGATATTGGATTTTTTTTAAGTATGCTCGTATACGTTATTTGATATTAAGTCACATATAAATATGTATGCAATCAGATTAAGTTATATGTGTCACATATGATTATGTCTCCCACATGTATTTATATATTAATATGGTTATCATTAGATGTAATTTTATATAACTCCATTTAAAAAATTTGGAAAAACTCAATGCGAGATATAATTATGTACTTTGTTTGATATGAAAACATATTATTTCATATGGCTATATATACATACATCAAATAATGTAAAATTATATGTATTCATTTTTACTCGGGTACTGGCAATTTCTGGCTGGGTACTAAAAACAAAATCAAAAATAATTTTGTTCACAAAAATTTTCACTTTCACGTATTTTTTTTATAAAAGAAAATCTCTTCATGAATACACAAAAGTTTAAAATTTTCCACACGTTATTTATAATTAAAATTCTTTTTGCTTAAATAATTAAGACTTGATTGTTTTTCATCTTTGTGGTATCAGTATTAGATTAACTTAAATACTTTTTCAAGTAAATACCTTCATTTTTAATGAGATTTTTCTAATTAAATTAAATACCACAACAGCAACAAAAAAAATTAAACCCATAAAAACCAAAACCTTCCTTTAAATATATAATGAGAAACATTACAAATTAGTTACAATGTTAAGTGTGTTGTGTATGAATGAAAGTGATTACAATCATTTTTATCTTAACACATTTATATATATATATATACTAAAGCACACGCACTTACACACACTCACACATGAATATAAAAACAGAGATAACAGGTGTTTAACAATTTAGATGAATTTTTAATACTTAAAAACAAAAAAGGAACACCACACTTTTACAATACAAATACAAAGCATAACAAACATAAGACGGTCTTTCTAAACAGACAGATAAATACAAACGCACACTCATACACACTCATAGACACACACATATTCCATCACTTACTCACACATTTATATAAAACTCACTTACAGTTATAAATATTTGTGCAACCATTTTCTAATAAAACGAAACACAATAAACTTTGTCTTCTAGGTGGGTAAGTGTGTGTGTTTGAATGTGTGTGTGTAGTAAAAGTTCAACACTTCCTTCTTACACGTAAAAAACATTAAAAAACAAACAACATCCACAGAAATAAAAACAGCAACAAAAATTCAACAACATATAATAAGCTGTAAACTGAACTCTCGAGTATAAACTTGAAACCAAAATAATTTCTACTCATGTGTTTTGGTCTGATGTAAATGAATATGATGGCATGTATGTCATGAATTTCACCTGTGTTCTGTTTTATATATTCAGTGGTTATAATTCACACACATACACACACAAATACATTTACTGAGACATATGCATCATATTACTTGAACTTAAACTGTTTCTCTCTGTGTATGTGTGTGTCTGTTTGTTTCCGGAGACTGGTGGCATGTTTTAAAACAGAGAGACAAATAAATTAGCTAGCTGCCATCATTTTGTGTGAAATTTTAATGAACCAACCAATTTTGTTTGTTTGTTTGTTTTATAACAAATTTTTGCCTGAACAAACATTAAGTAGATACTGTTGTTTACACTTACACACACACACACATACACGTGTATTTATTACTTGGCCTTCATATGATGAGCATTAGAACTTTAGAGGATGTGTAATAAATGTCAAGAATTACAGTTATCCGTTTAACAAAATCCAATTTAAATTTATTTTTTAACTTATTTACTTAAGATTTATTTTGTTTTCGTAATTTAACTAAGTTTTTTAATTTAGTTTTAAGTAAATCAACATAATTTTTTTTTTAGTTATAAAATTTACAATATTTTATATATGGTTTGAATTGAGAAAGGTGTGAAAGAAAAATTTATTTTTCTAAAAATTTAAGACATCCTGGTTCGTTTTTTACTAGTTTCATATAATCCAGTTATTATAATCATCAGAAAAACTTTTAATGTTAAATTTATTCAGTTAATAGTCAATTTTATTCTATATGTGAAAATTATTAACAGATCTCAGCCGCTGGGGATTGAACCCAGGATCTGTATTGTTTTTGCTATTAACTGCCTCTTAAGTACGATCACTCTAGACCGATACGCTAAGTTGGCTGTTAAGCAAGTATCAACTAAATCATGGTTTTTCAATTCCTGTGTGGTTGTTGCTATTGTTTTTTCGTACAGAAGAAGGTGAAATTGCATTATGGTGAATAAATTCAATTTTTTAGTAATCATCATTCGTCCTCCTCTCCTTCATCAACTCTGATCTAAGTACTTATTTTGCAACCTTGCCAGAACATATTTTGTTTTTTAATTTTATGACGACTCCATACTATGGGTCTAGCTCCTGCTAAGCCCCGATCAATTTGGGCCCATTAAAGGTTCATCATAGTTTTAGATTTAAAGTTTTTGTCCATTTTGTTCTACCTTGTTTAGTTTTTAAGATACGTAAATTTAGGGCCCACTTGGTGTTTGAGAATCTTAAACACTACATAACATAAAAACTATTACCAGTAAAGCTTTAGGGTAGTTGGTCATCGTGTTCTATGTGTTAAGAGTTAAAAAAATGTTTCTGGACTTTTTGTTGTGTTGGCAATTTTTATTGAGATATGATAATTTTTAAATTTTCGGGAATACTAACTTTTTTATATTCAAAGCTTGAAACCATTGGGGTCCACACATAGGAAGAGATAATGATAAGAAGCTCCACAGAGAATAGTTTCACTATTTTTCTTTTTAGCTTAGTTTCCGAGATATCGTCATTTTAAGTTTTTTGAAAAAATATTTTTCCTAACACAGAAAAAAACGAATTGTTATATTGACCCCCATCACGGTGCCCTGGATAGGATTTAAATAAAGTTTTGGTGTTACTCCGATTTTTAAGTGGATTATGTTTTTAGACGATAAAAGAAAAAAAAATTAGCCAAAAAAGAAAAAAAGTACTAGGCGCTTTTTTTTTTGGCGGGCAAAAGGAAGAATTTCTAAAAAACAAAAAATAATTTATTCTTTTAAATGCATTTAAATTTATTTATACAGTTGTAAATTCATCACATATTTACTTATCAGTGATATTTAAATATATATGTAACATATTTTTCCAGATATGAGACTTAAAAGAATAATTTCACTATTAATTGAAACTAAATGAAATATGTCCTTGTAAATTATTTAAAAATGTAAGTTCTTAAAAGTTTTCAGTGTACTACTCAGACGGACAGCAAAACTCAAAGTTCCTTCAATATAGACATTAGTGATTCATATCATTTTAAAAGAATTTATTCTTTTTTGTTAAAAATGTTTTTTCAAAACTAAAAATATCAGAAAACGATGGTAAAAACCATTGAAAAATGTGTTTGCAGTGCCTAAGGAAGAGTAAAACAATATAAATAGTTTGAAAACAGATGAAGAAAGTGGTTTGGACTATTTCTTTATTGTCAATCTTATGGATGCGCTAAATATCCTTTTTTAATTTTTTTTATTTCGCCAAAAATGCTTTTAAAATTTTGTTTGTATTGTTGGTGTAGCTTCCCTCCTTCAAAATCTAGAAACAGGATCAGTCTTAAATGTGAAATAACTCCAAGAGTTAAATTTTTCATTAAATTAAAGAAGAAATTTCATTTAGTATCACTAAATAGTGAAATTATTCTTTTAAGTCTTATATCTGAAAAAATATGTCACATATATATTTGAATCTCACTGATAAGTGAATATGTGATGAATTTACATCTGTATAAAAAGTGTTAATGCATTTGAAAGAATAAATTCTTTTTCTCTTTTTGTAATTCTTTTTTTTTGCCCGCCAAAAAAAAAAAGCGCCTAGTCCTTTTCTTTCCTCATTTTCCTTCTTTTATAGTCTAAAAACATAATCCGCCTAAAAATTGGAGTAACACCAAAATTTTATTTAAATCCTCTCCAGGGCACCGTGCCATATTTGTGAATACAATTAACTTTTTCACTGAAAGTGCTCCTATACGGAAATTTGTGATATCAACTAACGTTTGTAAATATTGATTATTGAAAAAAAATTAAAAAAAAATTGATAAACGAGTTTGTACTATTGTTATTAAGGGTTTGTGATTGAAGAAGAAAACATTGTATTTCTAAAGATTATTTTTAATGTGGATTTATTCCAGACCATGGTTTCTGTAGCCACCTCTACGTCATCAGTGGAGAAAATTACATTAGATATAAATTGTTTGATTATTTATAAGACTGTTTTTTCAATATGTTTTTTCATCAACAGACTTAACTCTGAGTGGAATAGAACCCACGTTCTTCAAATTTTCCATCAGTTTGCAAAGCAAGTACTCTACCATCTGAGCTATCGCCCTGCTTGACAAACTAACAGCAGAAGTTGGTTTGTTCGTATTTCATTACAGATGTTAAGTGTGTGACGTCAACAGAAGATTTTTATTTTACACCAACAATTACGATCCTTAGAAACAACAACATTCCTTAATCTCTCTTTGTCTCGTAATAGTTCTCTAAAATTATTATTTGTATTGACAAACGTACAAAATCTTACATTTTTTTCAACAAAGAAATTCAACAAACACAATTTGATGATCTGACAACCGTAAAAAATCTTATTTTTTTTCAACAAAGAAACTCAACAAACACAAAAACTATTTTGTTGACATGATAAAATAGTTTTGAAATAAAATTACTTGACTAAGTTTGTTGAAAACAAAATCGAAATTTTGTATTATGGACTAACAGGCGGTCGTTTTTACTAAATGTTTGGTTGATATCATGTTAGGTTGATTTACAATTGATGTTTGTTGATTTCAATTTGACGATTTTGTTTTCTGTGAAAGATATGAAAAATTGACTAAAATAGTGTATTAGGGAATACCATTTAAGGAGAACTATGAACTATTTAGCAGTAAACTGAATCGTTAGGAATACGGTTTAGAAAATGTCCAAACTTCCTAATTTTTTTTGGTCGTAATTAAAAAATATTTTTTTAGTTAATGTATTAAAAAAAACCTAAAAATTTGCTCAATGCACCTCTTAAAAATTCAAATTGCCCCCAAATTGAAAGTTAAAATTTTCCATAAAAAAACCCGCAAGGTTTTGTTTTTAAATTAGTGCGAGATTTTTTTTACACATATTCAAATTATAATAACTTCAAAACTGTAGGAGGCGTAGACTTAATACTGAATTTGCTTTTAAATAACAATCATACGCAACGGTGCACAATATTTTTTTTTTTAATAATTCGGCCATTCAGTAAGTACTAGACTGATTACACTTTCTCAATATTTTCAACTGAAAAAATCTTACGGGAAAATGTTCGTTTAGAAAATGATTCCATGATAATAATAACAAGTAAAAAAAGTTAAATTCGGCCTTGCCGAATGTAGAGATACCCTCCACAATTTCAAAAAGATTATTGCAAAAAACTTTATTTAAAAGGAAATTACTTTTGAAAAAAAAAATTTAAAAAAAAAATTGGTAAAAAAAAATCCACGATTTTTTTCTTTTTTTGTCAAAAAATATGTTCGTACTTGTTTAAATACCATTTGGTGTTCAATTGTGTTCACATACATATGTCAACCAGAAGCCGAATTAAAGCATTTTGAATTTTTACGTTATGTTGAATGTACTGAAATTTTTGAGGTGTGCTTACATTTTCGTTCATAACTTTTGAACCGCTGAACCGATATCGCTCAAATGCAATACCAAATTTCTCGGGAGAACTTCCAATATATATGTTAAGTTTCAGTCATCTCTGTGAAATATTTTGTCCGTGACAGCATTTTCCACAGACAGACAGACGGACAGACGGACATCGCTAGAATGTCTTAAAATCGATCGGGCATCATGAATATATATACTTTATGGGGTCCCAGATCGATATTTCGATTAGTTACAAACGGAATGACAAACTTATATATACCCTCTATCACTAAGTGGAGGGTATAAAAACGGCTCAGATTCTAAGACGGGTTTCCTATAGAAAATGTCCCAGATTCTTTAAAATTTTTTCCATAAAAAATCCAGGGGGTCTACTGCGTAACTCAAATCGAAACGAAAATCGATTCGAACAGAATTTTTATTTCTAAAATAATGTAATAAAAAATATTTTTATTCAAAAAAAATTACTTGGAACTTGTAAGCGCTTCTTCAGACAATTTTAAAAGAGAAAAATATAAAAATTTACATACACGGTTGTAAGTATTGTTTTTAAAGCGTTAACAATTTCCGAATTCGAACGCTTTCTTTCGATTCGAATTACGCAGTAGACCCCCAGATTTTTTCATACACTTGTCAAATTACTAGAAAATGTCCCGTAATTCCATTTTTCAAATATTTGACAGTATTCCTTGTTTTTTAACAAAAAAATTTCGATCGAAATTTAAAATTTTCTCTAAAATTTTTTTCGTAAATGTCCAAATTTCCAAGGTAATTTTACAAAAAATCTAGTTAAGTTACGAGAATTCCATGTAAGTATTATCACATTAAAAAAGTTATAAATTTATAATTTTATTGGTAAAAAACTTCTAAAATTACAAAAAAGTTAGTATTTTTTTAGAAATTCTCGTAAAATAGGAGGCAGCACAAAATCTAGTAAAGTCACGAGAAGTCTTTGCAATTTTTATCGCTTTAAAAAAGTTTTATTGGTAAAATGCTTGTAAATTGTTTGAAATTTTACAAGCTTTTTACCAATAAAATTGTAATACTAATTTTTACCAGGAACTCTCGTGAGTTTTTTTTAATGTAGTTTTTTAATAAAAAAGTTTTTGTACACAGATTTCGAAAAAATATAAGATTCTGAGATATTTTTCATATACAAAAAAGAAAAAGATTTCGGGAAACTGTTTACACACAAAGTCTTAGTCCTATAGAAAAGTTCTCAGTTTCTGAAACATTTTCCATATACAAAAATTTTCAGATACTGAGACGTTTTCCAATAGAAAAGTTTTCAGATTCAGAGACATTATTCCTATGCTTCAAAGACAATTTATCCTTGTACCATTCCCTGTGTAATTGAAAATCAATTATATCTGTTATAAAATTAATTTTAAATAATAAAGTTTAAATTTCAAAAATATTATTGTCATTTATACATAAGTATACGCCCATTAAGGTTCAACTTTTTGTATTTCCAGAAAAAGTAAAAATTGCTTTAAACAACAAATAAATTTTATTTTATCTTTTAACTTTTAACAAAGGGATTATTATTATCATTATGACTTTTTACTTACTTATGAATACTCTATTTTTTTTTTTTTTTTAGTTTTTCTTTTTGTTTATTTTATTATATTTTTTTTACATAATAGCTTTTAATGGACATAAGGTAAATTTCCTTTTTCTTTTTGTAAAAATAGAAATAAAAATAGAAATTATAAAGTAACCAACCCAACCAAACAATCCACCTACTCACCGACTAACACACTAACAGATACCAACACTAATACTTAGTTCTATATTTTTGCCATTTTTTTATTTTATTTTTTTTTATAAAACAACACAAAGTTTGTTTTGCTGTTTAGCTTCCGTTTCCGCCATATATACTTCGACTAGTTAGTCAGTTAGTAGTTTAGTGTTGCTTCTTTCTGTAGGTAATTACCATAATAAAAAATAAAAAGAAGAGAACAAACAACAAAATGAAAAAAAAGCAAAAAAGTAAAGAGCAAATGAAATATATAAAAACAGAACAATAGCAGCAGCAACAACAAAGTCAAAATAACAAAAAAAAGAAGTACCTACAATAACAACAAAAGTGTCGTTATGCAGAAATGAATTGATTGTGTTTTTTTACTACATTTTTTTTGTTTGAGTAAAAGGAAAAGGATGTTGACAGATAAAAAGATAATTTGATTACTTTTTAAATGTATTTGTAGATTCTATAGTTGTGATAGAGGCATAGCAACGGTTTTATTATTTTTTTGTTTTTTTAAGAATAAAACTTTTGAATGGAATTTTTTATAAAATTTAGTTGTTGCTTAAAATGAAGTAGATTTTTCTATTTATTTTGGAAAGAGTTCATAAGAATTTAAGTGAAATAATATGTTTAAAAATAAAAACCATTATGCTACTAACTTAATTGAAATACAATTTTTGATCTAAAATATGCGCATTATTTGACAAGGATTACAAAAGGAATTTTAAAATTGTGTTATTCTTCCAGCTGTATCAAAAATTTAAGGAATGAAAATAATAAATCTACATTAATCTACTATTTTAGTTTTTTTGCTTTTAGCTACATTTTTAACAAACTACAAAAAAACTACAACTTGTTTAATATTTCACTCAAAAAATTACTTTCACTTTTTTGTTAAATTTTGCGTAAAGGTCACAATTCTTCACCGATTTTTAATATTATGTTTTTTATTTTAGCTAATAAAATTCTACATCGATCTGTCGTGGCTACGGTTTGGGGTCCGGAAATTCCCTAAAACACTCTTACGTTTATTCCCGGGACTTTTTTTATTATTCCCGCGATATTCGGGAATTTTATTAAATAAACCTTTTAACATAAAAGTTCTTATTTAATTTACTTTTAAATATGTCATACAGGAAAAATTGTTAAAATGTTTAAAAAGAATCCACTCAGAAAAACATCTTTAGTAAAATATAAAAAAGAAGAGTTAGTAAAAGAGGTCCATCTAATTATGATATAAAGTCTAGGTGGAAAAGCTTATGAATATACTTCAATAATTTTTAAAAGTAAAAAAATCGGAAACATTTATTTTTCAAAACATTTTCAATAAAGTTTTTTAGAAAATTTTTAAAAAAATTTTCGTGACTTAAAAGCACTTTAAAAAAATTTTATTCCAAAAAGCAACAAAAAATTGCAAAAAGTGTTTGTGTCTGGTACCTAGAAAATTTTAAAACATTTTTTAAAATTTTTTTGAAAGCATTGTTAATAATAAGTTTTACTCCAAAATGGAAAAGGAATTTTCGAAACAATTTTTGTGTCTGGGACTGCCAAAAAATGTTCTGGACTAAATTTTTCAAAATTTTCCTAAAAATCCCAGTAAATTATTTTTTAATTTTCAATTTCTCGGGAAATGAAAAAGTCCGGGAATTCCAAAACAACAGTCATGGCCGATTTTCCAAAAACGTTTCATTTTATATATTTTTTTCTAAATTTTAGAAAATTATATTATTTTTAAATTTTGTTGACCTTTTTGTTGTAATTATTTTTTTAACATGATAATGTTTTTAGGCTGGTGTCTAATTTTAAAAAAGTTGCAGGACGCCACCTCAGTTTGACTATATAAGCTAACAATTAACAAAAATGAAAACAAGAATTACTATTTTCATTTTCTTAAACCAAAAATTTTAATAACTTGGGTTTATAACTTGGATAATAATTCACCTCGTGGTGAATAAACCGTTTTTCACCAGCTGATGAATAAAAAGTAACATAATTATTTTTCAACAAAAAATTTTTTTTTCATCAAATTTTTTTTTTCATCAAATTTTTTTTCATAAATTTTTTTTCATCAGTTTTTTTTTTATCAAGTTTTTTTTCATTATTTTTTTTTTCATCAAATTTTTTTTTTTCATAAATTTTTTTTTCATTAATTTTTTTTCACCAATTTTTATACCCTCCAACTACAGTATGGGGGTATACTCACTTTGTCATTCCGTATGTAACGCATCAAAATATCGGTCTAGGACCCCATAAAGTATATATATTATTGATCAGTGATCGATTCTAAGACATTCTAGCGATGTCCGTCCGTCCGTCCGTCCGTCCGTCTGTGGAAGACACGATACAGTCCAAAATAAAAGTGATAGACTCCTGAAATTTGGCACATATGTATATGTCTTATGTTCATAGGCTGGTTAAGTTCGGAGATGGGCAAAATCGGACGAGGGGGGAAAAAGTTCCCCCTTGAAGAACTAAACCAACCTCTGAAAAATACCATATTTTTACATGATTTTTTGTGTTTTTGTTTAACAAATCCAACATTTTTATGCCACAAGAAGGTTCAAGGTCCTGCATTTGGACCCACAGAATTGGAAAAACCGTTTTACGGTCCGCCCCCCACTTTTATGGGCGTGGAATATTTTTTTTTTACATAATGATAAATTTGTACTTCTTTAGTGCAAAAAGCATAAGAATTTTTTTTAACACTTATTCGAGAGGAATTGTGCCCCCCAATTACCATTACTGACCCCCCCCCCCCAAAAAAAAAAAAGAAGACGCCCCTGCATTTTTTTTTTATTTATTTGCATGTTGGAGGGTATAAAAGATTCGGCACAGCCGAATTTAACACTCTTACTTGTTTTTTCATAATATTTTTTTGGTTTTTCATCATTTTTTTTTTGTCATCAAATTTTTTTTTTTCTCAATTTTTTTTTCCATTAATTTTTTTTTTTTTATCAATTTTTTTTTTTCATCAATTTTTTTTTTCATAAATTTTGTTTTTTCATCAAACTTTTTTTTTCATCATTTTTTTTTATCAATTTTTTTTTTTCATAAATTTTTTTTCATCAATTTTTTTTTTTTTTATAAATTTTTTTTTTCATTATTTTTTTTTTCATCAAAAAAATTTTTTTTATCAAATTTTTTTTTATAATTTTTTTTTGTTTTTTCATCATTTTTTTTCCTAATTTTTTTTTGTTTTTTCATCAAATTTTTTTTTCAACCATTTTTTTTTCATTAGTTTTTTTTTCATCAAAATTTTTTTTCATAATTTGTTTTTTATAAATTTTTTTCATCAAATTTTTAATTATCAATTTTTTTCTCACCAAATTTTTTTTTTTTTCATATTTTTTTTTCATAAATTTTTTTTACATCAAAAAATTTTTCTTTTCATCAAAAAAATTCATTAAAAACTTTTTTCACCAAAAATTTTGGGTTCATTAAATTTTTTTTAACATAATTTAGTTTTTTGTGACTTCGAGAGCTTGGAAACGGTTTTGAATGTCGACCTAAGGCAAATAGTACAATTCGCGATGAGGACAAACGCGTTCTATCAGCGTCGCTGAGGAATTATTGTGGTTTCGCTATAGACCATCCGGTCTATGTGAGGAGTCTTTAACTCCGCCACATCTAACCTAACCTAACATAGTTTTTCGTGAAAAAAAAACATTTTTCTTACCAAAACTACTTTTTCACCTAAGCTAAGCTTTTCGCATAAAAATTTTCCATTTGTTTATAAAATGTAAATAAAACAAGTGAGAGTGGTATGTTCTTTGGTGCCGAAAAAAACTTTACTTTGGCAGGTACACCCAAATCTTCCGGCAAGAGTACAAAATTCGCAGACATTTTTATTTCGGCTTTAGGTCAGAAAAAACAATAAAAAACTTAAAAGTTATTTTTTTAACTTTATTATATATTTCATTTTTAATTTTCCGATATTTCGGTCAAATTCTTTGAAAATCATCTGGGATATTTTAAAAGAAAAACAAATAAATACTCCGTCTCCACTGTTTATTGTTTGAGATCTTGTCCTTAAGCATTTTAGAAAATTTTTATTTTTTTTAGATGAAATACACTTAAAAATAAAAATTCTTGTCAAATTACAAAAAATCCCATTTTACCAACATTTCTTTTTTTTTAACAAAAAAATTTTGTTTTGCTTGTTAAATTACAAAATTATTGGTAAAAATCTTGTAAAATAACAAGGAATTCTTGTAATTTTAGAAGGTTTTTTTGAGTGAATTAACCCTTTGTCTCCAATTTTTGGGGGTAAATTTTGTCCTTATTTCAAATACTCTTCAAGAAAACCATTAAACCGTTCGTTTAAAGTATTAAAATGTTCCACAAAAATGTTTTGCATTCGATTTCACTAGGGGTTGTCAACGGCCAAAAATTCGTGGAATGTTAGCAAAATGTTTAAAAAAGTAAAATTGTAAAGTGTAATTTTTTATAAAATTGTGTTTAAACAAAGATGCTTGACAACTCCTAGTGGAATTTGCTGCAGAACTTATCAAAATATTATAATGTTACTCCCTTTCTTCTTCTACTGCATTATCAAGAGCGCTCTTTGGATGCGCTGTAACATGCTATAGAAAGAAGAAAAAATTCGAAAGTTTATAATTTTATTTCTTAAAAATATTAATTTTTGTAAATTTCTACGTTCTGAAACGTAAATTTTAAAAGAGTATTGCAATATAGCTTTGAAATTCAAATTATTTAAAAAATTCAATTTAGCGATAATCGCGATTAAAGGCAATTTTTTTCAATCGTAATCGCGATTATGAAATATCTCGATTATTTGTAAACTCTAGTTTAAACAGTATTTAGCTCAAAAATAGATTTAATACATTTTTGACTTATTTCACACTACTTTGTAAAAACTCAATTTTTTTTATTTGGCGTTTTTCGCGAAAACGCAAATTGATCTAGAAAAACTGGGAGACACGTGTATTTTATTTTCGGCCCTACTTTCACTTTTCGGTCTGGTCCATGTGTAAAAAAGTGTGTCGGATGGTGTATACTAAAATAAAAATTATAATTACAGCTTTTGATTATTTTCAATAAAATTTAATTTTTGTTGAAAATTAACGTTCGATTTTTGTTTTGCAAAATATCGCTCAAAATTTTGGACCAAAATTTCTGTCAATTTTTTTTATAAATTACAAAGTGGCACCAATGTTAATGAATACATGTTATTCGTTAATTATAAAAAAATAAACCGGCAAAACCAAGCTAAAAACACCGGTTTTTCGAATAGCCAAATTTGAATAAAACCCGAAACCGGGCGGGTTTTTGAAAATGAAAAAACCGGTACTCCGGTTTTTAATATAATTTTTTTCTTATTTTTAATGGAATTTTTAAATTTCACTCGCATCTGAAAATTGGATTCATCGAATTTTAAATGGAATCTTTAATTTTTTTAAATTGTTCTTTAACGAATTAAATCTTAAAATGAAATTTCATTTTTATTTCGTTATCGAAATACTTCAAATTCATACGCCTAGTGATTTTTAAAATAAATAGTAATAATAAATAGCAACTCATACGCCATATGGTGCCCTCAATAATAAAACCATTCTCAAATTTTTATGTTCCTACAATTATAACATAATTTTTATAGGATTACGTAAAACTTTTTTTTTTAGTACTCCTTAATACCCTCTTGTTTTACCCTATTGCAATGAATAAATGAAATTATTTTAATAAACTCTTGCGCGTTATTAAACTATTAAAAAAGTTGGATTACAACTATTAAGCACCAACTAAAAAAAAAACAACAATTAAACCCTCGAAAAACAGCAATGAAATATAAATTTTTAAGCCGATTATACCATCAAATGAAGATTAAAGGACATGAATAAAAATAAATTTCAATTTAATTAAATAGTAAATTTTTTTTTATTTATAAAAAAAGATGATATAATGACTGTGTATAGAAATTTATGGTTAAATAAATTATGAATAAGTTTCCTAATTTACGCCTTCAATTTGCAATTTTAGCGTGAACTATTATAAGAACAACAATTAGTTAATGAACTTTAACAAACTCTTTAACATAATATAGATTTTAATTGAAATATTAATTAGCATCATGTGTACATTATCTTGTTAATTAAAACTTATTTACAGTTGTGTTCAGTTTAATAGAAGTAAAAATAATAGAAGTGTCAATAAATTTAAATTTTAGAAATGGTAAATGTAATTTTTGTTGCCCAACACTTGGTTACGCGTATTGATAACACCGTCCGACAGCCAATATTAAACATGAACCGAATGATATACTCGTGAATGTAGAGATCGAATGGAGTAAAACTGCATTCACAGATTTTCATTTCCTGGTCCTGTTTTCGTTTACAAGGACTTTAAAGTTTTGAAGGATTACATTTTGTAAAATATTTTTTAAATATTTGCACTATTGATGGCAACTGAAAGATGAGAATCTTCGCTAATTTTTTTTGCCGTATTAGGAAACGGAGGCGTACGGACATAGCGCCCAAGGTCTTATCGCCCAAAACCGTAAATGTCATATCGCCCAAGCTGCGACATATAGCCCAAAATGATAGGTCTAAAAATGTTATTTCTCCCAAAACAAAATTGTCAAAAAATCCAAAATATTTTTTTTTGGCGAAATGTCGAAATTACGACTTCTATGATTTGTTTTTTTTTTTTGTAATAAAGGTCTTCTGCGTAGCCGGCCTTTGGCCGGGCTTAAGGATTACATACTCCATGCATTAAACCCACCCTCTCTGCAAACCAAAGCTATTTTGGTTATCAGGCCTTTTTGATGCATAACAAATTTGATAGTGTAAAGGCCTGCTACCTAGAAAACTTTTCTTTGCGGAGAGGGTGGGTTTAATGCATGGATTTTGTAATCCCTAAGCCCGGCCGAAGGCCGGCTACACATAAAAACTTTAAAATATTGTGTTAAAAAAAACAATATTGGTGAGTTTTATGATTATTTTTTGGGTGCTATGACATTTTATAAATTCAACATTTTGATATTTGGGTAATATGACATTTTTGACAATTTATATTAATTTAAAGAAAATTGTTAAAATACCCAAAAATAATGGCCATATCGTCCAAAAAATTTTGCAACAACAACTAACACACATTTTTTTTGGGTGGAATGACTTTTTTAAATTGGGCGATATGCACTTGGGCGCTAT
The DNA here is from genome assembly GCA_963921195.1 of Pegoplata infirma. Classification (NCBI taxonomy): domain Eukaryota; kingdom Metazoa; phylum Arthropoda; class Insecta; order Diptera; family Anthomyiidae; genus Pegoplata; species Pegoplata infirma. The sequence goes on along the minus strand of OY992536.1, from coordinate 6,192,995 downwards.
GTCCGTACGCCGGAAACGGATGTTAATAATGTCCTTTAAAAACTTTGCCAAATATTTTATTTGAAATTTTAAATGATATTGCAATATAAAGTTTTAATATGATATTACTTACCTCCTTTTTTTCTAATATATCAAAATAATAAAATGAGAAAATTATTAAAGATTCTTCTCTTTTATTTTCTATCACTAGTGACATCCTAGGACAAGTACAAATATAAAAAAAAAAAAAATACAAAAATATAATCCTCTAAAATTTCAAAGTCCTTTTAAAAGGAAACAGGATCACGAAATGAAAAACTGTAAATGCAGTTTTACTACATTAAATCTTTAATTTAAATAGGATATTATCCAGTTCGTGTTTAAAGATTTTTTTTTGTCGGAGGGTGTAAGTGCTTGATTAATTCACAAATTGAATATATTTTTGACACACATACAATTTTTGTAAATTAATAACACTGTGCTACTGAATACTTCTGATGTGACATAGTAAAGGTTGTTAGGCTTGTCGACTAGATCAAAAAATGCCCATTAAACTTGCCAGACAGCCTCAAATTTTAGAGTTATTGTCAAAAAACGTTTTTTTGGGACTTTTTTTACTAAACCTTGTGTAATTCAGAAATTTTCATACGATTTTAAATTTTTAAACTGTTTTGGATAGAAAAAGGATAGGGCTTTCCATGTGTTTGAATTGGTCAATACGTATAAGAAAGATATCTATTGATTTTTGCTCTCCCGAGTAAAAATAAACATATATAACAATATATAACTTGATACAAACATAATAAATCATATATGATTATACATCCCGTGAGGTATTTTCTAATTTTTTTAAATGCAGTCATATGTTGTAATATATAATTTAATCATGATTCGGATTAAAAGGTATACGGTTGATATAAATATATGAAACAATATTAGGGCCAATACAAAATTTGTTTTTCTGTATAATTTAATATAAAATTATATATAGCTTATTCTGTTCCATATATAAATGTTTCCAATTAAATGTTTCCAATTAACCAAAAATGTTTTAAGTTTTTTAAGCAAAGTATAAGAAACTTTTAAAATGTTCCTAAACATTTCCTTGTTAGGGTTATGTATATCACCTATCTGGTTCGAAGCGTACCCAAACATTTTTTTGTTTTAGAAAATTATATGTTTGGTGAATGTATCGTTGACCTGTGGTGTAACTCACCCAAACCAAAACACACCAAGATTTTTTATGTTTTTATGCAATTAGATCTAATTGGATCCAATGAAATATGGCAATGTCTGGTCAAAACTCGGATGAAATCGAATCATGTTTTATACAAGTTGATCTTTTTTAATGCAAAAACATCCACCATTATTCGGATTAAATTGTGTATAAATATATATTGTGTTATATATCATTATGTATTGCATCATATAAAAATTTTTACTCGGGCTAAAATCAATTTTTTTTGTTATTTTTTGAAAATTTTTCGAGTTTATCGATTTTTTTCTGCTATAGTTCGTTTAACAACCTTTATATTTATTAGCGTTTTTTTAAAGATAATTTAATTCTAAATACGATAAGCTTTAGACTGAAAAAATCGGATAATAATTGACATTGATCGGATAATAATTGAAAATGAAGATTTTGCAGGAAATCGCCGTTCAGAACCCAGGCAAAAAAAATAAATTTATCATAAATGGTCATGTACAATATTTTTAAAGGGTTTTGGCGTGCTGAATCCGAATCTGGCCTTTAAATTCTCTATCTCGTCAGGTTTTTGAGATATTTAACATTAATTGATATATCAAAAACTTAATAAGATATCGCAATTTTAAGGTCAAATTCGAATTCAGAAGGTCAAAAACCTTTAAAATAATGATACGCTGCCTCTCAGTATGTTGGTTTATTTTTTACTTTTTTGCCTGGGTTATCCCCACGACAATTTCATACAATATCTTATTTTTTTTTTTTTTAGAAAAATTATCACAACTCTGTCAATTGTTATCCGATTTTTTTTAAATAAAGCTCATCGTATTCACAATTAAATTTTCTTTAGGAATACGTTTTTTTAATACAAATGTTGTTGAACAAACTATAGCAGAAAAAAATCGCTAAACTCAAAAAATTTTCAAAAAATAACAAAAAATAAGATATTGTTGAAAAAATGAACACATATTAACACGTATTTTTCTATATGTATAGACCAATTCACACAGATGAAAAGCCCTATCCTTCTTCTATCCAAAACAGTTGAAAAATTTAAAATCGGTTGAAAAATGTTTAAGTTACACGTGGTTTAGTGAGGAAAGTCCCAAAAAAACGTTTTTTTACAATAACTTTAAAATCTGAGGGTGTCTGGCAAGTTTGATGGGCATTTTTGTGATCTTTTGGACGAGACCTACAACCTTAACTACCTCATTTAAAAGTATATTCGATTTTGTGTTTTTTGTAGCACAGTGTAATCTAATCATCTTAAAAATCACTGTGCTTCCCTTAACAAAATCCTGTATGTAACACTGTACACCACGTACTCATTTGAAACATGTTGAAACTGTTAATATTTAAACTATGTTGCATGAAACACTATAAATTAAATTCAGTTGGTTTTTTTTTATACGTACGACAAGTACCTTTTCTTTAAAAATTTCAAATTCATTCAAATAGATACACCAGAAATTCCTTAAGTTTTTTCATGTTCATGTTGTTGCTGTTATTCATCCTTTTTGTTAAACTTACACCTTACAATATATAGAACACACATACACACATTCACTGAAATACCTAACCAGTCTCAGGATTTAACTTATTCTATAGAGTCGTACTGGGTGGCTGGTTAGATTTACTCCAGCTTTTATTACTATTTATATTGTTGTTGCTACTGCTGCATTCTCACTTCTAAAGTGTTTTGTTATTCATGGAATTCATTAAAATTGTAAAACTTTTAGTAATGCCGCTTCACAAAATATGTATCTACTAAACTTTTTACAAAATGTGAATCGTAATTTCAAAGAATTATTTGATTTAAATAAATTTGAAGAAATAAAAATGTACTAAATTCCTTTAGCTAATTTTAGACTAAAATGGATTCATAAATAAAAAAAAATTATTTTTAAACACAAACTAAAAACCAATTTATCTTAATCACAACCGATTTGAGAGTGCTAATGCAAAGTCTTGCCGACCTCTTCTTAATATACTATATATATAATTATAATACATAATTATAATTAGAGCCTGAGCTCTACTGTCTTTACAGAAAAACAAAAATTTGAAAATAACGACTTTAAGTCGGCCTAAGTGGCAATATAGTATCTTTGGAAAATGGCAACACCTAACATTTGTGTCTACAAAATATAGACCATGTTCTGGCAAGGTTGCAAAATAAGTACTTAGATCAGAGTTGATGAAGAAGAGGAGGACGAATGATGATTACTAAAAAATTGAATTTATTCACCATAATGCAATTTCACCTTCTTCTGTACGAAAAAACAACAGCAACAACCACACAGGAATTGAAAAACCATGATTTAGTTGATACTTGCTTAACAGCCAACTTAGCGTATCGGTCTAGAGCAGAGCCTACGCTTTTACTCGAGTAGCTCGAGTAATCGAGTAGCTCGTTACTCGAGCAGCTCGAGTAGCTCGTCAATTACTCGAGCAGCTCGAGTAGCTCGAGCTACTCGAGTAGCTCGAGTAGTAAAACACATATTTTTTTATATTTAAACTCCTGTAAAACAAAAACTATTATAGCTATTTTCAAAATTTTTACATTTTTGGAATGCTATGCTTCCAAAGAATATACATAATAAATATCAAATTAATAGGATTATCGTAGTGGCTTTGCTAAACTACTACTCGAAAAAGATCGGCGAGTTTTCATACAAATGTATGAAAATCCGCCCTCCTTTAAACTTTAATATCAAATTATGAGAATATTTTCAAAAAAACATGTCATTATTTTTTACCAATTATGATCGCATATACGATAAGAATACTTCCTCGAAATTTCAACTCATTTCTACAAAAAATGTGGCATTGGCGATCTACTACTCGAAAAAGATCGGAAGCTTTCCATACAAATTTATGAAAATCAGTAGAATTTATTTCTTTGAGTAGTAAAACACACAGTTTTTATCTTTGAGCTCCTGTAAAACAAAAACTATTATACCGAATTTTACAATTTTTACATTTTTGAAATGGTATGGTTCCAAAGAATTAACATGATAAATATCAAGTTAATAGGATTATCATAGTGGCTTTGCCACGCTACTACTCGAAAAAGATCGGCGAGTTTCTATACAAATGTATGAAAATCCGACCTCCTGTGAATCTTTTAATGTCAAATTGTGACAAATTTTTCAAGAAAAGATGATTTTTTACCAATTATGATCGCATATATGATAAGAATACTTCATCGAAATTTCAACTCATTTCTACCAAAAATGTGGTATTGGCGAACTACTACTCGAAAAAGATCGGCCCATTTTCATACAAATGTATGAAAATATGCCCTCTTTTGAACTTTAATGTCAATTTGTAAAAATGTTTTCACGAAAACACAAAGTTATTTTTTGCCAAATATGATCGCATAAATGATAAGAATACTTTCTCAAAATTTAAATTCATTTCTACAAAAAATGTGGCATTGTCGACCTACTACTCAAAAAAGATCTGCCGCTTACCATTCATAGACTAGATAACTTCAGTAAAATTTAAACAAAAAAAAATTGAAATAAATTACGTAAACATGTTAAAGATAATTGTTTTTTTATGAAAGGAGTCATAAACAAATATTTGGAAAATCCATGGCAGTAAAATTTGCTGAGACCACGTGTTCTTTTATTAGGTTGTAAAATATTTTGCTGTGCCTTTTTTAAAACACTGCCTATAAATATTGCACTAAAAGGTAAAATGAAAAAATGTACGGTACATTACAAATGGGAAATTTTAGGTAATAAAACAATTTGGGTTAAAAAATTCACAACAGGTAAATTATGTAAAAATTAAAATAATGATTTAAGAAGTGATATTATCATTGCAATTATAAAATGTAAAAAAATAAATTTAGTGGTCTAAAAAGATTTTCACAAATGAAATTAAACTTCAAACAAGTGCTGGTTTTCAAACATTTGTATAAAAAGCGGCTTATCTGTTTCGAGTAGTAGTTCGCCAATGCCAAATTTTTGGTAGAAATGAGTTGAAATTTCGAGGAAGTATTCTTATCGCATATGCGATCATAATTGGTAAAAAATAATGCATGGTTTTTTGAAAATATTTTCATAATTTAACATTGGAATAAGGGCAGATTTTCATACATTATTATGGAAAGCGGCCGATCTTTTTCGAGTAGTAGTTCACCAATGCCACATTTTTTGAAGAAATGAATTAAAATTTTGAGGAGGAATTCTCATCATATATACGATCATAATTGGCAAAAAATAACGTTATGTTTTCTTGAAAACATTTTCATAAAGTGACGTCAAAGTTCAAAAGTAGGCTGATTTTAATACAGTTGTATGGAAATGGGCCGATCTTTTTCGAGTAGTAGTTCGCCAATGACACATTTTTGGTAAAAATGAGTTGAAATTTTAAGGAAGTATTCTTATCATGTATGCGATCATAATTGACAAAAAATAATTTAATGTTATTTTGATTTTTTTTTTACAAATTGAGGTTAAAGTTCAAAGGCGGTCGGAATTTCATACATTTGTATAGAAACTCGCCGATCTTTTTCGAGTAGTAGTGTGGCAAAGCCACTACGATAATCATATTAATTTGATATTTATTATTTTTATTCTTTGAAACCATACCATTTCAAAAATGTAAAAACTTTAAAAATCGGTATAATAGTTTTTGTTTTACAGGAGTTCAAAGATAAAAACTGTGTGTTTTACTACTCAAAGAACTAAATTCTACTGATTTTCATAAATTTGTATGGAAAGCATCCGATCTTTTTCGAGTAGTAGATCGCCAATGCCACATTTTTTGTAGAAATGAGTTGAAATTTCGAGGAAGTATTCTAATCGTATATGCGATCATAATTGGTAAAAAATAATGACATGTTTTTTTGAAAATATTCTCATAATTTGATATTAAAGCTTAAAGGAAGGCGGATTTTCATACATTTGTATGAAAACTCGCCGATCTTTTTCGAGTAGTAGTTTAGCAAAGCCACTACGATAATCCTATTAATTTGATATTTATTATGTATATTCTTTGGAAGCATAGCATTCCAAAAATGTAAAAATTTTGAAAATAGCTATAATAGTTTTTGTTTTACAGGAGTTTAAATATAAAAAAATGTGTGTTTTACTACTCGAGCTACTCGAGTAGCTCGAGCTACTCGAGCTGCTCGAGTAATTGACGAGCAACTCGAGCTGCTCGAGTAGCTCGAGTACTCGACTACTCGAGTAATAGGGAGCTCTGGTCTAGAGGCAGTTAATAGCAAAAACATTACAGATCATGGGTTCAATCCCTGGCGGCTGCGATCTGTTAATAATTTTCACATATAGAATAAAATTGACTATTAACTGAATAAATTTGACATTAAAAGTTTTTCTGATGATTATAATAACTGGATTATATGAAACTAGTAAAAAACGAACCAGGATGTCTTAAATTTTTAGAAAAATAAATTTGTCTTTCACACCTTTCCCAATTCAAACCATATACATATAATAAATTTAAATTTCTAATAAATGTTAGTTTAGTTGTCAAATAATGTACATTTGTGTTCCGGTGATTAAGATATCATATTGATACGCAAATATGATATATTTTTCGCGATTTAATGTTTCAGCCATGACGATATAACACATATTTTTTGTGTGCAATGGTTAATTAAATAATAATATTATTGAATTAATTCTTTTAAAACTCTGTTTTGTATATGTATTGTTGAGTGTCTCTTTAGTTATATTGTAGTTAATACTACTCTTGCTTAAACTGTTGTTTTTGCTGTTGTGTCTGTAGGTACATCTTGATAGTATTGTTTTCATTTTGGAGTTTTAAGTCTTTAATAGGGAATACACTAACTGACAGATTTTCTCAAAAATATCCACACTTAAAAAAATCTCTTACAAAACAGGAGGGGGTTAGTAAGGGACTTTGAACGCACCTTCCCATCGCGATAAATATACCAAATGTTTCATTTATTTAACAAAAATACAAAAAAACATGTACAAAAATTGTATTATTTCAGATGTTAGTTCAGTTCTTCAAGGGGAACTTTTTTCCCCCGGGCCCGATTTTGCCCATTGACGAACTTAACCTTTCTATGAACATGAGGCATATTTGTGCCAAACGTCAGGAGTCTAGCTGTTTTATTTTGGACTGCATTGTGTTATCTACACACAGACGGACGGACGGACATTCACAGAATGTCTTAGAATCGATCATAGATCAATAATATATATACTTTATGGGGTCCCCGACCGCTATTTCGATGCGTTACAAACGGAATGACAAAGTGAGTTTGCCCCCATACTGTGGTTGGAGGGCATAAAAAGTTATTCGTTCTAAGACATTATAGCGATGTCCGTCTGTCTGTTGAAATGGCGATCACGGCCAAAATATCATACAAATATGACCAACACTTAACAAATTTTCTTGTTGTTTCCTCGAGAAGTTTGGGATTTAATTTGAAAGATATCGGTTCAGCGGTTCAAAAGTTATAAACGAAAATGTCGATATTTCCATCTGACTGTTAAAATGACTATCACAGAAAAAATATTACAAAGATATGGATGTAAATTACCATAGTTACTTGTTGTTTCTTCAAGAAGTTTGGTATTGCATTTAAGCGATATTGGTTCAGTGGTTCAAAATGTATGAACGTAAATGTAAGGACACGTCGAAAAAGTTTGTACATTCCACATAACCTAAAAACATAAGATGCTTTAATTCGGCTGCTGGTTGACATATGTAAACAAATGGGATACCGAAAGGCATTTATACAAATACACTAAAAAAACCCTTGTCCAATAACTAGAAAAAGTTTCGTAATCTCATTTTACCAATATTTGACAGTTTTCCTTGTTTTTTAACAAATAATTTTCGATAGAAATTTACATTTTTGTTTGTAATTTAAAATTTTTTTTTTTGTAATTTTACAAATTTCCATCTGTCTGTTGAAATGGCGATCTGCGCAAAAATATTGCACATATCGTCACCTAAAACGCAAAACGCCCTAACTAACATTTTATTAATTTTACAGGAGAAGCAAAAAACATGTTTAAAGAAAAAATATAAAAGTGTTAATCACAAAATCTTCATATATTATTGAAAAAACACGGACAAATTGATTTCTGGTAAAAAAAAATAATTATTTTTATTATTTGAAGAGTTATGTCAGTTACGCCCTTTTGTCTCGTATATTTCTGAAACAAAAAAAGCCCTAACTGCATCAAATATCAATTGACATACATACAGGAGAACTGTAAAATTAATGTTTTGTTATTATTTTTTGGTTTTATTTATTTAAAGTTTATTTTAATTTAAATTATCATAAATATCACATTATTTAATTCATTTTATTGATATTTCATGAAAAAAAAACAAATAATATATTTGATTAATTCACGATAAAAATAGTTAATTTTGGGATATAGAATGATAAATGAGAATATTTATTAAAAATAGAAACTAATTTTCGAAGGGGATGTTGTCATAAAAATCATGACAATCTGCTGGCAGCAATGGTTTTAAATCTTGGAGATGCTGCCACTTTTTTTTAGAAATTTTTAATCTCTGCTCATGTAGTTGGGGCGGTGCAACAATTTTGATTTTATTTCCAATTCGCTGTGGAAGCTGTACATAATTATCATTTATATTTGTTTTGAAATAAATAGTTCCAGTTGGTTCGTATGCCAATGCACGTATCATATTGACGGTGGGATCCCCCGTTTTTTTTCCTAAAAAAAATGTAAAAAGTAATACAAATTTTAGAAACACAATATTTATTTTTACTATACCTGGTCTTATTGATGAATATCGCTTAGGAACTGACTCATAATTAAGGAAATATTCGTGATTTAATTGGTGTACTTGTAAAGGAAAAGGGTTTTTCCGAGCAGCTTTAATTAAATTCACTAGTTCAAATGGCAAGTTTATTTGCTTATCACGAATCTTTCTTTCAATTAGAGAGTGAGTGGAGTCACATTCCATTTGCGTGTGACCGACTACCAAGTATTTGTGTTCTATGGTAATGTTTTTTTCCTCGCATAAAGAAACTAAAGCGTTTGAAAGGACAACATTTCTGTTTTGGTAAAAACAACCATCGGAGTAAATAATAATATGGTGAATATCAGGAAATTGCTGAATTCCTTTTCTTAAATGCTTTACGATAATTGTGGTGAATGTAGAAGCGACAAGGCTTCCCTCGGTTTCATCCCAAACGTAATTATCAGACTCATGATTTATTACATTATAAATTGTGAAATTATGAATCTGAAGTTTCATTTTATAATAAGAGGAGTTGGCTTTTGACTGAGGTAAGAGTTTTACAGCTTGCATATCTATGCAAAGTAGTAGACATAGTTCTGATTTGGCATTTTCAATATCATTATCTTTTTCAGTTCTCATTTTATCAATTTCACTTCGATGACTATCGAATTGCTCCTGTGACAGATTCTTTGCTTTATAAGATAAACATAAGTCACACTGATCATTTCTTGGTTTAAATAGCGAGTAATTTGATGCCTTAACCAGATTCATAAAATTAGGAAATGATACACGTGTAATGTCATTTTCTTTGTTATCATCACATGACTCAGAATAGAGATCATAAATCTGTTGATAACTTTTAAAGTCTGCTTCAAAATATACCTTATTGGTATGTTCCCGACGATAATGAGACCCCAACTTAGGCAAATCTTCCAACCATTTTTGTAAATAGCTTAACCTTTTTTTGTATTGTAATCCTTGTGGTTTTTCTTTCTTTTCAGCAGGAAAAATTTGGGTGCAATGTAAGTTTCTTGAAGATACCCACAAACGAACCGTTTTTTCGGATAACCCTAAAGTTGAAAGAAACATTTGTCTACATACTTGAATACGATTTGAATCGTGTTTTAAAAAATAATGTTTTGTTTTGGAGCGTTTGGAGTTTTCCACAGTAATACGTTGTCTTTTGGAACATTCAACGAGATTTGTTACATAAAGCTTTTTGTTATTCCAAGACATTTTCCAGAATGAGTCAAAAATTTCTTTACGAATATTTTCAGTGAAATGTGAGCAATGTCGCATTGTAATTTTTTCACAAAACTTTGATGTACATGTATCACCCATTTTTCTAGGCTTACGCTCAGTTATTACATTACCTTTTGAAAAACCTCGGTATTTTTTACCTTCCATACGGTTTTGTTGGCTTAAATGTCTCCAATTTGTTTTATTTTTTTTTTTTGAGTTCCCTTCTGCATCCTTATCCAAATTTAGTTCGGACATATCCAAATTTAGTTCAGACATATTGAATTTTGTTTCTTTATATTTGATTAATTATAATTGTTAATTGTTCTTCACTCTTTATTTATAATCACACAAAACCTTAAGAAAACCTTTTTATTTTTCTAAAGCAAATCATTAAAAATGCTTAACGGATAAAGCTATCAGCTGTGCATGCAATGTTGTACACACAAGCGGTTAGTTGGGGCTTTTTGCGTTTTACTTATATTTGATCATGTAGTTAGGGCGTTTTTAATTTTGTAAATAAAATTGTGATTTTTGATCGAATGAGTCTAATTTTTTTTTTGGAGATGTATTTTGATGCAATTCATCAGAATCAATAAAAAACACGATTTTGGATTTTGTGTTAGTTAGGGCCTTTTGCATTTTAGGTGACGATATATGGTTATAAAGTACCTTAGTTACTTGTTCTGGCCTAGAGAAGTTTGATGTTTCATTTAAGCGATATCGGTTTAGAGGTTCAAAATGTATGAACAAAAATGTAAGGACACCTTGAAACTTTTGGTTCAATTTGCTGATTTCCAACTGAAATTCAGTTGATGCAACAATAAATTCGGGTGATACAATTAAATATCAGTATTCACAAATTAATTCTGTTGATCAAACTGACTTTTAATTGAAGCAACTAAAAAATTTTGTGGTCACAGTCAAATTTAGTAGCAGCAACTAAATTTTGAATTGATGCAAATAAAAAATTCAGTTGGACATTTATTTCTATATCGAAAAAAGTGGGCTTAAAAGTGGGCGCAGTCAATTTTTTTTTCAGTAAAAATTTAAACTGAATTACTAAGAACATTTAAAAAAAATATAGCCAAATCGATGACGTCTTCCAATTTTTCAATCTTAGATAAATCGAAAAAAGCGGGCGTGAAAGAGGGCATGGTCAATATTTCTTTCCTTAAAAACCGAAGTTGGACTATGAAGAACATTTAAAAAAAAATTATCCAAGTCGGTCCAGCCGTTCTCAACTGATGCAATTACCAACGCATGATATTTGATTTCTATTTAAACACACAAAAAAAACTTTACATATTACCAACATTTGACAGTTTTTCTTGTTTTTAACAAAAAATTTTCGATAGAAATTTACATTCTTTTTGTGTAATTTTACACTTTTTTTTTATAATTTAACAAATTTCCAAGGTTTTTTTACAAAAAAAAATCTAGTAAATTCACGAGAATTCCTTGTAAGTTTTATTGTGCCAAAAAAGTTGTAAATTTACAATTTTATTGGTAATAAGCTTTTAAAGTTACAAAAAAGCTCATAACTTTTACGAGAAATTCCCGTAAAAAAAGGAGGTAGCAAAAAATCAAGTAAAGTTACGAAACCTACTTGTAAGTTTTATCGCGTTAAAAAAATTTAAATTTAAATTGTAAATTTACTATTTATTGGTAAAACTATTTTATTTGTAAAATTACAAAATTATTGGTAAAAAGCTTGTACAAGGAATTCTTGTCAAATAGGAGGTAGCAAAAAAAAGTTACAAATTTCGCTTTTCTATCGGACTTTCGGTCTATTAATGTCGAACAAACAGGATTACCACAGGCAAACAGAAAGACGTACATCGCTTCGATCTACTAAAAATCGAACGATGATCACCAGGGAAACCAAAAATACGCAGTATCATTTTTTCCCTGCGTATTGATAAATGGGTAAGGTGTTTATCCGTTTCAGAAGATTTTAAGAAACCTGGCATCGATTTGTTAGAGCATATTTTTGCATATTTTAGCCTTAAGAGCATATTTTTGCATATTTTAGGTTTAAGAGAATATTTTAGCATAAGAGCATATTTTTAGAGCATTTTTTCAATTTTTAGAGCATTTTTTTACTTTTTAGAGCTTTTTTTTAAATTTTTAGATATTTTTTTTTTTTAAATTTTAAGATAATTCTTTTCCAATTTTTTTTTTCATAACTTTTAATTTATGTATTAAATCTCTATTTTTGTGGGATGTTTTTTTTTTAATTTTGTAAGGGTATTGAAATGTTTGTTTTGGTTTTGTTCTCTTGTTTGAAATGTTTGGTAACTCTGCTAGAAAAAAAATTACATTGGACAACAATTTCAAACTTTTTCCAAAATTACGGGGTTCTGAAACAATGATTTCTTTAGATCTGAGTATAGGGTATATTCAGCAACTTTGTAGAAAATATTAAGGCAAATATTTTTGTAGAACATATTAAACTTCTAACTGCCAACTTTATTTTTTAGGTCTATTTTCTAACAAATTGTAAAAAAACAATGCAAAGGGAGCATTTTTTTTTTAAGAGCATATTGTTATTGTTTTTAGAGCATATTTTCCGTTTTTGAGAGCATTTTTAAGAGCATAAAACGTATTTTTTAGAGCATATTTTTGGTTTCCCTGATGATCACGAATGAAGGGTCACCAATTGTCTACTTCTTAAGAGCAGACAATTGGTATGCATTGTAACACCCTGCCTAGTGCCAATTTATTGGCCGCGTGTTATCTGGTATTCGTTACGAGCTTACATCTACTGAGAGGGTTTAGCGAAGAATTTGTATTGATTGACATCTATTAACTTAACATATTGATCAATTACATTTTCCGTTACTAATCTAAGAGAATAATCACAATTGGAGCGGGAAGCGTTTTTCCGCAACTGTTCACATACGTTTTATATGAAAACAAAATTCCGCCGCGTTTTTCCGCCGAACTAGATTCAATTCTATTTTTATGAGGACAATTGCGGAAAACCGCTTGCCGCCCCAATTGTGATTATTGTCTAACTCATTATTTTTTTTTACAAAATCAGAACATAAAATATTTGTTTTTTGCCAGTGTATTATTATAAAATAATTGTTGTACATACATATATTTAAGTAATGCTGTATTATTATTTTATTCATTCATACCTTCTGTTGTTAGTTTTTTTTATATCCTCACCGTACTAAATAAGTAATGGCAGTGTAACAGAGTCGAGAAGCAGTGCTAAAACATTGTATTATAATGTTGAACTTTTTGTATTTTATAGAAATGAATTCTGATCATGATATTGTATTGTATGTGAGTATGTATGTGTGTATGTACTTTATAAATATGTAAATGCATTTTTAAATATTAATGCCTGCTATAATGAATTGTTTTGTTGTTGGGTATGTATTTTAAATAATGTTCGTTACATTTCAAAAGCATGTTGGGTAGTCTCGACTTTGGGGGGTATCAAAACTGTTATGAAATGTATAAAAATAATAAATATTTTAGCTAAAATTTTTTATTTATAATTAGATATGAATTGTAATGATAACAACGTTTTTGGAGTTAATGGAAATTGTTAGAATATAAGGAGTTTTTAAGGATAAAATTAAAAAAATTTAAAGAATTTTCTTGTTTTTTAAATAATTTTTTTAAGTTTTGTGTGGGAAATAAGGAATGCTTCTAATAGAAAATTTGTGTGTTAAGAAATTTACAATGTGATTCCCTCAGTTAAAGTCTTTAAGTTCAGAAAAATTAAGGGAAATATGCAATGACATATCCTGTTGCATTCTCCAATAACCGGTTGTTCTAAGGTTGAGTAGAATTCTTCCTAAACATAAAATAATATTGTATATTTTAGTAGTACTTCAATTAAAATTTTAATTATTTGTTTCTGTAAAGACAGTTGAGCTCAGGTTCTAATTATATATTACAATTTTTTATTTGTTATATATGGTTTGCAATTGAGAAAGGTGTAAAAGAAAAATTTACTTGTTGTAGAAATTAAAGACATTCTGTAGCGCAATTCACTAACTTTTTAACGATAAAAATCGGTAGTTATACTGTCAAATATTGATAGTTATCGACGATTGTAGTTAAAAGTGATTCTATAATATTTTTCTATCGAATTTTGTCGTTGCATTACCCAGTTGGCAAAATAAAATCACACCTGACATACTGCTGACTCTCCCTTTATGAAATCGCTGACATCTTCATACAATTTTTCAAAATGTCATCAATGACATGTCAGCAGTTGATCAGCAGTGTCCACCAGTATCGGTGGCCACTAACAATTCGTTTAAACAACCGCTGACCAACTGCTGACATGTCATTGATGACATTCTGAAAATTGTATGAAGATGTCAGCAATTTTATAAAGGGAGAGTCAGCAGTATGTCAGGTGTGATTTTTTTTGCCGACTGGGTAATTAACTTATGAACAAAAATTTTTTTGAAGTTGAAGTTAACGAAAATTCACGGTTCTCCAAACAATTTCAAAATACACAAATTTCTAAATAACTATTTTTTTCGTTTATTCTTGTCGTTAATTTAAAATTTTTAAGAATCACATATTCGTTAAACAACCGACAATTTTCGTTTGTTAACGATTGTTAAAAGTTACTAAATCGCACTACTGGTTCGTTTTTACTAGTTTCATATACTCCAGTTATTATAATCTTTAGAAATCCTGTAATGTAAACTTTATTCAGCAAATAGTCAATTGTACTCTTTATGTGAAAATTATTAACAGATCGCAGCCACCACGGTTTGAACCCATGACCATCTGTAACATTTGCTATCAAACCGTGGCGGCTGCAATCTGTTAATAATTTTTAGATATAGAGTACAACTGACCAGGGTAGGGAATGGCACGCACATGTGCCGCAGATAACATTAAGAAATGTGGCATGTAACCATATCATGGTTATAGTAACCATAGCATAGTAAAAACTAACTATTTTTTAAGAAAGTACTATTGTTTCTAAAAAAGTACTATTTTGTCTAAAAAAGAAAAATTTTTTCTAAAACTATATCTAGTACTATTTTTCTTAAAAAAAGTATTTAATTTTTTAAGAAATAAAAGACTTTTTTAAGAAAAATAGTACTTTTTTTTGAAAAAATAGTACTTTTTTAGACAAAATTGTACTGTTTTATAAACAATCCCAGCAGAAATTTTGCTGAACTGGCAGCAGCTTTTGGAAAGGAAACTTGAGTGAAGGAGCGCATCGAAACCTGCTGAATTCATGCATGATTCTCTAAGGCGATGTCACACTTTAGAGCGCTAGTTGGATACACCGAAAAAGCGCTCTTAAGATGCTCTGAACTCACATCTCTTTAGAGCGCTGAAAAAATCGCTGTAAAGATGCAGTAAATTCATGTATCTTTTTAGAGCTATTTAAGCAGAATAAAGATGAAGAACATTTGACTATTTCTGAAATACAAATTACAAAATCTGAAATACAATTGACTATTTCTGAATTCAATTTGAAAATCTTAAATACAATTGACTAATTCTGAAAATCAGTTGACTCCCTGCAAGCATTTGGAAGAAATATCGCCTAAGAGATGTTATTTCATTTAAAAAATTTCTAATTATATTTCGAAAATTTCAAATTATATTACAGAAACTTCCATTTATATTTCAGATTTCACCATTTATAACCAAAAAATTTTTAATTATATTTAAAAAATTTTCAATTATATTGGAAATTTTTGAAATATAATTTGATATTTTTAAATATAATTGGAGAGTCTAAAATATGATTGAACATTTTTTGTAATATAATTTGTATTTTCTGAAACTAAAGTGGAAATGGTGTACTCATTTTTTTTTTTCATTAAAAATGTGTTAAAGGTGCTATGATTGAAGCACTCTTTTCAGCGCTGATTAATGCGTAATAATGATGCAGTGAAATCAGGTGTCTTTGTCCAAAACTCATGGTTTCTTATTCAAAAAGTGTTAAATATATTTAAAAGAAAAGCATGTGTGAAATTTTATCAAAATATAATTTTATATTTTAAGTTTTATATAAAAAATCTTAACAAAAAATTTTAATTTTTTCCCCTTACTTTTACTGCATCCTCAAGAGCGCTCTTTGGATGCGCTTCAGTATGCTATAAAAATATGCTGTGTCGCCAAAATCTCGAATTATTTTTGCTGGGATAGTACTTTTTTAGAAAATATAGTACTTTTTTAGAAAAAGTAGTACCTTTTTAGAAAAAATTGTATTTTTTTTCTTAGAAAAATAGCACTTTTTAGAGAAAACAGTATTTTTTTTAAGCAAAAATAGCACTTTTATAGAAAAAATAGTATATTTTTTAGATAAAATAGTACTTTCTTAGAAAAAACGTGCTGACATGTGCCATTCCTTACCCTGCAATTGACTATTAACTGAATAATTTGAAATTACAAGTTTTTTGAAGATTATAATAACTGGATTATATGAAACTAGTAAAAACGAACAAGAAAAATAAAATTTTTCTTTCACACCTTTCTCAATTCAAAACCATACAAAAAATTTTAATTGATAAAATATTGATATAATATTTAATGTCAATTGAATATTTTATTGGTTCTATTAATATTTTAATTAAATTTTTAACTTTACTTTTTACTTTCCTTGTGCAAGTATATGTTTTTGTTTTATGTCGATTATACTCTTGCACTGCTTTACAAAACAAACCAGTTGAGAATAAACAGTTTGTTGAATTCTCATTTTGTTTATAGCTATATGTATTTAAAAGGTTTATAATCAACCTAATAAAAGTTTTCTCACTTCCTATGCCTTTCCGATTTAAATATTTTGTGTCAAGTAACACAACTTTTGAAACCGATGTCTACCGATCGGGAGGAAATTCGAACCAAGGTTATTCTTATTGGATAGTAGTTTAGTCACAATTTTTCAACGAGATCGGGCAAGGCCACTTTAAGTTAGAGGGTCAAAATTTGAGGTCAAAATTTGACATTTTGAGCAAACAGGTGTTTTTGCGCTCCATGTAGTTTTCATACAAAAAGTGGGTTAACTTTAAAGCGTCATTCTGCTTATACTTTAATTTCTGATTCGACAAGGCCAAATTTTACTTTTTCTTTCGATTTAACTGATTTCCAAACTTAATGACCTGTTAATACACAATTCTTCTATTGTTTTAATTTCTTACCTTGTGTTTTTGGCAATTATTTTTATTATTATTACAGTCCTTTTGTCATGTTTTTTTTTAAAGTAAATTGAAATGTTTTTGTCTAAAAAATAAACATTATTTGCACGTGTTTCGTTTTAACAAAATGAAATTTAACTTCTCCTTCAACCTTTTTTATTTGGGTTTTTTGCCATTTTCATTAAAAAAATAGTCAATTAAAGACAATTAAAATAACCTCAAATGATGATACCTAACCTAGCAAGATACTTATATACAACATCTATAGGAAAACCAAAATTTATAAAACAAAAGGTAAAGTGCCATTCATACTTGAAGACAGAGAAGTAGAGATAGAAATACAATGGTTCGGTTTGTTGGTTTTGACTATTGTCTTTCAAAACTGTGGAATGTTAAAAATTTTATTATACTCGTACTGTCATACCCTAAAGAATGAAATAAAAACTACTACTTAAATACAAAAATTCTTAAACAATTGACAAGAATATGGTTGTGTTTTCATTTAATTAAATTAATTAACATTTTGTGGGATTTGAAAACAGAAATACATTTTCATCATCATGGTCATTCACTTTCTTTGTTTCTGTCAATAAACATTTAATTAAAAAATATACTACTTTTATATTAATTTTATTTTATTTCATTTTTGTGACTTGTAGTTGTTAATTTGTTGGTTTAGAATTTTTTTTTAAGAACACTTATACATACAGCTAGAATACATAAATGACAAACAAAATCGTATAAGTTTTAGTGAATGTGTTTACTTAAATTGTGTGTGTGTGTTCATTTCAACATTAAGCGGTAAAATTGTAAAAATTTTACGACTTGGAAGAGTCATGAGTTTTCGTAAACTTTTCTATCATTTCTGAATTTTTGTTAATTTTTACTTAATCGGTTAAATATTTTTTATGTATTCCTAAATTTTTTAATTAGTTTTTAGATTTCGTAAATTTTTGAATTTTTGTTATTTTTTTTAAAATCTCTAGATTATTTTTTGTTTTTCTATATTTTCCTGAGATTTTCAGAATTTTTGTGATTGTTGTTTCTGTTTTTTTTAATTTGCCTTAGCTTTTTTTTTAGGTTTTTGCCTGAATTTTTAACATTTTTTTTTTATTCATTTATTTTATTGAATCTTCACTAAAATTATGTGAACTAACAATAAGTATTCAAATCTTAAAACTAATATAACTTAATATTAAGTCCAGCCAGTGCCAGGCAAAATTTCATTTGCTCATAAATTATCTAATGTTTTCAAAAGCATCATCCTTCACTTTAGTGTGCCAAGTCAGCAGTAGCCCTCCTTCTAAGTCGTTGGTGACCACGATTATTCAGTAGATTGCGTGCTAAATTGTTTGGATGTGATTCCAGTTTTCGTAAGTAGTTTTGGGTATGTTTCACAATTTCATCTTTAACAAGAGAAACATTTAGATCTCTGTGTATGTTCAAGTTTCTAACATACCTGGGGGCATCAGTAATCAATCAAAATGTTGTTCTGTTTTCTTTGTATTTTTTCCACATTAGATGCAGAGGCAGTGCCCCATAACTGAATACCATAGCACCATATAGGTTTTATAATCGAGCTGTAGATCAATTGTTTACAGTCTAACTTAAGTTTCGAGTTTCTCCCAATTAGCCAATTAACTGCAATAGTTTTCAATTTCATTTGGGTTAATTTTGCATCTATATGGTCTTTCCACTTAAGACGACGATCCAGATGAATTCCGAGGTACTTAACCGTTGTATGTTGAGGTACAATGTGATTATTAATCCGAATTTGGGGACAAGTTTCTCGTCTTAACGTGAACGTTATGTGGATGCATTTCTGCTCATTCACTTTAATCTTCCACTTATTTAACCAGTATGAATGTGACTTTGCAAAATTCGAGTTGCTTCAAGTGGATTGTTATGGGAGCTTAAAATAGCTGTATCATCTGCAAATGTGGAGGTATGCGTATTCCGATTAGTTGGCATATCAGAGGTGTACAAAATATACAAAAGCGGTCCAAAAATACTACCTTGTGGAACTCCAGCTTGTATGATTTGCGAGGTACTGACAAAATCGTTTTCCTTCACTGTAAACTTATGATCTGTTATGTAATTTTCGAGTAACTTATGTGTATTTGGTGGTAACATATTTTTTATCTTATAGAGCAAATCCTCATGCCAAACCTTATCGAACGCCTGTGAGACATCAATAAAAAGTGCGGAACAATATTTTTTTTCATTATTGTTTCTGTAAAGACAGTCGAGCTCAGGCTCTAATTATTATTATGTATTATAATTTTTTTGATTTGTTATATATGGTTTTGAATTGAGAAAAGTGTGAAAGAAAAATTTTAATTTTTCTAAAAATTTAAGACATCCTGGTTTGTTTTTTACTAGTTTCAATACCAAATGCCTTTTTGGGGTTTAATTCACAAACTGCCTTTTCGACCTCTAAGTTGTGCTTTTAAACGTGGAGATCTGTGCAGTTGCCACTCTCTACGAGCTCTCCGTTTTTCAATTAAGAGTCGTTCGACATCAGCAGAAGAAAATACATTCTGTCTGGATTGTCGGGGGGTTTAGTAGCAAGTTGAGCAGCTAGTTTGAGATTAGATTCGAAGTTCTTGAGCGAGAGGTCAATTTCCTCTGGTGTTCTTAGCAATATGTTTTCCGAGCAAAGAGTACTGAGAAACTTTTTATATTTTAGCCAATTCGTTCCTTTGCCTGTCAGTGCTAAGTCACTAGTGGGCGATACAATTTCTCGGGGGTTAAATAGAGTAACAATAGTGGGTGTGTGGTCTGAAGAGAGTTCCAATGAAGATTCTACACTTACAAAATTTCTCCTTATATTCCTAGTCACTTCAAAGTCGATAAGATCTGGAATCTTATTACGATCTGAAGGCCAGTATGTCGGTTCTCCACTTGAGACCACATCCAGACCCATTTTAGAAATTGTATCAAACAACACACGACCTCTCGAGATTCGAAGAAAGTTCTATACTGATTATCAGTAATTTTAAATCTGGGGGAGCATAAATAGACGAAATCACAAGGTTCATATCAAACTCGTTTTCGCATAAAGTAGTGGCTTGAAGATAATCTTCACAAAGATCACACATAAGATTATGTTTTAGTCGAGTTTTAATTAAGATGCCTGAGCCTCCACATGACCGGCCTCTGGGTCTTTTGTATCATACAATGTGTAACCATCTAAAGCGAATAGACTGCGAGGAGTTAAATGGGTCTCAGAAACAAGCATTATATCAATTTGCTTGTTTCTGAGAAAATAATCGAGTTCTTCTTTATGCTGGCGTATGCCGTTTGCGTTCCAGTAGGCTGTTGTCTAATTTTAAAAATGGTATACAGGACGCTACCTCAGTTTGACAATATAAGCAAACAAAATAAAACAAAAAAGAGAATTAGAATTACTGTTTTAATTTTTTTAAAACCAAAAAGGTTTGTAACTTCGATTTGTAACTTGGATAATAATTCACCTGCTGGTGAATAAACCAGTTTTTCACCTGCCGGTGAATAAAACGTAACATCCCGTGTAAAAAAATAATTATAGACTCAATTTACCGATCAAAACATATCTGAAGCAGATATGAATATATATGGAGTAGATCTGATTAGATCCATTTATATATGATCCATATATGTTTTTATCAAAGGAGATATGTTTTGATATAATTATTTTTTTACACGGGATAATTATTTTTCAACACATTTTTTTCCATAATATTTTTTTTTTCATAAATTTTTTTTTCATAATTTTTTTTTTTTTCATAAATTTTTTTGTTCAACAAATTTTTTTTCATCAAATTCGATAACTTCGATTTGTAACTTGGAAAATAATTCACCTGCGGGTGAATAAACTCGTTTTTCACCAGCTGGTGAATAAAACGTAACATAATTTTTTTTTTATCAAATTTTTTATTACATCGGTTTTTTTTAATAATTTTTTTTTTTTCATTAAAAATTTTTTTTTCTTCAACTTTTTTTTTCATAAATTTTTTTTTCTTTTTTGAACGTCACGGCAAATTTTTATTCTCTTAGGCCTAACACTTATGTGGTACAAATTTGAGGTAAATTGAATTAAATTAACTCGTGGCACCCGGCTGTCAAAGTTTTGGATTCTTCAAAATATTTAGGAAAAACAAATATAAAAAAACTATGTCTTGCGACACATCATACTTATTAATTTTGATGAACATGAATATCAAAGAACTTTTAAAATCGGTCATACGGTTTTCGAGATATTGCTTTTTGAAATTTGCAAAAAAATGCGGATTTTTCCTGCGTTCTAGAAATTAAAAAAAAAAAAAAAATCTCAGAATTTCTTACCCTTGACTCTTTCAAAGAGCTTGACACAGGCTTTCATTTTGAAAATTTTGTAAAAAACCAAAACGTTGATCGAAGGGCGCCATGGGTCAAAATTGTTGGATTTGGCTCAAATCAATTTTGAATGAAATTTTTAAATTTTTTTTTTTAAATTTCTAGAACGTAGGAGAAAACCGTAATTTTTTGCAAATTTCAAATAACAGTATCTCGAGAAACGTTTGACGATTTTAAAAATTCTTTGATATTCGTGTTCAGCGCATCAAAATTAATATGTATGATGAGTCGCAAGATATAGTTTTGTTTTTTTTTTTTTAAAATTTTTAAAAATTCAAAACTTAGACTTAGGGCGCCACGGGTTAATTCAATCCGATTCAAAATTTTCAAAAACTGGGCTTCGGAGGCGTGGTCAAATATTGGAAAAATTTTAAAATTTGTGGCGAGTTGCCTTGATTAAATATTTATCACATTAAAACGGAATGCACCACAATCTCAAAAATTTACATTCTTATTTAGTTTTGTATGGGCTATTGATTAATTTTTTTTTTTGGAAAATTTTCAGAACCCGTTTATTAAAAATCCGGCCACTTTTTTTCTTTTTTATTTTTTTTTTAAGTTTAGATGTTTGTCCATCCACACAAAAAAATTCAGAAACACGTTCTTCGTTTTTTTTTTGAGAAAATTGCATTTGAACTTTAAATTTCATAACAATTTTGTAATTTGCTTGTATTTCTTTGTTTTAACGTTGCGAATGAGTAATATTTATGCAATTAATAATACTCATACGATAAATCAAGAAAATACAAGCAAATTACAAAATTGTTATGAAATTTAAAGTTCAAAGCGATTTTCTCGGAAAAAACGAAGAACGTGTTTCTGAATTTTTTTGTGTGGATGGACAAACATCTAAACTTAAAAAAAAAGTGGCCGGATTTTTGATAAACTGACTTTTATAAAAAATTGAAAATTTCAGAACGGGTTCTGAAATTTTTCCAAAAAAAAAAAAAAAATTAATCGATAGCCCATACAAAACTATATAAGAATGTAAATTTTTGAGATTGTGGTGCATTCCGTTTTAATGCGATAAATATTTAATCAAGGCAACTCGCCAAAATTTTACCATTTTTTTAATATTTGACCACGCCTCCAAACGCAGTTTTTGAAAAATTTAAAAACCAAAAACGCTATTTTCTTAGTAGGGCTATCCATACAACCTTTCCATACAACCTATTCAGAAGTTTACGGTACACATGTTATTTTCGCTGGACATTTGGTGTGGAATGCCTCATATGTTCATATGCCCTCATTTTACGCATATGGACATATATGTTGCAAATATGACCATATGTATATGCCTTCATACAGTGTCATATATATCCATATATGCTCTATATATGGACATACATGACACTGTATGACGCATATATGATCATATTTGTATAATTTTTTACCGGGATGTCTAAACTTTTGACAAAAATCCTACATTTTTATTTTGCAGTTTTTTCTTTTTTCCACCCATTGTGCAATCTGAAGAATTCTAACTAAAAAAAAGTAAACCAAACCAAAATGAAATGGAACAAAATAGAAAACTATTTATCTATGTCGGTAGTATTTTTATAAAATGTACTACAATTTTATAACTTACGTTTGCTTAAGTTTTTATTGCATATTCTTTCATATGTGAAAGTATGTTTTAACAAAGGTAGAAGGCAGTTTTGTACTTATGTGTGTGTTTGTGTGATGTATTTTTGTGGTATTAATATACATGTTCGTTGGTGTCGGTGTACTGCAATTGTGATCCCTAAAGGCAAATGAATTTTTAGCAGCTTGGAGTATAAAATCCATCTTTATACGACTACTGCCAACACCACTGTCAGTCAAGAGCATCAAGTAGATTTCATACCAAAAAAACAAAAAAAAAAAAAAAAACTATCTTTAGGTTAATATTGTCTTTAGTATGTGTGTCATGTGTATACATCGTATATTTTTATATCTTTCTTTGGTAATGTTTGTTTGCGTATCTGTGTATGTGTATGTGTATGTGTGTCTGTGTAAGAGTCTGTGCAAATTTATATATACATTAGGGTTTACTGCATTATATCTGACATATTGACACGTAACAGATTTACTTATGCCAGTTGATTCTTATGTGTGTATATTGTATGTGTGTGTATATGTGTACATGAGTGTGTTTGTTTAAATATTATACCACCTGTGGTTGTATGTGGTTTAAACCTCAGTCAAGGTATGCTGTGGTTATACTGCAGATATTTTATATAAATTCCATGTTCCCCCCACATAACCCTCTTACATCAAAACCAAATAAAACTAAATAAAAATATTCTCAAATTCTCAGTCATTTGGTTTATGAGCAAGTAAATATGTATGTATGTTGTATTAGAATGGCACTTATTCTTCAACTTCTAATTTTCTCAAGTGTCAGGGAAAATATTTATTCTCCTAGGCCTAAAACTTATGTGGAACAAATTTGAGGCCAATCGGATTAAATTAAAGATTAAAAGATTGTCCCGGTGCACCGGTGATCAAAGTTTTAGATTTTCGAAAATTAAAAACAACAAAAATATAATTTTTTTACGCGACTTAGCCGACACGTCTTTTGATCTCATCACGATTTTTTCAAGACTATTTAGCAAAATAAAAAACCTGTTTTTTTATTTCGTTCTTTTAAATATTAAACTGTTCGACAGCCAATATTAAACATGAGCCGGGTGATATACGTATGAATGAAGAGATCAAATGGAAAAAAAACTGCGTTTACAGTTTTTCATTTCGTGATATTGTTTTCTTTTAATATGACTTTAAAGTTTTAAAGGATTACATTTTGTAAAATATTTTTAACAAATTTGTACTTATCTTATGGTGTCACTGCTGATACCGAATTAAAGAGGACAATCTTCGCTGATTTTTCCGTTTTTTTTAATATTAACATATCAGAAAAATAGGATGTGCATAATGTCCTTTCAAAACATTATAAATATATTTTGTTTAAAATTTTAAATAATGTTTAAGGATAAAGTTTTAAAATGACATTACTTATCACCTTTTTTTTTAATGGAAAAATTAGCGGAGATGCTTTTTTGATTTTGCCATTTTGGCATCCTGGCATCCTGGCAGAAATACAAATATTTATACAAAATATTTATACAAAATATTTATACAAAATATTTTACAAAAATATTTTCCTCTAAAACTTTGAAGTCCTACACTGAAAAAAAAATTTACCATTTTTAAAGCATGTTGAACTTAATTTAAAAAAAGGAGGGTATGCGAGGGCTCCAAAGATATTAATTCTTCTTCCAAGTATATTTTTTCCTAAAACATAGTAATGCATTTACTTAAATATATCTTAAAAGTAAGTTAAATTGTACTTAATACAAGTTTAATTGATTTTATCCAGAGGAAAAATATTTTTTTTAAATAAGTAAAAATTTCCTTAAAATTACGGATCCTGTGGACCCTATGGAGTCCCAATGTGAGGACCCTACGGGCCCCCAATATATGGGGTCCGCCCATGAGTATGTGCATACACTATTATAGGGTCACTAATGATTTTGATCCAAAATTTTCGTCAGATTTGCTCTGTCTTGCTTAGTTTTCGAGATATGGGAATGGGGTCTTGAGAAATTTGATCATGAAATAACTCGAAAACTATAACTCGGAGGGCTTTTGGGTCGTTGGCGGTCATATTCTTCAAGTTAAGGACTACAAAAATGTCTTTAGAATTTTTTTCGTATCTGCAGTATTTGCAGAGTTATAGGCATTTGAAAATTGCGCGAAAATCGAAATTTGGATTTAAAGTTAGGGTCTCATGGGGTCTCCAGATGGGGTCCCCAGATGGGGTTCCCAAAATACCTTAAGTAGTTTTTCCTTACGTTAAGTAAATTCTTTCTTAAAATGATGAAGATATGGACTCAAATAAAGTCAATGAAATAAATGAAATAAAGATTACTTTTTTTTTAAATTAAAACAAAACTTGAATAAATTAAAGAAAATGCGTTTTGGAATTAAAGATTAGTACTTATTTGATTCAATGTCTTGAAAATGTCTATACTATTTTTAAGTAAGTTACGTACTTATTTATTTTTTTGCTCACAATTAAATTTTTTTTCTTTTAAGTAATACAAAATTTTTTAATAAACCGTTTTTTTCTTAAATGCAATCAATTCGCCATAAATGTAAAGAATATTTAACTTAATTTAAAAAAACAAATTAAGGAAAACTCTTGTGCTTTTTGAAGTATTTGCATGTACTTTCTTCAAGTTTATTTTCTTTGTTTTAAGTAAAACCACCTTATATTAAGATAAGTTGAAGTAAATTCCAAAAAAAAATGTTTACTTAAATTAATAACAGTGTTTATTTAATTTCAGTATACTTATTTTTTTCAGTGTAGATTAAACCTAGGAAAATGACCAACATAAATTTAAAATAAAGAAATTATTTTCTTAACAATTATTTAATGAGAATATCATGGTGTAATTATTAAAGAAAAATTACCTCGAGCTAGAAACAAGTATACTCAATATTTAATATTTAAAAGTTTAAATAAAATAATTTTTATTTTTTAATGAAAATTAATCAGAATTTAAAAAATGTTAAAATCGTTCCAACGGTTTTTGTGAAGTGGGCCAAAAATAGTGTTTTTTTCCTACGGCCAAGAAATAAACAAAAAAAAATTTTCCTTGACCTTTCATAGATAAAACCCAGTTGGCAAAATAAAATCACACCTGACATACTGCTGACTCTCCCTTTATGAAATCGCTGACATCTTCATACAATTTTTCAAAATGTCATCAATGACATGTCAGCAGTTTGTCAGCAATGTCCACCAGTATCGGTGGCCACTAACAATTCGTTTAAACAACCCCTGACCAACTGCTGACATGTCATTGATGACATTTTGAAAAATTGTATGAAGATGTCAGCAATTTTATAAAGGGCGAGTCAGCAGTAAGTCAGGTGTGATTTTTTTTGCCGACTGGGAAACTATGAATTATCATTTAAAATTATATAAGCGCCCTTCGATCAAAATTTTTTTTACCCTAGTGAAAGAGGGTATATTAAAGTTTTTCATTCCGTTTGTAACACTTCAAAATATTGGTCTAGGACCCCACAAAGTATATATATTCATGATCCTCGATCGATTTTAAGAGTATCTAGCGATGTCCGTCTGTCTGTCTGTTGAATACACGCTAACTTTTTAAATACTTTAAGGAGGCTCCCGAAGTTTGGCATATATGTGGGGCATTTACCAGGTCAGGTTGGTATTGCAATCCAGCGAAATCGGTCCAGTTTTTCAAAAGTTATGGGCAAAATACTGAATTTCGGCAAGGGTTTTTTGTGAATTTATGAGATAAAAAACACGTTAACTTTCGAAGGACAATTCTGAGGATGCTGAAGCTTGGCATATATATTTGTCTTTTCCTGACCTGGTTCGTATTTAATTTCAACCAAATCGGTCCAGTGGTTTAAAAGTTTTTGCCAAAACTGTGAGTTTCAGATTAGTTTCACCTTAAATTCACATGTTGAAAACCCGTTAAACATGTTTTAAAAACATTGGTAAGTCACAAAAATATTTTACAACGTATTTTTGTCACTCAAAAATATTTTTACACTAAAAAAAAAAAATTCACGTAAAAAAAAATTTTACGCTCAAAAAAATTTACACTCAAAAAAATTTAGTAAATTATTTTTTTTTTCAAAAATTACTCAAAAAAGAGTAGTTTTACACAAAATAAAATATTTCTAATCATAGATTGGGCCAAGTCGAATTTAACTTTTCTACTTGTTTTTATTTTTAAAAAATGTTCACAAAAACTCTACACTTTGATTGAAGGCCGCCATGGGTTAAAATGATCTGCTTTGGCTCAAATTTATTTTTAATTAAAGATTTTCTCAAACAATATACAATATTCGTGTTTGGTATGACAAAATTAAAAAAAAATAATAACTCCCAAGATATTTTTTTGTTTTTAATTTTTGCAAAACCCAAAATTTTTGTGGAAATCTTTGAAAAGTCATAACTTTGAAAGAAGATCGCCACGGGTTTAAATAATCGGATTTGGCTTAAATTCAGTTAAAATTAATGAATTTTTCAAGCTCTGTGAAAGGGTCGAGAAATTTTGAGATTTTGTTTTTAATTTATTGAATGTAGGACGCCGCTTTTTTTAAATTTTAAAAAACGATATCTCGAAAACCCTTGGACAGATTTTACATTTTATTTTAATATTTGCAGCGCATTCATATTAATAATTATAACGCAAGACATATTTTTTTTTATCCTAAACTTTGATCGCTGGATTCACGGGGAAATTTTGTCCGAATGGCCTGAAATTGGTATTACATAAGTTTAGGCCTTTGCCTGGACATTTAAAATCGACATTTAAAATCGCCATACAAAAAAATGCTGGTCTAATATTGTATGTTATACATTTGTAATTTCTATATATGTATACAACATGTAAAACTATATTTAAATTGTTACAATTTATTTGGTAGGATTTAAAGATTTACATATAAAAGAATTATTGTTATAAAAACATTAATATGAACACATGAGAAGCTTTAGTTAATCTTCGAAAAAAAAAATATTTATTTTTAAAGAAAATTTTAAAGAAAATTTTAAAGAAAATTTTAAATTAAAAAAAAACTTTTTAAACGATATTTTTAGTTCTACTATAATAAACTAAGTAAGTTTTTTATTAAAACATTTTTTGTTTTTTTGATACAATTTTTTTTTGTTTAATTTTTTTATTATTTTATTAAAAAACTTAACAAATTTCAGGGAATATTCAATAATAAAACTTTTTGTCGGAAATTGATAAAGTTATCCAAAGTAGACAAAATTGCTTTAAAGTTTTTAATTGAAACGAACAACATACAATAAAAACAAAGGACACCATAGCCCAGCAAAAACTTGGTAGTGCGGTCCACCGTCCAAACTTATGCTCGAAATTACATTAGCTACAAACGGTATGAATTTCGCTACAATCGGTTCAGTACCTACTACTGAATAGCCAAATTATTAAAAATAAACCACTGTACATCATTGGACAAATTCAGTTCATGCATTCAGCACACCCGAACTAAAAATTCGAACTGTTTGCATAAAACGGAAATTATGTATTTTTGATTTTATTAAAAATTCTCTTATTTTCTTCGTAATAAATTAGACACTTTAAATATAAAAATAAAATTTAAAAAATTTTGAATTATTGTTAGTCAAATTTACAAAGATATCAGGTAGGTTCACTTTGTGGACTTTCTTTGTAAACTACAGGAATATTGTTCCATTCTAATGGTGGAATCGAATTCAGGAGGTCAAAATACATAAGGTTTAGTAGGTCTAGTTATTTGTAAATTACAAGAAAACCCAATGATAGATTTCAGTTCTGATGGCGGAATTTAGTGGCTTTAGTTTCTGAATCAGTACCTTTTATTTTTTTTTGAGGGGCTGTGTTATTATTATAACAAAATTTCACCAACTTTAAGTATGTGTAAACAAAAATCTACCACTGAACTTAAAAAAAACCTTGAAGGGTTTTTTATGGAAACTGTCGACTTTTATTTGCTTTTGGTCTCATCCACTTCAAATTTTTGGTTGTTGCACTGTGTAATTAGTTGTAATTTTTAATTTTCCATTTAAAATTTCATTACTTGGTAATGCAAGTTTTTGCTGGGGATGCGTATGATTACTGTAAAATATTAATTATCACTCATACGCGGTGTGTTCTATTTTTTATTTGCTTTTCTCTTAAGCCTGGAAACATAAAAATCACATTAAAACCTTAGATATTTTATATGTCTATTAATTCGACATTAATTCTTTCTAAAATACTGAAATATCAGTATGCATTAGGATTGATCTAAATTAGCGTTTTTGATAATTCTATAGCAAATATTCCATCTTTATCTCTAATACAAAATTGTTTAGAACAACCAGCAAAAGCAAAAAATATGTGTATTTAGCTATAAACTGGCATTTTTTGGTATGGCATAAAAGTTTAATTCTGATTTTGAAAGTTCAGTCAAATTTTTATTCTCCTAGGTCTAAAACTTATGTGGTACAAATTTGAGAACGATGTGATTTGGATTTCAAAAAAAAAAAATTTAAAAAATGTCACATCATACATAGGGTTTCTATTCGGGAAAAATTTCCCGGGAATTCCCGGGAAATATTTTTCTTAAAATCCCGGGATTTTTTCTTCGGGAAATTTCGGGAATTCATCGCTAATTTTTTAATAAAGATATATTTAATTTACACATTTTTAAAAAAAAAATTTAAAGAAAAACTAGTGAGGATATGCTTCAGCTTGCATGTTATTAAGGCCTAATAATTATTTTTCTTTAATCGATTGCGTGACAAAATACGGAATCAAACTAAATTTCACTTCAAATGTTGGTTGCAAATTGACAAAAGTTTTCTTAATCTAAAATTCCAATGATTTCTTCTTTACGAAATTTAGTATTTCATATTCAGAACAACACTCTTTATATTGCTTAAACAAAAATATCGATATTTTAAAAAATATATAACAAACCTGGTTTTCAACTTAAAATTTCATATATGAAGTAATAAGACTTATATAAAAGACTTATCTGTGAAAAAAATATTTTGTAACGAATCTTGGGTGCCGCGAGTTCTATCCCAGCAACCAGGGAAAATACGTCGTTACAATAACATTGGTGTTCTCATTTTGACCGGAATGCCTTAAACCAATTAATTTTAATAATTCGAAAGTTTAATTAAATATATCTTCAAGATATAATTTTCTTACTGTTGGCGTAGTCAAAATTAGAAAAATTTTCCAAAAAGTTATTTAAACCGCATTTGATGCAAAATCGGGTATTTCCGAATTGTGAACAATTTTGCATGGAGTGGAAATACGTCAATGCAAATACTAAAACTATGATAAGGTCCAATATTTCTACAAAAATAGATTTTATGAACTTTCTACGTATATTTTAGAGGTTAGTAAAACTATTTTACAAAAGAATGCATCTAAAATGGTTTTAAATTGGAAAATACTAGCAAAACTTTTTATATAACAATTTTTATATGGTAAAGTTCAAAATTTGTTTTAATTAAAAAATTCCCGGGAATTCCCGGGAATACGATTTTTTTAAAACGATTTCCCGGGAATTTAAATAGTCCGGGAATTTAGAAACCCTTATCATACACATAATATTTATTAATTTTGATACTCTGAATTTAAAAAATTAAAAAAAAAAACTTGAGGTATCGTTTTTTAAAATTTGCAAAAAGCGACAGAAATAACGTTCAAGAATTAAAAAAAAAATCCCCAAATATCTGTCCTTGACCCTTTCATAAAGCTTGAGACAGTCTTTAGTTTAAACTAAATTTGAGTTAAACCCGATCATTTTAACCTGTGTCGCCCTTCGATCAAAGTTTTGGATATTAATAAAATTCCGCAATTATTTTGGATTTTTGAAAAATAAAAAATAGTAGTATAAAAAAATTGATGTGTGTAAAAAAAGTGATATTTTTGGTTTTATTTTTGGTTTAAATTTTTAAAATCCTATCCCTTGATCGCCGGGCGCCACAGATTAATTTAAGCCCTTGGCATAAAGTTTTGAGTTTTTGGAAAATGTTTACCAAATGTTTTGATTTCTGAAAAATATAAAGGAATATATATCTCGCGTTACATTATCTTTATTAATTACGAATATCAAGAAGTTTCTTGAATCGTTTGAACGGTTTTCGAGATATCGCTTTTTAAAACTTGCCAAAAAATTGTTTTATTGTTTGTAAACGTAGGAAATGAAAAAACTTAAATTTTTTACAATTTTCAAATAGCGATATTTCGAAAAGCATTCAGCTGATTTTGAATTTTTCTTTATATTCGTGTTTTGATGAATAATCAATTATATTATACAGAATATTTTTTATGAAAATCACTTTACTAAATTTCCCAAAAAAACAATATTTTGATCCCACCTATTGCATGTATTATGAAGAACAATGATTTTCTACTTTTTGTTTGATACACCTACAATGAAATGAAAACTCGTAAATAAGTTCTTTTTACACACTTTTAGGATTTCCACTTGTTCTACTCAACTACTTACACAGCAAACGTACACACACATATATATAAAGGATTTTGTATATATGAAAGTACTGCATGTGTTCATTAGAGTGGCATTTTTCATAAAATCGGCTGAACTGTCTTAGAGATAGATAGTGAATTTTTTTAAAATAATCTAAAAATTCGTTTTCATTGGCCCTTTTGTGAAGCTTGAGACAAACTTTCATTTAAAATTAATTTGAGCCAAATCCGAACATTTTAACCCGTCGATTCCTTCATTCAAAGTTTTTTTTAGAAAATTTTTACCAAAAACTTTAAACTTTGATCGAAAAACGTTATTTGTTAAAATTCTGATTAATTTTTATTAAACAATAAAAATTGTTTTATTCGACCTTTAAAATATTATATTTTGAGGATGTTTATTCTGGTTCGAGGTCATTATTTTCTTTACTAATTAAAACTATGATATTCTCATCGCATAATTTTCAAGAAAATAATTTTTTTGCTTTAAATTTATTTATGTTAGTCATTTTTGCAAGACTTAATCAACACGTGTTTCGGAATTTGTCAGATTCCATTGTCAAGATTATTAGCATTATAGCAAAAATAGAAACGATTTACTACAAAGTAGCAAACGAGTCTAATGACAAATCGTTTGTGCACAAACTAAAATATTAATACATATTCGACTCTATCCACAATGGGAATTAGAAAGACGAAGAAATTGTACTATACTAGCATGGTTTTAATTAGTAAAGAAAATAATGACCTCGAGCCAGAATAAACATCCTCAAAATATGTTATTTGTTAACATGATCTAATTTGTCTCAAATTAAGTTTAAATCAAAGTTTGTCTCAAGCCCAATAAAATAGTAAAGAGGAAAAACGTAATTTTTGGAAATTTTTTAACAAATTTCAAATGGCGATATCTCGACGACCACCGACTCATTTCAGAAGTTTTTGATAATACACCATTTGCAATTATATTTTAAAAATTATCAATGGAATTTCAGAAGTTATAAATTGTAATTCAGTATTTATCAAATTCAGTATTTATCAATCAATATTTCAGAAATTATCATTTTTTTTCATAAGTTATCAATTGTATTTTGGAACTTATCAAATGTATTTCAGAAGTAATCAATTGTATTTCGGAATTTTTCAATTGCATCAGAATGATTTTGGTGGAAAAGTGAAAAATTTTGGTAGAAATTTCACAAAAATCAAAACTTTGATCGAAGAGCTCCACGTTTTAAAATAAATGGATTTGGCTTAAAATTAGTTTAAATAAAGATTTTCAAAAATCAAAAACTTTGATCGCCATGAGCCACGGATTTATTTAATCCCATTGGCTTCAAATTTGTACCATATAACTTTTCCGCCTTAGTCAATAAAGATTTTCCCGGACGTTAAAAATTGAAAGAAAAACTTTTTTTGTCATAGAAAAAAATACCGGTCTAGTGTTCATACTTACACACAACAAAACAAAAATACAGTAAAACTATTAAATGAGGTTTCCGTTGTTTGTTGTTGTTTCTGTTTATGTGTCGATGAGTTAAGTTTGTTCAGAATGAACATGAATAAAAAATCTAAGAAACTTTTACTTTTTAGTTAGTTTTTAATAGTATTTTTTATTTTTGTTCTTTCATCTTTTGTGTATGTGTGGGTGTATCTGTATATAAAGTACTTTAAGAATCATTTAATAGATGTTTGCATGGATATTTGCAAAATAAAGGGTTTTTTCTTTTTAATTCTTGTTCTGGATTTTTATGAGATTTTATTTAGCTGTATTCTTGTTGTTAAAAGTTAAAAAAGAAAAAAAACTAAAGAAATAAATGATGTTTTTTAGTAAAAGTTTTCATCATGAACCTGTTACAAACAAAACAAACTTTAAGTTTCACTACAAGTATTTTTCATGTTTGTTATTAGTTTACTAGGTGTAGTGTGAATGTATGAAAATATAAAGGTATATGTTTAACTACTATAATGAAACTGAGATAAGTTCTATTCATTTTTGACGTGGGAAGTAATTAAAATCACTTATGTAATTTTTATAAAAATATTTTAAAAGATTCCTGGATTTGATAACCTGTGTCTTACTAATCCATCTTTAAGTTAGATAACACCGTCCGACAAAAAGAAAAAAGTCATTAAACACGAACTGGATAATATACGTTTGAATCTAGAGGCTAAATGAAGTAAAACTGCATTTACAAATTTTCATTTCGTGGTCATGTTTTAGAGGATTCAATTTTTGTAAAATATTTTTTTAATATTTGTGCTAATCCTAGGATATCCCTTGTGATGCCAAATGAAAGTGTAGGATTTTCGCTAATTTTCCCATTTTATTATTTTGACATTTCAGGAAAAAGAGGTAAGTAATGTCCTTTCAATACTTTATCCTTAAATATCATTTGCAATTTTTAGCTAAATATTTTGATAAAGTTTTGAAAGGACATTATTCACACCCTTTTTCCTTATATGGCAAAAAAAAAATATGGAAAAATTATTAAAGATTTCTTTCTTTAATTTTCCATCAATTGTAACATTTTAAGACAAATAAAAATATTTAAAAAATATTTTACAAAATGTAATCCTTTAAAAAGGATTTCAAAAGGATACAGAATCACAAAATAAAAAACTGTAAATGCAGTTTTACTTCGTTTGATCTTTACATTCAGACGTATATTATCCAGTTCATGTTTAGTATTGGCTGTCGGACAGTGTATGTATATGTTGGTGACCAAATAGATTGATTTTATTGGGAAATCCACTTAATCTTCTCCTTTTAAAAAAAATGGACATACCCCACTTTAATACTAAACGTCTACTTATAATATGTTTGTATACATATTTTTTTTTATATTTTAATTTTCGATAAAGTAAAAGTTTTATGCTTTAATACTTTATTTCAAAAGTTATACAGTGGCAAACAATGCAATATGCATATTAAAATTTTTATTTACAAAAAGGAAAAGTGAGAAAATAAAGTTGTTATAAATTTACACACGACATTACCCAGCAAAAATAGTTTGCTGCAATTGTAAAACAAATAATTACATGCCAAATGGAACACTTTTTTTTTTAGATTTTCCCAATTTTTTACAGTTTTTAGTACCCTTCGAAAACTCTTTTATGAAAAATTTTAAGATATGAAATTTTCAAAAATTCAAACTTCTTTTACTTAAACCTTCTTCAAATATCCAAATTTTTGGTAAAAATGTTTGTACATTAAAAAAGATTTTTAAAAAATTTTTAAAAATTTTCTAGTATGTATGTGATTTTAAAGTTTTCAAATTTAAATCTTATTTTTGAAAATATTTGTAATATTTGATTTTTTTTTTTTTGAAATTCAACAAATTTTCTATTTCTACAAATTTTGGCTTGTGGAAAGTATTATTTTTTTAGATTAAAAAAAAAAATATTGCAGATTTCCAATCTTTAAATCAGGGGTTAACAGCAAGACGAACCCCCACTAATTTTTACTTCTAAACATTTTTTCAAATAAAATAACACTCTATCTTCAATTCGTATAATATGCTCTACCCGCTCTAACTGCCCTAAGAATGCCCCTAAAAGAGTCAATTGTAAAACCGATCCACATTATTTGTGCTGTAACATTTTTACAGCACAGCTACTCTCTATCCTGACCCTTTTAGGTGGTCCTCATGCAATTTTTTTTTATAAATTAGATTTATTCAATCTAGCTCTACTGGCCCAATGGTGCGTAATAGAGGGGTCATTAGTGAAAATTACCACCATTAGTTTTTACCCTGCAATATTTTTTCAAAACATACCTTTCCCCTATCTATCACCACATCCCAAAAGAGTTCCTATGGGCAAGGCCACGAAAAATGAAACCACATAGATTTTTTTTCTGTCACAAAGCCCAAAATATTTTTTACATTTGAAATGCCAAATATGTATAGATTATGGAATCACTGTATGCCAGTTCAAAATTTCTGTCTGCTTTGACATTTTACATTCTTTTCATAAGTGGCACGTGCAAGGCGTAGTTGGAAAATATATCAATGTCGGCGAAAAAGGTAAATTTTGTTGTTATTTTTTGTGCCTTAGACAGATGATTACTTTTTTTGGATAGAATATAAATCAAACTATTGATGAGCAAGCAAATTTGTGTACAAATCTTGGCTTTTGGACCAATTAGGGCTTAAAGTAATCAGCCGCAAATAAATGGTGACGTTACTGACAAATTTTTATAAAATGTTTTTTTATGCATTAACTAATTAGAAAAGAGGTTGGATGAGCTGATTTTTTTTTTAGTATTTTTGAAGTACTTTCATAATCAATGCTTAAATGAAGCATTATATGCATATAGCAGGGTATTTTTGCAAAATAAGATTGTGTGACGTTACTGACGGTTTTTTTTATTTTTGTTTTTTTTACTTTTTTGCTTAATAATTTGGTATTTAATTCCATCTTATACTCTTCTACTATGATTTTTCCGCCGTGTAGGGTCCCTCTATGCTTAAATGAAGCATTATTTGCATATAGCAGGGTATTTTTGAAAAATAAGATTGTGTGACGTTACTGAAGGATTTTTTTTATTTTTGTTTTTTTACTTTTTTGCTTAATAATTTGGTATTTAATTGCATCTTAAAACTCCTCTACTATGATTTTTTCGCCGCGTAGGGTCCCTCTATTAACCCAAGAAAAAAAAAACCGAAAATCGTAACGAAATTCGTACGTGTGACGTTACTGACATTTTGCGTAACGTTACTGACACTGCTTTTATGTCATTTACTTGATTAAAACATAAAATATTAAGCCCACCTTTTGGATAAAAATCATCTTTCATCCTTCCTTTTTTAAAATACTGGGCAATAATAAACATGAACTCTTTCAATTCGCTCATTTTTACATAAACGTTCAGTTACCTCCAAACACACTTCCAAAATCCGGTGACGTTACTGACAGCTTAAAATGGTCATAACTTCACAACAAAACGAGATACAGCAAAATTGTCTGCGTATGAAACAACAGTTATGACGAGAACTTTCATGCCGCTCTCAAGTTGGGAGAAATAATTGTATTTTATAAAGATATTGACCAAAATATGTAAGCGAGCGTGACGTTACTGACGGTGGCCTTGCCCCTATACAAATTATAATGGGAGCAAATTTCTTAAAAATTTAATTTCCACTAAGGGAGTTGAGATAGAGGTAGGTTTGTTTTAAAAAAATGTTGGAGGGTAAAAATGAGTGTGGTTTGGTATCACTAATGACTCATCAAGGACGCACTATTAGACTGGTAGAAGCAGATTAATTACAACAAATTTACAAAAAAAAAAAAAAAATACTCCATATGGACCGCCCTGAGGTTTAAGGGGGGATTAAACAAAAAAGAGCAATTTTATAATAGCTTTAACAAAATAATATTGTTTTATCACTTTTTTTTATAAATTATTGTAATATTTTTAAAAATTTATAACACACAATTTGGTCAACTAGAATGGCCAGGGTTGCCACTCAATTGTAGAAAGCTTTTTTTAAATGACAAAATCGGCTGCAGTTATAAAGCAAAAACTACTAAACCGATTTAAATGTTTTTTTTTTATTTTTAGACTATTAGATTCTATAGCACTTACCGTGGCCATTTTTTGAAATTTTTACCTAATTATGTTTTTTAATGAAATTAGAAAGGTAAATTTTTCAATTTTTTCAGTTCACATTAGCATAACTTATACAAGAATCAATATTTTTCAAAAAATGGCCACGGTAAGTATTTCATCAAAATCGGTTCAGTAATTTTTTCTGTAAAACTGCAGCCGATTTTGTCATTTAAAAAAGCATTCTGCAATTGAGTGGCAACCCTGGAAAATTTTTTTAAAAATATTAAGATAATTTATCTTCAAATAAAAAAAGCAAAATTAAAAAATATTGCGTATTTATTTTTATTATAGCTGCTTAAAAATTGTTCATATATATTAAGGCTATCTTTTTAGCTTAGTGCCCCCTTAAAGATAGAGGGTAAGTGTGTTTCGGGAAAATTTTTGGATTGAAAAAATTTTGTGGCTCAGTCATACATTTGACTGCTCTAAGAGCAGTCTTATGTCAGTTGGAGCGTTTGGAGAAAATTAAAAAAAAGTCATTTTGTATGGGATTCCACCTAGAAATTGAAGATAGAGTGTTAGTTTGTCTGTGGGGATCAGTCATGCTTTTGACCCCTCTATAACTAATCTTAAAAAATTTTGCTGGTCCTTTTTTGTGGTGATACAAAATTTGAAGTTTTAATACTTTCATGCTTTTTGTCTTAAATTTCAATAATAAAATTGCATAATTGAATACTTTGCTCGTATCATGTTCATTTTATTTTTTTATTATTTTCATTTGTATCAATTTTCAATTTATTGCTGCAAAATTAAACAAAATATAAAGCAAAAGAGCACACACATACATTTATTTACATGTCGCACTTGCATGCATACATATATTATCGATTCTCGTAAATCGAACGCGTACTATATTCTCGTACAACATGAACTGCATGTTAAACGACTGTATATATTTTTATTAGGGGTATAATTTATTTGGGATCTATCTTAATAGTGCGTAGTGCAGTACGCGATGGCCAATTATATTTGTAAACACAAATCATTTTTAAAATGGATTCTATCAAAAAAAAAAAAAAATATTGGGTAGGGGACAGTAGACCGGGTCGAAAAAAAAGTTCCCATTGTGCGGGCTTAATTTTAAAGCTTACCTCGAAAAAGTTCCATAGCCAAAATATAAGATTTTTAGGTCGCGATTTGGTACCGCCGAAATCGTTATTTGTTCATAACTTTGTCATTTGATGGCCGATCGTTTTAAAAAAAATTTTGTTTGAAAGTCCTCCGCGAGTACTAAATTTGACCCATATCTGGTTTTGACCTCTGAGCTCATCTTCGTGTCATGAGTGTTAGTTTCTCAGCTTTCTACCCACCTAAATGATTTTTATTTTTATTATAGCATTAAAAAATTCATGAAATTCTTCCCTTAGAAGTACCCTCTTAAATTAATTAACAAAAAAGTTCCATTCAATTTTAAATTTCCATAGAAAAAGATTTTAAACACTTGTTCGTATGTATTTAAATACAAACTAAAAAAATTAAATATAGTTTAAAGGCATAATAACAAGTGTTTTTTCTAATTTTTTTCTAATTTTCTTTATATTGTATATGAAAATCTTAAATCAAATGTAACTTTTTTGTTAATAAATTTAACTGGATACTTCCAAGGGAAGAATTTCATGAATTTTTAGTGCTATAATTTAATGGAAAAATAAAAATCATTTAAGTGGGTAGAAAGATGAGAAACTAACAATCATAACAAGAAGATGACCTCTGAGGTTAAAACCAGATATGAGTCAACTTTAGTACTCGCTGAGGATTTTCTAACAATTTTTTTTTTTTAAACGATCGGACATCAACAGACAAAGCTATGAACAAAAAACGATTTCGGCGGTACCAAATCGCGACCTAAAAATCTAATATTTTGGCTATGGAACTTTTTCGAGGTAAGCTTTAAAATTAAGCCGCCCGAAATTCTACAAAAATATTAAGTGATTACGATAGCTTTCTAACTTACAGCAACAATATAGCAACATAAATAAAGATATAAAGATAAGTGCTAGACGTGATCGTAGAAAATATACAGAGAATATTGCTTTACAAGCAGAGCAAGCTGCAGGAAGAAACGACATGCGAGAGACCTATCGCCTTACTAGACAACTCTCTGGTAAAAATAACCAACCAAATGCACCAATATGTAGTTTAGATGGACAACTACTAACAACAGATGATCAACAGCTTAAAAGATGGACCCAATATTTCGCTGACTTGCTTAACAAAACTCCCAACCCTTCTCAGAATAACCACATAGAAACAACTTGTCCCCACAACCTTGTATACAATATAAGAAACCCCACCGAAAATTAAATAGCAGACAGAATAAGTAAACTAACTAATGGTAAATCTCCAGGGTGTGATGGCATTCCCGCTGAAATATTTAAATTAGACCCCAGCATCAGTGCAAAACTATTAGCACCAATCATACAAAGTATATGGGAATCAGAATCGGTGCCAGATAAGATTAACGAAGTCATTTTATGTAAAATACATAAAAAGGGTGATAAATCTAACTACGATAATTTTAGAGGTATTGCGATATTGAATACAATTAATAAAATTATAAGCTCAATCGTAAAAAATCGCATATCGGAGGTGGTTGAAAATAATCTTAGAAAAGAGCAAGCAGGTTTTAGACCTGGCAGATCCACTATAGATCACATCAACACATTGCGTTTGATACTTGAACAATGGATCGAGTTTAATTCCTCTCTATATTTGACATTTATTGATTTCAAACAAGCATTCGACAGTGTTGATAGAACAATGCTTTGGAGAATAATGGAATATTACGGCATCCCTCAGAAACTTATAAAGATTGTTAAAGCACTTTATCAAAATTGTAAATACAGAATTACACATAATGGTGAATTAGGAGAGCAATTTACTATAGAATCAGGAGTAAAACCGGGATGCACTCTTTCGCCACTTTTATTTACACTGGTCATTAATTGGGTCTTAACAAAAACTAACGAAAACCAACAACTGGGAATCCAATGGAATCTTATGAGCAGATTAGAAGATCTTGACTTTGCAGACGACATCTGCAAAAATTGAAAGATTGTGTAAATATGCAGGACAAGTCGGACTTATTGTCAACACTACAAAAACAAAGCTACTGCGTATAGGAACTAATACCAGCAACCCAGTTACGATTAACAACACTCCAATTGAAGAAGTAGAACAATTCACATATCTTGGAAGTATTCTAAACAAAAACGGTGGATCAGAAGAAGATGTGACTCAACGAATACATAAAGCAAGGTATTCATTAGTAATGCTAAACAAACTATGGTCAGCCCCAGTGTCAACAAAAGTTAAAATTAGAATTTTCAAATCAAACTGCCTCTCCATTCTACTTTATGGGTGCGAAACGTGGATGCTATCCAGCATTAGTTTACAAAAAATACAAGTATTTATTAACAAATGCCTGCGAAAAATACTTAAAATATTTTGGCCGAGAGTGATATCCAATGAAGACCTGTGGCGACAATCAGACATTGAGAAATGTGAACTAATTATAAAACGAAGGAAGCCCAGATGACGTAGCCAGAATGGCACTTGAATGGAATCCACATGGCAGCAGAAACCGTGGAAGACCAAAAACAACATGGCGACGACAAATTATAATTGAAGCCAACAAGCTAAATAAAGGATGGCACGAAGTCAAAACACTTGCGCAAAATCGTTCGATGTGGAGATGCTTTGTTGATGACCTATGCTCCCTTGCGGAGTAAGGACTTGATGATGATGATGACGATATTTTACTGTTAAAAATGTTCTCGCTAACAATCCTAA
Organism: Pegoplata infirma; assembly: GCA_963921195.1. Taxonomy (NCBI): domain Eukaryota; kingdom Metazoa; phylum Arthropoda; class Insecta; order Diptera; family Anthomyiidae; genus Pegoplata; species Pegoplata infirma. The sequence goes on along the minus strand of OY992536.1, from coordinate 6,151,883 downwards.
ATGTCTATAAAGGTTCTTGTAACAAAAACTAGGCTAAGGAATCTCTGTAAGGTAAAGTTATTGCCTATTTAATATTTTCAAATTTTGTTTAAAAGTTATGGTCCTAATGTATAAGTTTGCGTTTCTGGTATGTAGTACAGACACACTTCTCCTCTACCAATTGTACCCCTTTCTTTTCTTTTACGCACTCGAATACAATAAAAAACACACAATATTTACACACAAATAAACAGAATATATGTATATCTACATGTGTGTGTGTGGCAATTTAATACAACAAAATATAACAAGCATGAATGTTATAGCCAGCTGAAACGAATATGGAATTCACTACAAATCTCAGGAAAATGAGGTGAAATAAGAAAAATAAAAATTGGGTGCACCCATTGGGGTTAGATCAAATGGGTTCAAGACCCGTACCCTTAGTTGAGCCACAAAGTTTTTGTCCGTGTCGCTCTACCTTGCTTAGTTTTTGAGATCCATGAATTTAGGGACCCAATATGGTATTGAGAATCTTAAAAACGGGATAAACTAAAAACTATTAATCAGAGAGCTGTCGAATATTTGGCGGTCTTGCTCTACGTATTAAGAGCTACAAAATTACATCCACTAAGAAAATTGTGTCATTAACTGTTTGAAGTTTATTTAAAAAAAAAGTTAGTTTTAAAGAAAAATCACTTATTTATTCTACTTTTTCTGTAGTTTAAAAGAAATAAATTACTGTTTAAAAATGAATTTTTCGTTACATTCAATTTCGACAGTAAAAAATTTCTTCTATAGTTTTAATGTTTATTAATACAAAATAAGAGAATTAAATTAACATTAAAAATTGACTGTTTGATTTTATTTTAAATGAAAAATCAGTGGAATGGTTTTTAAATAAAATTTTATTTGTTTTAAGTGAATATTCTCTGGAATTTACCTACATAATTTTTTGAGTGTCGGAATGTTTGTTGTGTTTAAAAATGAGAATTTTTAAATTTTCTTGAATGTCAAAGTTTTTTGGATTCAAAGTTAGAACCAATGGTGACCCAAAGCTCAAAACTAGCCTTCATTTGGCTCTACATTACTAACAAGGAAGGTATTTCGCAGGGCACCCACCGATTGTCATAAAACACTCAAAAAATTATGTCATTAACTGTTTGTATTTTATTTAAAAGTTTTTACGTATTGTCGTTTTTAAAAGAAAAACCATTTGTTTAATGTTAAGTTTTTTTAAATAACTATTTCTGTTCTTTGTTTCAAAAATAACAACATAAAAAATAAAGACTTTCGTTAGCATTCAATTTTTAAAGTCTTTTATTATTGTTCTGTAAGTAAAAATAAGTTACACTTCTTTAACTTTTAATGGTTTGTGTACGTTTTTTTTTTTTTAAATTGTTGTCATTTTTTAAAGAAAAATCATTAGTTTTAACCTAATTGGGTTATTTTTTTGGTAGAACAAAAATTCGAAAAATTATTTATAGAAATATTTGGTTTTTTGGATTTGGACACGACCGATATGGCATTGGATATGCCTTTAAAAAAACCTTTCGATCTGTATTAAATGCTTATATAGTTTCTTTTAAAGAAATAGGAAAAATCCCTTATCCCGTTTTTCCCCCTCCCCTTTGACCCGCTAAATCTGAGATTGGGCAGCTAAAAAAGAAATAATTTCGATGTTAATTGTTTTGTGACCTGTAAATAAATACAATTAAAACTGTATACTCAGTTTTTGAAAATATTTAAAAAACTTCAATAATTTCGCGATCAGCTACGATTTAGCTGTTAACAGTTTTGTGGCACCTAATCATGTAGAAATCAAACTGCATTTACACTTTTCATCGACACGAAAGTTCAACCTGAACATCGCCGAGGCTCACCGTGTATGAACGACCTTTCTTGTAAGTTGTCGCTCAAAAAATTTTTTTTTTTTTTGTCTAGAAACTCTATATTTAAATTTTTATTCGAATCGGAAATTTCTAACCCGTGCCGCTGGGGGGCTAAAACTTGGCCCTGATTTTTTGGATTGTATGCAATTTTTTTTTTCATGACCAAGATTTAACCTCTATCGGGACGGGTTAAAATTGTCCTATTTGGCTAAGCATTTAAATATAGAGTTTCTAGACCAAAAAGAACCATGATTTTCCCGTCAATCAACGAAATTCGCAAAAAAAAAATTTTTGCAAATAGTAAATTTTGAAAAAGGGTAAAAAGGCGCTTTTTGTTTTTTATAGGAAAAATATTTTTTTTTAGGAATATATCATTAAAAGCAACATAATAACTCAGATCTTTTCTTGACAAAACAAGAATTTTAAAATTTTAGATTAGGGCCCTTACTGCCCTAATTTTTTTCCAAAATCAATTTTAAAGCTGAAAGCCTTGTTAGACCAAAATAGATTTTTTTTGTCGTGAATGAGCTAAGCAAGTAAAATGATAATTTAAAAATCTAAATTTTTTGGATTTGTATGGGAAAAATGCACTTTAAGGCCCCGCTCTTTAAGGTTCCGTCGTTTATAGACGGCGCACAGTGGGTTCGATGGTACCCAAAATGGCGATTAATTCAGATAAGCAGTAGTTTTAGAATATTATATTTTTTTATTGGTGACATAATATAAACACGTAAAAATACACATTTTGGGAAAAAAAAAATGGAAAAAAATTTTTTTTTTAAACTGTTAGGCGTTTTTTTGTTTTTCGGAAAAAAGGGTTATAGTTCACAATTTTTGCTGTAACTTTGGAATGAAAAGCGATAAATTAATAAAAAAAAAATGGAAATTAAAGTGCACATAATGTGCTCTCAAAGAAATTAAAGAAAGAACGCATAATATGTATTTATATTATTATAATTTTTTTTTTAAATCCATTTTTTGTTTTTCACAAAATCTGATAAATGTACAAATTTATCTGAAAAAAGTGATTTATAGGAATATTATAGTTTTTTATTAAGGAATTATCATAAATACATAAAAACACAGCATTTTAGAAAAAAAAATTTAACAAAAAAAATTTTTTTTTAATCTTTTAGTCGTTTTTTATGTTTTTGGAAAAAAGCACGAAACCCTTGAACATGTAATAAAGCTACAAAAAACAAATGGAGGAGACGTTTTTTTCGCGTAGTGGGGGGGGGGGTTTACCGGGAGACTATGGGGGACACCTTCCCCTCGCGATAAACGTTGCCAAAAAAATAGATGTCAGTTTTTGCACCTAATTAATACAAATTTATCATTATTTAAATTATTTTTTCTATACACGCCCCCAAAAAGGGGCGGACCGAAAAAATTGGCATTCCTGATCCCCCTTGGTTCAAATTCAGGTCGATGAACTTCATATGGCATTAAAATGTTTCATTTATTGAACAAATATACAAATAAAACTTGTAAAAAAAATATTTTTCTGGGGTAGTTTTAGTTCTTCAAGGGGGAACTTTTTCCCCCCTGGTCCGATTTTGCTCGTTCAAGAACTTAACCAGCCTATGATCATTATACATATTTGTGACAAACTTCAGGATTCTAACTCTTGTTTTATGTACTTTATGGTGTGCTCAACAACAGACGGAAGGACGGACACACGGTTAGTCACAGAATGTCTTAGAATCGATCAGTGATCATTAATATACACTTTGTTGGGTCCTCGACCCATATTTCGATGCGTTACATATGGAATGACAAAGTGAGTGTAAGCCCATACTGTAGTTGAAGGGTATAAACACACATATAATGGATTTGTTTAATAAATGATACCCAGACTTTTTACACAAAAATGGGAATAAAAAAAAAGGGCCGGGCATTGTCCGTACTTTTTTTTCTTTTAAATAAAAGCTGATATCCTATACTTTTTTGAAATCCACAAAACTAAATCCAACTATTACTAACTTAATATGTGTGGCCCATTAAATATGGAAAATATCCTAATTTTTGACCCTTTTTAAAAAAATTATTAAAAACATTGAGACACAATTTTTATAAACAAAAAAATTTTAAAATTTAGCTTAATCCCTGGTGTTTAAGGTTCCATTATAAAAGATTTTCTTTTAAAAGACTTAATACCACTAATAATCGCTTAAATTGTAAAAAAATTCAATTTTTTTACTTTTTTCAAAAACTGCAATAATTTGTTAACTTTGACAGTTCACCGAAAAAAAAGTAAACAACTTAGTTGACTGATTTTGATAACTAGTATTGCAGAATTTTATCTACTTTTACCCCATACCAAATTTTATAACAAAAACTTCATTTATAAATTTCAATTAATCGCCACTTTGGCATCATTTGAACCCAATGTGCGGCGTGTTCGCAAAATGACTAATGAGTTATATTCCAGTCAAATAGGTAAAAATATCGGGTATCGTCTCAACATTTTCAACATAAGCGACACTGTAGTATTCATGGATTCGGCCAAGTCTTATTAAATTATTTTACGTGTTGGTTTTTTAATTTTTTAAATTTTAGAGGGTATAAATGATTCGGCACAGCCGAACTTAACACTTGTTCTTTATTTTATAACATTCAACTATGAAAATTGCATGAGTAAGTAGTATGAGTAACTACATAGTAGAGTAAAAATGGCCTCAAGTACTTTTAGACGACATCACACACAATTATTTAGTTTGACAATCGCTCAATGAATGAATTGATTTGAACGAGTATACTTCAAGCGTCCTGATCAATAGATGCAACTACAAAAGCACAAAATATACTATAAAGTACAAAATAGAAAAAAAAGAATACTTGTATGAAATCTAATGCTTTAAATACAAAAGAATGAAAAAAGTGGTTAAACGATTTTCTTTAGTTTTTTTTCTTCTCCTTTCTCTCTTATGCCACTTCAGAAAAAAATCTTATTGATATATTTAAAGAGATAAAAAACAATACGTTAAGAGTACTTGTTAAACTGGTACAAAAAGTAGACAGAGAAAAGAAAATATTGTAAGTGTTGTTTTTTGTAGTTGTTAAAAGTTCACTATAAAATGGTCAAATTATTGAGAAAAAAAAAACTTTTTGTTTTAAATTTCTTTTATAATATTTTTTTTTTTTGTAGGTAAACTTTTTTTTTGTTCTAAGGTTAAACAAATAAAAAAGTTTTTAATATTTCTAAGTTTTAGTTAATTTAACTTAAATTGAGATAATATTTTTTGTTGTTTGTAGGAAAGAAAGTTTAAGTATACATTAGGAAAATTAGTATTTACGAATTAAAAGATTTAAAATAATAAAATTTTAATTGTGGACGTATGAGTTATATTAATTATATAAATATGTACTTACGAAACCAAAACACGTTTTAAATACATTTGCTTTAAATATCAGCAGACAACTAAACGCCATAATTACAATATAAAAGCTTTGTCTCAAAAGTTTAGTTTAACAATTGAAAATTAAACCTCAATTCATAAAGTTTTTTAAAACCAAATAAAACTAGTTTACAAATTAAAAACTGTTTGGATCCACGACATTTTGCATTGATTTTCCAAGTAAAATCTTACGCTGAATTTGAAAATTAGCTCCAAAAAATTTAAAGTAGGACAGTTTTCTGACTTTTAAAATTTCTAACTTTTTTAAAGAGTGGTTTTACTTACCTAGTCGGCAAAAAAAACTCTCTCTCTTCTGACTCTCCCTTTATGAAATTACTGACATCTTCTTAAAATTTTTCAAAATGTCCCCATAGACATGTCAGCAGTTGGTCAGCGGTTGTTTAAACGAGTTTTGGTGGCTTAAGATACTGCACACTGGGCCGAGATGGTAGGTTTTTTGGCCAAAAGTCTCTTCAGGTCGTAAATGTTAATCGATTTTGTTGAAATTCAGAATATAAGCCTATATTAGGGTAATAAATAAGTGACTTGAAACTTTTTGGAATCGGACCTACAAGGAAACTGTTTCATGGTGGACACTTAATTTTTAATAAAATTTACAGATGTTATAGATGAAACAAATGAAGAGAAACTTGTCTTTTGTTTATGTTTTTGAATTGGAGATGGTCTCTGGTCCCGTGATTTGCGTGACTCAAAAAACAACGTGATTCACGCGTGAGAGTGAGTGATTTTCACTTAAATCACGTGATATAAAAGTTTTTAAAAATTGAATTAAAAAAAAGTTTAACAATAACGTGAAAAAAGTTTATAAACAATTGAAAAAAAAAATGTTTTTTTTTTGAAAACCCCCTTTTTATACTCATCGTTATCAAAAGTTCCACGCCCTTTTAAAAAACTGTCTGGGCCAGAATTATCCTTTCTATCCACACTTTCCAAAAAAGTTGCCCGCTTGTGCCCGTTTTCAAAAATGGAATTTAAATAAAATTTATATAAAAATGAAAAAAATTATTTCATTTTTGAAAACCCCCTTTTAAGAACTCATCGTTATGGAAAGTTCCACGGCCTTTCAAAAAACTGTCTGGACCAGAATTATCCTTTGTATCAGCACTTTCCAAAAAAGTTACCTGCTTGTGCCCGTTTTCAAAAATTGAATTGAAAAATGAGCTTATAAAAAATTGAATTATCCTTTTTATCCCCACTTTCCAAAAAACTTTTCCGCTTGTGCCCGTTTTCAAAAATTAAATTGAAACAAGTTTATAAAAAATTGGAAAAAATTTGTCTTTTTTTGAAAACCCCCTTTTTAAAGTTATCGTCATCAAAAGTTCCATGCCCATTCAAAAAACTGTCTAGGCCAGAATTGCCCTTTTTATCAGCACTTTCCAAAAAAGTTACTCGTCTGTGCCCGTTTTCAAAAAAAAAAAATTACTTCTAATAAGGGCTAATAAAAAATTGAAAAAAATTAGTTTTTTTTTCTGAAACCCCCCTTTTTAAACTCATCAAAAGTTCCACGCTCTTTCAAGAAACTGTCTGGGCCAGAATTAGCCTTTTTTAACCCCACCTTAGAAAAAACTTACCCGCTTGTGCCCGTTTACACAAATGAGATTAAAATACCAAAAATTAAAAAAAAATAAAAAAATGTTTGTGAAAACCACCTTTTTTAAAAATCATTGTGAACAAAAGTTCCACGCCCTTTCAAAAAACTGTTTGGGCCAGAATTATCCTTTTTATTTACACTTTCCAAAAAAATTTCCCGCTTGTGCCCGATTTCAAAAATTTAATTGAAATAAGAGTTTATAAAAATCTGATTTTTTTTGTAAACCCCGTTTTTAAGCCCATCGTTATCAAAAGTTCCACTCCCTTTCAAAAAACTGTCTGGGCCAAAATTTTCCTTTTTATCCCTTCTATCTAAAAATGTTGCCCGCTTGTGCCCGTTTAGGCAAATGTTATTGAAATATTAAAAATTTGAAAAAATAAAATATTTTTTTATTTAAACCCCTTTTTTAAACTCATCGTTATCAAAAGTTCCACGCCCTTTCAAAAAACTGTCTGGGCCAGAATTATTCTTCCTATCCACACTTTCCATAATAGTTGCCAGCTTGTGCCCGTTTTAAAAAATGTAATGGAAATAAAATTTAGAAAAAAATTAGAAAAAATATTTTTTTTTTGAAAACCCGTTTAAAAAAACACTTTTTTTAACTCATCGTTATCAAAAGTTCCACACTCTTTCAAAAAGCTGTCAGGACCGCCTAACCGGGTAATTATTTTTTTTTTTCAATGTATTAAAAACAAATTTTAATACGATAAAAAAAATATTTTTCGTGTAACCGGGTTTTTCTCGTAACCGGTTTTTTTTTGTATTCGGGTTTTTGGGTAACCGGGTTTCATTTTATCCCGTATTAATATAGAAAAACACTATGTATGTACTTTAGGAAAAACTTGAAAATTGTTAATTCATAAAATTAATTTAATTCAATAAAAAAGGCTCATTTTAACAACTTTAGACTTGTTCATCTCCCTTTCTATTGATATTATATACGCAGATGAAAAAACGGGCAAAAGCGGGCAGGTCAGTCTGAAAGCTAGTAAACCAACGAACATTTTGGCATCCTAACTTTTGGATTATGTCGCGGAACATTTTGGAACAACTATATCAAATGGAACAATTTTTCAAAATTTATATAAAAATATCAAAAATCATCAAAAAAAAAAAATAGGGAAAAAGAGCTGTTCATACCCATTTACATGTTGTACTTCCCTTTGTCAAATAAATTAATCCCCAAAAAAAAAAACAAGGTCCCATCTTAATAATGTATAAATTTGCTAGCTTTTTTGATTACGGTATATGGAGATTTAAGCATACATATTTTATCATTGATGGATCATTCCAAGAGAATGGGTGTACCAATTTTTACAAAAATTACAGACAAGGTGCAGCAAGTCATACTTAATACAATAGAGCATTCGCTTTTTCTAATTTAATAATTTTGTTTATTTTAGTTTTGGCCAAAAATACTACCATCTCGGCCCAGTGTGTACTGGTGGGAACTGCTTTCCAAGTGCTGACATGTCATTGGGGACATTTAGAAAATTGTATGAAGGGAGGAGGGTCAGCAACATGTCCAGCGGTTATTTTATTTTGCCAACTAGGTAAATAAAAATATTTTTTTTGGTTTTAAATTAATAGTAGTAAAATGCTTTATCAATTCTACATACAACATTTTTCAATCTGATTGTCGCCTAAGAAGCTATTAATGGATATCGCTCATTTAAATTTGTATTAATATCCCATAAACTCACCGTTTGAGAAGAGAACACGCCATTATTACATTTTCAATGTACCGGCATTTTTTAATGGAAAACCAGCTTCAGAGATTAATCACAATTGTAGCGGGAAGCGGTTTTTCGCAACTCTCCCCATACATTTTGTATGCAATCAAAATTCCGCGGCGTTTTTCCGCCGAAATAGATTCTATTCTATTTTCATGGCGTTTTTTCTCTCTCTCTCATTTTTCCTCTCATTTTATTTTTTGGCGTTGCCAGACTTTAACCAAAAAAAGTATTGTTTTTTTGTACAGTGTTGTAAAATACAAGTAAGTACGAGTTTTTTTGGCAGATGGAAATAAACAACAAAGCAAAACAGAAAAAAAAATATGTAAAATTATTCAAACAATGAAGTTTGCTGAAAAATTAATAGATATTGTTAAAAAATAAATGATTTTTTATGCAATTTTTCAAGTTTTTAGGATGCAATATGTAAAATTTGTTTCACGGAATGTGTATTTTATTTTTTATTGTTTCGAATAAATAAATTGTGCAAAAGTTGCTGTTATTTTCTTGTTTTGCAACTGTTTTATAAGATTTTGTCTCTTGGTCTTAATTGAATGAGTTCTTATAATATTGAACAATTTTTATTGTTTAAATATAAAAAAATGTTATTGCCAAAAGTAAAATTTCTAAATAAAATTAAAATAATTATCACAGCAATTATACATTTCGAGGTATGAATGTCAAAAATAATGCAAAGAAAACCGCAAACCGCGTGACGCTTAATTTAAATTAATCGCTTGATTTTTGAAGCGTTTTTCCACTTCCCGCTCCAATTGTGATTACTCTCTCAATTGTAAACTTTAAACTCGATTTCTGCAAAATCAAATTTTTGAGTTATGACGCTATACAAGTAAATGAGCGTTATATCGTCAATTTTACTTCAATTTTTCTGAAATTCGGGAAAAAAGTAAATTCTGTAGAGTTGTGTCGCTATTTAACGAAGTATTACAATTGAATGATTCACTCAACTAAGCTTGTGAACTAGTTCGTTTATATCCGCTCTTTTAGCTCTTTAGCTCTTTTGTCAGTTTATCATTCTTTATTTTTCTCATCTTTCACTATCTTTCATTTTTATTAATTTTAAGTTTTTCCAGATACCATTTATGATATTTACACCAAATACCAATGCAAAAACAATGTGTTTCGTAAAGTGTTTTTATAAATTGACATTGTCTATTACATATACACTCAAAAAAAAAAAAGAACTGTAATGTTAGCAAAAAAAGCTTGTAAACCTACAAGAAAATTTGCTGATTTTGAACCCACAATTTTTTTGCTAAAGTTAGCAAAAATGTTTTGCCAATAATTAGTTAACTAATTTTTTTTTTTTTTTGAACTTAGTTCATACACATCTGAGAACCCCATTGGGTTCGGACCCGATAGGTCCAGACCCCGATGGGCCTAGACCTAGTTGGGTTTCTTTAAAATCGTCATAGTTTTTGATCCAAAATTTGTGTCCGTTTCGCTCTACCTTGCTTAGTTTTTGAGATACGTGATTATAGGGGACCACTGGGGTCTTGAGAATTAAAAAACTCGATAACTTCAAAAATATTACTCGGAGAGCTTTTGACTATTTTGCGGTCTTGTTCAACGTGTTGAAAGCTACAAAAATGCTTTTGGACTTTTTGTTGTGTCGGCAATATTTACCGAGATATGAGCATTTTAAAATTTTCGGGAATGCTGACTTTTTTGGATCCAAAGTTAGGGCCCATTAGGGTCCACACATGTGAAGAGGACCGGCAATACTATGGAGAGCCCGAGAACCAAAAATGGCCTCCATTTTGCTCTATCTGGCTTAGTTTCCGAGATAGCGCCAATTTAAGTTTTCTGAAAATAAAAAAAAATTACCATATATTTTGCTAATATTAGCAAAAAATCTTGTAAAAATGTTGTCAACTCAATTTCAAATTTAGCAAAAGAAATTAGTTCAAAGTTATTTTAAAATTGCTAATGTGCTAAATGAAGTTTACAAGAATTTTTTGCTGACATGCTAATCTCAACTAAAAATTTGCTAAAAGTTAGCTAACTAGCGTTAACAAAAAAAATTAGTAAATCTACTAACGTATTTTTTTGAGTGTAAATTTGATAACTTTAAACCATTTTTTAAATTCCCTTATAAAATTGCATAAAAAGTTCGAAAAGGCAGATATTTTTATTTTTTTTAAATTAAATTCTTAATTAACAAAAAAAAAATAAATAAATAAATAAGCAAGATCTATACCCTTCTATTCAGAAATTTATCAAAAGAGCTACAACACAACTCAAAATGAATAAAAGAGCTATTGAGCTTTAAGAATGAAATACTTCACTCAAAAGAGCTGAGCTACTAAAATTCTGTTGAAAATTTTAGAAAAAAAAAATATAAAATTAATTTTACTCGAGTCTGATCTATTACGAAGAAAATAAGATGGTTTTAAGAAAATCGGTTGAAATTTGTAAAAGTTACATGCTTTTAAGTAAAAATGCAGAAATTCAGTTGTTATACGAGTACGTTATCGTCACCTAAAATGCAAAAGGCCCTAACTAACAAGATATTCAAAATCAGTTTTTTGATTGGTTCTGGATTATCTTATCAGCATACACGTCTCCACAAAAAATTAGGGCTGCATAGTAAAAATTAGCGATTTTATAGCCAAAATACAAAAATGATTTGGGAAATCGCCAATGGACGTAACTAAACAAACAACTTTTTTAATATTTTTTTATTTATTTTGATTTATATTTATTAAAAGAACGTCCTCACAAAATTTTAGCCAAATTCTTTAAAAAGCAACAAAGTTATTAACAAATTTAAAATGTCATTCAATACGGTTTTTTGCTTCTCTTGTAAAATTAATAAAAGGTTAGTTAGGGCCTTTTGTATTTTAGGTGACTATATACAGTTATTATTTATTTTTTAGAAAGTTCTAAAACGGGCTTTTAAGGTCCTAGTGGTATTTATGCAAATAAAAAACTATTTATTTTCATGTTTCCTCCGACGTTTCGTTGGATATTCCCAACATCTTCAGGGGTATTTTTATTAAAATAAATAATCTATACATTAATTTTCACATTTAAATAAAACACATTTTGAATTACATATACACAACATTAAACAAATTAATTTTAACAAACAAATGTAGAAAAATAAATAAAAAATATCACAAAAACTAATGGCGTTTTCTTTTCTGGAAAAAAATGTTGCACTTTCTGCACTTTTTTTTCTTTAATGACTCCTTGTGGACAGTAATAAACAGTAAGTATAGACATATTTGATATCAAAGGAAAGGTATTTTCGAGTTCTATCTAACTGTTCATAATAAAATGTCGAAACACGCTTATTTTATTGAAAAAAATTTCAAAAACCTATAAATTTTTACATTTATCGGATCAGCTTAAAAACTGAGTATTGTTTTCAAATGCTTGATATAGCATTTTATAGTCCTTATAAATACCTTTCTTTTGGTACCAAATACGTCTATATTTACTGTACATAACTGTGCAGAAAGAGTCATTAAAGAAAAAAAAGTGCAGAAAGTGCAACATTTTTTTCCAGAAAAGAAAACGCCATAAGTATCACAGTTGAAGTTAAAGTTATATTTGTGTGTTTTTCTATTCGGCAATCCCGAAAATTTCGGGCCGAAATAAACATTAGGGTGGCATCGAAATTTATACTTTGGATTTTTAATCTTGTTGGGTAAGATTATTGTGCAAAATGGTCTTAAACTGATGTGGACAAAATTTCAGCCACAACGGATAACTTTTACCTGTGCCCTTCTGATAACAAAGTTTACAAGGTCAATTTTTTTTTTCTATTTTTGTTTTTTTTTATTTTTGAATGCTAGTGAGCTTTATTAGCTTATTAACTTCAAAAAAGTTTATTTCAATTCTAAAATGGACTTCGAAAAAAAATTGAGGCTGGTTGGGGGATTGTTCTAAAATTAAAAAAAAAAGTATTTTTTTTTAGTTTTGACAAGGACTCATTAAAGATTTCTTGTTGCTCTTGAAAATATATATATATTTTTTTTTTGGTGAAATCGTATTTTAATCTAAAATTGGGGTCAAAAACTGCAAAAATGGAGTTGTGTCCGTATTTAAGACCAAAATTACAATGTCATCAATATAATATCAATATCAATATCAAAATAACAAAACCGTACATTTCAGATTGGTTTAACCTTATATGGCGTTAGCACTTGCGATCTTAAACAAGTTGTTCAACAAAACACCAGTAACATAATAAAAACGTAATGGACACGGAACAAAGACTTTTTTCAACAACTCACTCTTAAACACTTCAAAACATCAAGTGTGAACCCCGTATTACATTCACGTGTTGAATAAACCGTTTAACAAGCTTTAAAAACATCGGTACGCCACAAAAATATATTGCAAAGTATTTTTTTTACCCAAAAATATTTTTTCACTAAAAAAACTACAATCATAAAAAAAGTGTACAAATAAAAATATTTTTTTTACTAAAAAAGTTTTTTTATTCAAAATAAAATGAGGAGGTCCATAACAAAACGCACCAATTCCACTTTAACAGTTTATTAGATAAACGCATAAATGAAAACAAAGTCAGTACTGAGTATAAGTGTAAGTACTGAGCATTGGGATGTTTCATAATTGAAGTCAGTAGTGAATTGCTGTGCAAATATTGAACTTTGGGATGTTTTTTAGTAGTGGTTACATAGATTTTAATGTGTAGAATAGTATTCAATTAAAAAAACAAAAAATCCAAAAAGTGGAATTGGCGCGTTTTGTTATGGACCTCCTCAAATATTTCTAATCCAATATTGTTTTTTTTGTTTTTTTTTTTTTTTTTAAATTTACTATCACTTCAAAAGGGCATTGTGGAGAGTATTCATGAATTTGGCCAAGTCAAATTTAACCATATCCACAAAAAATATTTTTCCTAACCGTAACATCTTTAGCGTGTTCTAAAGTGCATCAAAAAGGAGCAAAAAAAAAATGCATTTTTTACCTTGTTTTTTTTTTTTAATTTATGTTTTATCACAAAAAATTACTTTTGTCGATTGCCTAGCAAAATATCGTTAGTTTTGGTCTAACTCTGTTTACATTTTTAGCAAAATCGGCCAATTTTGACCCGTGCCCTGGGGGGTTAAAGTTTCTTGTACAAACGAAATTTTTTTTCAGTGCTAAACTTTAACCCCCCAGCGGTACAGGTTACAATTATCCGATTTGGCTAAAAACTTAAATATAGATTTTTTAGACAAAAACGAACGACAACTTGCCCGGCGATCGAGAAAAGTAATTATTCGTGCCACCCTAATGCTCATCCTAAATATTATAGATGTTAACCTTTGTGTTATGAAGTTTAAATAAAAATGGTAAACAATTACAAAAATATGCTACAAGGTTTTCATTAAATTGATTGACATGTTAATAGTCATTTGATACAACCAACTTGTATCAACATGTTTCAAACAACAACAATTAGGCAGATCTTAGATATACACTGAAAAAATGTTCAGTCGACTTATTCAAATTAATGCAAATTGTAATTGTTTTTATGAAATTTTTGAATCCATTTTATCGTATTTATGTAACAATTGTAAGATTTTTAAAAAATTTCTCTTATTATCATTTTTTAAAATTAAAAAAAAAAATTATAAAAAATTTAGAAATCTGAATCAAACTATGTTTTTTAAGCAGTAATTTATGGCCTTCATAAATATCATGGCTATATTTCTATCAGTGTTAAGTCAAAAAGTACAAGTACCTACTCATACTTATAAAAGTTAAACAAAATTTTCAATTTAAAACCGCCTTTTCAAAAAAAAAAAAAAAAAAAACTCGCAACACCTGCTAAACCACATACATATTAACTGATATTTTAAACTAAAACTTTTTTGTTGTTGAAATTTTTCATTAAAATTATTTTTGTCTAGAGTTTACAAAAATAAAGTTTCTTTTTGATGGTGGTTCTTTTTTGGGTGGAAGGCGTTTGAAAACCAAAAAAGCCACAACAAAGCTTTAAGTAATTCAACTAAAATTGTTTATTAAACAACCACATACTCTCTCCCTCTTTGCCACACACTTAAAACAACTCGACACTCAACAATACGACGACTATGGATGGTGTCATTCGCATAAAATTGCTGACTAACAAAATTAAAATGAACAAAAAAATCCGCAGCAACATCACCATCATCATCATCATCATCCACAGCAACTGTTCATATTGAAAATTTTATAGAATTGACCTTATTAAAGCCGGTCCAAAAGCATTATAAAAGGTAACAATAATAAAGAGAAAATCTCACGAGATTTTTAAATTGTTTTAGTTTTTGTTGTCGAAAACCCCAAAAGTTTAAACAGAACAAAAAAAATAAATATGATTAATTATCTTGCGGATTTAAATGATTTAAAAGATTTAAACATTTTCAACTATTTCACAAGGTAATTGAATGCGTATTTAAATTAAAAAAACAAAAATCTATTGTAATGAGATTTGTGTTTTGTAATTTTGGTCAGTGAAAAACTATTGAACTATACACTTATTTATTCATTTATTCATATGTAGTGGTAGCAGTGTAGTAATTGTAAAAAGCATTTCAATGTAGGCCGTTGTTCTAAGTTCATACATTCACATACTAAACACGAAATACATTGTTATATTATATACAAAATGTACATTTAGTAACCTGAAATGCTAAAAAGCTAAAGCTTCCGAAAGTTTAAGTTAAGTAGTAATTTGTCATTTTTATTTCCGGAAAATCTGCATTTTTAGACGTATTTTATAAACCCCACAATTCCCGTTATGACCGTTAAGTCGAGCCACCCCAACTTTAAAATTACCTTTGTTTTAATCATTACACTCGGAAACATATTTAGTTCCTGCATCACCGTACTACGTCAGGTGTTTTTGGACGACCGAAGTGTCGCACAGTAGGGAAAAACTGTCTTTTTTTGTCTAATTTTGCCTACAGGTCGCAATTCTTAACCGATTTTAGTTTTTCTTCATTTGAATTTTAGCTCTGTCATGGTGGATTTCTGCAAATCGTTTTAGCTTTATTTAAATATTTTTTTAAATTACAGTAAAATTTTTTTATTTTTTTATTTTTTGCTCTAAAAATGTAATAGGCAGGGGACGAATAGTACAGCTTATTCCACAAAATTAAAGGTATTTGAACCCCTTATAAATGGTGTTAATAGCATTTGTTAATTTATTATTTTCGTTTTTATAAACACATGAAAACTTAAAAATTTTCACTTTTAAGTCCTATATCATTTTAAATAATGTACCAATTTGAATGAAATTTTT
Source organism: Pegoplata infirma (assembly GCA_963921195.1). NCBI lineage: Eukaryota > Metazoa > Arthropoda > Insecta > Diptera > Anthomyiidae > Pegoplata > Pegoplata infirma. Next base: position 6,135,999 of record OY992536.1, on the reverse strand, counting down.
TTAAGGTTAAATGATATCATTTTCTTAACTATTATAGGTAAATCAGGTATTTTTGAAAAATTGTTTAAATCTTTTTTACAATGTAACAACTTTTATTTTTTTTTTAAAAACTAAAAATTATTTTTAAATTCCAAAAATCATATGGTAAAATTTAAGCAAAAATAAAATATTTTTTTTTTTAATATTTTGTTTACTAATTATTACTAAGCAAAAGATAATCTTTAATCTAAAAAAATCTTTATTTTTAAAGATATACAGCTTTACCACAAGAAAATAAAATAAATTTAAAATGAGCTTTTAATTTTGTTGTCTTGTGGTAAGGGCCATAGGCTTTTAAAAGTGAAAATTATCGAATAAGAATTGCGACCTGTAGGCAAAATTAGACAAAAAGTACATTTTTCCCCACTGTGCGTCGGCTACCTTGGGGATTCATTCTAGAACAGTTCGTGTGATGCTGCAACTTGGTCTTCGCAGTATATTTATACGAAGGACCAGTATGTGGCCTATCTATTTCCAAAGTCGTCTCTTTTATATATATTTTATGTTTCAGGAAATCGGCATATAACGGTTAGGAGTTTTTTAGCTTTTTCTGAATTTTCCAAAAAATTCTGTTGTAACCTTTTGCATTTCAGAAGACACTATCTTCATGCAATGTAAATTGAATGCACATTAGGGTGGAGTAAATTTAGCTTTTTCGAATTTCGAAAACGTTGGGGTTGGGAAAGTTGCCTTTTATGGTCGATATTAACACACAAAAATATTGGACCTGTAGGATAATGGCTTTGGGTTCCTTTTTTTTACTAGAAAATTAGAAGTCCCGGAGAAACCCAGTTGGCAACGTCCTCGAGCCATCCTCAGTGAAGGAGTGGTGACATGTCAGAGTCACTGCTGACATCCACAAGACATCTCTATGTACTGGGTTGAGGACAGTTTCATACAAATTTTCAAAATGTCCTCTCTCAAAGTCAGCAGTGGTCAGGGCTGACCTTCGGGGACATGTCACCTGAGACTTCTTTGGGGAAATGTCTGACGTAGGTCATGCGAAAATACAAAAAAATTTTCGCATTTCCTTTAGTTCTTACTTTTATCCATTTTCCTTTATTAATTATCTTTCTCATATTTAGAAAAAACTTTTCGCCTTTTTTAGTCCCAACTGGATTTGAACCTGGAACCTCCAGCTTATTAGTCCCACACCTTACTACTTGTTCCAAACTTTATTTTGAAAATTGTTTGTCTATTTATTACTTTTATTCTACTTGTTAGATTTTGATTTTATTTTAAATAAATCGATAATGTTGCCATCTTTTTGTTGGAAATTGAAGAGTTGCCAAGATTTAAAATTCTAATTTAATATACTGCTATTCTGAAGACATTTCCTTTTAGACGTCTTAGAGGAATTGTCAACACTCTTAAAGCAAACATTCAGTGCTGACAATGTTAGGACATGTCATCAGGGATTATCTATGATTTGTCAGAACCTGAAGACATTTCCTCAAGGAATCACTGAGGAAATTTCCTCAGTGACACATTTTCCAACTGGGAAGTGAAAAAAATATTTTTTTTTTGCTTGAAATATTTAAAAATAACCTGTTTTTTTTTTCTCCACTATAGGGATAGAGGGTATATATAAGTTTGTAACACCTCGAAATATCGTTCTAGGACCCCATAAAGTATATATCGTCACCTAAAATGCAAAAGGCGCTAACTAAAATTTTATAAAAAAAACAGTAATAATAATATAATAATAATAGTTTTGACCACATGATCAATTATTTTTATTTATTCTTTCTATTTATTTACAAGTCATTTTTAATAAATTCCACCTAACCGAGAACTGGTAACAATGACCGTCGTCTCGTTGTAGCGAAAAAAACCAAGGGTTCTGGTGGGAATCGAACCCACGACCCCCACTTTGAAAGGCTAGCACGCTACCAACTAGCCTACGGGGGCCCCCCTAAAAAAACAGTATTGAATGATATTATAAATTTGTTAATAACTTTGTTTTTCTTTAATAAATTTGGGTAAAATTTTGTGAGGACGTTCTTTTAATAAATATGAATCAAAATAAATCAAAAAATATTAAAAAACTTTTTTTTTATATAGTTACGTCCATTGGCGATTGCCCAAATCAGATGGTTTTTAATTTTGGCTATAAAATCGCTAATTTTTATTATGCAGCCCTAATTTTTTGTGGAGACGTGTATGATGATAAAATAATCCAGAACCAATCAAAAAACTGATTTTGAATTTTTTGTTAGCCTTTTGCATTTTAGGTGACGATATATTTATGATCCTCGATCAATTTCAAGACGATTTAGCGATGTTCGTCCGTCCGTCTGTCCGTCAGTCAACACGCTAACTTTTGAATGACTTTATTGAGGCTGCTGAAGTTTAGTATATATGTTGGTCATTTACCTGATCACAGGTTGGTATTACAACTCAGCGAAATCCGTCTAGTGGGTCAAAATTTATGAGCAAAAGACTGAATTTCGGCTAGTATTTTACGCGAATTTAGTAGATATAAAACACGCTAACTTTCGAAAGACAATTCTGAGAATGCTTAAACTTGGCACATATATTTGTTGTTCCCCTGATCTGGTTGGTATTGAATTTAAACAAAATAAATCGGTTACGTGGTTTAAAAGTTATTAGCAATACCGTGAATTTCAGATTAGTTTCACTTTAAATTCACATGTTGAAAAAAAAGTTAAACAATTTTTAAAAAAAACATTGTTAAGTCACAAAAATATTTTACATCGTATTTTTGTCATTTAAAAATATTTTAACACTAAAAAAATTACACTCCAAAAAAATTTTACACTCCAAAAAAACTTTACACTCAAAAAAATTTTACACTATGATTTGTTTTAGTCACAAAAATGACTAAAACAATTTTATTACACAAAATAAAAAAATTCTAATCAAAATTGTTAATTTTTTTGACGTTAGAAAATTTTTCTATTACTTAAAAAGGCATTGTGGAGGGTTTTTATGTATTCGGACAAGTCGAATTTAACTATTCTACACTCAAAACTAATTCTCTGTCCTATCAGCAGAAAAATCTGCTGAAAATACACAGATTTTGAGCCATTTGAGAAATCTGCTGATTTTAGCAGACACGGTTTGCTGAAATTCTATCATGATTATTTAGGAGAAATCAGAAGCAAAATCTTCTAAGACATTTAAAAAATTTTTGTTTTTAGAAAATTGGTTTTCATGAATAAAAGTCTCAATCGTTTTAATTGTATAAAAAACGAAAAAAATTAACACTTTGAAAAAAAAACTAAAGAAAGTTTTCTTGAAAAAAGAAGACAGCAAACTATTTCTGTAAAATTACAAAATAATCTGCAAAAAATATGTTTAAAAATATCGTTTTAATTGCATAAAAAAAAATCTTTGAAAAAAAATTATAATTTTCTTGAAAAAAGAATACACTAAAAAAAAAAAAAAAAAAACTGTAATGTTAGCACAAAAAAGCTTGTAAACCTACAAGAAAATTCGCTGATTTTGAACCCACAATTTTTTGCTAAAGTTAGCAAAAATGTTTTGCCAATAATTAGTTAACTAATTTTTTTTTGTTTTTTGAACTTAGTTCATTCGGACCCGATAGGTCCAGACCCCGATGGGCCTAGACCTAGTTGGGTTCCTTAAAAATCGTCATAGTTTTTAATCCAAAATTTGTGTCCGTTTCGCTCTACCTTGCTTAGTTTTTGAGATACGTGATTATAGGGGACCACTGGGGTCTTGAGAATTAAAAAACTCGATAGCTTCAAAAATATTACTCGGAGAGCTTTTGACTATTTTGCGGTCTTGTTCTACAACTTTTTGTTGTGTCGGCAATATTTACCGAGATATGAGCATTTTAAAATTTTCGGGAATGCTAACTTTTTGGATTCAAAGTTAGGGCCCATTAGGGTCCACACATGTGAAGAGGACCGGCGATACTATAGAGATCCCGAGAACCGTAAATGGCCTCCATTTTGCTCTATCTGGCTTAGTTTCCGAGATAGCGCCATTTTAAGTTTTCTGACAATAAAAAAAAATTTACCATTTATTTTGCTAATATTAGCAAAAAAGCTTGTAAAAATTTGGTCAACTCAATTTTAAATCTAGCAAAAAAAATTAGTTCAAATTTTGTTTAAAATTGCTAATGCGCTAAATGAAGTTTACAAAATATTTTTGCTAACATGCTAGTCTCAACTAAAAATTTGCTAAAAGTTAGCTAACCAGCATTAGCAAAAAAAAATTAGTAAATCTACTAATGTATTATTTTGAGTGTAACAGCATACTAATCCTGTATTATTAAAAAATAATCTGCTAAAAATATGTTCAAAAATATTTTGAAATTCAGCAAACAGAATCAGTAAAAACGCAGTAAAATTTCTGTTACTCCAATCTTCTTGAAATTCAAAAAAAATATCTAAACTTGGTCCACTCTAATTCACATGCACATACAACTACATAACTTGAATGCATTTACAAATACAATTTAACCCAGCAAAAAAAGAGCTTACCATTCACTACAAAATTCACCACAACTTATGAACCAGATGTACTTCTTCTTCAGCTGAAACACTGATGAATTTTATATGGGCGTGACACACAATATCACTAGTGTTTAGTATGTACATATATATTAACATCTTTATCACAACTTCTGAAGTAGTGATCGGGATGTTAATATAACTTGACCTTTTGGAAGTGCTTTTTTCATCACTTCTTTAGAAGTATATATTTCCTGGCATTTTGGATGTGATTATGTAATTTTTATATGGTGATTTAGAAGTGATTTTTTCATCACTTCTTGATAAGTACATATTTCATGACTTTTTGGGATTGATTTTAAGAGTTTTTTTTTAGTATTTACACTAATAATAATTAAAACCAAAACGATATGTTTAACAATGTATAATATTTATTATGTAATATTTAGACTTGAAATTGTTAAGATTAAATCGATGTTTTTAATAATTTAGTTTAGCTAATAGGAATTATTAATTAAATGTGGATGTATATATTTTTCTAATAGTTTTTCATGCGCTTAATCCGAATCTGGCCTTAGAAGTGATTTATCTTATTTTGAGATATTTAGATTTTCGATTGACAGTACTGCATAAACTCAGATATTCGCAATGTTCGGGACCTTATAAAACCGAGAATTATTTTATGATGTATAATTAGTTCAGCACATCTAAAAATACTTCACTTATTCTTCAAATTACTTTTGCAATCCTTAAGATATCTTTTTTCATTACGGAGATATCGACCGATAAAATTATTGCAATTTCGGCCCTAAAAAATAAAAGAAAACAAATTTGAAAACCAACCAATTTGTCTTGTTGATATATAATAGTACCGAATTCGAAACTCTATTAGAGGTGCATCTAAGCCCGGCATCAATTTGGGTATCAATTTTAGGGTAAATTTTCAGGGTGCCATACAAAAAATCTTTATTTGGGCTAACATTATAGAGCTTCGCCATATCGGATAAAGATTTATTTTAAATAAAATTAATAAAATTCTTAAAAGTACATAGAGTTCTTAGTTTTATATTCAATTAAAATTTTTATTATTCGGTTAACCGAATAATTCAAATTTATCCGATTATTAACCGATTAAATCTCAACCCCGCACTCAGAAAATTATGTAAGTTACTACATGTTAGTTATTTGTATATTTTACAGTAGTTAGTTGTTTTCAACTACAAAGTCAGTTGTTTTTGTATGAAAAATATCAAACAACTATTTCTGTTAGTTATTTTAAATCGTTTTTTTGAACTAATAAAAAAGTACTGTGATGTAGTAACAGTTATTTAAAGTAGTTAATTTTATTTATTTTATCTCTGAAAAGTTTTAAAGTTTTTTTTCCAAAAAAAAAATTTTGTTATTTTTATTTTTCACAACTTTTTAAAAAAAAAAAAAAAACTTGGAAAAAATTTGGTCTTTAATTTTTTTTTCTGAAAAATGTTTTGAAAAAAAAAATTATATATTGATTTTTTTATTTTACTACATTTTAGTTGTTTTGACTACAAATGTAAGTAGTTGTTACTACATAAGTCAGTTGTTTTTTTTGTCAGTTAAAATAACTAACATTGTTAGTTGATTTAACTGAAAAAGTAGTTGACCCCAAAACAACTTACAAAGTAGTTATTTTAACTGACATTTTCAGTTGATATTACTAACATAATTTTTTAAGTGCGATTAATTATTTGCCCGATTAGCCGATTAAACCAAAACCTCGATTAATTGAATACCCTAATGTTTAGAAGAGTTTTTATACCTTTCAACAGCGATACCAACTTAGTCATTTTGTGGCTATAATTCAGCCCTTTTTTTTAAAGGCTACCACCTTTTTTTGGTTATCTTTTTTAGCCATTTAAGCACTTTTTAAGTCATTTGATTTTTACCATAATCTGGAAACTTTTTATTGTTTTTTTTTGTACATAATTTACAAAACAACTCCAAAAATTATAAAAAAAAAATGTTTTTATACATGTAGTTAAAAAAAAAACATCCAATAAATAAAATGAAGAGATAAAAAAAGTAATTCTCTCATTTTAAATCAGATATCGTATATTTTTAGAAGAGTTTTTATACCTTTAAACGGCAATACCAACTTAGCTCTTTTTTGGTTATATTTAACCCTTGTCTTTTTTAAGGGCTAACAGTTTTTTTGTTATCTTTTTAGCACTTCTTGAGTCATTTGGTAATTTTAACAAAAATCTGGAAACTGTATTTTTTTATAACATAATTTACATAACAAATTCGCTTTTGCGGCATATCAAGTTAATTCATTTATAAAATTTAACTTTTTATTAAATCAGAGAAAATTATAAAAAAAAATATTCAACAAAACAAATCCAATACTTAAGTGCCACAAATTTGTACTTTTCAATTGCATTTGTAAACACATATGAAAATGGTACTTCTAAATCATTGAGGAAAGAACTGGTGAAAGTTGTTATTATTGGCATTTTTTTAGCAGTTTTGGAAGTGCTTATAAAAGTACTTCTTATGGAATATGAAGATCGGCACATATAGCTACTATGTATGTAGTGAATCACTTATTCTTTTTGCACCACTTCGATTTTTTTTTGCTGGGAAGCTTTAAGTAAATGTTAAGCCACTATGGACCATTTCACTGCAACTCAAAGTTCACACAATGTGTTTGTGAGTGTTTATGTTTGTGCGTGTGTGTTTGTAGTAGTTAGTCCAGTTAAAAGAGAAAAGTCACGTTTGCAGTTTTATATTCAATGGCATGGCACTAACACAATACACAATTTAATTGGTTAAATTTGTTATAGATTCAAAAGTAGAGTAATTGAAAAACAAATATATATTTGTTTTTCAGTTTTAAGTATTAGTTTTTATATATTTTTTTATTGCGCTATCGTTAGTATTGAGGATTTGTGTTTTTGATTGTAGAAATTTGAAACAACAGCAGACTAAAGCAAATGTTACGGGAGCGTATGAGTTTTATTAATTAAAAAAAATAATCATACGCCATAGGGTACAACAGAGTAAGTTTTTGTAAGGGAATTTAAAAAAATGAGTTCGAAATTTTTAAGAAAACTAAAATCGGTTGTGATTGTTAGCTCTGCTAAAATTTTAGGGTCTTGAGCAAAACTTTCATTACATTATGAGATTTGGGAGTTGTAAACAAAAGCTGAAGCCACTTAATTTTAACCCAGCAAATTCATTAATTCAAAGAACCTGTTGTAAAATTATTTTTTTTTTTGTAAATTTTTTTACTTATTGTTCTAAAACAACCTATCATAGAAAATGTCCGTCCGCAACAACAATTTATTTATGCAAGTGAAATTTTTAAATAAAGGATTGTGTTTTAAGGAATTATTACCTCATCAAAAAATTTTTTTTTACAAGAACATACAATAAAAAAACATTTCGTGTGTATTATTTGTATAAGTAAGCCCAGCAAAATTTTTTCTTCCAAATAATCGATTCCGGAACCCATTAAACTACCCTGCAACCGGTTCTACTTAAAATTCCAGAATCAATGATTTTTGTTTGAAATTGTCCCGAAAGCAATCGTTTTTTAGAGCAAGTAGTTTTTTTGAAAAATAATTTTACATACACTCAAAATATTTTGTAAGTAAATTCAACTGAAAAAAAATTTAAAACAATCGTTTTTCCTTTTAAAAAACGGACTACTTATATTTCACTTGAAACAACATACTTTTTCAGTTATTTTTAAACGTTAATAAATGACTAGACATTCCGTAAAAACAAACGATATTTCAGTTATTTTAACTGTTTACAATTTTTTATTTTGTGAAGTAAAAATAAAATTTTTTGAATAACAAACTACAAAAACCGTACTTCTGTAAAATTATACGGTATAATCAGTTACAAATAATTTAACTGATAAAAACTTTTTCCGTAAATTTTTGTAGTTTATTGTTTTAACAACTGTATAAATCTTTCAATAATTTAGTTTTTTTGAAAAACAAACGAAAAAACGTTTAAAACAACTTTACATAAAAACTGTTTTGAATAACCGTAAGTAGTTACTGTAAAACTTTTTTAGGTGTAGAAAATTTTGTTGTGATTACCGTAGAATGTATTCAAGAATCCATTGAACCAGGAATTTGTTCCAAAAAATTTTCCTGGGAAATATAAATTTAATGGGATTGTTTACTTTAATTAAAATTTCTTTTTAAAGAAACTTTTTGAAAAGTCAATTAATTTAATATAAAAAGCAAAAACAATTTTATTTAAAAAGAAAATACACATATCTTACTAAGAATTAATTCAATAAATGTTTACTTACTTAGTTAGTATTGATTATTAAGTAAATATCAACAATTAGAAAATGTTTATTATATGTAAACAAATTGTTATGAATTGAAAAGATACCCACATATAATTCAAAATATTATCTATTTACTTCAATTGTCAATACAATTTATGCAATACTAGCAGGCCCGCCCGGAACTTTGTCACCGGTAATATTAAATTAAGTATTGAAGAATAATCAGGATTAAAGTCCCCATTTCTTAAATTCTCCATGCAGAATCTTTATTTTATTAAATTTTGGTTAGTTAGTTAGTCTTTCATAAAAACTATTTAGAATAAACAATAAAATTAAAACAACCCCCGTTTAGCCCGGAATCATGTTCGTTTCGGTAAACAATTTTCTTAAAAATTTGCAAGCCGTTATCAGTGGGTATCAGGTTGGTTGGCTACCATTTAATTTCCTCTCTCAAAAAGATGGTTCTCTTAGTGTTGCCTATGCTATTGCATGTAAAAACTCTCTTAAACATTAAGAGAACCAATTTATATAAAGTGTCAAATTGTTTTGGGGCCTATCAAAATCTCTGATATATTCTTTACTCTATGGCCCTTATATCGTAATTATTGAAATCATGTCATTCCCCGTATCATTTCATTTCGTTCTCCGTTCTATTCCATTTCGATCCCTGTTCTATTCATACCAATTCATTGACTTCCAATTCATTTCGTTCCATGTATGCTTCCTTTCTGTATAACATGTGTTAATGAAATAAAAACATTTTAGATTCGTTATCCCAATTGAAATAAAAAGTGACATATTACCTTACCTCAACCAATTGGTTACTCCTTTTAACCTTTAAAAATTTTAATTTAAAAATATTTATGTCCTTCTCTTCATTGTTAACTCTGCTGGAAGGTTTCAGGGAATAGTAAAAGTACCACAGTACAATAATTTACCCTTATAACCCCATTAAAATCTAAATTTCCAAAAGGTTCTTTTTCAAAATGATTTTTTGATTAGTAATTTTGGAGATTTTTAAATTTTAGGTTTTTTGGCCAAAAAGTGGGCGTTAAAGTGGGCGTGGTGGATGAGTCCTAGCCTATTTCCAACCTGGAGGAACACTCTAAATATTGGTGAAAACCTTTTTAAAATCGGATGAGTAGTTAAATAGATATTTAAGTTTAAGGTTTTTCGCCAAAAGTGGGCGTAGAAGTGGGCGTGGTCGATGAATCCTAACCTAAGTCCACCCTGGAGGAGCACTTAAAATATTGGTAAAATCATTTTGTAAATCGTTTGAGTAGTTTCAAAGATATTTAAATTTTAAGTTTTTTTGCCAAAAGTAGGCGTAGAAGTGGGCGTGGTCGATTGAACCCAGCATGTCTATCATGAAGGACCATTCCAAGAATGCATTGGTAAAAAAAAAATTGAAATCGGTTTAGAAGTTTTGGAGATTTTTAAATTTTACGTTTTTTAGCAAAAAGTGGGCGTAGAAGTGGGCGTGGCCGATGGAACCCAGCATGTCTACATTGAAGAAACATTCCAAGTATGCATTGGTAAAAAAAAAATTGAAATCGGTTTAGTAGTTTCGGAGATTTTTAGATTTTAAAATTTTACGTTTTTTGGCAAAAAGTGGGCGTAGAAGTGGGCGTGGTCGATGAAACCTAGCCTATGTCCGTCCTGGAAGAACACTGTAAATATTGCGGAAAACTTTTTTGAAATCGGATGAGTAGTTCCGGAGATTACTTTCTACAAACAAACAAACAAACAAACAAAAAAACATACAAACATTACCTCTTTATTATATTAGTATAGATACGTGAAAACCTCAAATTGCATCTGCACACTTATAAAAATTAACTAAAAAATGGGAAAATTAAATAAACTGGAGATACCTTTATGATTTGCTAGGGGGAATTTAACGGTTAAATTCGAGAAAAACCTAAAAAAATATGAAATTCGTGACTTTAAGGGCTTAGGATAAAAAGCATAAAGCTAAATGTACACTTTTTGTAATTTTACAGTTTTTCTTGTAATTTTACAAATTTCCAACTTTTTTACAAAAAGAAAAATCTAGTAAATTCAAGAGAATTCCTTGTAAGTTCTATTGCGTCAAAAAAGTTGTAAATTTACAATTTTATTTTATAGTAAATTTGAACTAAAGTTAAATTCTTTGAACTAAGTTTTGTGGGGACATATTTTTAAGAAGTATGTCTTAAAAATAATGCTATGAATGTTTCTTAGATTTGGTGAAAAATTCTTTGGTAGTAAGAATTTCTTGCATAATTATTTAAAAAAAAAGCCATGAACTATTTATAAGTGAATGATATGAACTTAAGTTTTCTACTCATAGTTAGACAAATTTACAATTTTTTGGTAAAATTTATGAACTATTTTTTTTTATTCTATTCCCCAAATTTTAGTTACGTTTTTTTTAATAAATGAACTTTATATTCAATATAAGACCACAATATACACAATATTACATAAAAAGGATATTGGGGTTAGTATGAATTTCCTTTTGTATATCCTGCCTCGCAGGATATAAATGATAACGATATCAGAGAAAAAAGGAATTCCAACAAACTAACATCAACATCAGCTCAGTAGTTGCATTTGCATAAGCATCATGTCATATCATATCAACTGTAACAGCAACAGAAACAACATCACCAGGAGCAGCCACACTATAATAAGTACTATACCAACAGCAACAATATTATAAACAGCAGCAGTAATACATGCTCCCACATTCATTCACACACTCACTCACACAGAGATGTCATATTTAAACTTGTTTGATAGATATTTTACATATTTTGTAAGTTTGCTGTATTTTTTTTTTTTTTTTGCACCCACATTTAAGAACAACTTGCACTCGTAACAACATCATTGTCATCATCAAATAATGAGAATCCTAGTAACCCCATGACATTTAACCCAACAAAAAAAAAATGATTTAAAATAGACAAAAGGTACATATATTCGGCGAAGATTGGCAACAATATAATTTACATATATTCATTAGGGTGGTACGAATAATATTTTTTTTTTTAATGTTTTCTATGTTTCAACAAATTTTTTTAGAGTAGGACCCCAACGGCCCTTAATTTGTTTTTCAATCAAGTCAATTTTAAAGCACAAGGGTTTATCTCAACAAAATTAAATTTTTAGACGTTAATAAGCTAATCAACTAAAAAAGTAATAAAAAAAATAAAAATCTAAAAAAAAATTATTTGTATGGGGTAAAAATTTTTTAGGGCAAAATTTTAACTCCCCAAAGGCAGGTCAATTTTGTTAGACTTGGCTAAACATTTCAACATTGAGTTTTTAGACCAAAACATACCATTATATGCCCGACGATCGACCAAAATTAAAAAAGTCATTTTCGAGCCACCCTAATAGTAGATGTGTATGTAAATGAAATTTTTAACAAATGTTAGTGCAAAAAAAAAACACACAAAAAATGTAGCCATAATCTATTTACTATTGATGCAGGTGAATACATTTACAGTTGGTTTATACAGACAGGTCGTTTGTGATAAACATGGTATTTATTTGATGAACAGTGGGGCAAATATATTACTGTTGTGGATTTTTTATACCCTTTACGTAGTGGTAGAGGATGCACACCCCTCTGCAAGCAATTTTTGGTTGTGTTAAAATTGTGGCAAAATCGGCTAATGGCATTTCACTCCTCTTTATTTTGAACTTTAAAAATCGTTAACACGAAAATCCTAGCTGGTCCTGTTTTCGAGTTATTGCTAAATATTTACACTGGTCGACAACAAAAACCTCCCACTGAAATATCCAACTGATTCTTACTTATATTTCTCTCCTGAATCCAAATCTGCCATCAATTTTTTTCTAGCACGTACAGTTTTTGAGATATTCGCTGTTAAAAAGTCAAAAAGCCAATAATTTCGCTCTTTTGGTTGCTTCAAACAACCAGGACTTAATTTTACATCAGTTGGACCTCCTAATTCTAAAACTGCAATCCAAATTTTTTTAGCATGTTTCTATTTCGAGATATTCGCGTTCGTGATTTGCGAACATCTCGAAAACGGTACGTACTAGTAAAGATTAGACGGCAGATTTGGATTCAGGAGAGCAAAATCTATAAGAATCAGTTGTAAATTTTACTGGGAGATTTTTGTTGTAGAACAGTGTAATTATTTAGCAATAACTCGAAAACAGGATTAGCTAGGATTTTCGTGTTATCGAATTTTAAAGTTCAAAATAAAGAGGAGTGAAATGCAATTAGTCGATTTCGTCACCATTTTAACACAACCTAAACTTGCTTGAAGAGGGGTGTGGATGTAGGACAGCATCATTATGTAATGGATATGGGGGTTTTCACTTAAAGTCACACAACTTTTTTAAACCGATGTCTTTCGATCGGATTATAATTTGCACGGAGGTAAGTCCTTTTGGATAGTAATTTAGACATTAACTTTCAACTTGATCGGTCAATAACTCTCAGAGATAAAAAATCCACAAACAGCCCCACAACTTTCCTAAAAACGCCTCTGGAGGGTCTGCCAATAATTCTTCCCCCAAAAATTTTTCTGAACATGCCTAACCCCTATCTCAACTTCCCTTGCCGAAATTTCTTTTGCTTATAATTTTTGAACCACTGGGCCGATTTCACTGGATTGCAATACCAACCTGACCAGGTAAATGCCCAACATATATGTCAAACTTCAGGAGCCCCCGTAAGGTATTTCAAAAGTTAGCATGTTTTCAACAGACAGACAGACGGACGGACATCGCTAGATTGTCTTAGATTCGATCGAGGATTATGAACATATATACTTTATGTGGTCTTGGACCAATATTTCGAGGTGTTACAAATCGAATGACACACTTACCCTCTATCACTAGAGTGGTGGTTATAAAAACAACAATATAAATTGAAAACTGAAAAATTAAAAAAATTATTTAATTAAAGCTTTGATAAACCCACTGTATGCATGAATTTATTATAAAACCATATGATGTTATAATAATAAAATCATAACCATATTATATGAGTATAAAATTCTATTATCATTTACAATACAATGACATTTTATATTAAGTATATTATGTCATGTTAACATTTTACTATTATTATTATTGTTTTCTATAGAATCAAGCAGACAAAAATATGAATGAATACATACTCATCCATACAATATTATACATATTAAAGGCGCAAATATACCTAACTATTCGCAGGTACATATTAACCCTAAAGTGAACAACAGGCAGTCTCAAGATAGTTAGACTCGTAACACAGACTCGACAATTATGACAGGTGTCAAAAAAGTAATCTTAAGTCATATCCCATCAAAAGCTACTGCTTCGCCGTAAGCAGGTTTGTAAGGGAATATTGAGTTGACATTCCCTTACAAACCTGCTTACGTATGGCATGATATTTGGTCGCAATGTCCCACTTTAGAGCATTTCTTCCAAGCGCTTATTTCAGCGCAAAAAAATGCAATGAAATCAAACCTTCTTAGTTGCTTACTAGGTCCATTTTTGTAAGCATATTGGATGCTCAGAAATCATTGCTCCAATAAAGCACAAAAGTAATGTATTACCATCACTAAAGTCTTTATGCCTGAAAAGTTTGTATGAAGGTGGTCCTCGTAAGCACACAATTGCTCCTCGTAAGCACACAAATAATTCTAAAGTTTTAATGTCTAAATAGTGTGTAGTCGAAACTTTGGTTTTCACTTTTGCACATGCATACATGTCCGTTCACAAAAAAAAAACAGAATATCAACTGAATTAAAAATACATATTTTTTTTTATTGCGTCATATAAATTTTCGTTTTGCTGTTTGATGCTCGTAAGTCGTCGTATAATTTATAGTTTTTTCTCTCTGCCTTACGGTAGTGCATACTAGATGCACTACTGTAAGCGAATGCATTTTAAAATGTCTGTTTATATTTTTAATTTATCGAAAAATTTATACCGGTATGAATTTCGCTGCAATCGGTCCAGTACTTAGGTACTGAATGGCCGAACTATTAAAAGTCATCCTATGTGCACCGTTGCGTATGATTGTTATTTAAAGGCAATTACAATATTAAGCATACGCCTCTCATACAGTTTCCAAGTAATTTTAATTTTACTAATCATATTTCACAAATTTCAAATGTGTGTAAACAAATCTCGCATTAAAATAAAAAAAAAAACTTGAGGGTTTTGTTGTTAACAATGTCACTTTTCATTTTCTTTTTGGTTTCATCCCATTGGTTCTTGCACTGTGTTAATGAAGAATGTTTTCTAAAACAGAAACGACAAGAAAATTTGAAAATGTTATATTGTTTTTGAGAAAAATAAGTCTATGAAAATCTACGATCCCTCGCACTTTACACAACACTCACTTTACATGATCACAGTCCTGATTTTTTTTGACCATTTTTGAAGTCTTGAACACAAACATTTTTTGAAGAAGAGTTTCTTCTTATTAAGTTAAAAAATCTCCTTAAAGAAATAAATCAACGTCTAAAAATGAAAAATTTTACAGGGATTTTCTCTACTTCTGTTTAACTGCAATTGAACCTATCAAATAATATTTTCGGATAGCCCTCTTCTGTGAACGTAAAAAAGAATAACAATAAGCTAAGGTATTTTCAACAATTACACAGCGTGACAAAATCTTGGATGTTAAAAGTAACCTGAGATTTGACCATCAATTTTATATATTTTGAACATGCTGAATCCAATGGTGCAAACCATTTTTAAATCTAAGGTACAGTTTTTTCGCGAAATGTCTTCAAAGATTTTCACGTCCCCATGAACTTTTTGAAATAGAAAAGTTTTTGTATGCAAAAAAAGTCGCACTTTTGCAATTGAAATTGAAGGACTATAACTGTAGCTAAATTTTAAGTACCATATCCGCTATTAAATGTTTGAAATTCAAGTGATATTTCGCGTTTTATCCCATTTTTCCAATTTTTTAACATTTTCGCGGTTTTAAATGCTTAAGTAAATATCGACCTAAACAACCGCTTTAGATAAGTTTAGATGCACCAAATGGGATATATTTCTATGAAAATACGTTTCAACTATCAAGCGCATTACTCCAAAAATAAGCGATTAGTCAAAATCTCTCTATGACTGCATCACTTTCCAAGATGATCACAAGGTCCAGCTTGTGACATATTGTGTTAAATCCTCAAAAAAGTAATTGTGTCAAATTTCAAACAAAAATGTTTTCAACTTCAAAAGCTATTGTAGAAAAACTTTTATTTCACCTTACTAAATTAAATTATTAAGTTTTTATTACAAAAACAAAAGGAAAACATTTTACTAAATACTACTAATTTAAATAAAACACTTGTTTAATATAATTTAGTAGGGCGAAATAAATGTTTTTTTATTAAAACTTTTTACGATGAAAACATTTTTGTTTGAAATTTGGCACAAATACTTTTTTAAGGTTTTTACACAATATATCAAATCTGGACCTTGTGGTCCTGTTGGAAAGTGATGCTGTCATAGAGAAATTTTGACAAATCGCGCAATTTTAGTGCTATGCGATTGATAAATGAAAAATATTTTAGTGGGAATATATTTCCTTTGGTGCAAATATACTAAGCTGAAACGGTTGTTTAGGTCGATATTTATTTCGACATTTAAAATCGCGAAAATGCTAAAAAATGAGAAAAAATGGGATAAACCGCGAAACACTGTTAAAGTATTAAACTTTTAGTAGCGGAATTTGTAGTTAAAATGTAGTTACAGATATAATCCTTTAATTTCAACTATAAACGACCGACTTTTTCGCACACAAAATATTTTTTATTCAAAAAACTTCACGGGGACGTGAAAAACTTTGAAGACATTTTGCGAAAAAACTGTACCTTAGATTTCAAAATGGCATGGACCATTGGAATCAGCATGCCCGAATTATGTAAAATTGATGGTCAAAACCCAGGTTACTTTTTCACCGTCACACAGTGTTATTTGACTTTTATCGAAAACTTTTCAAAACCGGTAATTTTATAAATTTTGTGTCAAAAATAAGTTCATTATTTGTAACGACCTGCATTCTTTCTTGTCAGTAGGCGCGGATCCAGCAAATAAAAAAGGATTTGTTTGTATTTTCAGCCGGGGGGGAAAATCATTTACATATTTTTCTCTTGTTTTTATACTTAAAATGTTTTGCAAATTTTATTTACACTCAAAGAAAAATGCTTCTTCATATTGATGAAACGGTTTCATCACCTTCTGTCATCATAATGGGCGTGTTCAGCAGAGCAACCTGCTACTCAACAGTTGAAATGTAGCATGTTTTGATTAGTTGACTCTACTGAACGCATTTTTTATGAATTTTATAAAATATTGGAATAATTTATTGTTTTTTTTATATTTTCATTTCTTTTTTCAGTGGAAAATACTTTTTTATGATTTTTTTGTTTATTTCCTTGAATAACGTCAAAAAAAATAATTTCAATAAAACAGCTTATTTATCAGTTTGTGATCAAATATAGCATACTTTTTTTTACGCTACCAGTTATGAGAAGCACTCACTCAACATGTTGACTGAAAAGTCGAAATTAAATCATTCAACAGAATGTTGTGAAGCAGCGGAGTAGCAGCTTTCTCTGCTGAACGTACCCAATGTTTTTATGAAAAAAATTTAAGTTCCGAAAAGTCAAAGACACAAATTGTTTTTTGGTGATATAAAAATATTTTATTACAAAATATAATATATAAAATATATATAACGCATCATCAATATGATGAAGAATTAGCATTAATATAATGACATGAAACAGTACGAATGAAACAGTAGTTTTGATAATACATTTTTATTATAATGATGAAATATTTTATCATATTGATGACACTATGCCATCCAAATTGATGACACTGCATCACCCTATTGATGATAAGTTACATTGAATAAAAAATTATCTAACATTTCTTCATATTGATGTAACAATTTATCAATATGAAGAATATTTTTCTTTGAGTGTATGAATTTAGCAAAATTTGATTAAACTTTTTTATTGTTTGATTTGATTTTATTCTGAATTTATAAATTTTTTTATATAATTTTTCCAAGTGTTAGATATGGCCGGTGATTAATTAAAAATTCCTTGCCTGTTTTTGGAATATAGAGTTAGAGAATAATATCAATTATAAAAAAAAAAAAAAAAAACATGAACAGCTGTTGAGTTAAATATGAGCTGTAAATTATATTTGTATATTAAGGTGATATTTATTTTATTAATTAAAATAAAACAGTTGCTTTTTTTAAAAAATATCAAAAAGTAATAATGTGCAACAAGAGTTTTACTTTCTTTGAAGAAATTTTTTTTAAACTTTTTTGAAAAAAAAAAAATATTTTTCGATATTATTAATTTTTGCTGTGTCTTTTTTTTTGCTCCTACGTTTATTTTTACACATTCAAATTTGAAATTGAATATGTTAAGTTTTGACTCTTTACATTTTTGACTTAAGCTTTTCACTTTTCACTGCACTCAGAGAAGAGATATGAGTGTGGCAACTATAATTACAAGCGTCATATTATGACTGAATATTATATCATAATATGCTTATACCAATCATACAATTTTTGTTGCAATCATATTATGGTCCTAAATTTTAATTGTTCGAATATTTAGGATCATAACATGATTTCTGCAAAAATTTTATAGTTGCTACAAACAAGTTATGATAAAATTTTCAGTTATAATACGGCGCTCTTAAATTATGGTTGCAACAATCATATCTCTTCTCTGCCTGTGGGTGTCATCAATATTTTGCGAATGATGCTGTCAGATTGTAAACAATATATGAAAAGTGATGCCAAGTTTATTTTGGTCGTTTTTTCCTATTCCTTTATGTTGACATTAACCCAGGAGCAAAAAGACGCTCAAAGTGTGGAAAATAAACCCAAACTTTTTTTAGTTTTCATTAAAGTTTTCTATATAAAAAAAAATATAACTTAAGTAAACCTTATTAAAAGATTTTTTAAAAAGTTGTTGTATTATTTGCAATAAAGAAAAATTATCAAAATTAATTTTTTCTTTGAATTGAATTAAAGTTCACACTTATGTATACATATGTATGGATTAATTTCAATAGTATATGTGTTTCCATGTGTACATATTAGGGTGGCACGAATAATGATTTTTTTAATTTCGTCTATCGCTGGGCATATTATGATTCGTTTTGGTCTCAAAACTATATGTTTAAATTTTTAACCAAATCGGACAAAATAAGCCCGTAAAGTTGGGAGGTTAAAGTGTTGCCCTAAAAAAATGTTGCCCTATACAAACCAAAAATTTTTTTAAGATTTTTTTTTTAATTATAATTTAAATTGTTTAGCTTATTAACGACTGAAAATTTCGTTATGGTGGGATAAACCCTTCTGCTTTAAAAGACCGTTGGGGTCCTAACCTAAAAAATATTTTATTTTTTTAATTTTGACAAGCAAGGATTTTAACTTAGATGTGCCACCCTAGTACATATACATGCCTGTTAGTGACATATGATGTGTGTATTGCCTTAATTATCATTATCATCACTACCATCACAAACATTATCAAAAACATCATTATCACAATCTTTTGCTGTTTTTGTTTATGTTTTTATGATTTGTTACAAACGTCATAGAAGTCATTAATCATATATTGCCCAAAAAAAGGAAAAATAAACCTAACAACACAAAACAAATTACAAAAATAAAAAGGCCAAGTTAGAAAAACAATTAGTTTTGCAGACTCGTGTTAGCTTGTTTTATACCCTGCACTTATTGTTAGTGGTATATATTAGTTGGTCACTTCGTTTGTGACTGAGAAATTGAGAAAAAAATCAGAAAATTAGGAAAAAATTACGAAAATATCGCTAAAATTAAGACAAGTTCAGAAGAACTTTAGTTAAAACAAATTTGGATAAAAATTCTAAAAAACAAAAATCATTAAAAAAGTTAAAAATAGTGTGGTCGAACCAAAAAAAAAAATACATAAAATTTAAAACATGTTTAAAAAAAATTAAAAAAACACAGTTGAAATATGAGTCAATGAGGAAATTTACATAGTGATTCCTTGAGGAATTGTCTTCAGATTCTGACAAATCATAGGTTGGCCTTGATGACATGTCGAACATTGTTATCAAAGAATTTTTGTTTTTAGAATGTGACAATTCCTTTATGACAACGATCAGGAAATGTCTTCGCCATAGCAATATATTAAATTAAAATGTTAAATCTAGGAAACTCTTGAATTTTCAGTAAAAACATGGCAATTGCTGTGTTTTTCAATAAGTGGATTTATTTTTGGATTAATCTTATTTAGTTTAAAATATATTTTAACGTGCCATAACAAATTTGGAATATTTTTTTGCGTAATCTACGATAAATTATCAATTATAATCCGAAAAAATAATAAAAAAATTTGAAAAATTAAAAAATTATAAATAAATCAAAATTAATCCAATTAAATTTTAGGATTTAATAAGTCCACTTTGGATTAATTTTGATTTATTTATAACTTTTTTCATTTTCCAATTTTTTTTATTGGTTTTTCAGATTATAATTGCTGATTTATTGTAGAATACGGAAAAAAAATATTCCAAATTTGTTTTGGTATGTTAAAATATTTTTTTAAACAAAATAAGATTAATCCGAAAATAAATCCACTTTTTGAAAAACACAGCAAATATTATCGATTAATTTTAAATAAAATCAAGTAGTATTAAAGTAATAAATAGGCAAACAATTTTGAAAATAATGTTTAGATCAAGTAGTAAGGTGAACCAGGTTCAAATCCAATTGGGACTAAAAAAGGCGAAAAGGTATTTGTTAATGCCAAAATCGTGTTGGCATTAAAAATCATTAGTAATTTTCTAGGCTTTTTAAATCGTCAACTTCTGTTAACTTACATTACGTTGTAAACACTTTTTATACCGAAAATTCGAACAGTAATGTCAAAAGTCCGAAAATATGTCGTAGATGCTATTTCCGTCCAACTTATTACTAAGTCTCTCTTGTCATTTTTCTACTGTCGTATTGGTAAGATCGTACTCCAAATCCTTGTCCAATAAAATATCCAAAATCCTAATTTCTTTCGTTTTATTTCTATTTATTTCATTTCATTTGGTTGGGTATTTTATTACATGAGTAATAAAATCAATTAATATTACTCGTGCTCAGAGCATCATCCGATTTTTCTCCAGCTCCTCATTCCAACAAAAACATTGGTCCCATTCGAACCGGATTGTTAGTGTAATTGGATACACTCTGAAATTTCCAGTTGGAGTACTCACCAGTCTACGTACATTTTAATATAATTGCACATGATAACAACAACATACAAATCAGGTTTGTTTTTTTGCTAATAATTCCGTATATTGTGTTTGATAGTGCGATTAGTTTGGTTCTTTCGTTTTTCATGGTCATTCCTTTTTTTGTTAATTTGTTACACCGCGTTAAACCAACGAAAATTAATAGTGTAAAATTCTAAAGAAAATTCTGAAACATTAAATTAAAAAAAAAAGTATATGTTTTCAAATAAAATCCTAAAGAATAAAAAAATTCGTAAAAAAAAATCGTAATTATTAATTCTGAAAAAAGTGCAAAAAAATCCAATATACAATAGAAGACATATAAACAAATATTGCAACAAATAAGTGGAAAGCAAATAATGCATACATAACACACACAATTCTATCAAAAAATTTGGTTCATGCTTAAAATAAAATTCTGTCAAGACGACAACATTTTCATCATCAAATTATGGGAATCATCTCTAGATTTGAACAAGATTTTATAAAAGTGGTATGTTAATTTATTTTCCGAGAGTTAAAGTGTACATTTAAACAGTTAGGAAGTTAAAAATAAGCTGTTTTACTAAAGTGTAGCGTGATTAAATTCGTCATACGCTGGTATACTTACGTTCAAACATTTAAATCTATCATTTCGATGAGATAAATGTTTTCTTTCCAGATCATGTATCATGTTAAATGTATGTAAATTTTTATTACAGATCTAATTTAACATACTTACGCACATTCCTAAGTTTACATACGAACATTTTACTCCTTCCATTTATTTATTGCAATAATTTCAAAGCTCTTAACAATCCACTGTTAATTGCTCTTAATTACTTCAACTCACTCTTTATTGTTCATACTTACCATCTCTTATTCCTTCCAATTTCTAAGATCTCTTAAATTGATCTATTTCAGTTACTTACCTTGTTTCTATTTTAAACAACTTACCGTTTTTTATATACAAAAATCAATGCACCTACAAAAACAATTATATAGTTACCATTCCTAACTATCATGCTACATTCGTTTGTACATAGATTTTGTCAACTTAAACAAGTGATGGTAATTTAAGTACTTTTGTTTAGTACATTTTCACTTTCCAAATTACCATAGTACCCCCGTACATATTTAGTACGTTTTCTATTTCAAACCTTTTTTACATTTGTTCAACAAAATTTAAAAGAATTTCCGAACTTTCTTGCGAAAAAATGCATTATTTAATCTTTTATGCATATTTCTCCTAAAACAAAAGTATTTGGTTCTTATCAATTGGAAAAAATCCCATATTGAACACTTCAGCTTTAGTACCGTCGACTTACAAAAAGTACCAATGCAAAAGTCCAACATATCATCCCTGATCTCCCACTAAAAACCAGTGATGACAATATCAGAACTTTAGTACATTTTCTGGTACTTAACTTTCATTTCAGATTTAGTATCATTTAAACAACAATCATTTGTTCAATGTTTTTTTTGACAATATCACAATGAAATTTTATAAAATTTAAAATATTTTTGCAACAAAAGTAGTTTTAAAGTTTTTTAATGTCTTAGAATCTACGGTTACTGTTCATAGAACACAACAACTTGAACCAAATTTCAAACTACTTTATTTTTGATAGCGAATATTGAAATTAAAGTCTCCTTTTTTCCTGCGTTCATGGTCAATGGGAGCAAGCTTTGGCAACTGTTGTATTGTAATTTTTTACATTCATAACATCGTTTTACAACATTTATATAGAAAATTTATAATTCGTACATGCTGCAAAAAGTACCAGTTTGGAATTCCGACTACCCATCCCTGATCTCATACTGGAAACTAGGGATGACAAGGTCAGTACTTTAGTACTTTTTTTTTATAGGTACTTATTTTTACGACAGATTTGTTTGACAAATCATCAGTAACAGAATATAAAATACTACACATTCATGGTACAGATTCAAAAAATAAAATACAAATTTTATTAATTCAATTTTTTCCACAAATAATGGTTCAGAATCTAAAGTTTCTTCACAAATCAAGGGAACATCAGTCGAACGAAGAAGCGCTTCGTTTTTTCTCGCATATTTCATGTATTAAATGTGTATTTGATATTCTATCCACATAACGAGGAAAATTGGTTACAAATTTATCGATTTTACAACATTTTTTAAATAATCTATTTCAGTACTTTCATGTTGGAAAAAGTACTTTCTGTATTTTTAGTACCATACTGATAATCCGATTTTCCATCCCTGACACAGACTTATTTAGTGTTGGAAACAGTGGCACAACAGTACGACTTTTTTGGTACTATTGTAATTGAATACAACCAAGAACTATTTTGGTTTTATCCATGCATTCATCCATCATCCACTGTAATTTAAAAACGAAAATTGCATATTTATTTACTTTTACTTTTTTTACACGGCGCAAAGTCTCGGTGTAATTTTCATGTTAATTTTTCAAAATTTGATTCATTTCCAGTAATGAAAATTTGCTTATTTTCTCTGAAGATTCAACCAAATAAATATAAAGTTTACCAGAATTTGAAAACATAAATTGTAAATTGTCAATTCTCTTTTTTTATTTATTTTTGTTGGTACACGCCGATTTTTTGTCGTATTCGGGTATTTTTTCTACCTATCGTTCATATAATTTTGAGAGAGAATAAAACGGACAAAAATTGATACTTTTCTTTTTTATGCGCATCTTTTACTTTCCTTAAGAGTAAATAAGCAATTTTATCCGATTTCATTCCTTTTTTATATCAGTCAATTTGGTACCGCACAGATTTTGTACATACCATCACTGATATTACAGTGATTTAAACCGGTGTTGCCAGATTTAACAATTTGGGAATCCCCAAAAAGTATTTTGTAAAATCCCCAAAATTCCCAAATTTGTTATACTTTCGGAAGAATAAAAGTATCTATCGTACGCTGGAATAGAAAAGGGCATTTTCATAATTTTTATTGCTTGCTGGGAAATAAAAGGGCAAAGTAAAAAAAAATCAAAATTTATCAAGGGAATTGAAAAGAAAAAAAAAATCGTTTCTGAGATGAATATAAGCATTTGTTTCAACATTTTGTTCAAGATTTTTTATAAAGTCAGATATTTTTCCGTGCCTAAATTCAATATTCAAAATATAAGACAATTTTAGAGTTTCATGCAATGAAATTACATTCAAATCTTTTGAAATTTAAACTTTTACAATTAAAAACTTATTTTTTAATTTGTTTTTTCATATTTCCGGCTATACTTTCCCAAATAGATTTTACATTTTTGCGGGGTGGAGAATCTTCCTAGGAAGAACTCACCATCTTTATCAGTAAAAGTTTTCCTAAACATTATCGTTTGTATAAGTTGACAATCTTTATATCCAACATTTTCCATAGGGGAAAATGCTCAACTCTTTAGACATAGATATCTCTCTTGATAAATTTTCCCAACCATTTTTTTTTTTTTTCGTTTCTATAGGTCGACAATCTTTACATTCAACTTACATTTAACATTTTCTGTCCATTGAAAAATGTTTATTTTGCAATATCTTTCTTGAAGATTTTGGAAAATTTCCAGGTTTTTGAACAAACTTCTAGTTTCTGGATTCAAAATTCTTTTTCCAAGTTTTTTTGAACAAACTTCTAGTTTCTGGATTCAAAATTCCTTTTTTTCCAAAATAACTGTTTGGCATCTAAATTTTCAAGCTAATTTCTGGTTCTTTTTTCGTATTGCTTAAAATTTCCTGGTTTTCGCAGTATTTTGTCCAATTTGGGATAGAATACTTTTCTTGTCAAACAGTATAGTTCGTTTTTTTTGGTTTTCAATTTTAATTTTCAACCAAAATTATTTTTCATTCAAGAAGATTTCCTGTGTTTTGTCGACCTTTTAGTTATTGTTCCATATATAGTTCATTTTCAATTATCGTTTTCAACCAAAATATTTTTATCAAGAAGATTTCGTGTGTTTGTTGACTCTTTAGCTAGTTTTTCTATATATAGATTGTTCAGTTTTGGTTTTCAATTTTAATTTTCAACCAAAAATATTCCAAATTTCGAACTTTTTAAACGATATTGTTTTCTTTTCCATTTCTTTCCATCTCTCTCCTGATTCTCCAATTGTGACATAAAATTGAATCCCGATCAAAATTCATTTTTTACTTTTTCGAGTTGAAAAATACTTTTTCCTGATCACATTCATTTTTTAAATTGGTTTCGAAATGTACTTTGATAAATTCACTAGCATAGAAGATGATTTCGTCGAATCCAACGATGATTTCATTGATAATCTCGATCCAATGGATTATTTCGGTGCAATCGATGCACCTCGATTACATTCGATCTCGAAATCCAGATTATCTGGTCCAATTTGTCCATTATGTCGTGGATCTCATATGGTTCGTCAATGTCCACGGTTAATAAACATGAATTATGATCAGAGAATATCCGAAATTAAAAATCATCGTTTATGTCTCAATTGTTTCTCCAAAATCCATGGCGTTAGAAACTGCACAAGTAAAAATAGTTGTTCTACTTGTGGCAAACGCCATAATATTCTACTCCATAAAGATAGTCCTAGTTCTATTCCTATAAAGCAGTCTAGTAGTGACATCAATTCCAAATTGTATTCGAACTCAGCTTCATTCGATCATGAATCCAATTCTCTGCAAATACAGTCCACTGAAAATGAGGCTGCTGAGAAAGTTCACTCTCGTTTTACATCCAGTTCCAGCGGTGTACTACTAGGTACAGCTTTTGCTAATACGTTCCATTTAGATCGTATTAAATCGTTCACTTTTTCCGAACTGCTATTTAATTCATTCCAACTTTTATTCGAGAGCACAATAGCTCAAGTTTTCCAGTTAAATAGCTGTATTCCTGCCAAGGATAAACAAATTCGTTCATATGTGCATTCTTTCGAGTTCCATGATGACGTTAAGACATCTGCAACTGCAAAAGTTGTATTTCGTTTAGATGGTAATCCTCCACTAAACTCGGTCAGTTCTTCTTCTTTTTCCGAAATTCCAACAGCTTATACTCAATATAACAAATGTTCTGACATAGTTTCTTCTGCATCAATTCTCTCTTTTTCCACAGTGGCTTCATTTGGCTGTATACTATTGTCTACCCAAGACATTTCGCGTTGTTGGGGGGTGGAGAATCTTCCTAGGAAGAACTTACCAACATCATCCGAAAAATTTCGCCAAAATTTGTTCGCGAATACCACAGTGAGAGATAAAAATGATTTTATTAATTCGACTCGAGTAGCAAAGGAACACATTTATCAATTGAGAATCGGTCAGCCTAAAATGAGTTCGTTGACACAGATTTTTACAATCGAGCATATTCTGTTATTTATTTCTAATGATTTTAAAGAAGAACGTGACAAATGCACATATTATTCCAAGCCTCCGGATTATTCCAAAACTTCTAGTTGTTCCATAGCTCAATGGCATTATTTGTTTCCACATGCTGCTATTCAACCGAAAACAGAAAATACACAATTATTTGTAGTATTTTGTGCTTCGTCTTTCTGCTTAAGTGGTCTAGTTCACCATGGCAATTTATCCATTTTAAGCCAAGAAAGTGGTTTTAATAAAGATTTTGTATATAAAGATCATTGTACAACAATTATTATTTCTCAGAAATAATTAATATGGACTTAAACCGAACTAAATAAAAATTCAGTTATAAAATATACAGTCCAACAATATATAAACACAATTAATACACAACTCATAAGGTACATTGCAATTTAGTAATATTTCTAAGAATTAGAAATATGAAACAAAAATTCAAACCTAACGGACATTTTTCAAGATTTGAAAAGTCCTACTAAGGGTTAACAATGGGAAAAATACAACTCTGTTAAAAGTTAAGATGGATTAAGTTTCTGCCAAATGAATACAACACGAATTAATGGTGAATAGGGGTTATTCAACACAAAGAGGAGTAATTCCAATTCTTAATTTCTTCAAAAGTTTCATTTAAATGGCTAATTTTAATCTGACACACATTAAGTGTGTGGCAATCGAAGGAGTGCTGATGATGGAAGGGTGGCATCTTCCGAAAGCTGTCGACATCTCCACTTAGCCTGTGTTGTCACTTGATTTTTTTCAGATTTTCTCATTGTACAACAATTATTATTTCTCAGAAATAATTAATATGGACTTAAACCGAACTAAATAAAAATTCAGTTATAAAATATACAGTCCAACAATATATAAACACAATTAATACACAACTCATAAGGTACATTGCAATTTAGTAATATTTCTAAGAATTAGAAATATGAAACAAAAATTCAAACCTAACGGACATTTTTCAAGATTTGAAAAGTCCTACTAAGGGTTAACAATGGGAAAAATACAACTCTGTTAAAAGTTAAGATGGATTAAGTTTCTGCCAAATGAATACAACACGAATTAATGGTGAATAGGGGTTATTCAACACAAAGAGGAGTAATTCCAATTCTTAATTTCTTCAAAAGTTTCATTTAAATGGCTAATTTTAATCTGACACACATTAAGTGTGTGGCAATCGAAGGAGTGCTGATGATGGAAGGGTGGCATCTTCCGAAAGCTGTCGACATCTCCACTTAGCCTGTGTTGTCACTTGATTTTTTTCAGATTTTCTCATTGTACAACAATTATTATTTCTCAGAAATAATTAATATGGACTTAAACCGAACTAAATAAAAATTCAGTTATAAAATATACAGTCCAACAATATATAAACACAATTAATACACAACTCATAAGGTACATTGCAATTTAGTAATATTTCTAAGAATTAGAAATATGAAACAAAAATTCAAACCTAACGGACATTTTTCAAGATTTGAAAAGTCCTACTAAGGGTTAACAATGGGAAAAATACAACTCTGTTAAAAGTTAAGATGGATTAAGTTTCTGCCAAATGAATACAACACGAATTAATGGTGAATAGGGGTTATTCAACACAAAGAGGAGTAATTCCAATTCTTAATTTCTTCAAAAGTTTCATTTAAATGGCTAATTTTAATCTGACACACATTAAGTGTGTGGCAATCGAAGGAGTGCTGATGATGGAAGGGTGGCATCTTCCGAAAGCTGTCGACATCTCCACTTAGCCTGTGTTGTCACTTGATTTTTTTCAGATTTTCTCATTGTACAACAATTATTATTTCTCAGAAATAATTAATATGGACTTAAACCGAACTAAATAAAAATTCAGTTATAAAATATACAGTCCAACAATATATAAACACAATTAATACACAACTCATAAGGTACATTGCAATTTAGTAATATTTCTAAGAATTAGAAATATGAAACAAAAATTCAAACCTAACGGACATTTTTCAAGATTTGAAAAGTCCTACTAAGGGTTAACAATGGGAAAAATACAACTCTGTTAAAAGTTAAGATGGATTAAGTTTCTGCCAAATGAATACAACACGAATTAATGGTGAATAGGGGTTATTCAACACAAAGAGGAGTAATTCCAATTCTTAATTTCTTCAAAAGTTTCATTTAAATGGCTAATTTTAATCTGACACACATTAAGTGTGTGGCAATCGAAGGAGTGCTGATGATGGAAGGGTGGCATCTTCCGAAAGCTGTCGACATCTCCACTTAGCCTGTGTTGTCACTTGATTTTTTTCAGATTTTCTCATTGTACAACAATTATTATTTCTCAGAAATAATTAATATGGACTTAAACCGAACTAAATAAAAATTCATTTTGTGAAAACATTTCAGCTAATTTTGTTTGATCCAAATGTTGTATCGAATATATCCTTACAAAAAGTAGATTCTCAAAAGGATCCGCGATATAAAATTCTATATTGTGAGCCAAGAACAGAAACATTTACTGCACATCAGATATCACACTTTGTTATAGGCTCCTACTTTGCAAACAAAATCGTTCCAAACTCCATGTTCCCCAGAGAAATCAATTGTACGAAAATACCTACTAGCGCTCCGAACTATGTAGGACTCTCATTTAATAAGGAACCATTTATTTGCAAAGAATTATTTTCCGATATTTTGCCTCACAGTTTACTATGTTCCGATATTCATAATTTTGGTGAGGATAATAACAACGCGTTAATGTTTCTAATCCATTCTAATGCTCCTCCGGTTTCCTCCAATTACAGTTTAAACCTTATTCCGAAATCCGGTCAGATCTCAAAAAGGAAAAATATCGCTCAGCATGGCAAGCCATTCGATCCTATAAATATACAGAAGTTTTATATAGAGCTTAATGATTGGGATGAGATCCTTACTCCCGATACATTTTTCCAAAAGAAATATTTCCAAGCTCGATTAAATTCCTTTGTTGGTCAAAATATTTTTCCAAAATCCAGGCACCTTGGCAGGGTTAAAAATATTTTCCTGAACTCCAAGAATCTTCACTACACGAAGAAAAAATACATGGCCAATAGCAAAATTGGTCGTTTAAAATTCCGAATGATAAGACGATTTCGATCTCCTGAACTTGAAGCGCAGTTCGAATCGATCCTCGTTCAGTTCATCAGAAATGCCAATTATCCTACGAATAACTATAAACATCCATATTATAGCGAGTCTAAAGGAAATTTTCCTTTGAAATACAGTCCTCGTTTTACTCCGCCACGACTCCCCACATCCAGTCGTGTTCGTTTTAGAAATAGATCGTTTTCAGCAGAATCTATTTTCAACTCTTCCATAGCTAGTTTAAGTTAAAATAGTTACATTTGCGCATACTTTCTTGCTCAAAATTATTAGAAGCTATATTTTCTAAATCCGCACCATATTTGTCAAGCCAATTTAAGGCTTATTTTTCCATAAAGCACAAACTAATGAATTCACTATCAAACACATATATTTAAGCAAAATACAAACAAATCATAATATTAATTATACCTACATATAAGTTTTTAATGAATTCAACCTAAACTTAATAATGAAATGTTAGAAAATTTAATTGAAATTTATTATTGTACATTATTATTTTTTTTACTTATTTTATATACTTTTTGGATTAATTAAGGACAAAAAGTATCTACGACATTTTCCGTTATCGTTTTCCTTCATTATTTGCATATACTGCAAGGCGGGCGGTAATGTTAATGCCAAAATCGTGTTGGCATTAAAAATCATTAGTAATTTTCTAGGCTTTTTAAATCGTCAACTTCTGTTAACTTACATTACGTTGTAAACACTTTTTATACCGAAAATTCGAACAGTAATGTCAAAAGTCCGAAAATATGTCGTAGATGCTATTTCCGTCCAACTTATTACTAAGTCTCTCTTGTCATTTTTCTACTGTCGTATTGGTAAGATCGTACTCCAAATCCTTGTCCAATAAAATATCCAAAATCCTAATTTCTTTCGTTTTATTTCTATTTATTTCATTTCATTTGGTTGGGTATTTTATTACATGAGTAATAAAATCAATTAATATTACTCGTGCTCAGAGCATCATCCGATTTTTCTCCAGCTCCTCATTCCAACAAAAACAGTATTTGTTAAAAAGAACATTTTGAGATTTTATATGAAACTGTCGTCAACTCCGTATATAGAGATATCTTGGGGATGTCACGTGTGACTCTGACATGTCAGAGCGCAATAAGGATGGCTCAAGGACGTTGCCTACACCCAAAAAAAAACGTGGGTATTCAATACTAAAAATTTTACTAATGAACTAATTTTTTAGTCCAAAATGATCTACTGCAGGCGTTGGTAATCAATACTAAAATTTTTTACTAATATTATTCAAAACCAGTAAAAATTACTAATTTTAGTACTTTGAAGATACTAAAAAACTACCGTACTACTGGTAATTAGTAACTTATTAGTAGATTTTGGTACCAAATCACTTACTAATATTTTTACTGCAGAATTATTTTGAGTGTACTGAGAAAAAAAAAAACATATTAAAATCTACGAAATTTAAAAATATTTTAATTAGAAAAGTTTTCAGGAATACTGAAGGGCAGTTTGGATTCGGCACTGCCAAATAAATCGTTCTTTGTTTTTTTTTTGTTTGTGTTTTTATTTATTTAGCATAGTTAAAATGTGACATATTGTTATTTTAATACTCAACACCATATACTCAATTGGAAATTGAGGTCATTGTGGACAATGTGTTGGATGACATTAAATCTGTATAAGGAATATATAAATTATTTAAATTTATGACAACCTAGAAACTGTTGCAAAACTTATGTTTTACATTTGTTTACTTAAATGTCAACATATTAAAGAATATTACACTCAAAATATTTTGTAGGCAAAAACAAAAGAAAAACACACTTAAAACAAGTGAATAAACAATTGAAAACCATCCCAGTAATTATTCATTTATTTTAACAAACATCAACATTTATTTTTTACTGTTGACAAAATTTTCTAAAATAAATAACATTAAACATTAAAAAATTACGGTTTTTTCACTCTTTTTTACTAACATATTCGAAAAAAATAACCTACGAAAACATTAAAAATTAATGATACTTCTGTTATTTTTACCAACAAATTCCAAAAAAATAACCTACGAAAACATTAAAAATTAATGATTTCGTAGGTTATTTTATACAATTTTCTATTGAAATATTTTTTTAAAAATTTTTAATAAAATTTTGAGGAATCGATCCCGCAACCAACTACATTCTGGCCAGACACTCTACCCATCGTGCCAAAGTCACTTGATACAAACATGTTTTTATATTTCTATAAATAATTTTTTGATTTTTCTTTCTACAAAAAAATTACTGACTTGTGTAGGTAAAAACTAATGATATTTCATTAAAAAATACCAACAATTTAAAAAAAAATGACTTACACAAATCATTAAAAATTTAAAGAATAATCAGTAGTTTTTACTTACAGAACAAAAATAAATGACTTTAAAGATTAAATGTTAATGAAAGTCTTTATTTTTTAGTGTGTTATTTTTGAAACAAAGGACAGAAGAAGTCATTAATAAAAACAAACGTTTTTGCTTTTAAAAACGACTAAACGGAAAACTTTTTAAATAAACTACAAACAGTTAATGACATAATTTTTTGAGTGTAGGGAATAAGTTCTAATAAGACAATTTTTAATCGCTAAAAATGACAACGATGAGGATTTTAGAAAAATGCTTTAGATTTAAAAAAAAAAACAATTTAAAAAAACAAAAGAAAAATATAATTGAAGAGGGGCCAACTATTTTTTTTTTTTTTCATTAATTTACGCTTGGTTTAGTTAAGGTTGAAGCTGCCCAGTGTAAGTGGCAAATTTGTTAACCAAAACTTTGCATATCCTATAAAATTTTGCCCAATTTATATAAACTGTTGAATAATTCGTCATAATGCGGTGTTATCTAGAAACACATTTTTGTTTTCTATTATACTTTTGGGACACTTTTCCAGTTGGGTTGGACAAGCGTATTCATACAAAAAGTCCTATTTATCAGAATACTGTTTAAACAAACTTAACAAAGAAAAATTTAATTAAATTTCATACAATAACTTTTTGACTCTTTTATACCGCTAAAGTATTTGTTTAATAAAAAAAAAGGAAATTACAGTAAAAGGTCTCGAAAGCGAACATAAATGGAAAATTGATATATTTTAGTCTCATAAAGTCACAAACCAAACAAACAAATTTAAAAGGTTAATACTCTATAGATTTTATGTCGATTTAGCGATACCCTACTGTCTGAGGAAATTATGTATGTGTTTTTGTTAAAAATGCAAAACCGTTTATTTAAACTTTTCCGTTACATAAAGTGTAAAAAGTTATGTAGTTATTTTGCTGGCCATAAATGTTATCGAATTCTTTTGTTATGATTTTCGCACTCAATTAATACAATTTGATCATTATTTAAATTTTTTTTTTTGTATTAATTTTATTCATATTTTTTAGAATGGTTTTGGTTTATAAGGGGGAACTTTTCACCACAACATACACTTTGACAATGCACCCTTTTTGGTTCTGAAAAGAAAACCTCCTAATCTGGTTTACTTTGATTCACAGATATTTTTTTTAATTTCAAAGACACAAATTTTATCACACAGTCCATCACCATAAAGATTTTACTGTTCACATATACCTACACATAGATTGTGTTAATGGTATCATTTAATTTCGCCGTCTGCTTTCTTTTTAATTTGTTAAAGGCCTTTGTTTACTTAATAAAAAAAATTTATAATCATGACTTTTGCTTTTAAGGTTTTTGTTTGTTTAACTTTTGTTTGTTAAAAGAGAAAACTCTGACAAAAGATTTCTTTTAAATTAATATCGAATTAAAAAAATTATAAAGATTTAAGGACATAAAATTTTGAGTAACTTAACTTTAAATATTTTTTTTGTTTAAATTTTCTCATAAAAACATATTGCCACTTAAAATCAGGTTGGGATTGAGTATATTTTTAACCTTTATTTAATGCTTTACCAAAAAAAAATTAGAAAATCCTAGTAAAATATATATAAAGTTATTTTACAGATTGTGGAATTGTACCTCAATAAGATTTTTCTAACATAAAGGTTCAGGGTTCCTTAACTTTTTATACCCTCCACTCTTGTGATAGAGGGTATATATAAGTTTGTCATTCCGTTTGTAACACCTCGAAATATTGGTCTAGGACCCCATAAAGTATATATATTAATGATCCTCGATCGATTTTAAGACGATCTAGCGATGTCCGTCCGTCCGTCCGTCCGTCCGTCCGTCTGTCCGTCTGTCTGTCTGTCTGTCTGTCTGTCTGTCTGTTGAAAACACGCTAACTTTTGAAAGACTTTACAGAGGCTCCTGAAGTTTGGCATATATGTTGGGCATTTACCTGGTCAGGTTGGTATTGCAATCCAGCGAAATCGGTCCAGTGGTTCAAAAGTTATGAGCAAAAGACTGAATTTCGGCAAGGGTTTTTGGTGAATTTATGAGATAAAAAGCTCTATAACTTTCGAAAATCAATTCTGAGGATGCTGAAGCTTGGCATATATATTTTTCGTTTCTCCAGCCTAGTTCGTATTAAATTTCACCCAAATCGGTTCACTGGTTCAAAAGTTATTAGCAAAACCGTGAATATCAGATTAGCTTCACCTTAAATTTACGTGGTGAAAACCCGTTAAACCTGTTTTACAACCATTGGTAAGTCACAAAAATATTTTAAAACGTATTTTTGTCACACAAAAATATTTTTATACCAAAACAAAAAAAAAATACACTCAAAAAAATGTTACACTCAAAAAAAATTTTACACTCAAAAAAAAAAATTAGTAAATTTTTTTTTAATGTAAAATTCAAAAAAAAATTTACACTCAAAAAAATTTACACTCAAAAAAAATTAGTTTTTTTTTCAAAAATTACTAAAAAAAAAATTTACACTCAAAAAAAAATAGTAAATTTTTTTTTTGAATGTAAAATTCGAAAAAAATTTTACACTCAAAAAAAAATTTACACTCAAAAAAAAAATAGTTTTTTTTTTTTTTTAAATTACAAAAAAAAATTTTGTTACACAAAATAAAATATTTCTAATCATAACTCTTATTTTTTCACGTTAGAAAATTTACTATCACTTAAAATGGGCATTGTGGAGGGTATTCATAGATTCGGCCAAGTCGAATTTAACTTTTCTACTTGTTTTATATATCATCAGCTCTGAATAAGTTTCACTATATATTTTCTTTACAATTTGAAATCACTGTCAAGGAAGGGATTTTCGTGGTCACCAAATAAATTTTGATATGCTTTCCAGACATAAATTCACCCTATCATACATTATACTTTTCAAACTTTATTTCTTTACAAAGAAAAAATTTGGTAAGTTTTCAGTTTGGGTTTAAGACTTTGATAACTATTTAATTCAGATTAAAACCTAACGGAAAACTTTATTTATAGCTTATTTGAAGAAACATAAACTAAATATTCACCAACTTAACACTATATTAAAACTTAACATTAAGGAGGCACAAATTAATGACTTTTTTCGAGTTTCGTCGATTTTCGGGCAAATTATAGTTCGTTTTGGTCTAAAAACTCTATGTTTTAATCAAATCGGACAAAATTAAGCCGTGGCATTTTTGGTATAAGGTTTTGGCAAAAAAAAAAATTTTTTTTTTTTTTTGATTTTCAATTGTTAAATAAAAATTTCATTTTGGTGGGATAAACCCTTCTGCTTCAAAATTGACTTTGAAAAAAAATTTGGGGTCCTACTCTAAAAATGTTTTAATTTTTTTTATATTTATCGTTTTCTGAAATGAATAAAAAACAACAAAAAATGCGGTTTTAGCTCTTTTTTAAATTTTGTGTATTATCACAAAAAAATTACTTTTGTCGATTGCCTGGCAAATTATCAATCGTTTTGGTTTAAAAATTTTATGTTTTAATGTTTAGCCAAACCGGGCAATTTTAACCCGTGCCCCTGGGGATTAAAGTTTTTTGTACAAACCATTTTTTGTGGAGCAAAACTTAAACCCTTCAGCGGCACAGGCTAAAATTTTCCGATTTGGCTAAAAATTTAAAAATAGAGAGTTTTAGACCAAAACAAGTAAGAAAATTATAGTCGGTCAAGACCGACCATATAATACCCTACACCAAAGTTTCCCGGAAAATGGGTCCCAAGTTCAAACATGGACTGATTAGATCTATATTTTGTCAAATCTTTAATAAGTGTAAAAAAAAACTTACAAATCAAATTTGAGTGGAATAGGCTTCTTTTTGTTGACAATAAACCGCTTCAACTGAATTTCGGGCGAAATTTTCACATGGGACTTAAGTCCAAAAATGGTCCGATGATAATCAGATTTGAAAAGGTTATTAAAGAACGCGTTTAACATACACAAACAGAATTTTAATTAAATATTTTCTATTTTCATGAAATTTGAGAGATTAATGTGAAAAAGGTGGTTTGTATGGGGGCTACAAGAAGAACTGGTCCGATTTCTTTAAAGTTCGAAATGGTGATTTGTGTTTATGAAACATGATTGCCTGCCAAATTTCGAAAAGATACCTATTAAAATGCGGTTATTAGAGTCATTTGAGCCAAAACTAAAGAGGACCTTTGTATGGGGACCAGGTCTAAATATAGACCGATTTCTTCCAATTTCAATAGGCTTCGTCCTTGGACCAAAAGAGGCTTAAGTTTCAAATTTCAAGTCAATTGATTAAAAATTGCGACCTGTATCGTGTTTACACCGTTTACATGGAAGGACCGACGGACGGACGGTCAGACAGACGGACGGACGGACATCGCTAAATCGACTCAAAAAATTATTCTAAGTCGATCGGTATACTTGAAAGTGGGTCTAGGACCAATATTTCGGGTTGTTACAAACATCAGCACAATCTCATTATAGCCTGTACCACAGTGTGGTGTAGGGTATAATGAACCATAAATTGCCCGGCAATCAACTAAATTCGACAAAAGTAATTTTTTGTGATAATCAGGGACAGGACTTTCATGCACTTTTAGGCGCCTAAAATATGCATAAAAAAACCTTAAAATATGCACTAAAAACTTTAAAAATATGCACTTAAAATTATAAAAATAGCGCATTTTTAATTATATGAACAAAAATCTACACATTATTAAAAAATTTCATTTAGATTTTTAATTTTTTTTTTAATATTTTTTTTACTTTGTAAGCTTATTAACGAAAAAAAATATTTTTGTAGGACAAGTATTTCAGTTCCAAAATTGACCTCATAAAAATTGAAAAAAGGCTAAAACTAAAATTTTATACAAAATATGACCCAAAAATATGCATTTATAGAGAAATAATAGCAAAATATGCATTTTCGGTAAAATATGCAAAAATATGCACTAACGAATCGATGCCATTTTTACAAAAATGAATAACTTTAAAAATTGAATGCTAATGAAAGTCTTTATTTTTAATGTTGCTATTTTTGAAACAAAGAACAGAAATAGTAATTTAAAAAAACTGAACGTAAAACAAATGGTTTTTCTTTTAAAAACGACAAAACGTAAAACTTTTTAAGTAAACTACAAACAGTTATTGACTTAATTTTTTGTAATTTTTTGTAGTGTTTGGGCTCCGGGAATTCCCAATTCGGATATCCGGAACTCCCGTGAAACCTTAGACGTGATTTTTTTTTAGAAAATTATATATAATTGTAGAGGCGAATATATGTGGCGAAACGCATCAACGGTCCACACCAAATAACCGATTTAAGTATAATTTTGCCAAATTGTTAGGATAACAGCAGGTAGTCTAAAGTTCTAATAAAAAAGTTTTTTTATTTTTAATATTTTTAGAGTTACAGAGATTGGAAGTTTCCATATGTGAATAAATTTTTATTGACAATTTGGTGGGATAAAAATTAAAAAGAAAAAAAAAAAAAAAATGATTTTTAAAGTACTTTGGACATAAGTTGAACAAAAGTTTGCCTAGTTAAACAAAAATTTATCTGTATATTCAAAATCGGGGAAAAAATATTTCAATACATAAAAATGCCGGTCTAATGTACATATACCTTCTCATCTTTGACATATAATCTCTTTATATAGCAGCAAACCTCTAAATATCTTACTCTCTAATGGCATTATAACATTTAATATTAAGCTCTCTGTAATCTTTTAGATTACTCCCAGCTTAATGTCACATGAGTGTTACATCCGCTTGAGCATTTTTACCACTACAACGTAATGAATTTTGTGAAAAAAGGCATTTTGTAAATATATGTACATTGAAAGTCAAATATCTACACACACACTCGCATATACAGGAAGAACTAAAATACTTGACAACTTCCGTTTTATAAACAACGCACGTTTTTGCAATAAAACAAAAATCCAAAAGCTCAACGATTTTATTTTATATGTACCAACGTATAAATAGTAAAACACTACGAAAAAATAGTACAGAAAGGACCTTATGTTTGTACAAAATGGTCTTTGCTATGCATTGCACAAGGTAAAACATCTACAAACAATTTCAAAACGGAAATGAAACTTCTTTTACTGGTGACAACATCATTTCCGTTCGAACTAACACAAGCAACAACCTTTTACTTTTACTGTGTTTTTTTTTTAGTTTTCATTTGGCACTTGTAGTAGGAGTGCAGAGAATGAATGGGTAACAAAGAAAAATGACAACTCAAATTGCACTCATTTATAATGAAAACATAAAAAAAAAAATCAGGGCTGGCAACCAAAACGATATTAGTACTGGTTTGGAAAATTAATTTACTACTTATTTTTGAAGTGGTAATAAACTTTCTGAAGTGAAAAAAAATTAACAATTTTGATTAGAATTATTTTATTTCGAGAAAAATTTTTTTTTTTTTAAAATTTAAAAATTTTTTTTAAAATATTTTTCTGACTTACCAATGTTTTTAAGGCTTGTTAACGGTTTTTTTTAACAAGTGAATTTAAGGTCAAACCAAACTGAATTTCACGGATTTCTTAATAACTTTTGAACCACTGGCCCGATTTGGCTGAAATTCTACACTAACCAGCCCAGGGGAACGATCAATTTATATACCGAACTTTAATAGCCTAAGGATTGCCTTTCGAAAGTAAATGTGTTTGTACCTACACTCAACGTAATACATTGGTAGCTTTACTAATTTTTTTTGCTAATGCTAGTAAGCTAACCTTTAGAAAATTTTTAGTTGAGATTAGCATGTTAGCAAAACTATCTTGTTAACTTCATTTAGCGCATTAGCAATTTTAAACATAATTTTAACTATTTTTTTTTTGCTAAATTTAAAATTGAGTTGACCAAATTTTTACAAGCTTTTTTGCTAATATTAGCAAAAATAAATTGTAATCTTTTTTTCCGAAAACTTAAAATGGCGCTATCTCGGTACCTAAGCCAGCTAGAGAAAAATTAAGACCATTTTTGGTTCTCGGGCTTTCCATAGTATCGCCCGTTCTCTTCACATTTGTGGACCCTAATGGGTCCTAACTTTGGATCCAAAAAAGTTAGCATTCCCGAAAGTTTTAAAATGCTCATATCTTGGTAAATATTGCCGACACAACCAAAAGCTCTCTGAGTAATATTTTTGAAGTTATCGAGTTTTTTAATTCTCAAAACCCCAGTGGTCCCCTTAAATAACGTATCTCAAAAACTAAGCAACTAGAGCGAAACGGACACAAATTTTGGATCAAAAACTATGACGATTTTTAAGGAACCCAACAAGGGGTCTGGACCTATCATGCCCGAACCCCATGGGATCCTAAATGGGGTCTTCAAAATGAACTAACAAGGAAGGTCTTACACAGGGCACTCACCGATTGTCCTGAAACTTGCATATAAGAAAATGGGGAGCAAAATAAGAGTTACCTGTTTTTGTATAGGTGCCCAAACTCACATTTAGCGTTTCAAAGGGGAGGGGAAAAAGGGATTTTTTCGTTTTTTGAGGATTTTTCCCATTTCTATAAAAGAAACAATATGAACATTTTATACAGATCGAAAGGTTTTTTGAAGGCCTATCTAATGCTGCATCAGTCGTGTTCAAATTCGGCTTCGTTAAGATCGTTATTGTCAAAAATGTAAAATCGTTGGGGTAGTTTATATGGAGATGTATATACATACGACCGCCAAAATCATATATAATAATCTCTATCAAAATTAATCTGACCCGTATTTTTTCGTTTGGCGAAATTCCTGCTAGTTCGGCTTTTATACGGATTTTCCCGAAAGCCCTAATTTTTTTATAAGGTGGCAACCCTTTTTATACACTTCACTCTAGTGATAGAGGGTATATATAAGTTTGTCATTCCGTCTGTAACACATCGAAATATTGGTCAAGGACCCCATAAAGTATACATATATTCATGATCCTTGATCGATTTTAAGTCGATCTAGCGATGTCCGTCCGTCTGTCTGTCTGTCTGTAGAAAACACGCTTACTTTTGAAAGACTTTACAGAGGCTACTGAAGTTTGGCATATATGTTGGTCATTTACCTGGGCAGGTTGGTATTGCAATCCAGCCAAATCGGTTCAGTGGTTCAAAAGTTATGACCAAAAGAGTAAATTTCGGCAAGGGGTTTTCGCAAATTTACGAGATAAAAAACACGATTACTTTCGAAAAACAATAATGAGACTGCTGAAATGTGG
This sequence comes from Pegoplata infirma, assembly GCA_963921195.1. Taxonomy (NCBI): domain Eukaryota; kingdom Metazoa; phylum Arthropoda; class Insecta; order Diptera; family Anthomyiidae; genus Pegoplata; species Pegoplata infirma. Next base: position 6,095,949 of record OY992536.1, on the reverse strand, counting down.
CATGTATTTTTCCGTTCCTCAGGCCTGTTTGGTATTGAATTTCAGCCCAATCGGTCCAGTGGTTCAAAAGTTAAAAGCAAAACTTTGAATTTCAGATTGGTTTCATTTTATATTCCACGCGTGGTAAACAATTTTTAAAAGCATTGGTGGAAACTAAGCAATGCTTTTCAAACTTGTTTAATTTTAAAGCAATGCTTTTTAAACTTGTTCAGTTTTAAAAGCATTGGCAACTTAAAAATTACACTCGAAAAAAATTTTACACTCGAAAAAAATTTTACGCTCAAAAAAAATTTTACACTCAAAAAAAAATTAGTTTTTTTTTTACAAAAATGCCAATATTTTGTGCACATACGTACGTGCATTCACTCAGAAATATGTTTACAGTAAAAAAACATTACACTCGAATAAAAAGTTTTACACTAAAAAAAAAATAGTAATTTTTCTTTTAAATGACAAAAAAAGAGTTTTTTACACAAAATAAAATATTTCTAATCAAAATTGTTATTTTTCACGTTAAAATGTACTATCCTTTAAAAAAGGCATTGTGGAGGGTATTCATAGATTCCGCAAAGTCGAATTTAACTTTTCTAGTTGTTTTATTTTAAATTGGGCAGGTAACTCTTATTTTTTCCCCCTCATTCCCATATTCAAATTTTGGTGGGTGCCCTGTGAAAAACTTTCCTTGTTAGTGGAAATAAAAAAATTTCAGTTAACTAATTTTTGGTGAAACATTTTACATTACCAAAAAAATTGTGGGTTCAAAATCAGCAAATTTTCTTGTAGGTTTAGATGCTTTTTTGCTAACATTGCAGTTTTTTTTTTTGAGTGTAGTAAATGCGATAAAAACCCTCCGAATTTCACTCTTATGCTTATAACTTTTGAACCACAAGACTGATTTCAATACAATACAATTTGCAATACAAAACTGCCTAGATAAATGAAAAACATACAAAACAAATATATGCTCTTACTTTGGCAGCAGTAAAGTCTTTTAAAAGTTAGATTGTTTTCTATAGACAGACTGACGGATAGCTGGACATCGATAGATCGACTTAAAAACGATCGCGGATTAATTAAAACAAAAATCGTTAAAATTATGAAACACTTTCAAATAACACAATTTTTATTTGTTCCGAACATTTTCATTAATATTATGAAACATTTCGTAACTCTTAATTTTAATGATATAAGCCTAGCTGGTAAGGTACTAGCTTTGCAAACTGATGGAAAATTTCATGAACGTGAATTCGATTTCAATCATAGTTAAGTCTGTTGATGAAAAAACATATAGAAAAAACAGTCTTACAAAAACCAAACAATTCAAATCTAATGTAATTTTCTCCACTGAAGACGTAGAGGTGGCTACAGAAACCATGGTCTGGAATAAATCCACATTAAAAATAATCTTTACAAATACAATGTTTTCTTCTTCAATCACAAACCCTTGATATAAGTTTCATTGATTTAATGAAATCCGTCATAGGTTCCGTTTTAACATAATTTTTCTTAACACTAATGTAATGTAGATTTTCCTTTCTATCAGTGTGTTATAAAAAACGTATAGTTACCCAGCTTTGAAAAATATACAAAACAAATTTAAGCAAAGAACAGCAAAAAAAAAGGACAAAGTTACAACAAAATTTAGCTGTTTTTATCTATTTAAATAGACAAAAAAAAAACAAACTAAAAAGTAGCACCTTTCCCTTTTAAGAGATTGTTCAAAACAACAGGATGTCATTTGATTTTAAATTATCAAAATAACAACTTCATTAAATTTTTGCATATTAAGTTAATGTAGTAAAAGATTAAGGAAAAGTTCTTATTCTATTTTGGCTAAAGTACTACGGATAAATTTTAATATCATTACGTGCGTTGATCATTAAAGCCCCTGTTTTACAAAAAAATAAAAATAAACCAAAATTTCATTTTATGCTAACAAAAAAACTGTTGGAAAAACAACTAACCGTATTAAAAATGATAAATTAGTTTATGTTAATGTTGATGGTGAGAGGGAGAAAAGAAAAATGAAAATTCGTAACAACTTAAAAAAATAATACTCGTTATTGCTGTTGTTTTGGTCATAATTCAAACAAAGTTTTAAGTTGGCTACAAATTATAAAGATTTGAGTTTTTTCTGTTTTTAATACCCTTCACTTAAAGAATGAGGGTATTGATAAGTTTAGCATTTCGTTTGTAACTAATCGAAATATCGGTTCATGTACTAAAAAAAAATTACCTTAAAAATTAAAAAATTAATTAGATTTGAAGTAAAAATTATAAAAATTTATTTTTTCGTTTAGTTAAACATTTTTCCAAAAGAAGAAAAAAGTCTTTTAAATAGTTTATTAAAATTCCTGAGTTTTTAAAAAATTTTATTAAAATTAAAGAAGTTTTAAACTAAAAATTTTAAATTTTTGATCTAACTTTAGCTCTTACGACCTAAAAAGAAAGATTTCAATTGTAATTGATAGTGGTCGTGGGTTCAATTCCCACCAGAACCCTTGGTGTGTTTCGCTACAACGACACGACGGTCAATGTTAGCAGTTAGGTTTAAAATATTAAAAAAAGAGTTGAAATTAAATATAAGAAATTAATAAAAAAAATAATTGATCGTGGGATCAAAATAATAATTGTTATATGAACCTAAGTTTTTTCTGTAAGTTTTGAAAAGTGTAAAGAGTATTCAAAGATTCGGTACCAACCGACTGAAGCATTCACTTTGATTTATTTTGTTTTTGCTTAGTATTCCCTTTTGTCACTTTGAACTTATTTTCATAATTCGCTAAAAAAAATAATTTATTATAATGATTTCGCTGTTTTTCTTCACACAAAGTTAAACAAACGAAATCGTTTTTGATATTTTTTTTTTTTTTATCTTTTTCAAAATTGTAAATGCTTGCTTTCATCCATTATATTTATGTGTCTGTAAGCATAAAATCCTCATAAATACTTTTTAAATGCCACAACATTCATACATACATACAATTTACCACAAATACAAATTGTTGTGCACTATTCGTACAAACATATCTATATACATGAATATCGTTACCTAAAATGCAAAACCACGTAACAACAGTTCTTGTGAAAAACGTTCACGGCTCGGCCGAAACAACTTAAACCTCAAGTTGCGAACACTATAAATGTCTCTCTTGATTATGAATCTGGGGGCCCCACTACTATATTTATATGAAAATTAAAATTTTCGCCAGAGCCGTTTTGAATAATACCTTTAGTCATTTTTTCATATCTTTCATCGTTTTTGAGATAAGTTTAAAATGTCAAGTTTTTTGACGTTTAACCGCGATTTATTTGAAAACGGCTCTGGCGAAGATTTTGATTTTCGTCGACATATTGTGACCCACTACAATATGTCGACGAAAATTCATAATCAAGACAGATTCATAATCAAGACAGACATTTACAGTTTTTGCAACTTGAGGTTAAAGTTATTTCGCCCGAGCCGTGCGTTGTTAAACATTTTTTTAATTTCGTTTATATCTCTGTCATTTTTGATCGAATCCCAGCAAAAATTGGCATTACAAGTAATGGGTTTTGTAATCCGAAACAGATGTTAATAAGTAGTTACTTATTGAATGAAACACTAATTATTTTAACAAGGGCGTGAGACAAAAATAACTAGTAAAGAGTATGGAGATAAATAAGTAGTTACTGCCTCGGATTACAAATAAGGAGTAAAAACCCATTACCAATAAGAAGTAAAATAATTAGTTAATTAAAACTTTTAAAATTTAACTTGTTTTTACTAAAACTTAAAAATTCCGTAATTTTTATTAAGTTTTTAAGTTAATTGAATTGTAAAGGTTAAAAACTGAAAGTGCAAGAAGATATTATTACTTAGAGGTGCTTTTATAACATATTACTGAGAAGTAGTTACTTTTGGGCTTAAAATAATGTTAATGGTAATGAGTACTCATTATAAATAATGTACTTGGTAATGATTACTTTTTACAACTCATTACCATATTTTTGCTGGCATAGGTCTAAATTTTTTCTTCGGGAAAGGAAGTGCATAATAACCAAGAAGAGGACTTTCATGCAAATGCATGTTTTCTCTCGTTAGTCTTAGAACAGCATAAACCAAATAAAAGAATTTGCTTTAAAATAGCATCGATTCGTTAGTGCATATTTTGCTGAAAATTCTTATTTTTTGCATATTTTGCTAGTTTCTGCTATAAATGCATATTTTTGGGTCAAATTTTATATAAAGTTGTAGGTTTAGCTTATTTTTTCCAATTTTTATGAATTTTTTTAAAACATTATAATTTGATTTTTGGGCAATTCTCACAGTTTTTGTTCAAGATCAAATACTTGTCCGACCAAAATTATTTTTTTTTCGTTAATAGGCCAACAAAGTAAAAATTTATTAAAATTTGTTTTTTTTTCAAAAATGCACAAATGTACAGTTCTTATAATTTTGTGTGCATATTTTTGTAGTTTTTAGTGCATTTTTAATGATTTTTAGCGCATATTTAAGGCGCTTTAAATAACATTTTTTAGTGCATGAAGGTCCCTGATAGTATCTTATTTAAATTTTGATAATTAAATAAAAAAAACAAAATAATGTTCAAAGTATAAAAAATAATAGTTTTGAATTTTAATTGAAAAACTGATATTTTAACATAATAATTAGGCTGACCATTCGTACTGATTTGATCAGTACATGTACTGATTTTTGGTCAAGTGTACTGATCAAAAAGCGATATACTGATTTGTACTGATTTTTTGAAATATGTACTGATTTTTGAACATTTCTATATAAAAAATAACTTTATTCGAAAATTCTATACAAAAACTTAAATTTTCATTAAATAAGTCCTCAGAAAAGTTTTTTATAACTTAAGACTGGGAGTAAGAAAATTTATATTATATTCTAAGGAGCTTAGAATTCGCGAACAGGAGGTTCCTAAGCGAAAAATGTATCAGAGCATGAAGTTATTTTGATTTCCACTTATTTATATGAAAAGAGCACATAATCTTTAAAATAACAACAACAGTTTATGACAGTTGTTTTTTCAAGTGGACATCTGGCCCTTACGGCCGGCACTGCGTCACTTATGGGTCTTTTGTGCCAACAAACAACTGTAAAACTGTTGTTTTTTAGATGTTGAAAAAAATTCGTCAGCTTTTTCTTATAGGAAAGAGTTTTAAGAGACATTTTCTTAGAAAAAAAACATGATAACTTGGGCGTACTGATTTGAGTTCAGGAAAAAATGGTCACCCTAATGATAATGTTGTTATGCTGGTGTCTAATTTTAAAAATGATGAACCACGCCACCTCAGTTTGACTATATCACAAAAAAGAAAGTAAAAATTACTGTTTTCATTTTCTTAAAACCATATAGGTTTGCAACTTCGATTTGTAACCTGTAGCGGTGTTCTATAACTCTCGAATCGAAAGATTACTCACATGGAACATGAAAAACGAAACAGAAACATCGTGAATCGGCACAAAACCTGACTTTTCGCATTCGACTGTTTCTGTAATTTTGTTATGCGGAAACTTTATGTCAATTATGATTTTTTTTCAAAATTATTGGAAAGATGCGAGAAAAACTGTTTCTGTAAACCAATTGATCGAAAACTTTTGAAGTTGAAGTGTCAAAATCACTCACATTTAAAAATGGTGCGATATTTCGTAAATTAAACAACTATTGAGTTATATAAAATAAAAAACAATAGATTTTTCAAGAAAATACTATCAACTAATATTATTAATGACATACTACACATTATTTTCATTTAATTAATTTATTATTTCATTTTCGTATGCCAATGTTACGAGTGCTGTTTAAAAAAAATGTGAAATTGTGTTTTTTTTGTTGTGATTTTTATTATTTTCTCGCCTTATTTACCTTTTTGACAGCTAATTTGGAATATTCCAATAAAAATGCTGCCGTTTTCGCATTGATATACAGAAACAACTTTTTTTCCAGAATCGAGAAACGATGGAATATTTTGTTTCATACTTTTCGATGCGAAAACTTTTCGCATAAATTACAGAACACCCCCACTGGATAATAACTAACCTGCTGGAGAAAAAAAAACGATTTTCACCAGATGTGAATAAAACGTAACATATTTAATTTTTTTCATGAAAAACTTTTTTTTGAGAAAAATTTTTCATCAAATTTGTATCATAAACATTTTTTTTTCATAAAATTTTTTTTATCAACATTTTTTTTGTAAAATTTTTTTTCTTCGTGAAAAATTTTTTTTTATTAAAATTTTTTTTTACCAAAATTTTTTTTTTCACCAAAACTTTTTTTTCATCAGAATTTTGTTTTTATCAAAAAATGATTCTTATCATTTTTTACTTATTTTTTTTTACCAAAACTACTTTTTTGCCAAGTCATACCGTTTTAACCATTAGAACACACTGGGCACGTGTCCAGGGCCCAATCTAATGTGGCCCCAAAATGCCAATAAACTCCCTCATATGAAAATGGACCAATATTTTTTTTTAATTTGTTTTTAAATATAATTTTACATTTTCTTACAGAAAATTTCTCAGAATCTAACAAACTTTTCGTATACATCTGACTCTTTTTCTAAAGGTGTCATTTGTCCTATATCAAAAGTCTTAAATTCATAGAAATTTTTCCTACTTAAAAAGTTTCAGATTTTAAAATATTTTTCGCAAAGTTTCAGATTCTGAGATTTTAAAAGTCTAAAGTTCATAGAAGATTTGCCAAAATAAAAAGGCACAGATTTTAAGACACTTATCGTATGCAAATTCTCAGATTTTGACACATTTTTCGTATAGAAAAAAGCTCACATTCTGAGACATTCTTCAAAATGTGATTCTGAAACATTTTTCGTATAAAAAACGTCTCAGATTCGAGACATTTTTCGTATAAAAAAGTATCTGATTCTGATACATTTGTTTTGAAGAAGTCTAAGATCTGGTACGTTTTTTGTATAAAAAAATATATCAAATACTGAGACATTTTTCGTACATAAATATTTTCAGATTCTAAAACATTTTTTGTAAATAAATTGTCGCAGATTCTGAGACATTTTTCGTATAGAAAAATTTTCAGATTCTGAGAAATTTTTCATTCAGAAAAAGTTTCAGATTCTGAAAAATTTTTCGTATAGAAAAAGTCTCAGATTTTGAGACCTTTTTCGTATAAGAAAAGTGTTAGATTCTGAGACAGAAAAGGTCTCATTAAAACTAAATTGTTCTATACAAATATCATGGCTTTAATTAGTAAAGAAAAATAACCTCGTGCTAGAATATCCACACTCAAAATATTTTTTTTGCTATCTTTGTCTTAAAACAGATAATAACATGAATTTAATTTGTCCCAAAACATTTTTTTTTTGTCATGCGAATTTTTACTTTCCCACGGGGCCCCAAATTTGTGACCATGCCTTAAAGCGGCCCAGCACTAACAATAAGTCTAAAATTCTGACATAAAGATGACACAAATATACAAAAAAACAAGTGAGAGTGTTAAATTCTTCTATGCCGAATCATTTAAACTCTCTAAAATGTAAAAAACATTTTCTTCACTTTAATAATGCATTAATTTGCCAAATTTACAGCTCATTTGGTTTGGACTGCATCTTGCTTTCCACAGACAGATGGAAAAGCTTCTATAAGCTCTATTCTATATGTAAAACTTTTTAATTTTAATGTGATAAAATTCATATTGTAAGTCTGGATTGTTTTTGTGTAATATTATTGTACTTATTTTATTGTTTTTTATATATTTTTTAAATAGACAATCCCTTGAAAAAGTCGACAAACAATCGACGTAACGTCGGGAACAAAAAGTTGTAATTAAAAATTGATTTTTATTTACATTGAGAAAATTTAGGCCCTATTAGCTTGACTAAAACCATCAGTAAATTCATCACTCCGGCCAAAAAAACTACAATAATAAGGAAAACTGTTAATTATTGGTAAAATGGGATACGAGACTTTTTCTTGTAATTTGACAAGTTTTTTTTTTTTGAGTGTAGAAATGTATCAATAGTATACAAACTTAGTGGGGTCCCCGACCGATATTTCAATTTATTTTGCATGGAATGGCAAATAACATTATTTTTTCTAAAAAAAACTTTGCTTTGGCAAGTACACCAAAATCTTCAGCAAAACATTATCATGATTTAATGTTTTGGACAAGAGTACAATTTTTTTTTTTTCTAGAAAAAACTCGATTTTGAAAAAAAATTGTTGTTACATTGTTTTACATTTTAGGTAACGATATGTTGTGTTACAATAGGCTTGTTAAGCACTTAATACAAATGACTGAATATGTACTTATATATATTTGTGTTTTGGTTTTGCCTCACGGAAGTATGCTCCACTTGACTTTTGCAATTTGCATTGTGGCAATTGTTTCCGTTGTTTTGTGTCATTACTGCATTTTATTTTTCTTTTTGCTTCGCTCCATATGTAGATATGTATGTATGTATTTAAAAAAACACACACTCACACATACAAAAGCAATTATCCAAGGTCGTAGTTAAGGGTTTATTTTCATTTAAAGTGTTATTTAGATTTAGTTTTTTAATAGGATTTTAAAGCGTGGCAAAGCAAAATAAAAGAAAACAAAGGCTCTAACCCAGAAACTAGAACTACTAATATTTATGCATTGTGATCTTTTGAATTCGGTCCGGAGCTCGAATTAATACCTCCAAAGCTAATTTCGGTTAATCCAAAAGATAGGTGTTGATTTAATAAGACTTTTAAAAACTTGGAATGTGCCTTAAAAAACACGGATGAATCTTGTATGTCCTCCAAAATGACAACAAAAGAATAAAAAAAAAAATTATAAACTAACATTTTGAATCAGTTTTCTTTGTTTAAAATTCAAATATAAAAAATTTAATAATTATATTTTTTATCTTATTATTCATTAGAAATTTTATACTGTAAACATTTTTGCAACATTAACAAAACTTCAACATTTTAAGCCCTCTCCCTTCTACGTCCTTTTTTCTTTGTATACATATACAATTTATAGTCATCAAAAAAACATTTTAAAATGGCTTCAAAATGTTAAAACCGTTATGAAAATATTATTATTTTTGTTTGTTGGCATTTTTTTTTTCTCTTTTTTGCGGTCTGTCATTTTATCGTCATGTTTATAGTTTAATGAATTTCTTATGAAAATTGTTTGCATGTCATGTAATAAAGAATGTAATGATTTGGCAGTTATTTTATTAATGCGTGCTAATGAATATTTAATTTTATTAAAACTATTATTATTATTTTTTTTATCATATACCGCCCATTATATGATAGATGGATGTATGAATGGATGGATGGATGGATGGATGAATGTCTGACTAGTTGGTGATACATGTATAATGTGATTGACATATAAATGCATATGTACCCAGCAAAAAAAGAGCTTACCATTCACTACAACTTATGAACCAGATGTACTTCTTCTTCAACTGAAACATTGATGAATTTAATATGGGCGTGACACACAAAGTATGTTCTTTTTATCGCCACTTTTCAGTGGCGAAAGATTGACACTTAAGTATAACATATATCACTAGTGTTTTTATCACAACTTCTGAAGTAGTGATCCGGATGTTAATATAACTTGACCTTTTGGAAGCACTTTTTTCATCACTTCTTTAGAAGTACATATTTCTTGGCTTTTTGGGTGTGATTATGTCATTTTTATTTGGTGATTTAGAACTTCTAAATTAGAAGTTCTTTTTCACTTATTTTTGTAAGATTGATTGAAAGAGTATTTTTTTGTAATATTTACACTAAAAACACTGTTCGACAGCAAAAACCTTACAGTGAAATTTCTAACTGGTCCTTATAAATTTTGGTCTCCTGCTTCCAAGATTGAGATATTCGCTGTTAAAAAGCAAAAAAAAACACTTTTAGGGGTCCACTGTTACGTATTCTTATGTTGCTTCCACGAAATAGGACTTGATTTCACATTAAATGGACCTCCTGATTCCAAAACTGCAATCCACAATTTTCAAGCATGTTCTGTTTTTGAGATATTCGCGTTTGAAAATTTTAGTGTGATTTATAAAGAATACTAGTCGAATAGCCTGTCCCTGCCAGGCAGAACACCAATTCACTTTTCTCAATAATTCTAATTGTTTACCAAACTCTATAAAAAATTATGTTTGTGCTTCAAAAATTTAATATTGCTAGATTAAGTTACATCAATATATTGCCCAAACTGGAACAACTTTAATGAGTATAAAAGGTTTTATTGATAAATTTTAGAACTAAATTTAGCACACCCATATCGTCTCTCCATCTTGAAACCGGATATCAAAAGTAAGTCGTGTAGGTCTGTCCCATGGTCACTCCTATATAAATGGCAATTTTTATTTTTATTAGTCATGAAGGGTTTTAAAATTAGCTAAAATGTTAAAAAACACAATTTTTTCACTTAAATTGTTCCTTATAATTTTCCGTACATAGTTTAAATATTAAATCTGACTTCATAAAGATATGATCCATTGTCAATACTTTATGCTTTACAATTTTCAGCTTCCTTCGTCATTATGGGTTTTAGAAATAGTTTAAATGTTTAAAAACTAAATTTCGCCGTCTTCCGCCACTTCCCCTTTCTTAAACGCCGAAAATCGGGCTACGTTACAGATTATATATAAACTGAACAAAAGTCACAACGGCTTTTTTATGTATCTCCGCCCTTTCACTGGATATCCTGGTCAGTGTTGATCTTTGCCGTAGTCCGTACCATATGCATCCCAATTTTCATCTTCCTAGATCTAAGGTGTCTTCAAAATTAGTTAAAATATAAAAATATAATTTTTCCCCGCCCAATTCTTCTCTTAATTCTATGTCCACAATCCAAAAATTTTAAATCTGGCTACTTTAGGATAAGCTCCATCGTTAGTACTATACTCGTATCCACGCCCCTTTTTCCTCATAATTCTCCGTCCACAGTCCAAAAATTTTAAGTCTGACTACTTTAGAATATGCTTCAGGCTGCGTAGGTCATTAGGACTTTAAATCTAGTTAAATTAAAAAAATAAAACACAATATCGCCTTGCCCCTTTTTTCTCTCAATCCTCCGTCTACATTACAAAAATGTTAAATCGGACTACTTTAGAATATGCTTCATAGTTACACAGAGAAAAATAAATTTCCAACTGAATTTTTCAGTTGTAATAACTCAAAATACGGTTGCTGCTACTACATTTTGATGTGTCTTACGAATTTTATAGTTGTTTCAATTAAAAGGCAGTTGTAATAACAAAATTTTGTTGTAACTGCCAATAGTTAGTTGTTTCAACCTTATTTAATATGCATCCATCGATTTTTTGTTGCAACAACTGAATTTCAGTTGGAAATTAGCAAATTTGTTTTCTGTGTGTATGACTACATGTTAGGGAATTTTCAGCATCCTTATTCATTGGGACAGAGCTTAAAAATACTCTTAAATCTTAAAAAAAAAAATAATTTTGCCAAGTCCCCATTTTCACGTGATTCGCTGCCCAAAGGCAAAGAATCTGTCCCTGGTGTTTTACTATATTCATGCCAATTTTAAGCTTTTAAGCCCATCAATGGGATTCAAAAGGCGCTGGATACACAAAAAATAAGAGAAACACAAAAAATAAATTATATATACAGAAAATATATGGAAATAAATTTACCACGCCACTTTGGCCTTCTTATTCTCCACCCATAAACTGGATATCAAAAATCCAGGTCAGTGTTTATCTTCCCCATGAAACCTACTATATACATTAGGGCGGAGTAATTTTTTTTCGACAAAATCGTCTAGCATATTCGGATTCTGCATAAAATTCTAAGAAAAAATGCTGAACAAACCATGTCTCAAAATTCAGTTTTGACCCCCCCAACTTTCAAAAATAGTTTTGCACGATATACGACTTTTTTAGCTGGGCTTAATATTTGGAATATTATGTTTTACTAATAAATTTTAGTTTTATTTTGTATTATGAGGTAAACCTGGTATTTTTGGGTACGGGGAATCCATATTTGATATTTATTTTTCTCTAAACCGCCGCTAGAGGGCGCTAAAAAACAAAAATCTGGACTTGGGTCTTCAGTTTTTTTTTTTATTATGAAGCCAGATACTCTAAGTAGCCATTTAGACATTCCCATTTACAGTTTAATTAAATTCCAAAAACTCGCGATTTTATTCGCGATTTTAATTTTTTAAAAATCCACAAAAAATTAAAAAGTGGTAAACTACACCATTATTTTTTTGCCACAATTTTTTTGTTTAAAGTAGAGGATTTTAGCTTTCAATTTCAATTTTGATTATTAAAATCCGATGTTTTCTTAAGGAGTTATAGATCTTCAAAGTTCATCGATAAACAATTTGAAAATCCTTAAATCATTTATTAACAAAATTAAAAAAAAAAAAAAAATTTTCTTTTTATATCGGCATAATTTAATAAAAGTTATTAAAAATAGAAGACTTTTGTGTCCAATTAATATGATGACTGTTTTTTTTTGTAAAAATGTCATACTTTCATAATGTGTTAATTAAAAAAAATCCAAAGAGGTGAAAGTTGACGAAAATGCACTAAAAAAATGCATTTGCATTTAAAATGCATTTTTTTAATAACACAATTTGTTTTAACTTTCAAGTTTAATGTAGAGGACTTAAGCTTTTAATTTCAATTTTGATTTTAAAAATCGGATATTTACTTAAGAAGTTATCGCTCATCAAACTACAACAATTTTTCATATTTTGTGATTTTTAAAAAATTAAAATCGCGAGATTTTAGAATTTAATAAAACTGTAAATGGGAATGTCTAAATGGCTCCATAGTGTATCTATGTACACAATCTAAAGATACCAGATCAAAAAATACCCATTTTCGCGTGATGATTAATGGAAAAGGCGTATATCGTACAAAACTATTTTTGAAAATTGGGGGGTCAAAACTGATTTTTGAGACATGGTTTGTTCGGCATTTTTTCTTAGAATTTTATGCAGAATCCAAATATCCTAGACGATTTTGTCAAAAATTTTGCTCCGAACAATTCACTCCGCTCTAATATACATGCTAATTTTCATCTTCCTATGTCATTGGGGGTCTTCAAATTAGTTAAAATATAAAAAAACACGATTTTTCCACGCCCCATTTCTCTTTTAATTCTCCGTCCACAGTCGAGAAATTTTAAATCCGATTACTTGAGCATATACTACATCGTTAGGACTACATGCTGTGCATTTTTTTTGATTCCTTTGGGGCTTCAAAAGCAATTAAAATATTAAAAATCCCAATTTTTTCATTCCCCTTTTTCATTTCAAATTTCCAATCACAGTCTAAAAATTTGAAATTCGACTACTTCAGGATATGCCTCATCGATAGGACTATATTGTCAGCTTCCTGAGTCATTAGAGGACTTTAAAAAAAGGAAAAATGTAAATTTTCATCTTCATAAATCATTGGGGGCCTTCAAATAAGTTAAAATATTAAAAAACACAATTTTGCCACGCCCCTTTTTTCTTTTAATTCTCCTTCCACAGTCTAAAAAATTTAAATCCGATTACTTTAGCATATACTCCATTGTTAGAACTATATGCTATGCAATTTTCAGCTTCCTTAGTGATTTGGGGGCTTCAAAAGAAGTAAAAATGTTAAAAAATCCCAATTTTGACACGCCCCTTTTTCGTCTCAATTTTCCATCTACAGTCCAAAAATTTTAAATCCGACTAACCCAGGATATGCGCTATCGTTAGGACTATATTCTAGGAAGTTTTCAGCTTCCTAAGTCATTAGGGGGCTTTAAATTAAGCAAAAATGTCAAAAAATTGAATTTTGCCACGCCCACTTTTCCGTTTATTTCTCCGCCCACTGGCCAAAAATCGAAAATCCGGCTATGTTAGGATCTGCCGCAGGTGTTTTACTATATGCATGCCAATTTTCAGCTTTGTAGCTTATCAGATGGCTTCAAAAAGCTCTGGATAGACAAAAAAAGAGGAACACACAAATAGGGAAATTATATATATAGATAAGTGCGTAACAGTAGAGTTTAAGTTTTTCAAACGCCAATATTTCAAAAACAGTACGCGATAGAAAAATTTGGATGCCAGATTTGGAATAAAGATGCCTTATTTTTACTAAATCGAGTTCTATTATTTTTGAGCAACTTAAGAATACGTTACAGAGGAGACCCAAATATTTCAATATTAAAACGCGAATATCTTAAAAACCTTACGTGATAGAAAAATTAATATGATTGATAACACAGGGCAACACTTTTTTTCCCGGGTTCTGATAGCTAATTTTGGTAATTGTGGTACGCTGATTTCAAATCTGGCTATCATTTTTTTTGGGTCAGCTCTTGTTTTTGAGATATAGCCTAAGGAATTTTTGAAAATAGGCTATTTTTGGCATGTTTGTGAGTCCATAGCCCTGTTTTTTGCAGACCGGATTAAGATTTGGATTAACTTTATTTAGTTAAAAAAAGGGTCAAATCAAGTCCAGATTTTTTTTTTTTTAATTTTTTATAAATAAACAGAAAAACAAATTAAGCTTTGTCCAAAATGCAAAGAATGAAAAATACATTTAGTTAAATCCTAGGATTAACTCAAATTTATTTATACCGTTTTACATTTTGGACAACGCTTTATTTTTTCCCCTGTTTATATTAACTAATTAGATGTAAATTCAGAAATAGACTAAATAGAGTTAATCCTAATCTTAATCCGGTCTTCAAAAAACAGGGCTCATATTTACCAGCACTTGTCTTATATCCAAAAAGTGAATGACGATTTTAGATATGTTGGATATGCTGATTCCAAGAATGCTCTTACTTTTGTTGAGTCATCTTTAGTTTTGGAGAAATCGTTAAAATAAAATTTTTAAATTTATCCCCTCTTTAATTTTTTCTGAATATTTATGCCCTTTTTAATAACTCGAAAACTGAAGCTGTCAGAAAAAAACGAATACCATTTTTGGAATCCTCGCATCCAATATAGTTAAATTCGTGTTTAAAACTGAGGCTCTAAAATAAGTTTTGGAAATTATAGCCAAGCAAATTTGGTAAAATACGCACTTTTTCGACTCTTTAACTTGATGGAAAAAATTGGATAACAGATTCGGAATCAGCACACTAAAATCCATATAAATCAGTTGTCAAAGGTCAGGCAAATTGAAAAAGTTCAACTTTTGTCAACCTGTGTAATCTAACGTATATAAGTACTTCAAATTAAGAAAGGAGTAATTATAGAGATCACAAAACTATAAAAATTCACGGCGAATTGATTCACAAGTTTGTTTTGACTACAAGCCTATACCTCAATTTTCTAAAAAGCTTAAACAATCTTTAATAATGTGATGTAGCGACATCCGCTTTAGTTCGTAAATGTATTTATTTAATTTAGGACCAACTTTTTTTGATATAAGATATGAAATTTGAAAAATTTATCAATAATCGATTTTCGTCTTTTCGATTTTTTAAGCTCTAAATAAAGAGAAATGAAATGCCATTGCCAAATTTTGTCACCATTTTTGCAAAACCTAAATCTATTTGAAGCTGGACGTAGAAAAAATTGCATACTTCGTGTATCACCCTCATTCTAATTGTTTCAGTTGAAAAAGAAGTTCATATGTTGTGGTGATTTGATTTGATTCCTAAGAACATATGAAAGACGTTCTTCAAAATCATTAAGCAAAGAACTGGTGAAAGATGTTTTTATTGTTACTTTGTAGCATTTTTGGAAGTGATTTAAAAAGTACTTCCTACGGAATATGAAGTTCGGCACCTAGCGCTACTTTGTATGTAGTGAAACTACTAATTCTTTTTGAACCACTTCGTTTATTTTTTGCTGGGTATGTGTTTAAAAATGTTATAAAGTCGGTAAATTTAATTATATTTAATAATAATATATTTTTTAAAATGTTTTCTTTTTTGTACTGAAAACACAACGATACATGATTTAATTTCATTTCAATCGCACACTATGGTCTGTTTTAACTCGCGATCTAAAACTTTAAAATTGTAATACGAAATTTTGTGCATGATAATTTTTCAACAATTGTTTAGAATCTTCATCTTCAGAACATTTTCATTCACATCGTCCTTCCCGTGTAAAAATGGATAAGATCTGACCTATTTATATCTATTCAAATATGATCGTATCCGTTTGTATATTATTATCAGGGCAAGGGGGTTCATGTAAATACATGTTTGTTGTCGTTAGCCTGAGAACAACTTAAAGAATTTATCTTTGCGAATCATCGAATTTCCGTAAAAATGGCATCGATTTGTTAGTGCATATTTTTGCATATTTTAATGAAAATGCATGTTTTTTTTCAAATTTTGCTTAAACTACACATTTTCTTCCATATTTTTAAATATTAAAAAAAAAACATGATTTTTTTGTTATTTTTGCTATTTTTGTGACATTTTTTTCATAAAAATACTTTTCTTATCAGTGCATTTTGATAAAAATAAATAAAAAAATATTTTTTTTGTCAAAAAAATTAAGCAAAAAGTTGGACAGTGTACAATACGGGAAAAATATTAATACAATTTTCATGGAGTAATTTTGGTCAATGGTTGCATCTAAAAAACTGCACTGACAATGAGATAAAACTGAAGTTTTTATACCCTCCAACTACAGTATGGTGGTATACTCACTTTGTCATTCCGTGTGTAACGCATCGAAATATCGGTCGGGGAACCCATAAAGTATATATATTATTGTTCAGTAATCGATTCTAAGACATTCTAGCGATGTCCGTCCGTCCGTCTGTAGTTAACACGATGCAGTCCAAAATAAAAGAGCTAGACCCCTCAAGTTTGGCATAAATATGTCTTATGGTCCTAGGCAGGTTAAGTTCGGAAATGGGACAAATCGGACCAGGGGGGAAAAAAATCCCCCTTGAAGAACTAAACCAACCTCTTAAAAATGCTAACTTTTTTTTACGTTTTTATGTATTTTTGAGAACCAAATGAGACATTTTTATGATCGTGGAAGTTTATAGTCCTGCGCTTGGACCCAGGGGATTAAAAAATTTCGCTTTTTTGCCCCTCCCCTCTTTTAAGGGCGTGGATAAAAAATAACTTAAATAAGTATAAAACTATAATACTTAAGTGCACAAGAGCAGACAAAAATGATCTTCTAAATATATACGATAAGGGCCAAGGAGTTACCCCAGCTCACCGACCCCTCCCCTACCTTGCCCCCCTTAAAACAACGCCCCTGTCAACATTTTTTTTTCAATTTTTTTACATGTTGGAGGGTATAATAGATTCGGCACAGCCGAATTTAACACTCTCACCTGTTTTTTCTTGTTTTCCCGTAAAAGGGTCCTAATTGCGCATCGTTTTGGGAACAAGCATTTTCAAACTAGAAAAATCCGAATTCGGGGCGCGCTATTTGTAGACATTTACACTAGGGCAGAGTAAATTTATCTTTTTACGTCAAGGTCGGGAAGGTTGCCTTTAAGGGACGATATTAACACAAAAATATTGGACCTGTAGGACACAAACAATTTTTTTTTTCGTATTATCCAATTTGGCCTTTAATGAATTTTGAAATTAATTTAAAAAAAAATATTTTTCGAAGAAAATAAATTTTAACAGACAAAATTTATTTACCACAAAAAAACTTTACCACAAAATGACTTTCTCAGTAATGTCCGAATATAGACTAATATTTTAATTAAAAAAAAAATCTAAAATTTTTTTTTCACTTTGTTCGGAAGTTCCTAATTTTTAAGTCAAAAGAGGAACCCAAAGCCATTGTCCTACGGGTCCAATATTTTTGTGTGTTAATATCAACCCTCAAAGGCAACTTTCCCGACCCCGACGTTTTCAAAATTCGAGAAAACTCTAAATTTGCTCCACTTTAATTTACACGTACATATAAATATTTTTCACAATGGGACTGAACTTTATGTTTTACAATTTCTTTATGAACAAATATTAATATAATTCAATTTTTAAATGCATATTTTATTAATTTTTACTGCATATTTTTTAATTTTTGATACATATTTTTAGCACTAAAAAGGCGATTTTTATTGCATGAACTTCCTTGCCCTGATTATTATATATGAAATGGCCAAAATCGAGATCTAATTATATCTCGTATGTGGTCAACATTGGCATGAATTTGCTATTAAATTATATATGATCAGATAAAATTATGTATAATGATTTTTTTTTATTATCAGATCAAAGCAGATCAAATTAAATCAAATTCAATTTTACACAAGTTATTAAGATTTAACTAGAATTGTTATCTTCGGTTAATTCCGAATTCGTTTTTGGGAAAAACATCACCTAAATATTTAAGGGGAGTTTAAAGAGAAAAAATAAACAGCCTTCATGTGTTTTAAACAGCGAAAAAAATAAGTACGCAATATTTTTTAATAAAAAATTATCCCGAGTAAAAATGTTTAGATATATTCTTATATATCATATCT
Organism: Pegoplata infirma; assembly: GCA_963921195.1. NCBI lineage: Eukaryota > Metazoa > Arthropoda > Insecta > Diptera > Anthomyiidae > Pegoplata > Pegoplata infirma. The sequence goes on along the minus strand of OY992536.1, from coordinate 6,077,541 downwards.
TATTCGAGATTTGAATGATCAGTACTGATCCAAGTAAGATCAATTCTGATCCGAGATTTGAAAGATCCCGAGTAAAAAAATTTTGATAAAATCATCTAGTTTTTAATATAATTATATATAAATAGATCCATCATTTGATCTAAAAAATGGAGGATCCAAAAATATATGATTATATCTTATAAGATAAATTTTGATATTATTAGACATAATTAGATCCCAAAAATGGAACGGTAAATTTCATCTGATTTGATATTATAGATCATATTATATCTAAAAGGATATAATTACATACTATTATATCATATAAGATCAAGTTTTTTTATAATATCAAATAAGATAATATTTACCGTTCCATTTTTGGGATCTAATAATATCTAATTAAATGAAATTTAATCTAATAAGATATAATCATATATTTTTGGATCCTCCATTTTTGGGATGAAATGATATATGGTGCCGTATCATTTTTTTTTTAGTCGGGATTAGTACTGATCCTTCACATTTTTACTTGGGATATTTAATTTTTGTAATAAGATAAAGTTTAATTATTGTAGTATTTTTAAAATTATATAACACAAAATTCGGTGAAGTGAAATTTCCACTCAATTGTTGAATTCTGTTTTTTAAGAACAAAATCGGCTGCAGTTGTACAGATAAAAGTATTTGACCTATTTTGATGTTTTTTTTTTTTGTTTGATTTGTAGATTATTAATTTCTATAGTACTTATAGTGGCATTTTCTTTTTTTTTTTTAATTTTGATCTCATTATGTTTTTTTATGAAAGAAGAAAAGTAAATTTTTTAATTTTTTTAGTTTATGTTAGCATAATTTCAACAAATATCAGCATTTTTCAAAAAAATGGCCACGGTAAGTATTAAAGAATTTAAAAAAAAAAATCATCAAAATCGATTCAGGAGTTTTTCTATGAAACTGCAGCCGATTTTGTATTTTAAAAAATTCTACAATTGAGTGGCAACCCTAAAAATTCTTGTTAGCCAAATTTTGTGTTACTTAATTTTAAAAATTTTACAATAATAAAATAATTTCAGCTTAGGAAAAAATGGTCACCGCATTTATACAATATTTACAAATATTTCTAATACAAATAAAGTACATACATATTTATTTATTTAGTTCAAATAATGGCTGTAAATATTTATTTTGCCTTTAAACTAATATTCACACGCACACAATTATGTGGCGTTCCACATTAAATGTTCAGCAAAATAAAGGTAAGTCGTGTCAATATGAAATTAATTGGAGAGTATTTGCCCTTAGAGCACTATTAATTAACAAAAATAAAATTTGGGTTTTGTAAAAAGGTAGGCCTTGTAGGCATGGTCAAATATTGAATATTTCAGAATTTTTTGCTTAATATCTTAATTTTATTAATTATGTCAATTTGAAACACGGTGATGGTTATAGATTAAAAAAAGTAGAAGTTTTTCAAAGAAATTCTGAATTTTTGTAATTTAAACTTAAACATATCTGAAAATTTCAGAACAGATAAAAATACACCATTTTAAAATGTAAAAAAAAATACTTTGCCATAGATATCCCATTGAAACCCATGTATTTTTTTCTGTAGTGGAACAGTTGGTGTGGAATGCCTCATATGTATTAATAAGTTGGAAAAAAACAAAGTAGTTTAAATTGAAATTGTGGTTGATTTTAAATTAATTGAAATTTTCTTAAAATATAATTTTTTTTGTAGTGAATGCAAAATATTTAAAAAATATATGTATTCGACATCTCTAGGGGCACCTTTGAGCTGTATGAGCAGATTTTATAAAAATGGGATTTTGTATGGGAGCCCCATTATCGAGTGGAGATACGGTATAAGTATGTTCCGAAAAAATGTTGAGGAGTAAAAATTAATGGGGGTCGGTCTTATTGATTAATAATCTAAGACGTACCATGAGAGCAGTAGGAGCTGATTTCATAAAAAAAAACATTATATGGCGACCACTTTAAGGCTTAAAGATAGATGGTAGGTATATTCTAAGAAAATGTTGGGATTGAAAAAATAGTTGGGGTCGGTCACACATTTGATATCTCTTAGGGCAACCTTGGAGAAGTTAGAGCGGTAGGAGTCAATTTTTATAAAAAGGTTATACCGCTCATTTACTTGTATAGTGTCATAACTCAAAATATGTCGTTTTTGGGTAAACCATACAGAATCATTTGTTATATCCTGCTTTATATTGGGTCAAAAATTCGTATTAATATCTTCTAAACTCACCGTTTTAGAAAAGATAACGCCATTATAACATTTTCTAGGTACGGGCCTTTTGCAATGTAAAACAAGTTTCAATTGTAAACTTTAAACAGTTTTTCTGTAAAATCAAACATTTTGCGTCGTGACACTATACAAGTAAATGAGCGATGTCATCATTTTTAATAAAAATATATTTACTATAATTTTTTTTTTTTGTAAAACATTTTTTTTTACTAAATAATGTATAGTTAGTCTAACAAAATATAAATATTAATAATAAAGGGCTTTTCTGAATTAATCCCCAGTTTTCATATGTGTCAACCCAGTGTGCACTAGGGTGGCTCGTTTTTGGACTTTTCTCTCTGATCAAATTCTAATACCCGCCAAAAGTGTCGGTCCCCTAAGGGTAACTCACATGCAAAATATCACTCCGATCGGAACTTATCTTCTGTCTCCACTTTGAGCCTCAAAATTGGGGTTTTCGCAAAAAAGGACTTTAAAAAAAAAAATAAAAAATTTATGTTTTTTTATTAAAATAATTAAAAAATTATTTTTGTATAATATTTGATCGTAAATACTTAAATATGAAATTTTAAGATTTTACGGTATCATTAACCCGTTCAAACTTGATACCAAAAAAATGGCATGATTTTGGGGGCGTTCTTAAAACACCTTTTTTCAAAATTTGAAAATTTTATTAAAAAAAATTTTAAATATACCATTTTTTCTTTCTCAATTCATTAAGAACACCTTGGAGAAGAAAAATGTGAAATATGGCGGCTATCCGTCGAGCCAATTTTCGGAAATCGCGGGGGAAAGTTGGCGGATTTCAAGGAATTGTTGGTTTTATCAATAATTTGGATTAATAAAATCTTATAAATTTCATTTTTGTGCAAATTAACGGTTTTTTTGGTGTCGTGGCGTTCTATTAGATAACTTTAAGTCTGTCACGAAATCTTATAGATCTAGGACGTCTTAAACCAACATTGGCTGGGGGTCAAAAATGACCCCCGCGGAAATTTTTAAGTTTAGAGCTTAAATTTTGTGTTCTAAACAAGTATAAAACGGCTTTTATGTTTTTACCCCAACTAATCTTTTGTATTAATATATTATCTTTAAAAAAATCGTTAACCCTTCTTGGTAGGGGGTCAAAAATGATCCATTCAATAAAAAGTATATATTTTTTCATATAAAATTAATATGTGGCAATCTATTAAATAACTTTGAATCAGCCCTTAAATCTCTCATATTTAAGATATCTTTAACCCACATTGGCCATGGGTCAAAAATGACCCCGGCAAAAACTTTTAGGAATAGTGCTTGAATTTTTTGATATCAACAAAATATATATTTTTTATTGAATGGGTAATTTCCCCCTCCCCCTCCCCTACCAAGAAGGGTTAACGATTTTTTTTAAGATCGGTATGATTTCATGACAGACTTAAAGTTATATAATAGAATGCCACGACACCAAAAAACCGTTAATTTGCACAAGAATGAAATTAATAAGATTTTATTAATCCAAATTATTGATAAAACCAACATTTCCTTGAAATCCGCTAACTTCCCCCAGCGATTCCCGAAAAGTGGCTCGATGGATATCCGCCATATATCACATTTTTCTTCTCCAAGGTGTTCTTAATGAATTCAGAAAGAAAAAATGGCATGTTTAAAATTTTTTTTTAATAAAATTTTCAAATTATGAAAAAAGGTGTTTTGAGAACGCCCCTAAAATCATGCCATTTTTTTTGTATCAAGTTTGAACGGGTTAATGATACCGTAAAATCTTTAAATTTCATATTTAAGTATTTACGATCAAATATTATACAAAAATAATTTTTAATTATTTTATTAAAAAAACATACATATTTTTTTTTTTAAGTCCTTTTTTGCGAAAACCCCAATTTTGAGGCTCAAAGTGGAGACGGAAGATAAACTCCGATCGGAGTGATATTTTGCATGTGAGTTACCCTTAGGGAACCGACACTTTTGGCGGGTATTAGAATTTTGTCAGAGAGAAAAGCCCAAAAACGAGCCACCCTAGTGTGCACCGGTCCACACCAAAAACTGATTTAAGTATTATTTTGTCAAAATGTTAGGATAACAGTAGGAAGTCTGAAGTTCAAAACTCTGAAGCACCGACATCATACACACCAAAAGAGGCATTGGCGCTATACGTTTACGGAAGGTTAAATAAAATTTCTTATATGCTTATGCAATCAGGTGCTTAGGCTCCTATTTTATTTAATGCTGGATGTAGGGTATATGTCCAAATGTTATCAGATTTCACTTACAATATTTGATTACTCCTTTTACTTTTCAAAAAGTATAAAATTCTTATTTTAAACATTATTTTCCACAGCTAACAGGTACACAAAAAATACACCTGAGGTAGTCGTTTATAACACCTTTTGGGTCACCCTGTATTGAAAAAAGTTTCTTACTATTCATTATACAAAAAGCTGATATCATTAGCTATAAAATCTCCAAGCATTGTTATCGGATCGGATCAATAGTTTAGAAAATATAATTTTTTTTCCTACCAGATTGGTGTTTTTTCCCACTTTGGAACGGCTGGAAATTTTTAAACATCAACAATTAATTTAATGTGAAATTCATTTAACATTAAACAGAATACTCAAAAACGAAAAATAAATAAGAATTTTAGCAAATAAATAAATAAATAAATTAAACCAATTTAAGAATTTTTTATAAACAAATAGTGCTACGTGCGTATAAGTTATATGGAATTCATTTACAACGAAGATGAGCATAAGAATTTAAATTTATTTAATTTAACAATTTTATTTAAATTTTTTGTTAAATAATTTTTTTAAGGTTTAACAACAAATTGTATAAAACTTACCATTGTGAATGATTTTTATAGATGAGAATAAGAAGAGTTTGTAATAACCTGAAAAGATGAAAGAATGTGGAGGTCATTAGAATACCGTGTTTTGCTAAATGAACTTGTAAATATATACATAAGTGTTTATTGATGTCTTATGCCCTTATTTCTCAAATGTTCAAATTCTTCAAATACATTTCAAACGAATGCATGGGAATTCATGTGAAAGTTTTCTAGCCCTATTCTAACTACACTCATGCATATAAACAAAAAAAAAATAAAACTGCAATCTAACAGAAAACTTGGAAAGAAATTCTAAAAAAAAATTGCCAATTACACAAAAACACATACATTGTATGTATAAATACATATGAATAGAATTTATGAATAAAATTTAATTTCAGTTTTGAATATTTGAATAAAGCAAACAATTGTAGTTTATGTTCATTAGAATTTTGTTATTCAATTTTTGTTAATGGATTTATTAAATCTTTTGTTTAAATAACAATTATTAGCATTAAATAAGATTTAAAACATTTTATAATTGATTGAAACCCCCTCATTTTTCTTTATTTTTATACATTCATTATTTTATTTTTTTTAACAGTCTAACCCCAAAAAAGGTCATGTCAATTTAGCTGCTTACAATGCCATTTATAACACTCTAATATTTTAAACAATTTTTTTTTTAACATATTTCAACCCTAAAAATAAAAAACAGTTACAAACAGATTTCTCTTAAATATACAAAAAGTTAACAAAAACTTTTTAAGACTTTTGATAAAATAAAAAAAAAATGTTTAAAAGTTAAAAACATGAAGTCGTCTGCAACTAAAAATAGAAAATTGAGATGAAATATATTTTTTTATATATATTTTTACTAATAGCCAATTAACATGTGGCTAAAAAATATGTTAAACTGGAATTTTATGTAACATTAGAGTGTCATTTTTGTTTGTCAACTTATGATACTTCCCAAGTGTCCGAGCAAAGTTGTCTAATTTTGAATAGTCCAAAAATGTCCAAAAAAATTTGCAACAACAACTAACACACATTTTGTGTTGGGTGTAATGAATTTTTTAAATTAGGCGATATGACCTTGGGAGGTATGTCCGTACGCCTTTTTTTCCAGAATTTTTTTTTCCCTGAAGTTTTTTTAAAGATTATGTATTGATTTTTTCTACTACTAAGTTAGTTGTTTTGACTACACAAATTTGCAAAAGTATTTTTTTGTTCGCTCCACCGGCAGTTTCTGATAGATTGGCCATAAAAAATAATATCCGTGCAAGAACTGGATCTCTCAGTTGCATACAGGCCAGTCGATTTGAACTTTTGACCCTAAAAGTGACCTAAAAGCACTACAAAGCTTTTAAGTGTCATAACTCTTAAAATATGCGTTTTTCCAAAAAATGCTATATAAGTTTTATTTTGCAGAATAAGAAAGCAAACATTTCCTTCATACAAATTTTTAGCCTAAGTCCAACACATCGTGGTGTTTTTAGCGGTTAAAGTAAAAATTTATGTGAAGACTTCATTTAAAACGACCCTCGTTAAAATTTAGACAGAAATTGAAATAGTCGGTGGCCATTATTTTGTAGAGTAAGATATGTAGTTTTCATAAACCAATTACATTTAAAATTTATATGGGTAATTTCATTACAGAAGAGCCCAAAGCTGACTTTGAAGTTTCGATTTTCCAAATGCTGTATACGAATTTGTGAAATTACTTTATTTTAAACGACCCTCGTTAAAATTTTAATGGAGACAGTCGGTTTCCATGATTTTGGAGAGTTAGATGTGTACTTTTTGGAAAATATTTGGGGAATTCCAGGCCAAATCACTCACTTTTTAGGCCCGACCCCCTTCGATTAATTTTTTTTGATATGTTTTTGTACTTATTAAATGCAACTTGCACTCAAATTCAGCCTTTTATACCAAGTTGGTGTTGAGTAATCAATTTTTTAAAATGGCGTTTTTTTCAAAAAAAAAAAAAAAATGGAAATTTTCAATTGGTTTTGACCGGTAAAAAATGTAGATATCTTAAAATAAGTTGGACAATGTTTTGTTGGTATTTAAATGTAGTTTTAGAACAAAAATATGAAATAATTATTCGAAGTAATTATCACTAATTTTTTAACGTTTAAAAATTAAAATCGAATTTTGGAAAAAGTCTGAAACCTTGGATTTTTTTTAAGCCTAAAAATTCTACTCTAAATTACACCATTTTTAAGCCAAAATTCGAGATCTGAGCACAATTGTTCTATTTTTTATAAATTTTGAAAATTGCAGTTTTTTTTAGACTCTGGTATATTTTATATGGTGCTCCAAAATAATTAAATTGGTAGATATTGACCTTAACTTACCCTAAATACATTCATTTGTGGGTAAAAATATGTCTCATAAAAATTTAGGTTGATGGGTAATGCGTGCCGCATCGGCCTTGAATTAAAAAAAAACGAATTACAAGAAAAAATGTGATTTTTTCTGTTTTCTCAATTTTTTTTGCTATTTCAAGTTAAATTTGAATTCAGGTGCCCAGTCAGAAAAATACAATCGCAAAAGCGTTGCGAAAGCGTTGTAGACGGTTGTACGAGCGTTCTGTATACCAACTTCAAAGCGCCTTCAGATGATCCGAATGATAAAATCGATCTACGCTAGGTTTAAAGCGTTTTAAAAGCGATGTAAAAAAGTGCTTTGAGAACGTTTTTTTTAAGTCATCAAAGCGCTTTAAAAACCCAAAGTAAAGAATTTCTGTTTTAGTTCGGTTATAATAATTTGTTTGATACAAAGTGAAATCCGAAAAAAAGTTTTTGTACTCAAAAAAACTTGAAAAAAATTTCAAAAAAATTTTCGAAACTTAGAAAATTAAAAAAAAATAAAAAATCTAAAAAAACATTTTTTATGATTTTTTTTACTTAAAAAAAAATTGACAAAAAATAGTTTCGAAACTTAGAAATTTTTTTCAAAAAAAAAAATAAATATAAAGAACTCTTAAAACGCTTTTGGACTACGCTCGCAAAGCGTTCCAAAAAAACGTTTTGAGCTTGCTTTTTTTTTGTTATAGAGCTTTCAGAACACTTTTCAAAAACGCTCGCAAAGCGTTTGAAAATAGCGTTTTGAGAATGCTTTTTTTTTTGTTACAGAGCTTTCAGAACGCTTTTTTTTTAGAACCGTCGTCAATTTCTGTTTGGGTGGTTACAGAATTTTGATTTGAAGTAAATCGCCTCTCTAATAAGGTACTAAAAACTAAAATCGGTTGAAAATCAGCCAAGTTATTAAAACTTCCCCAGGCATCTAACGTGTGGCAGACCACTTGAATAAGGAATGCAATCCGATTCATGAAATTCATTGAAATTTTCTATTGTAATAACATTTTTTTTTCTTCAAGTTCAAATGTAATTATATGACAAGTATTTTTCATATTGTATTTTGCTAACATGTTTTAAATTAATGCTAAAAATGCCTGTGCTTTTCAACACTCGTTTGAAATCTCCATTTTTAACTCTTCAAAATCATGGAAACCCATTATATGCATTAAAATTTTAACTAGGGTCGCTTAAAATAAAGTAATTTAATAAATTTGTATACAGCATTTGGAAAATCGAAACTTCAAAGTCAGCTTTGGGCTCTTCTGTAATGAAATTACCCATATAAATTCCAAATGTAATTGGTTTATGAAAACTAATTATCTTACTGTACAAAATAATGGCCACCGACTATTTCAATTTCTGTCCAAATTTTAACGAGGGTCGTTTTAAATGAAGCCTTCACATAAATTTTTACTTTAACCGCTAAAAACACCACGATGTGTTAGACTTAGGCTAAAAATTTGTATTAAGGAAATGTTTGCTTTTATATTCTGCAAAATAAAACTTATATAGCATTTTTTGGATAAACGCATATTTTAAGAGTTATTACACTTAAAAGCTTTGTAGTGCTTTTAGGTCACTTTTAGGGTCAAAAGTTCAAATCGACTGGCCTGTATGCAACCGAGAGATCCAGTTCTTGCACAGATATTATTTTTTATGGCCAATCTATCAGAAACTGCCGGTGGAGCGAACAAAAAAATACTTTTGCAAATCCCATACATTTTGTGGGTGGTCTACTACACATGTAAGTTGTTTTTACTAGATTAGTCAGCTGTTGTTTTGTCAGTTAAAATAACTAACATTGTTAGTTGTTTAACTGAAAAAGTATTTGACCCCAAAAAAACATACACAATTATTTTAACTGGCATTTTCAGTTGATTGGTACTTTTTAACTTCGAGGTAAAAATTTAAAAAATTATTTTTTTTTAAATTTTTTTTTGAAGCATTCCGATTATAAAAAAGGAACCCAAAAACTTTTCAATTTTTTTTGTGTAAATATTGGCCTTTGAAGACAACTGTTTCGAAATTAAAAAAAAAAATCGTTCATCACTTCTGCATTTAAGAGTATATTTTAGTTTATACACTCAAAATTCATAATTTTGTAATTTTACAAGCTTCTTACAAAAAAAAATTAAATTTACAATTTTTTTTTGACGCAATAAAACTTACAAGGATGTTTCGTGATTTTACTAGATTTTTTGCTACCTCCTATTTTGCGAGAATTCCTAGTAAAAATTACGAACTTTTTTTGTAACTTTACAAGATTTTAACAAATAAAATTGTAAATTTACAACTTTTTTGGCGAAATAAAACTTACAAGGAATTCTCGTAAATTTACTAGATTTTTTTTTTTGTAGAAAACCTTGAAAATTTGTAAAATTACAAGAAAAGTGTAAAATTACAAAAAAATTTTAATTTCGATCGAACATTATTTGTTAAAAAACAAGGAAAACTGTAAAATATTGGTAAAATGGGATTACGAGACTTTTTCCAGTAAGTTGGCATGTTTTTTGTGTGTGTACGTATTTGAGGGTATAAGAAGTATGTTAAAAATCATATAAATCTTTTATTTGTCAGTTTGTTTTTGTGTGTTGTGTATTTGTGAAAAGAAAAACCAAAGCTTATCGTTACATTTTGAGGCAATTAAATGCCCATCAGAAAGAAAAAAACAATGTTAAATGCTATCAGCAAAAATGCCATTGAAACCAATATCTCTCTTCTCTTTCACTCTATCAACAGTTTTTTATAAAAAAAAAAAACTAACAAACAAAAAATATATCTAATGATGACCTTCTTTCTTCTAGACCCTACCCTCTTATCCTTGTTATTCAACAATTTTATTGAAAAAATGTATATAAATTGTTTGTTTTTCCGAAATTTTCCGTATCCAAACCTTTCTAAAATTTTTGAAAGTTATCCTTTTTGTTACTAAAACAATAACAGCAAAAAACAATCCAAACAAAAACACACACACACACATTTTAATCCAATTTACTTAGCCTTGACTAAATCGTCTTAAGTATTCCCTTATTTATTCTCATTTGTTGTTTTTTATTCTTTATCATCCTGTGTGTAAGATAATATGGGTAAATATTGCATATTTACACAATATTTTTGCTTTCTTTTGAGGCAATTTCGCTATAATAACAATACTCGAAAATAATAACCCAAAAAAAAGAAACAATGTTTACAGTATAGATCTTTTAAATAGCAGTGCTTTCAGTGCACTGAATGAAAAACCATATGATTTTTTTTAAAAGTGCTTTATTTGTAATTAAAGAAAAGCAGAAATAAAACATGGTTGTAGCGCTAGGATGGCATTTTTATACCCTCCATTTAGTGATAGAGGGTATATATAAGTTTGTCATTCCGTTTGTAACTCATCGAAATATCGGTCTGGGACCCCATAAAGTATATATATTCATGATGCTCGATCGATTTTAAGACATTCTAGCGATGTCCGTCTGTCCGTCTGTCTGGCTGTTGAAAATGCTCTCGCGGACAAAATATTGCACAGAGATGACTGAAACTTAACATATATATTGGAAGTTCTCCCGAGAAGTTTGGTATTGCATTTGAGCGATATCGGTTTAGCGGTTCAAAGGTTATGAACAAAAATGTAAGCACACCTCAAAAATTTCAGTACATTCAACATAACCTAAAAATACAAAATGCTTTAATTCGGCTTCTGGTTGACATATGTTAACATAATTAAACACCAAATGGTATTTAAAGAAGTACGAACATATTTTTTGACACAAAACGAAAAAAATCGCGGATTTTTTTTTTTTAACAAAATTTTTTTTCGCGGAAATTTTTTTTCAATTTTTTTTTTTTTTTTCAAAAGTAATTTCCTTTTAAATAAAGTTGTTTGCAATAATCTTTTTGAAATTGTGGAGGGTATCACTACATTCGGCAAGGCCGAATTTAACTTTTTTACTTGTTTTTCTTAACGTTTGTTTTTTCGATAGTGTTCTGGCAAATTTTAATTCCCCTACGTCTTAAACTTAGGTGGTATAATTTTCTGCCAATCGAATTAAATTTAGCCGTGGCACCTGGCGATCGATGTTTTGGATTTTTGAGACTGCCTGACACCCTCAAATTTTAAATTCATTGTCAAAAAAGATTTTTTGAGACTTTTCTCACTAAACCACGAGAAAATTTTCAACCGATTTTTATTTTTGAACTGTTTTAGATAGAAGAAGGATACACTCAAAAAAAAAAACTTGTAAAGTTACCAATTAATCTCGTGATTTTACGAGGCTATTCTCGTAAAATATGACGTAGGTAAAATTCTCGTAAAATTACGAGGATTTCCTCGTAATTTTGAATGCACCAAAAATTGGTAAAATAACCAATTTTATTGGTAAAAATATTGTTTTAAAACCGAAAAAATACAAAAAACAAAATGGTAAACTTACAAGAAAAAATGGTAAATATGTTTAAAAAAATTGTAAATTTACAAACCAAAATGGTAAATTTACAAAAAAAATGTTTGTTAACAACATAAATCCTCGTAATAAAATAATTTTTTGTAAAATAACTGTTTTTTTTTTTTTTGTAAATTAACTACTCCTCCTTAAATTAATCCTCGTAATAAATTTTTAAAAATTTTGTCAATTTTTTTTTTAAATATTTTTCAATAAAAAAAAAAAATACAAAAAAAAAAGTTTTTTTTGCTAAACAACATAAATCATCGTATAACATAATTTTTGTAAAATAAAGTTTTTTTTTTTTTTTTGTAATTCAACTACAATTACAGTTTTTTTTTGTAAAATAACCTTTCAAAATGCTAGAATACAATTACGAAAATAAACTTGTAAAATTACCAATAAAACTGTAGTTCTCGTTTGAGCAAAGTACAAGATTTTTTGTTAAAAAACAAGGAAAATTGTTAAATATTGGTAGAACGGGATTACAAGGAATTTTACCAGGCGTTTTACCAGTTTATTTTTTTGAGTGTAGGTATATTTATGTATGTGAATTGGTCTACACATAATAGTAAGATATGTATTGATTTTTTTCAATAATATTTAATATTTTTATTATTTTTTGAAAATTTTTTAAAATTTTTCAAGTTTATTGATTTTTTTCTGCTATAGTTTGATCAAAAACGTTCATATTTGATATTCTTAAAGAAATTTTAATTCTGAAATCATACTGCAATTTGGATAACAATTGAGAGAGTTGTGATGATTTTTCTACACAAGAAAATTAAGATTTCGCATGAAATCGCCGTTCGGATAAACCGGGCAAAAAAGAAAATTAACGAATATTATAAAAAGTCGCTGAATCTGAATTTGACCTTGACATTTTTCTATTGCATTAAGTTTTTGATATAACAAAATATGTTAAATATCTTAAAAACCTGACGCGATAGATCAATTTTAATGCCGGATTTATTTTTATTTTTTGCCTGGGTAATAGGGTGTCTCGTCAAATTTAAACTTTCGAATTTTGTGTTGTAATACCTGCCAAACGATGGCCACGTTAGAGTTGATAATGGAAAAATTTATGAAAAAAAAATTGCAAGGTCATGTTTAGTCGGCAACCAGTGGTCAAATTTGGAAAAAAATATTTATTTCGACCGAAATTCATGTCCGAATTTTTTGACCAAAAATTCAGACATTTTGCGTACTTTATTAGAAAAATATTTCATAAATTCCAAAACCGCGGTTTTTGCTCCACAGATTCCGATTTTTAAACATAAAAATTATTATTTATCCTAATTGGTTTCAAAAGTTGGAAAATTTTGGATCAAATCTGGCTTAAAAATTTGGAAATTTTGCGTACTTTATTAGAAAAATACTTAAAAAAAATCCAAAAAACCCCGATTTTGGTCAAATTGTTTTTCTCAATATTATTTTCAGTGTGGAGAAATATTTATGAAATGTTGTTCTTATTTCTTCCAAAGAAGACGTTTGAATAATCTCCTAACATCTTTTAATTAGAACATCTTTAAATTTATCATTTTTATTTTTCCGAAAATCTTTGTTGTTGAAAATAAAACCCAAAGGGCAGTTTTTATGATAGTATGTTCATTAAATTTTTTGGCTCTGTGAGGTCTTGAGAATTGAAATGATAATATCATAAATTTTTTGAATTATTAAAAATTGCTATTTATAAATTCCCAACTGTTAACAAAATACACAATAAATATCAACATAAAAGTTATTAAGAAAATTGGCAAAAAAAAAATAAAATACATATAACCAAGTAGCCTGAACAAAAAAGACAAATATAAATAAACAACAGAAGCACCAAGCAACGCACACCTACATAAATCTTCAATACTTAACCCTTTGGTGAACGGAACTTTAAAAGTAAGTACGATTTTGAAAATCTTAAAAATCAGCAGAAATACCCAAGCAGAAATTGACGACGGTTATAAAAAAAAAAGCGTTCTGAAAGCACTGTAACAAAAAAAGAACGTTCTCAAAACGTTATTTTCGAACGCTTTGCGAGCGTTCTCGAAAAGCGTTCTGAAAGCACTGTAACAAAAAAAAAGCATTCTCAAAACGCTTTATTCGAACGCCTTGAGAGCGTTTTAGAAAAGCGTTTTGAAAGCACTTTATTAACAAAATACATGTTCGTTTCAAAATTAAATGGTTTTAAAGCAGTTTTTGCAAACGTTTTTAATTTTTTTTTGTAGTACATACAAGTATAGTATTTTTTAGATTATACTCAATTTTAAACAAATTGTTATAAAAACATTTTGTTAAATCAAATTAAATAATTTTTCCCTACCACCACATTGAAAACGCAAAATTTTGAAAACATGAAACATTTTTTAATTTGTAAATCTATTTTAAGTTTTATTATTATCATTTATGTAAAAGAGTTAAAGCAATAGTTTCGTTATAAAATTTACAAATAATGCATTTAACTTCTACAATATGCACACTGACTTCAATAACATCTTCACGTAAATTTTTGACGTTATAAAGTCCTATTTCTTTTGATGGAATTGGATAGACAAATTAATCGTTTATTTCATTAAAGATGTTGCCTTTTAAATATATATTATCACATGTTTGTTTAGATCGATTTGTACTTTTTTCTACTTTGTTTACAGACCACCTGGTTTTGCAATTTGAAAGCGAAACAGAACAAACCATTTTTACAAAAATTAGCCGCTGGCTGGCTGCAGTAAAGGACAGAATGGGAGGAAGAAAGTCCCTATAAATAAATTAGTTTACTTTTTTTTATGAAGTTTACCTTTACTAATTGTAAGTTTACTTTTTTTATTACATTGAATTTAATTTTTATTTTCTAAAATACTTTTATAAAAAAAAATATCTACAATTAACGAATAAAAAAAAAAAATATGTGCTTTATATGAAGTCCTTTAAAGTAATGTTTTTTCGTATTTCAATCGCTGGAAAATATCTTTAATTTTTGTATTTAAGCTCTTTATAAGTGCTTTACTTTTGGTTTTTAAAGCGCTTTCATGACTTTAAATAAAACGTTCTGAAAGCACTTTTTTAAAACGCTTTTAAAACGCTTTAAACCTAGCGTAGATCGATGTTATCATTCGGATCATCTGAAAGCGCTTTGAAGATGGTAAATGGAACGCTTGTAGAACCGTCCACAACGCTTTCACAGCGCTTTTGCGATTGTATTTTTCTGACTGGGTAACATTTGTTTAATAGAAAAAAAAACTTTTATTTATTTTCTGTTTCATGAAGACTTTAGTGCCCCAGTATGACACATCCCAGCAGAAATTTTGCTGAACGTTCAGCAGCTTTTGGAAGGGGAACTTGAGTAAAGGAGCGCATCCAATTGCGCTGAATTCATGCATGATTCCCTAAGGCGATGTCCCACTTTAGAGCGCTAGTTGGATACACAGAAACAGCGCTCTTTAGATGCACTGAAATCACGTGTCTTTAGAGCGCTGATTTAAGCAGAATAAAGATGCTGTAAATTCATGTATCTATTTAGCGCTGATTTAAGCAGATTAAAGATGCAGTGAATTCATGTATCTTTGTAGAGCTGATTTAAGCAGAATAAAGATGCTGTAAATTCAAAGTTGAAATCAAATAACTAAAATTTAAAAAAATATAACAAAAAAATTCATTCGTTTTACTTTACAAAACTTTATTTATGTGAAACAAAATGAAAAAAAAAAAAATCGGAAGTGAACATCAAAAAAATATCGGAAATTTTCATTTTCACATTTTTTATGGGATTTTTTTTGGGAACAGCGGTCAAAGATGCTATGATTGAAGCGCTCTTTGCAGCGCTGATTAATGCGCAATAATGATGCAGTCAAATCATGTGTCTTTGTCTAAAACTCATGTTTTTTTATTCAAAAAGTGTTAAAAATATTAAAAAGGAAAGCAAGTGTGAAATTTTATCAAAAAATAATTACACATTATAAGTTTTATATAAAAAATCTTAAAAAAAAATTAAAATTTTTTCCCCTTCCTTTTACTGCATCCCTAAGAGCGCTCTTTGGATGCGCTACGGTATGCTATAAACAGATGCTGTGTCGCCAAAATCTCGATTTATTTCTGCTGGGATGTCACATCTGAAATGTGCCGTGTGTTAGTTATGGGCTCATGGCACATTTCAGATGTTTTTTTTTTTCAATAATTGTTTGAAGAAATAAAATACTTTTTTAGAAAATTTAGTACTTTTTTAGAAAAAATAGTACATTTTTAGAAAAATAGTAAGTTTTTAGAAAAAATAATACTTTTTACAAAAAAAAGTACTTTTTTAGAAAAAATAGTAGTTATTTTAGAAAAAAGTACTTTCATAGAAAAAATAGTACTTTTTAAAAAAAAATAGAAAAAAGTACTTTTTTAAAACAAGTAGCACTTTTTTGGTAAAAATTACTTTTTTAAAAGTACTTTTTTTAGAAAAAAGTTGTACAAAAGTACTTTTTTTTAGAAAAAAGTTGTACAAAAGTACTTTTTTAAAATTTTTTTTTTTTAATGATTGATTTTCTAAAAAAAAGTAAAAAAGAACTTTTTCTAAAAAAAATGGAAACTGTTTTTTTATAAATGTTAATATTTAAAGTTCCTACAGAATAATAAATTTTGACAGATTCTAACACTACAATTCAATTTCTAACAATCTCAACCAGGGCTGCCATACTTGGAGATTTATCTCCAAAGTTGGGGATTTAATGCGAGCAAAAACGACAAGAAATCTTATTTTGGGATTGGGGATTTTTATGGGGATTATATATATTATTTTGGGGATTTTTTGGAGATATTCGAAATCAAATCTATTTAATGCCACAACCCTAGTAAAAAAGTTTTGATATAATAATATATAATTTGATACAATCATATTAAAATATATCATCAAACGAGAAACCGAAAAAATGCTGACCAAGGGTCTTTGAAATTTTCCAATATTTTGCAATCACACGCTCTATGGAGACATTTAAAGATATCATTTATCAGATCAAAAAAAATTGAAAAATTCGCGTTTTTGAAAAATTCAAAAATATGCTAAATCTGTGTAACTTTAAACAGCTATACATTTCTAAGTACTTATTGTATCTTTATGAAATAAAGCTCAAAATGGTGGTACGTAAGTCTATTTTGATATTCCAAAATATGGAAAAAGTTGGTGGTTTAAAAGTGCATTTTAAATGCAAATGCAAATTTTTAAGTGCATTTTGCAAAACTGTTATCCCTTTTGATTTTTTTTTTAATTGCATAATTATTTTCTTCATAATTTTTACTACAAAAAAGTGTCCTCCGAACTTTGTGCACATAAGTGCATTATTTTTAATAATTTTTTTAAAAAAAGGATACCCAATTTTCCTATATAAAAATTTGCATTTTTTAAATTATCACGAAATCCACCAGAGATTTTATAAAATCTGACCGAAGGTCTTCAAATTTGTCTAATTTTTTTGTACACATTTGTACTATGGAGCCAACAAAACAAATCCATTTTCAGTTTTTAAAATTTAAAAAAAAACGCGATTTTTTCGCGAATTTTATTTTCTTCAAAAATTTAAAATATCAAAAAAGTATGATACTTTAAAGAGCCACGGTTTCGAAAGTATTGATCCGAATTCTACCATTCAAAAAGCATTCGACTCTAACAATCGTCCTTTTATATACCAATGCACTCAAAAAAAATATTTTTTTAAAAAAGTACTTTTTTGAAGCAAATGCAATTTTTTAGATGCATTTTTCAAAACTTTATCCCCCTTCGATTTTTCTGAAACCTGCATAAATCAAAAAAATAAAATTATTTACATAAAAATAAGTGCATTTTTTTGAGCCTTCAGCTTTTTTCACCTTTCTTAATTTTTTTAAAAACTACTTATGAGATTTTTCCATACAAAAAATAAATTTTATGTTTATTCTGTAATTTTATCAAAAAAGTATATAGATTTGGAAAGCTATATCTTTGGAAGTATTTATTTGATTTTTACGATTCAAAAAGCATTTGACTCTAACAATTGTCCGTTTGTATATGAATGCACTCAAAAAAAATATTTTTTTTTTTTAAATGCATTTTTGATGCAAATGCAATTTTTGAACGCATTTTTTAAATTTTATTCCCCTTAAATTTTTTTGAAACCTGAATAAATCGAAAATATAGCATTTTCTACATATAATTGAGTACCGATTTTTTATGCCTCGTTTTTTAATCGCACTCGATTGTACGCATAGTTTTCGCCTCTGATAATACTAACTGTGGTGAAAATTTCATGAAAGTCGGTTCAGCTGTTTAAGCATGATTGCGGAAATGGCAAAAACTTCTTTCAATATTATACAAAGGGGCGTGGCATTTAACGCCCCTTTAAATCTTGCTGGTGGTACCTAAGGGCGGCTTATAAAATATAAAAAAATTAAAAATCTTAACCAATTGTAGATTGATTGATACTACTGCTATAAATGAAACTCCAAATTATACGAGGTTATAGGCTTAATCTATCGAAAAAAGTAAGTATTAAATTAAATTCAGTTACTATTTGTAAAACACAAAATTTTAATTCAACAGAGAATAAAATTTAAAACTTTAGAGGGTTAACAACTTATTTACATTAATAATCTCACAATCATTTGTCTTTAAAAGGAAGTTATTAAATGTTCTCATTAATTTCTTTGATAATACTTAAAAGCCCATTATATTAACATAAACCATTTATTTATTTATTATCTTTCTCTTTTTTTGTGTTGGTGGATTTTTTTTGTGTTTGTTCGTATTGTTGTTCACATATAAACAATTTCCAACAGTTTGTATGTATTTACCACCACATGTGTAAATGACAACGACGGTAATAATGATACTGCCGTTCATACATTTATAAACTTCTGCTTACAAAAAAAATGAAAATCTGCCAAAAACCATTAAAATGTAATTAGAATGTATTACACACATCATTACCAAATAAAAATACAAGAAAAACCAGCACAAAAAATATTAATGTTCACAAACTGTTTTTTCGTTTTTCCAAGTAGCTGGATATAAAAAGCCTTGTCGTTTTTTTTATATATAAATAAGTATATTAGTTAGAGGAGACCTTGTCTAACATATAAATCGAGATAAGTACGTGTATGTGCCAGATTCAACAGACATTAAGACATTTATTGAGTACGTTTAACGACTTTGACTGTGAGAAATACTTTTTACACATTATGTCTAGAGTAGATGAGAAAGAAAAAAAAAAATTAGAGGAAGCAACAAAAAAAATATTGCAAAAAGAAATTGCAAGAATTTTAAAAATAAAGAAGATAAAAAAAACTAATGCTGCTATAAAATAAGGACTGTATTTCGAAAAAAAATTATGATTTTTTTCAAAATCTGCTCAATTTGTTTAGTATTAACATTTTTCAATTCAACTTCAACTTTCTTTTGTTGAATTTTTGTTTGGCCAAATTTTGCGGACAGAACAGTCCTTATATACATAGATATTTAAGTAATGTATAATTTCTATAATAAAATTTAAAATGCTGTAACATAGTCTACTATTCTGTAATAAAATACAGTGGTTGTCAACTAATTAGAAACGCTTCTATAGTAAATACTCAACGTTAATATTATCAAACGAGAAAAAATATTTTTAAAAAATTTTCTGAAAAATGTCCATAAATAATTTCTTTTTCCAGATCAACGCTCGTATCACATGTATTATTTACTCAATCTAGACGCTATCAATCTTAAATTTAAGCTTTAAGAATTATCTACATAACATTTTTTTAAAATTATACTCGTTTGATAATAATAACATTGTGTATTATACTAAAGAAACGTTTGTAATTAGTTGACAACCACTGTATATATTATGTTCTATGTAATATAATGTAATGTATGAGAGAATAATTTATACTACACTCAAAATAATCACTCTGTTAAATTACAGAGATACTCTGCTGAGCCAGCAGAAAATACCATAGATTTCCAACCAGCAAGATTTTTTGTTATTTTACGAAGAAAACTCTGTAAAATTATTTCGATCAAAAAAAAACTGTAAATTTACAGAATTATCTGTAAAATACTGATAAAACCAAGAAGAATTTTACCAAACAACTCTGTTAGTTAACAAAGTTTTAGTTAAATGCATTTATGAGTTCAAAATTTTACAAAAAAAACTGTAAATTTACAAAGTTTTAGTTAAATCCATTTTATGAGTAAAACTTCTCTGCTTCAAAAACATTAATTAAAATTAAATTAATTAAAATTAAAATTTTGTTAAATTTTCCCGCTTTAATGCTTCCAAAATGTAAATTTACTTTTTTATTTTTGTGAAAATTACAAGTTTTTAGCGAGTAACTCCAATTTTACAAAATTTTGTTTTTCGGTCACAAGAAAATACGAAGTATTTTCTTAAAATCTGTATTTCGACAGATAACTTTGTCAAATATCTGTCGAATTGAGATTACAGTCATTTTACAGAGTATTTAACAGAGTAATTATTTTGAGTGTATGTGTGTATGTGGGTAATTAAGCATGATACATTTATACCCCCAGGAATTTATTAAACAGCATATTATGCAAGTATTAATCAAGGGCATAAAATATTATTGTAATTTTACAAATTAATCAAATGAGCAAAACTTAATTTCTTACACTCAAAATAATCACTCTGTTAAATTACAGAGATACTCTGCTGAGCCAGCAGAAAATACCATAGATTTCCAACCAGCAAGATTTTTTGTTATTTTACGAAGAAAACTCTGTAAAATGATTTCGATAAAAAAAAAACTGTAAATTTACAGAATTATCTGTAAAATATTGATAAAAGCGACCAGAATTTGACTATTTTATTTACTATTTGATTTCTGATTAATTTATCTTTCCTTAACGTGCAAGTAGTGTTGACAATTGGAAACTGCCATCGAGTCAATTTGCACGCTTTAATGCTTCCAAAATCTAAATTTACTTTTTTTATTTTTGTGAAAGTTTTTTTACGAGTACCTCCAATTTTACACGACATCCTTGTAAAATTTAACAGGTTTTATTATTACAGAGCAATAAGTAAAACTACAGTTGAAATTTTGTATTTTGGTTACGAGAAAAAAACACAAGTTTTTTATAAAATCTGTATTTTAACAAAAAAATCTGTTTATTATCTGTAAAATAGAAATACGAAGTAAAAAGTTAAATTACAGATAAAATTTTGTTTTTCGGTTACAAGAAAATACAAAGTATATTCTTAAAATCTGTATTTCGACAGATAACTTTGTCAAATATCTGTCGAATTGAGATTACAGTCATTTTACAGAGTTTTTAACAGAGTAATTATTTTGAGTGTATTATCTCATTAATAACAATAATCAGTAACAAATTTTGTAATTATGCGATTGATTTTAAAGTGTGAAGTTTAAATAGAATTTTCACTTATTAAGGGTTAACCCATGATAAACATTATCTTTAGATTTGATCCACTTTACAGCACCAAACTTTTGTTGTTGTAAACTTCTTATAATGATATTTCGCTGTGCAACAATGAAAAACAGAAGAACTTGACTATATAGGTTCGATTCTATTACCAAAAGGTAGTAAAACCCTGTACTCAGATTGTCCAGTTTGGTGACCAATTCCTTTTTATGGGCCTCCAAAGATTCAGAAAAGTAGTGGGACCCTCAAAATATGGTGTCATCAGTTTTTTTCCAACAGCTTAATCAGAGTTGGTGCTATCGCATAAGTATATTTGCTAAAAATGTGAATAATACTCCGTTGAACAAATTGTGTTTACATTTTAAGCTAAATAAATATTTTTTTATAAAAAATATAGGAAAAGATATCGTTTTTTTCAATTTTTCAGTATAACTTTCAGGGACAGTTGATTTTTCCCTAACAATATTTGGTAAAATTGTAGCCATGGTCAAGCTGAACAACTTTTATGAACATACTAAAACAATCTGAACGTGTTTAGGCTTCCTAATTTGCTAATGAAGACAACTCCGTACCTTAAAATTGGCTGATTTGAATAAACTAATCCACAAAAGGCTCCAGAGAGATCCACAAAAGGAGATTTGGTCAATTTTGAATAGTAATGGAGTTGTGGATAATAAGAGTCATATTGAAAATATTGACCCAGACATTATAAATAATGCATTTTTTTCTAATCAGGATATAACTGATAATCATGGTGGTGAAGTTACTAATTTTAGTAGTGATGGTTTTTCTTTTCGGTCAGTTGATTTGTTTGAAATGGTTTCGGCTTTTAATTTAATCAAATCTAAGGCGGTGGGTTATGACGGATTTGCGCTTAAGTTCATCAAAATGATAATACCTATCATTGGTGACCATATATTGCATTTGGTGAATACGATATTGACAACGTCAAATTTTCCAATATTGTGGAAGGTTGCCAAAATCGTACCAATAAAGAAAAACAATAATATTAGTGTTGGTGATAATTTAAGGCCCATATCGATACTCCCAATATTGTCTAAAATGGTTGAACATCTTTTAAAAAAGCAGTTAATTAAGCATATTGATGACAATCAGTTACTTCATGATTGTCAATCTGGATTCAGGTGTAATCGAAGTACCACTTCGTTGCTTGTTGGTCTAACTGACAATGTTAGGAAAAATATTTCTAATAAAGGGGATTGTGTTTTGTTGTCTCTGGATTTGGCCAAGGCGTTTGACAGAGTTAATCATACTCTTTTAGTTCAAAAGATGCATACTTTTTTTGGTCTTTCTAGTACTGCTTGTAAGTTGGTGTCGTCTTATCTTTCTGATAGAATGCAGTACGTTTTCAGTAATGGTAAATCTTCTGGAATGCTTCCAGTGTTAAGTGGAGTTCCCCAAGGGTCTGTTCTTGGGCCGCTACTTTTTATAATGTTCATCAATGATCTGTTTAGCAAATTGGAGTGTAATATGTGTGTCCCGTTTTCGTTTGCAGATGATGTGCAACTTTTGTTCAGGGGTGAAAAACAATTTCCTGATGTTATGCAGAATATGATTGACTACACAGTCAAATTGTTATGTAGTTGGATGACCACTAATAGACTTTGTGTCAATTCTAGCAAAACGAAAGCTTTGTATTTTAGTAATGGTCGCGTGAATAACTTTTCAATTTATATAGATGGTAAATTAATTGAGTTCGTTGATAAACTTAAGTGCCTGGGGGTAATTCTTGATGCTAAATTAAGTTTTGAAAGTCATGTTAATTCTGTAGTATCCAAAGTGAATTTTACTTTGAGAAAGTTGTATAGTCTTAACTTAATGTTGCCTTTGCATGTTAAGACAAGAGTTGTTCATGGTTTATTAATGCCAATATTTTTATACTGTTTAGAGTTGTACTCTGGATCTTTGGGTTACGTTATGAAAAAAATTAATTTGGCTTTTAATAGGGTTATGAGATATCTTTATTCTCTCCGGATTCGTCAGCATATTTCGCCATTTGTATCAAAATTTTTGGGGTGTTCACTTATGAAATATATAAGAATAAGAGATCTGTTACATTTTTATAAAGTTTATAAATTAGGAACACCTGTGTATTTAGTAGAATTTTTTCAATTTGGTAGATCTGTGAGGAATAAACAGTTAAAAATTCCTAAATTGACTCCGCTTTTGGAGCGTTCATTCCATGTTCGAGTAGCTCGTGTATTCAATAAATTGCCGGAAACATTAAAAACGTTTGATTTTTCCGCTGATACATTCAGGAAAAAACTATTTGATGTAATGTCGCATAATGATGTTTTATAACTTGATGAATATATATATATTTTTTATCTAGATTGGTTACAAATTAAAGCTTTTACATATTTTTTATATTTTAACATTTAAACTACCTTGGGATTGGTTAATTGCTATTTTTGCTTCTCTTTATTTTTTTTTATTTTTTAATAATTGGTTTATGCCTATTATTTATATTTATATTTATATATACATACTTATAAGTTCTTCTGTGTTCATATTTTTATTTTTATATTAATAACTTTTTTAAGTACAAATTTTTGTAAGTAGAAATTAGTAACCGATTATGGCCAATAGGCTAGGTTATAGAAAATGAAATAAATAAATACTAAATACTAAATACTAAAAAATCAACCGATTTTCATATGATACATATTCTTTAATGGCCGTCTCTATTTACCACGGCAAAATGTGCATGTTTTTAAGCATTTCTATTACTTTTTTCGAGCATCTCGAAATGCTGATGTTTAGGTCGTCATTGGCCTGAGGATGGTTAGAGTATATTTTTCTTTTTAAATAACCCCACAAAAATAAGTTCAAAGTGGTCAAATCTGGAAATCAAGAAGGACAGTTAACATTTCCCGGACGTGAGAAGTTAAAAAAAGGCCGACAACAATTGACCATCATTTCCAAATTTAACCCACCCAGACATATTTTTGTGGGGTTATTTTAAAAGCAAAATGTACGCCAAGAATACTTAAATCATCGATGAGCGAAATCAACTCTAGACTGGCCGAGATGCGTGAAAAAGTTGTAAAAAAATTAGCGAAAATGCAATTCTCCGTATCCAAAAGAGGCTTGTTATATTTATGATTAATGTTTTATTCAAAAAGTAGTCCCAAAAAATTGTAAAAAATATTTTATAAAAATAATAATTGCTAAAATTATGAAAATCCTTTTTCAACTGGAAAAATTATGTTTTAACTGGAAACTGGACCAGACCTCAACTAACTGGAAAATCCAGGCCATTCCAGGCCGTCTGGCAACCCTAGTAGCCTCCTATGCAAATCTCATAAGTTCTACTTAAGTTGAACTTAATGCTGTGAAAAAATAGAAAAAAAAGTGAAGTGTTAGTGTTTAAAGCAATGGTTCCCAACCTTTGATTCTCGCCCCACTAGGGGGCAACTGGAAGATTACAAGGGGGCAACTAGCAAATTTTCAAGGTTTTTTTAGTCAAATTAACAACAAAAAATATTTTTTTAGAAAAATTAACTAAAAAATTTTGTTAATTGCTTAACATTTTTACTAAAAACTTAATTTAAATGCTTATTTTAAAAAAACTTTGCTGAACCAGTAGTAATCTTTCATTAGAAACAAAAATTAGAAAATTTAACAAATTTTTCTTGAGTGTAGGGGGGACAATGCAATTTTTGTAACTTAAAAGTGGGGCGTGGCGTAAAAAAGGTTGGGAACCATTGGTTTAAAGTGTTCGGTGAAATAAAAAAAAATGTCAACCACAAAATGTAAAAAAAAAAACAAAATATTTTGTTAATTCTAGTTTACGAAAAGTAACAACAATTTTAGCTGAATTCCACTAATTTTTTTGTAAATATGTACATTAAAATGTTACGAAATTTCCAGCTAAATTTTTAGCAAAAGTTACGGTTTTTTTTTTTTGCTACATTCATTCTACGAAAAGTTGGCTAAATATTTTTAGTTAAATTAACTAGAAATTTAGTAGGCCCAAAATCAGGTGCTTTTTTAGTTAAATTTAACTAAATTTTTTGCTAACTTTACAGTTTTTTTTTTTTGAGTGTACAAAATAATGTTTCTTTAAAATTTAGCTGCCTAGTAGTTACACTCAAAAAAATAAAACTGTAAAGTTAACAAACTTTTTTTTGTTAAGTCGAGTTTACTGGCTTTTTAGCAAATTTTTAGTTAAAATCAGCGTTTTAACTACTTTTTTTAGTTAAGTTCGATTTACGAAAATACTAGTTTTGTACAAATTTGGAATTAATTTTTTTTGTTGACTTTAAAACTGAGTTTACGAATTTTTACTAATTAATTTGCTGATTTTTTGTAACATTTTTGTCAAGTCGAAAATTTTAAACATTTCTTGTGTAGCCTTCTATGCAAATCTCATTAGTCCTACTTAAGCTGAACTTAACGCTGGGAAAAATATATTTTTTTTTTATTTAAAAAAAAAGGTTAGCTGAATTCACCTAATAAAAAATGTTACGAAATTTTCAGCTGAATTTTTAGTTAAAATTACTGTTTTTTTGCTACATTCATTCTACGAAAAGTTAACTAAGTATTTTTTGTTAAATTAACTAGAAATTTAGTAGGTTCAAAATCAGGTGTTTTCTTAGTTAAATTTAACTAAGTTTTTTGCCAACTTTACAGTTTTTTTTTTTTTGAGTGTAGGTTTGCAAAAAAATGTTAGGGGGAGAAGGTTTCGTAACTTCAATAGATTTTTTGCTAACTCCTATTTTACGAGAATTCCTAGTACACTCAAAAAAATAAAACTGTAAAGTTAGCAAAAAATTTAGTTAAATTTAACTAAAAAAACACCTGATTTTGAACCTACTAAATTTCTAGTTAATTTAACTAAAAATATTTAGTTAACTTTTCATAGAATGAATGTAGCAAAAAAAAACGTAACTTTAACTAAAAATTCAGCTGAAATTTTGAAAATATTTTTATGTATGTATTAACAAAAAAATTAGTTAAATTCAGCTAAACTTTTTGTAAAAAAATTGTAAGTTTGTTAAATATTGATTTCATACACTAACACTTCACTTATTTTTTCTATTTTTTTTCACAGCATTAAGTTCAGCTTAAGTAGAATTTATGAGATTTGCATAGGAGGCTACACAAGAAATTTCTAATATTTTTTCACTCGACAAATATGTTACGAGAAATCAGCAAATTAATTAATAAAAATTCGTAAACACAGTTTTAAAGTCAACAAAAAAAATTAATTCAAAATTTTTTCAAAACTAGTATTTTCGTAAATTGAACTTAACTAAAAAAAAATAGTTAAAACGCTGATTTTAACTAAAAATTTGCTAAAAAGCTAGTAAACTCGAGTTAACAAAAAAAAATTTGTTAACTTTACAGTTTTATTTTTTTGAGTGTAATTTTACAAGCATTTTACCAATAATTTTGTAATTTTACAAGACTTTTCCCAATAAAATTGTAAATCTACAGTTTTTTGGCGCAATAAAAATTACAAGGAATTCTCGTGAATTTACTAGATTTTTTTGTAAAATTTTCTTGGAAATTTGTAAAATTACAAAAAAAAATGTAAAATTACAAAAAAATTTAAATTTCTCTCCAAATTTGTTTGTTAAAAACGAAGAAAACTGTCAAATATTGGAAAAATGGGATTACGAGACTTTTCCTAGTAATTTGACAATGTTTTTTTTTTGTGTGTAAAAGTGTTCTAATATGCGATTTTTCAGGTTTTAAATTTAAATCTCATTTTTGAAAATGTTTGTTCTGTTTGATATTTTCCTACCGATTTAACGCTCTATCTCCAATTCCTAAGGAGGCTTCCACGCAAAATAATATTTTTTTAAAACTTACTCCAACAGCTCTAACTTTAGAAAACAATATATTATTTTTTTTTAATTTAGTAGCCAGTAGTCATTTAATACCCCTGTTAAAGACATCTATGGATTAATTTAGAATTACAAACAACTTTTAGGATAATAAATATTTTCTTTAGTGTTTTGCGTCCAAAAATTAAGTGTTTGTAATTTCCTTTAAGTTCATTCCTTATAGTTTTTATTTGTTTCTTATTTTTTTTTTTGGCAAAGCAACAGACAACAATTTTGTTTCCATACACCCAAAAAAAAAAACGCGGGTATTCAATACTAAAAATTTTACTAATGAACTAATTTTTTAGTCCAAAATGATGTAGTGCAGGCGTTGGTAATCAATACTAAAATTTTTTACTAATATTATTCAAAATCAGTAAAAATTACTAATTTTAATACTTTGAAGATACTAAAAAACTACCGTATTACTGGTAATTAGTAAATTATTAGTAGATTTTGGTACCAAATCACTTACTAATATTTTTACTGCAGAATTATTTTGAGTGTACAATATTGTATTTCGGTTTGTTTTGTGTTTGTATTCTGCTTTCTGCTTGCTTGTCTTGTGTTTGGTTTCTTTTTAAATAAAGGATATCCCCTGAGTCCAATTCAATAAAAATTTCATTTAAACAAACATTCTAACAATGTTGTCCATATATGAAATTACACACATAAGCACAAACACACACATGCATACATTCAATCATGTGTTCTTATGTACTTGTTAAGTACACACACATACGTATAGGAACATTTTTTTTTATTACATTTTTACTGGGCTAAAGTTTAATCAATGTGTGTTTTGTTTACTCATCAGGCTGTTGTTGTGTTGTTAAATTTATATATTTGTCTATGTATGTGTTAGTTGATGTATATGTGATTGTATTGGGTGTGATGTGCTTAGTCATTCATAAGGGACTGCAAAAAAAATATATATATAAGAAATTTATTTAGTAGTTTTCTTTTGGCCTTTAACCAACCAACCAACACTATTTATTTATGTAGATTTACACCAGAGAGTTATTGACCATGTTCATCACATGTAATAGAAGCTACAAAATCATTTTATAACCAAATTTGTTAATAATGACTTGTTTTATTTACCTTTTAAGGCAACATAAAAAATAAACATCAAAATAAAAAATAAGGACAACAACAAGTAAAAAAAGTGTTTGATATGCAAAAAATGATTTTATAATTTAATATTTATGGAAAATTTAAGGGAAAGTTTGATTAAAATCTATAAAAAAATAAACAAATGACTTGTTAAACATTTTGAAACTTTTTAAAATTCTGGATCATAGTTCAGATATATTAACGAATATTTTAGATGTTGTTGCTAAGAATGTTAAGGCTTGAATTTTTCAATATCTTAAAAAATTTATATTTTTGAACTTATTGACTTCATTTTTGGATACAGCGTGCGATTTAACCTGGAAAATGAATTTGAAGTATCGTGAATCGAACGAATTTTAAAAATTTGTAAAATAGTTTTACACTCGATAAACTTAAAAATTATAAAATCTGAATTTCTGCAGTTTTAATTAAATGCATGTAACTTTCACAATTTTCAGCGTATTTCCTTAGAAACTGAAAACAGAGAAATCAATTGTATTTATTTTTTTCTTTCTGAAGTTTACTAATGAATTGATTTTTTTTTTCAAAATTTCAGTAAAATTAAAGCAAAATAGTCTATATATCGGTTAATAGGTTCTAATGTAATGTAAAACCAAAACAAATGATATACACCGATTTGGTCCAGAGATATATTTGTGAAAGTCTGAAAAGTTAGCAATATCTCGAAAACTGTTCTACTTTCGAAACTTTGGACTTCATTTTCGGCTTAAGCGCGAGATTTAACATGGAAAATAATAGCAAAATCTCTTTAAACTAGCGTTTATATCCACGACCACAAAAGGGGGCGGGGCAAAAGAACTGCATTTTCTAATTTCCTAAGATTTCCAGATTTTAAGATTTGATGCAGTAAGTTTTTGCTGCAATGCCCATAATAAAGGCGGTGTTAAAAATTCCCTCAAGGTGTAAACTACTAACACGATAGGTCATCCACACCTGCCTTTATAGGCTCATCGGGGGCTTGCGTTTTTTTCCACAGTGGCTTTAAGACGATATTCGGTCCAAAAATAGGCCAATTTTGGATGGGGCTGGAGGGCGCAATATTAACAGCTCGACCTCCATTTTTGTTTTAAACATCTACAAGATGTTACATTTCAAACTACTTAAAATAATCAATATGTTCTGAACAAAACTTTTTATCTATGTAGAGTCAAAAGAGAGTTGGTACTTTTTACGAAAAAAAAATCGTATTTTTTTTAATTCTTAAATTTAAAATAGTGTGACTTCTGATTAAAACAATATATTTCTTAATTTTTTTTTTACAGAAATCTATCTAGTTTTTAAATATAATTTTTGTAAATATATCGGGCTAAATGCGGCCGCAAACAACTGGTCCCGGATCGTTCAAAACTTGAAAATTCCTTTTTGAAAATGGCTCTATCTCGGAAAGTTTAAGAGATAATCACACACTTTAGCAGGTTTTTTTAGACCTACAGTAGCACATTGTTCACATACATATAATTTTTAAGAAATTTGATAACAAACAACAAATTGGCAAGCGTTTAAAGAGTTCGTTTGCAAAAGGTATTCTACCTTGGGGGGTTCTTCTCCCTCCCCCGTTCATCTTCTGGGCTCTAACTTGCAAATACGTTAGCTATGACCATTTCAAATTTCATAGCTATCGGTCCAGTTCTTACAGAATGGGTGAATTATTTCCAAAAAAAATTGTCACATCTCCCATTGAAGTTCTTCATATTAGCAAATAATGAAATACCAAAAGTACAATTTGTTTACCCTTTTTACAGCCCTTAGAAACGGAAAATTAAAAAAGTACTTTTTCCAGAAAACTTTTTAACCCCATTTACCTCGAAACGGATTTTCCACAAAGTACTTTTTCCAATTTCACCGAAGGATTCTACAATTCAAAATTCAAATGTCTAGGATCATTATATCAGATTATATAAAAAGTACCAAAAGTAAAATTTTGTACACCTTTTACTACCCTTAAAAAGGAATTTCAAAAAGTACTTTTTTCTGAATGGCTTTTTCACTAAAGGATTCTGCATTCCCAAAATCAAGTGTTTACAAAAAAAAAAAAAAAGTTTTTGTTAAATAACATTAATCCTCGTAATAAAATCATTTTTGTAAAATAACTGTTTTTTTTTGTAAATTAACTAGAATCCTCGTAATAAATTTTTCAAAATTTTGCCAACTTTTTTTAAAATATTTTTCAATAAAAAAAAAAAAAAATTGCCGGGGACTTGAAAATTAAAAAAAAAAAATAGAAAATTTACAAAAAAAAAAAAATTGTTTTTTTTTTTTTTTGTTAAACAACATAAATCCTCGTATAACATAATTTTTGTAAAATAACAGGTTTTTTGTTTATCAACTACAATTCTCGTAATAAAAACATTGTTGTAAAATTACAGTTTATTTTTTTGTAAATTTACCTTTCAAAATGCTAGAATACAATTACGAAAATAAATTTGTAAAATTACCAATAAAACTGTAGTTCTCGTTTGAGCAAAGTACAAGATTTTTTTGTTAAAAAAGGAAAATTGTTAAATGTTGGTAGAACGGGATAACAAGGCATTTTACCAGTTTTTTTTTTGAGTGTACGTTCCAAATTTCAAGTTTTTTGGATCGTTATTTTAGTAAATATAAAAAGTACCAAAAGTACACTAAGAAAATTATGTCATTAACTGTTTGTAGGTTATTTTAAAAAGTAATCAGTAAAGTTGTTTTAAAAGAAAAATCACTTATTTTATAAAGGATTTAATTTTGTTACTATTTCTGTATTTTAAAAAATAT
Organism: Pegoplata infirma; assembly: GCA_963921195.1. Lineage (NCBI taxonomy): Eukaryota > Metazoa > Arthropoda > Insecta > Diptera > Anthomyiidae > Pegoplata > Pegoplata infirma. The sequence continues at coordinate 6,046,551 of OY992536.1, read as the reverse complement.
ATTATACTGTCTTAAAAACGAATTTTCTGTTACATTTATTTTCGGCAGTAAAAAATTTCTTCTATAGTTTTACTGTTTTTCGATACAAAATAAGTGAATATTCAGTAGTTTTTTAATGTTTTGGTTAGTCATTAAATTAACATTTAAAATTGACTGTATTGTGTTTTCATTTTAAATGAAAAAACAGTGAAATGGTTTTTAAATAAAATTTCATTTGTTTTAAGTTAATATTCACTGGAATTTACCCACATAATTTTTTGAGTGTACACTTTTTTATCCCTTTTAACCACTAAAAAACGGAATTTCCAAAAAGTACGTTTCTAGAATGTTTTTTTTTCAATCCTACACTCCCAATTTCAAGCAACGAATTTTGATCACATCTCAAATTATGGCTTAAAAGTTGAGTAATTTAGAGTAGAATTTTTAGACTTTTTTAAAATACAAAATCGAAGGTTTCTGACTTTTTCAAAAAGTCGATTTTAATTTTTAAACATTAACAAGTAAGGGATAATTACTTCGAATTTTTTTTTTGTCTTTTTTTTACCCAAACCCACATTTAAATACCAACAAAAATAAGATATCTATATTTTTTACTGGTCAAAATTAATTGAAAATTTAAATTTTTTAATATTTTTGAAAAAATCGCCATTTTGAAAAATTGATTGCTCAACACCAACATGGTATAAATATCTGAAAATATCAGAGCAAGGTGCATTTAATACGTACTAAAACATATCCAAGAAAAAAATTAATCGAATGGGGTCGGGTCTAAAAGTGAGTTATTTGGCCTGGAATGCCCCATACACAAACATTAGAAATTTATTTAAAAATTCTAGATTAAAGTTTTCTGTTGATTCTTAAATGGTAGATAAAAAAATTAAAATGTTTAGATCATAGATGAAATTGTATTGCCTGATTTTTGTTTTGAAATTGCACAAAATAGTTTCTGTCAACTAACAATTTATGCTTTGATCTTTTGCTTTTAAATTTTAACAAGGCAAGTAAAACTATTTCAATATTTAAAAAAAAAATACATTAGAGTAACCTGGAAAAAAGACTCAAAATTACGTCAGTCACATGAGAGTTGACTAATTTTTAATTACATAGTTGTGAATGAAACTTTAAATCGAGTGTTACTAATTTAATGAATCAGATCTTCAAAATCAGATCTTCAGAATCAGATCTTCAAAAATATTCACATTTCAGAATAGAGACTTGTACAAAAAATCCCTTGACATGTACTATATTGCTTTCATGCAATTTGAGATCAATGTAATGAAAACCCTTTTAAAAATGTCAACAACGTAATATAATTAAAATTGTTTATACAGTTTTGTATAAACCAACAAATAAATAAACAAACATCGTGAATGCATACAAACAAAGATCTAAAGCAGTGATACGCAGACACATACTATAACATTTATGCTTGTGTGGGTAGTAGCAAGCTAAAAGTCGACAAATTTGCTCAAGCAACAGAATTTTATAGTGTATGTGTGTTGACAGCGCACAAGCAGCGCCTATTCCCGCGGGAATAGGAATTACAAAAATGCGTATCACTGATCTAAAGCGTCGACAACAAAAATAGCACACACAAAAAGTATGAAAAACAGCTACTGTTAATATATGACTACTTTTTGTGTGGGCCAACCTAAAAGTTAACAAAATTTTAAATATCTTTTGTCTGCAGTATTTCGCTAAAAAAATTAAGTAGAATATGACAAATTATACTCGGTTTAGGATTTTTTATTCTAAATTTAGTGGTTCTAGGACCCGTATTTAAAAAATCATTAAAAATGTTTCCATGTTCAACATTATACCTAAAATTAAATTTCTTTAAAAATAAAAATAAAAAACTGTTAAAACCTCCTACTCACTACTCTCAATGGAATTGTAAATATCTATCTCATATGTGCAGGGTCGTACACCTTTTTTCTGGTCAAAGAACTTAAATTACACAGTGCAACAACTAAAATCGGAATAGGATGAAACCAAAAGCAAATGAAAGTTGACATATTCCATAACAAAACTCTCAAGGCTTCTTTGAAGTTGGTGAACTTTTATTATAATTATAATAAAACTGTTTGAAAACTGTATAGGTGGCGTATGCTTAATTTTTTAATGTCCTTTAAATAACAATCATACGCAACGTTGCACAGTGGTTAATTTTAAAAAATTTGGCTATTCAGTAAGTAGGTAATGGATCGATTGCGTCGAAGTTCATATCGGTAATAGCTAACATAATTTCAAGCATAAGTTTAGACGCTGGACCCAATAAATTAGTACATGTTTAGTACACAACAACTTTTAATGCTTTAAAATCACCAACTTTAAATGAACGTAAAAATTTAGCACTTAACTTAAAAAAATGCCTTGAGGGTTAATATGTTCTAAGAAAAAAATTACCATCAAAGTTCGCTGATGGCATGTATTTAGCTCAGAAGTAGATATATTTTTATTTATTTTTTGTTATCCTTAACAAATTTTGCCCCCATTGAGAAAACATTTGCGTGCGTCCCTGCATTCGTTAAACTACTGTGTACAATGAATTGTTACATATACAATAGACGTCTTTTGAATGCGAGAATATGAATTATTACATTTTTTTGCTTTACATGTGCAAGAGATTTTTTTTTAAGAGGGAATAAATGAAAGTTAAGCAAACAATCTAACATAAAATCAACAAAAAAATATTCAACTAGAATTCATAAACATCCATACATTTGTAAATATTCATATATAGAACTAACCCAGCAAAAATAAATCGAGATTTTGTCAGCAAAGCTTTCTATTATAGCGCATCCAAAGAGCACTCTTGAGATTGCAGTAAAATTAAGAGAGAACATTTTTATTTTTTTGTACATTTTAGGACATTTAAGGATATTTTGGTATTTAGGGAGCTGCCGATCTTTCGGATTTGTCGGATATCAATATTTAGGACTTTCATAGGGAGCTTAAATTGATTTTACGGCAGGGACTAGAAGAGCAGCCCCATTACAGTCCAGTGGTTTCATAATGGATCTCAGTGTTCTTGTGTGCTGACGTAAAGTGTCAACAGCCACTTTCAACTTAACCTATATCAGCGCTGAAATGATATATGTTTTCATTGCATCAAAATTTCTGCTGGGAACACACACATTGTATTCCTAGTATTTTTGTGCATACCAACATATTCATGTGTTGAGAGAAAGGATAACAAAGTCAACTTTTTATTGTATTTATAGTGTGTGTGTATGTTTAACTGTCTAAAACCTCTACTGGATACAAGGCGAACAACGAACAAACAGATGTAGAAAAAACACACAGAAATTAAAAACCGGAAAGTTACTGCAGTGCAGCATTAGATCCTTAGCAACATCAACAACATCAAAAGTAAATAGAAATAAAAACCTTTTACACATACATACAAAGCCACTCACACTGAAAGTAACAATATCTAATTTAACATGTGGGTCAGTCCATATGGTACTTAATATATATGTGTGTGCTACTGCTGCTACACGGTTAGTGAGACAGTAGCTGTGTGTGTGTGTATTGTTATGTGGTATACAATTGTAGCAAAATACATATTCTAGTTTTCATGTGTATGTGTGTGCTTTTTTTTGTTTATATTACTTTAGCACAGGTAAAATTTACTCACGTTCTATAAATTGAGGAACAATGTAAACAACATAAAAAATAGCATTGTACTTATTCACTGTCTGCGTACATATAAAATGTATAAATGAATGAATATTTGGTATAGAGTGGGTTGAAATTTAATAAATTATGTGATTTTAAACTATATAAAAAAGTTTTAATCTGACAGATGTTAATTGTAATTTAAAATAAAGATTTCAAAAAGTTAGTAGGAAACTGTGTCTGGAAGAAAATTCACCTTTTGATTCCTATATAAAGTGACTAAGAAAAAAGAAATCTTTCATAATTTATACAGACATTTTCTCAATTTTGAATCTAGTTTCTTTATATTGAGGACATTTTGAAAAATAAATTAAAAATATCATCACTTACGAGTAGAGACGTGCGTGACACAAATTGTTCGTGATTTACGCGTGAATCACGTGATCGAGAAACTAGTTTCGTGCGTGTGCATGCGTGTGCATTTTTTTCTTTTTGCTTGATTGTTATTTACTGTCTGAAACATTAAGCATCGTTATACTGAATTTAGAGGGTAATTAATACCAAATTGTGATTTAAATAAATATTTATGATTGTTTTTAGGAATTTAAATTCTTTTTGTGCAAGAAATCGAAAAAAGAAAAATAAAAATGTGTTTATTTTAATTTCGTGAGTCGTTGTGAGCATGATTGCGATGATATGATTACATGATATGATGAAGTTGCTCACGTGAGCGTGCGTGATCGTGAGCAGAAAAAAGAAATTTCGTTGATTGTGAATGAGCACTATTTTGATTTCGTGAGCGTGCGTGAGTCAAAATTCACACACGCGCCCATCTTGCGCCTGGTTAGGTTGTACCGTCTGACAAAAGGCACATTGTGATTCCCTTAACTGTCTTTTTTACATCTTAAGCCACCACGATTCTCTAAGATATTCTGCTAGAGATGCCAATGTAACTCCGTTTAGGCAATCCAGATCATCGAAAAATGTTTGCCCCAAATACTTGAGGCGGCTTCTCTTCAGACGCGGACATTCACATACCAAGTGATTCACTGACTCCTTCTCCTCTACTTCCCCACAACTTCTACAATAGTCCCTATCTGAAATTCTTATACGCACGGCCATTTGAACAATTATTCAGGATTTTGCTGTAGCCAAATGGTTTGCTACTTATATCCTGCACGTAGTCAGTGATATCCACCTATCCTTCATTCTATTTGCAGATACTCTATTAATTTCGTTTATCAATTCATAGCCGCGTTCCTATATCGTTACACGTTCCCCCACCGATTCGGAGCCGTTTCTCGCACATTCATCAGCCAATTCGCAAACAGCGACCAACCTATTTCCAGGAAACCAGATTAGCTTGATTATGCACTGACTGATTCGACTAAAAGATTGAATACAATACTGAACGATTCCGATTTTACTGTGTTTCATTCTAAGGACTTCAGAGCTGCGAGTCTATCCACCATAATATTAATGGCGCTAGGACGATGGTCAGTTGTCATAGTCATCTGCGCGGCTTTATCAATTGCAATTACCTCAGCCTGGAAAAAACTGCATCAGACCGGAAGTCGCAATGAGGCCCCGATTTCAAAGCACTCAAAGTACACGGCTAAACCCATACCCATCTCCATCTTTGATCCTTCCGTAAAAATTAAGATCGCATTCTCTGTTATAAAAGAGTTTTCCGCCCAGTCATCTCTAGTTGGTATTTGGACTTCGAAGGTTCTGTCAAAGTTCGTCTGTGGTAAGATGTAGTCGGTTTTCTGTTCTCTATTGTCGATTATCTCCAAGAGCGTTGCTTAAGCATTTGCGACTCTCTTAACCTGAGAGCCGATTTTGCTGCTGTACTCATTACGTAAATATCAACGGGCTGAATGTTTACTTAGTATCAATTCCAGGCCGGCCTTGAAAACTGTACGAGTGGCGTATGATCAATTTTATTACTCCCATTAAATAACAATCATACGCAACGATGTACAGTGGTTTCTTATTAATGATTTGACTATTCAGTAAGTAGGTACTGGACCGATTGCAGCGAAATTCATACTGGTTATAGCTAACGTAATTTCGAGCTTAAGTTTGGATGCTGGACCCCACATGTCCAATAAGGGCATCACCAGGGGCCAATAAAGTAGGACATGTTTGGAACACGAAAACTTTAAATGCTTTAAAACTACCAACTTTAAATGTGGGTAAAACAAATCTAGCTTTGCACTAAAAAAAATCCTTGAGGGTTTTGTTATGCTTTTGTGTCAGACCCCACCTTTTTCCGAAATTTCTTCTACAGTTGTAAAAAGCACCAAACGACTTTTTCGTCCTTTCTTCAGTATCGTTTATCAAGAAAGCTTTGAGTCCAGGATTACACCCAGGTAATTTGCCTCATAAGATTGTTCCAGGGTGATTCAATCTAACTTGGGAAGAAGAAACCTGTCTATCTTAGTCATTTTGTGAACACGATAGTTCGGGTTTGGCGGGATTATACCCATTTCGTTGAGTGAGTCAAGGAGTTCAGTTATTGCAAGATTCCACAGAAAAGGAGAGATCACTCCCCCTTGTGGAATGCTCCCTGTAACTATTTTCCTCGCTTCAACATCACCTACCGAGTTTATTGCCCTGCTTTTTCAGCATGTTGCCCATAAATTTGTTTTTCCGTGCCTGTATTCTATAGGGCATTAAGAATTGATGATATTTTTACATTGTTGAACGCACCTTCCACGTCAATCAGCCGATAAAATTGGTGTATTTGGGCATCGGTGAAATTGTCTGATGTGCGGATACTTCTCACATAGACATCAACCGGTCTTTCCAGTGTTTAAAATAAAAACAATGACGGACTGAAATGTAGGTATGTAATCCTTTGTAATAAACTTCGGGTATAGAGATCACCATTACCCCCCTCCATGCTGAGGGTATATACTCTGTCGCCAGGCATTACCATTATTACCAAAATTACCAACTGGGAAATGGATAAAATCATTTTTTTATTCTCTGTAAAAATTTATATAGAATTCAAAAACCACTCAAAACTTTTGGCCATAAATTCCTGTTCAAACCCAATAGTCACGTTTTCTAAATTCTACGTAATTTCCAATTTCATACCACTCTTTGGTGGCATGTAGAATGTGTATCACAGTAAATAGTCAACGTGATTTGTTAGAATGAATTTGTACGTTACACACAACAAATGCATAGATATAAACAATGTAAAAATAGAATTTGCCCGATTGTTTCTGCGTAACAATGTCAAACGAATTGTTACATTTCTATTCTATTCATTTCATAGTGATTGTGTATTTTTTTTTTTGATGTAAGTTAATATGCTGGGTGACATTTTATTTTGCAAAGACAGCCAGCGGAATAGTTAAACGTGAAAATTTTTGTTTCGCAACAAGACAATTTTTGCGCAATCATTCAATTCAAAATGTTATTACTAGAGATGTCAAAAGTTGGATACTTAGAAGTGAAACAAATATTTGTCATTTGATTTTTAACATGTTTTTAAAACAAATGAAATCTTATGAAGTGACTGTCACATTGAACTCAAAAATTTATCATTAAATAAAACAAAAATATTTTGTTAAAATGTAGATATTGTAAAAAACAACTTTTAATTGCACTTATGACGTACTCCACATTTTTTTTTTAATCTAGAGAAACATAAAACACTCAAAATAATAACTCTGTAAAATACTCTGTAAAATGACTGTAATCTCAATTCAACAGATATTTGACAGAGTTTTCTCTTAAAATACAGATTTAAAGAAAATACTTTGTATTTTGTTGTGACAAAAAAACAAAGTTTCCTCTGTTATATTACATTTTACTTTGTAATCTTAATTTTACATATAATTAACAGAGTTTTCTGTTAAAATACAGATTCAAGCAAAATACTTCGTAATTTTTTTATAACAAAGTTTTCTGTTTTGAGTAGTTTTTGTTTTTGTTACCAAACATCTAAATTTTATCTGTATATTTTTTTTTTTTTGAGAAAAAGTTGAAAAAGTAGCAAAAAAAGTTTTCAAAATTTTTTTTCAAAAATCTTATAAAAATTTTACTAAATTGCATGCATTTAAATAAACTCTGTAAATTTACAGAGTTTTTTCTGTATTTTTTTTTTATTTGTATCAAATGCATTTTACAAATATATGTAAATTTACATAGTTTTCTTTGCTAAATGGTGGTTTATTTAACCACTATTTTACTAGAAACTCTGTAAATTAACAGTTTTTTTTGTCCAAATCATTTAACAGAGTTTTTAAATAAAATTACAGAGTTTTCTCTGTCAAAAAGATTTCATATTTAACCAATAATTTACTGTTAACTCTGTAAATTAACAGTTTTGTTTGTCAAAATCATTTTACAGAGTTTTTTTTAATAAAATTACGAACAAATGTGGTTAGCTGGAAAAGTATGTAATTTAACAGAGTTATTATTTTGAGTGTACATAATGATCGTTAGGGGTTTTTGATGGATGCCCTTCCAATTTCGATTTTTTTTACACACAAATGTGACGATACAGGACAACTTTCAGAACTCTATTTCTTGATCCGTAATTTTTCTGAGATATAGATTTAATTAAAAATTTATTAAAATGTATTGGCCTTGGGGGCGTATAAGTAATATTTCAATAAGTTTCTTCCTAATGTACCTCAAGGCGTATGATTATTTTTTTATTCACTCATTTACGTTTTATTTTCTCCCGTATAAAAATATTTCATTTTATATGCAAATTTATTTTATATCGTTAAAGAAAAATATAAAAGTTTAAAGTATTTATATATAGGCAATTCCAGGCCAAATCATTCACCTTTAGACCCGACCCCTTTAGATTTATTTTATTTTTTGATATGTTTTAGTACTTATTCAATGCAACTTTGACACCAATTATCAGCCTTTTATTCCAAGATTGGTGTTCAAAATGGCGATTTTCTCAAAAAAATAAAAAAATTTAATTTTGACGATAAAAAATATAGATATTTAAAAAAATGTTGGATAACGTTTTGTTGGATAAATGTAGTTTTAGAAAAAAAATATGAAAAAATTATTCGAAGTAATTATCACTTATTTTTTAACGTTTAAAAGTTAAAATCGACTTTTTAAAAAAGTCCGAAACCTTCTATTTTTTTGTAAAAAAACTTTAAAAATTCTACTCTAAATTACGCAACTTTTTAGCTATAATTCGAGATTTTTGTTATTATTTTTGTTTTTTTTTTTTAATTTTTAAAATTGCACCTTTTATTTTTTGGCTCTGATTTATTTTATATGGTGCTCGAAAAAAAATAAATTGGTAGAAACTGACCCTAACTTAGCCTAGATACGTCTCACAAAAATTTAGGACGATTGGAGATGGGTAAGTCGTTCAGCATGGTGCTTGAAGTTTAGAAAAGTTTTTTTTTTTCTGAAGTTTTGAAGTTACAAGAAAGAATATGAATTTTTTTCTGTTTTCGATTTTTTTTTGGTATTTTAAGTTAAGTTTTTATTCAAGTGATTACAGACTTATGATGTGGAGTAAAATGCCTTTCTAATAAGGTACTAAAAACTAAAATCGGTTGAAAATCAGCCAAGTCATTACAACTTCCCGAAGGCATCTAGCGTGTGTCATACCACTTGATTAAAGAATATGAGTCCCTTTTTTTAAATTTATTGCAATTTTCTACTGTAATAACATTTCTTCATTACTCATATTTCAGTGTAATATTTTTTTGGTTTTTCCAAATTTTAAAACAAAAAGAAAAGAAAAAAGTAGAAAAGTTAAATTCGACTTTGCCGAATCTATGAATACCCTCCACAATGCATTTTTTTAAAGGGTAGTACATTTTTTAACGTGAAAAAATTAACAATTTTGATTAGAAATATTTTATTTTGAGTAAAAAACTCTTTTTTTGTCATTAAAAAAAAAAAAAAAAAAATTACAATTACAATTTTTTTTTGAGTGTAAAATTTTTTTCGAGTGAAATGTTTTTTTTTACTGTAAAAATATTTCTGAGTGAATGCACGTACGTAAGTACACAAAATATTGTAATTTTTGTAAAAAAAAAATATTTTTTTTTTGTGTACATTTTTTTTGAGTGTAAAATTTTCTTTTAGTGTAAAATTTTTTTTGAGTGTAAAATTTTTTTCGAGTGTGGTTTTTAAGTTACCAATGCTTTTAAAACTAAACAAGTTTAAAAAGCATTGCTTAAAATTTAAACAAGTTTGAAAAGCATTGTTTAGTTACCACCAATGCTTTTAAAACTTGTTAAAACACGTGGCATTTTAAATGAAACTAATTTGAAATTCAGGGTTTTGCTTATAACTTTTGAACCACTGGACCGATTGGGCTGAAATTCAAAACCAATCAGACCCGCGGAACGGCAAAGATACATGCCAAGCTTAAGTAGTCTCATTATTGTCTTTCGAAAGTTATCGTGTTTTTTATCTCGTAAATTCGCGAAACACCCTTGCCGAAATTTACTCTTTTGCTCATAACTTTTGAACCACTGGACCGATTTGGCTGGATTGCAATACCAACCTGACCAGGTAAATGACAAACATATATGCCAAACTTCAGTAGCCTCTGTAAAGCCTCTTTCAAAAGTTAGCGTGTTTTCTACGGACGGACAGACAGACAGACGGACGGACATCGCTAGATCGACTTAAAATCGATCGAGGATCATAAATATTTATACTTTATGGGGTCCTAGACCAATATTTCGAGGTGTTACAAACGGAATGACAAACTAATATACACCCTCTATCACTAGAGTGGAGGGTATAAAAATTAAAATGGAGATTTCAAAAGGGTGCACTCAAAAAATTATGTCATTAACTGTTTCTAGTTCATTTAAAAAGCTTTCCGTTCAGTCGTTTTTAAAAGAAAAAACATTTATTTGATGTTCAGTTTTTATTAATGACTACTTCTGTCCTTTGTTTCAAAAATAACACACTAAATAATAAAGACTTTTATCAACATTTAATCTTTAAAGTCATTTATTTTTGTTCTGTAAGTAAAAACTACTGATTATTCTTTAAATTTTTAATGATTTGTGTAAGTCATTTTTTTTTAAATTGATGGTATTTTTTAATGAGATATCATTAGTTTTTACCTACACAAGTAAGTTATTTTTTTGGAGAAAAAAATTCAAAAAATTATTTATAGAAATATAAAAACATGTTTGTATCAAGTGACTTTGGCACGATGGGTAGAGTGTCCGGCCAGAATGTAGTTGATTGCGGCATCAATTCCCCAAAATTTTATTAAAAATTTAAAAAAAAAAAAATATTTCAATACAAAATTGTAAAAAATTACCTACGAAATCATTAATTTTTAATGTTTTCGTAGGTTATTTTTTTTTTTTAAATTTGTTGGTAAAAATAACAGAACTGTCATTAATTTTTAATGTTTTCGTAGGTTATTTTTTTGAAATTTGTTGGTAAAAAAGAATGAAAAAAACTTAATTTTTTAATGTTTAATGTTATTTATTTTAGAAAATTTTGTCAACAGTAAAAAATAAATGTTGATGTTTGTTAAAACAAATGTATAATTACTGGGATGGTTTTCAATTGTTATTCACTGGTTTTAAGTGTGTTTTTCATTTGTTTTTGCCTACAAAATATTTTGAGTGTGATGAAAATGCAGGCATTTTTAGGATTAATTTAAAACATGTTAGCAAAACACAATATGAAAAATATTTGTCATCTAAAAACATTTGAACTTGAAGAAAAAAAAAAATGTTATTACAGTAGAAAATTTCAATGAATTTCAAAAATCGGATTGTATTGCTTAATCAAGTGGTCTGCCACATGATAGATGCCTGGGGAAGTTGTATTTTAGATTTTACTACCTCATTAGAGAGGCATTTTAATTCGTATTATAATTCTGTATTGACTTGAATTTAAAATTAACTTAAAATACCAAAAAAATTGAGAAAACAGAAAAAGATTCATATTTTTCCTTGTAATCAGTTTTCTAAACTTCAAGGCCCATGCGGAACGCCTTACCCATTTCCGATCGTTCTTAATTTTTGTGAGGCATATTTTAACCTCAAAATTAATATATCTAGGGTAAGTTAGGGTCAGTATCTATCAATTTAATTTTTTTGGAGCACCATATAAAATAAATCAAAGTCAAAAAATAAAAGGTGAAATTTTAAAAATTTAAAAGAAAAATAGAACAAATTGCAATCACATCTCACATTATGGCTTAGAAGTTGCGTAATTTAGAGTAGAACTTTTAGACGTTTTAAAAAAAATCGAAGGTTACTCTACACCATCTTGAAATAAAAGGCTGAATATTGGTGTCCAAGTTGCACTTAATAAATACTAAAACATATCCAAAAATAAAATAAATCGAAAGGGGTCAGGTCTAGAAGTGAGTGATTTAGCCTGGAATGCCCCATACATTTTTTATAAGAATCTACATAAATTTAAATGTACCATTATTTGTTTGTTGTCACATTGTTTTTATTTTATGTTACAAAATAACAAAAAAAAGGTAAAAAAAAGTTGGTAAAAAAAGCAAAAAAAACAGCAAACAAAAAATGAAATTTAAACAAAAACAGTTTTTCTTAACATATTTCACTTTTAACATACCTTTAGGGTAGAATAAAACAGTAAACATATAAAAAATAAAAAATAAAATGCAAATGAAACAACATCAAAAGCAAATGACTTTTTTATATATGTATATGTGTAACACACATACACAAACACTCATACACAGACGTTTACTAAAGAGGAAATAAAATATGTACAAATATTTTTTAAACTTAAAACTTATACAAACAAACCATCGATTGCAAAGTAACACAGCAACATTATGTTCATTTCTTGTTACACATGTACATAAATAAAAAGAAAACTTTTTTTATACTCGTTTTTTTTTTCTTATAATAAAAGTAAAATAATAAAATCTAAAGAAAAGTTCAAATATTTGGAAGATTTCAGTTTTAAAGTCACACATGTTTGTCCCCAAAAATAAAAAATAATATAAAAAAATTCTAAAACATAAATTAAAACGTTAACAAAAATGTATGGAGACATATTATTTTCTCTATTATTTATTTTTTTCTTAAATTGAAATGGTAACATTTGTTTTCAACAAAATATTATAAAATATTTTGCTTAAATTTTTCATATTTTTCTGGGCTTTCTTTTTTTTTTGTATATGTCTGCATATTTTTATGTTTATATTTTTTTCTTCTTAACATTGTTTTGCATTTAAAATAACAAATATGCCCCTAAGCATTAATATTTTTTTTTTTACAAGAACAAAAAAAATGTATATCGTATAAAACTTTTTAAGTGTTGAAAGTATTTTATTTTAATATCTGTATTTATTTAGGGATAAATTTTAATGTTTGTGTGTTGTAGTTTTTTGTATAAAAACTTTTTATCAACAATATAAAAATTATACCTTAAAGCATTTTAAAGTCATACATATGAGGCATTCCACACCAAATGTCCAGCGAAAAAAAACAAGTGTACCGTAAACTTCTGAATAGGTTGTATGGTTGTATAGATATTCAAAAACAAGAAAATACAAGCAAATTACAAAATTGTTATGAAATTTAAAATTCAGATGCCATTTTCTCGAAAAAAAAACGAAAAACGCGTTTCTGAATTTTTTTTTTGTGTACTTTTTAAAAAATGAAAAATTTCAGAACGGGTTCTGAAAATTTTCCAAAAAAAAATGTAATCGATAGCCCACACAAAACTATATAAGAATGTAAATTTTTGATGTGATAAATATTTAATCATGGCAACTCGCCACAAGTTTTACCATTTTTCCAATATTTGACCACGCCTCCTAAGCCCAGGTTTTGAAAATTTGAAAAACCAAAAACGGCAATTTTCTTATGGCGTTTTCTTTTCTGGAAAAAAATGTCGCACTTTCTGCATTTTTTTTTTTTTAATGACTCTTTGTGCACAGTTATGCACAGTAAATATAGACATGTTTGGTATCAAAAGAGAGGTATTTTCAAGGCCTATCTAATGCTATATAAAGCATTTTAAAATAATACTTAGATTTTGAGCCAATTCTATAAATGTAAAAATTTATGGGTTTTTAATACTTAATTAAATAAAATAATCCTATTTCGACATTTTATTATAAACAGTTAGATAGAACAGGACAATACCTTTCTTTTAGTACCAAACATGTCTATACTTACTGCTCATTAGTATACACAAAGAGTCATTAAAGAAAAAAAAGTGCAGAAAGTGCAACATTTTTTTCCAGAAAAGAAAACGCCATTAGTTTGCGGGACACATGTTTTTCTGTAGCGGGACATTTGGCGTGGAATGCCTCATATACAGCAGCAGTCAAAACAAAAGCATTAGATTTAAAAAATTATTGATTTTGATCCTAATACGAAAGAAACCAATTGTACGAGTGGTTAAAATGCATTAAAATGATCATGACTATTGTCAAATCTATACATGAGGCATTCCACACCAAATGTCCCGCTACAGAAAAACATGTGTCCCGAAAATTTCTGAATAGGTTGTTTGGATAGCTCTATATGTAACTAAGAAAATTCCGTTTCTGGTTTTTCTAATTTTTAAAAACTGGGCTTAGAAGGCGTGGTCAAATATTGGAAAAATGGTCAAATTTGTGGCGAGTTGCCTTGATTAAATATTTATTACATTAAAACGGAATGCACCACAATCTCAAAAATTTACATTTTTATATAGTTTTGTATGGGCTATCGATTAAATTTTTTTTTTTAATTTTCAGAACCCGTTCTGAAATTTTCCATTTTTTAAAAATGTCAATTTATTAAAAAACATGCCACTTTTTTTTCTTTTTTAAATTTTTTTTTTAAAGTTTAGATTTTTGTCCATCCACACAAAAAAATTCAGAAACACGTTCTTCGTTTTTTTCGAGAAAATCGCATTTGAACTTTAAATTTCATAACAATTTTGTAATTTGCTTGTATTTTCTTGATTTAACGTTGCGAATGAGTATTATTAATTGCATAAATATTACTCATTCGCAACGTTAAAACAAAGAAATACAAGCAAATTACAAAATTGTTATGAAATTTAAAGTTCAAATGCGATTTTCTCGAAAAAAACGAAGAACGTGTTTCTGATTTTTTTTGTGTGGATGGACAAAGATCTAAACTTAAAAAAAAAAATTTTAAAAAAGAAAAAAAAGTGGCATGTTTTTTAATAAATTGGCATTTTTAAAAAATGGAAAATTTCAGAACGGGTTCTGAAAATTTTCCAAAAAAAAAAATTTTAATCGATAGCCCATACAAAACTATATAAGAATGTAAATTTTTGAGATTGTGGTGCATTCCGTTTTAATGTGATAAATATTTATTCAAAGCAACTCGCCACAAATTTGACCATTCTTCCAATATTTGACCACGCCTCCTAGGCCCAGTTTTTTGAAAAATTGAAAAACCAAAAACGCAATTTTCTAAGTTCCATATAGGGCTATCCATACAACCTATTCAGAAGTTTACGGTACAACTGTTTTTTTTTTCGCTGGACATTTGGTGTGGAATGCCTCATATGTGGGTTCTTCATCAACCAGGCCACAGCTCTCTCCAAAATTGGTATGGGGCTAAAATTTTTTTAAAAAAATTCTAAATTACTTAAAAATATTTTCTTTTCAATGCCGAGTGGTGGTTTTTGAATTTCAATATGGCTTCATGCACGGGTTCTATGGGTCGCTAAAGAAGAATCAGCATTTGGACTTTCAAAATTCAAAATGGCGGATCCAACATTGCCAAATTTTTTTTTTAAATAAACTACAAACAGTTAATAACATAATTTTCTTAGTGTAACCTCAGATTCTTATTTAGCGATCCCAAAATTCAGGAATTTTAAGAAAAAAAGAAAAAAATCCCGGAATCTCCCGGGATTTTTTTTTCGAAAAGGAACCCTAGCTCTAACGTTCTGTAGAACGTTAAAACATATACGAACATCAAACTTAAGAAAGTCCTATTGGCACTACTTTTTGACCACATCTGCATGTGTTTTTACTAGAGTTTGCAAATAATCGAGATATTTCATAATCGCGATTACGATTAAAAAAATAGCCGTTAATCGCGATTATCGATTAATCGAGTTATTTAAATAAATAAAATTGCAATAGTTTATTTAAAAAAAATACACTAAAATTTACATTTCAGAATGTACGAAAATACAAAAATAAATATTTTATGCAATAAAATTATCTTTCCACACCATATGTCCGGCGAAAAAACATACACTAAAAATATTTTTTAAGTAAATTCAACCGAAAAAAACGTTTAAAACAATCGTTTTTCCTTTTAAAAAACGGACTACTTATATTTCATTTGAAACAACAGACTTTTTCAGTTATTTTTAAACGTTAATAAATAACTAGATATTCCGTAAAAACGAACGATATTTCAGTTATTTTAACGGTTTATAATTTTTCATTTTGTGGAGTAAAAATTACATTTTTTGAATAACAAACTACAAAAACCATACTTCTGTAAAATTATACGGTATAATCAGTCACAAATAATTTAACTGAGAAAAATATTTTTCCGTAACTTTTGTAGTTTATTGTTTTAACAAATGTATAAATCATTCAATATTTTATTTTCGTTGAAAAATAAACGATAAAACGTTTGAAACAACTTTAACTAAAAACTTTTTGAATAACCGTAAAAAGTTACTGTAAAACTTTTCTGGGTGTATGTCCCATGAATGTCTGAATAGGTGCGCAGCAAAAACTTCCATTACCAAGTAATTAACTTTGGGATTTATAACGAAAATGAGTAACTAGTTACATCCCAATTTCATTGTTAATTACTTTAACAAGGCGATGTCATTGAAGGCAAGGCCTTCTTTGTTCGGTTACGAAAAAGCTAACAAGCAATAGCCCATTCCTAGCTCGCTTACGAAAAGTTGAAAAAGTAACTGCATTGTTTGTTTAGTTGCTCTTATTAAATGAGAGAAAATAAATTAAGAGTAAAATTGTTTTTTATAATCCTATATTAATTGACAAGCTCGAGGCCACAGTTGTTTTTAATAAATTTTTATTCTTTATTATTTTTCTTTTCAATATTTCTCCATCCTTCGGATGGCATCTTCAGGAATCTTAAAAATAAATATAAACAAAAGCATAAGCATAAATTTGAAACTCACTGTAACACTAATTCTAATTGTTGTTGTACAAAAATATAACAAACAGTAATAACAAAAAACTAAAAAAGAAAAAACTCACAATTATTACGAGTAACAATAATAAAACATACAACGACTATTCGCGTTCACATGTAAAAATTGCACTATTGATCCTGTCTCTTTTTATTTATAATGTGCCTAAAGGAATGGAACTTTTCCTTAAGGTCTTAAAATTCTGTATTAAGGAAAATAGGTATTTCAAATACAAAGATAGAATTTACACTCAGTGTAAGGGCCTTCCAATGGGCTCACCAGCTTCACCTATTGTAGCGGACATAGTAATGGAGGAATTACTCAAGCATTGCGTTCAACGTCTTAAAATTAAACCCAGACTACTCACAAAATACGTCGACGACCTGTTTGGTATTATCAACATAAGTGCAATAGACGACACACTAGCTCAACTTAATAGTTTTCACCAACAGATCAAGTTTACAATTGAAGAAGAAGAAAATGAAAGATTACCATATTTGGATACACTGATAGTAAGAAAAGGCAACAAAATTAAAATAGATTGGTACCAAAAACCCACTTCATCTGGGAGAATTATCAATTTTTATTCATGCCAACCCAAGAATATCATCATGAACACTGCTAGCAATCTTATAAATAGGGTACTTACGATTAGCGACAGGGTATTTCATAAAGAAAATATCAAAAAGATTAAAGAAATCCTAGGAAAAAACTCTTTCCCACAGAATATTATCAATAGCCTTTTAAAAAATAATAATAAGAAGAAAAACATCACAAGAGAAGAAGAAGAACCGAGAATTTATAAATCAATGACATATATACCACAAATATCAGAAAGAATTGAAAAGTCAGGAATTTACAACAAAGTAAAATATAAAATAGCGCCAAGATCAGAAAACACACTTAGAAATCTGTTTTCTAACACAAAAACAAAAGTAGATAAAATGGAAAAGTCAAACGTTATTTATAAAATAGAGTGCAATGGTGATGGAAACAACGTATGCGACCAGGTTTATGTAGGAACGACCAA
Organism: Pegoplata infirma; assembly: GCA_963921195.1. NCBI lineage: Eukaryota > Metazoa > Arthropoda > Insecta > Diptera > Anthomyiidae > Pegoplata > Pegoplata infirma. The sequence continues at coordinate 6,028,769 of OY992536.1, read as the reverse complement.
AAATAAATTAAAGACAAGAATGGCAGGACACAAATCGGATTTAAAATGTAGAAATAATTCACTGACACAAAAAACAGCACTTGCGGCCCATTGTGCGGAAAGAAATCACACACCCAAACTAGACGACGTACAAATATTACAAACAGAAGAGAGGTACAATAAACGGTTTACATTAGAAATGCTACATATAATAAACATAAGACAAGATAAGAGAATAAACTTTAAGAGCTTTATGCACATTATAAATAAAAAGAGACAGGATCAATAGTGCAATTTTTACATGTGAACGCGAATAGTCGTTGTATGTTTTATTATTGTTACTCGTAATAATTGTGAGTTTTTTCTTTTTTAGTTTTTTGTTATTACTGTTTCTTATATTTTTGTACAACAACAATTAGAATTAGTGTTACAGTGAGTTTCAAATTTATGCTTATGCTTTTGTTTATATTTATTTTTAAGATTCCTGAAGATGCCATCCGAAGGATGGAGAAATATTGAAAAGAAAAATAATAAAGAATAAAAATTTATTAAAAACAACTGTGGCCTCGAGCTTGTCAATTAATATAGGATTGAAAATTTAAAGGTCGAATAAATATAATAATATTGTTTTTTATATATTTTTATGAAACTTAACTGGTTTTTAAAATTCAGATTGCAAATCCTTTACATCGTAAGTTAAAAGTAAGACCTTTTTTGGGGTATAAAGTAACGCAGCGAGTAATTAGTACTCATTACCAGATAATCCAATTGGGAATGGGTACTGATTACCTAGTTTTTGCTGGGTGATGTGAATAGCCCTATATGAAACTAAGAAAATTGCGTTTTTAGTTTTTTAAAAACTGGGCTAATGAGGCGTGGTTAAATATTGAAAAAATTTTCGAAATGCATTTCATGGGCTATCTACTAAAATTTTTTATTTCAGAATAACCGTTCTAAAAGTTTTAATTTTTAAAAAAGACATTTTATCAAAAATCCGGACACATTTTTTTTTTTTTAAGTTTAGATGTTTGTCTTTTCACACAAAAAAAAAATCAGGAGGGCGTTTTTCGTATTTTTCGGGAAAATAGCATTTGAATATTATTAGATTTCATAAAAATTCTGTAATTCTCTTGTATTTTATTGTGCCAACACCGCGTATGAGTAACGAAAATTCACTGGTTTCGCAAATAGTCGTTACTCATACGCGGTGTTGACACAATAAAATACAAGAGAATTATAGAATTTTTCTGAAATCCAATATTTAAATGCGATTTTCTCGAAAAATGCCCTCCTGAATTTTTAATGTGGATAGACAAACATCTAAACTAAAAAAAAAATTAAAAAAAATGTCGTCGGATTTTTTATATATTGTTAAGAGGACAAAAAGGGGTAAAATTTTGAACACAGGATCCTTTGGTAAAAAAAAACCGTCCGAAAAAAGTACTTGTTGTAATTTAATTTCTAAGGGTCGTAAAATTAGTAAAAAAAGTGAACTTTTTATCCTTTTCATATTTTATGAAGTAACGATCATAGACTCTTGAAATTTGTAATGGAGGATCCTTTGGTAAAAAAAAACATTGCACAAAAATTTCTTTTATTTGTATATATTTTGGCGTCCCGAAAATTATAATCTTTCGAATTTCATGTCAGAATACCTGCCAATGGCCACTGAAGAGCTGATTATGTGAACATTTATAAGGAAATTTACAACCAGAGAAAAAATTAAGTTTTTTGATAAAACTTCATGCCCGAATTTTTTAACCAGATCCAGTCAAATCCTTTTGGATTATTTTTAAAACAAAAGTGTGGGGTTACTAAGATGAAAATTTAAATTTTACTTTAAATTTAAATTACTTTTACAAGAAAAACTGAAAGAGAAATTGCAAATTAGTTAAATGAATCGTAGGCCAATATAATATATTTTAAAATTGATATAAAAACAGTGTATTTCATAGAAAATGATTAATCGTAATCGCATGATTTTTTTGTCGATTACGATTACGATTAATTGGTCCGATTAATCGCGATTACGATTACGATTTTAATCGTTTTGCAAAACTCTAGTTTTTACTTTATATACAGAGAACAGGGCATAAGGGGAATATGAAAAATTAATATAAATTATATATGTCTCACTTTTCGTCACAGATTAACAAAAAAAAATATGATTCATGCGAGTAAAATAAAAGCACTAACAAACATGCTTCATATATTACATTCATTATAATATAAAAATAAATATTAGGTATATCATGAAATCCAGCAAAGATTTTATAAAATCTGACCGAGGGTCTTCAAATTTATCTAATTTTTTGTACACATGTGCTCTATAGAGCCAATTAAACATATCCATTTTCAGTTTTTTATATTTAAAAAAAATCGCGATTTTTTCGCGAATTTAATTTTCTTCAAAAATTGAAAAAATCAAAAAAGTATGCTACTTTGAATAGCCATATCTTCGGAAGTATCTATCGAATTTCTTCAATTCAAAAAGCATTCGATTCAGACGATAGTCTTACTTTATATTAATGTAATAAAAAAAAATATTTTTAAAAAAAAGTGCATTTTTGATGCAAATGCATTTTTTGGATGCATTTTTTAAAACTTTCTCCCCCTTCAATTTTTTTTAAACCTACATAAATCGAAAATATAGCATTTTTTACACAAAATTGCGTACAGCTTTTTTTGTGACGGAGTTTTGTAAAATTTTTGTAATTTTTTTAAAAATACCTTATTGGTTTTTCCATACAATTTTTTCATAAAATTCATAAAATAACAAAAAAAAAATTTTAGTCTAAGGAAAAACTACGTAAGCATTTTTTAAAAAAATCACTAAAATATTGTGAAACGCCGTCACAAAAAAAAAATGTACCCAATTTTATGTAAAAAATTCTATATTTTCGATTTATGCAGGTTTCAGACAAATTGAAGGGGGAGAAGGTTTTAAAAAATGCATCCAAAAATTGCATTTGCATCAAAAATGCATTTTTTTAAAAAAATATTTGTTGTTAGTGCATTGTTATAAAAACGGATAATCAGTTGAATCGAATGCTTTTTGAGGCGTAGAAATCCGATAGATACTTTCGAAGATATGGCTTTTTAAAGTTACATACTTTTTGGATAAAATTGCAAAATAAATATTAAATTGATTTTTTGTATGGAAAAAATCAAATGAGTAGTTTTAAAAAAAATCACGAAAATTTTTTGAAACGCCGTCACAAAAAAAACGGTAGTCAATTTGGTGTAAAAAATGCGATATTTTCGAATTATGCAGGTTTCAAAAAAATTGAAGGGGGAGAAAGTTTTGAAAAATGCATCAAAAAATTGCATTTGCATCAAAAATGCACTTTTTTTGGAAAAACTTTTTTTTTATTGCATTGGTATAAAAAAGGACGAACGTTTGAATCAAATGCTTTTTGAATCGTAGAAATCCGATAGATACTTTAGCAGATATGGCTCTTCAAATTAACATACTTTTTTGATTTTTTAAATTTTTGAAGAAAATTAAATTCGCGAAAAAATCGCGATTTTTTTAAAATTAAAAAAACTGAAAATGGATATGTTTTATTAGCTTTATGGAGAATGCATACCGTTAATATAAAGAAAATCGAAAGACCTAAGGTCAGAAAATAGCATTTTTTATGTGTTTTCTGATGGATTTTGTGATATATAAGATGTATTGTCTAAAATTTACAGAAAATAAATAACTTTTGAATTTGCCTAAAGAAGTGGCCACTTCAAATCGGTACGCACTGTAGTAATCGTAACAACGCCCCCTGTTATCAAAATGGAAAACCATTAACATACGTTTTTAACAACAAATCTACCGTTAATCTACAATGAATTGCGAGTCATTAAGTTTAATTTTAAAAAGTGTAGACACAATGGAAAAATAAGCCATCAATAAAATTGTGCACAAATACCTAGAAAATCCGACTTTGGAGGGTTCAAATATAGCCAAATCACTTAAAATGGCTTCATCTACAGTGTGTAAAGTCTTAAAAAAAGTACAATAATAAATTATCCACTGAAATATAGATCAAAATTGTGAAAAAAACAGGAACTCGAGACAAAAAATTAAAGCAAAAAGTGCTAAGGTCTCTCAAAAAAAAAAAAAACCCCCAGGCTTATCAAACAATAATCGTGCCAAAAAAAGTCGAATTTGTAAAAATGTTGGGTTAAAGTCCTACCGTGCTTATTAATATCCAAATAGAACAGAAAAGAAAGAATCAGTAGCAAAAAAGTGTACCAGATTGCTGTGTGATCGGGATTTTACCAATTTTAAGGGCTGCATTGTTATGGATGATGAAAACACATCAATCCACCAAATTGCTCAAATCTTCGTCCAATCAAGAAGTATTGGCCAATTTTTAAACGCAAATTGAAAAAGTGTGCAGAAACAGTAAATAACCATATTTTGATGAGAATAAAGTGGAATAAATTAGCTTGAGAGTGGAAAGAAAAGTTGTGCAGAAGTTGATAGGAGGCATTAAAAGAAAAGCCAGGAAATTTATACAAAATAAGGACCCATAAACTTCGAATTATATTTTTTTTAAAGGTTAATAAATTACCTTTAATTTAATGTATAAAATGTTAATATATGTTGTTTCATTCAAAATTTATGGTCGCTTTAATACGTCCCGATTTTAAGTGGCCACTTCTTTATGAGTGTGGGGTTGCAACCCTAACCGGTTGGTATGAATGAATGATGGTCATTATTACCAGTTATCAATTACGTTAAATTTGTAATTGGATAGTAAGTTCTATAAATTAATTCTGATAATTTTTTTTTCAAATAAAAATTGTTTTTTCGACCTTTAAAATATTATATTTTGAGCAGGCTTGTTCTAGCTCGAGGTAATTTTCTTTTTTAATTACAACCATTATATTCTCATTGAGTAATTTTGAAGGAAATATTTTTTTTGCTTTAAATTTATTTTTTTATAATTATATATAATTATTTATAATTATATATCATTATACATAATTATATATAATTTTATCAAATTATATACAATTATATGTAAATTATTTTACTCGGGATCGTAAAAAGGACATTCTATAAACTTTAATAAAAAATTTCGGTTTTTGAAATCCGTGGTGTCCTTGTAAGGAAAACGGACATTACAATATTGTTTTAAACATTTTTGTTAACTTTTTTTTAAAAAAAATTGTTTATTTATAAATTTTTAACCTCCATAATTTCATCAATAATATTGTCACAGATAGTTTTTTCGTAAAACTTACGGCTTCCGAGTAAAAAAACATAAAAAAACTGTCTAGAGCCAACTATTTGATTTTTTGAAACTTTGAAAATTGATTGCTCAACAATACGAAAAAACACATCTCTAAAATTTTAACAGCGTTAAAAGGATATTCTAGACTTTAACACAATTTTTTTCTTTTAGAAATCCATGGTGACAATTGGAAAATTTTTTGTTGACTTTTTTTCAAAATTTTAAATCTTAAAATTTTAAAATTAAAAAAAATTAACATCATAAATTTAAAACAGAAAATTAATTTTCTTGAAAGTTATTTTATGAGATAGTCATGGGATAATCATTTAAAGGGACAGAGTATGTCTCTTTTTTAGGGCCCAAAAATATTTTTCAACACCTAATATATTTCTGTTTAAAGTGGAGGTGTATTTAAGCATGTGTTTGTCCCATATTATTTTTTTTTTCTTCGTTAATATTTTACCAGCTTATCTCTTTGAAAACATTTTTCATTTTGCGTGTGTATGTTTAAGTACAAGTGTGCATATGAGTACTTTTATGTTGTTAGCAGTAGTATATGAATTTTGTTTATTTAATGTGCGGGTTTGACAAATGTTTTCACTATTCGTTTTTTTTCAGTTGCTGTTGCCCTTTTTTGTTAAATATTTTTACTCAAGAGACATTTTTTAATTAATAAAAATAAACGTTATATGATAAAGTGGTAACATGCTTTTACTTTGAGCATCATTTGAAATTCAAAATATAAAAATGTTTGAAAAATGAAAAAAAAAACTATATCATCAAGTGGGAAACGAAACAAAGTTAAAGATTAAGTATGGTGACATATTATGAAAGAAGTCATATAAAACATTTTTAAGATTAAATTTGTTGGTTTGAACTTTTAGTAAATTTTTATCCTCAGATCAAAAAGCAAACTTTATCTTAGTCGTATTTTGGAATACCCTTCACAATAAGCAATTAAACCGTCCAACAAAAATGAAAAAAAAAAATTGTTAAACACGAACTGGATAATATACGTACGAAACTAGAGACTAAATGTAGTAAAACTGCATTTACAGTTTTACAATATCATTCAAAATTTTTAACAAAATATTTTGATAAAGTTTTCAAAGGACTTTTTTCACATTCGCTTATCCTGATATGGCAAAATAAAAAATTAGGGGAGATCCTCCTCTGTAACCATAACCTACACTCAAAATATTTTGTAGACAAAAACAAATGAAGAACATATTTAAAACAAAAAATAAAACATTTGAAAACCATCCCAGCATTATTCATTTCTTTTAACAAACATCAACATTTATTTTTTACTTTTAATAAAATTTTCTAAAAAAATAAACTTTGAACATTAAAAAATAACGTCACTTTCATTTTTTTACCAACAAATTCGAAAAAAATAACCTACGAAATCATTAAAAATTAATTACACAGCTCAACAAGAAAATGCGTATTGGATTCTGGTTAGTGATTTGGATGGTGTCTGTTGCGCTGATTCCAAATCCGGAGCCCAAATTTGTCTATCACATCAGGATTTTGAGTAATTCGCGGTTAAAGGGCCGAAAAATCGCATTTTTGACCCTTTTTAAAAGCTTATAAAATAATATCCTGACATTCAAATGATTTAGTATCAAGCTCATTCGAAAGCCTGTAATTTTCTCTTAAAGATAAGATAAAATTTTCTAAAAATTTAATTTTCTAAAATGGTAAAAAAATCATTGGCAAAAAACCTTCCATTTTTTCAATATTTAGTTTATTTACACAGTGTTTTTTAACAAATTTCCATACAAATTCATACGTAAATTTTAGATTTAAAGCACTTGTGGTTAATGATTTTTTTACCATTTTAGAAAAATAAATTCCAAGAAGATTTGATCTTGTCTAAAAGAGAAAATTCCACACTTTCGAATGAGCTAGATACCAAGTCATTTGCATGTCAGGATCTTATATCATAGGCGTTCAAAAATGGTCAAAATAGGCATTTTTTGACACTTTAACCGCGATTTTCTCAAAATTGTGACGTGATAGAAAAATTTGAGTGACCGTTTTGGAATCGGGGAACCAAACAATATTAACTTTTTTTGGTTTCATCCAAAACGCAGCGACAAACCTCTGATTTGTAGAGCGGTGTTATTGTTGTGTTATTTTTAACAACAAATTAAAAAAAAATAACTACGAAAACATTAAAAATTAATGATTTCGTAGGTTATTTTTGCAATTATTCTATTGAATTTTATTTTAAAAAATTGTTAATAAAATTTTTGGGGAATCGATCCCGCAATCAACTACATTCTGGCCAGACACTTTACCCATCGTGCCGAAATATAAATAATTTTTTGAATTTAAAATTTTATATCTACCAACACAACTAGGTAAAAACTAATGATATATCCTTAAAAAATGCCAACATAAAAAAAAATAAAATATCGTAAACAAATCATTAAAAATTAAAGAAGAATCACTTATTTTTACTTACAGAACAAAAATAAATGAATTTTAAAAATTGAATGCTAATGAAAGTCGTTATTTTTTTTTTTTGTTGTTATTTTTGAAACAAAGAACAGAAATAGTCATTTAAAAACACTGAACATTGAACAAATGTTTTTTCTTTTGAAAACGACAAAACGTAAAACTTTTTAAATAAACTACAAACAGTTATTGACATGATTTTTTGAGTGTAGGACAAGTAAAAATATTTCAGAAATGTTTTACAAAATGTATCCTTTAAGACTTTGAAGTCCTTTTCAAAGGAAACAGGATCTCCAAATAAAAAACTGTAAATGCAATTTTACTCCATTTTATCTCTTCTTTCAGACGTATATCATCCGGTTTATGTTTAACATTGGCTGTCGGACGGTGTTATGAGTTAAATAATTTTTTTTGTATTTTTTTTATAATTTTATAATTCATCCACGAAATTAAGAGATTTGAAATTGGTATTTTTTTAACTTACCATCATAATTTTCAAACGTGTTTTTAAAATGACTGTATAATTATGAATTTGTTTGCTCTATTTTCCTTTATCACTTGTTTTTAATTTACCACATTTTACAAATTTTGTGTAGTCTGATGACGGTTTGGTTTGTTATTTATATCAAATATTCTCTTTGCTTTTTAATAACGTTTATTTGTTGCTAAAAGATGACACACATTTTTGGTATACTTTTTTTATTTTTTTTGTTATCTCAGTTTGCTTGACACATTTCACAACAAGTTTGTGATGATTTTATTCAGTTCACTCACTATACCCAGACATTTTGCACCAACTACCACCAGTATATATATTTATTTTTGAAAATAATAAATACGTCCCACTAAAATATGCAACAGGAATTTTTAGATTTGCGATTTGTTTAATTTGATCTCACAAGAAATCTTCAGATGGAAGGAAAGAAAATTTATTAAATTCTATGTAATATATTTTATTTCATAAAAAAGGCCTACCAATTGTAAATATTTTAAATCATTTTTCTTAAAAAAAGTTTAAATAGATCAAAAATTTATAATTTAATATTATTACACAGTCCGACAAAAATGAAAAAAGTTGTTAAAAACGAACTGGACAAAACTAGAGACTAAATGTAGTTAAACTGCATTTACAGTGTTTCTTTTCGTGATACTGTTTCCTTACCATTTTAATTACACCGCTCAACACTCATTTTCCTGTTTGCTGATCAATTTTAGTAGACTGTGATTTCCTGATTCCAAATCTATTCTCCAAATTTTCCCATGTCCCACGTCCAGGTTTTTAGTTATTCACGGTTGAAAATGCGCAAAATTACGATTTTTGCATTATTTGAAAGCCTGCACATCAGCCATTTAGTGGAATACAAATTTGATATAAAGCGCAAAATTATAATTTGTCTATGGTCTCCAACATAGAATACAATTTTTTTCAAATTATTACGTTTGGTTGGGCTTTACTTGCGTTTTAAAATGATACTGTTAAAATTACCATTTTTGTAAAATTTACCTTAGATTTTTTATATTTTTCAAAGAAAAACTCCAAAAAAATAAATATTTTACAAAATTAGGCTTTCTGTGTTATTTTTTGTATAAACCGGAAGATATCTTGAATGGATTTAAAAGTCTATAAGAAAGAATAAACTTTTGCCTAAATTTTGTTTTTGTTTTAGAGCCTTTTAAAAATGGTGCTATTTCTGTTTTTTTTTTTTGACAGTGTTTTTTTAAAATGCATGTTTGACCAATAATAGTGCAACAACTTAAAATTTTTTTGATCATATTTTTGAGATCATAGTTCAATTCTACTCACACGCTTTATACCAGATTTTTATTCCACCCAGCGGCTGCTGTGCAGGCTTTCAAAAAAGGCAAAAATCGCGTTTTTTCGCATTTTCAACCTCGAATAATTCAAATTCTAGACGTGATGGAAAAATTTGGAGCACGGATTTGGAATCAGCGAGTCAAAATCTTTAAAAATTTTATATGAAACTTCAAATCGGAGCCAAAAACCTTCGATTTGTTGAGCGGTGTTATTTAATTATTTTTTAAATCCAAATTGTGATTAATTTTTGAAAAATTGTTTTATTCGACCTTTAAAATATTATATTTTGAGTAGGTTTATTCTAGCTCGAGGTCATTATTTCCTTTACTAATTAAAACTATGATATTCTCATAGAATAATTTTCTAGAAAATTATTTTTCTGTTTTAAATTTATTTCTGTAGGTCATTTTTTGCAACACTTAATAGACACTATTTAGATCCCATTGTCAAGATTGTTTAGCAAAAATAAAAACCCTATACAAGTAGCAAAGGGTCTTTAATGACAATCGTTAATGATCAAACTAAAATATTAATACATATTCGCCTCTACTCTTATTGGAAACTAGCTATACCCGGTCCGCGTTGCTGGCCCTAAGAAAAAAACTGCTTTATATTGCATCTTAATTTAAATATAGCTTCGGACAACATTAAAGCACGGGTCCAGCTAGTAACCTTTGGTTCCACCTTCGGTTAGCACTATCTATAGAGAAATATCAACAAAATCAGTTTAGCCGTTTTAACGTGATTTCGAAACAGACAGACATAAGGTTAAGTATAGTACAAAGGGGCGTGTCATTTAACGCATTTTTATCGAATCGTAATAGTCTAAAATTCCATGTTGCATCCTTGATTAGTACTATCTGTGCTGCAAATTTCATTGACATCAGTTTTGCCGTTTTTGTGTTATTGGGAAAGAGGAACAAATTTATGAAAAACGGGAGTGACATTTTATACCCTTTTGCCGAATCGCGCTCTACATATGGCCTACTGTTCCATCTCGGTTCTTACAGTGCTGACAGATTCGGCTTATACGTTTTTGCATGATTTCAAAACAGGCAGATATAACGTTCAGTATAAAACAAAGCGGCTTGGCAATTTACGCCTCTTTGTTCACAAAGGGCGTTGCAATTTTGAACACTTTTTCCAATAACGATCTTATATGGCCTGCATATGCACTTGGTTAGCACTGTATGTAGTAAAAATGTCAAGAAAATCGGTTCAGCTGTTTTTGCGTGATAGCGAAACAGGCAGACAACGTCCAGTATAGTACAAAGGGGCGTGACATTTTACGCCCCTTTTTCCAATCGTAGTATAACATGGCCTATAGTTCCATACTCGGTTAACACTATTAGTGCTGAAAATTTAATTAAAACCGAATCAACAGTTTTTGCGTTATTGCGGAGCATGCAGAAGTAACATTCAATTCAATACAAAGGGGCATGGCATTTTTCGCCCATTTGTCCGATCACGCTCTAATTTGGCACATAGTTAGTACTTGGTTAATACTATCGTTGGATTAAATTTCATCAAAATCGGTCCATCCGTTTTTTATTTATAGATGTCAATAGTAGTGCAATGTAAAAATTCGATTTTGACCACCCCTCCACCCATAGGCAAAAAAGCATGGCATTTTACGCCAATTTGTCCGATCACGCTCTAATTTGGCATGTAGTTAGTACTCGGTTAGTACTATCTTTGGTTTAAATTTCATCAAAATCGGTTCATCCAATTTGTATATATAGATGTCAATAGCGGTGCAATGTGAAAATTCGATTTTGCCACGCCCCTCCGCCCACAGGAAGAAAATTAAAAATCTGACTTCACAGTGTTACTCCCGTGGCTATTCTGAATATTCCCTGAAAATTTCATCAAGATCGGTCCAGCCGTTTTCGAGTCCATACGGAACATACATACATACATACCCACATACATACACACATCCATTTTTATATATATAGATTAGAAGACGAAAAATGTACTATCGTAGTACGATCACGATCATCAACCATCAACAAAATATTTTGTTGTTGTCGCATATATTTCTATTTACTATTTGTAAATTTTACAAAATATATTTTTAATATTTGTACTTGCCACTGGATGCCACTAGTGATAGCAAATGAAAGATGAGGATCTCCTCTAAATTTCCTATTTTATTATTTTTTACATTTTTACATTTTTGTCAGTAAAACGAGGTAAGCTACGTCCTTCCAAAAATGTATCCTTCAGTATCATTCAAATTTTTCAACAAAATATTTTGATAAAGTTTCCAAATGACTCTATTCACATCCTTTTATTAGTGTCCGACCGAACAGTTCGGCCAAAAAATGGTATTGGCCAAAAATTAATATTTGCAAGCATCTTTAACAGCTTTTTCAGATGGCCGTTTGTTTGTTTAGGCGATAGAAGACTATTCTGACTTTCAAATTTAATGGCGAGGACGAAGTTAAGCACCAATTTATATGTTCGGTAACCGAACGTTGGGCCAAATTGAAAAAAGTTCGGTTACCGAACTTCGAAATTGTGGCTTAACTTCGTAGTCGTTCTTAAATTTTACACTCAGAATCGTCTTCCATCGCCTCAACAATTCTACCCCATATAAAAAAAGTCCCAAATACCAAATTTTTGATTAAATGACGTTTTTGGCCGAAATGTTCGGTCGGACACTACCTTTTATCCGGATATCGCAAAATAAAAAATGGAAAAATTTATTTGTCATTACAAGTGTCAATCTAGAACAAGTACAAATATATCAAAAATCTTTTACAAAACGTATAATTTAAAACTCTCAACTCCCTTTAAAAGGAAATATGATCACTAAGGGCGGATTACTCAATGAAAAGTTATCTGCTAACTGCCGATTTAACGGAGCCTTATGTCAAAATTTGTATGAAAAAGTTAAAATTAACGGAGAGTTATTTTTTAACGGAGCATTGAGTAATCCAGCCTAAATGAAAAATTGTAAATGCAGTTTTACTCCATTTGATCTCTCTTTTAAGACGCATATCATCCGGTTAATGTTTAATATTGGCTGTCGGACGGTGTAACCCATAGATTTTCATCAAAACGACTTTGTGATCTTTGTTAAGGTTCAGTTTTATAAAAGTAACCATAAAAAAATTATTTGTTAGGATTTCTATTTTTACCGATCATTAAAATTTTGATTGTCTTACTCAGATAATGATTTTTTGTTAATAAAAATTAGTTTTTGTATAGAATTTTTGGGTAAAGTTATTTTTTAGTGAAAAAGTAGTTTTGGTAAAAAAATGATTTTGTTAAAAAAATTCCTTAAAAAAAATTTTTGATAAAAAAATTGATGAAAAAAAATTAATGAAAAAAAATTTGATAAAAAAAAAAAATTATGAAAAAAAAGTTTGATGAAAAAAAAATTTATGAAAAAAAAATTTGATAAAGAAAAAATTTTTGACAAAAAAATGAAAAAAAAAGTTTGATGAAAAAAAAAATTTATGAAAAAAAAGTTTGATAAAAAAAAAAAATTGATGAAAAAAAATTTGATGGAAAAAAATTGATAAAAAAAAAATTTGATGAAAAACAAAAAAATGAAAAAAAAAAAAAATTATGGAAAAAAAAAATTTTTTTTGAAAAATAATTATGTTACTTTATTCACCAGCTGGTGAAAGACGGTTTTCTTTACCACGAGGTGCATTATTATCCAAGTTACAAACCTAAGTTTGAAGGCAATTGATTAAATTAGACAAAAGTAATTTTAATGCCACCCTAGTAAATATCTTTAATAATATTCATTAATTTTAAATTCTTTAAATTTATCAAACACAAATAAAAATGTGTCCTCAAATATTCAACGGTTAACGGCAATTTCATTAAAATTACAAAAAGCGAAAAAAACTCCACATTTCCTAAAAAATAAAATAACATTAAACAGGCATAATAAATGGAAATGAAATATAAAGGAAAAACATCCTTAAACATGAACGTTTTTTTCTTTGTAAAAATAAATGGAGAACACAAAAAAATAAATACAAAAACAAAAGCTGTTAAGTAATTATAGATTAGGCAGCTTACGATTTACATAAACATCAAGTACAATTCAACAAAATACTTAAGTGAATATATGTGAGTTAGCATGTCCCGAAATCAGCAAATTTTGGAATTTGTTTAGGGTATACCTCTAGGGGGAAAATATTAAAAAAAATTTGATGGTCATCTTCAGGGCGCAACCAGCACAGCATTTTTAAGTTTTTATATAAAACTCCGTTGAATCCAAAAAACTCCAACTCTGTTTTATACAAACTACGTTTATATAAAAACTTAAAAAAATTAAATAAATTACACATTTTCTAAATTTCAAAACGTTGTGCTGGACCAAAATTATTGCAGGAAACCTTTATAAATATTTTTTCCTCAATGTACTCTACATAACGAAACTATTGGCATCAATTTTGAAAATAAAAAAATATTTTTTTTAACTAAATGCACTACGGCTGCAAACTTTAAGCGCTGGTTGCACCCTGAAGATGACTTCCAAAAAATTTTTAAATTTTTTTCCTATAATCAGCTCTTTTATAAGCACCGTTCTAGGGTTATGCACAAAAACTTTTCATTGTCAGGACACGCTAATGTGAGTGTATGAGTATTCCGATTTGTTTGTAGATACTTGTAACAAGTTTTTTTTTTTTATAAAAAAGAAAATATAAAAACCTTGTAGAATGACAGTAAGTGGAAAAGTATGTTTTCTGGGTGTGTATGTGTGTGTGTCGAGTGTGAGTGTATTTGCTAGAAAGAGGATGGTTTATGGTTTTGGCCTGTTGCTTCTTTGCGTGACCAAGCAGAAAATCAAATTCATGCCCATCATTATTATCATTATTACTATTATATCTTCTATTGCCTATCGTCATCATCTTGAGGGTGTTTTATTTTTATTCTCTTTCGTTATTGTTTTCGTCTTTAGCTTTATGTTTCTTTTTATATTTTTTTGTTGCCTTAAAATGATTGTCATTTGTTTAATCATGTTCAATAATTAAGTGTCATTGTGTCTAAATCAATGGACATTTGTAATGAATCATAGGCTTTAAGTTGCCAAATGATATTAGGTTTTTCGATTATACTCTTGATAAGATACAAGCAAGCCCTTTTTACGTCTACTTTCATTGATTCAATTGATTGATAGTATAATATTACCGTATATAGAGAGATTTTTCTATCATAAAATTTGTATTTCCTAACGATTTGTTTCCCTTTTTTTGATACGTTTGTTATTAATAATATCCTTCCCCAACAATTTTCTGAAATAAGTTTTTCTTACTCTTTTTTCTTAGAATTCCTTGAAAATATATACTTTTTTTTATTTAGAATTTTCCTGTTGTTTATCTTATGTAAATCAGTTTATATTAGTAAATACAATACTTTATATACACAGAAATAAAAATTTATAGGCAATTACACACAACAACACTTTCTATTGGTTACTAGATTATCTCAAATATAAAAGTTGAAAAAATTTATGGAGTTTTTAGAAACTACTAGAGAAGGGCCCGTGAGTGATTTTTGACTCACACTCACTCACGCTCATGACAGAATTTTTTTAATCACGCACACTCACTCACGAGCATATTTTTTCTACTCACACTCACTCACAATCACGTGAGTAAATTTAATACAACTCACACTTACGTGAACTCAAACCAGCTTCACTCACATTTACGTTGACTCACACTCGCAAAACTCTTATTTATACAAAAAAAATTCAAGAACTAAAATTTCAAAAATCTTAAAAAATTTTAAGCAAAATTTTAAGTTCAGCGAAATTTAAAATTTTTTTTTTTGCTTTTTTCGGACGAAATCTTAAGTTTAGCCAAAATTTAAAGCCCACAGAGAAGATAGTTTTCTAACGTAGACAATGTTTGATGCTTCGAGCAGTTTGGTATTGCATTTAAACGATTTCAATCTAGCGCTTCAAAGGTAATAGACGAAAATGTAAGAAACCTCAAAAATGTTGGAAAACTTCACATAACCTAAAAACACTTTCTGCTTAAAAATACATTCTGCTTTAACTTTTTTATACTCTCCAACCACAGTATGTAGTTATACTGTCTTTATCATTCCGTGTGTAACGCATTGAAATATCGGTCTAAGACCCCATAAAGTATATATGGGGCACTTTTTTTAGATTTTCCCAATTTGTTTACAGTTTTTAGTAATTTTGGAAAACTCCTTCGTGGTAAATTTTCAGACTTTTTTGATGACCCGTTTAAAAGATATCGAATTTTTAAAAATTGGGAATTTTGTTCCTGTACTCAAACTTCTTTTACTCATAACTTCTTTAATAATGGTCCAAATTTAATTTTTTTTTTTCAAAATTTTTGTTTTTTTACGTACTTAAAAAAAAAACAAGTAGAAAAGTTAAATTCGACTTTGCCGAATCTATGAATACCCTCCACAATGCTTTTTTCAAAGGATAGTACATTTTTAACAATAAAAAAAATTAACAATTTTGATAAGAAATATTTTATTTTAAGTAAAAAACTCTTTTTTTGTCATTTAAAAAACAAAAAGAAAAATTAAATTTTATTTTTTTTAGTGTAAAACTTTTTTCGAGTGTAATTTTTTTTTACTGTAAAAATATTTCTGAGTGAATGCACGTACGTATGTACACAAAATATTGACATTTTTGGAAAAAAAACAAAATTTTTTTTTTGAGTGTAAAATTTTTTTTTGAGTGTAAAATTTTTTTCGAGTGTAAAATTTTTTTATGTTTAAAAAGCCTTGCTTAAAAACTAAACAAATTAGAAAAGCATTGTTAAGTTACCACCAATGCTTTTAAAACTTGTTTACCACGTGGCATTTAAGATGAACCCAATCTGAAATTCGGGGTTTTGCTTATAACTTTTGAACCACTGGACCCATTGAGCTGAAATTCAATACCAAATAGACCTGAGGAACGATAAAGATACATGCCACGTTTAAGCAGTCTCATTATTGTCTTTCGAAAGTTATCGTGTTTTTTATCTCGTAAATTCGCGAAAAACCATTGCCGAAATTTACTCTTTTGCTCATAACTTTTGAACCACTTGATTTGGCTGGATTGCAATAACAACCTGACCAGGTAAATACCCAAAATATATGACAAACTTCAGTAGCCTCTGTAAAGTCTTTCAAAAGTGAGCGTGTTTTCTACGGACGAACAGGCAGACGGACGGACGGACGGACATTGCTAGATCGACTTAAAATCGATCGAGAATCATGAATATATGAATGACATACTTATATATACCCTCTATCACTAGACTGGAGGGTATAAAAAATCCCAAAATATTTTTAAAAGCGCTCTAGTATGCGATTTTTAAGTTTTAAAATTTAAATCTCATTTTTGAAAATGTTTGTACTCTTCGATTTTTTTGAAATTTTTTTGTGTACAACTTCTATCGATTCTACAAATTTTTTGCCCAGGAGGATCGTGGGATAACGATTATTACTATTTTTTAAAATTTTTTGAAAAAATTTTATTGAAATTTTCCAATCTTAAAATCATTAATAATGCTCCAATGGTGCGTCATAGAGGGGTCATTTATAAGACCGACCCCCATTAGTTTTTACGTCTTAACATTTCTTTGGAATAAACTAATATCCTATCTCCAATTTCTAAGGGGGCTCCCACACAAAACGACATTTTTTAAAATTTGCTCCAACCGCTTTAACTGCCCTAATAATGCTCTTAGAGCAACAAAATGTATGACCGACCCACAATATTTTTTAGTCCAAACATTTTCTCTGAACATACCTACCCTCTATCTTTAACCCTAAAGACGGTCCCCATACAATTTTTTTTTATTTTTATTTTCTAATTTGTTTTATAAAATCAGCTTTTACCGGTCTAACGGTGCGTCCGAGAGGGGTCATTAGTGAGACCGACCCCCATTTATTTTTACCCTACAACATTTTTTTAAAACATACCTACACCCAGAAAAGTAACTATTTACGGTTATTCAATAAGTTTTTAGTTAAAGTTGTTTTAAACGTTTTATCGTTTGTTTTTCAATGAAAATAAAATATTGAACGATTTATACAGTTGTTAAAACAATAAACTACAAAAGTTACGGAAAAATATTTTTATCAGTTAAATTATTTGTGACTGATTATACCGTATAATTTTACAGAAGTACGGTTTTTGTAGTTTGTTATTCAAAAAATTTTATTTTTACTTCATAAAATAAAAAATTGTAAACAGTTAAAATAACCGCAATATCGTTTGTTTTTACGGAATGTCTAGTCATTTATTAACGTTCAAAAATAATTGAAAAAGTATGTTGTTTCAAATGAAATATAAGTAGTCCGTTTTTAAAAGGAAAAACGATTGTTTTAAACGTTTTTCAGTTGAATTTACTTACAAAATATTTTGAGTGTACGCTCTATCTCCACTTCCTAAGTAGGCTTGGGAAAATCTAAAAAAAAAAAATTTCAAAGTGTCCGATTTGACATGGAATGCCCCATATATTATTGATCCATGATCGATTCTAAGACATTTTAGGAATGTCCGTCCGTCTGTCTGTAGATAACACGATGCAGTTCGAAAAAAAAAAGGAGTCTAACTCCTGAAAAAGTTCCCCCTTGAAGAACTGAACCAACCTCTGAAAAAATACACTTTTTTACATGTTTTTTTGAATTTTTGTTAAATAAATGAAACATTTGGTATATTTACCGCGATGGAAAGGTGCTCTCAACGTCCCCCACTGACCCCATCCCCCCACCACCCCCAAAAAAACGCCCCTATTTTTTTTTAATTTTTTTCCATTGTGGAGGGTATAAAAGATTCGGCACAGCCGTATTTTACACTCTCACTTGTTTGTGTTAATATTTACTCTAAACGGCAACTGAGCCGACCCCGACGATATCAAAAAA
Source organism: Pegoplata infirma (assembly GCA_963921195.1). Taxonomy (NCBI): domain Eukaryota; kingdom Metazoa; phylum Arthropoda; class Insecta; order Diptera; family Anthomyiidae; genus Pegoplata; species Pegoplata infirma. The sequence continues at coordinate 6,010,394 of OY992536.1, read as the reverse complement.
TCTTAAAATCGAAAAAAGTAAAATTCATTTCACTTCATTTGCTTTGGAAGATGGCATACTTCAATTTGGTTAACACATTTTTTTTAAAGTGTATAAATAAAATCGAATATCATATATTGACGTAGTATATGTATGTATTTTGTCAGTTGGTTGTATGTATGACACTGATCAATATTAGCAGATTTTGTTATCAGAATTTTTTTGTTGTTACCTTTCAGCTTCACACTTCAATAGGTTTTTATCAGCTCTTGTACTCAACTAAACAAAATATATACACATATTTTACAATTTATTCCCGGTGCGGTTGAAGTTCATTTTAAAATTCATACACTCACAAAAAATACAATAGTTTAATTGAAAAACTAAGTAATAGAAACTGATTAAAAATTTTTGAAAAACATGAAACATAATTAAATTTTTTAAAGAGACTCCAAAAAACAACAAAACATATATTGCAAAATAAAGACATTTAGGGCGGATTACTCAATGAAAAGTTAGCTGCTAACTGCCGATTTAACGGAGCCTTATGTCAAAATTGTATGAAAAAGTTAAATTTAACGGAGAGTTATTTTATAACGGAGCATTGAGTAATCCAGCCTTGGAGTTCTGAAATTTTCAGTTAAGTTTCAGTTAAAAAAATTTTGCAGGTGTATAAATACATTTGTGTAACGGTTTTATACATACATTGAATGTGGCATATAATAGACTGCTTCTTTTTTTTTTTTTTTTTTTTTAATGGTAAATATGAATTTGTTGTACTCATCTTTGGTCTGCTTAGACCTCCGAGAAAAAGAAAAAAAGTCGTTAAACACGACCTGGATAATATACGTGCGAAACTAGAGAGTAAATGTAGTAAAACTGCATTAACAGTTTTTGTATTTCGTGATCCTGTTTCCTTATAAAAGGACTTCAAAGTTTGAGAAGATGCATTTTTGTAAAATATTTTTTAAATATTTGGACTTGCCAAGAATGTCACTAGTGATGGCAAATGAAAGAAGAGGATCTCCGCTAATTTTCCCATTTGATTATTTTGACATATCAGGAGAAAGCAGTTAGGTAGTGTCCTTTCATAACTATCGCCTTAAATATCATTTAAATATTAAACAAAATATTTTGATAAATTTACATTATTTTTCCTAATATGGCAAAAATAAAAAAAAATGGAAAAATTAAGAAAGATAATATTCTTTCATTTGCAACCAATAGTGACATTATAAGACAAGTACATATATTTAACAAAATGTCATCCTTTAAAAATTTGAATTTTTAAAAGGAAACAGGAGCACGAAATGAAAAACTTTAAATGCAGTTTTCCAAAATTGTGGACCAAACACGAGATGTGAAATTTTATAAAATTTATGTAGTAAGATTAGAAAAGATCAGACTAGATGTAGTTCCGTTTTTAATCAGGTAGTGCATTACATGTATCCAAATTTCTAATTTTAACTTAGGAAATGTAAGACACACCCCCAGTTTCTGTAATACGAACGCCATTCGTTCGTGACGAATTTGTGTGTATTTTGTTATTATAACAAAAACAAAATACATGCAAATTTGTAGCAGACGAATGGCGTTCGTATTACAGAAACTGGGGGACAGTCTAGTATACATATAGCAGAATTACACAATCAAGTTTACTTTATGTCTTTTCCAATTTTCATTTTTTTTTTATTTGTTTGTTATTCTTGTTGTATTCAATTCCTGGGTTTTGTATAAATTTTATAATATATGTTTCACAGTGGGAGATTTCGCAAATTGGTTGGAATTAATTCAGCCATTCAAGAAGTACTGGACCAACTGCCATGAAATTTGATAACTGAGAATCCCCAAAGTACCTTTTGCTTACGAACACTTTTAACGCTTGCCTTTTTTTTTGTTGGTCATCAGATTTCCTCGAAAATTATATGTGGACAATGTGCTAGTACCCAGAAAAAAAATAATCGAGATTTTGGAAGCACTGCATACAAGAATGCACTTCTGTAAGCGAACGAATTTTGATGTTGTTGTTTTTTTATGACATTCGCTTACACAGCTGCATACCGTATGCAGTAGTGTAAGGGAGAGATTTTGTTGGCTTACTAACCTGCATACCGGTGCATAAATTAGATCAGGTTTAATCGGACGGATACAATTTTATCCGAAAATGGGTTTATATAATTAGATCCTTCAAATTTTTACTTTTTTTGGCTCACTTTGTTCAAAATATGTTAATAATTTTTACTAGTTTGAAAGAGAACATTACGTAGATGAGTTAAAAAGGCGGTATAAATATTGCTCCCACCAGCACCATCCAAATTTTTGGCCTAAAAATAAATTTTTACCCACTGTAAAAAAACGCACGCCCTGATGAGCCTGTAATGGCAGGCGTGAATGCTATACCATGTAATTGGCTTACTCCGTGCGAGAATTTTAACACCGCATTTATTGTTGGCGTGGCAGCAAAAATCGAAAAATATCATATTTTTGAAAATTTTGAGAAAGGAAATTGGGAATTTGGGGATACATTTGAATTCTGTAGGGGCATCTTTGGTACAGTTAGAGCGATGTGAGCTGGTTTCATAAAAATGCCATTTTGTATGGGAGTCCCCTTATGGAGTGAATAGATAAGGAGGGCGTTTGTTCAGAAAAAATGTTGGTGTGTATGTTGCCCCTCTTCAAGCAAAATACTGAATGACAAAATTATTTTAAAAAAATTTCCAAATCTCCCACTGTGCAATATACCTTTGGCTCATACTTCGTTCGATATCAATCACCTGAGACCTTTTGCTTAGAGGTGTTGTAGTGGTTGCTGTATGTTGTGTGTATGTTGAACATTTGAATTAGATTTTCATTTTAAATTCTATATAGTAAAAGTGATCCCTTGTTTATGAACCCACAAAATACACACGCATACATAAGTATGATAGAGTGGTCTGAAAAGTTGATTTTGAAGAATACTTAACTATGAATTGGCTATGTGATTTATGGGTAAACAAAACTATTTCCTATGATATGTTATCTAAAATTCTAAATAATTGCTGTAAATTGAACTGTAAGTGACGAATATATAAATCATAAAATTATAAAAAAAAATCGCGAAAATTTAGAAAAACTAAATAAGAAGAAATCAGAAAAAATTATCAAAATACAGAAAATATCCGTAAAATTAATTAAATATCCGTCTATTTAAGAAACACATCAAAAAATCATCAAGAAGTTAATAAAAAAAAACTCAAAAATTGTTAAAGAAAATCTGAAAAATTTATCAAAAACTAAAAAAAAATCAAAAAATCTAAAATTCAGAAAAATCTAAAAAATTTTATTGTGGAGGTTATTTTTGTGGGATTTTTTTTTTACCCTCCCTAAATACATCAAATAGTTAAGAAAAAGCGGGAAAATAAAAAAAAACTGAAAAATTTAACAAAAACTAAGAAAAAATCTAAAAATTTATTGTACAAGTGGTAGTTTTTTGTTCAGCCCACCCTAAAGAAAATACAATACATTTCAAGATGGATGAATAGATATACAGCTACTCGTATAATTCAATATCCCTATTTTTCAAATTTAGAAAATTTTCTTTAGAAATAATAAAACGGGAAACCTTACAATTTCGCTTTTGTGGTTTGCAATGAAATGAAGCAGTTATTATTGTTAACAAGATTTTTGATTTGAATGCGTTTAATTTTGTGTTTTTTTTTGTAGATTTAAATGCGAGAAAGTTTTGTGCGACAATTTTATCATGAACAGAATTGGAGCATTTTAAATTTATGAAATTTGAAATTTTTGTTTGTGACACCTCGAAAGATAGATCTAGGGCACCACAAAGTAATATATTTATGATCGAGACTGAGTAAATTATAAATGTCCTACGAGGGTCGATTTGGAAAATTAAATTTTTCAAAAATTTGTTTAAAAATATTTTTACGTTGATTTTTTCTAAGTTTAAACATTAAAAATTTAAAAAATGGTCCAATAGTTGTTATTCAGTAATCAAATAATTTTCCAAAAAACCCAAGAAATCCGAATTTTTGACCTACATTTCTTTTGACCAACAATTTTTTGTAAATAAAGAAAAATTTTAATTATTTTAATATCTAATTACTAGGGATGAGATTTTCATGCAATAAAAAATCGAAAATATGCGCTTAAAATACAAAAAACCTAAAAATATGCACCAAAAAATAAAATGAGTGCAATAAAAATCTTGTTTTCATAGGAAAAACTTTTCAAAAAGCAAAAAGTAACGCCGGGTTTAAATAGTAACATTTAAAACTTTATATAAGCAAGATTTTTTAGAAATTAAGACAATCTATAAATAATAATTTTAAAGAAAAAAAATAATTTTTCTTATTTTCAAAATAAATTTTTAAATTTAAAATAGTTTTTGAAACATATAAATTTCAATTTGTGATTTTGCTAATTTATGCCGAAATATGCAAAAATATGCACTTAAAAGTTAGAAATATGCACAAAATATGCATTTAAAACCAAAATATGCAAAAATATGCATTTTCACCAAAATATTCAAAAATGTGCAAAAACAAATCGATGCCATTTTAATGCAAATTTCTTGATTCGGCAATATAATTGGCCGATATCACTTTTGGACTATCGTCAAAAAACATGCATTTGCATGGAAATCACATCCCTACTAATTACCACACACTTAGGTCGGATTACTCAATGAAAAGTTAGCTGCTAACTGCCGATTTAACGGAGGCTTATGTCAAAATTTGTATGAAAATCCAACCTTAGGGGTACTAATATTAATAAACAATAACATATTTTCTTTGTTTACAAAAAATTGTTGGTCAAACGAATTGGAGTTCCCAAAATGCGAATTTTCTACTTGAATAAATTTGTATTGTAATGGATTCGGCAAGTCGAATGAAATTTTTTTACTTGTTATTTTATTTTAATTCACCCCGCCTTTATTCACATTTGATCTCAAGTATATTAAAAGTTTATTACTCATTATAAAATATTTACAATAATGCATCAGTTAAGAATTGTAAATTTTCAAATTGTTTATGTTCAAAAGTTCACTTACTATGAAAAAATATCTTTCATTGTGTCTAAAGTTTTGAGAAAATTTTTTTGAGGAATAATTCATAATAAAACAAACGTTTTGAAATATTCACAGAATTTTGGCATAAATGTAAATTTTTAACATATAAAATCGAAGAAAATACCATCAATATTGATTATTAGTTAAACAAAATATTTAAATTTGCACGGATATATGAACAAAACAACAAATTTATTTAAAACTGAAGTTCTCAATCTTTTTTGTTGTTCCTCGTTTTGTTTTTAGCCAACAATCAGATGATGCCTTTGTATCGTGATATAATTTTTTGATGATATTTTTTCTATCATACACCGTTTTTAAAATATTCGCGTTTAAAGATTCCAAAAACATCTAAATTAGTACTTTCTGTAGTTCCACTGTAACGTATTCGAAAGTTGGCACCAATAAAATTTATAGTAAATGGATCTTCGAATCCGAATCAGGCCTTAAAACTTATCTAGTACGATCCATTTTTGTTTAATTTACTGTTTTTTATGATCTTTTTATGTTATTTAAAAAGTAATTTTATGTCTTTTAAATAACAAACTCGAACCTTGTGATTCCAAATCCGTATTCGATTTCGAAATTTGAAAAATGCAATTTATTTGCGTTTTGTGGCTCCACTGTTATGATTTATTGCGTTAAAGCCAAAAAATTGGGGTATTTATATGAAATGGACTTTTAGAATCCAAGTCTGTCATCAAAAACGCTAAAGCTTGTTTTGTTTTTGTTGTATTCGTGTTTAAAAATGTATCAAATTTGGTATCACACAAAATACAATTTCATTAGGAGTTATTTCATGGCTGTATTTTGCCTGGGTGAGTATCCAAATAATCACTGTCATGCATAATGACCATCGATGAATATCGTTAACTAATAGCAAAAAGTTGGTGCGAATTTTCGAGGTGATAACGAGAAAAATTATAAAAAAAATTTAGGAGGGTACTTTTAGTCCTCTACACGCGGTTTTAGTTCGCGGTTTTTAGAAAAAAAATATTAAAAATATTAAATATTAAAAAAAAAAAATTTTTCAGAAAAAAAAATTCCACAAAAATTTTAGCTTATCAATTTTGGTCCATGGATAGGCTGACCAAACGTACTGAATTGATCAGTACATGTACTGATTTTTGGGCACATGTACTGATCAAAAAGCGATGTATTGATTTGTACTGATTTTTTGAAATATGTACTGATTGTACCAGGGTTGGCAACCGATACCCACCTAGAATAAAGGTATTTGGCTATTGTACCACAACCAATAAAGATATGGATATTTTCAAAAGCAATTATGAAAGCTGAGGAAATTTCTAGTATATTAAATGTGTCACTTCGTGTTTTTACCGGTTTGTTTTCGAAATATAGGTCAATACACTCAAAATAATTCTACAGTAAAAGGTTTAGTAAGTGATATTGTACCAAAATCTACTAATTGGTTACTAATTTTAGTATCTTCAAAGTACTAACATTAGTAATTTCTACTAGTTTTGACTAATTTTAGTTAAAAATTTTAGTATTGGTTACCAATTTCTGCACTAGGTCCTTTTGGACTAAAATTAGTTAAATTTTTAGTATTGAATACCCACGTTTTTTTTTTGGTGTACCTTTATAATACCGTTTGAAACGGTATTATAACGGTATTGGCCTATGTAACTAAAACGAAATGGTAGAAACACGAAGTGACACATTTAAAATACTACAAATTTCATCAGCTTTCATAATCGCTTTTGAAAATGTTCATATCTTTATTGGTTGCGATACAATAGCCAAATACCGTTATTCTAGGTGGGTATAGGTTGCCAACCCTGGATTGTACTGATTTTTGAACATTAAAAAATATTTTATTCAAAAATTCTATACAAAAACTTTAATTTCAATAAGTCGTCGAGTAGTTTTCAATATCATAAGTCTGGCAATGATATAATTTCTATTGAATTAATTCCAAGGAGCTTAGAGTTCACGAATCCAAGAGGTTCCTTTACGCAAAATGGATCTGAGCACAGAATCTTTAAGGTTTTTTTATAACGAAAAGTTTAGAGAATTTTTGGAAAGATAATGTAATTGCATGAATCCAAATGATTCTGGGATATTTCATAAGGTAATGTCATCAGCATTTTTTAGAAAAAGCGCTCAGAACATTAGGGCTATTTAAAAAAAATAACGTGTTAATTATCTGGAAAGTTTTCTAAAAGGAAGAGTTATCAGAACTTAAGCGAGAAAGTCTGAGAATATTAGAAAAATTTTAATTCTACAAACCCGATATTTTTTCTACTCTGAAACGAAGTCAACTAAATTTTCTGCAAAATGACGAAGTCAACAAAATTTTCTGTTTGAAGCCAACTAAATTTTCTGCAAAATGACGAAAACAGCTTATGGATGTTGTTTTTTTAACAGTTGTTTTTACTAAGATACTAATTGACTCCAAGTTTGTTATTTTAACCGAAATTTTTTGAGTGTTGAAAAATTTCTTCAGTGTTTTCCCATAGGAAAAAATTTTTAGAGAGTTATTTTAAGAAAAAAAATAAAAACTTGGGCGTACTGATTTGAGTTCAGAAAAAAATGGTCACCCTATCCATGGAAGCATTTAAAAACCAGAAAATTTAAATCGCACTCAAATGGTGCATAAGGCCGATTAAAGTACAGGAAAAATAAAAAATAGGCGGGTATCTTTTTTTTTATCAAAAATCTAACTTTTCTGGTTTTGATATGCTTAAATTGACCAAAATTCATCAGCTAATTTTTATACCCTCCACTCTAGTGATAGAGGGTATATATAAGTTTGTCATTCCGTTTGTAACACATCGAAATATTGATATAGGACCCCATAAAGTATATATATTCATGATCCTCGATCGATTTTAAGTCGATCTAGCTATGTCCGTCTGTCTGTCTGTCTGTCTGTCTGTCCGTCCGTAGAAAACACGCTAACTTTTGAAAGACTTTACAGAGTCTACTGAAGTTTGACATATATGTTGGTCATTTACCTGGTCAGGTTGGTATTGCAATCCAGCCAAATCGGACCAGTGGTTCAAAAGTTATGAGCAATAGAGTAAATTTCGGCAAGGGTTTTTCGCGAATTTACGAGATAAAAACACGATAACTTTCGAAATACAATAATGAGACTGCTGAAACGTTACATGTATCTTTGCCGTTCCCCAGGTCTGTTTGGTATTGAATTTCAGCTCAATCGGTCCAGTGGTTCAATAGTTATAAGCAAAACCCCTAATTTCAGATTGGGTTCGTCTTAAATGCCACATGGTAAACAAGTTTAAAAAACATTGGTGGTAACTTAGCAATGATTTTCAAACTAGTTAAAACTAAACAAGTTTAAAAAGCATTGGTAACTTAAAAATTACACTCGAAAAAAATTTTACACTCAAAAAAAATTTTACACTCAAAAAAATTTAGTGTTTTTTTACAAAAATGTTAATATTTTGTGTACATACGAACGTGCATTCACTCAGAAATATTTTTACAGTAAAAAAACATTACACTCGAAAAAAGTTTTACACTCAAAAACAAATAGTAATTTTTCTTTTTTTTTTTTTTAATGACAAAAAAGAGTTTTTTACTAAAAATAAAATATTTCTAATGAAAATTGTTAATTTTCTTCACGTTAAAAATGTAGTATCCTTTAAAAAAGACATTGTGGAGGGTATTCATAAATTCGGCAAAGTCGAATTTAACTTGTTTTTTTTTTTGGAATTTCTTTCTTAATACGATTTATTTTAAAATTTTTTTAAATATTTTTTTTTTTTTTTTTTAATATTTTTTCCAAAAACCGCGAACTAAACCCGCGTGTAGAGGACTTAAAGTACCCGCCTAAAAATTTTTTATAATTTTTCCCGTTATTATCTCGAAAATTCGCACCGACCTTTTGCTATAAGTTATCGAGATTTGCAAATATGCATTTCAGCGACCTACCCTAATGACCACCCATAAATCTATTATAGCAAAAATTAAGAATCCCTGTATTGAACATTCACACTAGCAGTAATAATAATAATATTCCCACACACATTAAAAAGTTTTTTATAAACAAAAAAAATATTCAGTAATTAAAATCGAAAAAATTAAAAAGAAAATCAAGATTTTTATATAAACCATATAGATTTTTGCTTGTTTATTTTTGGTTGTTAGACTTTTTTCTTTCTATTTTGTTTATATGATCTCAATTTACAATTTGTTTATACAATTGAGAGATTGTATTAATCTACTTAAATTCAAATGAATGCCAAAACAACAACAATAACAACTAAGTACACGTACTTTCAGATACTTAAATAAAAAAGCCAAAATACTGGTGTTTCTACTCATCGTTCTAGTCTTTTTTTATGTGTGAAAATAACATAAAATCAAACCAATATATAAAATATTTCTCCGAATTCTACGTATTCCATACACAGAAAAAATAAATAAAATTGTGTAAATTTTTAATACCATTAAATAAAAAATTACTCAATTTTGCATCAGTAAATGATTTAATGGTATTGAGTAAACATTTAATTAATATTTATTAAATGTATGCAAAAAAATTTGAGTAAATTTTTAATTGACACAATTAAAACTTTACTCAAAAATTTTCGTTTTTTTAATAAAGTTTTTAAATGTGTCAAGTAAAAATTTTCTTAAAATTTGTCAATTTCAAATATATTTTTGTCTTAAAGACACAACAAAATTTCATAAAAATGATTTCAAACTTTCATATACATACATATACAAAAAACTATAAACTAAACAAGAATTCAAAAAAAAATCTAAGAGAATAAAATAAAATAAAAAAAAAAAAAACTATTAAATGTTTATTAAATTAGTAACTTAATTTTTTTTAAAAAACTTTTGAGTAAATTTTTAATTGCATCAATTAAAAAATTACTATTTTTTTTTTTAATTTAAACAAGTGAAATTTTTTACCCCCGATTTGTTTCTGTGTAACATGAGTTTCAGTAGATATTGCAGATACATTTAAATAAACATTTTGATAAATGTTTTAAGTATATTTTACTTTTATGTGGCTTTGATATTTGTTTAAATTTTTCAATTTTATATAAACCAACCACACTTGTTGTATGTACAAAGTAGGAAACAAGTCAATTTCGTTGCAGATAATAAAATTTATTTAAGAATGTTTTTTTATTATTATTATTGTTGGAAAAAATACCATTGAGTTGACATAAAAACTTTGTTAGGAATTCTCTTATAAAATTTCTAGAGTAATGAAGTGTTTACATAAATATTTTTTTGTTTACTTGTTGTTTTTACTTGTTGTATAAAAAAAATATATTGTCTTGTTAAAAGAGGATTATCCAAATGGATGTTGTAAATCAAATATTAAGGGTATTTAGGATTTTGTAGTAATTTTTTGTATACCCTCTACTAACACGTCCCAAGTTACGTTTTTTTTAGCTAAAAAGGAGAAGGTAGGAAAATATTACATAGTTTAGTCCCCAAGGTCCAATTGTAGGACTTTGATTAGCCTAAAGAGCTACTTTACAATAGAGCACATTTTAAGACAAATTTAGCTTAAAATTATAAAAAAAAAATAAGTTCTTATCTTTCCAACTTTAAGACGCTTCACAATTTAAAGGTGGTATAAATAACCAATTTTTAATAAAAATAAAAAAAAAAAAACAATAACTCTATTAATTTAAAATTGCTGAGTCAACGTATAATTTCATAATATTTAGTGATAAATTTCGAAATCATAGATTTCTTTTTTTCTTTCTCACTTCTTTTAATTAATTAAAAATATAATTATTTGATGTTAGTACAAAGACAGTATTGAGTAAAAACAGCTCAATTCAACCGAAAAAAGTAGCATTTTTGACCTTACCACTTTCGAATTTGATGAAACTTGGAATATAGTTGGGCCCTTACAAAAAAATTATAGTGCTAAAATTATGGGCTTGTGGTAGTTTTTCTTCCCGAGATATGGGGTCTTGAAAATTGTGAAAATCGTATATATTAAAAAAAACTTTTCTGACATAAATAAAGATATCTCAAAAAGTAATAACGATACAGATCTCGTAAAGATTTCAATTAATCCCAGCAAAACTTAGATTACCAAATAAGGTATAAAATAAGGTATAGGATCTCTTATTTTATACATTGCAGCATTGATGATTTTAACAGGCGATGAGACTCAAAGTAATGCATCCACATTATCACAAAGAATACCAGTAAGGTATAAAATAAGTCATAAATTTATAACGAAGAATACGAGTAAGGTGTAAAATATATGATATTTTATAGGTTCCGAGAAATGAAATAATATAGCATACCAGAAGATAATATATAAGGTGTTACGAGTAGTGAAAAAGTAATTTTTTATTAAATTTACTCACGTGATTGTAAGTGAGTGTAAGTAGATAAAATATACTCGTGAGTGTGTGTCGTTAGAAATTTCCTGTCGTGAGCCCATCTCTAGTTTAAACTTATGCATTTTTTTATAAAATAATAATTTTTTATGTTATTGTAATGCATTATGCATCCAATTATAAATAATGCATTATTTCAAACTTTCAAATAATACATAATGTAACCAAATATAAGTCATCCATGATTGAATGTTTAGAAATAATAAATATGAAATACATTTTTTCCAATAATCATGCATTACGTAGCAAATTATTAGTAATGCATTATTTTTCACTTGAAAATAATACGTTGTGGAACAAATGTTTGGTAAGCCATCATAAAATAATGCTACAAATAAGTTATATACATTCCCTGGTAATGTGTTATATAATCACTACCCACTACCAAAGTTTTGCTGGGTAATAACCGATTTTTAAAATTTTTATTAAAAATTAAAAAAAAAACAACAACCTTAATAAACCTAATCTACGAGAAAATTTGTCATCTACTAGAGGCGAAAAAACTTTATTTAAAATTGCCGAATCAACGTATAATTTCATCATATTTAGTGATAAATTTTGGAAACCATAGATTTCTTTTTTCTTTTTTAATTTGTTGAATTAATTAAGAATATGAATAATTAATGTTTGTAGAATGATAGTATTACAATATCTTCTGAAGAATTCTGGTGATGGAAAAATGGAAAACAACCGAAACGATCTACAATTTGTTCCTGAAAATACATAAAAATTTTGAAAGCAAACCTTATGAGTATTTGTTGTGAGAACATCCCAATAAAGAAAGTACACTCACAAAAAAAACAAGAAAAAAAATTACAAGAAAAGTTTGTAACTTTTTTTCAATGTTGGCAGTCGAAACGAATAACAGTATCGAAATCGGTATTGGTATCGTTTTTTTTATTTATTTCGGTATCAGTTACGGTATTTGAGTTAAATCGGTTACGGTATTACCTATACCGAAACGTCAATACCGGTAAATGCTAAAAATATAAAAAACGTATAAAAACTTAAAAAAAAAAATTTTTTTTTTTTAAATTTTAATACTAAGCACGTAACTTCCTCTAAAATATGAACTTCCTCTAAAATATGAAAAAAAATTTTAAAGAGCGTTTTTAGGAGGTCAGCTGGGGACGTTGCCGGACCACACCTACAGAAGGGGCAAGCCGAGAAAATTGTAATTTTCTTATCCCCCTATGCAAAAACAAGTAGAAAAGTTAAATTGGAATTGCACGATTCCATGATTACCATCCACAATGCCCTTTTAAAGTAATAGTTAATTGTCTAAGGTAAAAAAAATTAACAATTTTTATTAGAAATATTTTATTTTGAGTAAAAAATTTTTAGTCATTTTTGAAAAAAAAAAAAAATATGCCAAAATTTTTTTTTTAGTGTAAAATTTTTTCGAGTGGAAGTTTATTATACCCTCCAACTACAGTAGGAGGGTATACTCACTTTGTCATTCCGTGTGTAACGCATCAAAATAATGGTCTAGGACCCTATAAAGTATATATATTTATGATCAGTGATCGATTCTAAGACATTCTAGCGATGTCCGTCCGTCCGTCCGTCCGTCTGTCCGTCCGTCTGTCCGTCTGTCCGTCTGTCCGTCTGTAGTTAACACGATGCAGTCCAAAATAAAAGAGCTAGACTCCCGAAATTTGGCACGAATATGTCTTATGTTCCTAGGCAGGTTAAGTTCGTAAAGGAGCAAAATCGGACCAGGGGGAAAAAAGTTCCCCCTTGAAGAACTAAACCAACCTCTGAAAAATACCATATTTTTACATGATTTTCTTTGTTTTTGTTTAACAAATACAACATTTTTATGCTACAAGAAGTTCAAAGTCCTGCATTTGGACCCACAGAATTAGAAAATGTCGTTTTTTCGGTCCGCCCCCCTTTTATGGGCGTGGAAATTTTTTTTTTTTTAAATAATGATAAACTTGTATTTCTTTAGAGCAAAAAGTATAAGAATGAATTCTTAAACACATATTCGAGAAGAAATGCCCCCCCCCCAATTACCACTACCGACCCCCCCCACAAAAAAAAAATAAAACGCCCCTGCAATTTTTTTTTTTTTATTTATTTGCATGTTGGAGGGTATAACAGATTCGGCACGGCCGAATTTAACACTCTCACTTGTTTTTATTTTGTTTTAGTCTAAAAATATTTGTGACAAAATACTTTATTAGTATTTCTCTGACTCATCAATGTTTTTAAAGCTGGTTTAACGGTTTTTTCAACACGTGAATTTAAAGTGAAACCAATCTGAATTTACGGTTTTCTTAATAACTTTTATACCACTGGCAGGGGCGTATCCAGGATTTTATTTCGGTGGGGGCCCAAAATTTTTTTTAAATTTTTTTTTAAAAAAATTTACATAACAGCACATGTTTAAGAATTTTTCTCCATCTTTCCTTGAACTGAATGTAGCACAATCAGATTCTTCATTTTTGTGTTTAAAACTTTTGGGGGAAAAAAAAAATAATTTTGAGAGACTTAATCCTTTTTTAAATTGTGAATTGTATTAGATTCTGATACATTTTAACAAAGAAGATTATCAGAATCTGACTTTTTTTCAAAGAAAAGTCTAAGATTCTATGGCAATTTTCAGTTAAGCCAGTTTTTTTTATAGAAAAAGTCAAAGACTCTAAATCATACATATTTCTAATGGAAAACGTTTCTCGGGAAAAAGTCACTTTAGAAAATGATTCTATAAACATATTCATAAAATATTTTTCTAAAAGAAAATGCTCTGATTGTAAGATATTTTCCCAGAATCTGAGATATTTCTAGTCTAGCACATTTTCTCAGATTCTGAAACATTCTACACAAAAAGTTTTAGATTCTGAGAAAATCTTCGCTTTTCTATAAGAATAATAATTTAGATTCTGAGACCTTTTTAACCCTTTCAGACATTTTGTCCAATATAATGGACATTTGGTTTGCTATGTTTGAAGTCTTGTAGATTTGGCACAAATGAAGCGATTTTGACATATAGTACCGTTTTCGAAAGAGAATTTACTTAACTTTATATACATGTGATTTACACAGGAAATTTTCCATTAGTTTTTGTTAAATTAAGTGGTATTCAATTTTTTTTTTATTATTTAAAAAAATTATTATGTTTATATTTGGGTACAACTATATAACTATCACAAAAAAATAGTTTTCTTATTATTTTTGTCTCATTTAATTGTATATATTGTCTACTTTAATTACACTAAGTTTCTTAAAATTTAAATGTGCGAAACGTGCCCACCGGGAATTTTGTCCAAAATCTTGGAAGGCACCTTGCGGCCAGATGGAAGAACTTACATGTAATCTGACTTCAGATTCTTAATCAGCATCCTCGAATTAACTAACAATAAAATTTTCAAATGTTTTTCTCAACTAGTTCTAAATAATGTCTGAAAGGGTTAAAAAGAAAACAGTATGAAAAAAGTCTTACAATTAGATTATAAAACCTTTTCCTAAAGAACAGTTCTCGGATTCTTTGAAAATTTTTCCTATAGAAAAAGTCTCAGATTCTTAGAAATTTTTCCTATCGAAAAAGTTTTAAATTCTGAGACATTTTTCCTATGGAAAAAGTCTCAAAATCTTTGACATTTTTCCTATAGAAAATGTCTCAGATTCATAGAAATTTTTTCTACCGAAAATTTCTTAGATTCTGAGACATTTTTCTTATCGAAAAAGTCTCAGATGCTTCCTATAGAAAAAGTCTCAAATTCTTAGATATTTTCCTATAGAACAAGTCTCAGATTCTGAGACATTTTGCCTTTAGGAAATTGTCAGATTCTGAAGCATTTTCCATATAGAAAAAGCCTCAGATTCTGAGACATTTTTCCTAAAGAAAAATATTTTTCCCATAGAAAAATACTCAGATTCTGAGACATTATTCTTATAGAAAAAAATATTTTTACAATAGAAAAAGCCTCAGATTTTGAGCATTTTTCTATACAAAAAGTCTCAGCTTGTGTCTCTGAGACATTTTTCCTATACACAAAATCTTAGATTTTGAGATAATTTTCCTTAAGAAAAATTCGTTTATTCTGAGAAATTATTCCTATAGAAAGTTCTCAGATCCTAAAACATTTTTCATATAGAAAAGCCTCAGATTCTAAGTATTTTTTTATTGAAAAATCTCAGATTTTGAGACATTTTTCAGATGCAGACACATTATTCCTATAGAAATTTCTCAGATTCTGAAACATTTCAGAAAAGCCTCAGATTCTGAGAATTTTTTTTAGAAAAAGTCTCAGATTCTGAGACATTTTTCCTATAGAAAAGGTCTGAGAAAAAGGCTAATATTTTAAGACATTATTCCTATAGAAAAAGTCTTAGATTCTCAGACATTTGCCTTATAGAAAGATTTAGATTCTGAGACATTTCTTTTTAGTCTCGTTGTGAGACATTTTTCTAAAAGACAAAGTCGCATTTTAGGATTTGACTACATTTTACATACAATTAGGTCCATTTTTTGTGTACATAAAACTTCAGGTTCAAATATATTTTTTCATTAGAATCTTAAGTAGAACATTTTCAAATTCTACTCCCAAATTCTGCTCCCGCATCGCGGTTGAAGTATGGCTTTTTTTGGAAATGTTTACTTAATCTACGATAAGGGAGCCCAAAGATTTTTTTGATTTTTATGAAACTTCGAGGTGGCATTTGGAGTACGATTTTTCATTTACAAAAACCAAAAATTACAAACTTTCTATTATTTTTTTTTTTTAAACATGTTTTTTAGGTAAAACCGTTTCTATTCTATTGAGAATTAATTCACAAAAAGTTGAATTCTGTTTTAAAAAATTTTGAATTATCATTCCTTACTAGCATTCAACACGAATTAATTCAAAGGCATAGTTCTCAAAGCTTAAATCAAATTAAATTAATTTCCAAGAGAATTAATTCCTTGCTAGGCGATCATTCTATTGAATGATCAACATTTTTCATCATTCAAATCTATTACAAATTGAATGATGATTTTTCATTCCCTTTGTATTTTCAAAAATGGGTTGCTTGTTTGCATTTCAAGCATCTTCGTGTGTAAACGATCGGCTGTTGTTTTTCGACGTCTCGTCAGCTGCTTCCCACACAAGCATAAATGTGTGTATGTGTGTTGCCCTTCACTGTTTTAAATTGTAGGATAAGAAAATTTTATTATTCAATTTGTAGTTGATTGATTTGGATAATAAAATAATGATTCAAGTTGAATGATCATTCTTAAGGAATGAATTCTTAAAAGAATTAATTCAATGATTATGAAAGATGAATGATTTTAGGGAATGCCAAATTCTATTTTTTTAATTCGAATTAGAAAATTGAATTAATTCTTTCGAACCTCTGCCGGTATCCGATACCAAAACTGAGTTTCTGTATTATTATTGGTACCGGTATTCAATTTAAATGGATAACGTTATTGAAAAGGCATCGATTGCCAACATTGCTTTTTTTTGCTACCTCCTATTTGATATGAATTCCTTGTTATTTTACAACCTTTTTAGCAAAAATTTTGTAGTTTTACAAGCTTTTTACCAATAAAATTGTAAATTTACAATTTTTCTGATGCGATAAAACCTACAAGGAGGTTTCGTGACTTTACTAGACTTTTTGCTACCTCCTATTTTACGAGAATTCCTAGTAAAAGTAACGAGCTTTTTGTAATTTTACAAGATTTTTACCAATAAAATTGTACATTTACAACTTTTTTGGCGAAATAAAACTTACAAGTAATTCTCGTAAATTTACTAGATTTTTTGTGTAAAACACCTTGAAAATTTTTAAAATTATAAGAAAATCTGTAAAATTACAAAAAATAATTACATTTTGATCGAAAATTATTTGTTAAAAAACAAGGGAAACTGTCAAATATTGGTAAAATGGGATTACTAGACTTTTTCTAGTAATTTGACAAAGATTTTTTTTTTAGTGTAGAGTTAACACAGGTATTTGTGATGTTAATTCATAATGGGGAGCACAAATGACCTCGAACTAGAATTACCAATTTTTCATTAAAGAAGAAGTCCCGTATTATGACCTACACTCAAAAAAAACCTTGTAAAGTTACCAAAAAAAATCTCGTGATTTTACGAGGCTATTCTCGTAAAATAGGAGGTAGGTAAAATTCTCGTAAAATTACAAGGATTTCCTCGTAATTTTGAATGCGCCAAAAATTGGTAAAATAACCAATTTTATTGGTAAAAATATTGTTTTAAAAACGGAAAAATAATAAAAAAAATGGCAAAACTACAAGAAAAATTGGTAAATATGTTTTAAAAAATGGTAAATTTACAAACCAAAATGTTAAATTTACAAAAAAAAATGTTAAACAACATAAATCCTCGTATAAAAAACAATTTATGTAAAATAACAATATTTTTTGTAAATCAACTAGAATCCTCGTAATAAAAACTTTGTTGTAAAATTACAGTTTTTTTTTTTTTGTTAAACCTTTTAAAATGGTAGAATACAATTACGAAAATAAATTTGTAAAATTACCAATAAAACTGTAGTTCTCGTTTGAGCAAAGTACAAGATTTTTTGTTAAAAAACAAGGAAAATTGTTAAATATTGGTAGAACGGGATTACAAGGCATTTTACCAGGGGACCCAAAAATATATTTTATTTCCCGTCCCCTTTGTGGACGTACTTTTAAAAAAATTATTTAAATAATGATAAAATTGTACTAACTAAATACAAGAATGTCCTTAAAAGTTTACAAAAATATTAGTTTTAAATCCTCGAAATAATCCTCTGTCTCTAATTGCAGTTTCCCAACTATGGGGATAAATTCCCAAGATTGTTAGACCAGACCATCAATGAGAATGTTATGTTCTCATTGTTTTTTTTTTTTATTTTCGCTCGAACATCACTTGACAAGTTAAGTAAATAATCGTATAAAATTAACACAATCACTTATTTATGTATTTGTATTTTTCTTTTTTTTTTTTTTTGCTCTCTTGATTTGTTATTGAATAACATTGATTTGATTTTAAGAATGCTTCTTTCATTTCCTGTTAGAGCAATAACACCTATTCAATACAAAACAAGTAAGAAAATTATAGTCGGTCAAGACCGACCATATAATACCCTACACCAAGGTTTCCCGGAAAATGGGTCCCATGGATCGATTAGATCTATATGTTGTAAAACCTTTAATAAGTGAAGAAAACACTCACAAATCAAATTTGAGTGAAATAGGCTTCTAATTGTTGACAATAAACCGCTTTAACTGAATATCGGGCGAAATTTTCACAAGGGGCCTGAGTCCAAAACTGGTCCGATGATTATCAGGTTTGATAAGGTTATTTAAGTACGCGTTTAACATACACAAACAAAATTTTAATTAAATATTTTCTATTTTCATGAAATTTGAGACATTTATGTGAAAATCGGGAAGGTGGTTTGTATGGGGGCTACAAGAAGGTCCGATTTCTTTGAAATTCGGAATGATGATATGTGAAGACAAAACATGTTTACCATCCAAATTTCAAAGCGATACCTTTTATAATACGGTTATTAGAGTCATTTGAGCCAAAACTAAAGAGAACCTTTGTATGGGGGCTAGGTCTAAATATGGACCGATTTTTTCCAATTTCAATAGGCTTCGTCCTTGGGTCAAGAGAGACTTAAGTTTCAAATTTCAAGTCAATTGATTAAAAATTGCGACCTGTATCGTGTTTACACCGTTTACATGGACAGACAGACGGACGGACGGACGGACGGACGGACAGACGGACGGACGGACATCGCTAAATCGACTCCAAAAGTGATTCTGAGTCGATTGATATACATAAAGGTGGGTCTAGGACCAATATTTCGGGTAGTTACAAACATCAGCACAAACTCATTATACCCTGTACCACAGTGTGGTGTAGGGTATAAACACAGATAGGAAACACACACACACACATACTTAGAAAATTTCTTACGAATTTTATATAAAAGTTAATATTATGTGAACATTGTTGTTAATATAAAAATAACATGAAAAATGGATTTATTTGTTATAAAAATAAACAGAAAACAGCAAAAGAAAACAAAGTATAAGAATAAGAAAATCAAAATTGATAAATTATTCTTCTATGTATATGAAGAAGATTTATAATGAAACCACAATTTTATGCTCTTCTACTCACATCTTTTCACATTAACTGTTATGAAAGTGATAAATATGTTTTGTATATGACACCTCAAGTAATGTTTTATATAAGTAGAATACCAAGCAAACAGTAAAAAAATAAAATAAATTGTATTAGTTCTAAGAAAATAAAGTGCCGATTTCTAACTTCCAAGGGAAAATATTCTAAACAATAAATTTAATACAGATATTTAAAAATGATAAAAATTGTTACAGCTGTAATTTCGCTACGTTTCTTTTGAAAATAACACATGACGACAAATTCTGAAAAAAAAAATCGAAACCCCGGGACTAGAGTATATTATCGTAAAGGTTTAAGCTGCACTGTATCAAAATCAGACCTCTGAATTGGTTATCACTTTGATGTAATAGTCTCACATAAGGTTTTAGAGATATCTTAGCTTTAAGTTAAAAACAACTATGTTTTTAGCCATATTCGAGACGTTATAACTGCGAGTATTAACCCTTATTAATAAATCTTGTGATGTCATTTAAAAGTCCTTGCAACTACCTTTAAAATATATGTTCAACATTTGTAATATATTTTTCCCTCTCTGAGATAAAAAACCGTGTTTTTAATATATTCATTATATTTTTGGTATGCATACAAATTCGATCGATTTTGCGAACAATTTTGACTTTATTTTACGACAAAAATCAAATTGCATTCGCTACGAATATACCGAAAACCGGATGCTTTGAAATAAACCGATTTTTCGATATATTCATGGTATTTTTGGAATGAATGCAAACAATTGAATTTTCACTCATAGCCAAAATACCAATAACACTGTGCAACAAGAAAAATGAGCCTCAATGGCTTCAACGCCGTATCAAAGTAGATCATCAAATGGATAACTTCACCAAAGGGTTTTGCAAAGTCAGTTCGGATTAATTTTTTATAGCCCACTGAAGTTTTTATTTTTTTATCAAAGGCGTTTGGAAAACGTCAAAAATACTATAATAAAAACTCACCTGAGCTTTAAAATATGATTTGATGTCTGCAGTGAAATTTTATGGCGGTTCATTTTAACCCTCTAACTGCCATTTGAAGGGGTCAATTTAGTCCTTTTTCAAAATCTAAACACAGAAGTCTAATAAAACGTCCATTTAGAGTGCTAAAATGTCCTACAAATATTTTCCTCATAAAATTTCACTAGGGGTTATCAAATGTTCAAAGTTTGTGCGACATGCGCAAAATGCTTAAAAAGGGTCAAGTAAAAACAATCAATGCTTGTTATTTTTTTACCAAAGCAGTGTCAAAAAACATCGACAAAAAAAACAGTGCAAATATACTTCTGAGCTAAAAATTATGTTCTGATGTGTTTTATAAAATTTTATGATGATTCTTTTTTTTACCAAAGTAACCCTCTAGCAACCGTTTTAAGGGGTAATTTTTGTCCTTTTTTAAAAGAAATAAAAAAGAGTCTTTAAAAAGAGGCAGTTAGAGGGTTAAAATGTTCTAGAAATATTTTCTGCATCAAATTTTACTAGGGGTCGTCAAAACCAAAAAAGTCATTTGGACTATGTCAAATGCTAAAAAAAAGTAAAGTTGTAAAATTTGCACATACAATTTTTGCACATACTTTTTTTTAGCACTTGACGACCCCTAGTAAAATTTGATGCGGAAAAAATTTCTAGAACATTTTAACCCTCTAACTGCCTTTTTTTAAAGAATTTTTTGTATTTCTTTTAAAAAAGGACAAAAATGACCCCTTAAAACGGGAGCTAGAGGGTTAATTTTGTAAAAAAAAGAGTCATCTTAAAATTTTATAAAACATATTAGAACATAATTTTTAGCTCCGAAGTATATTTGCACTGTTTTTTGTCGATGTTTTTTAACACTGCTTTGGTAAAAAAATAACAAATATTGATTGTTTATGCTTGACCCTTTTTAAGCATTTTTCGCATGTCGCACAAACTTTGAACATTTTACAACCTATAGTGAAATTTTACGAGAAAAATATTTGTAGAACATTTTAACCCTCTAAATGGACGTTTTATTAGACTTCTGTGTTAAGTTTTTGAAAAAGGACTAAAATGAACCTCAAAAAGGCAGTTAGAGGGTTAAATTGATCTAAGAAAAGAATCGCCACACAATTTCACTGACGACATCAAACCATATTTTGAAGCTCAGATGTGTTTTAATTGTAATATTTTTGACGTTTTCCAAACGTCTTTGATAAAAAAGTGAAAACTTCAGTGGGCTATAAAAAAGAAATCCGAACTGACTTAGCAAAACCCTTTGGTGAAGTTGTCCATTTGATGGTCTATTTTCATATGGCGTTGAAGGCATTGAGGCTCAAAGCGATGACCCAAAATTTGTTGCACAGTGTAATGTAGCGAAAACCTGGGTCTTTTAAACTCTAGTTTAAGAATGAAGGATCAAGATTTATAAATAAACGTAAATACTCGCAATTATAGCGTCTCGAATATGGCGAAAAACGGGGTTGTTTGATGGACTTTTAAACGACATAACAAGCTTTATATTAAAGATTAATTCACATTTTGCGGTGAGATTCGGAATTAGAGCAGCTTAACCTTTTACAAAAGTATACTCTGGTTTAAGGGTTAAACATTTTATTATCCTCTGCAATCTGCAAAAAAATTTTAAAATAATATTCGGTTGGAGTTCATATTAATTATTTCTGAGAAATAATAATTATTTTTTTTTGTACAGTATGAAATCTTAAAAAAATTAAGTGACAACACCGACTAAGTAGAGATGTCAATAGCTTTCGCAAGCTGCCACACTTCCATCATCAGGGCTTTTCGATTGCCACATTTAATATATGTGAGATTTAAATTTGAATTTTTGCCAACTATTTTTTTTGCTGGGTAATCTAAGTTATTCATACTTTTCCCAGAGTATAGAACACAATGGAGCTTTTATCAATATAAAACTATAAAATAGTACAATATATGATAAAAAATTATGCAATAGTGTGACTGATGTTATTGAATATGTCTTAATAATGGATGTTATGCATGAAAATGCTATGCAAATGTAGTTTTGCATAAGGATTTTCTTTATTTTGCTTTTGGTTTTCTATGAAAAATGTTATGAAATTTATTATGCATTTATGATTTGATAGGTTAAAATGTAAATCGTAATACACAAACTTTTAGAATGAAGAAAGAAAACTTTAATAAATACTGGGGTGTTCAGTCGATTAATTTTTGTTCGATTAATCGAAAAATTTTAGACGAATAATTGTTCGATTTATTTAAATTTGCTAATTTCGACTAAAGGATTAATCGAAGAATTTATGCCGATTAATTTTCAGTTTTTTAACACTTTATCCCATATTTCGAAAACTAAGTAAGGTACAGCGAATCTGACCAAAATTTGGTAATTTTTTTGGGACCATAGGGTCAGATAAACATCTTTAGCGCCAAATCTTTTTCGATTTTTAATTTTTCTACAAATTAAATTAATTGTCAGATTTTTTAGTTTACTTTTTTTAATGTATGTTAACATATTTGCCACCAACAATGACATCTGCCACGTAGCGTAGTATCAACAATGACATTGTCAAATGTCATACATATATTGTGACATGTTAAAATGTATAATAAAATAAAAAAATGTTAACATACGCAATCAAACCAACCTGAACATACAAAATATACAATTGATAATATTTAACCATCAATAACATAATTTTTAATATCTTATTGATTTCTTTAAAAATTTTATTTTTTATTCTATTTAAAAAAGAAAACATAAAACATTTAAATTTTTAATATCCGTTTTAACACCCTACACGTTTTGGGGTAATATGTTGGTAATGTTGGAAAAGAAATATTTCAAATACCTTTGTACGTATGAGTGGGTTCTCACATTTGTATAATACTATTATTATTATTATTCTGAAAAACTCAAATTTCATTTACAATTTCCTACGATATAAGTAAAGTATTTTAAGTGCGTCAAAAATGTCAGAAGCTCATTTTTTAATTCACTTCAAATGTAACAGATCATAACGGTTTGTCACATACTGACAACCATTGTTGCGGTGAAGAGTATATAATCAATCATTGTGACCGCTAGTAACCCGCTTTTAATGACAGTCTTTCATATTTTTAAAATTTGTTTAAAAGTCTACGTTAATATTACGCATACACACACAAATACTCATGTATGTAATTATATCCTTTGGACGTTTAACTTTATGACAAATTTCACTTTGTCAGAATTGGCCATTACCACAACAACTTGCATACACGCATACATACGAACGTATAACAATAACAACAAATGACAACGACGACAACAACAAACAGTTACGACGACACCAAACAATTATACATTAACATATTATGCTTGATCAGCATGCAATGTACACTAGACCGGGTCGAAAAAAAAAGTTCCTTTTGTGCGGGCTTTATTTTAAAGCTTACCTCGAAAAAGTTCCATAGCCAAAATATTAGATTTTTAGGTCGCGATTTGGTACCGCCGAAATCGTTTTTTGTTCATAGCTTTGTCATTTGATGTCCGATCGTTGTAAAAAAAAAATTGTTAGAAAGTCCTCAGCGAGTACTAAATTTGACCCATATCTGGTTTTGACCTCTGAGGTCATCTTCGTGTTATAAGTGTTACTTTCTCAGCTTTCTACCCACCTAAATGATCTTTATTTTTCCATTAAATTATAGCATTAAATAATTCATGAAATTCTTCCCTTAGAAGTACCCTCTTAAATTAATTAACAAAAAAGTTACATTCAATTTTAAATTTCCATAGAAAAAGATTTAAAACACTTGTTCGTATGTATTTAAATACAAACTAAAAAAATTAAATATAGTTTAAAGGCATAATAACAAGTGTTTTTTCTAATTTTCTTTATATTGTATATGAAAATCTTAAATCAAATGTAACTTTTTTGTTAATTAATTTAACTGGATACTTCCAAGGGAAGGATTTTATGATTTTCTTAGTGCTATAATTTAATGGAAAAATAAAAATCATTTAAGGGGGTAGAAAGCTGAGAAACTAACACTTATAACACGAAGATGACCTCAGAGGTCAAAACCAGATATGGGTCAAATTTAGTACTCGCTGAGGACTTTCTAACAAATTTTTTTTTACAACGATCGGACATCAAATGACAAAGCTATGAACAAAAAACGATTTCGGCGGTACCAAATCGCGACCTAAAAATCTAATATTTTGGCTATGGAACTTTTTCGAGGTAAGCTTTAAAATAAAGCCCGCACAATGGGAACTTTTTTTTTCTCCTTTATGGTCGACCCAGTCTAATGTACACATACTAATACACATACATGTAAATATGATTTTTTTGCTACCCAGAGGTATACATTAGGGTGACATTAGGTGACACAACATTATAAAAATAATCAAAATTTGACGAAATCTTAATAAATCTTCCGTTTTTTTTTTCCTACACTACCATTTTAAGGATACAAATACCTATACAAAGACCTTGTTCCTTACTTCTGGCAACACTGCCAATCAAATATGTGGGTTAACGTTTTAAAAATTTCTCAAATTTTGGTCACACCTCTTTTGGGAATTCTCCCTTTGAGTTAAAAATTAAGTTCCATCCTAAAAATATGAACTTTTCAAATCCTTTAAAAAGACATATTCCTTTAACAGTACCTACACTTTTTATTATAAAAGCTTTATTTCTATAAAAGCTTAAATAGTAAAACAAGCAACTAATTGCTGAAAAATAAAAGGACTCAGAAGTTTTTTAATGACCTTTCGCAAAATATTATATTTAAAAAGTCGAACAAATAATTTTTAATTTAAAAAACATTTACAGTTTTTGTATCCAACGTCTTAACTATAGCTCAAAACTACGTTAGCTATAAACTGTATAAATTTCGCTGCAATCGATCCAGTACCTACTCTCTGAATAGTGAAATTATAAAAAATAAACGACTGTGCCCCGTTGCGTATGATTGGTATTCAATGGCAATTAAAAAAGTTAAGTATATGCCATTTTTGTTTTTTATTATTATTATAATTATAATAAAAGTTCAACAACTTTAAATACGTGTAAAAAAAAATTTAGCATTGAAAATGTCAATTCGCATTTACTTTTGGTTTCATCCCATTTCTATTTTGGGTGTTGCACTGTGTAATTAAACAACTCTTTTATATCACATAATAGTGACACCTTTGGTCATGCTCGAAATTTTCAAATTTACGAAAAACACTGGAAAGATTAAGTTTCTCTATTATACATAATACCGCGGGCAGGTGCTTCCCATTTTAAAATACTTAATACACGTCAAAAAATAAAATATCAATAAAAATTTATCTTTCCATGTTATAAATATATGATTTTTTTCTTTTCTTTTTCAATTTGTAGTTAATCTTGAATTTTCTCTGTGTACATATATATTTTTTAACCCTTTAATGCAACAATTTATTCGAGAAACAATTTATAAGGACAAGTAATAATTCAAATATCGCACGATGAGAGTTTATAAATGCCATCAGTTAAATGGAGTTAAATGGATGAGGAGCTATTAAAAACAATAGAACACTTTATTTGCTACTGCCTGGTACTTTCTTGTCAGAGATTTTGTTCACGGGGATCTTTCTGGTTTGTCGGATCCTAATCTAAAACTTTTTTATGATCTACTCCTTTAAGGGTTAATAATCTAATGTGAGTTTTATGTAGTTTTTTTTTTTTTGTTAACTTCTTGTCCCATCTATATGTTTATTTGTTTGGTTGGTTGTTTTGTTGGTTATGCATGTATGTGTTGCTCCCTTTTGTGTTCTGTTTGTTATTGTCATGTCAGTTATGGTTTTGGCATGCAAATGTGTTTTTACACGTTTCTTTTTTTTTGTGGTTGACTATAGACATTGTTGCCATTATTGTTTATTACCCCATACTTTTTTATTATTGCTTACACCCCAAGGGTTAAATTTATAGAGTAACTTTTATTTTTGCTGTTGCTGTTGTTTTCTTTCTTATGCACACACACTCACACAAAGGCACCCTTACACACAATCACATTTATGAAAATATATGTATGTTTATAAAAAAAAAAAGTAAAAAATAAATTGTCAAGTACTTTGTCAAAATTAAAGTTGAACTTTTGAAAAAAAAGAAAAATGTATCAACGTGTATTTTTTTTGTATTTCGAAGGAAACAATGTGAATGTGTATAATTTGTTAAAAAACTTTAATTATATCCTCTTATTTGTAAAAAAGTTATGATATGCAAATTTTGTAATTTTACAAAACCTCTTAAAAGTTGTCTCTTTAACAAAAAAAAAAAATCCAAACCCTTTTGAAGCTCGTTAGTAAAACACAAACAACTAAAAAATATATATATGGGGGTTTTCGTGTCAACTGACACAACTTTTGAAACCGATGTCTTCCGATGAAATTCCGGGATGAAATTTGCACCAAGGTTAGTCCTATTGGATAGTAGTTCAGACACAATTTTTCAACGAGATCGGTCAAGAACTCTCTGAGTAAGAGGGGGTCGAAATTTGACATTTTGGCCAAAGAAGTGTTGATTCTCATCCATGTAACTTCTTACCTATTGTTTTTAGCAAAATGTGTCCCAAAGAGTTTAGATAGCTATTTCTTATAAAAAAAAAATAAAAAAAATTGATTTTTTTCTTAAAAATCCAAAACTTTTTTGACTTTTTCCTCAAATTGGGCCCTTTTTTTTTTTTTTATTTAGAAGAAAGTTTAGGCGATTTCCTTTAAGAGCTATGGGGTCGCTTAGTGGGATGCGAGTGGGATATCTATGAAATTTTTTTTTTTAACTTTGGAACACAAAAAACGGTTCTTCAATCTTAACAATTTACATTCTTATATAGTTTTGTATGGGATATCGACTATTTTTTTTTTGGATTTTTTTGGAAAATTTTCAGAACCGCTTCTAAAATTTTCCATTTCTTAAAAAAGTCAATTTATCAAAAATCCGGCCACTTTTTTTTTTAAATTTTAGATGTTTGTCCAACCACACAAAAAATTCAGACACGCGTTTTTGGTTTTTTTTTCGAGAAAATCACATTTGAATTTTAAATGTCATAACAATTTAGTAATTTGCTTGTATTTTCATGTTTCAACAGAGCGTATGAGTAATATTTATGCAATTAATAACGTTAAAACAAGAAAATACAAGCAAATTACAAAATTATTACAAAATTGTTATGAAATTAAAGTTGTTTTTATTCGACCTTTCAGATTCAATATGTAAAAAATAAAGTTGTTCGAGCTCGAGGTCAAGTGTTTGTAAATTTCTTTATTGCCTATATTTCGCTACACATCGCATATCATCTTCAGAGCTTATACTAGAAAAAGTTTACATTAAACTTAAAAACAAAAATATAAATAATTTTCATCGAGCAGTGCAATATTTTACGGTGAAAGGACCACAACCATAGCGCTAAAATTTAAAATTATTTATATTTTTGTTTTTGTGTTTAATTTAAACTTTTTCTAGTATAAGATCTGAAGATGCTACGCGATGTGTAGCGAAATATAGGCAATAAAGAAATTTACAAACACTTGACCTCGAGCTCGAACAACTTTATAAAAATTTTTAAAAATTTTAAAAAATGTGATGTAGGTAATTTTTAAAGCTTTAATTTAAGCTTGATAGTGTCCAGATTGAGTAAATAATAAATGTGTTACGAGGGTCGATCTGGAAAATTAAATTATTTATAGACATTTTTCTGAAAATTTTTTTTAATATTTCTAAGTCCATTTTTTCTAAACTCAAACATCAAAAAATAAAAGAATTGTTCATCAATTTTTATTCTGTAATCAGCTAGTTTTTCCAACACCCCAAACAAAAAATTAAATTTTTTAAATACAGTAGAAGAAATCCGCAATTTTTGACCTCAAATTATTTTGACTACAATTTTTTTGTAAGCAAAAACTTAATTTTATGTTTGCTTTGTTGGAATAATCAGTTGATTACTGAACAATTTTTTTAATTTTTAATGTTTGAAATTAGAAAAAAAACGACTTAGAAAAATTTTTAAAAAACTTTCTGAAAAATGTCTATAAATAATTTCATTTTCCAGATCGACTATCGTAACACATTTATTATTTACTCAATCTGAACGCTATCAAGCTTAAAATAAAGCTTTATAAATTATCTACTTAACATTTTTTAAAATTATTTGATAATAGCGTTGAGTATTGTTAACTTTGTCTTCAACAAATTGTCAACCACTGTATATGATGATTTTTCTTAACATAAAAATAAACATGTTATAAATCATCTCAATTATATACTTAAATTTTCAACAAGTTCCAGTTATGGCAAAATAACATAACAATAAATTTTACAAAATTTATGTCACAAACATAATAATGTTCTTTTTACTATCAACAATTCCATTAACAATAATAACGGCAACAATTTTGCTACTAATTCTTAACATTAACATTTTTCAGTAGAAAATACAATCTGAAGAGAATACACTACCAACACCATTTCCATTTAAGTTAAAACAAATATTAATAATGATTGCCATTGTTCGAAAAAAAATAGACTTGAACACACAAAAAGCAAATGTTTCCAATGAACGACTTTCATTGTATTTATGAACAAATTCATACAATTTATTAACTTTTCCTAATACTTATAAACTTTTTCATAGTATTTATAAATAAATCATAATATGTGAAATTTAAAAGCTATTTAACATTTTTCATAAATACTATGAAAAAGTTCATAAGTATTATGAAAAAGTTAATAAATTGTATGAATTTGTTCATAAATACTATGAAAGTCGTTAATTGGAAATTTTTTTTTCTGTGAAACAATGATGATGGGCAACAAGGGTGAAAATTGTTATTGGTCCAATTTTTATGAAAACAAGTGAGGGTGTCAAATTCAGCTTTTCCGATTTTTTTTATACCCTTCAAAATAAAATAAAAACTTGGTATCTGCGCAGCCAAATTCAAGCATTTCTATTTGTACACTCAAAAAATTATGTCATTAACTGTTTGTAGTTTATTTAAAAAGTTTTTCGTTTAGTCGTTTTTAAAAGAAAAAACATTTGTTTGATGTTCAGTTTTTATTAATGACTACATCAGTCCTTTGTTTCAAAAATAACACACTAAAAAATAAAGACTTTCACTAACATTTAATTTATAAAGTCATTTATTTTTGTTCTGTAAGTAAAAACTACTGATTATTCTTTAAATTTTTAATGATTTGTGTAAGTAATTTTTTTTTAAATTGGTGGTATTTTTTAATGATATATCATTAGTTTTTACCTACACAAGTCAGTTATTTGTTTGTAGAAAAAAAATTCAAAAAATTATTTATAGAAATATAAAAACATATTTGTATAAAGTGGCTTTGGCACGATGGGTAGAGTGTCTGGCCAGAATGTAGTTGATTGCGGGATCGATTCCCCAAAATTTTATTAAAAAATTTTAAAAAAATATTTCAATAGAAAATTGTATAAAATAACCTACGAAATCATTAATTTTTAATGTTTTGGTAGGTTATTTTTTTGGAATTTGTTGGTAAAAATAACAGAACTATCATTAATTTTTAATGTTTTCGTAGGTTATTTTTTTCGAATTTGTTGGTAAAAAAGAATGAAAAAACCGTAAATTTTTAATGTAAAAAATAAATGTTGATGTTTTTAAAACAAATTAATAATTACTGGGATGGTTTTCAATTGTTTATTCACTGGTTTTAAGTGTGTTTTTCTTTTGTTTTTGCCTACAAAATATTTTGAGTGTAGGTTATGTGGAATGTACCAAAACACAAGTAAATACATCATAGTAACAGTCAGCTCTATGCAATGTTTTGGCAGTGATCGCCATTTCAACAGACGGATATAGGAACATCTCTGAATTTTGGTCACAAAAATTTCATTCTTACAAAATTTGTCCTTAAAGACTTCGCCTGTTTTAGTAAAAGTATAATTAATTTCGCTTAAAATCGTGTGTCGTTTAATTTTCCCAACTACATAATGCATAAAAATAACATCAGAGTGTCCAGCTCAGTGTAATTTCCTTGTTAGTATAGTTTCATTGTAAATATTTATGTATGTATTTGTACTAGGGCTTCCAATCGGGATTGGATTTTCTGAATCCCGGGATTCGGGATTGAAGAAAAATTTTCGGGATCCCGATTTCGGGATCCCGGGATTTTCGGGATATTTTTAATCCCGGGATTCACGGGATTTTTTGGAAATTTTCGGGATTTTTCGGGATTTCCAAAAATTTCTAGTATTTTTTGTCACTTATTTTTCACGCGTTCGTAAAGATTAGCAAAGTTGATGTTGGAAACTTCAAAAAAACATTGGGATTCATCCTGTGAAGAATATCCGTACTCGGTTATCTTTCTTATCTTTCGTCGTGGCTCATCGTTATCAACTTTTAGTGAGCGTGAGTTGAAAAAAAAATAAATGAATTTTCGAATTTTTGCATAAGTGATTCATTTTTTGCTAAAGCTTGCGTGATTTGATTTTTTTTTAATTTATTTGATTTTTTTTTCTCATTTCTTGCAAAAAAAAATATTTTTGTTTTTTTTTGGTAAAAAATGTTTTTTTTTTTTGTAAAAAATGTGTTAGCGAGAGTGCAAGAGTAGAGTTTGCATGACTCACGCGTGAGCGTAAGTCACAAGTGAGTGATTCCATTATTGTTTGCGTGAGAGTGAGTCAAACCCAACTCACGCTTTTAAAAAATGTTTTAGTAAAACATAAAATTGAAAAAGTTTACAACTTAAGGAGTTAAGATGTGTCAAAAGCCATTTACGGTCCTATGCTCCTTGTAAGAGTAAAAACAATAAATATAAAAGCCCTTATTTCGAACCACCAATAGTTTTTAAAATTTCTTTACATTTCACCTTTTTCTATAACAAAAACAAGGTACCTAGCGGAACTTTTGTAGATTTTTTTTATTTTCTTCCACAAAATTTATATTTTATACAAATTATTTAAAAAAATCTAAAAATATTGAAAAAAAAAAAAAAAAAACGGGATCCCGAAAATCCCGGGATTGAAAATTAGAAATCCCGAGATTTTGGATTTGCCTAATCCCGAAAATCCCGGGATTTCCGGGATCGGGATATCCCGATTGGAAGCCCTAATTTGTACATACTATTTCAAATAATAAATTCATGCTTCAAACTCGTTTATGAACGACGAGTACATGTTGTATGTGTATTCGAGTAATAAATATAAATGTAATTAAGTTAATTATGTGATTCACACACATGGCTAAACCACATTTTAATAGTGTCAAACCTGAAATCAATGGTTGAAATTTATACTATTACAATTCGTAAGAGGAGGAGTAGCATGTATAAATAATATTTATGTTAAAAAAATTTATAAACATACCATAACATGATGTGTAAGTGTTAAAATAATTAAAAAAAATTGCAAAGGAAAAAAATATATGTATATCGAGCCCTTATAATCAAAACACTTAAATTCAAAATATCCTAAAACCAGTTCCACACTCACAAATACAGTTGTCACAACCCTAAATATTCCAACCTCATTTTTAAGGTTGTTGTAACCGGTCATTCGGTTGTTACAACCGTATTGCGGTTTTGAGCTTATGACAACCGCATACAGTTGTCACAATCGTAAATATTTTAACCCTGTTTTTGAAGTTGTTCTAACCAGTCATTTGGTTGTTAAAACAGTATTGCAGTTTTTAGGTTGTGACAACCGCATGACAAGTTACGACAACCTCAAACCTGAGGTTGGAAATTTACGGTTGCATCAACCGTGTTAGATATGTGATTGTACTGCTCCAACGGAGCTTCCCAAAAGGGCTAATTTTAAGACCGACCACCATTTGTTTTTGAACCTTTTTCAGTGAAATTTATACCGGTTATAGCTAATGTAGGCGTAAACCAAATTTTATATAAATCGGATAATAAACAACAAATTGGCAAGCACTTAAAGCCTTTGTATGCTAAAAGTGTCCTTCTATATGGGCCCCTGAAGGTGTCCTTATTGTACATGTGGGGTGCAGCGTCCAAACATTAGCTCGAAATAATTTTATCTATAACCGGTATGAATTTCGCTGCAATCGGTCCAGTACTTACTGAATAACTGATTTATTTAAAATAAACCACAGTGCACCACTGCGTATGATTGTTATTTAAAGGTAATTACAAAATTAAGTATACTCTCTTCTACAGTTTTTAAGTATACACAGTTATGATACTAATTCACCAACTTCAAATGCGTATAAAAAAAATTTCGCACTAAACCAAAAAAAAAAAACCTAGAGGGTTTTGTTACGAACAAATCATCCCATTTCAATTCGGAAAATTCGATTTTGTATTACTGTGATATTAACTAATATTTTAAGCAAAAAAATCGTTTAAAAAAATGTTTACTTTGTTTAAAACTTCCTGATTTTCAAGCCAATCAAGGAACCCAAAGACATTTCCCTACGGGTTCAATATTTTTTGTCGTAATATTGACCCTAAAAGGTAACTATTTTGACCCAGACTACTTTGAAATTTGAAAAAAGTTAAATTTGCTTCATACTATTGTACACTAGGGTGTCCCACAATAAAAAAGTTGTCCGGGCTCAAGCATAATTTGAAAGCTTATAGGGTAAAGTATTTTTTAGATTTTTTTCAGATTTTTCGGAAAAGGTTTTAAGGTCGCGCAAATCGATTTTTTGCTGAAAATCGGCATTGCCGACCGTTTTTTTTACTTTTTTTATAAAATTGCCAATAACCACGAGTTTCTTCACTCCTGAGGAAATATTTTTAAAGAAAAATGTCTAAACTTTATTTTTGTGTGCATAAACTATAAGTTTTTGCAACTCTTTTGCTCATTTGGGTACCGTTTTTCGTAAATTTTCCATGAATTTTGAAAGTAACGCTTTGTAACTTTTAAAATTTCTATGAAAGTAAAAAAAGTAATAATGCAGTTTGAAAGATAAATTAATTCTTTATAATTTACCAACAAAAATTTTTGAATTCGCTCTTACCGTTCCAAAGTAATACCATCTTAAAGCTTTCAACCCATTGTATAAAACTAAAAATAAAATAAAATATTGAATTTAAAAATGATATTGTCTTCCACTATTTAATATCTAAGGGTAAAAACTTGTAAATAGGCTATATATGATGGGTTCAAAAGCTGAATACCGGGACTATGAGATGCAGCTTTCAGAAATAACAAACAAGAGTGTTAAATTCTGTTGTGCAGAATATTTTATGCCCTGCAATATGTAAAAAAAATATTTATAAAAAGCCGGTCAGACGGACATTTTGACCTACTATCCTAAATTACCACCAAACGTGACTTGTTAGGGAGTTGCTAAAAGCAGTTTTGTGTTCAGCATAAAAAAATCTTAAGGATCCAACTTCTCACATTTCTGTTACTGACCAAAACTCGAATTTTTCAGGTCTTTATAAGAAGTTTATTATTTAACTATTGGTTTTGTACAATGGATAGAAATCTTTAAAATGGTATTACTCTGGAACGGTAAGAGCAAATTCAAAAATTATTTTTTCAAAATTATTTAGAATTATTTGATCTTTCAAACTGCATTGTAACTTTTTTTGACTTTCATAGAAATTTTAAAAGTTACAAAAAGTTATTTTCAAAATTTGTGGAAAATTTACGAAAAAACCTTAAGTAGGGTGCCCAAATGAGCAAAAGCATAGCCAAAACGTTTAATTTATGCACACAAAAATAAAGTTTGGACATTTTTCTTTAAAAATGTTAACTCAATAGTAAAGAATATCGTGTTTATTGGCGAACTTATAAAGAAAGGTTAAAAAAAACGGTCGATTTGCGCGACCTTGAAAACTTTTCCGAAAAATCTGAAAAAAAATCTCAAAAATACTTTACCCTATAAGCTTTCAAATTATGCTTGAGCATCCCAAGAAAATCGAATAAAGGTTTTTTTTGGGACGCCCTATTGTACACCCTAAAAATTTACAAATTTAAAAAGGACCATGATTAAATTGTTAATATCAAAAAAAAATCAAAAGTATGAGTGCTTTAAATATTAATTGACTTCATTTTAATTAAATAGAGTAAATTTTATTAATTTGATTTAATTAAAATTAAATATTTATTTGGTACGTTGGTTAGTAGTGGATTATTTATTGAAATTGTGTCAAGTATTTTTGGTTTTATACCTTAGTGATAAATGGATATATAAGTTTGTCAATCAGTTTGTAACACCTCGAAATATTGGTGTAGAAGCCCATAAAGTATATATATATTTATGAATCTCGATGGATTTTAAGTGGATCTATCGTTGTTCGACTCTACGTTTTGTAGAAAATACGGTTTTTTCGCAAGACTACTAGGTCTTTGAAACTAGGGGCATATACAGTGGTTGACAACAAATTAGGAACTTTTGAATAGTATATGCAATTTATTAAAGACAAAGTTAACAATACTCAACGTTATTATTATCAAATGAGTATAAGTTTTAAACATGTTATATGGGTAATTTATAAAGCTTTTATTTAAGCTTGATAGCGTCAAGATTGAATAAATAATAAATGTGCTACGAGGGTCGATCTGGAAAATGAAATTACACTGCGGAACACTAAAAAATAAACAAGAGTTACGACCATCATTTCAATATATTTCGGACATGCTGATTCGAATGGCGTACTCCGTTTTTCGATGTATGGTACAGTTTTCTTGCAAAATGTCGTTAAAGATTTGCTGATTTCGAGCCAGTTTTTTAACAAAAAAATTTGCAAAGTAAATGGTTTATAAATTTTATGACATGGAAAACAAAGATATGACTTGTAGCAACATTTCTTATGCAAATTTGGTTTAAAGCTTTTCAATTTAAGCACTTAAATTCGCGAATTTCTTCATTTTTTAAGGTTTTTGCGAAATTAACAGCCAAATTGGTCTTTGATAAAAAACTTGCTTTTAATGAATCAAAAATGCATCCCTAACAATACGAATAGTGGACAAAAAACAGCTATGTTTTATGGACCATCATGATGAAAATCGCGAAAAACCGTTTTTTTGTATATGCCAGCATCACTTTACGAGATGATTTAAGGTTCCATCTTTTAGTATATAATGTGGGAACCTTAAACAACTAACTGACCAAAAATTCGGCCAAAAAAGTTTTCATTTGCAAAAGTTATCTTAACAAAAACTATTATTTCAGTGTTTGCGATACAATAATTATAGTTTTTGTTAAGATAACTTTTGCAAATGAAAACTTTTTTGGACAAATTTTGGGTCAGTTCATTGTTTAAGGTTCCCACATTATATACTAAAAGATGAAGCCTCAAATCATCTTCTAAAGTGATGCTGCCATATAAAAAAAAACGGTTTTTCGCGATTTTCATCATGATGGTCCATATAACATAGATGTTTTTTGTCCACTATTCGTAGTGTCATGGACGCCTTTATGACCCACAGAATGCAAGTTTTTTATCAGAGACCAATTTAGCGGTTAATTTCGCGAAAACTTAAAAAATGAAGAAATCCGCGAATTTAAGGGCTTAAGATGAAAAGTTTTAAACCAAATTTATATTAGAAATATTGCTACAAGTTATATCTTTGTTTTCCATGCCATAAAATTTAAAAATCATTAGCTTTGGAATTTTTTTTTTGTTAAAAAAGCAGCTGAAAATCAGCCAATCTTTAATGACATTTTACAAGAAAACTGTACCATACATCGAAAAACGGAGTACGCCATTCGATTCAGCATGTCCGAAATATATTGAAATGATGGTCGTACCCAGGGCTGCCATATTTGCCGATTTATCGGCATTTTGCCGATTTTTTGCCTCAAAATGATCAAAGTGCCGATTTGACGATTTTTGGTCCAAAAATGCCGATTTTTTGATCAACTCAAAAAACACTGTCGCTTCTTATCCTTTTTTTAATTTCCTGCTATAAATTGGGTAAATTTACAAAAATGCACAGTAGGGTGTCCCACAAAAAAAAAAGTTGTCCGGGCTCAAGCATAATTTGAAAGCTTATAGGGTAAAGTATTTTTGAGATTTTTTTCAGATTTTTCGGAAAAGGTTTTAAGGTCGCGCAAATCGATTTTTTGCTGAAAATCGGCTTTGCCGACCGTTTTCTTAACTTTCTTTATAAAATCGTCAATAGCCACGACACAGACTAATACAGACTCGACATAAGTGACAGATGTCAAAAAAGTAGTCTTGAACCATATGGTTAATGTTTTCAAATTATTCTACGAATTAGGTTAGAAAGAGAAAGCTAATATAACGCGCCATTAGAAAAATGGATGCCAGATCGGTTTTTGTTGTTTCATTCACTCCTAAGTCGTAGAAAGTGTTGCCATGTTAGCGTAAAACGGACTAAAAACCGCTGTGTTTTCTCCTAAAATCGCTTAGTTTTTCCCCATTTTTTCTTATAAAACTCTACTGTCGAGTCTGTATTTAGTCTGTGGCCACGAGTTTCTTCACTACTGAGGAAATATTTTTAAATAAAAATGTCCAAACTTTATTTTTGTGTGCATAAACTATAAGTTTTGGCAACTCTTTTGCTCATTTGGGTACCCTACATTAGATTTTTTCGTAAATTTTTCATAAATTTTGAAACAAACGCTTTATAACTTTTAAAATTTCTATGAAAGTCTAAAAAAGTAGTAATGTAGTTTGAAAGACAAATTAATTCTCTATGATTCCGCAACAATAACTTTTGAATTCGCTCTTACCGTTCCAAAGTAATACCATTTTAAAGCTTTCAACCCATTGTATAAAACTAATAA
The DNA here is from genome assembly GCA_963921195.1 of Pegoplata infirma. Taxonomy (NCBI): domain Eukaryota; kingdom Metazoa; phylum Arthropoda; class Insecta; order Diptera; family Anthomyiidae; genus Pegoplata; species Pegoplata infirma. Next base: position 5,973,153 of record OY992536.1, on the reverse strand, counting down.
TAAAATAAAATATTGAATTTAAAAAAGATATTGTCTTCCACTATTTAATATCTTAGGGTAAAAGCTTGTAAATAGGCTATATATGATGTGGTTAAAAGCTGAATACCGGGACTATGAGATGCAGCTTTCAGAAATAACAAACAAGAGTGTTAAATTCGGTTGTGCAGAATATTTTATGCCCTGCAATATGTAAAAATAATAAAAAAAATATTTATAAAAATGTTTTTTGACAGGCCGTAGTGGTGGTCCCAATCGGCGGCCTTAAGGGGAGACCTTTTCCCTCGCGATAAATATTACCAATACATTCATTGTGCTTTTTCCACTGAAGTTATCAAATTTTTATCAATATTTGAATAAATCTGAGCCCACAAAATGGGGCGAGCCGAAAATTAGCATTTTCTTATTTCCTAGGCGCAGATACGTGACTTCATACGTCTTCTTTTACAAAAAAGTTTTATTTTTTTAACAAAAATACAAAATATAATGTAAAAAAATTCGTTATTTGTTGATTCTTCAAGGGGCAACTTTTTTCCCCCTCGACCGATATTTCCCATTTGTGAGGATAACCTTCCTATGACCATAAGCCATATTCGTGCCTAACATCAGTAGTCTATCTCTTTTATTTTTGACTCCATCATGTGTTATACAGCCGGACGGACGGACATTTTGACCTACTGCCCTAAATTACCACCAAACGTGACTTGTTAGGGAGTTGCTTAAAGCAGTTTTGTGTTCAGCATCAAAAAATCTTAAGGATCCACCTTCTCACATTTCTCTTACTGACAAAAACTCGAATTTTTCAGGTCTTTATAAGAAGTTTATTATTTAACTACTAGTTTTGTACAATGGATAGAAATATTTAAAGTGGTATTACTCTGGAACGGTAAGAGCAAATTCAAAAATTATTGTTGCTTAATTATAGAGAATTAATTTATCTTTCAAACTACATTATTCCTTTTTTTGACTTTAATAGAAATTTTAAAAGTTATAAAGCGTTATTTTCAAAATTTATGGAAAATTTACGAAAAAGCCGTATGTAGGGTACCCAAATGAGCAAAAGCATAGCCAAAACGTTAAATTTATGCATACAAAAATAAAGTTTGGACGTTTTTCTTTAAAAATATTACCTCAATAGTAAATAATATCGTTATTATTGGCGAACTTAAAAGTGAAGTTTAAAAAATGGTCGTCAAAGCCGATTTTAAGCACAAAATCGATTTGCGCGACCTTAAAAACTTTTCCGAAAAATCTGAAAAAAATCTCAAAAATACTTTACCCTATAAGCTTTCAAATTATGCTTAAGCACCCATGAAAATCGAATAAAGGTTTTATTTTGGGACGCCCTAATGCACAGTTCTACCTAAATTTATTGGAAATCTACACAATTTCTAGTAGTATATTATTTGAATTTGTAGAAATTTACCCAATTTATAGTAGAAAACTTGACTAATCTTTTTAGAGAGTATGATAGTAGTCTAACACAACGGGACCACATTTATTGAAGGACCCAAGTGAGCTGTCCAAAAGGCGGCTGCCTACCTGATAGTAGTAGTATAATAGACTATATTATATACTCAAAATAATTAATCTGTTAAACACTCTTGCTGTGTTTTTCAATAAGTGGATTTATTTTCTGATTAATCTTATTTTGTTTAAAAAAAATATTTGACCATACGAAAACAAATTTGGAATATTTTTTCCGTAATCTACGATAAATTTGCAATTATAATCCGAAAAAATAATAAAAAAATTTGGAAAATGAAAAAAGTTATAAATAAATCAAAATTAATCCAAAATGGATTTATCAAATCCTGAAATTTAGTTGGATTAATTTTGATTTATTTATAATTTTTTTAATTTTCTAGATTTTTTATTATTTTTCGGATTTTAAAAGCTAATTTATCGTAGATTATGGAAAAAAATATTTCAAATTTGTTTTGGCAATGTTAAAATATTTATTTTGAACTAAATAAGATTAATCCGAAAATAAATCCACTTATTGAAAAACACAGCATCTGTAAAATTACTCTAATCTCAATTCGACAGATATTTGACAAAGTTATCTGTCGAAATACAGATTTTAAAAAAAATACTTCGTATTTTCTTGTGACCGAAAAACAAAATTTTGTAAAATTGGAGTTACTCGTTAAAAACTCGTAATTTTCACAAAAATAAAAAAGAAAATTTTCAATTTGGAAGCATTAAAGCGGGAAAATGTAACAAAATTTCAATTTTAATAAATTTAATTTTTTTAATTTTAAATAATGTTTTTGAAGCGAGAAGTTTTACTCAATAATGGATTTAACTAAAACTTTGTAAATTTACAGAGTTTTTTTGTAAAATTTTGAACTCATAAAATGCATTCAAATAAAATTTTGTAAATTTACAGAGTTGTTTTGGTAAAATTCTTTTCGGTTTTATCAATATTTTACAGATAATTCTGTAAATTTACAGTTTGTTTTTATCGAAATCATTTTACAGAGTTTTCTTCGTAAAATAACAAAAAATCTTGCTAGTTGAAAATCTATGGTATTTTCTGCTGGTTCAGCAAAGTATCTCTGCAATTTAACAGAGTGATTATTTTGAGTTTATATATTCGTGGCCCTAAATCGATTTTAAGTCAACCTATCGATGTCCGTCCGACTGTCTGTAGAAAACACATTTTTTCGCTTAGCGTTGGGGTAAAAAATGTGCTTGTGGGTCTCGTTTTTATCGTAAAAAACGGACAAATCCGAACAAAGTGAAAAAAAATATTTTTGATTTTTTGCAGAAAATATTAGTTTATATTAAGACATTACTGAAAAATCATTTTTATGATAATCGAAGTATTTTTTTGGTCTGTAAAAATTTTTATTTTTTATTTTTTTTTGCGAAAAAAATATTTAAAAATTTTGTAGGGCCCAAAAATGGTTATTTCTGATTGATTTTTATGTTACTTAATAGATTATATACATTTATTAATGCTAAATTGTTCTCTTTTGTTATTTTTTATCAATAAAAATGTAATTTATTGTATTTAAAATGGTAATTTTTCATTTGCCGATTTTTTGCCGATTTTTTTAAATTGAAGTGCCGATAATGCCGATTTTTTTTTGAAAATATGCCGATTTTTCATCGAAATCATCTGGCACCCCTGGTCGTACCTCTTGTTTTCTAAAATAGTGGTTAGTTTTGTCACGCAGTGTTATTTATAGACAATTTTCAGATTTTTTTTTTTTTTAAAATAGACGATTTTTTCTAAGTAAAAACATTAAAAATTTAAAAAATGGTCCAATAGTTTTTAAGTAATCAATTAATCTTTCCAACAACCCAAACAAAAAATTAAATTTTTCAAGAAATCCACATTTTTTGACCTCCAATTCTTTTGACCACCAATTTTTTTGTAAGCAAAGGAAAATTTAAATTATTTCTGTTTATCGGATATCATCATTTTTTTAAAGGATTTAGGGGAGCTAAAAAGAATGCCGGTATTTTTTTGAAAAATTTTCACTCCTTGGGGTGGTTCAAAGCACCTGAAAACGCAGATTTTGAGCTGATTTTTCTGCAGAGAAAAAACGGCTGAATATATTGCAAATCTGATTTCACCAGTCGATTCTAGAGCAAAAATTAATACAATAGAAGTTTTTTAAACTTTAAAAAAAAGTTCCAATAATCCACAGCAGGGGGCGGAAAAATCGATTTTTTTAAAAAAAAATTTTAATTATTTTTTTAATCATGCACGATGAAGAGGCAGTGTTTGCTAAGAAATTTGTTACTAAAAGCACCTTTCTATCACCACCCATTAAAAAGTTATAAGGCTTCAAAGTTTTTTTTCTAGTGGCAAAATTATAAAACACTGACCGAAATTTGAAAAATTTTTGTATGGGTCAGCGGTCTAGACACTCGTTTTCGATTTTCCTCTCAATGCTGATTCCAAATCTGGTTTCCAAAATATTCCGTAACGTCAGGTTTTTGAGATAATTGAGGTCAAAGTTCACAAAAAAAAGCATTTTTGTGCATTATTGAGAGCATTTTTTTGTGATGTTTTTGGATGATATTCTGGGATCATAAAACCTGGTTTCGATTAACATTTCGATGCTGATTCTGAATCTACACCTTTTCCAATTGAAATTCAGAAAAGAGCAATTGTAATTCAGAAATCCCAATTGAAATTCAGAAAAGCACAATTGAAATTCAGAAATCATAATTGAAATTCAGAAAAGCCTAATTGAAATTCAGAAATCACAATTGAAATTCAGAAAAACCCAATTGAAATTCAGAAATCACAATTGAAATTCAGAAAAGCCCAATTGAAATTCAGAAATCACAATTGAAATTCAGAAAAGCCCAATTGAAATTCAGAAAAGATCAATTGAAATTCAGAAAAGCACAATTGAAATTCAGAAAAGCCCAATTGAAATTCAGAAAAGCACAATTGAAATTCAGAAAATCACAATTGAAATTCAGAAAAGCCCAATTGAAATTCAGAAATCGTAATTGAAATTCAGAAAAGCACAATTGAAATTCAGAAAAGCACAATTGAAATTCAGAAAAGCACAATTGAAATTCAGAAAAGCACAATTGAAATTCAGAAAATCACAATTGAAATTCAGAAAAGCACAATTGAAATTCAGAAATCGTAATTGAAATTCAGAAAAGCCCAATTGAAATTCAGAAAATCACAATTGAAATTCAGAAAATCACAATTGAAATTCAGAAAAGCCCAATTGAAATTCAGAAAAGCACAATTGAAATTCAGAAAATCACAATTGAAATTCAGAAAAGCACAATTGAAATTCAGAAAATCACAATTGAAATTCAGAAAATCACAATTGAAATTCAGAAAAGCCCAATTGAAATTCAGAAATCGTAATTGAAATTCAGAAAAGCCCAATTGAAATTCAGAAAATCACAATTGAAATTCAGAAAATCACAATTGAAATTCAGAAAAGCCCAATTGAAATTCAGAAAAGCACAATTGAAATTCAGAAAATCCCAATTGAAATTCAGAAAAGCACAATTGAAATTCAGAAAAGCCCAATTGAAATTCAGAAAATCACAATTGAAATTCAGAAAAGCCCAATTGAAATTCAGAAATCGTAATTGAAATTCAGAAAAGCCCAATTGAAATTCAGAAAAGCACAATTGAAATTCAGAAAAGCCCAATTGAAATTCAGAAAAGCACAATTGAAATTCAGAAAATCACAATTGAAATTCAGAAATCACAATTGAAATTCAGAAAAGCCCAATTGAAATTCAGAAATCACAATTGAAATTCAGAAAATGTAAACAAACCAATTATGAGTCACCACTACATATACACATTAAACAAATGCTGTACAACTATGAGAGTATTTAACTTTATTCTCTTGGTACGTATTGTAGAGAGCAGACAGACAATAATACACTCATAGAATGTTGTAGGTAAAATTTAGTTTAACAGAATTTTTATTATTTTTTGTAAATTAATTAATATAGTGAACAAAAATATTTACTCTACCTTGACAAATGCATTAATGAAAAATTAGTTTTAAAGAAAAATAATAAAAAGTCAGTTTCACTTGATGTCACCTTAAGCATTTCATGAGTGTATTGTCTGTCTGCTCTCTACAATACGTAGCAAGAGAATAAAGTTAGATACTCTCATATACACATTTCTGTACTGCATTTGCATTAGAGATGGGCGCTGGTCACATGATTTGCGTGATCCACGTGAATCACGCGTGAATCAGTGAGTGATTTTCATTTCAATCACGTGATTGTGAGGGAGTGTGAGTTGAAAAAAAATCTGAGTGAGTGATTAGTGAGTGAGTCATTTATTTTTTGCGTGAGTTTGCGTGATTAGATTTTTTGATTTGCCAATTTTTTTTTTTCATTTTTTGGAAAAACATTTTTTTTGAGTTTTTTTTTGTAAGAAAATGTTATTGCGTGAGTAGATTTTGCGTGACTCACGCGTGAGCGTGATTGAATCTGGCGTGAGTCACGCGTGAATGTGACTAAGTTTTTTATTACTCACGTGAATGTGAGTGAGCGTGAGTAAAAAAAAAACTTGCGTGAGTGATTAGTGAGTGATTCGATTATTTTTTGCGTGAGTGAGTGTGAGTCAAAATCCACTTACGCGCCCGTCTCTAATTTGCATAATGTGTCTATGTTTGTAGTGGTGACTAATAATTGGTTTGTTTACATTTTCTGAATTTCAATTGTGATTTCTGAATTTCAATTGTGATTTCTGAATTTCAATTGGGCTTTTCTGAATTTCAATTGTGATATTCTGAATTTCAATTGATCTTTTCTGAATTTCAATTGGGCTTTTCTGAATTTCAATTGTGCTTTTCTGAATTTCAATTGGGCTTTTCTGAATTTCAATTACGATTTCTGAATTTCAATTGGGCTTTTCCGAATTTCAATTGTGGTTTTCTGAATTTCAATTGGGCTTTTCTGAATTTCAATTGTGCTTTTCTGAATTTCAATTGGGCTTTTCTGAATTTCAATTGTGTTTTTCTGAATTTCAATTGGGCTTTTCTGAATTTCAATTGTGATTTTCTGAATTTCAATTGGGCTTTTCTGAATTTCAATTACGATTTCTGAATTTCAATTGGGCTTTTCTGAATTTCAATTGTGCTTTTCTGAATTTCAATTGGGCTTTTCTGAATTTCAATTGTGCTTTTCTGAATTTCAATTGGGCTTTTCTGAATTTCAATTGTGATTTTCTGAATTTCAATTGTGATTTTCTGAATTTCAATTGGGCTTTTCTGAATTTCAATTACGATTTCTGAATTTCAATTGGGCTTTTCTGAATTTCAATTGTGATTTTCTGAATTTCAATTGTGCTTTTCTGAATTTCAATTGTGCTTTTCTGAATTTCAATTGTGCTTTTCTGAATTTCAATTGTGATTTTCTGAATTTCAATTACGATTTCTGAATTTCAATTGATCTTTTCTGAATTTCAATTGGGCTTTTCTGAATTTCAATTGTGCTTTTCTGAATTTCAATTGTGCTTTTCTGAATTTCAATTGGGCTTTTCTGAATTTCAATTGTGCTTTTCTGAATTTCAATTGTGATTTTCTGAATTTCAATTGTGCTTTTCTGAATTTCAATTGTGCTTTTCTGAATTTCAATTGTGATTTCTGAATTTCAATTGTGCTTTTCTGAATTTCAATTGTGATTTCTGAATTTCAATTGGGCTTTTCTGAATTTCAATTATGATTTCTGAATTTCAATTGGGCTATTCTGAATTTCAATTGGGATTTCTGAATTTCAATTGTGATTTCTGAATTACAATTGATCTTTTCTGAATTTCAATTGGAAAAGGTGTAGTTTTTAAATTTTTCCATCACGTCGTGTTTTCGAGAAAATTGAGGCCAAAGTTCTCAAAAAAACGTACTTTTGTCAATTTTTGAGAGCTACTAACTTCTTAACGGGTTGTAATAGAATAGAAATTTTGGCACCATTTTGTTAAGCTGAAAATGTCTTTTAATCGTGCATATTTAAAAAATTAATTTACAAAAAAAATGGAAAAAACTTATATTTCCGCCCTCTGTGGTGGGTTTTTGGAACTTTTTTAACAGTTCAAAAAACGACAATTGTATTAATTTTTGCTGTAGAATCGATTGGTTAAATCAGATTTGCGATGTATTGAGCCGTTTTTGCTCTGCAGAAAAATTAACTTAAAATCCGCGATTTCAGATGCGTTAAACCACCCCAAGGAGCAAAAATTTCCCCAAAAAAATACCGGCATTCTTTTTAGCTAACCTAAATCCTTCCAAAAATTATGATATCCGCAGATCAAATTTTCAAAATTAACTCTAGTATTTAAACTCAAAAAAAATATTGAAAAGTTTAAAAAGATAAGTTTTTTTTTTTTGTCCTAGATTTGTTGTAAAACTTAAACTTTAATCTGCTGTATTATAACGGTAAATAAGTATATACAAAAAACAAATATGTTTTCTGCTGCTTTGAAGTGTTTATTGTTAGAAAATTGTATTTTGGTTAAGAAAAGTGGTCTGCGAAACCATAGTGCAGCGGTCAAAGCTGGAAAAAATTACGTTATTCGACCAAAATTTATGTCTGAATTTTTTGAACAAGTCTTGCTCAAAAATTTGAAAATTTGGTGCACTTTATTGGAAAAATATTAAAAAAATTCCAAAACTGCAATTTCGATCCACAGATGCTGATTTTTAAACATAAAAAATATTTTTTATACAAATTGGTTAGATAAGTTGGAAAATGTTAGGTGTGTTATCTAAAAAAATATTTAAAAAATTTAAAAATGAGATTTTTTAAAAATAACATTTTCCAACTTTTGTTATCTAAAAAATATTAAAAAAAAAATTAAAAACATGATTTTGGTTCGAAAATGCTGATCAGCATCTGTGGACCAAAATTGCAGATCAGCACTTTTGGACCAAAATCGCGTTTTTATATGTTTTCAATATTTTTTAGATAACAGACTTAACATTTTCCAACATTTGAGACCAACTTAAATAAAAAAAATAATTTTTATATTTAAAAATCAGCATCTGTGGGCCAAACTCGCGGTTTTGGATTTTTTTAAATATTTTTCCAATAAACTCGCAAAAAATTTGGACATGAATTTTGTAATTCATGTAATTTTTTCCAACTTTGACCGCTGGTTGCCAACTGAAAATGACCTTGCAAAATTTTTTCATAAATTTCCCCACTTTTCGTTTGGCAGGTATTACGACATGAAATTCGAAAATTTAAATTTTACGGGACGCCCTATAGAAAAGTTTTTAATTTGCTGCTAACCACTGTGTGTATTTGTCGTTCTTCCGGTCAGGTTGGTATTTCATTTTAGCGAAATCGGTGAAGGAGTTCAAAATTTGTGAGAAACCCCGATGAATTTTTCGCGAATTCAGTTGTTTAAAAGTCCTCTAAACACGCTTGAAGGTCATTAGCAGGGAAACCAAAAATATGCTCTAAAAAACACGTTTTATGCGCTTAAAAAATGCCCTTAAAAACGGAAAATATGCTCTAAAAACAATAAAAATATGCTCTTAAAAAAAATTATGTCCCCTTTTTAGCTGTGTTTTCTACAATTTGTTAGAGAATAGACCCTCCAAATACCGTTATATGCGATAGTTAGAGGGTTAAATATGTTCTACAAAAATATTTGCCTTAATATTTTCTACCAAGTTGCTGAATCTAATGAAAACATACCTTCATATTCCGATATGAAGCAAGAACAGGCCAAAGGGGAATCAATCGTCACAATTCCGTAATTGTTGAAAAAAAACATCCTTGTTGGATAAAAAATTTTAAAATAAATGTTGTCATAAAAAAAATTGGGAAAAAATGCTCTAAAAACTGAAAAAAAAAATGCTCTAAAAATGTAAAAATATGCTCTAAAAAGTGGAAAAATGCTCTAAAAATAGAAAATATGCTCTAAAAATATGCTCTTATGCTAAAATATAAACCTAAAATATGCAAAAATATGCTCTTAAGGCTAAAATATGCAAAAATATGCTCTAACAAATCGATGCCAGATTTCTTAAAAACTTCTGAAACGGATAAATACCTTACCCATTTATCAATAAAATGCACAGGAAAAAACATGATAGTGCATATTTTTGGTTTCCCTGGTCATTAGTATGCCAAAAAAAATTTAACGAAGCGTCCATGTCACTATAAAAAAAATTACACTCAAAAAATTTTGTTGCTACAAAAATGACTAAAACTAGTTTTTTACTTAAAATATAAAATTTGTTTAGTTAGAATTTTCAAACAATTAATTTTTTTACCTTAAAATAACTAAAAAAAAGAGGTTGGAATATTATGTAGGGTATTCATGGATTCGTTCAAGTCAAATTTAACTTTTTTATTTTTTTTTTTAAATCTCAGCAAACTAAAAACTATTTTTTTTTTGTATATAAATTTAATAAATAAAACAAATAGAACTCAAATACTTACAACATTGGAATTTTGTTGTTGCTGTTGTTGCTGTTATAGTAGTTATTGCTGTTTTTTATGTAGTGGTTGTTAAGGACCGTTTTGTAGTAAAAGGGTGTTGGCAGGCTGGTTTGTTGCAAACAGAAAAAATAAATAAAAACAATTTTTCCTATATAAAAACTATACACTTTTTGTTGTGCCTTGTTGCTGGCTTTATTTTATGATGATGATGAATTTCTGTTTTGGTTTTTAAATTTATTGTTTATATTTTAATTTAATTTGATTTTGATTTTAGCTAGATTTTTAAAAAATTTTTATAATTGAAGAAATTTAAATTTCGCGCTTTGTTTATAACAAAATTTTATTATAATTTAACACGTTTTACTTTATCTAATCTCGTGAAAATTTGTCCAAAAATATTAATTTAATTATATTATCTAAACTTTTCCCAAAGTGAAACAAAAAATTTTCATTAATATTAGATTAGTTTTAGTTAAGCTCAAAAATTTATGTATGTAAATTTTGTGTTACCAATTAAACGCATTTATTATAACCATTTTGTTTTTTTTTTTTTTTGCATAATTAAAAGTTCGTGTTAACACCCTTTCCATTTATGTATGTATATTAACGAAAATATGTATAAAAAAACAAAATAGTTTGGTATGAATGCAGGAAAAAACCACTATAGAAATAAACAAAACTAGGTTAAAATAATTTCAAATCATGAACGTCAACGTCATATTAAACAAAACATTGTCTACTACTCTACGTAGTATTACGAGTACTAACTAACGGAGTGACAAACTGACTGACTGTGAGAATGAGTGAGTGACTACTACTACGGCGATAGTAGGAAATGTATACAATATGCTCTGACTCCTGCTGGTTTTTTTTAATAGTAGATGTAATCGTCATAATCATCTTCATCATCATTCAAAAAAACTAGTTGTGATAGTATTGGTAGAATAGTGTAGGTCAACTATGCCAAAAAAAAATGTCTAACAGTTGAACAATTTTTGGTGCTATTTTAATAGCGAGTTTTGCTTGTCTGATGGTTATTTCACAAATTTACTACTTTATCTAGTGTGCCCTTCTATCATCAGCGCTTTTTAGTTGTCCACACTTATTGCGTGTCAGATTAAAATCATCTATTTTAATTAAATTTTGAGTCTTAAGAAAATTAATTACACAGTGCAACAACTAAAATCGGAATGGGATGAAACAAAAAAAAAAACTATTTTTTAGTTCAGCGCTAGATTTTTACACTCATTTGTAGTTGGTGAACTTTTATTATAATTAAATTAATAATTGCTCGAAAAATGTATAAGTGACGTATGATTAATTTTGAAATTGCCTTTAAATAACAATCATACGCAACGGTGCACAGCGGTTTATTTTTAATAATTTGGCTCTTCAGTAACTAGGTACTGGACCGATTGCAGCGAAATTCATACCGGTTATAGTAAACGTAATTTCGTGCTAAAGTTTGGACGCTGGACCCCACATGTCCAATAAAGGCACCACCAGGGGCCAATAAAGTAGGAAATGTTTAGTACACGAAAACTTTAAATGCTTTAAAATCACCAACTTTAAATGTGTGCAAAAAAATCTAGCGATGGTCTAAAAAAAAAGTCTTAGGCTTTTGTTATGTAAAATGTCAACTTTCGTTTGCTTTGGTTTCATTCCATCCCGATTCGGAAAGTTCAACTTTATATCACTGTGTTATTTTAAGTTTTTTCCAATTTTCTATTTTTTTTTCGTATTTTCAAATATTTTTAATATACATATATTTTGAGAATTTTTCTGAATTCTCTTTACACTCAAAATAATTACTCTGTTAAAAACTCTGTAAAATGACTGTAATCTCAATTCGACAGACATTTGACAAAGTTATCTGTCGAAATACAGATTTTAAGAATATACTTTGTATTTTCTTGTAACCGAAAAACAAAATTTTATCTGTAATTTTACTTTTTACTTTGTAATCTCTATTTTACAGATAATAAACAGAGTTTTTTGTTAAAATACAGATTTTATACATTTTCTCGTAAGCAAAATACTAAATTTCAACTGTAATTTTACTTGTTGCTCTGTAATACAGTTTTTAAATAAAAACTCTTCAAAAAACTCCCAAATATTTCAACCGCTCTTTAAAAAGCGTCTTAAATTACAATAAAACCTGGTAAATTTTACGAGGATGTCGGGTAAAATTGGAGGTACTCGTAAAACACATCGTAATTTTCACAAAAATAAAAAAGGTAATTTTACAATTTGGAAGCATTAAAGCGGTCAAATTTTCTCGGTGGCATTTTCCAATTGTCAACACTACTTACACATTAAGGAAAGAGAAATTGATCAGAAATCAAATAGTAAATAAAATAGTAAAATTCTGGTCGCTTTTATCAATATTTTACAGATGATTCTGTAAATTTACAGTTTTTTTTTTATCGAAATCATTTTACTGAGTTTTCTTCGTAAAATAACAAAAAATCTTGCTGGTTGGAAATCTATGGTATTTTCTGCTGGCTCAGCAGAGTATCTCTGTAATTTAACAGAGTGATTATTTTGAGTGTACTTTTCATGAATTTTTCGGAATTTTAAAACTTTTTAAAACTATAAATTGGGTGAATTTCAACAAATTTAAAAAATATACTTCCTTAAATTGTGCAAATTTCCATTAATTTCAGGTAGAATTACGCAATTTGTGTAAATTTACCAAATTTATAGTAAGAAACTGAAATAATTTTAAAAATAGTGTATTTTTATGAATTTCTCGAGTTTTTTAGGTTTTTGTTTTTATTTTTTTTTTTTTGTGAGTTTTAAAATTTTTTTGTTTGCCTCTAAAAGTTTACCATCGCATTGAGCGATTTCGGTTAAGCGATTCAAAAGTTACACTCAAAATAAATTCTCTGTCCAATCAGCAGAAAAATCTGCCATTTTGAGCCATATGAGAAATCTGCTGATTTTAGCAGACACGGTTTGCTAAATATCTATCATAAGAGGTGAATAAATATAACAAGAAAAAGAAAAAAAACATACGCCGCCAGCCAGCATCGAACTCGCCACCTTCCGATTTGAAAGTACACTTCTTAACCACTACGCTACGGAAGCTTATACTTTTATCTGGCGTTTTTGTTATTAAACATGTGTGTTGTTCGACAGCAGAGAAATCTGATTTTAGCAGAAATATCTGCTGATTTTAGCAGAAAAATCTGCCAATTTTAGCCGAACTGCTGATTTGAGCAGAATAATCTGCCGATTTCAGCAGAACAATCTGCTGATTTCAGCAGAGCAATCTGTTTTTGCATATTTTTGCATATTTTGGTGAAAATGCATATTTTTGCATATTTTGGTTTCAAATGCATATTTTCCGCATTTTTGCAACTTTTAAATGCATATTTTTGCATATTTTGGCATAAATTAGCAAAAAACACAGTTTAAAATTTATTTGTTAAAAAACTATTTAAAATTTTAATAATTTATTTTCAAAATAAGAAAAGGATTTAATTTTTTTTTATAGATTGTCTAAATTTCTAAAAAAGTCTTGCTTATATAAATTTTTAAATGTTACTATTTGAACCTGTCGTTATTTTTTGATTTTTAAAAGATTTTTGTTGCACACTTTTTAATTCTTTTTGCATATTTTTAGGCTTTTTAGTGCATATTTTGAATTTTTTAGCGCATATTTTCGATTTTTTAGTGCATGAAAATCTCATCCCTAGTCATAACCTAAAAATAAACATGTAAGAAAGTTATAGTTGGTCAAGACCGACCATATGATATCCCATACCAGTGTTTTCCGGTAAATGGGTCCCAAGTCCAAACATGAGCCGAATGGATCTTTCTTTTGTTAAATCTTTAATTAGTGAAGAAAACACATACATATAAAGTTTAATTGGTTTATTTTTGTTGCCAATAGACCGATTTAACTAAATATCGGTCGAAATTTTCATATGCGGGACTAAGTGCAAAAATGGTCCAATTATATTCAGATTTTATTAGGTTACAAATGTACAGGTTTAACACCTTAAAATATAAATTTTAATTAATTATTTTGCATTTTCATGAATTTTGAGAGAATTATGTAAATATCGGTAGGGTGGTTTGTATGGGGACTACAAGAACGACTAATCTGATGCCTTCAAAATTTCGAATCATGATTTCAGTACAAAATAAGTTTACCTGCCAATTTTCCAAAAAATAACTATTATAATACGGTCATTAGAGTCATTTAAGCCAAATTTAAAGCGGCGTTTGTATGGACAGATTTTTCCCATTTCAATAGACTTTGTCCTTAAGCCAAAAAATGTGTAAGTTCCAATTTTCGTGCTTAACCCGTTTAAATGCACTTTTGAACGTTTTGTTCCACAAAAACTAATTTTTTCAAAGTTAATTTCTTTGAAAAAATGTTCAATGTTGAAATGTTTTTTACAATAACCTTTTTACATTGTGGAGGGTTTCCATACATTTGGCAACACCGAATCTAACGTTTTTACTTATTTTTTTTAATCCTTCTGAAGGGTTGTTGGTATTTTAATTTTCCAAACTTCACAGCCCCACCAAAAAATGTTATGACCTTGAAACCAGACCAACAAGTCTTAATGTACCAACAAATCTTAATGTATTTTAAACCCCTGAACTCGAATCTGCCGTTAAAAAAAATCTATTGTTGGGTCTTCCTGTTACCTTAAAAGGAAAGTCCCCAAAGTGACCATTCCAGATATCCTTAGAATTTGTACACAATATTAGGCTGGCCATTTGTGCTGATTTGATCAGCACATGTACTGATTTTTAGTAACGTATACTGATCAAAAACCCATGTACTAATTTTTGAAAATATGTACTGATTGTAGTGATTTTTGAACATTTTAACACAATAATAATTTTAACTAATATTTTAGTCCAAAAGGACCTAGTGCAGGAATTGGTAACCAATACTAAAATTTGTTACTAATATTATTCAAAATCAGTAAAAATTACTAATTTTAGTACTTTGAAGTTACTAAAATTAGTAACTTATTAGTAGATTTGGGTACTAAATGACTTACTAAAACTTTTACTGTAGAATTATTTTGAGTGTATCAGAAAACTAGTTTTAGAGCCGGTTTTAAACCCTGAGAAATGTACGTCTTTTGGCAATTTTATTTTTTGGTACTTTTTCATTCAAATTCTTCTAACTAATCCAACTGCCATCATTGGCAAAGTTTAAAAATTGAACGTATAGTGGGTTTGGTGTTAAAAAAAAAAAAAAACACATTCTACGTACTTTATACTTTAGTAAGTATTTAGGTTCTTAGAGTAATTGTGGGTTAAAACCCTCTCCTATATATTCCTTCAACGTTTAAATGTTTAAGAAAAAGGAGACCAAATGAAAAAAATATAAGTTTTATATAGAATACCAGAAAGTCCCTAAGGCCAAATGCACTAAAGCATAACATACACAGTTATACATACAAATGTACTTACATAAATATGTGTGTGTGTGTTTAAACAGCAAAACCTCATTTAGTGACCCAGTTTTTGGGATAGACGATTTTTTTTGAAGAGGACTTAAAATTAATGTAAAATAAACTTATGACCCGATTAAAAATGTTTATTTCAGAGTCTTTAAATAATTTAATTAAACATTCATTTATAGCTTATTTTTTACAATAGCGAAATTACTCAAAATGACAGATTTGTCAGAAACGGGTTTACAGTTCTCAATTGAAAATGGTTTTCCATTTAAAATGGCCGGTACACATAAAATGTAATAATGGCATATTCTCTTCTTAAGCGTGAGGGAAGACGGTTTTTCCCCTCACCCGATTTTTCCTGTTTGCGAACTTAATCTGCCTAGGACCATAAAACATATTTGTGCCCAACTTCAAAATTGAAGCCCTTTTATTTGGACTGCATCGTGTTATTTACAGACAGAAGGACGGACATTAATGGAATGTCTAAAAATCTAAAGAGTATTTTGTATCCTTTATTTTCGATTTATTACGTTCATAATAATACACTCAAAAAAATAAAACTGTAAAGTTAACAAATTTTTTTTTGTTAACTCGAGTTTACTGGCTTTTTAGCAAATCTTTAGTTAAAATCAGCGTTTTAACTACTTTTTTTAGTTAAGTTCAATTTATGAAAATACTAGTTTTGAACAAATTTTGAATTAATTTTTTTTGTTGACTTTAAAACTGTGTTTACCAATTTTTTTTAATTAATTTGCTGATTTCTCGTAACATATTTGTCGAGTGAAAAAATGTTAGAAATTTCTTGTGTACTCTCCTATGCAAATCTCATAAGTTCTACTTAAGCTGAACTTAATGCTGTGAAAAAAAAAAATAAAAAAATAAGTGAAGTGTTAGTGTATAAAATCAATATTTAACAAACTTACAATTTTTTTACAAAAAGTTTAGCTGAATTTAACTAATGTTTTTGTTAATACCTACATAAAAATATTACAAAATTTTCAGCTGAATTTTTAGTTAAAGTTACTTTTTTTTTACCATTCATTCTACGAAAAGTTAACTAAATATTTTTAGTTAAATTAACTAGAAATTTAGTAGGTTCAAAATCAGGTGTTTTTTTAGTTAAATTTAACTAAATTTTTTGCTAACTTTACAGTTTTATTTTTTTGGGTGTACCAGTGGACATATTTGGTATGCGGCAACGTCGGCAATTCGACTTAATATCACACTGCATTGGAGGAACAGCGATTGTGGCCATAGCGCTTCTAAGAAATGATAATAATACCACAAAATATAGAGTGTGCTCTAGGGTGGTTCTTAAAAACAACAAGTAAAAAAGTTAAAAAAGATTAAAAGATTATTGCAAACAACTTTATTTAACCCTTCTGCACTCCTTGAGTCAATTTGACCCAATTTTGGTTTTCAAACGCAAAATTTTTCCCTTTAGTTATAAGATATCAACGTGAAACTTTAATTTATCCATTACAGGGATAAAAATTATGGTTTTAAAAGAAAATAATAAAATTTAAATTTTTCCAACCCCCCCCCCCACATTTAAACACACGATTTACACACATTTAATATCCTTTGGGTCAATATGACCCAACAAGCGATAATTCAAGTTTAGTTCTACTTTACCATTTGTTTCTTCTAAATATAATTGAATTGGGTTCAGAATGATAGATCAATAATTTTTTCGGTCAAAGCGATTTTATTGAATCGCTTTCATTGAATAGTTTTTCGTTCAAAATTTTATTGTTCTCGTACTGTGGGTGGGATTTTTAGAAACCCACAAAGGTCCCGCCAACCCCAAAAAAGGGTGAGGTAACAAACCCAGAAAACTAACGCCCAATAGCAATTTTCTTTACGCTCTCGCAGGCCACGAAGAGCATGATCAATCACCACTTGGTAAATTATCTGTAGTCCGATTCACTCCTGTTTCGTAGAGTCGTTCTACAGGGGACTTGTTAGCATGATCTTACGACAATCTCCGAGTGGGGTCTTGCAAATAGGATATATTTTAATGCTCGTAAGGCCCAATGTTATGTGTTTACCCTCAGACGGCTTGTGGAATCAGCATCATCTGTATCCATGGGTGGCATAGCTATTGAGGAATCAGAAACTCTTGATGTTCTAGGCATGAAAATCCAATGTGATGTTCGTTGGAACAAACATGTTTTTCAAGTGTCGAAAGAAGCATTCAAGTTTCTTGGTTTCCTAAATAGTGAGATCCGTCTGATCTCACTATTTATGCCGCCTATATCCGATCGAAAATGGAATACAACTCGCATATCTGGGCAGGTGCTTCAAGGTCTATCTGATCAGGTGCAAAGGACTGCGTTAAAGCTCATCAATGACAGTAGGGTATCCAGCTCTATTGACTCATTGGAACATAGTCGGAATGAGTGTTGTGCGTCATTGTTATATAGATATAACCACGGTAAGTGTTCAGCTGAGATTGGCGCCTTTCCAGCAGATCACATCCTTTTTTTGTCTACTGTCCAATGTCTTGCACAACGAATTACAGAGAAAATTCGTTTCTCATCAGTCAAACTAGCCCTATGTGGAATTAAATCCCTGCAATAGTCTACCCAGTCAGCTACACTCAAAAAAAAAAATACCTTGTAAAATTACAAGAAAAAATTTTTACTTTTTTAGCTACCTCCTATTTTACAAGAATTCCTAGTAATTTTACAAGCTTTTAACCAAAAAGTTTGTAATTTTACAAGGTTTTCACCAATAAAATTGTAAATTTACAAATTTTAGGACACGATAAAATTTACAAGGAGATTTCGTAACTTTACTAGATTTTTTTCTAATTCCTATTTTACTAGAATTTCTAGTAATTTTATAATATTTTACCAACTTTTTATCAATAAAATTGTAAATTTACAATTTTTTGGCGCAATTAAAATTACAAGGAATTCTCGTGAATTTACTAGATTTTTTTTGTAAATTTTTTTTTGAAATTTTTAAAATTACAAAAAAAATTGTAAAATTTAAAAAAAAAAATGTAAATTTTGATCCATATTTGTTTGTTAAAAAACAAGGAAAACTGTCAAATATTGGTAAAATGGTAAAATTACGAGACTTTTCCTAGTAATATGAAAAAGTTTTTTTTTGTATGTGTATAATTTGAAAAAATTCAAATTAAATGTCCACAAACACTACTCCCGCATTCCTTCGCCTCATAATCCATTTTCTAATACCAACGCAATGCATTGCATTAAGTGTTGGCTCAAAGTAAAAAAAGGTTGAATTTCAAATTTGATTTTATTTTTTTTTAATAATTGCTCTGGAAGGGCTTATTTATTTTAGTTTTCTTATTTTTGTTTATACTAAAACACGGATTACGGATACGGATACTTAATTTATTTGAAAATTAAAAGGTCGAAATAAAAACATATTTAGTTACACGGAATTTTGTTTACATTTTAATGTTGGGTCATATTGACCCAAAGGATCATAGGAAGGGCACATATACAAGGGATGCAAAAGGGTTAAAAGGAAATTACTTTTGAAAAAAAAAAATTTTAAAAAAAATTTCCGTGAAAAAAAATTTTGGTAAAAAAAAATCCGCGATTTTTTTCTTTTTTTGTCAAAACATATGTTCGTACTTGTTTAAATACCATTTGGTGTTCAATTATGTTCACATATGTCAACCAGAAGCCGAATTAAAGCATTTTGTATTTTTAGGTTATGTTGAATGTACTGAAATTTTTGAGGTGTGCTTACATTTTCGTTCATAACTTTTGAACCGCTGAACCGATATCGCTCAAATGCAATACCAAACTTCTCGGGAGAACTTCCAATATATATGTTAAGTTTCAGTCATCTCTGTGCAATATTTTGTCCGCGAGAGCATTTTCCACAGACAGACAGGCGGACAGACGGACATCGCTAGAATGTCTTAAAATCGATCGGGCATCATGAATATATATACTTTATAGGGTCCCAGACCGATATTTCGATGAGTTACAAACGGAATGACAAACTTATATATACCCTCTATCACTAAGTGGAGGGTATAAAAAGGTTGGATTTCTGCACGGGACGCCCCCTCAGTTTATTAAGATTCATGAAAAAGTTATACCAAAATTTTTTCAAAATTTTCGAAAATGTTCTTAAGGTTGCACGGGGCTCTTGAAGTTCGGGCCCTGGAGCAAAATAGACTTTTTTGAAAATTTTTTTTTTGTAAAAAAAAAAATTAAATAAATCATTATGAAAC
Source organism: Pegoplata infirma (assembly GCA_963921195.1). Classification (NCBI taxonomy): domain Eukaryota; kingdom Metazoa; phylum Arthropoda; class Insecta; order Diptera; family Anthomyiidae; genus Pegoplata; species Pegoplata infirma. The sequence goes on along the minus strand of OY992536.1, from coordinate 5,953,584 downwards.
CGGTTTTGTTTAACAATTGACCCTAAGTATTTAATTAAAAATATATAGATTTTTCGGACATAGGTAAACCTTTACTACGCAAGGTCAAAAAAAATTTCCTTTTTTTAAGATTATGCCCAAATACACAATTTCATGGTTTTTAAAAATTTTATTCCCAAATATGGGTTAAAAATGTCCTGGACTAGGAAAATTTCAAAACTGTATAAAAGAGGTTAATGGGAACAACATTCAATCGAACTTTAGTTAATTTAAAATAGTTAAAAGCAAAAAAATACACAATAATGGTTGAAAAAACGCATTTTCTTGAAAATCGCTAAAAATTAAATTGCTACATCTGCTAACTTGAAAGAGCGAAAAATACCCAAAATTGAATATGTATTTTCCAAGATGTATTTAATAAAATTGAGCAATAAAACTTGGAGATTTTTAAATTTATGGGAATAAAATTTTAAAATCCATGAAATTGTGTCTTTGGGCGTGATCTCAAAAAAACGAAAGGGTTAACTATGTCCGAAAAATCTATAAATTTTTAATTAAATAAATAAAGGGTCAATTGTTAAACAAAACCGGTTTCATAATGATTTATTTAATTTTTTTTTTCAAAAATTTCTATTTTTCTCCAGGGCCTGAACTTCAAGAGCCCGGTGCGACCTTAAGAACCTTTTCGAAAATTTTGAAAAAATTTCGGTATAACTTTTTCATGAATCTTAATAAACTGAGGGGGCGTCCGTGCAGAAATCCAACTTTTATTTTTTAAGAACCACTCTACTGTGCTCCCTCTATTAGCTTTTTGAGCGCCACTTTGCCACTATGATATCATTCAGTGAGTCTTAAATGAGCTGCATTCCGGGTAGTCGAGCTTCATTACACTCTAAAAACTACGTGTAAAATCACTACCATAACACTGTGGAATAAATTCATGTTAGCATAAGTTAGGTCGATTCTGAGAGTGAGGGGTGAAAATAGAGGTTAAATTAGAAGACCTGTATCGCGAGGATTGTTTATGTTAGTTCGATTATTGTTATTCAACATCTTTTGTTATTGTTATTCAATACTTTTAATATCCCCATATTGGGGGACACTTTTTCCTACGCGATAAATGTGGGCAAGTTAATTTATAATGATGTTTGCACTTTTATATCAATGTTTTAATATTTATCATTATTAAAATTATTTTTTTATCCACGCCTACAAAAGAAGAGGAACTGAAAATTGGTTCATTTGTTGAACAAAAATACAATTTTTTTTTTTTTTCAAAAAATGTCGTTTTTCATAGGTTGGTTTAGTTTTTCAAGGGAAAACATTTTTCCACCTGGACCGATTTTGCCCATTTACGAACTTAGCCTACATATGACTATAAGTCAAATTCGTGAAAATCTTCAGGAGTCTAGATTTTTATAACCTCCACCCACAGTATGGGGGTATACTCACTTTGTCATTCCGTGTGTAACGCATCGAAATATCGGCCTAGGACCCCATAAAGTATATATGTATATTATTGATTAGTAATCGATTCTAAGACATTCTAGCGATGTCCGTCCGTCTGTCCGTCCGTCTGTCTGTGGAAGACACGATACAGCCCAAAATAAAAGAACTAGACTCCTGAAGTTTGGCACAAATATGTCTTATGGAACTATACCAACCTCTGAAAAACACTATATGTTTACATGATTTTTTGTGTTTTTGTTAAACAAATGCAAAATTTTTATGCTCCAAGAAGCTCAAAGTTCTGCATTTGGACCCGGGGGATTAGAAAATATATTTTTTCCGGCCCGCCCCCCTTTTGTGGGCGTGGAATAAAAAAAATTAAATAATGATTAACTTGTATTTCTTTAGTGCGAAAAGCATAAGAATGAATTTTTAAACATATATTTCGAGGGGAAATTTGTCCCCCCAATGACCACTGCCGACCTCCCCCCCAAAAAAAAGTATACGACCCTGGATTTTTTTTTTTTTTTTGCATGTTGGAGGGTATAAAAGATTAGGCACATCCGAATTTAACACTCTTACTTGTTTTATTTTGGACTGCAGTATGTTTTATACAGACGGACAAACGAACATTCCGAGAATGTCTTACACTCAAAAAAAACTGTAATGTTACCAAAAAAAGCTTGTAAACCTACAAGAAAATTTGCTGATTTTGAACTCACAATTGTTTTGGTAAAGTTAGCACAAATGTTTTGCCAAAAATTAGTTAACTGAAATTTTTTTATTTTTTTATTTCAGCTTATTGTTAGTTCATACACATTTGAGGACCCCATTGGGTTCGGACCCGATAGGTCCAGACCCTGATGGGCCTAGACCTAGTTGGGTTCCTTTAAAATCGTCATAGTATTTGATCCAAAATTTGTGTCCGTTTTGCTCTACCTTGCTTAGTTTCTGAGATACGTGATTTTAGGGGACCACTGGGGTTTTGAGAATTAAAAAACTCGATAACTTAAAAAATATTACTTGGAGAGCTTTTGGTTATTATTGTTGTGTTGGGTCGGCAATATGAGATATGAGCATTTTAAAATTTTCGGGTATGCTAACTTTCTTGAATCAAAAATGGCCTCCATTTTGCTCCCTCGGGCTTAGTTTCCGAGATAGCGCCATTTTAAGTTTTCTTAAAAAAAAAAATACAATTTATTTTTGCAATAGCCTGTAAAAATTTGGTCAACTCAATTTTAAATTTAGCAAAAAAATTAAGTTCAAATTTTGTTTAAAATTGCTAATGCGCTAAACGAAGTTTACAAGATATTTTTGCTAACATGCTAATCTCAACTAAAAATTTGCTAAAGGTTAGCTTACTAGCATTAGCAAAAAAAAAAAATAGTAAATCTACTAATGTATTATTTTGAGTGTAAAATCGATCAATGATCAATAATGTTAATATACTTTAAGGGCCTCTGACCGATATTTCGATATTTAAGTGTCCACAACTGATATAAAGTCAAAATTTGTATAGCAATAATTGCTTGGCAGTTTTTCTGAGCAACTATTGCTGTCAATTAAATATCAAAATCGTACGCCATCTTTGTTTGGAATTCATCAAAATAGACGCAAAGCGGGTTTTTTTTTTGTTCATTTTGCATACGTTATTGCTTATTGCCACCAATAAAAATCAGATGTAAACCAGGGGTTACAAACGGAATGACAAAATAAAAAATTTTGTGTAATTTTAAGATTTTGGATAATTTTTTGTGTAATTTCCAATTCCTTTGGTGGCAACACTGCTATGATACCAAATAGTAAGTCTTAAATGAACGGCATTCCGGGTAGTGGAGCTTCATAAGTTTTTACACAGGAGGATCGAAGCTACACGAACAAGCCGCATTCAACATCAATTCCGAATGTCAAGCAGTGTTCAGGTCCCTGTAGTAGATGTTTCTGAAAACAAAACCTAATCTTAACTGCCGCACGTCTTTAAATGAGATGGCCAAGGGACACTAGTAGGCTAGTTGGTAGCATACTAGCCTTTCAACGTGGGGGTCGTGGGTTCGATTCCCACCAGAACCCTTGGTTTTTTCGCTACAACGAGACGACGGTCATTGTTACCAGTTCTCGGTTAGGTTGAATTTATTAAAAATGAGTTGTAAATAAATAGAAAGAATTAATAAAAATAATTGATCATGTGATCAAATAAAAAGTACACTCAAAATAATACGTTAGTAGATTTAATAATTTTTTTTTACTAATGCTAGTTAGCTAACTTTTTGCAAATTTTTAGTTGAGATTAGCATGTTAGCAAAAAATTCTTGTAAACTTCATTTAGCACATTAGCAATTTTAAACAAACTTTGAACTAATTTCTTTTGCTAAATTTCAAATTGAGTTGACAACATTTTTACAACATTTTTTGCTAACATTAGCAAAAATAAATGGTAAATTTTTTTTTATTTTCAGAAAACTTAAAATGGCGCTATCTCGGAAACTAAGACAGATAGAGCAAAATGGAAGGCATTTTTGGTTCTTAGAAACTCCATACTTTCGCGGGTCCTCTACACAGGTGTGGACCCTAATGGGACCTAACTTTGGATCCAAAAAAGTTAGCATTCCCGAAAATTTTAAAATGCTCATATCTCGGTAAATATTGCCGACACAACAAAAAGTCAAAAAGAATTTTTGTAGCTCTCAACACGTAGAACAAGACCGCAAAATAACCAAAAACTCTCCGAGTAATATTTTTGAAGTTATCGAGTTTTTTAATTCTCAAGACCCCAGTGATTCCCTAAAATCACGTATCTCAAAAACTAAGCAAGGTAGAGCGAAACGGACACAAATTTTGGATCAAAAACTATGACGATTTTTATGGAACCCAACTAGGTCTAGGCCCATTGGGGTCTGGACCTATTGGGTCCAAACCCAATGTGGTCCTCAAATGTGTATGAACTAAGTTCAAAAAAAAAAAAAAAATCAGTTAACTAATTATTGGCAAAACATTTTTGCTAACTTTAGCAAAAAAATTGTGGGTTTAAAATCAGCAAATTTTCCTGTAGGCTTACAAGCTTTTTTTGCTAACTTTACAGTTTTTTTTTGAGTGTAAGAGCACGCTCTCGACTAACCTACAGGAGCCCCTGTAGTTGTAGTTTTCCCGAAGGACAAAAAATTATAGATAATGATACACATGAAGACGAGGAGTATAGAATACTTTATCTGGCATTGCCGGCACTTTTTGATCACTTGCTTCACAGGGGTTAAGGGAGCTGCACGATCTGTCTGACTTGTCGGATGTCAAAATTCAATATCGTAGGAGTTTCACAAGGAGCTCAAATTGGTTTAATGGCAGGGACTAGTAGGGAAATTTAGCCTAGTGCTGGCATTAAACGAGGCTCAACTATAAACTACTTTTACCACACAAATAGAGCAACAACTAAGAATTCGTCGTTTGTTGTAAATAAAACAAAACAACAAAAAATTCCACCAGTCGTTCACGACTCAATATTACAACAAAACAACAACAATTCATATAAATACGAAGCAACAACAATTTTCTAAACAATAAACACGCACATACTACAAATATCGTTCACATATTAATGGAAAACTTGAAAGTAAAAAATAAAATAAAAAAAAAATATATAAATTAACAACAACAAAAAGAATGAAAATGAAACAAACACGCAAAGTGCTGAATGGATATGTGTATGTGTGTGTGTGTGGGTGTGCGGTTGTTCTTATTTCTGTTGTTTGTTGTTGCTCTTGTTGTTCATACGCAGCAGGATCACAGAAAATAAAATTCAGAAAAATTCCTCCACGAATCATACAAAATTTTTTAATAAAAAATTATGATTTAAAAAATAAAACTTTTTCTTGTATCGCACAATATTCATAATTAAAATACTTTTCTTTTCTGATTATTTTTCTTTAATACTATTAAAGGATTTTAATGCACTTAATAATTTTCTTTTTTTTTTGATAATTATGCTTTTAATTTTAATTCGTATAATTACTTTTAATTGAATTTCACTTTTTAGATTTTTTTTTCATACAATATTTTTTTGATTTGGTTTGTTATTTCTTTGAATACGTTAATTTATGTTTTTTTTTTTTTATTATTTTTGAAACGACCGTTAGTAATTCATGTTGTAATCATCTAAAATGCCGCAAAATGACTGAACTTTCAAGTGGCATACAACATGATTATCAGTTTCTATTTAAACACACATACCGTTACACATTTGAGTGCATGTGATTCTAACTTTGACATTTCGAAGGCATGCGCAGTATTAATTAAAAACATTCTAGAGATTGGTAATGTAGTGCCTAAAATGGTACCAAAATTAAAGTTGGTACTATTTTCACCCTTAATATCTTCATATTTTAATCCTTAACATCCTGACTATTTTTTGAGCCGAAAAAAAATATATGTTATAAAACTTGCAATTCTAAACAACTTTTGTTATACGACTTTATAGGTTACATTTGCCTAAGCTATGTGAAGAAAACCTGGTTGGACCCTTGCGAATCAACCAGGCACTCGGAGATCACAATTTTACCACACTTCAAAAAAACCTTGTAAAATTACAAGAAAAGTCCTATTTGACAAGAATTCCTTGCAATTTTACAAGCTTTTCAACAATAAAATTGTAAAATTTTTAAATTTTTTTGACGTGATAAAACTTACAAGAAAAAAACTGTAAAATTACAAAACATTTAAATTTCGATCGAAAACTATTTGTTAAAAAACAAGGAAAACTGTCAAATATTGGTAAAATGGGATTACTTTTTCTAGTAATTTGGCAAGGTTTCTTTTTTTGAGTGCAAGGTCTTTTTGTAACACATTTTTTATACCATATACCACTCTGTGGTACAGGGTATAATGGATTTTGTTCTGATGTTTGTAACGACCAGAAATATTGGTCCTAGACATATCAAGTATACCGATCGACTCAGAATTATTTTTTGAGTCGATTTAGCAATGTCCGTCCGTCGGTCCTTCTGTCCGTCTGACCATCTAACGGTTTAAGCACGATACAGGTCGCAATTTTCAATCAATTGGCTTGAAATTTGAAATTAGAAAAAATCGGTCCATGTTAAGACCTAGCCCCCATACAAACGCCCCACTTGAATTTGGATTAAATGACTCTAAAACCGTAATATAATTAGGCTTGCCAGACGTACTTTTTTCAACAGTACTCGTACTTTTTTTTACTCAATGTACTTTTTTCTGCATAACACCTAAAAAAGTACGCTAAAGTACTTTTTTAAGGCTTTTGTACTTCTTTTTGTACTTTTTTTCTGTGCTTAACGTTTTTATTAGAAAAAAACTATTGAAGAAAAATAAAATGTTAAAAATGTCTAAAGTAGTGAAGTACTTTGTTGTAAATATTATTTACAATCCTATTTTTTATATTCTTTGTTGAATAAATTGTTATAAATTGTTAAAGAAACGACGAAAATATAAATTTTAGCCAGAGCCGTTTTTGAAAAAATCGCTGTCAAAAGCCAACAAATTTACATTTTAAGCTTATCTCGAAAACGATGAGAGATATGAAACAATTACTGAAAACAAAAATTATTCCTCGGGAAAAATGCATTAAAACAGCCAATTTACATTTGCAATGTTTTTGTTGCCGAAAATTGCACTTTTAAATTCAGAGCTAAAACCTTCGCGTTTTGGGGGGAAAAATAACGAACTGTAAATACCGCTTTTAAAACTTCTTTATTTAATTAATTTTATCGGTTTTGTTGCTCAAAAACTTAGCAGACAAGGAAAAACAATAAAAATTAAAATTCGTTATTGATTAAATTCTATTTTGAATTTATCAAAAAATTCAAGAAAGAATTAAAAAAAATCTAAAAAATTTTATTTAAAATTCTTAAAAGAATTTTATTAATTAAAAAAAAATTATTTTCATACAAACAAATATATTTATAACAAGTAAATATTTTTTGAAAGTGTTTGAAAATTTATTTTTGGAAAATAAAATTCAATTTTTTTTTGAGAGTTTTATTTTTGGAAATAATTAAATTTAAAATTTTTTGAGAAATTTATTTAAACAAAAATTTTATTTCAAATACCTTATGAATTTTAAATAAAATTCGAATTTTTCCCTTGTCTGGTTTTTAGATAAGCTTAAAATGTAAATTTTTAACGTTTGACGGCGATTTTGAAAAAAAAAACGTATTTGGCGAAGATTTTGATTTTCGTCGAAACATAATAGTGGGGCACCCCAGATTCATAATAAAGAAAGACATTCACAGTGCTCGCAACTTGAGGTTAATGTTGGTTCTGCCGAGGTGTGAAAAACACAATGTACTTTTTTTTTCTTAATTGTACTTCTTTTTTTTTCCTCAATGTACTTTTTTTGTCAATTCTATATCTGGCTACCCTAAATATAATAGATATCATTTTGAAATTTTACAGGTAAATGTTGTATGCAATAATCATCATTCCAAATTTAAGACGAATCGGATCAGTCCTTCTTGTAGTCCCCATACAAACCACCCTCCCGATATTCACATAATTCCCTCAAAATTCATAAACATGGAAATGTAAAAATGTATTTGATTAAAATTTTATTTGTACACTCAAAATATTTTGTAGGCAAAAACAAATGAAAAACACACTTAAAACCAGTGAATAAACAATTGAAAACCATCCCACTAATTACACTGTGCAACAAGAAAAATGAGCCTCAATGGCTTCAACGCCATATGAAAGTAGACCATCAAATGGACAAAATCACCAAAGGGTTTTGCAAAGTCAGTTCGGATTTCTTTTTTATAGCCCACTGAAGTTTTTATTTTTTTATCAAAGGCGTTTTGAAAACGTCAAAAATACTATAATAAGAACACATCTGAGCTTCAAAATATGATTTGATGTCTTCAGTGAAATTTTATGGCGGTTCTTTTCTTAGAACATTTTAACCCTCTAACTGCCATTTTAAGGGGTCATTTTAGTCCTTTTTCAAAAACTAAACACAGAAGTCTAATAAAACGTCCATTTAGAGGGTTAAAATGTTCTACAAATATTTTCCTCATAAAATTTTACTAGGGGTTGTCAAATGTTTAAAGTTTGTGCGACATGGGCAAAGTGCTTAAAAAGGGTCAAGTATAAATAATCCATATTTGTTATTTTTTTTTTTACCACTGCAGTGTTAAAAAATATCGACAAAAAACAGAGCAAATATACTTTTGAGCTAAAAATGATGTTCTGATGTGTTTTATAAATTTTCGTGATGATTCTTTTCTTTGACCAAATTAACCCTCTAGCTCCCACAGGGTAATTTTTGTCCTTTTTTAAAAGAAATACAAAAAAGTCTATAAAAAAAAGGCAGTTAAAGGGTTAAAATGTTTTACAAATATTTTCTGCATCAAATTTTACTAGGTCACGTCTAAGACAGAAAGTTTGTCCAGCTTCTTGAAAATGCTTAAAAATTTCAAAGTATTTAATTTTTTTTTATATTTTTTTTTGGACCGAAATATAAAAAAAAAAAAACAAGTAACTAAGTTAAATTCGACTTTGTCGAATGTATTAATACCCTCCACGATGTAAAAATGTTTATTTGCAAAAATACAAAAAAAAAAATAAATAAAAAAAATCCGCGAAAAATATTTTTTGGTATAAAAAAAAAATTTGAATTTTTTTTTTTTTTTTTAATATGTTTGTATTTGTTTAAATACCATTCGGTTATCAATTCTGTTCACATGTGTCAAGCAACAGCCGAATTAAAGCATTTTGTGTTTTTAGGTTATGTTGAATGTACCACAATTTTCGAGGTGTTCTTAAATTTTCGTTCATAACTTTTGAACCGCTGAACCGATTTCGCTCAAATGCAATACCAAACTACAGTCTTATTTCTTTTTAAGTTTTTTCATGATATTGTCATACTTTTTACACTTGGTCAGTTTTCCTATAAATATATATTTGCACTGTTCTTCTAAATAGAAAAAATACAAAAAATAGCAAATGTAATTATACCTGTATGTAAAAAAAATATTGAAAATTAAATTAAGATAAACGTTTTTTATGTAAAATGGTTTATTTTATAAAATTCCCGGATTTCCCGGGAAAAATTAAAAAAATTCCCGGGAATTCCTGTCAGTCTTTTCCCGGAAAATCCGAACCGGGAATTCTCGGACCCCAAACACTAGTATAAATACATTCGACAAGAATTTAACTTTGTTACTTGTTTTTTTTTTATATTTCGGCCCAAAAAATATAAAAAAAAAAATTTTAATACTTTAAAATTTTTAAGCATTTTCTATATGCTGGACGACCTTTGTCTTAGACGTGCCCTAGTAAAATTTGATGCAGAAAATATTTGTAAAACATTTTAACCCTTTAACTGCCTTTTTTATAGATTTTTTTGTATTTCTTTTAAAAAAGGACAAAAATGACCCTTTAAAACGGGAGCTAGAGGGTTAATTTGGTCAAAGAAAAGAATCACCATAAAATTTAAAAAAACACATCAGAACCTCATTTTTAGCTCAAAAGTATATTTGCACTGTTTTTTGTCGATATTTTCTAACACTGCTGTGGTAAAAAAAATAGTGAAATTTTATGAAGAAAATATTTGTAGAACACTTTAACCCTCTAAATGGACGTTTTATTAGACTTCTGTGTTTAGTTTTTGAAAAAGGACTAAAATGACCCCTTAAAATGGCAGTTAGAGGGTTAAAATGTTCTAAGAAAAGAACCGCCATAAAATTTTACTGCAGACATCAAATCATATTTTGAAGCTCAGATGTGTTCTTATTATAGTATTTTTGACGTTTTCAAAACGCCTTTGATAAAAAAATAAAAACTTCAGTGGGCTATAAAAAAGAAATCCGAACTGACTTTGCAAAACCCTTTGGTGATTTTGTCCATTTGATGGTCTACTTTCATATGGCGTTGAAGGCATTGAGGCTCAATGCGATGACCCAAAATTTGTTGCACAGTGTTATTCATTTGTTTTAACAAACATCAACATTTATTTTTTACTGTTGACAAAATTTTCTAAAATAAATAACATTAAACATTAAAAAATACGTTTTTTTCACTCTATTTTACCAACAAATTCGAAAAAAATAACCAACGAAAACATTAAAAAATAATGATATTTCTGTTATTTTTACCAACAAATGTCAAAAAAATAACCTACGAAAACAATTAAATTAATGATTTGGTAGGTATTTTTTTACAATTTTTTATTGAAATATTTTTTTAAAACTTTTAATAAAATTTTTGGGGAATCGATCCCGCAATCAACTACATTCTGGCCAAACACTCTACCCATCGTGCCAAAGTCACTTGATACAAACTTTTTTTTTATATTTCTATAAATAATTTTTTGATTTTTTTTTTTTTCTACAAAAAAATAACTGACTTGTGTAGGTAAAAACTAATGATATTTCATTAAAAAATACCAAAAATTTTAAAAAAAATCATTAAAAATCAAAAGAATAATCAGTAGTTTTTACTTACAGAACAAAAATAAATGACTTAAAAATTAAATGTTAATGAAAGTCATTATTTTTACTGTGTTATTTTTGAAACAAAGGACTGAAGTAGTCATTAATAAAAACTGAACATCAAACAAATGTTTTTTCTTTTAAAAACGACTAAACGGAAAACTTTTTAAATAAACTACAAACAGTTAATGACATAATTTTTTGAGTGTAGGTGTTAAACGTGTATTTTGGTATCCTCAGCAAATCGGAATATAATTGAACCATTTTTGGACTTACAAGGAAGGTCTTTCACAGGGAACCTACCGATTGTCCTGAAACTTGCATGTAGGAAAGAGGCGAGCAAAACAAAAGTTACCTTTTTTTATAGCTGCCCAATATCACATTTAGCGGGTCAAAGGGGAGGGAGAAAAACAGATTTTTTTTTTGAGGATTTATGCCATTTCTTGAAAAGAAACTATATGAATATTTTATTAAGGTGGAAAGGTTTTTTGAAGACCTGTCTAATGGCGTATCGCTCGTGTCCAAATTTTGCTTCATTAAGTTCGTTTTTGTTCAAAATGTATAATCGTTGGGGTAGTTATACGTACGACCGCCAAAATCATATATAATAATCTTTATCAAAATTAAGCTGACCCGTATTTTTTAGTTTGGCGAAATTCCTGCTAGTTCGGCTTTTATACGGATTTTTCCGAAAGCCCTTATTTTTTCATAAAGTGGCAACCCTTTTTGAAATTTGAGATTGGACAGCTAAAAAAAACAAGTAACTCTTATTTTCTCCCCCTCATTCCCATATTCAAGTTTCAGGACAATCGGTGGGTGCCCTGTGAAAGACCTTCCTTGTTCGTCCCCCATATAAAAGATTCGTCCAATTTTCAATTAAATAGGTCTATTGGCAAATAAAAAACAATTCATCTAAAATTTGATCTGTGTGTGTTTTATACACCAAAAAGAGATCCAACAAAAGATAGTTCCAATCGGTCCATGTTTCGACTTGGGACCAATTTTATGGAAAACACTGGTGTATTGTATCATATGGTCGGTCTTGGCCGACTGTAACTTTCTTACTTGTTTTTATTGTTGGCAACATATTGGAAAGCAAAAAAGAGTTGTTTTTTTCATAATTTTGTCATAAGCTTACAATTCATTCGTTAAATTAATCATTATTTTGATTGACTAAAATTTATCAAATTTTTGATGAAAATCGAAAAAATGTTTGATTGAAAAAATATTCAATTAATCACCTACAATTTAATGATTGGTATAACAATTATCTTTATTGGAGAAATTTCAATAAAATAAATGATTGAATCTGCATTTTTGTTGATTGAAATTTGTTTCAAATTCTTTCTGTGTACAAAATGTAAAACAAAATTTTAGACTTACAATTAGTACTTAATAGAGTTACATAATTTTTTGTATCACGCCCAAAAAAGGCCACAATGAAAAAGGTAAATTTTTTAGTCCAATGGCTCAGTACCTTTAGGAAAGGCTCTTTTCTCCTGGTCCATTTAAGAACTTTACCAGCTTATGGACACAAGTCATATTCATTCCAAGCTTCGGAAGTAGGTATAGCACATTTGGTTTGGACTGCAGTGTGTTTTCCACAGACCAACCAACAGACGAATATCGCTCAAAAATGTCTTAGATTCCATTTTGGTCATTTACCAATTGTACAGCTTTTTTAATTTGGACTGCATCTTACTTTCCACAGGCAGGCGGATACGACTTGGATCTCAAATACAACTTGCTCTCAAATTTTCAGATTTTTATACCACGTTGATGTTGAGTAATCAATTTTTCAAAATGGCGATTTTTTTCAAAAAACTTAAAATTTTCAATTTAATTTTGACCAGTAAAAAATATAGATATCTGAAAAAAAAATCGGACAACGTTTTGTTGGTATTTAAATACAGTTTTAGAAAAAAAATATGAAAAAACTATTCGCAGTAATTATCACATATTTTTTGACGTTTAAAAATTAAAATCGACTTTTTGAAAAATTTTTGTAAAAAAACTCTAAAAATTCTACTCTAAATTACGCAACTTTTATGCTATAATTTGAGATGTGATTACAATTCTTTATATTTTTTTTTTTTTCAAATTTTTAAAATTGCACCTTTTATTTTTTGGCTCTGATGTATTTTATATGGTGCTCAAAAAAAAAAATAAATTGGTAGATACTGACCCTAACTTACGCTAAATATATTCATTTTGAGGTAAAAATTAAGGACGATTTTGAATTCAGATCGTTACAGAATTTTGATTTGGAGTAAAATGCCTCTCGAATAAGGTACTAAGAACTAAAATCGGTTGAAAATCAGGCAAGTTATTAAAACTTCCCCAGGCATCTAACGTATGGCAGAACACTTGATTAAGCAATATAATACGATTTTTGAAATTCATTGAAATTTTCTACTGTAATAACATTTTTTTATTCTTCAAGTTCTAATGTAATTAGATGACAAGTATTTTTCATATTGTGTTTTGCTAACATGTTTTAAATTAATGCTAAAAATGCCTGCATTTTCAACACCCTTATAAAATCTCTATTTTAAATTTTTTTTTTAAATTTGGAAAAACCAAAAAAAATATTACACTGAAACATGAATAATGAAAAAATGTTATTACAGTAGATTATTTCAATAAATTTTAAAAATGGGACTCGTATTCTTAAATAAAGTGGTATGACACACGCTAGATGCATGGGGAAGTTGTAATAACTTGGCTGATTTTTTACCGATTTTAGTTTTTAGTACATTATTAGAAAGGCCTTTTACTCCGTATTGTAATTCTGTAACCACTTAAATTTAAACTTAACTTAAAATACCAAAAAAAAATAGCAAAAACAGGAAAAAATTCATATTTTTCCTTGTAATCCGTTTTTTAAACTTCAAGGACATTGCTGAACGCCTTACCCATGTCCGATCGTCCTTAATTTTTGTGAGTTGTATTCTTACCTCGAAATGAATATATCAAGGGTAAGTTAGGGTCAGTATCTACCAATTTAATTTTTTTGGAGCAGCATATAAAATAAATCAGAGTCAAAAAATAAAAGATGCAATTTTAAAAATTTGAAAAAAAAAAATTGAAAGAAAAGTTGCGTAATTTAGAGCAGAGTTTTAGAGTTTTTTTTTACAAAAAAATCGAAGGTTTCGGACTTTTTCAAAGAGTTGATTTAAGAAAGAAATCGCGGATTTTTTTTCACCAAAATTTTTTTTTTCGTGGAAATTTTTTCAAAAAATGTTCTTTTTTTTCAAAAGTGATTTCCTTTTAAATAAAGTTTTTTTGCAATAATCTTTTTGAAATTGTGGACGGTATCAATACATTCGGCAAGGCTGAATTTAACTTTTTTACTTGTTTTAATTTGAGCTGCATCTTACTTTCCACAGAGAGACGGATACGACTTGGATAATTTTCCAAATGTACAACCCTTTTGGTTAGGACTGCATCTCACTTTCCACTACACAATTTTTGATTTACAGGTCGTAAAACAAACTTTTTATGAAATCAATAATTCAATAACTTTTTTGGAATTAGGTTCCTTCCTACAAAATTTTACAATTAAATATGAAACTCAAAAACTCAGTCAGTGTGGGCCGAGATTACGGAGATATATGCATTTAAAAAATTTTTGGGAATTATCATTATTTTTCTTTTAAATTGTTAAGAAATAGCAAACTGGTACTTTTTAAACAAAAATGTACCATATTACAAAACTTCTTTTTTTTTTAAACCTGGCCATAGTAACAGCAATGTTGTGTTAGCTAATGCACAAACCACGTAACCATTTAGCTTGAGCCTCAACCAATTTAATTGTATTAGCGATGGAATTTTGTATCGATAACAGAAGAAAGTATTTTAAAAGTATGTTACTTATCGTTTTATAAAAGAACCGTTAGTTTTAAACTGTTGCTGTTTCAAATGGGATAAAGAAATTACATTTTTCTGGAGCATGTAAGATTTTTGGGTTTGTTGTAGATTTTTTTTAACCCTTTTGTGCTTGAGTAAGTCTTTTATAAATCATTTATTAATCGCTGTTTCAATTTTTTTAGTATTCTTTTGACATTTTTAACCCTTTCGTGACCAAAATTTATAGTTTATGAGTTTTTCCTGAAATTTTGTGAAAATAAAGGCTCGGTCTAACGACTTGAATTGTCCTGTATTACCCCTCTGCTTTGGCCAGTAAAACAAAAAATAATATAATTTTAAAAAAGTTTTTATAAATATCAATATTTTTACACAAATCTTAAATTCTACTTTTTTAATTATCACAATTTTTCTTACAACTCTAAATTGACTTTATAACTTATTCAAATAAATATTAAATATTAAATATTAAATATCAAAGGCAGTATATAAAGTTAAAGATATAATCTAACTCGTTTTCATACGCCAGCTATTCTTAATCATATCAGAGGCCTTTTCGGCAATCATGATAACAATGGCATTTGTATGACCAGCTGGTATAGTTGGTATTATGGAAGCATCTACAACACGTAAATTTTCAATGCCATACACTTTTAGTTGAGGGTCCACGACAGCTTCTCGATCTGTACTAGGCCCCATTTTACAAGTACCAGCTTGATGTTGTAAACTAGAACCATAAAGACGCAAACAACATTTCCAATAATCATTAGATCCAAATTTGTAGTTTTCGCAGCCTAAAAATGGTCTCATATTGAATACGGTTCCAATTTTACGCATTGATTTAGTTTTTGTTATTTGAAGAATCTGTAAAGAAAAGAAGATAAAATCATAAGATATTTTTTAAATAAAATAATAATTTTAAACTAACCATTTGAACTCCTTCAATCATAGCTCGTATATCATCGGGATCCTGCATAAAATTCGGTTCCATTTTTGGCCACTGAAAAGGATTGGCACTACGCAAAGAAATTCGTCCCTTACTTTTAGGTCTGAGTAAGACAGGAACCAAGCCAAATGTTTCCTAGAAAAATAATACATTTATTAGTGTGAAATTTTTTTTATACCCTCCACTTAGTGATAGAGGGTATATATAAGTTTGTCATTCCGTTTGTATCGATTTTATGACATTCTTGCGATGTCCGTCTGTCTGTGAAAATGGTGATCACGATTAAAATACTACACGGATATGACTGAAACTTAACATATTCATTGGAAGTTCTCCTGAGAAGTTTGGTGTTGCATTTGAGCGATATCGGTTCAGCGGTTCAAAAGTTATGAACGAAAATGCAAGGACACCTCAAACATTTTAGTACATTCAACATAACCTAAAACTACAAAATGCTTTAATTCGGCTGCTGCACTCAAAATAATACATTAGTAGATTTACTAATTTTTCTTTTGCTAATGCTGGTTAGCTAACTTTTAGCAAACTTTTAGTTGAGATTAGCATGTTAGCAAAAATATCTTGTAAACTTCATTTAGCGCATTAGCAATTTTAAACAAAATTTTAACTAATTTTTTTTGCTAAATTTAAAATTGATTTGACCAAATTTTTACAAGCTTTTTTGCTAATATTAGCAAAAATAAATGGTAAATTATTTTTTATTTTCAGAAAACTTAAAATGGCGCTATCTCGGAAACTAAGCCAGATAGAGCAAAATGGACGCCATTTTTGGTTCTCGAGTATCGCCGGTCCTTTTCTCATGTGTGGACCCTAATGGGTCCTAACTTTGGCTCGGAAAAAGTTAGCATTCCCGAAAATTTTAAAATGCTCATATCTCGGTATATATTGCCGACACAACAAAAAGTCCAAAAGCATTTTTGTAGCTCTCATTTCATTTCGTTTATTTCAGTCAATAGAACATAAATTCTTTACAGACTAAGATTTAAATACAAAAATGTGCATATGTATAAGTATATAAATAAATTAAAATATTTACAAATAATACTTATAAATCTAATATTTTAAAGATTTTAAAAAGATACAATTTAAAACTTTCTTTTGAAGTGCAAAATTCTATTAGAAGATTAGAATCTATACTAATGGCCATATCATTGATGGCATTTAAATCATTTAAAGCGCAGTTTAAGGTACTGTTTTGGGCATAATTTGTGCGATGCGGAGGCAAGTTAAAAATATATTTATGACGGAGAGATCTAGGTGGAACATTAAACGGTATCAGAGATAGCAAGTCAGGGCAATCAATGCCACCAGACACTATATCAAAAATCAATAAAGCTGATTGAAATCTTCTTCTTAACTCTAAAGTTTGCAAACCTAAGAGTAAGCATCTGGACTTATAGGGAGGTATAGGGTCAATAAATTCAATGGAAGAAAGCGCCCATTTAATAAAAATTTTCTGAACTCTTTCTATACGCGATATATGTATTCCGCAGTGTGGATTCCAAACTACGGCAGCGTACTCCAACTTAGATCTTACATAAGACGTATATAATAATTTTAACGTATTGGGATCTGAGAAATCAGAACAATTTCTTTTTATAAATGCGAGCAAGGCATAAGCTTTAGGAACAATGTAATTTATATGATTAGTAAAGGACATTGATGAATCAAACATAACGCCCAAATCAATAGTTGATTTAACAGTTTTAAGAATATGATTACCAATTCTAAACACTTGTTGAATTGGGTTTTTAGATCGAAAAAACGAAATATGAAGACATTTGTCTAAATTCAAATGGAGACAATTAAATGTACACCAATTTAGGAAACTATCTAAATCATTTTGAATATGTAGAATATCGGTTAAATTTTTAACTCTAAGAAAAATTTTCAAATCATCAGCATAGAGAAGAAATTTTCAATTCGAAAAACACATTGAGACATAAATTAAAGAAAAGTGGGCTCAAAATACTACCTTGGGGGACACCTGAGGTTTGAATATATGTTGAAGATTCAAAGCCTTCAACAACAACTTTACATAATCTATTAGACAAGTATGATCTTATCCATTCTAAAAATTTAGAATGAAAACCCATTGCCTTTAACTTGGAAAAGAGTATTGCATGCGACACTTTATCAAAGGCTTTAGAGAAATCAGTGTATACTGACTCAATTTGAAAACCTTGCTCTAAAGATGATATGCAATATTCACTAAAAACAGTCAGATTAGTGGTAGTTGACCTACCAGGAAAGAACCCATGCTGATAGGGAGATATAATTGATTTTGTAATAAAATACAACTTTTTATTAACAATGTGCTCAAAGATTTTCGAGATACTCGTTAACTTAGAAATTGGCCTGTAGCATGTGATGTCATCTTTTCTACCATTCTTAAAAATAGGCGTTATCGAAGACAATTTCCACTTATCAATAAAAACTCCTTCTTCAAGAGACAAGTTAAAAATGTAAGTTAGTGCAAAAGTAATGGAAGGCGCACATTTTTTTAGCAAATGAGAACAAAGACCATCGGAATCCGATTTAAAATTATTATTAATCTGCATTTATTATTAATCTGCATTATTATTAATCTCAACACGTAGAACAAAACCAAAAGCTCTCCGAGTTCTTATTTGAGGTTATCGAGTTTTGTAATTCTCTTTGTGGTCCCCTAAAATCACGTATCTCAAAAACTAAGCAAGGTAGAGCGAAACGGACACAAATTTTGGATCAAAAACTATGACGATTTTTAAGGAACCCAACTAGGTCTAGGCCCATCGGGTTCTGGACCTATCGGGTCCGAACCCAATGGGGTCCTCAAATGTTTATAAACTAAGTTGAAATAAAAAAAAATTCAGTTAACTAATTTTTGGCAAAACATTTTTGCTAACTTTACCAAAAAAATTGTGGGTTCAAAATCAGCAAATTTTCTTGTAGGCTTACAAGCTTTTTTTGCTAACATTACAGTTTTTTTTTTTGAGTGTGGTTGACATATGTATACAAAAATGTCGCAGAATCTAAAACTTTTTCTATACGAAAAAATGTCTCAAAATCTTAGACTTATTTTTACGAGAAATGTCTCAGAAATAATCAGGATATATGGTTTATTTTTCGTGTAAGTGGTCTTTCTGGACCCCGTGTGCTCTAATATATTAACTAGTGCCTACCGTCAGTACCGTAGTACCGGGAATACCGGTATTCCCGGTTCTCGGTATTACCGGGAAATGGTACCGGTTTCCCGGTTCTTAATTCATTTCCGGTATTCCCGGGAACCCGGTTCCGGTTCTGACGGTATTCCCGGGACTACCGGAATGTATATTTTTTAAAATTTTGTACAATTAAAATTGTTTCTTTGCTTTTACCAAAAAATATACAAAACATGTGAAAACACAATTTCCATTTTGTTTTTTGAATTTAAGAAAAAATAGTAACATAATTTTCAAATAACTTTACAAACACAACTTAATATTTCTAAAATACTGATTAGAAAGTGTAATTTAAATATTTTATGGTATAGTATTTTTTTGGTTTTTGAGAACCGGTACCAGGAGCAGAACCGGAATGCCGGTATTCCCGGGAATATATCTAGAACCGGGAAACCGGTTCCAGAACCAGGAATACCGGTATTCCCGGGAATACCGAGAACCGGGAAATGGGGGGCTCTAATATTAACCATTATTGGGTATTTAAATGTGCTACAACATGTTTGTTTGTCGTTTTTCTCTGTGCGTAGCTTTTTTTTACTGTGAAGTGCTTTCTATAGTCAAACGAATAAAGCTAGATCGCCTTAAAATTGATAAAGGATCACTATTATTTATAATTCATATGGATCTAGAAAAAATTAGTATAACTTAAGTAGGCGGGTATACAAATTAAAATCTTGAGGGCTAAAATATACAATACCTTATCATGTAAACCTTGATAAACATTTTCATAAAATTCATCCGATATTCCTAGTAAATCTCTCATAGTACCCATATGATCACCGCTTAAAGAACCAGCTCCCAATACTATTTCCATATCCGAATAATCTCTATCATATGGCGATGATGGTGTTTTAACAAAAGCAAATGCCTCAGCTCCGCCTGGTATGGTATAGGGTCCTTCACCTTTTAATATATATTGCAATATATCTGTGGGATTTAGTAGTTTGCGATCATTAACTGTGCTTTCATTTATCGAAAATACTAAACCATTTAGTGTCACATGATCTTGTAAGTTATAACCCACCTTAAGATCTTTTAATACGGTAATATTAAATTGTTCCAGATTTTCCTTAGGTCCAATGCCCGATAACATTAAAATCTGTGGTGAGGCTATAGAACCAGCTGATAATATAATTTCCTTTTTGGCTTTAACCACAAAACGTTGACGATTTTTTATAAATTCAACACCATTTGCCTTAAGTTTACCAGAGCGTGGTGACGGTTCTACTATGATTTTAGTAACCCAAGATTTCATAGATATATGTAGATTCTTTCTGTATATAATTGGTTTTATAAAAGCCTTGCTGGTACTACAACGGCGACCATTTTGTAAAGTAGCTTGAGATCGGCTAAAACCCAACATCTGCTCACCATTCGGATCGGTTATATTGTAACCCATTTCTTTGCTAGATTTCAGAAAAGCTTTTAATAATTTCGATTTGTAATCGGTATAGCAAACATTCAGGGGTCCCTTAGTGCCATGATATTTGGATTTTCTTAAATCTTCAATTTCCATATGTTCAGATTTCTTAAAATACGGCAAGATCTCGTTATAACTCCAACCTTTATTACCTAAACGAGACCAATTATCATAATCCTTGCGATGGCCTCGTGTGTATAACATAAAGTTAATGAGACTTGTACCTCCAACACCTCTACCTTTGGGCCAATTACATACGCCATCTTTAAGACCCTGGCAAGCATTTGGTGTTGGATCGGCCTTATAACCCCAATTATAACGAGTCATTTGTGTAAGGGCTGCTGTTAGAGGTACATCACTGAGAAAAGTCTCTTGATCACCAGCTTCTAGCAATAATACGGTGGCATTATGAATTTCACTTAAACGATTGGCCACCACACAACCACCAGAACCGGCACCAATAATAATAAAATCATATTCAAGTAAAAAATTTTGCGTGTCTGGTAGTCGTGAGTTCAATAAAGATGTCTCCAAATTACGTGCCAAATCTACGAAATTTTGTGCCAACGTAAATTGATATATTCTTAGCAGATTTAGAATTAATATTAAGTAATTTGTATTCGACATAGTGCTGACATTTCCAATTAAGGTGATCTAGAAAATAAAACATTTAAAAATATTTGTTAAAATAAAATTGAATAATACAATATTCTTATTAATTAACACGGTGATACTAATTAGAAACATTCATTTATAAAACATATTTAAAAAAATTAACATCTGCTAGAAAAAAATATGTAATAACACATACATTTCAATGTATGCATCTTACTTTCAATCTCATTTAGAATACATGTTCAAGTAACAAAAAAACAAAAGTAAATTAAATTAAGTATTCATTACAATGACCACAACATTTTTATTTTCATCTACAGGAGAGTTGGCTGAAATTTTAAAATTAACAGTTCCTGAAACGGTGTCTAATCAGTGACAAATTTTAGTGGATTGTCTCAACATAACACTAAAATATGTTTCAAAAAATCTAAAACAAGAACGTTATTCGGTTATACCGAATCAAATACACCCTTCCCACGTTCGCTTTTTCAACTCAAAATAATTCTACAGTAAAAGTTTTAGTAAGTGATTTTGTACCCAAATTTTAATCGATTGTCTCAATATAACACTAAAACATGTGTCAAAAAATTTAAAACAAGAATGCTATTTGGTTTTACCGAATCAAATATACCCTTTCCACTTTCGCTATTTTACACTCAAAATAATTCTACAGTAAAAGTTTTAGTAAGTAATTTTGTACCCAAATCTACTAATAAGTTACTAGTTTTGAATAATATTAGTAAAAAAATTTAGTATTGGTTACCAATTCCTGCACTAGGTCCTTTTGGACTAAAAGTTAGTTAAACTTTTAGTATTGAATACCCACGTTTTTTTTTGTGTACATTTGGACAATTTTAAAATTAATTTGGACAATTTTAAAATATATTTGAACAATTTTAAAATACATTTGGACAATTTTAAAATTCATTTGGACAAATTTAAAAAAAATATTTGGACAGTTTTAAAATACATTTGGACAATTTTAAAAAAATTTGGAAAATTTTAAAATACAATTGGAAATGGTGTAGAATATTACTATTTTCCGCTGATTCCCAACCTTTGATTTTCGTCCTATTGGGTGGCAGTTTAAATGCTTCAGGAAGGCGGGCAACAAGCAAATTTTTAAAAATTTGTGTAATATCGGTCTAGGACCCCATAAAGAATATGGGGCATTCCATGTCAAATTGGACACTTTGAAAAAATTTTTTTTTAGATTTTCCTAATTTGTTTACAGTTTTTAGTACCCTTCGAAAACTCCTTCGTGGTAAATATTCAGATTTTTTTGATGACCCGTTCAAAAGATATCGAATTTTTAAAAATTGGTAGTTTGTTCCTTTACTCAAACTTTTTTTACTCATAACTTCTTCAATAATGGCCTACTTAGGAGTGGAGATAGGGCTGTGGTATGTTTTACAAAAATGTTGGAGGGTAAAAATAGGTGGGAGTTGGTCTCACTAATGACCCTTCTCGGACGCACCATTGCACAGAGGTAAAAACCGGCCAAAACTAAAAAAGAAAATTTTTTTTCTTTTTTTCCAAATTGATGCCAAATTAGAGCTAATACTTCAAAACATGCGATTACAAAGTTTTGTGTCAATCCCTTGAGTAGTTTAGGTTTTATAACGAAGAAAAGTTGAGTATTTGTATGTATTATTTTTTAAATTTAAAAGTTGTGATTTGGAACTGTAAAATCCAAGTAGGCTGTAAACTTAAAAAAAAAATGTTTACCTTGAAATTGATATATTTTGAATACTTAACATTATTTTTACATGTCATATGCATTTCGGCAATTTCGAATGCGTGGATCAATTTAAACAGTGGTGGTGAAAATAAATCTAAAAAAATAAAAAATTTATAAAAAATACAAACTTTGGAAAGCCCAAAAAAATACTTTTTGCTCAAAATTGCTCTTAAGTCATTATACCACAAATTAGTATAAGGGTTCCCAAGTAAGTACTAATTAACATCAGTACCAAGTTTAACCAAGTCTTTCAGTTAGAGCCTTTTAAAGTTTGGTCATTTATATCAAATAAAGAGCTTTTTGAGCTGTGGAAAACACATAAAAAGAGAAGATGGATAAAATACTGACAATTAAGACACAACATCTAAAAACACCTTCAAAAAATTTTTTTTCGCGAACAAAAAAAAAAAATTTTCTTTAAAATTATATTCTTAACCTTCCTACAACATTTTATAAGTTTACATAGAAAATTAAAGAAGTTATAGGGTTTTGGCCGGAATTTACCACCGGTAGAAGCTGATTAAATAAAACAAATTTACAAAAAATAAAAAAAAAATAAAAAAAATTGTATGGGGACCACCTTGACAATTAGAAATAGAGGGTAGCAGTGTTCAGAGAAAATGTTTGGACTAAAAAAATATTGTGGGTCGGTCATACATTTTGTTGCTCAAAGGGCACTATTAGGGCAGTTAGAGCGGTTGAAGCAAATTTTAAAAAATGTCGTTTTCTGTTTGAGCCCCCTTAGAAATTGGAGATAGGGAATTAGTTTGTTCCAAAGAAATGTTAAGACGTAAAAATTAATGGGGTTCGGTCTTATAAATGACCCCTCTATGACGCAACATTGCAGCAGTTGAAATGATTTTAAGATTGGAAAATTACAATAAAATTTTTTCAAAAAATTTTAAAAAATAGTAAAAATCGTTATCCCACGATCCTCCTGGGCAAAAAATGTGTAGAATCGATAGAAGTTTTACACAAAAAAAATTTCAAAAAAAAACGAAGAGTACAAACATTTTCAAAAATGAGATTTAAATTTTAAAACTAAAAAATCGCATACTAGAGCGCTTTTAAGAATTTTTTTGCATTTTTTTTTTTTAAATAAAAATTTGAAAAAAAAAATTGAAATTTGGACCATTATTGAAGAAGTTATGAGTAATAGAACAAACTACCAATTGTTAAAAATTCGATCTTTTAAACGGGTCATCAAAAAAATCTGAAAATTTACCACGAAGGAGTTTTCGAAAGGTACTAAAAACTGTAAACAAATTGGGAAAATCTAAAAAAAAAAATTTTCAAAGTGTTCAATTTGACATGTAATGCCCCATATATATTATTGATCAGTGATCGATTCTAAGACATTCTAGTGATGTCCGTCTGTCCGTCTGTATAAGACATGATACAGTCCAAAATAGACTCCTGAAAATTGGCACATATATGTCTTATGTTCATAGCCTGGTTAAGTTCGGAGATGGGCAAAATCGGACCAGGGCACAGTGCCACATTTGGCTGCTATTTTTTATTAAATTTTTAACATAATAAAAATTTTTGAAATGAAAATTATATATTTTTTTTTTTATGGAATAGAACTTTTCTTTTTGGTCCCTATTGGTCGCCGGACTTTTTCAGACATATTGACCAATATCCATAGTACTTATTTCAACGGCTAACTTTTACGACCGTCTGCGACGCCGACTACAATGGGGCGATATGTAAACATTGTTTTTACATATTTTATAAACATATTTTTAAAAAGTGGGCGTGGAAGTTGTCTGACCGCCCCCTTTTTTTGTGATATTATTTTTACAGTCCTTGAGAGTATATATACCAAGTTTAAAGAAATTACAACCAAAATTAAAAAAAAATTTAAAAGTGGGCGTGGCCGTTAACTGGCCTCCCATATTTTTCATAATGTTGTTTTTGAAGTCAAAACGAACATGTATATCGAATTTCCAGTTAATATAAATAAAATTGGATTTTTGTCGTCCTAGATTGGCCAAATGTGGCACTGTGCTGGGGGAAAAAGTTCCCCCTTGACAAAGTAAACCAAACAATGAAAAAAGGTAACTTTTTATTATTTTTTTTTTGTATTTTTGTTAAACAAATGAAACATTTTTATGCTTGAAAAAGTT
Organism: Pegoplata infirma; assembly: GCA_963921195.1. Taxonomy (NCBI): domain Eukaryota; kingdom Metazoa; phylum Arthropoda; class Insecta; order Diptera; family Anthomyiidae; genus Pegoplata; species Pegoplata infirma. Next base: position 5,928,765 of record OY992536.1, on the reverse strand, counting down.
CAAAGTCTTGGACTTGGACCCAGGGGATTTGAAAATGTTTTTTTTTTGGTCCGCCCCCTTTTGTGGGCGTGGATATTAGCATATAATTTATATAATGATGAAATTGTATATCTTTTGTACAAAAAGTATAGTAATTGAATTTGTAAACATTTTTGACCAGCGATAAAGGTGTCACCAAGGACCATGAGTTGAACAAACTACGTTTCGATACTGATGTTTGTATACCGATGATAGCCTAAGCAGTTAAGGCGCCCGTTTACAAAACCATGAGTGATTTAGAAGCACAGGTTCAAATCCCATGGAAGGCTAGTCTGTTGATAAAAAATAAAGAATTTTTCTAGCAAATATCAAACAATCAAGTTAATATAATGTCCTACTGATGACGTAGAAGTGGCTACAGAAACCATGGTCTAGGGTAAATCCACATTTAATTTAATCTTTAGAAGACACAATTTTCTTCTTCAATCAAAAAACACAAACAACAAATTAAATACACTTGGCTTACGCCGAAAAAATATAATAAATGGTTGTTATATTTTTAGTTTCATGCTTTTTAGTAAGTAAAAAGAACATTAAAATTGTTCCACTGTTAATTTAAAAGTCTTTATGCGTCTCAGTAGGCTAGTTGCTAGCGTGCTAGCCTATGAGTCTGGGAGTCTTGGGTTCGATTCCCACCAGAGGGTTGGTATGTTTCGTTACAACGAGAAAATGGCCATTGCTAATTAAAAATTCAATAAATAAATAATTTAAAAGCCTACTAATTTAATATTGGTCAACTTTGAATCAAAAATTGTTACACATTTAAATTAAGCATGATCAACTTTAAAGTAATGTGGTTTAATTTTGATTTTAAAATGTTGTGTACTAATCATAAAAATTTGTAAGTTAAAACAAACTTTGATCTATTTCGTCACTGTATTATGTTTAAATCAGTGTTGGCTACCGTTACCTTTTCAATACCGTTACCGATTAAAAACCCTTTAATATTGACTACCGTTACCGTTACCAATACCGAAATAAAAATTTTTTAATACCGTTACCGATAAAAAACCATTACCTTTATTCGAATTTTTACCGGTATTATATCGGTTTTGTTTCGGTTGCATTAATATAACATGTTTTTTTTTTGTGGATTTAAAACATTTAAAATATTAAATGTTGTTTTTATTCGACCTTCTTTTAATATATGTTAAAAGCAATAAATTTTCAAGCTCGAGGTCTTAGTTGTTTAAATGTTTTTTATTTATTTAAAAAATCTTCCGATATTTCGCAATTCTTTGAATTGCATCCTCAGGGATAGTCTAATGTATGACAAAAAATACAAAAATTAAAATTACAAAAAATAGTAACAATAAGAAACACAATATGAGCAAAAAACAATATAAATCAAAAACATCAATACCACACAATGATTACAAAAAACTCAAACATTAATAACAATAACAACAAACTTACTCAAATTTATTTATAAACACATAAAAATTCTTATAAGTAACGTAGTTTTCACTACCATCGTCATTATTGCACTAAGAGCTTAAAATAAAAATTGCACTGGTTTCAATATTGTTTTGCCTTATTTACTAAATATCTATAATGCCTCGCACAGCCACTCTCCACATCGCTCTTAAAATTCATTGTTGTTGGTATATTTATAATGTTTAACATCTCCAACATATAGCGTCGTTTGTAATTTGTTTCTTGTTGTAATATGTGTACATTATCGAAGTTTGGCGAATGATTTGTACTGGCACAATGGGCTGATAATGCTGTTTTTTGTTATGAAATATTTATTGTTCGTTGGTCAGATTTATGTCCAGAAATTCTTGTTTTTAGCTTGTTTTTCGTTGTACCCACATACACTTTGTTGCAATCTTCATTATTTTTCCCGTTGCATGGAATTTTATAGATCACATTGGCTTTGTCTAATTTGTCGACTTTATCTTTAGTGTTACTAAATAACTTTCCAAGATTGTGAGTTGATTTGTGAGCCATTTTATATTTTTCCGTGTTATATAAGCGGGATTTTTCCACTCTTTCTGAAATTTCCGGAACATAGGTCAATGATTTGTATATGGTAGGTGATTCTCTGTCGTCTAATTTCCTTGTCTTTGGTTTTTTATAATCCTTTATTAGTTTTCTTGCAATTTTTGGCGGAAAATTATTATTGTGTAACATGACTTCTATCTTTTTAATATTCTCCTTGTGAAATTCATTGTCACTTATGTCTAAAACTCTCCTTATTAAATTCGAAGCTGTGTTAATTTTTATCCTTTTTGGATGTTTTGAATAGAAATTGATAATCCTCCCTGAAGCCGTTGGTTTTTGGTACCAATTTATTTTTATTGTGTTGTCCTGCCGTATTATTAAGGTATCCAGATATGGAAGTCTGCCATCCTTTTCCTTTTCCATTGTAAATTTTATATTATGATGGAAATTATTTAAGTTCGTCATAATCTCTTTCACATCACTTTCCGTTATTATACAGAAAAGATCATCGACATATTTTGTCAATATTTTTGGTTTTTTCGTCAAGTTTTCTATACAAGTGTCCAGTAGTTTTTCCATCACTATATCAGCAACAATCGGTGACGCTGGTGATCCCATAGGTAAGCCTTTCTTTTGGGAGTATATTTTGTCATTATACTTAAAAAATCTGTTTTCTTTTATGCAGAATTTCAATATGTTCAAAAATAGCGTCTTTGACATGTCAGTATAAATTGTAATTTCATTCCACCTTTCTTCTATTATTCTTAATGCTAGATCGACTGGTACACTTGGAAATAACGACACTACATCAAACGAAAATAATCTCTCATCGTCTTGTAAAGTTAAGTTTTTTATCCTATCTCTAAATTGCAACGAATCCCTTATATTGTATTGTGAGTTATCTGTTATTTTCTTAAGAATATTGGTAATGTATTTACAGAGTTGACTCGATGGTGCATCTATGCTAGAACAAATGGGTCTTAATGGGTAGTTTTCCTTGTGAATTTTTGGAAGTCCATAAACTCTTGGCGCTATAGCCGCTTCAGTTTTCATATTTCTTCTTTCAATTGGAGAAATTATTTGGTTTTTGAAGAGTTCTTCTACAAAATCATTATTTTTCTTTTGAAGTACGGTTGTTGGGTCCTTTTTTTAATCGCTGATAGGTCATTATATCACCTATTATGTCATTCATCCTGCTGTTGTATTCGTCTTTCTCAAGTGCAACCGTAACATTACCCTTATCCGCGTTTAAAATTAGAATGTTTCTATTTTGTTTCAAAAACTTTTCGGCTTGTTCTACTACATTTAACATAAACTTATCCCTATTATTAATGCGTGTTTTATTCATGTGGTTATCGATCATCGTTGTCATTTTCGTTCTGGCGATTTCTTGCTCCTCTTTATCTTCTATCGTTTGTACGAAATCCTCACCTTCTGCTATGAACTTTAGCATTGGAAATTTTTCTTTAGTCATTGGTAGAGCGTGTTTCTTCCCTAATGATAAAACCCACTGTACGTCGTCCGGAATCGCGGTATTAGTTTTATTAACGAACCACTCCTTGTTGAACTTAATATCTAATTGTTGTCGTTGAGAATCTCTGAGCTTTTCAAATTTAGTTCTATGTATTTCCTTAATCTTGTTGTTACTAGATTCTAATAAAACGTTTTCGCTCCTCCATAGTTCTTCAATTTCAAGTTGTGTTAGTTGACATTCTATTTTCTTCTTTAGTTCTTCTCTTTCTAGTTCATTATATTTTAAAAGTTCGTGTTTTTGTCTTATCAGTAAATTTAGAATCTTGTCGTGGAAGTTTTGTAAGTGTTTTTCTAGTTTTTGTTGTATCATTGACATTGTTCTCGTATTATTGTCGAAAATATTGTTCACGTTTTTTGTGGAGTTTAAAATGAAATTTGGCAAAATACCTGTTTTTCTGCAACGTATCAGGAACGTAATTGATGATTTCAGTTTCAGTGTTTTTTCTCTTATTGTTTTGTGTTTATTAATGTTAGTCCTCATAAAATTATTCTTTTTAAATTTGTTGTAGACCATTTTTGATGTTTAATTCGGCGTGCTCTCCGTTTTTACAATAAATGTTGTTTTTATTCGACCTTCTTTTAATATATGTTAAAAGCAATAAATTTTCAAGCTCGAGGTCTTAGTTGTTTAAATGTTTTTTATTTATTTAAAAAATCTTCCGATATTTCGCAATTCTTTGAATTGCATCCTCAGGGATAGTCTAATGTATGACAAAAAATACAAAAATTAAAATTACAAAAAATAGTAACAATAAGAAACACAATATGAGCAAAAAACAATATAAATCAAAAACATCAATACCATCAATTGTCATACATTAGACTATCCCTGAGGATGCAATTCAAAGAATTGCGAAATATCGGAAGATTTTTTAAATAAATAAAAAACATTTAAACAACTAAGACCTCGAGCTTGAAAATTTATTGCTTTTAACATATATTAAAAGAAGGTCGAATAAAAACAACATTTATTGTAAAAACGGAGAGCACGCCGAATTAAACATCAAAAATGGTCTACAACAAATTTAAAAAGAATAATTTTATGAGGACTAACATTAATAAACACAAAACAATAAGAGAAAAAACACTGAAACTGAAATCATCAATTACGTTCCTGATACGTTGCAGAAAAACAGGTATTTTGCCAAATTTCATTTTAAACTCCACAAAAAACGTGAACAATATTTTCGACAATAATACGAGAACAATGTCAATGATACAACAAAAACTAGAAAAACACTTACAAAACTTCCACGACAAGATTCTAAATTTACTGATAAGACAAAAACACGAACTTTTAAAATATAATGAACTAGAAAGAGAAGAACTAAAGAAGAAAATAGAATGTCAACTAACACAACTTGAAATTGAAGAACTATGGAGGAGCGAAAACGTTTTATTAGAATCTAGTAACAACAAGATTAAGGAAATACATAGAACTAAATTTGAAAAGCTCAGAGATTCTCAACGACAACAATTAGATATTAAGTTCAACAAGGAGTGGTTCGTTAATAAAACTAATACCGCGATTCCGGACGACGTACAGTGGGTTTTATCATTAGGGAAGAAACACGCTCTACCAATGACTAAAGAAAAATTTCCAATGCTAAAGTTCATAGCAGAAGGTGAGGATTTCGTACAAACGATAGAAGATAAAGAGGAGCAAGAAATCGCCAGAACGAAAATGACAACGATGATCGATAACCACATGAATAAAACACGCATTAATAATAGGGATAAGTTTATGTTAAATGTAGTAGAACAAGCCGAAAAGTTTTTGAAACAAAATAGAAACATTCTAATTTTAAACGCGGATAAGGGTAATGTTACGGTTGCACTTGAGAAAGACGAATACAACAGCAGGATGAATGACATAATAGGTGATATAATGACCTATCAGCGATTAAAAAAAGGACCCAACAACCGTACTTCAAAAGAAAAATAATGATTTTGTAGAAGAACTCTTCAAAAACCAAATAATTTCTCCAATTGAAAGAAGAAATATGAAAACTGAAGCGGCTATAGCGCCAAGAGTTTATGGACTTCCAAAAATTCACAAGGAAAACTACCCATTAAGACCCATTTGTTCTAGCATAGATGCACCATCGAGTCAACTCTGTAAATACATTACCAATATTCTTAAGAAAATAACAGATAACTCACAATACAATATAAGGGATTCGTTGCAATTTAGAGATAGGATAAAAAACTTAACTTTACAAGACGATGAGAGATTATTTTCGTTTGATGTAGTGTCGTTATTTCCAAGTGTACCAGTCGATCTAGCATTAAGAATAATAGAAGAAAGGTGGAATGAAATTACAATTTATACTGACATGTCAAAGACGCTATTTTTGAACATATTGAAATTCTGCATAAAAGAAAACAGATTTTTTAAGTATAATGACAAAATATACTCCCAAAAGAAAGGCTTACCTATGGGATCACCAGCGTCACCGATTGTTGCTGATATAGTGATGGAAAAACTACTGGACACTTGTATAGAAAACTTGACGAAAAAACCAAAAATATTGACAAAATATGTCGATGATCTTTTCTGTATAATAACGGAAAGTGATGTGAAAGAGATTATGACGAACTTAAATAATTTCCATCATAATATAAAATTTACAATGGAAAAGGAAAAGGATGGCAGACTTCCATATCTGGATACCTTAATAATACGGCAGGACAACACAATAAAAATAAATTGGTACCAAAAACCAACGGCTTCAGGGAGGATTATCAATTTCTATTCAAAACATCCAAAAAGGATAAAAATTAACACAGCTTCGAATTTAATAAGGAGAGTTTTAGACATAAGTGACAATGAATTTCACAAGGAGAATATTAAAAAGATAGAAGTCATGTTACACAATAATAATTTTCCGCCAAAAATTGCAAGAAAACTAATAAAGGATTATAAAAAACCAAAGACAAGGAAATTAGACGACAGAGAATCACCTACCATATACAAATCATTGACCTATGTTCCGGAAATTTCAGAAAGAGTGGAAAAATCCCGCTTATATAACACGGAAAAATATAAAATGGCTCACAAATCAACTCACAATCTTGGAAAGTTATTTAGTAACACTAAAGATAAAGTCGACAAATTAGACAAAGCCAATGTGATCTATAAAATTCCATGCAACGGGAAAAATAATGAAGATTGCAACAAAGTGTATGTGGGTACAACGAAAAACAAGCTAAAAACAAGAATTTCTGGACATAAATCTGACCAACGAACAATAAATATTTCATCACAAAAAACAGCATTATCAGCCCATTGTGCCAGTACAAATCATTCGCCAAACTTCGATAATGTACACATATTACAACAAGAAACAAATTACAAACGACGCTATATGTTGGAGATGTTAAACATTATAAATATACCAACAACAATGAATTTTAAGAGCGATGTGGAGAGTGGCTGTGCGAGGCATTATAGATATTTAGTAAATAAGGCAAAACAATATTGAAACCAGTGCAATTTTTATTTTAAGCTCTTAGTGCAATAATGACGATGGTAGTGAAAACTACGTTACTTATAAGAATTTTTATGTGTTTATAACAGTGATGTCCAAAAAGTTTTTGCATTAGTATTAGTGAGCACGAGAGAGATTGCACTGAGCAAAAAAAATTGACCGAATTATAAAAGTTGTCGTTAAAATCAGACTAATAATTTAAATATTATTAATGATTAAAATATATATTTGTATTTATTTTTATACAATTTTAAAGATATTTTTAGAAACATATTTTTTTAGATATTCGAAAATGTAATTTACTATTAATTTACCATTAATAGAAGATCGTATTTAAGACATATAAAATTTTTAGACCTTTAAAATATTAATTTCTAATTGTGGATAAATTTACATTATTGTTAATTACATTTTTGATTAATGAATTAATTTATGTTTGAATTAATTTTTTAATTAAATTAAAATTATTAAAAAAAAAAACAATTTATTAATTTTGTGAATAATTCAATTAAAATTAATGAATTAAGTCTTTATAAATAAATTTAATTAATAAAAAAAATCAATTTAATTAATAATAAAAGGCATGGTATTTAAAAAAAGAATTTAAAACAGATTACTGCTTGAATGGCATCATTTGTTTCTGTTAGTGCATATAAAAAAACATAAGCGATGATCAGTTTAGCATGTGCGTTCTTCGATGTCTCATTGACGACTAAATGAATGAGCATAAGAATATGTGTGAAGAGCATAACGCACAATTGTGTAAAGAAATGGGCATCATTGGTTTATAAATAAATTTGAGTAAGTTTGTTGTTATTGTTATTAATGTTTGAGTTTTTTGTAATCATTGTGTGGTATTGATGTTTTTGATTTATATTGTTTTTTGCTCATATTGTGTTTCTTATTGTTACTATTTTTTGTAATTTTAATTTTTGTATTTTTTGTCATACATTAGACCAGTGGTCGGCACAAAGAGGCATATGAAAGTATTAGTGTTTTAATAAAAATATGCATGTGTTGGTGTATTTCTTCAACAAAGCGACATCAACCTGCTTTGAAGAAAGTCAGCTTGCTACTGAATAAAATATTTGTTTTTTTTATGCTCTTTGTTGATTTTTTGTTGACATTCGTGTTGTATACATGTGAATTGCCGATTGTGTTCGGCTCCAGCGTGCAATGGGTGCCGATCACTGCATTAGACTATCCCTGAGGATGCAATTCAAAGAATTGCGAAATATCGGAAGATTTTTTAAATAAATAAAAAACATTTAAACAACTAAGACCTCGAGCTTGAAAATTTATTGCTTTTAACATATTTAAAATATTTTTTATATATGTATTTAAAATAAAAAAAAAATTGTTTGTTCATTGCCAATCCAACCAATGATCTTATTCGCAATTAACTAAATTCGAATATCGGTCTTGGACCTCATTAAGATTTTACAATATTTTGATCAGTGATTGATTGTAAGCGATGTTCGTCTTTCCGTCTGTAGAAGACACGATACGATCCAAAATAAACGTGCTGGTACGAATACGTCTTAAGGTAACTACAGACGACGCAATATTATGCACAATATTCAATTATATTGATGGTGTGTGGGTAATATTGACGATTGTACAATGGTCAAACTTACCCACACACGATCAATATAATTGAATATTGTACATAATATTGCGTTGTCTGTAGGTACCTTTATGGTCATAGCACAGACTAATACAGACTTGACATAAGTGACAGGTGTCAAAAAAGTATTCTTTAACCATATGGTTAATATTTTCAAATTATTCTACGAATTAGGTTAGAAAGAGAAAACTGATATAACGCGCCATAAGAAAAATGGATGCCAGATCGGATTTTGTTGTTTCACTCACTCCTAAGTCGTAGAAAGTGTTGCCATGTTAGCGTAAAACGGACTAAAAACCGCTGTGTTTTCTCCTAAAATCGCTTAGTTTTTTCCCATTTTTTCCTGTAAAACTCTACTGTCGAGTCTGTATTTAGTCTGTGGTCATAGGCTGGTTAAGTTCCAAAATGGGAAAATCGGACCAGATGAAAAAAAGTTTCCCCCTGAAAAACTTACAAAACCCCAGAAAAACATATTTTATTTGTTTTGTTATTTGTTTAGAAAATGAAAAATTTTTATGCCGTGTGAAGTTCGTTGACCAAGATGATGGGACCGTTCGAAAAAAAAAATATTAGAAAATGCGATTTTTTTCTTTTCGAACCTTTTGGGGGCTTGGCTATAGCAAATAAAATTAAATATTGATAAAATTGTGTTATTTATGCGTAAATATAAATAAAATGAATTTCTTAACATCTATGGCGTGAGGAATAGTGTCCCTCCGATACCGCTCGCCCCTTAAAAAAACATCCCCTGAAAAATCCTTGTGAAGTTTTTTTATCCCTGCCGATTTTTTTAACAACAGGACAAACAATTTTGATAATTTTAACAGAGAAATCAGCAGATTTTTCTGCTGTCTTGACGGTTTTTAAACAGATTCCAACTGGATTATCCAGACATAAATTTAGCAAACCGCGTCAGCAGCGCTGCCAACTTTGACGATTTATCGTCATTTTGACGATTTTTGAAGTCAATTTTACTAAAATGACGATTGACGATTTTTCATTTTCGCCAAGAACAAAAATGACGATTTTATTAAATGAGGAAAAAATGGTAAACTTTTATCAAAAAATTCAAATTTTGTAAGCAAATTCTTTGAAGTTCACTTAATTTTTTGAAATGAAAAGAGAAAAACCTATATTTTTTTAAAAAAGATAGTTACTTTTAAGAAAAAAGCTTAACAAGCTTGGAAAATGCAGGAAAAGTTAAAAATTCACCAGAAAAATAGACTTGTTATTAGAAGTGGTCAATATAAATTAATTGGTGCGCTAAATTTACAACGCTCCAATATCGGGGTAAATTTTAATATGGGGGTTATGCACAAAAAATCAATTTCAATAATCTTCGTCCTTGGGCCATAAGCTTTTCTTAAGTTTCAAATTTCAGGTCAATTAATTGATAATTGGGACTTTAAAAATGTCGAGGACCAATATTTTGGATAGTTACAAACATCAACGGAAACTCAATACACGCTGGACCATGGAGTGGTCTGGGGTATTAACATTTTTAGTATTTATTAGCGTATTTTTGTCATGACGATTTTTTGACGACAAATTTTTTTCAACTTGACGATTTTGACGATTTTTTTTTTAAAAATTGACGATTTCTCCAAAAAAAAGTTGGCAGCACTGCGCGTCAGCTATAATCAGCAGATTTCATGAATGGCTTAAAATACAGATTTCTCATATGGCTCAAAATGCAGAATTTTTTGCTTATTGGACAAAGGTGTCTATACGAACATGAGTTCGTATTTGTTGAATTACAATATTGCGTGAATATTTTAATTTAATTCTGAGTTAATTCATCCCAGTTGGCAACGTCCTCGAGCCATCCTCAGTGACGGAGCGGTGACATGTCAGAGTCACAGCTGACATCCACAAGACATCTCTATGTACTGGGTTGAGGACAGTTTCATACAAATTTTCAAAATGTCCTCACTCAAAGTCAGCAGTGGTCAGGACTGACCTTCTGGGGACACGCCACCTAAGACTTCTTTGGGGAAATGTCTGACGTAGGTTAGGTTAGGGGTTGCGGAGCTCAAAATTTTTAACTCCTCGCATAGACCGGCTGGTCCATAGCAATACCACATGTTCCTTCAACGACGTGAATAAAACGCGTTAGTCCATGTTGCAAACAATTTAACGCGCATAAGGTCCATAACTGCGATTTCCTCCAGATTCTCGAGTTCAGCTTTGCCTAAAATTTGTTTGCGATGCCTGGCCAATGCGGGGCCTTTGCACAGAATATGTTCAACTGTTTCATCCGTATTCGGTTCATCACATCTTCTACAATTGGAATCAGAGATGAGTCCAATTGTTCTTGACGTAGGTCAAGCGAAAATACAAAAAATTTTCGTACTTCCTTTAGTTTTTACTTTTATCCATTTTCCTTTATAAATTATCTTTCTAATATTTAGAAAAAACTTTTCGCCTTTTTTAGTCCCAACTGGATTTGAACCTGGAACCTCCAGCTTATTAATTCCTCACCTAACTACTTGTTCCAAACTTTATTTTGAAAATTGTTTGTCTATAGTGGTATTTATTTAACCGTATAAACACCTCGTATAATATGTAAGTCTGATAAATTTATACAATTTATGTCAAACTCCATTTATAAAAAATAAGTTTGGTAAGTTTATACGGTATACTTTGTGTATACGAGTTTAAATGAATACGGCCTATTTATTACTTTTATTCTACTTGTTAGATTTTTATTTAATTTTAAATAAATCGAAAATATTGCCATCTTTTTCTTGGAAATTGAAGAGTTGCCCAGATTTAAAATTCTAATTTAATATACTGCTCTTCTGAAGACATTTCCTTTTAGACGTCTTAGAGGAATTGTCCCTACTCTTAAAGCAAACATTCAGTGCTGACAATGTTAGGACATGTCATCAAGGATTACCTATAACTTGCCAGAACCTGAAAACATTTTCTCAAGGAATCACTGTGGAAATTTCCTCAGTGACACATTTTCCAACTGGGATAGTATTTAATACTAGTACAAATATAAATATGTATAGAAAATGTACAGATTTTAACAGTTTTTTTAATATTTTTAAACAAATTTTTTATTTTTTACGCGTTTTCAACAAATTTGTGACTGGTTAACATTTTATTTATAATACCGGTACGTACCGGTATTGATGTTTCGGTAACGGTGAACCGTTATATATAATAATCGAAAATACCGTTACCTTTACCGTTACCGATATAAAAAATATATAATACCAATACCGTTACCGATACCGTTATTCGTTTCGGTTGCCAACCCTGGTTTAAATTAAAGTTGTTTACGCTTGACTATAACTATTTCTGCCTACATTAATTTTTACTGTTCTTACTTTCAATCCCATTAAGAATATTAAAATAAAAACTTAATAATTGTTATTTTGTATTCATTACAACGGCTAAAACATCATTATCATTGGCATGCAATAAAAAAAAACAGTACATCCTTTACATCTATTTTAAAGTTAACCTTGAAATAACATTACAAGAAGTTATTGCCGTTTTGACTTGATCTTCACAAAATACGTTGCAGTTCAATATTCAAGTTCAGTCATTAAAAACTTGTTTGAAAATCAATGTAACCGTTTTATTCTTAGCTCGCTCCTATAACAAACCTATACACTACAGCATTGCAGCAATTTAAAATATTTAATTTTGATACAAAAAAAAAATCAAAATAAATAAAAAACAAAATAAATAATAAACATTAACCGGTTATTTGATGTATATTTTTGCAAATCAAAACAAACCACATCAAAATATTCATTTCATTATGGCAATAAGATAATTTCAACATATCTGCCTCCAAATTTTTAATCAAAACTAATATCAATATCATCTTGGCTATTTGTTTAAATTAAATTATTTTTTTTTAATTTTTGCACTTCATTTAACACAATAAAAAGATAAGGTGGAGTGTCTTTGTTGATCCAGTCACCCGCTACAATAATGTTGACCAAACCATCTATTGTTTAATTCGAATTAATCAGATACAAAAAACTTTATCAATATTTGTGGATATTTTTATTAAGATGAGGTCAGTTGTATACAATTGTTTAATTTAGTCTACGTGACTTTTGTTTTCTAATGATCTGAACATGTAAATGTCGCCCTGTTAGTATTTTCAAACACATGTTTATAACAGGATTGTAGGCAGAAACTTATTCGGGAGGGTGCAATTAGAATTTAAGTTGTTAAAGATTTTTGGAGAAATTCCAAAAAAAAACTGCCCTAAAAATATTAATTTAATGAAAATTGCATTTTGGTCAAATTTATGGATTACGCAGCAAATTGATTTTATTCTTTTTTTTTGTCAACTTGGCCTCGCACATTCCACCCACCCACCGGCCATCAACTTATTTAGCCAATTTTTTTTTACGGTTATCCCGATTTAAGAACCTTTCTCATTTTAAAATTTTAACTAAAATCTTAATAAATTTATGTTGAAATATGAAAAATTTTTACCGTAAGATCACCCCAAAACTACTCATCTGATCTATTTGATTTGCTAACGTCAATTTGTAATTAACATGCTTTTAGAATTTTAATAAAATAAACCGTACGAATCTTATTTATTTTCTAATACTACATCTGAATATTAAAAACATAGAATTATAATGCTTATAAAACTATGCAAACATTTTAAAATTCACATTCGTCAAAGGTGTAATAAACCCAAGTGAAATTGATTACACAGTACAACACTAAAAAAACCAGTAAGAAAGCTATATTCGGCTGTGCCGAATCTTTAAATACCCTCCACAATGTTAACCAATGGTTAACATTGCAATGGTTTCGCAGACGACCTTTCTTGGCCAAAATTCAATTTTCTCAAAATTGATTTTATAGAAAATCGTATACACTTACAAACAACAGAAAGCATATTTTGTTTTTGTATGCACTCAATTACGGTTCAAAAACAAATTTAGCTAAAAATAAAAAAAAAACTTAGTTTTTAAAATTTTTTCAATTATTTTTTTGAGTTTAAATACAACAAATTTCTTATAATAATTAACATGGAAAACAAAAAATATTACCAATTTTTAACACAAACCTATTTAAAACCAAAAATTTTTCCAAAATATTTTATAAGTATGTACTAGAGTTGTCAATTATTCGACTTTCAACTTTGTTCGAATAATTCAAATAATTGTTTTTCCTCGTTCGATCAAACGATTAAAGATCAAAATTTATTCGATTAATCGAAGAGAATAACGAATAAAAAAATTATTTTATTATAAAAAATTTTTATTAACAAAAAAATAAACAATTCATATAAAAAATCTTAAAATAAGAAACTTAAAATTTTTATTAACGAAAAAATGCATACAAAACTTAAAAATAAAATAGTTAAAAGTTAAAAAAACTTAAAAATTGAATAACTGAGATCACTTTTAATTAATGGATGTCGATTTTAATAGTTGTTGAGAAATAATTCAAATACAAATTATTATTTGAAATATTCAGACAAAATATATCATAAATGATTTTAATTTTTGTCAAATAAGACAATTTAAGTTGTTCTTATGAAATAATCTTTTAAAAATAAAAATTGACTTAATTTTTTTGCTTTCAAACGATTTTTGAAGTAGGTGATATAGTAAGAAGAGCATAAAAACAGTTTATCTATTTTTTCTGTTCTTTTTTCAGATTTTTCCAAATATGTCTGATATATCGCTAAAGTCCTTTTTATTTTCTGAATTTTTAATACTTTGAATTGAATTATTTAACTCGCATAAAAGATTATTATTTTCATAAATAAAATAATCTGGAGTATAATTAATTTGCATATTCTTTTGTTTCGCTTTTTGGAGAATATTTTAAGAAACTTTCATTGCTCGAAAATTTCCAGAATTTAGAAAAATTATTAACGTGTTTAACTCTTTTATACGTCTCCCATTAATTCTTATTTTAATACGTTTTAGTAAGTCTAATGCAAAAGAATTATTAATTTTTTTCTAAATTATTTATTAAGAACTTGATAACTCCCCCTAATTCTATAATGGATGTGCTATCCAGGGCTATGGCTACAATATATTTTAACTTTCTACGTTTTGTATAAAATCTTTCAAAATTTATGAGAATAAATCAAATTCCAAGCATTTATTTATTTTTTTAATAAAAAAAAATTGTTCGATTAATCGACATTAATTAATCGATTTATTCGTTATTCGAAAATCGTCATTTTTGAATTATTCGAACTAGAGTTGGGTTTTGTTTGATCGATTAATCGAATTATTCTTAATCGACTGACAACTCTAGTATGTACCCAATAAACACAAGAACGATATGATAGCGTAAACGTTATTACTAGGGATGAGATTTTCATGCACTAAAAAATCGAAAATATGCGCTTAAAATATGCACTAAAAAATTCAAAATATGCACTAAAAAACCTAAAAATATGCAATAAAAAATAAAATGTGTGCAATAAAAATCTTTTTTTCATAGGAAAAACTTCTTAAAAAGCAAAAAGTAACGCCGGGCTTAAATAGTAACATTTAAAACTTTATATAAGCAAAATTTTTTAGAAATTAACACAATTTATAAAAAAAAATTTAAGAAAAAAAAATTTTTTTCTTATTTCCAAAATAAATTTTTAAAATTTAAAATAGTTTTTGAAACAAATAAATTTCAATTTGGGTTTTTGCTAATTTATGCCAAAATATGCAAAAATATGCACTTAAAAGATGGAAATATGCACAAAATATGCATTTAAAACCAAAATATGCAAAAATATGCATTTTCACCAAAATATGCAAAAATATGCAAAAACAAATCGATGCCATTTTAATGCAAATTTCTTGATTCGGAAAGAAAATTGGTCTATATCGTTTTTAGACTATCGACAAAAAACATGCATTTGCATGGAAATCTCATCCCTAGTTATTACCTATATGATACTCGAAGCGAATAATGAAAAAATAAATTCCAAACAAAAATTGGAATATTTAGATTTAAAATAAACTTCAAACATTTTCACAAATTATTTTATTTATTAAAAAAAATATTGAGAATATAAAATGTAATTGTTCTAAAAGCAAAAACGTGCTTTTATTGTATTTTTTTGTCAATTATCTTCGATGTAATTCAACTATTAAAGGACTCCAAACTGTAAGTACTTATGTTTTATTAATATTTTGCATAAAATACCGCGGTCAAATTACATTATTGAAAACATAATTGCTAATAATATTGATAATTATATCACCAACGATATAACCAACGGTATCGCCAATGATGTCATCAACGATATCGCCAATGATATCATAATCGCCTGGAATAACGATATATTCTCGATACTAGACTCGACAAAGGCGATTCTTCTATCGTTCTAACGATAGCGAAAACGATATCACTTTTTCATTGGAAAACGATATCATAAGGAAAGGTACAATTTAGAACGAAAACACTATCGTTTTCGTATCACTTATAATAATCACTTATGATAATGCATATCACCTAGGTGATATTGGTCCGATATCATAACGGTATCGTTTGGTTTATTGGGTATGTATGAAAATTATATAAAATCAACCACGTGTATGACACACACTACGTATTTTTTACTTCTATTGATACAAATAACAACTAACAAGCCAACAAGCCAGACAAACATCAACAACTACAAAATGGCGCGCTGCCACGCCATATCGTAGAGGTTTATATTAAAACTCAAATGAATTGCTCATAGCTTCTTAACCCCTGAACCGATTTTGCTATAATTGGTACCAAAATAACCAAAAAAACTTTGAGAACAATAAAATATGAAACAATTTGCAATGTTATTTGAATATGTCAACCATAAATCAAGATAAATCATTTTTTAATTTTGGGTTAAATTTCTGGTGCATCGCCCATTTGTGCGATTCCCATTGTGCGATTCCGCCCAAATTTTGTGAGTGTTTGGAATGATAAAACTACATTAAAAACCAAGTTTCGTTTACATTCATTCATTAGTTGTCAAGTTATAGCATTTTTTGTGGAAAATTTACCATAATTTTAGAAGTACCTTTACATTTTCACTCATAACTTTTAAAATACTTAACCGATTTCAAAAAAAAATACATCAGATTCTGCATAGGAGACAGATCGAAAAGTGATTGTCAGTGTATTTCCATAGCGAACAGGAAATGGCGAGAGTTAAGTACAAGCAGAATTACCAGAATAATCTGGCCGCGTTACGACCTCAAAAGAACTCGCTACCTACTTTTTCTCAACAGAAGAGAATGTCGTTTACTCACGGGAGTGGTCACGGGACACTGCCTACTTGCTTTCCACGCAAGAACAATTGGACTCATCTCTGATTACAATTGTAGAAGATGTGATGAACCGAATACGGATGAAACAGTTGAACATATCCTGTGCAAATGCCCCGCATTGGGGGGCATTTGATATGATGAACCGAATACGGATGAAACAGTTGAACATATCCTGTGCAAATGCCCCGAATGGGCCAGGCATCGCAAACAAATTTTAGGCAAAGCTGAACTCGAGAATCTGAAGGAAATCGCAGTTATGGACCTTATGCGCGTTAAATTGTTTGCAACATGAACTAACGCGTTTTATCCACGTCGTTGAAGGAACATGTTGTATTGCTATGGACCAGCCGGTCTATGTGAGGAGTTCAAAATTTTGAGCTCCGTCACCCCTAACCTAACCTGCCTAGGAGAATTACGCAACTTTTGATACCCCAAACGTTTAAATCGGTTCCGGATTATTGCCAAAAACTTGATTTCAACAGACAGACGGACGGACAGACAGACGGACATCGCTAGATCGACTTAAAATCGATCAAGGATCATGAATTTATATACTTTATGAGGTCCTAAGCCAATATTTTAATGTGTTACATACGGAATGACAAACTTTTATATACCCTCTATCACCAGATTGGAGGGTATAATGAAGGTGTTCCGACGATTGATTCAATTAAAAAAAAAAACAAGTAGAAAAGTTATATTCGACTTGGCCGAATCTATGAATACCCTCCACAATATTAACCGAGGTTGAGATTAAACTTATTGTATGTATTTGCATATTGGTATTTCGAACAGATAATAATGCGTAATTTTAAGTCTCTATGTACATATTTTTTACTCCCAATAATATAAACAACAACAACAAACAAAAAATGGCAACTCCTTTTTAGTTACTAGTTAAATAACACCAACTACAGAATAAAAGAATTGATACAAGAAAACAACAACTATAAAATGCAAGCAAAATGGCGTTGTTTATACTTTAACTCACCTCAATATATTGACAAACAAGACAAAAAACTAACGGCTTTTTTTCTACACTACAATAACAACGATAATATAAATGCAATTACCTAAGAAACAAGTAGAAAAGTTAAATTCGACTTGACCGAATTTATGTATGCATACAATGCCCGTTTAGTAATAGTAAGTGAAAAAAAGTATCACTTTTAATTAGAAATATTTTATTTTGAATAAAAACCTTTTTTGAGTCATTTTTGAAAAAAAAAAAAAAAATTACGAAATTTTTTTTTGAGTGTAAAATTTTTTTGAGTGTATTTTTTTTTTTGTGTAAAAATGTTTTTGAGTGACAAAAATACTTTTGAAAATATTTTTCTGACTTACCAATGTTTTTTAGCTTGTTTACCGTTTTTTTCGCCACGTGGTTTACGGTGGATCCAATCTGAAATTCATGGTTTTCTTAATAACTTTTGAACCACTGAACCGATTTTACTGAAATTCAAAACCAAATAGACTTGGGGAACGACAAATATATATGCTAAGCTTCAGTACCCTCAGAAATGTCTTTCGAAAGTTAGAGTGGTTTTAATCTCGTAAATTCGCAAAATACCCTTGCCGAAATTTACTCTTTTGCTCATAACTTTTGAACCACTGGACCGATTTTGCTGGATTGCAATACCAACCTGACCCGGTAAATGGTCAACATATATGTCAAACTTCAGGAGCCTCCGTAAAGTCTTTCAAAAGTTAGCGTGTTTTCAACGGACAGACAGACAGACGGACGGACGGACGGACGGACGGACGGACGGACGGACGGACATCGCTAGATCGACTTAAAATCGATCAAGGATCATGAATATATATACTTTATGGGGTCCTAGACCAATATTTCGATGTGTTACAAACGGAATGACAAACTTATATATACCCTCTATCACTAGAGTGGAGGGTATAAAAAAACTTGTCAAATTACTAGAAAAAGTCTCGTAATCCCATTTTACCAATATTTGACAGTTTTCATTTTTTTAACAAATAATTTTCGATCAAAATTTACATTATTTTTTGTAATTTTGCAGTTTTTCTAGTAATTTTACAAATTTCCAAGATTTTTTACAAAAAAAATCTAGTAAATTTACGAGAATTTCTTGTTAACCACATCGTTGATAAGGGGTTTAAATACCTTTAATTTAGTTTATACAGCATATTCGTCCCATACACTCAAAAAAAAAAGTTTGTAAAATTACAAGCAAAAGGTCTTGTAATTCTATTTTACTAATATTTTTGTCTATTTACAAAAATTCTTGTATTTTTAATAAAACAAAAACTACCGTGCGCTTTGTAATTTTACTATAATATGTTGGTAAATTTATTTAACAATTTTTTAGGTAAATTAACAAAAAAAAATAATTATTTTACAAATTAAAAAAAAATTACAAGGTGTTTAGTTGTTTTACACAAGAAAATTGTAATTGTACAACAACATTTTATTTGATAGTATTTAGTCTTTCTACCAAAAAATGTTTTATTACAAACAATTTTTTTTTAAAGATTTTTTAGTTTACAAGGTTTTCAGTATTTTGACACAAAAAAATGTAATTAAACAAAAATTTGTATTGAAAAATAATTATGCAACAAATTTCATAAAAAAATTTTGAAAATTTTTTAAGTTCCGGATACAAACATTTTTCAATTAGTTGTAAGCTTTATCAAAAAAATTGAATATCAAGACAATTTTTTGGTAACTTGCTTTAAGTAAAATACCACAATTTTTATATGTTTTTACTATATTATTGTTCTAGTTATTTTTGTTTGTATTTTTACCATTTTTTGGTAATTTTACCATATTTTTTTGGTACTTTTTTTAAATATGGCACTAAAATGTCAATCAAAAGCTGTCAATTATGAAAAATTAAGCTTTTTCTTATTTTATCAGGTACTTAAACGTCCAATCTACAATATCCAAAGTTTTTTTATAATTTTTTAAAAATACTTGCTAAAATAATTAAAAATTCTTAAAAAAAAAGGTAATTTTTTTGACTAGTTTTTCTTGAAAATATAAGAAATTTCTTGTGTAGCCTCCTTCGCAATTCTCATATGTTCTACTTAAGAAAAACGAAATTCCGAAAAAATAAATAAAAAAGTGCAGTGTTATACTCTAAAAAGTTTTTTAAAAGTGTTCAAGTGAAAAAAAACAAGTGAGAGTGTTAAATTCGGCTGTGCCGAATCTTTTATACCCTCCAAAA
This sequence comes from Pegoplata infirma, assembly GCA_963921195.1. Classification (NCBI taxonomy): domain Eukaryota; kingdom Metazoa; phylum Arthropoda; class Insecta; order Diptera; family Anthomyiidae; genus Pegoplata; species Pegoplata infirma. The sequence continues at coordinate 5,908,658 of OY992536.1, read as the reverse complement.
TGTAAAAAAAAAAAAAATTGACAGGGGCGTTTCTTTTTTTTGTGGGGGGGGGGCGAAGTTGATAGGGTCAGTGGGGCGAGAGCACCTTACCATCGCGATAAATATACCAAATGTTTCATTTATTTAACTAAAATACAAAAAACATGTAAAAACGTGTATTTTTTTTGATAGGGTCAGTGGGGCGAGAGCACCTTACCATCGCGATAAATATACCAAATGTTTCATTTATTTAACTAAAATACAAAAAACATGTAAAAACGTGTATTTTTTTAGAGGTTGGTTTAGTTCTTCAAGGGGGAACTTTTTTTCCCCTGGTCCGATTTGGCCAATTTCCGAACTTAACCTGCCTAGGAACATAAGACATATTTGTGCCCAACTTGAGGTTCCTAGCTCTTTTATTTTGGACTGCATCGTGGTAACTACAGACGGACGGACGGACAGACGGACGGACGGACATCGCTAAAATGTCTTAGAATCGATCACTGATCAATAATATATATACTTTATGGGGTCCCCGACCGATATTTCGATGCGTTACACAAGGAATGACAAAGTGAGTATACCCCCATACTGTAGTTGGAGGGTATAAAAATCATTTCAGGTTGTTAAAGTGCTACTCCAGCTGCCGAAGAAGGAAAAATAAGATGCACCAATGGAAAAAACCTTTAAATTTACAAAACCAATATGTAAATATACCAAATTTTTTGTAAATTTACAAAACAAATATGAAAGTTTAGAAAACAAAATTGTATACTTACAGAAAAAGTTGTAATTTTACAAAAATGAAGTAGAAAATACAAAAACAATATTGTAAATTTACAAATTATTTGGTTAAACTACTGTTTTTACGGCAAAAAAAATAAGAAACAAGTAAAAAAGTTAAATTCGGCCTTGCCGAATGTAGTGATACCCTCCACCATTTCAAAAAGATTATTGAAAACAACTATATTTAAAAGGAATTTACTTTTGAAAAAAAAAAAAAAAATTGAAAAAAAATTTCCGCAAAAAAAAATTTTGGTAAAAAAAAATCCGCGATTTTTTTTTTTTTTTGTCAAAAAATATGTTTGTACTTGTTTAAATACCATTTGGATTCAATTATGTTCACATATGTCAACCAGAAGCCGAATTAAAGCATTTTGTATTTTTAGGTTATGTTGAATGTACTGAAATTTTTGAGGTATGCTTACATTTTCGTTCATAACTTTTGAACCGCTGAACCGATATCGCTCAAATGCAATACCAAACTTCTTGGGAGAACTTCCAATATATATGTTAAGTTTCAGTCATCTCTGTGCAATATTTTGTCCGCGAGAGCATTTTCCACAGACAGACAGACAGACAGACAGACGGACAGACGGACAGACGGACAGACGGACATCGCTAGAATGTCTTAAAATCGATCGGGCATCATGAATATATATACTTTATGGGGTCCCAGACCGATATTTCGATGAGTTACAAACGGAATGACAAACTTATATATACCCTCTATCACTAAGTGGAGGGTATAAAAATGGTATATTTACAATAAAAATTGTAAATTTACCACTTTTTACTGTAAATATACAAGTTTTTTGCCATAAAAAACTGTAGTTAAACCAAACAATTTGTAAATTTACAATTTTATTTTTTGATTTTCTACTTTATTTCGTAAATTTACAACTTTTTTTGTAAGTCTACAATAATATTTTACAAAAAAAATTGTAAATTTACACTTTCTCCCCGTAATTTTTTTGTTAAATCAATTTACAAATTATCCCCGTAACATTACGGGGATTCTTGCTAGTACATATTTTACAAAACCTGCCCCGTAAAATCACGGGGATTTTATGTCATTTTACAAACTTTTTTTTTTTAGTGTACCAAATACATTTTTCATTGCAAAAATACTGGAAAAATTAACATTTTCTGAACTTTAGAAAACTTTCAAAAGTAAACTAAAACCTTTTTTCAAAAATCCACCATGACAGATCGATGTGGAATTTTATTAGCTAAAATTAAAAAAAAAACGAAAGCTAAAATCAGAACTATCATTAATTTTTAATGTTTTCGTAGGTTATTTTTTTCGAATTTGAATGAAAAAACCGTAATTTTTTAATGTTTAATGTTATTTATTTTAGAAAATTTTATCAACAGTAAAAAATAAATGTTGATGTTTGTTAAAAGTTTTAACTTAAAACAAATGAATAATTACTGGAAAGGTTTTTAATTGTTTATTCACTGGTTTTAAATGTGTTTTTCATTTGTTTTTGCCTACAAAATATTTTGATTTATAATATTTTTTACAACCTTTCTAAACACACCCCACACCTCAGATGTAAAGAAATTATAGTTTATTATACCGATATGCTGCAAGAACAGGCCAAAGCTGGGAAATTTTAACCGCCTCTACAGTAAAATTCCGATGTGATCTTTCAAAACGCCAACACAAGTATATTTTTTTTTTTGTTCTCTCCTATCAGAATCAATCGTCGGAACCCCGTAATTTTGGAAAAAGTTTGAAAATGTTGCACAGTGTAATTTATTTTTCTCTTATAATGAATGCATACTTTATTGTCGATCATACGCCAAAGTTAATAAGTTTTTATATATTTTTTTTATTTTTTATTAAATACACAAAAATTAGATAAATCATAAATATATATAGGAAAACAAAACATAAGTGTTTAAACAACAATTAACCAGAAGGCATTTACTTTAAGCACAAGCACACTTTAGTAACTAATTAGCTGAACGAAAGGGGGACAAGTAAATAAATGTTGTAGGTATTATTAAAATATAATACCGCATATTATTAGCAAATTAATTTGATATGCATTAACAACATAATACCTTTTATTATTTATATTATTATTATTTTTAAACGGTTATTAATGTTTTGTTGTCAATTTTTGATTAGTTTTTAATATTTTTTCTCACGTTATTTTTGTTTTTTTTTTTTTAAATATTAATTTAAATTAATTTCGTTATTTAAATTTAAAAACCGCCAAAAGTTAAAACAAATCACTTTCACGCTTTGTAACGACGCATGCGTGCGTTTCTTACGGCAGCTATTTAACTATTAAACGTAGATGAGATCAATGATCAAACAAGAAAACACTTAAAAGTTTATCTGTTGATGAAGCTACTACTTCGTAGTTTTACTGACTACGTAGCACGTAGCAAAGAAGGTGTGATAAACTATTGACTGAGCAACCAACTGACAGAATGACTTGAATGAACGCATATTTTGGTATGTTATAGTGAGTGCTTGTCTATCTATCGCGTGTATGCTCTGATTAAAGTGGCATAAATATGTTAAATTCCATTGGAGACTTCTTTTTTTTCAAGTTCAAGTCAATGAACAATATGTGTGCAAAAACAAAATTAAATCCAGATATATACAAAAACCCTAACGAATAAATTAATTGATTTTATGATGAAACTTGAGCTTAAAATTGTTTATATTTGGTTGGGATTTTTTTACAATTCCAGTCTTAGGCGTCTTAGTTTAAATGATGGAAAAATATTTGCATATTTTTAGTTTTTGCTTTTATAGAAACAAATGTTTTAGTTATTTCGATTAGTTATTAGTATTTTATTAATGAATTTAATGTATTTTAAATATTTTATATACGAATAGTTCCGATATTATTATGATGACGATAATGCCCTTCTTCAAATCATTAAATGTTTAAACAATAACGCACTTTTAAAGAAAAATTAAAACTCCTGACCTTACCTAACTTAGCTTGACTTCTTTTATTGATCATTATAATTTTTATTGGTATTTTGTTTTTATTTTGTTGGCCCTTTTATTAACATGACTAGGCATTAATACGTTTTACAATTTAAAATCTGTCAATATTTGTGACTTTGAAGTTTATTCTGATGCTAGACAATAAAATTGAAAAACAAATCCGTCTTAACTTAAATTGAACAAATTCCAAAAAAAAAAAATCTTATTAAATTAATTAACATTTTATTTTTTTAACCCTTTTACGCCCTTAACATTTTGCAAGTAATGTTAATACATTAAAAAAAATATTGTAAAACTAGCAAAAAAATGGTTAAAATTAGCAAAAAAAAAAATTGTAGTTTTGGACGTTGCAAAACTTTTAGTAATATTAGCAAAGCCATTTTGCTAACCAAAAAATTAGGTAAAAAAATGGTCAAATTACAACAACACCATTTTATTTCGGAAAAAAATCAACCTTACAACATTTGCAACATAGATGGGACTAATTAATTAAAGGGGCCAATTAATTTATGGTTTAATTACCATTTAATTGATGTCAATGGTAATGAAATTTTTTTCATTACCATTGGTTGTATCAATTGTACCAATTAAATTACTTATCAATTTAATTACTAATGAAAATTAAAAAAAAAACAAGTAAAAAATTTAATTCGGCCTTGCCGGATGCAGTGATACCCTCCACAATTTCAAAAAGATTATTGCAAAAAACTTAATTTAAACCGAAATTACTTTTGAAAAAAAAAAATAAAAAATTTTGGAAAAAAATTTCCGCAAAAAAAAATTTTGGTAAAACAAAAAAATCCGCGATTTTTTTCTTTTTTTGTCAAAAAATATGTTCGAACTTGTTTAAATACCATTTGGTGTTCAATTATGTTCACATATGTCAACCAGAATCCGAATTAAAGCATTTTGTATTTTTAGGTTATGTTGAATGTACTGAAATTTTTGAGGTGTGCTTACATTTTCGTTCATAACTTTTGAAGCGCTGAACCGATATCGCTCAAATGCAATACCAAATACTTCTCAGGAGAACTTCCAATAAATATGTTAAGTTTCAGTCATCCCTGTGCAATATTTTGTCCGCGACAGCATTTTCCACAGACAGACAGATGGACATCGCTAGAATGTCTTAAAATCGATCGGGCATCATGAATATATATACTTTATGGGGTCCCAGACCGATATTTCGATGAGTTACAAACGGAATGACAAACTTATATATACCCTCTATCACTAAGTGGAGGGTATAAAAATAATTACCATTGGTATGGAATCACTTAAAAAAATAATTACCATTAGTAAAAGTCGTCACAATATTGTCAAAATCGTTAATATTGTTGTTTTTTGTTATATGGTGTTTTAGTTTTTCACATTTTATAAAGCAAACACACGTTGATTGCCTTTGTATAACACAATATTTGAAATTTTTATCTGCATTTTGTTTTTTGTCTTTAACATTTTCATATTTTTTTTTGTAAAAACATACTTTGATGTTTAAATTTTTAACTTTTCAAAAAAACAAAAATGTGCAAACCAATGGTTTTAAAACCAATTATAATTGGTGTTTTTTAACAATTGGTGCATTTCATTACCATTAGTAATTATTTTTTTAATTAAAAAAATTTAATTACCATTAAATGGTAATGAAAATTTTTTCATTACCATTGATATCAACCAATGGTAATTAAATTTCAATGGTAATGAAAAATTCCCATCTATGATTTGCAAAAAATGGTAAAATTAGCAAAATAACGGTAAAAAAAATAATAAAAATTGTGTAGCCTATTTTTGAGCATAAAAGCAGCATCAATCATTAATACAGTTGTTGGATGGCTACTTTGATTTGGTGTTTGCAGCACCTTCTTTTGCGTTCTTTTCGGCATTCTTCACACTAGAACACTTTAAACAATTTTTTTTTTCATAAAACTAAGAAAAACATAAAAAGTATTACTATTTCTTTAACGAAAATACTAACATTTTTGATAAATCTACTGTAAACTAAAAAAAAACTAGCAAAACATATAGTAAAAATACCAAAAAATTTTTGTATTGTACCAATAGTAACTTATCAAAAAGATCTGTAAAAAATCAATTTTTAAAGGGCCAGCTATATTAATGTTAACTGACAAATTGTTGTAAAAACTACTACCACTGGAAAAGAAATGTAAGTTAATTTTACTGAAAGTATAGCTGACTACACAACAACTAACATTGTAGGTAATGGTGCGAAAGATAACTCTTGCTCGAGGTCACATTTCTTTACTATTCATTACAATTATATTGTCAAAGTAATAATTTTCAAGAAATTATTTAAAAAGTTATGTGGGTTTAAGTTTAACTTCCAGTTATAGTGTTACCATTAGGGATGTGATTTCCATGCAAATGCATGTTTTTGCATAGTCTTAAAACGATATGGACCAAATACACTGTACAACAATTTCAAACATTTTCCAAAATTACGGTGTTCCGACGATTGATTCTGGTAGAGGAGATCAAAAAAATATATATGTACGTAGGGTTGCCAGATGGCCTGAATTTTCCAATTATTTCGGGACTGGTCCAGTTTCCAGCTAAAATATAATACACTCAAAAAAAAAAGTTTGTAAAATTACAAGTAAAAGGTCTTGTAATTCTGTTTTACTAATATTTTTGTCTTTTTACAATAATTGTTGTATATTTAATAAAACGAAAACTACAGTTTGCTTTGTAATTTTACTATTATACGTTGGTAAATTTATTTTACAATTTTTTTAGGTAAATTTACAAAAAAGTGAATTATTTTACAAATTAAAAAAATATTACAAGGTGTTTAGTTTTTTTACACAAGAAAACTGTAATTGTACAACAAAATTTTACTTGATGTTATTTAGTCTTTCTACAAAAAAAAAAAGTTTTATTACAAAGATTTTTTTTAAGATCGTTTACAAGGTTTTCAGTTTGAAATGTATGTATTGAAAAGTACAAAATTCCAATGTAATTTTACAAAACTTATTTTATTACTAGAATTAGTGTTGTTTTACAAAAAAAAATAATTATTCAACAAAAGGACACGCAAAAATTTTCTAAGTTCAGATTTTTTTTTGCGTTTTGGAGTAAAAAATTTAGTTAAAAATAATTTTTAATAAATAAAAAATTTCATGAAAAAAAAGTTTGGAAGTTTTTTAAGTTCCGGACACAAAAATTTTTCAACTAATTGTAAGCTTTAGCAAAAAAATTGAATTTTTACACCATTTTTTGGTAATTTGCGTTAAGTAAAATACCACAATTTTTATGTGTTTCTACTATAAATTGTTCTAGTTTTTTTTTTTGTATTTTTACCATTTTTTTTGTAATTTTATCATATTTTTTTGGTAATTTTTTTTTTTTAAATTTGGCACCTAAAATGTCAATAAAAAGCTACCAATTATGAAAAATTAAGTTTTTCTTATTTTAACAGGTACTTAGACATTGAATCTACTATATCCAAATTTTTTCCCCCGATTTTTTAAAAATACTTGTGAAAATAATTAAAAATTAAAAAAACAATTGTTGTTTTTGACTAATTTTTCCTGAAAATATAAGAAATTTCTTGTGTAGCCTCCTTCGCAATTTTCATATGTTCTACTTAAGAAAAACAAAATGTCGAAAAAAAGTGCAGTGTTATACATTAAAAAGTATGTTAAAAGTGTTCAAGTGAAAAAAAAAATCATTTCAGGTTGTTGAAGTGCTACTCCAGCTGCCGAAGAAGGAAAAATAAGATGCACCAACGGAAAAAAACCCTTTATATTTACAAAACAAATATGTGAATAAACCATTTTTTTTGTAAATTTACAAATATGAAAATTTAAAAAACAAAATTGTATACTTACGAAAAAAGTTGTAATTTTACAAAAATGAAGTAGAAAATACAAAAACAATAATGTAAATTTACAAATTTTTTGGTTAAACTACTGTTTTTACTGCAAAAAAATAGAAAAAATGGTATATATACAATAAAAATTGCAAATTTACCACTTTTTATTGTAAATATACAAGTTTTTTGCCATAAAAAACAGTAGTTTAACCAAACAATTTGTAAATTTACAATTTTGGTTTTTGATTTTCTACTTTTTTTTTGTAAATTTACAACTTTTTTTGTAAGTTTACAATTTTTTTTGTAAATTTTAATTTATTTTTTTGCAAATTTACAATTTTTATTGTAAATATACGTGTTTTTCAATATTTTTTTGCGGTAAAAACAGTAGTTTAGCCAAATAATTTGTTAATCTACAATATATTTTTTTCATTTTCTATTTTTTCTTTGTAAAATAACAACCTTTTTCTGTAAGTTTACAATTTTGTTTTGTAAATTTACCAAATTTTTTGTAAATTTACAAAAAAAATGTTCACCTCGAAGTTAATATTTTACAAAAAAAAATTGTAAATTTACATTTTCTTTTGTTAAATCAATTTACAAATTATCCCCGTAACATTACGGGGATTCTTGCTAGTACATATTTTACAAAACCTGCCCCGTAAAATCACGGGGATTTTATGTCATTTTACAAACTTTTTTTTTTGAGTGTATTTCCAGTTAAAAAGAATTTCTTTAATTTTAACAATTACTCAATTCCGTTCGGATTTGAAAATTTTACTTGTAAAACACAAAGCGAATATTTTTCTTTGGAATTTTTGAAAGTGATTTCATTCCGACAAAAATGATATTCGTTTTTCGTTTTACAAGTAAACCACTTTTTCCGAATCCGAACGGAATTGAGTCTGTGACATGCCCCTATATTTGAAAAGTAGTCCAAAATAAGAATATGTATCTCACATAAGAAAATCGGTTGATTTTTTTTTAATCATTAAAAAAAAAGTTATGTATGGGGCCAGTTATTTTTTTTTAAATCCAGCTGAAAATTTCTCATTGTCCAGTTATTTGCCTTCTAGTATCTGGCAACCACCAAAAAGATTTTGAAGCAATAAAATTCTCAGAATTCTAGAAAAAACTTTTAATTTGCTGCTTGGGTCACATTTGCCCCCCTGCCAATATGGGTTAACGATGTCCAATAAGGTTAATAGCTCATAACTGAATTACTTTGATCAAATGAAGCAACAAACAATACAAATTTGGTCAGTTTATTCAAAAAGCGATTTTCACATAAAAAAAATATTACCAAAATTTCAATTTCCTTGAAAATTGAGTCGGTGGATATCCCCAATTTTTTGAAAATTTCATCTTTATGATGATTTTTATTAGTGACTTTTATAGAAATGTTAAATTTAAAAATTTTGTTTAATAAAATTTAAAAAAAATCGAAAACACTCATTTGAAGTACCTCCACAATAGGGATATAACCATTTGCGTTTTTTTGCAAATATCAAAAAGGACCTATCATATTGAGAATGTAGATGAAAAATCAAGAAGTGTTCTTTTTTTCACGAATGTTAAAAAAGGTTCGGCACCGATCGCGATGAAGTTTTCGCTAATATTTTTTTTAATTATTCGGAAAACCCGTATTTCTAGTGTCGAAAACCATTTTATAAATTTGTTATTGTTTTATTTTTGTTGTAAAACGACAAAAAGCCAAAAACGGTGGATGGGAAGGAATCCCACCATTAAACATAAAAAAATGTAAATTTATGGTGTTTTAGAAATTGCAATCGGTGCCGAAGGTTTTTGGACCAAAATGTCCCCGGATAACGTTTTTTGTTATCAGTATAAAATTGCCCATACGATTATGATAGGTTCCTATTTTGGTTATATCCCTACTCCACAAATTCATGGTAATTTTTTGCTTAAAATTTTGAACGGGTTAATGATGTCATAGAAAGTTGACATAATTTTTTTCGAGTAGTTTGGGGTAAATGCTAAATAATAAAAATCATTATTTAATTAATTTTATAAAAATTATTTTTTTTTTTTTAATTTTTTTGAAGTCATGGTCCTTTTTCCCCAAAACCCGAAACTTTGACCTCAAAACGGAACGGGTTAAACAGGCTATGGCCTGTTCTTGCAACATATCGGTATATAAAACTATGTTTTCTTTACATCTGAGCTGTAGAAAATATTATGGCAAAACTATTTGCCATAATATGTTCTACAAAGTTGCTGAACATAGCCTACACCATAGCCTATACCGATACGCTGCAAGAACAATCTAAAGCTGGGAAACTTTAACCGTCTCTAAAATAAAATTCCGATGTGATCTTTCAAAACGCCAACACACGTATATTTTTTTGGTTTTCTCTACCAGAACCAATAGTCGGAACTTGATAATTTTTTAAGTGTTGTACTGTGTTATCATTCCAAATCAAGAAATTAAATTTCTGAAATTTGCGTTAAAATGGCATTGATTTGTTTTTTCATCTAATTGCATATTTTGGTGTAAATGCATATTTTGTGCATATTTCTAACTTTTAAGTGTATATTTTGCATATTTTGTTATGTATTGTCTGGTTTTGTCGGGATCTTTTCAAGAATATTTTGCAAACTGACAATCTTTAGTTGCAAAACATAGTCTTATATTCGTATGTAAGTTGACATAAATATGGTTATTCGAAAACAGTACCCAATTTCTGTAACTATGCGAGAAGTTTTCGCATCGAAAAAAATAAATAAATATTAGAGTCATCTTATACTTAACAGAGTGATTTAAAAAAATAGCTTTGCTTTTTTTTTGTATTCGATGTTTTTTACATTAGCAACATTGTACTCACCCTGTAAAAAACTAAATGACTACAATATTGTTTTATTTTTCTCGATGCGAAAACTTTTCGCATAGTTACAGAAACTGGGCACAGGGCTAAAGTTAATGATCCCTAATTTTTTGATGGCGCATATAAAAAAATAATAACTTAATTATTAAAAACTCATTTAAACATAATGGGTTAAAGTCTACGTCATTTTAATGATTCATTTTATGTCTTTTAATGTCGCTTCTTTATGCTTTATTTTAAAGATGATAATGATCATAATAATCATTAGGTGAATCTAAGCAAACATATCACAATGGGGTAGGAGAAAATAAAATAAGAAAATAATAATAAAAAAAATACTGCTGCTGTAGTTTTAAAGATGGACAAATTTATTAAGCTTTAAAAATAATTCGATTGGTTAATTTTCACACATAAGAAATATCAAAAACTCAATACTTTTGAATTTCAATTTTAAAAGCTCATATATTAAACTTGAAAAATATATTGCTTTTTATACCCTCCAATCACAGTATGGGGATAAACCCACTTTGTCATTTCATGTATAAAGCATATCGTGACCCTATATTCAAAATATGCCAACTCAAATTTGACCAATATGAGTTTCCGATGGCAAATATCTCCCCTATGCAATACCCATCTGTGATAAAAATTTCAGAACAAAAAAATAATTTGTTGTCGTTTTACATCCATTTTTGTTATTCTGCCATCTCAAAGTACGTATTTTTTTTGTGAAAATAAATGCAAAATCCCATTGTAAATTTCCAAAAATTTTTCAAAAAATTTTTTAAAAAAAAATTGACCATTTTTCTTATTGCAATATTACCATTTTGAAATTATCGGTAAATAGTGTTTGCAAAAAAAAAATTGCTTTTATATATTTAACTTTCAAACTATTTGTCAGATTGAAACATTATGAGTGGGGCAAATTAAGTCAATGATGTAAGCTTTCACAATAGCTAGTTTGGAGTGACCCCAATACAATACAGCGTGAGTTACAGAGTCCCAAAGTTGACCACCCTGAGATTAAAAGGCTTTCGGAGCTAGTAACTTTTAAAAATATGCAAAGATTTTAAATTTTTTTTTCAGTTTTTGCAATTATCGTACTAAGGATAACAAAAACCAAAAAAAAAAATTATAAAAATTTTTCCAAAAAAAAATGTTTTTTTATTTTCCGACAAAATGTGCCAACTCTAAAAAAATATTTGATTTTTGATGTAGTAATAATAAAAATGCCATCTCTCAAAAATACGCAAACAAGTGCAAAATATAAAATTTTTGGCATAGGTAAAAATTATTTAGAATATTTAAACCATGTTATGGAAGGTACATTGTTAATTTTTACAATAATTAGCGAAATAACTAGTTTTTTAGCTCTCCTGAACAGTAAGCTTTTTCGAGTTGGCATTTATTGAATATAGTTCGACGATATTAAAACGTATATCAATTATTGATCAATGATCGATTCTAAGACATATTCTTACAATGCCCATCTTTCTGTCTTTATAAGAAACGATGCAGTCCAACCGAGAAGATCTAGACTCCTAAAATTTTGGCATTATGTCTTGTGATCATAGGCAATTTAAGTTCGGAAATGGGCAAGATCAGACCATGGGGAAAAAAGTTTCCCTTTTAAGAACTAAACCAACCTATTAAAAATTACATTATTTTACAACTAGTTGCTTTAAAAGAAAGTATCATACGCACTTAAACAAATTAATTTTTTAATCAGCTTTTTCAGTTTTTACAAGCTTCAGCTTTAGTTTATTTCAACATATTTTGATCTTATCCCATTGTCCATAGTCATAATGTAAAACCTTAACGCTAAATCCGCCGCCAAAAATAATATTTATCTTCAAATAGATTTAGCACAATAGTGTGAAATTTGAGATTTGGTATTAATTCCACCTAAAAAAAAGCTTCCGGTTTTTTTAATGGCTCAAAATAAAATCATCATGCTAAGTTAAATGGGTTAAAATGTTGATTATACCATATTGAAGACTTGTTAATTAAACTAAATAATAAAAAAAATGTAAATAGTAATGAACTTTAAATATGTTTAAACGTAAAAAAAAATTAAATAAGCCAATGTCAAGGTTACAACAAAAGAAAACAGAGAAAAGTTGTAACGAAACTTTTAAAGTTCAATTGATAATGACCTTGAGAAAACTTAAAAATTTTACAAAATCATAATACGCAGAATTACAATTTATTGTTTCTGTTTTTTTCTAAAGTTGTTACAAATAAATTTTTGTAAAAATATCATTAATCATTTTTCTATTTTTTCTATTAAAAAAAAAATATACTTGAAGTTGAATGTTCCATTTTACAATTTATTTTATTTTCGATTTTATTTAAAATAAATTTGTTTTTAGGTCAAACTTTAAAATTTTTGTTATTATTTTTATTATAAATTTAATAAATTATTTTTGTTGTTTTGGAAATAGTTTATAAATATGTATGTTTGTGTGTTTATATTCATATCATGTGCATAATAATGACGTCTTATTCATCTTTTGTTTTGGCCATTGTTGTCCATCCAGACAATCGCTGCTCTGAGCATTATTTGGATAATATTTTTTAGTTTTTTGGTAGTGTCTGCGTGATTTTGCACATTTTTTTTTTTGGTATATTTGAATTTGATTCAAAAATTACTAAAAGTAATTTCAAACGCACATAAATATTTATATATGAACGTGAGAGATAATTTTTTTTAAGTAGAAATAAAAACAAGTGATAGTGTTAAATTCGGATGTGTCGAATCTTTGATACCCTTTAAAATTTTAAAAAATTAAAACAAAATCTGTTTTTTGGTTGTGCACTCTCCGACCCCACCTGGCTCGCTGTTAGCTCTTCAGGGCGTATCAGTACGCCCAAGTTTTTAAGTTTTTTTTCTGAAAACTCTTTTCTATGGGAAACACTGATGATTTCTTTAACACTCAAAAAATGTCGGCTAAACTAACAAACTTGGGGTCAATTAGTATTTCAGTAAAAACAACTGTAAAAAAACAACTGTCATAAACTGGTCGTTATTTTACCAAAAATTAAGTTGACTTCAAAGAACTTCATTTGAATGTTTGATCTTTTTAGTGCGAAAAATATAAAAAAAAACCCACAGGTTTTGAGAGCAAACAAATCCCTCAGATTCTGAGGAGTTTAAACTTAAGTTTTAATAAATATTCTTTTAAGAAAACTTCCCAGCACATGTTATTTTTAAATAGCCCTGATGTTCTGAGCGCTTTTTCCAATAAATTCTAATGATATTATCTCAGAATTATCTGGATCATGCAATTACATTATCTTTCTAAAAATATAGAAAATCCATCATTCCGTGAAGTTTATAATCTCATACTCAGATACGAACTCTTATCTCCTTGGAAATAATTCATTATAAATTATCTCACTTGCAATAAAATTATTTTTATACCCTCCACTTAGTGATAGAGGGTATATATAAGTTTGTCATTCCGTTTGTAACTCATCGAAATATCGATTTGGGACCCCATAAAGTATATATATATATTCATGATGCCCGATCGATTTTAAGACATTCTAGCGATGTCCGTCTGTCCGTCTGTCTGTCTGTGGCAAATGCTGTCATTGACAAAATATTGCACAGAGATGACTGAAACTTAACATATTTATTAGAAGTTCTCCCGAGAAGTTTGGTATTGCATTTGAGCGATATCGGTTCAGCGGTTCAAAAGTTATGAACGAAAATGTAAGCACACCTCAAAAATTTCAGTACATTAAACATAACCTAAAAATACAAAATGCTTTAATTCGGCTTCTGGTTGACATATGTGAACATAATTGAACACTAAATGGTATTTAAACAAGTACGAACATATTTTTTGAACAAAAAAAGAAAAAAATCGCGGATTTTTTTTGCCAAAATTTTTTTTTGCGGAAATTTTTTTGTCAAAATTTTTTTTTTTTCAAAAGTAATTTCCTTATAAATAAAGTTTTTTGCAATAATCTTTTTGAAATTGTGGAGGGTATCACTACATTCGGCATGGCCGAATTTAACTTTTTTACTTGTTTATATTGAAATGTTAAAAAATCAGTACCAATCAGTACACACCCAGCAAAAATAAATCGAGATTTTGGCCACACAGCATCATTTTATAGCATACCGAAGCGCATCCAAAGAGCGCTCTTGAGGATGCAGTAAAAGTAAGGGGTACAATTTTTAATTTTGTGTTAAGATTTTTTATATAATACTTATAATATAAAATTATTTTTTGATAAAATTTCGCACTTGCTTTTCTTTTTAATATTTTTAACACTTTTTGAATAAAAAAGCATGAGTTTTGGACAAAGACACATGATTTGACTGCATCATTATTGCGCATTAATCAGCGCTGCTAAGAGTGCTTCGATCATTACATCCATAACACATTTTGAATGATGATAAATAGGCCAACCAAACAAACAGCAAATGCTTTTTTGTTATTTCAAAGAATAAATAAATTTCCAATTATATTTCAGAAATTTCTATTTATATAAAAGAAAGTTCCATTTATATTACAGAAATTTCTATTTACATATGTTTCACAAATTTCTAATTGTATTCAAGAAATTTAAATTTTTATTTCAAAAATTTTCTAATGCTTTTCTAAATTTCCATTTAGATTTAAAAATTTTATAATTGCTATTAAGAAAATTGTATTTTAATTTAAAAATAAATCCATGTTTTTTTTAGAAATTTCCAATTGTATTTCAAAAATGTCCATTTTAATTTCAAAATTTTCTACAAAATTCAAAATTCTCTAAAAAGATACATGAATTCACTGCATCTTTATAGCGCTTTAATCAGCGCTCTAAAGACACATGATTTCAGTGCATCTTAAGAGCGCTTTTTCGGTGAATCCAACTAGCGCTCTAAAGTGTGACATCGCCTTAGAGAATCATGCATGAATTCAGCAGGTTTGGATGCGCTCCTTGACTCGAGTTTCCTTTCCAAAAGCTGCTGCCAGTTCAGCAAAATTTCTGCTGGGTATTTTAAAATATTAGTAGAAAACTTGATCAAAAATCAGAACATGTACCGATCAAATCAGTACGAATGGTCAGCCTATTAATATACCAATATTCATATGCCGCTTTCTGCCGACCACTGTCATACCCATTTTTTTATGCGTTACATCCGCAGTGACAAAGTGAGTATACCGCCTTTTTTGTAGTTTTAGGGTATAAAAAGAATTGTCTATAAAATTTATTTAATATCAAAGTGCATATCACTTTTTAATGTTTTATGTTGTGAACTTGAATTCAATTATTAATCTTTGAGTGAGTGGTTAGTAATTTTCTGCCATATGATTTGTTTGATTGACGCATGCTAACATGCAAATAAAGGTAATGCTAACCTAATATTTCAACACATTCAATTTATTAAGAAATTAAGAAAATTATAGATATTAAATTATTTCTTAAATATAAACAATGTTCGTTTGTTACAAATTGATATTTAAAAAATTTTGATTTTACCAAGATAGTTTTTGGCATACTAAAAGCATTTGTGTGATAAACCTGTGTGCTGACGTGAAGCGTTTGGAATCACTTCAAATCAATCTCGACAAAAGTCTTAGATTATAAGTATTCATATTTCTTACAGAAAAAGTCGTAGGTTGCAAAAAATGTTCGCTAAAGTTTTCAGAAATTTTTCCGAAAAAATCTCTGATTCTGATAAATTTTTGATACTCTCACAATCAGACTCTAATACAATTATGTATTCTGAAAATATCTATAATTCTGAAACATTTTTCTTACAAAAAAAGTCACAGAAAGATTTCCAAAAATTTATCCAAAAGAAAACATTTCAAATTCTGGTATAAATTTTCACACTTCAGATTCTGATAGAAAATTCTATTCAGCAAATTAAACTCTGTGACAAGTTGTGCTACATCAACAAATGGAGACGTTCTCATTTTTCCAAGTGTCCGGGCAAATTTGTATTCTACTAGACGTAAAAGTTATGTGGTACAATTTTGAATCAAATCGGATTAAATTAACCCTTGCGTCCGGCGATCAAAGTTTTGGATTTGTGAAATTTAAAAAAGTAAAAAAAAAATTAAAAATATAATGCCCCGTACCAAAGAAAAATAAAAAGTCTATTTTAAATTTCAAATTTTCTATATATTTTCTATATAAATTTCAAATTTTCTATATATTTGTTGAAAGCCGATTTTAAAAACAAAACTAATTTGTATGGAAATAAAATTAAAAGTCGATTTTAAATTTATTTTATTTTTATGTGGTTAGGCTGAATGTACATTTTTTTAAAAAATATAAATTTATTTAAATCGTTCGAACGGTTTTCGAGATAACGCTATTTGAAATTTGCAAAAAATTTCGAATTTTTCCTACGTTCAAGAATTTTTGTTTAAAAAACCTAAAAATTTCTATCCCTTGACCATTTCACAGAGCTTGACACAAGCTTTCATTCAAAACTAATTTAAGCCAAATCCAATCATTTTAACCACGAATAAAAACTCTTAACTTTGATTGAAGGCCGTCATGGGTTAAATTCTTATGATTTGGTTCCAATTAAGTTTGCCTCAAGCTCTATAAAAGGGTCTGTGGAAAAAAATTGAATATTCTTTTTTTAATTCTTGAATGTAGGAAAAATCGCCATTTTTGGAAATTTTTTAAAAAACTTCAAATGGCGATATCTCGAAAACTGCTCGAGCAATTTTTTTTATATTTGCAAATCCAAAATTTTGATAGAAATTTTTCAAAAATCCAAAACATTGATCGAAGGGTGCCACGGGCTTTTTTGATTAGAAATATTTTATTTTGTGTAAAAAAACTTTTTTTAACTAATTTAAAAAAAAAAAAAAAAAAAAAAAAACTAATTTACTAATTTACTAAATTTTTTTTGAGTGTAAAATTTTTTTGAGTGTAAAATTTTTTTGAGTGTAAAATTTTTTTCGAGTGTATTTTTTTTTTCTTTAAGTGTAAAAATATTTTTGAGTGACAAAAATGCGTTGTAAAATATTTTTGTGGCTTACCAATTGCTGTGTTTTTCAATAAGTGGATTTATTTTCGGATTAATCTTATTTAGTTTAAAATAAAAAACAAATTTGGAATATTTTTTTTCCGTTATCTACGATAAATAATCAATTATAATCCGAAAAATAATAAAAAAATTTTGAAAATTAAAAAAGTTATAAATACATCAAAATTTATCCAATTAAATTTTAGGATTTAATAAGTCCACTTTGGATTAATTTTAATTTATTTATAACTTTTTTCATTTTCCAAATTTTTTTATTATTTTTTCGGATTATAATTGCTAATTTATCGTAGAATACGGAAAAAAATATTCCAAATTTGGTTTGGTATGTTAAAACATTTTTTTAACAAAATAAGATTAATCTTAAAATAAATCCACTTTTTGAAAAACACAGCAAATGTTTTTAAAACATGTTTAACGGGTTTTCAACACGTGAATTTAAGGTGAGGCCAATCTGAAATTTACGGTTTTGCTAATAACTTTTGAACCACTGAACCCATTTGACTGACATTCAATACGAAACAGCCAAAAGGAACGACAAATATATATGCCAAGCTTCAGCATCTCGTAAATTCGTGAAAAAAATTCACTCTTTCGCTCATAACTTTTGAATCACTGGACCGATTTCGCTGGATTGCAATACCAACCTGGCCAGGTAAATGCCCAACATATATGCCTCCGTGAAGTCTTTCAAAAGTTAGCGTGTTTTCAACAGACAGACGGACGGACTGACGGACATCGCTAGATCGTCTTAGAATCGAACGAGGATCATGAATATACATACTTTATGGGGTCTTAGACCAACATTTCGAGGTGTTACACACGGAATGACAAACTTATATATCAAGAAATCTTTTTTAAATTTAAACTCAGTGAAACTGAAATAAATGTTATAAAAAACCGGCAGTTTTTGGAATTAAGAAAAACTGTAAATGCAGTTGTGTAAACAAGACCTTGAACCATCACTGAGCAATGTTTAAGGATTACCCCACTTTATCCGTAAAAGTTACTGAGGGTTAAAGTTGAAAAATCGATAAAAATGGCTTGAAATATTCCATAGTTTTTACCTTCTTTCGCATTTTTTTCAAGTTCTCCTTATATTTCAATCTTTTCCGGCATAACACAAAGTCAGTACATATAAAAGATTATTTTAATGTTGGCTTGATAGATGCTTCATCGCTTGGTAAGAAGTTATAAGACGGTTAAATTTTGAAACCAAAAATTAAGAGTTTTTAAATTTTCGAGGTTTTTTGATCAGGGATTTCGGCCCCCTCTATAAAATGAAAAAAGTTGAACTAGAGTTGGTAGCTGTTGTAATTTTTAACATTTTGGAATTAATCCCGTTAATGTGCCACGAATAGTTAAGGAGTTTCAGCAGATCAAAGTTCGCAAGAAAAAACTTAATTTTTTTAAAATACCGAGTTTTTTGTGAGTTTACATAAAAAAATCACTGGCGGGTTTATAAAAAATAAATTGCAAAAATTTTATGGCATTTTTGAAAATTGTGCGAAATTTGCAAATCTGTTTCCTATTTTTTTTAGTAGCAATTAATGCATCATGTTCATTTTAATACACCAAAAGACGTGCCTTAACGAGTAGAACTGATTTGCTTTTTGACTTTTTACTTTAAGCCATTCTGAGCGGAAAGCGCGATGATTTTATCTAAACCTGTTTTGATCTGGCACATCCAAGGCTTTACACGAAATCGGATGAAATTTTTTTTTAAATGAAAGCCCACTTGATGTGTCATCATAAAATCACAGGCGGGTTAAAAAATTTTGATGATTATAGATTTTTTGGACCATATTAAATTTTCTTGTTATAAAAAAAGCATCACCGATTTTTTTTAACTACTGGTACAATGATACGATTTTCCGTGATTTTCTTCAGTAATACCAACGCGTATTGCCTAAATATGTTATAAAAAATTGTGAAACTTTTTTTTTACCGCGAATTAATCGCGATTTTAGGTACTTAGATATTTTTTTTTTAAATCGTTTGGTCATTAAAGGGTTAAATTTATATCATATATTTTAGAAGAAATGATATATCCTGGCGTGTTTTAATAACGCATGCAACAAATGTGTAGAAAATAAAATCTTTAAAATATTTTTAAGATTTTTAAAACCGCTAAATCTTAAAACCGCCATAACTTTTGACCCCCTTGCGCGATTTAATTGACGCGAACGAATTTCTTATTCTTAAATAGCATCTAATATTTATGCCAACTTTCATCGATGTGCCATCAAAACAAAATCACATCTTTTTTAACTCAAAATTTAAGTCTAAAGCGGAACTCCTCATATACCCTCTATCACTAGAGTGGAGGGCATAATGAAAGACTGTCTCAAGTTTTTTGAAAGGGTCAAAAGTAAGAAATTTTTAGATTTCTTTAAAAAAGTTCTTGATCTAAGGAAAAAAAAGGTATTTTTTCAAAAATTTCAATAGCGATATCTCGAAAACCGACCGGCCCATTTTTTTAATTTTTTCTTTGATATTCTTGTTTAACGCATCAAAATGAATCAATATGATTAGTCGCAAGACATATTTTTTTTAAATTTTGTTTTTAAAAAATACAAAACTTTGAATGCCGTGCGCCACGGGTTAATTTAATCCGATTGGTTTCAAATTTGTGGGGCATGCCTAGGAGAATTAAAATTGACCCAAATGTTTAAAATCGTACGAAAAACTTTTTTGCAATACAAAAAATGTCAGTATAATGCACTAAAGTATATAGGAACTAAAATCTGGGAAAATTAACTCAATTTTGAGAAAAAGAGGGAATGATTTGGCTCCAAAGATTTTTTTTCTTGGTTTTAGTTCATAATTTTCCCAAAAATAAGGAAAACAAAGGTATTTAATTTTAAGCCAATTTTAACTAGAAAATGGTAAAAATTATACTTCACATTTTAGAAATAGATTGGGTCTAGACCCTGGACCCATGGGTTGGGACCGCATTTATCTCGAGACCCCGTTGGGTCCATTAAGGGTCCCCATAGATTTTGAACCAAAACTTGTGTCCGTTTCGCTCTAACTTGCTTAGTTTTTGAGATACGGTAATAAAGGGCCTGAAAGGGTCTTGAGAATCTTAAAAACCGGATAACTCAAAAACTATTAATCGGAAGGCTTTCGGAATTTTGCGGAGGTGTTCTACGAGTCAAGAGCTACAAAAATGCCGTTGGTCGCTTTCTCGTGTTGGCAGTATTTACCGAGATATGGGTATATATAAAATCTCGGGAATTTAAAATTTTAGATCTAAAATTAGGGTCTTGAGACCCCGACAGATATGCAGAGCTAGGGTATTCCATATTTTTAGTCTTTCTTTTGAAAATTTCGTCCGTTTCGCTCTATCTCGCTTAGTTTTTGAGATATCGCCATTTTGAATTTGTAACTAAATTCTAAGAAGTTATTTACTAAAATCTCAGAAGTCATTAACTAAATTCTAAGAAGTACACTTCCTCAATTCAAAGACGAGAAATACGATGATGTTTTTTTTAGTAAATTTTAACTAAACTTGAACTAAATTGTTTTTTAAGAAATATGTCTTAAAAATAAAGATACGTTTCTTAGATTTGGGGAAAATTTCTTTGGCAGTAAGAATTTTTTTCCTAATAATTAAAAATTCCATTTAAAAAAACTATGAACTACTTATAAGTAAAACTTTTTTCCTCATAGTTAAGAAAATTTCTCATTTTTTAGTTAAATTTTAGTAAATTTTTAAAGACATTTTTTCCTTAATTTTAGTTATATCTTTTTTCAGTGTAGTTTTTAGCAGCATATCTTCAGTTGAGAAGTAGTTCTTCTTCTTTTCAATTATAAATAAAACTCCATTTTTTTTTTAATTTTTCAAGAAATTGTATGATTTTTCTTTTATTGAAATATGTTAATAATAATGTATTTTGAATGTGTATACAATAGTAGTTAATGTTTGTGAAACAGGAGGATCTTATTAGAATAAATTATTTTTAAAATTAACATTAAAAAAATAAAAACTACTTAATACTCTTAATAAATTTTAACATAAAATTAAAGTGATTCTTAATAATGGAAGTTGTTATTTTGTAATTTAAACTTTAAATTATGCATTACAATACAGTGTTTTTGTTTAATTTCTTTTAAAGAAAATTTTTTTTGTTTGAATAAAAATAAACTAAACGACTCTAAAATGTCTGATAAATACAAAACTTTTAATGATTTTTTTTAATATTTTATTTTAAATTTTATACTTTCTTAAAGCTGATTTCTCTGAATCCGGGTTAATGAAGACTTTCGTCTGAATTTGTGTAACAGATTCAAATTTAACGAAGAGTTCTTTTTTTAAACAAAGTTTTGAGTAATCAGCTCTTACTTAATTCACTTTTTATTTAAAAGTATTTTGTTTTTATAATATAAAATAAGTATGTTAATTTAAATGTTTATGTACGTATATAAAGATTTAGTATGAAAAAGCCAATTTTGTTTAAATTTAAAGTAGAAAAAATTTATGGTTAGTTACGAATAATGCTTAAAATTTAAAATTTTAATTTAAATTATTTTTAATTTTTTTTGTTACTTTAAATGCTTGAACTACGTACACAATTATTAATAGGGAGTTGGAAAATTGCTTTTAAGTTTTATATTAATAAAATTAATAATTTTGAAACAAAAAAAAATAATATATAAAATATTTTATTAATAAAATGAATAATTTGGAAAATAAAATATAAAACATTTTATTTGTTAAATATTTTTATAGTATACCAATGTATTGTGTAAAATATGATAATTTCAATTTTAATTAAACCAACGATTTATAATTTAATAGTTGTAGATTATTTAGGTTTCTTCTAAGTATTTATTTTAAATATTTAAGAAAAATAAATAAATATTTGTTATTTTAAATTTCTACGAAATCAGTTCAATAATTACTTAAATAGTTTACTACTTTAAATTGTATCATGAGGAAAGAAAAGGCTAACATATTTGGGATAAGGTTAACTAACATCTTAACCTTAATAGAGCTATAACGGGGAAAAATTTTGTAAAAACTCACTTTGAACGAGATAGCGAATCTGGCTATAATAGTGTTTTGCACAGTTTTTGTAGTTACTCACTTTGAACAAGATAGCGAATCTGCTTAAGCAATGTTTACACTATACCACTGAGTTGTATGATTTTTATGAAAATCAAGATTTTTATAGCATAATTTTAGGCATGTAGTAAATATATAATTGGTCTTTAAAAGCGGCAAAAAAACTCTACATATTGCTAAACTTAAAAAAAAATATATATCAATTTGATTAATCTTAAGTCGATTTATTAAATAAAATTATAATATGTTATTGTTTCGCTGGGATTTAATTTTCGGATCAGATATTTACAAAATGCCTAAAATTATGCTACAGCAAAATCTTACTTTTTTATAAAAATCGTCGAAAATAAAACGACTTAGGCTGGATTACACAATGCTCGTTATAAAATAACTCTCCGTTAAATTTAACTTTTTCATACAAATTTTGACATAAGGCTCCGTAAAATCTGCAGTTAGCAGCTAACTTTCATTGAGTAATCTGCCCTCAGTGGTATAATGTAAACAAAACTTTACTGAGACTAATGCTTAAGTTTTATTTTTTATTTGATATAAATTTTATCACATTTCGTCTTTAAAACTTCTAGATTTTCTAACCTTGCTTTGCGCATGATAAACTGCAACCAGTTATAATTTTATTTATAGCAAGTATTTACCATGATTTCAAGTGGACCTAATAAATCTTGATCAATGAAAAGATTAAGACATCTAATATTTTAATTTTTAAAGCATACCTTAAGGCGCGAAATACAAACAATTATCTTAATTGTATTTTTAACACATTTAACTTGTACACTTACAGAGAAAAATAATTTATCATCTCAATTTATCATGTCTCTTGATAAAGCTTTAGTTGATATTTTAAATTTTGCCGCACTTTTATATCATACTTTTAGGATAATAATCACAATTGGACTTTAAAAATACAACAAATTATTATCGGCATTGCAGAATTTTTAAAACCCTCAAGGTTATGTTGGATGGACTTCCGTTTATTTGGCGAATTCACTCGGATGCCATAAGACCCTTTGTGATTCCCTTAATAGTCATTAAGGGAACTCCCCGCTGATACAAAAACTTTTTACTTTTTGAACCACCCCCAATTTAAAGGGCAATTGTCACTATATTTTCTATACTATTTTTGAAATTATTCAAAAAAATCATACTTCCCTTTCCCAACCTTTATAAGCCAATTTGCCTGAAACTTAAAGAATGTTTAAGAGACGATTTTTAGATTATGGGGTCTCAGCTTATCGGCAGTGCTTAAAACTTTCGTTATCCCCTTATGAAACCATGTGGGCCTTCGGGAAAATTCCAATGAGTCCCAAACTAACAGGAATATCGCCTAGAGCAAAAATTTGTGTTGACTTAACTTTAATAAAGATTATTTCGTATTTAGGTGGATATCGTAGGTGAATGTCTTCAACCAAATACCCCCCAAAATCTACAAATTTTCGTGAAAAAAAACGTCAGGAACTTCCGATTCATCAATATTCCTAGTACCAAAAGATAAATTAGAAGATGCCACACCCCGAATACGCATGTGTGTTAAAGTGCAGCATTAAAATCGACCATATTCTCAATACCCCATTAACTGATTCTCGATAGAACAAGATATAGAGAGTTATGCATATGCTGTCTCATGAGTCTAACTTCGATTTTAACGGTTTTTTTTATTATTCAAATGCGAATATCTTAAAACGGTACGTGATAGAAACATTTGAAAGCCAGACTTGAAATTGGAAGCTCCTTATTTCTCAGCACTCTTATTTGTCTCATAAAAGACTCTAAAAAATATATGTTTTTATTATTTTCTGGACTCTTTTTATGAATGTTCAGAAAAAAATATTTTGGATTTTTCAAATGTTCATAAGTTTGAACCAGAATCAAATTATGTCGCGTAAGACGTAACGCCCAATTATTTTGTCGTTTATACAATTTAAATGTGAGGTACCTAAATCAAACGGACGTTAAAATTTCAAATTGAATGTGTTGGTTTTTTTTACGTCTTGCGCAATTTGATTCTGGTTTGACCCTAAGAGTCAAATATGAATCTTTTAGGACTCCAAATTTTGATCGTTCTAAAATTATTTATATTTTGGAGCCTTAAGAGTCATAATTTATGAGGCCTTAGGAAATTGTATAAAGAATTTAAAATTTTTTAAGTTGAGTTCACTACTGTTAATTTTAAACCATCGACTCATTATTTCATGTTTTATGGAAATTTTTATTATATAAGACGTTGTTAGAGTGTATACATTTTAAAAATATCTTAGCTTTTTCTGAAACCCTTGAAATGATTTGCTAAATCGATTAAGATGAGATTTTCACTACAGATAGTGTTAACCGAGGCCGGAACTATAGACCATATTAGACCGCTATTAGACAAAAGGTTGTGTTTAGTTGTGTTTTATTGAAACGGCTGGTTACTTTTCAAGTGGGAATCGTGCTTTTCTATATTTTTTTTTTATAACAGACAAACTTTATTGAATTTTTATATTTTCAAAATTGTATCATGAATACTTAAATGGTTGACTAGATGGCTTCTCTTCTTAGAGTTTAACTTTTTATTTTTGTTACCTGGTTTAAATGTATTTTTGACTTTACAACCAACCCTCGTAAACGGTAATTTGAAATTTAACGACTTCTCATTATTGAAATAAAAAAAAGGAAAGGTGCATGAACCTGAAAAAATACTTTTAAAATTTTGTGTAGATTATGGAAAAATATTTCTTGATCTTAAACAACACGATTTTTGTCACAGATATTGATCAGCACTTTTGGACCAACATCGCATTTTAATTTTTTTTTCAAATTTTTTTTAATTTTGTAACCAAATTTTAAAAAAGTTTTTCAAATTTTTAAAAAAGTTTTTTGATAAAAAAATTTAACCATAAATTGTGGCCAAAAACGTAGTTTTTCTGGTAGCCAACTGAAGCACAGTGAAACGTGAAGACGAAACAGCCGGCATTTATCTTTAGCTGTATAAGTAATTTTTGTCAACACATAAATTCAGCGACACGGTTTTCAATGAATTTTAATTTGACCTGGAGTTTTGATTTTTGGTCCACTGTGTGAAGAAACCTTTGCAAATTATTTCCTAAAGGGCCATTATTTGCTCGGTATTCCTTATTATAGATATGAAATTCGAAAAACACGTCTAATACTTTTTTTAAGGAATTTAATTCAAAAAACCGTTTAACGAGGGATGACTGTAGTATATTAACTCCATTTTAATTTAACATATTTTGCGTTTTATAATAAATGTGTGTGTGTGTGTTAAATATGATTTATAATAATTTATCACAATGTTTTATTATAGCAGTTTTACATTTTTGTTTTTTGCAATAATATTTGGTGTATGAATTTTTAACGGCTGAATGATTCTTTTTTAAACAACAGCCTTAAAGTAGGCTTTAAAAAAAACAATTGAGTTGTTTACTTTAATGTTTTGTGGGTGTGTTTTAGTTTTGAGTTTATATGTGTATTTGTTCAAATGTAACGTTAATTTCAACAATATACCGAAGCTTTTATTTTTTTGCTCTTGTGCTTTTAAACATTTGCTTAGCAACATTTCTCTTTGTTGCTATACATTGTTGCTAGAGTAAGAGAATTTCAATTGTGTTTATATGGATTTTAAACATTTTTTACATCTTTTACTTTTTGTTTAATATTATCACGGAAATGTCTATTTTCCGGATTTGCCAAAACCGATTGTATAAATTCGGATGTTTCCAATTGCAATTGTGTTAGTCTTTGTTGTAGTAATTGATTACGTTTAACCAACTTTATGGTCTTAATAGCTATAGACAGTAATCCCTCAGTGTTTTGTGGTGCATTTGTTAGAGATTTGGTGGTGCTATTGCTGTTATTTTGTTTTTGGGCTAAGAATTTATCTCTCCATAGGGGATGATTGCCTCTTTTTAATTCGGCACTTTTTTCAGTATCCAAACTAGTCATTGAATCTGATTCATCTGTATCCATATCACTGCCCCCAGCATACATACTACTGCCCGCATCACTAACGTCATCATAAATATTATCTCCTAGCTGCTCATTCTCTGCATTATTATATCTAAAGAAATGTTTGTTGGAATGTACTTTATTAGCTTCCGCATGCAAGGCAGAGTTGCTATTGATGTCTTCATAGTGTATTGTATCCGTTACGTCATTGACAACATTTGCATCCATGTCATTGGCCTGAACTTTAGATAATGATGATGCTGAATATCTTTGAAATCTTCTTTCCTCACAAAGTGGTAACTGTGATGATGACGACAATGTTAGTTTTTGTGATGATGTTGTTGCTGCTGCTGCTGGAGATGATAATGACAGTGATGGATTTGTATTGCTGCTGCTGCTGCTGCTATAATTTGATGTTTCATTTATTAATGCATCATTGGCCAATCTTAAATCATAGGAATTCTCTGTATCCGATTGTGTTGAAGATGTTACTGCATTATCTGATATAAAGGAAAATTGTTGACGTCTATGATTTGCTGCTAATGTGGCACTTGTTTGTGTTAAATGATTGTTGTTGTTGGTGGTGGTATGATTTGAACTGGCCTCAATACTGGTGCTTTGTTGATTACCGGTGGTATATTTTTCAGCTTGATTGTTTGGCTGCATTCTCAAAGAAGCTGATACTCGTGGATTTAAGGAGCCTTTTGCAACTGTAAATAAAGAAAAAGATGGGAGAATAAATATTTAATTTGATACAAAATTATTATTAAAATAATTAATGTTTAAAGAGAAAATGGAAGGGAAAGTTACAAAGATACTCAGCACTCATAGTCTCTATCCTAAGGATTTTTTATATATTTCGGCCAAGATTCTGAAATAATTTTCCAAAAGAAAATACATCAGATTTGAGACGTATTTCGTCCAGAAAGTTTTCGAAAACATTTGCTTAAAGTAATATTTTAAGAGTCTGTGACATTTTCCTAATACAGTCGAACTCGGTTATAACGAACTCGGTTATAACGAATTCTCGGTTATAACGATCTAATTCTAAAGTCCCGACGTTTTGGCAACTATTTTCACCCAAAATACTTCTTTTATAACGAACTCGGTTATAACGAATCCTCGGTTAAAACGAACTACTTATTATGGTCCCCACGAACACAATTTCATGTTTTTTTTTTTATAACGAACTCCCATAAATATTTTAAAATTTGCGGCAATCATGTTTACCAAACCCACAAATGCTTAGAAATTTTTGGACAATATTATAACTTTGATAAAACTTATTTATATTTTTAATGTTTTCTTCTCAATAATTAGTTTACTTTCATAAAAACATCAAATAGAACAAAATTGGAACTTTTTTTTGGAAAATAAAACTAGGTTTATATAAAATATACCCCGCTTATAGCGAACTTCGCTTATAACGAACTATTTTTACTGGTCCCTTGGAGTTCGTTATAATCGGGTTTGACTGTAGTAAAATTAAAAGGTTCTGCGGTATTTCGCCCATAAAAAACTTTTAGCATTTGTAAAATTCTTGCTATAGAAAAACTCTCAGATTCTTTTTATACCCTCCACTCTAGTGATAGAGGGTATATATAAGTTTGTCATTCCGTTTGTAACACCTCGAAATAATGGTCTAGGACCCCATAAAGTATATGGCCTTTATTCATAATACTTAAAGTGTACTTAAAGTAGGTTTATTTGACAAATATTCATGCAATATCAGTCAAATAAACCTACATTAGATTTAATTTACTCATTATGAATAGCCCAGTATATATTTATGATCCTCGATCGATTTTAACTCGATCTAGCGATGTCCGTCCGTCCGTAGAAAACACGCTAACTTTTAAAAGACTTTACAGAGGCTACTGAAGTTTGGCATATATGTTGGTCATTTACCTGGTCAGGTTGGTATTGCAATCCAGCCAAATCGGTCCAGTGGTTCGAAAGTTATGAGCAAAAGAGTAAATTTCGGCAAGGGTGTTTCACGAATTTACGAGATAAAAAACGCGATAACTTTCGAAAGACAATAATGAGACTGCTGAAGCTTGGCATGTATCTTTGCCGTTCCCCAGATCTGTTTGGTATTAAATTTCAGGTCAATCGGTCCAGTGGTTCAAAAGTTATAATCAAAACCCTGAATTTCAGATTAGTTTTATCTAAAATGCCACGTGTTTTAACAAGTTTTAAACTAAACAATGCTTTTCAAACTTGTTTAATTTTAAAGCGATGCTTTTTAAACTTGTTTAGTTTTAAAAGCATTGGTAACTTAAAAATTGCACTAGAAAAAAATTTTATACTCCAAAAAAATTTTACACCCAAAAAAAATTTTACACTCAAAAAAAAAATTTACTCAAAAAAAAATTTAGTTTTTTTTTACAAAAATGACAATATTTTGTGTACATACATGTAGTTACTCAGAAATTTTTTTACAGTAAAAAAAACATTACACTCGAAAAAAATTTTAAACTCAAAAAAAAAAAAATTTGTAATTTTTCTTTTTTTTTAAATGACAAAAAAAGAGTTTTTTACTCCAAATAAAATATTTCTAATCAAAATTGTTAATTTTTTCACGTTAAAAAATGTGCTATCCTTTAAAAAAGTGCATTGTGGAGGGTATTCATAGATTCGGCAAAGTCGAATTTAACTTTTCTACTTGTTCTACACTTTCATTTAGAAAAATTCTCAAATACTGCACCATTTTTACCACCAAAAAATTCTAATATTTAGAAAAAAATCGTCGTATAGAAAAATTTCCCAATTTAAAGGCTTAATCTGAACAGAAAACTTCTCAGGTTCTAAGTTAATTTTCCTATCATAAATTCGCACAATCTAAAAACTTTTTCCTTAGAAAAATACTCGGATTCTAAGTTATTTTTTCTACAGAAAAGTCTGACATTTTTAAAGGTTCTTCCTACACCAAAACACTTTTCTATAGAGATCTATTTATTTTCAAAATTTTTTTAGAGATCTACCTAAGTTTTTTCTTTCTAACATTTTTGGGGCAGTTTCCAAGATTCTGACACATTTTTCCTAAAAAAAAATGTAAAAGTATTATTTTCTGAGACATGTTTTCGGTCGAAAAAGTCATAAGATTCTGAAACATTATCTGATTGTGAAATATATATTACTATAGAAATATACTCAGGTTCTAAAACATTTTCCTAAAGAAAAAAGCTCAGATTCTAAAATATTTTTTATATAGAAAAATATAGAAAAAGTCTCAGGTTCTAATAAATTTTTTCTATAGAAAAATTCTCAGATTTTTTCTGTAGAAAAATTCTCAGATTTTTTCTTTAGAAAAATTCACAAATTTTTCCTTTAGAAAAATTCACATCCGTTCCTATGATATTTCTGTAAAAAAATGTTTCAGGATTTGAAATGGGATTTTTTTATCGTTTGGGGATTTTTGTGAATATTTTGTTATTTTTTGTGGACAACGGAAAAAGTACATTGGGCACTAACGCTGAATGTATAAACATTTTGATTAAATGCTGTAAAATAATAAATCATTTAAAAGCTCTGATAGACCTTAAACTTGTCTGATAGCCTAGTATATATTCACCTACAATAATTTCATGATCATAAAATTAAAATTTTAAAAACAGCTGTAGTAAATAAACAAAGAAAATATAAATTCAAACTAGCACATGTTTTTTTTTTATTTTTCAACAGACGTCTCTCATTAAGGTTGGCGACAATTGTGTAAAAAAACAAGTGATAATGCTGTATGTGGCTGTAACGACTTGATAATGCCCCTCACAATTCTGAAGTTTTTTTTTTTTTAATTCTGATTAATTTTTATTAAAAAATAAAAATTGTTTTATTCGACCTTTAAAATATTATATTTTGGGGATGTTTATTCTGGCTCGAGGTCATTATTTTCTTTACTAATTAAAACCATGATATTCTCATAGCATAATATTCAAGAAAATTATTTTTTTGTTTTAAATTTATCAAGACTTAATCGACACGTGTTTCGGAATTTGTCAGATTCCATTGTCAAGATTATTTAGCAAAAATAGAAACGATTTACTACAAAGTAGCAATATTAATACATATTCGACTCTATCCACAATGAGAATTAGAAAGACGAAGAAATTGTACTATACTAGTAAGGCAACGATTGTCAATAACCAACAAAAATATTTAAAACAATTTTACATATGATAGTCCATTGGACTACAACAATATGTTATTTGTTGTTGTGAGTGAAATAATACCATATTAGGGTTATTCATTACTAGGGCGTGCCAACCATTATGTTCAAATTCTGATTAATTTTTATAAAAAATTAATATTGTTTGGAAAACCTTTCTAAGTGTGTCAAGAAGGTGTCCAAATACGCACAAATTTTTTTTATATTAAGTAAAATACAAAAATTTTAGGACATTTTTGCTAATAAGTCAAAAAATATTGTCTTTTTTAGCACGTTGCACATTGGGTTCGATGGTACCCAAAATGGCGATTAATTCAGATAAGCAGTAGTTTTAGAATATTATATTTTTTTATTGAAAAAATACACATTTTGGAAAAAAAAAATTGGAAATTTTTTTTTTTTAACCTGTTAGGCGTTTTTTTGTTTTTCGGAAAAAAGGGTTATAGTTCACAATTTTTGCTGTAACTTTGGAATGAAAAGCGATAAATTAATAAAAAAAAAATGTAAATTAAAGTGCACATAATGTGCTGTCAAAGTAATTAAAGAAAGAACGCATAATATGTATTTATATTATTATAATTTTTTTTTTAAATCCAATTTTTGTTTTTCACAAAATCTCATAAATGTACAAATTTATCTGAAAAAAGTGATTTATGGGAATATTATAGTTTTTTATTAAGGAATTATCATAAATACATAAAAACACAGCATTTTAGAAAAAAAAAATTTAACAAAAAAAATTTTTTTTTAATCTTTTAGTCGTTTTTTATGTTTTTGGAAAAAAGCACGAAACCCTTGAACATGTAATAAAGCTACAAAAAACAAATGGAGGGGACGTTTTTTTCGCGTAGGGGGGAGGGTTTACCGGGAGACTATGGGGGACACCTTCCCCTCGCGATAAACGTTGCCAAAAAAATAGATGTCAGTTTTTGCACCTAAATAATACAAATTTATCATTATTTAAATTATTTTTTCTATACACGCCCCCAAAAAGGGGCGGACCGAAAAAATTGGCATTCCTGATCCCCCTTGGTTCAAATTCAGGTCGATGAACTTCATATGGCATTAAAATGTTTCAATTATTGAACAAATATACAAATAAAACTTGTAAAAAAAATATTTTTCTGGGGTAGTTTTAGTTCTTCAAGGGGGAACTTTTTCCCCCCTAATCCGATTTTGCTCGTTCAAGAACTTAACCAGCCTATGATCATTATACATATTTGTGACAAACTTCAGGATTCTAGCTCTTGTTTTATGTTCTTTATGGTGTGCTCAACAACAGACGGACGGACGGACACACGGTTAGTCACAGAATGTCTTAGAATCGATCAGTGATCAATAATATACACTTTATTGGGTCCTAGACCCATATTTAGATGCGTTACATACGGAATGACAAAGTGAGTGTAAGCCCATACTGTAGTTGAAGGGTATAAACACACATATAATGGATTTGTTTAATAAATGTTACCCTGACTTTTTACACAAAAATGGGAATAAAAAAAAGGGCCGGGAATTGTCCGTACTTTTTTTTCTTTTAAATAAAAGCTGATATCCTATACTTTTTTAAAATCCACAAAACTAAATCCAACTATTACTAACTTAATATGTGTGGCCCATTAAATATGGAAAATATCCCAATTTTGGACCCTTTTTAAAAAAATTATTAAAAACGTTGAGACACAATTTTTATAAACAAAAAAATTTTAAAAATTTAGTTTAATCCCTGGTGTTTAAGGTTCCATTATAAAAGATTTTCTTTTAAAAGACTTAATACCACTAATAATCGCTTGAATTGTAAAAAATTTAAATATTTTTACTTTTTTCTTAAACTGCAATAATTTGTTAACTTTGACAGCTCACCGAAAAAAAAGTAAACAACTTAGTTGATTGATTTTGATAACTAGTGTTGCAGAATTTTATCTACTTTTACCCCATACCAAATTTTATAACAAAAACTTCATTTATAAATTTCAATTAATCGCCACTTTGGCACCATTTGAACCCAATGTGCGTTGTTAGCAACTAATTACTCTATGGTCGAACGTACGTAATATAATTTCTTTGTGCCTAAAAGTATGCACTTATTTTTTCACAAAACATTGAAACTTGGTTACAGCATTGTCAATAAAGCAATAAAAAAATCAATCTAAAAAAATTTTTTACACTCAAAAAAAATTTTTACACACAAAAAAAATTTAACTCTAAAAATATTTTTTATAAAAATGACTAAAAACAGTTTTTACTTAACATATTTTACGCAAATTCATGGATTTGTCCAAGTCGAATTAAACTTTTTTACTTGTTTTATTCTAAATATGCTTTTGGGGTTTATTTTTGTTTAATGTTTCTGAATTAAAAAAAAAAAAAAAAAATTCCAGATCACTTCAGTATGTTTTTAGATTTTTTATATTATAATATTTTATTTTGTTATATTTTTTTTGCATTTATTTTTAATCAATATTAATAACTGTTACAAACGTAATGACAAACTTATTTTTACTCTTTATCAACAAGTAGGGGGTATAAAAATACATTCAGGGGCACCTAAGTATTGGATGCATGAGTAAAAACGTGACTTTTAACGAACGTGTTGAATAAGCAAAATAAATACACACTCACACACATTTTGTTGTTTTTACTATTTCAATAACAAAAATAAAAATTAAAATAAAAATAAAAAACTTAAAAATTTATAGAAACTAAAAAAAAAATTATTAAAATAATTTGTTCAAAATTTAAAAAAAAAAAATTTAACAAAATTTTTTGTTAAGAATTAGAAAAATTACATAAACATTTAATATTTTTACTACAATGTTAAGAACGTTGACAGTCATTGAAGTCATCAAAACTAATTATTTGGTTAAATTAAAATAAATATATTTTTGTTTTGATAAGCTAAATGCTTTGTATGCTACAAAAATTAAGTGAGGGTGTTAAATTTGCTAAACTTTTTGTCGAGTTTCCATAAAATACAAAAGGTTGGAGGATATTTTTGTTTAGACAAAGCCAAATGTAGACTTCCTTTGTTAAAACCAATTGTAATATGGAGTTCACACTAGCGACTTTAAACATCTCATGAGTGTTCAAGCGCTAAATGATCAAAATTTGACTTGTTTCCCCATACATTTGGTTGTTCAGCTAAACAATCAAATTCGACTTGTTTCCCTGTTGAACATTTCGCTTAACATTTCAAAGGCAGGGTTCGGTATATTTCCTTTTAATTTTTCTTTATTCTATGCCAAAAAAAAAAATATTTCATAGCAACCAGCTTCTGTATCGGTCCGCCATTTTCGTAGCAAAACATTGGAAAATTGATAATTTATAAATATTTAAAAAACTATTAAAAACTACTGAAAAATCAGAAAAAAGTGTGTGTTTTATTTATAATTATATTGATAAAGTTGCACTAATAGTGAATTTTGCCTTCTATCGAAGTATAAATATGCAAACAGCTTCGGACTGGTCCGGAATAAAAAACATAAAAATCTTCCTATTAACTTGGGATGAGCCAATAAAAAGGTGTTCCGTGTAGTGGCGTTATGTAAATGATATAAAAAAATCTTCCGCCAAAGTTTAAAAGGTTTTAGGAATATTTTTTGAATTTTTTTTAGAATTAGGTTATATAGTGTGAACGATTTTGTTTACTTTTTTAAACAAGTGGCTTAAACGAGTACAAATTCTCAAGTGTGAACTCCATATAACACTACCACTGATTTCTTCGAAGTTTTTTTTTTAAAACAGTGCATACTTTTCGGCTCATAGAAAAAAATAGATATTATGTTTGTATTTCAGCTTTTTTAGAAATCTTTCTAAAAATTTCGAAACTAATTCCAATCAATAGTATAAGAGAACAATTATCTTTTGATTGCGGAAGTATAAAAGAAGTATTCAGCTTTTAAAACTAAACTAAACGATTTTCGATCTGCCTAATTATATGCTTTAAAAATCAACAAGTTTTTTTAAATAGTTTTCTAAACAATACAAAAAATGTTATTGTGACAATTGTCCTTTAATTGCCCTTATATTTAGTTAGAACAAGTCAAGTTTCTATTAAAATAAATAAGCATTTAAAATTCGTTTTAAACTGACTTAATAAAATTAATTTGTTAAAACATTGTTGCTTTCATTGCACATTATAAATGGCACATGTCCAATACTGACATAAATTTTTATTTTAAATAAATTTCTACATGCGCCAGTCTTGATTTGACAACTTTCGTTGGAGGTTTGTTTTTTTTTTGAAAACTTTTAGATGCATTTTACCGTAAACACTTGGCAATTTACATAATGTTTTTTTTATCCATTTCGTTTTGAAAATAGAAATAAAATGAACAAGTACTTTGAACTTGAATACAATACTTTTTTTTAAGCCCATAAATCCTATTTAACGTGAAAGGTGTGTTGAACTCAACTTATAGACTTTGTCAATAATAATGTAGAAAACAACAATGAAATTTATCAGAAATTTCAATTAACATTTTCAAGATATACATGTAAATATTACAGTAGAAACTAGTATGGAATCACATTTCAAAATTGGTTACACCAATCGGATTTAAAGTTTTAAAAAATACTAACTAAAAAAATTTATATTTGGCTTTGCCGAATGTACTGCTGCCATCCACAATGTCAAAAAAATGCGCAAAATGCACAAAAAATTTTCGCGAAAAAAAAAATTTTGCAAAAAAAATCCGCGAAAAACTTTTTTTGTAAAAAAAAAAAAAAAATTACTTCCATAAATACTATTCGGTATCCAATTTTGTTCACATTTGTCAACCAGTAGCCCAATTAATGCATTTTTATTTTTAGGTTATGTGGAATATACCAATATGTTCGAGGTGTCCTTTCATTTTCGCTTCTAACTTTTCAACCGCTTAACCGATTTCGCTCAAATGCAATACCAAACTTTTGGGAACAACTACACTCAAAATAAATTCTCTGTCCAATCAGCAGAAAAATCTGCTGAAAATACACCCATTTTGAGTCATATGAGAAATCTGCTGATTTCAGCAGACGCGGTTTGCTAAATTTCTGTAGTGATAACCTGGATTGAATAAGCAGATCAATCTGTCAAGACAGCAGAAAAATCAGCTGATTTCAGCAGAAAAACTGCTGATTTCAGCAGAAAATCTTCTAATTTCAACTGAGAAATTGACGATTTAAGCAGAAAAATTTTAAATTACACCTAGTCGAGCCAATTGATATGTTTCCTGTAAAAATATCTTTTTTCAAAAATATTTTTTTTTATAAAATTGGGAAAATATTTATAAGTTGGTATATTTAAAAACTTTATAAAATTTTTAATCTGAACGAGCACACACACTTGAGGCAAATGAAAACAAACGTAATAAAACATACACACTAATAATAAAAAAATATTTTAAACTTGTCATTCCAAGAGTGGTTTTGAACTTCTCTTCTTTAAAAGCAGTGTTAGTGACGCATTTAAGCGGGAGCTATTTATATTCGTCCACTTTAATTTTCAGATAGTGACATTTGATTATCATTTTTGCGAGGCCGACATTTAAAAAATACTTAAAAAAGATAACAAAAAATATCTGTTAAATTAGCAAAATAATCTGCTGAAAATCTGCACAATAACTTTTAAAAACTTAGCAAACAGAATCATTAAAGGTTCTGTAAAATTTCGGTTGTTTTCAGAAATTGAATGGCAGAGAATTCTGCTAAAATATTCAGTTCAGCAGAAAAATCTGCTAAAAATTTGTAATTCTAAATTGAAAGTCATTTTACAGATTTTTTGACAGAGGTTTTCTTTTGAGTGTACAAGTACATATGTGAAACATTGAACTGGACCTGGACTTTTTTTTAAATATAGAAAAAAAAATATCGTTTTTCCCCCTTTTTCAGCATTACTTACAGGGACTGTTGATTTTTTCCTAACAATATTCGGTAAATTTGTAGCCACGGTCAAGCTTATGAGCATATCAAAATAATCTAAACGTGTTTAGGCATCCTAATTTGCTAATGAAGACCGCTCAGTACCTTAAAATTGGTAGATTTTGACTAAAAAATCTACGAACAGTCCCACAATTGCCCCTAAAGGATTAAAATGTAGGACCGATCCCCATTAGTTTCCCCTCTTAACATTTTTTGCAAACATACCTAAGCACTGTCTCCACTAAAGGGATCCCATACATAGATTACATTTTTATAAATCTGCTCCTACAGCTCTAACTGCCTCAAAAGTGCCCCGAGAGAAGTCAAATGTATGATCGAACCTTAATATTTTGTCCAACTTCTCAGAACATTTCCACGCTCTATCCCTTTAGGCGGTCCCCATAATTTCTTTATTATATTAATTTTAAAACCTAAAACATTTTTCCAAGCATACCAGCACCATATCTCTCTCTACTCCCTATGGGAATGGTTCCCAACCTTTTTTACGCCACGTCCCACTTTTAAAAAAAATTGCATTGTCCCCTATACACTCAAGAAAAATTTGTTAATTTTTCAAATTTTTGTTTTTAATGAAAAACTATTTCTGGTTTAGCAAAGTTTTTGTAAAATAAGCATTTAAATTAAGTTTTTAGTAAAAATTTTAAGCAATTAACAAAATTTTTGTAGGTAATTTTGCTAAAAACTATAATTTGCTCCCACCGCTCTAACTGTCCCAAGAGTGCCCCTAAGGAAGGCAAATGTATGGCCGACCTCTAATAGTTTTTGTACCTCAACATTTTTTCAAAACATTTCAACCCTCTATCTTTAACCCATAAAGTGGTGCACATACACTCAAAAAAATACGTTAGTAGATTTACTAATTTTTTTTTGCTAATGCTAGTTAGCTAACTTTTAGCAAATTTTTAGTTGAGATTAGCATGTCAGCAAAAAATTCTTGTAAACTTCATTTAGCACATTAGCAATTTTAAACAAGCTTTGAACTAATTTCTTTTGCTAAATTTGAAATTGAGTTGACAACATTTTTACAAGATTTTTTGCTAATATTAGCAAAATAAATGGTAAATTTTTTTTTATTTTCAGAAAACTTAAAATGGCGCTATCTCGGAAACTAAGCCAGATAGAGCAAAATGGAGGCCATTTTTGGTTCTTAGAATCTCCATAGTATCGCCGGTCCTCTTCACATGTGTGGACCCTAATGGGCCCTAACTTTGGATCCAAAAAAGTTAGCATTCCCGAAAATTTTAAAATGCTCATATCTCGGTAAATATTGCCGACACAACAAAAAGTCCAAAACCATTTTTGTAGCTCTCAACATGTAGAACAAGACCGCAAAACAGTCGAAAGCTCTCCGAGTAATATTTTTTAAGTTATCGAGTTTTTTAATTCTCAAGACCCCAGTGGTCCCCTATAATCACGTATCTTAAAAACTAAGCAAGGTAGAGCGAAACGGACACAATTTTTGGATCAAAAATTATGACGATTTTTAAGGAACCCAACTAGGTCTAGGCCCATCGGGGTCTGGACCTATGGGGTCCGAACCCGATGGGGTCCTCAGATGTGTATGAACTAAGTTAAAAAAAATAAAAATTTAGTTAACTAATTATTGGCAAAACATTTTTGCAAACTTTAGCAAAAAAATTGTGGGTTCAAAATCAGCAAATTTTCTTGTAGGTTTACAAGCTTTTTTTGCTAACATTACAGATTTATTTTTTTGAGTGTATAATCCAGTTATTATAATCATCAGAAAAACTTTTAATACCAAATTTATTCAGTTAATAGTCAATTATATTCTATATGTGAAAATTATTAACATATCGCAGCCGCCAAGGATTGAACCCATGATCTGTAATGTTTTTGCTATTAACTGCCTCTTAGATACGATCACTCTAGATTTGCTTAAATAACTTTGTTTAAATACATTTTCGTTCATAACTTTTGAACCGCTGAACCGATATCGCTCAAATGCAATACCTAACTTCTCGTGAGAACTTCCAATAAATATGTTAAGTTTCAGTCTAAGCTAAGCACTGTCTCCACTCCTTAGGAGGCTCCCATACATAGATTACATTTTTATAAATATGCTCCTACAGCTCTAACTGCCTCAAAAGTGCTCCTAAAGAAGTCAAATGTATGATCGAACCTTAATATTTTGTCCTTCTTCTTAGGCGGCTCTATCCCTTTAGGCGGTTCCCATACAATTTCTTAATTTTTTTTTTAAATTTCTTTTTTAAAATCAGCTCATACCGCTTCCATGGTGCCTTCTAGAGTGATCAAAAGTGAGACCAACCCCTATTAATTTTAAAACCTAAAACATTTTTCTAAGCATACCAGCACCTTATCTCTACTCCCTATGGGCAGAGCTTCGAAGAATGAAATCCTTTTCGAATGAATTCTCAAAAAATGCATTCCATTTTCATAGTCAGTGAATGCATTCGATTTCATACATCAACATTGAATGCAGTCCTTGGAATTCATTCGATTGAATGGAAAAAAATGAATGAATTCGATTTCTTGTTCATTCGATTTAGAAAAATTGAATGCATTCGATTTTTTATCATTCCACTGCGAATGCAATCGTTTTTTTTTAAATAAATAGACCAAAAAGAAGCCAAATCTTTGTCCATAGTATCGCCGACTATCTTTACATACGATGACCCTAATGGGCTCTAATTTTGAATCCAAAAAAATTGGTGTTCCCGATAATTTTAAAAATGCACATATTAACTGCCTACACGACAAAAAGTGTGAAGAGTGTTGGTGATACTATGGACAAAAAATTGGATCCGTTTTGCTCTATCTTGGTTAGTTTTTATTTAAGTTTTCTATGCAATGAATGAATAAGCCATTCGATTTTTCAAATTGAATGAAAAGAAAATCGATTGCATTCGCAAGTGAATGCATTCGATTTTTAAAAGTCGAATGAAAAAAAATCGAATGCATTCGATTTTTGAAAGTCAAATGACAAATAAATGAGTCTAAAGTGAATTCATTCAATTCGCTAAAATGTGATTAGGGAATGCAATCACTAAATTTTCATTCAGAATGCCAAATCGAATTAAGGAATAAAATCCTTCGAAGCTCTGCCTATGGGGTCTCCCATACAAAATGATATTTCTATATAATTCGCTCCCACCGCTCTAACTGTCCCAAGAGTGCCCCTAAGGAAGGCAAATGTATGGCCGACCTCTAATAGTTTTTGTACCTCAACATTTTTTCAAAACATTTCTACCCTCTATATTTAACCCTTAAAGAGGTTCCCATAAATTTTTTTTTATTTTTTATAATTTTGTTTTACTATTTTTTTTTTAATTGTATGGGGAACCCTTTAAAGGTTAAAGATGGAGGGTAGATGTGTTCTGAAAAAATGTTGAGGTACAAAAACTGTCATATTAAAAATACGGACTTGAAGAATTAATTCACTTATCTTAAATAGGCACATTTCAGAGTAATATCGATAGAACCATACTACTGTGTATATAAATGTATAAATACAAACAATACACCAGTCAAATGTATTGCAAAACGTGAAAATACTTAGACACGTAAGATTTTACTTTGCCTTCTCAAGTCACATTGATGCGTACACTCAAAAAAAAAGTGAACTAAACAATTAAAAAAGTTAAATTCAGCCTTGTCGAAAGTTAAATTCAGCCTTTCCGAATCAATTCTGTTCACATATGTCAACCAGCAGCCGAATTAAAGTATTTTGTATTTTAAGGCTATGTGGAATGTACCAAATTTTCGACGTGTCCTAATATTTTCGTCCATTACTTTTGAATCGATGAATCAATGTCGCTCAAATGCGATTATTTTTAAAGAAATTTTTTTCCCAAATTTTTGTATATCTTTTTTTAAGTGTAGTTAACAAGCTGGGTAAATATGATGCCGCAAAATATCAATATTATCATTGTGAACAATATCAGTGATAGTTAACATTGTAATATCCTTGTGTTTTAGTTGTTAGTATTTACTTTGTAAATTAGTAGATACGTATGTATATTCTCTGGACAACATGTTGTTAGAAATTTAATTCTTAATATACCTACGTAAATACAACCCGAGTAAAAAAGTTTATATATAATTATATATAGTTTGATTAAATAATATATAATTGTATATGCAGGTTAAATTTTTCCAAAAAAAAAAATTTATAAAATTAGATAAAATTATATATAACTTTATAAAATTATATATAACTTTATAAAATTAAATAAAATTATATCCAGGATTTTATTTATATAATTTTATAAAGTTAAATCAAATTATATATAACTCTATCTTTTTTCATGCAATTTTTTTAAAAATTTAACTTGTTTATATACAATTTTATATAATTATATATAATTTTATATAATTTGATCAAATTATATATAATTATATATAAACTTTTTTATGCGGGAATTTACTTACAATGTATACAATGAATATTTTAGAAATGTGATTTGATGAACATTGATAAATGAAAGCACGTGTGTTTTGTGTAAATTGGTGTCATAACACATTTTAAGAGTAAGTTTTGATTTTTTTTTTCAATAATTTTGTTTCATAAGTTAATTGCCAGATATAAAATTTATACAAACAGGCAGATATATAGAACGGAATGTTTTTATGCAGCAGAGATCAAGAAAGTAGCACCACAGACTATATACACACTCGACAGTAGAGTTTTATAACAAAAAATGGGGAAAAATTAAGCGATTTTAGGAGAAAACAGAGCGGGTTTTAATTACTTTTAAGCTAACATGGCAACACTTTCAACGACTTAAAAACAGATCTGGAATAGAGTTAATCCTAATCTTAATCCAGTCTGCAAAAAACAAGCCTAATATAATTATTAGGATTATTACCAACTAGTATAGTAGATACAGTCCATTTAACGGGGATTATGCCCATTTGTAACGTGGTCATTATTTCTATAAATCTGGGAATTATGAACATTTTGCATTGGGATAATGTCCGAATCTATTTCGCAGCCTATTTTCGACTTCAGCTGGAATATGTGGAACATGCCTTAAAAAGACCCTGAACAAATTTCAATCTTTAAACACTGATACAATCCACAAAAACACGTAAGAGCTCACATGCAGCGGCTTAGCTTAAATGAAAATAAAATGCATACGAAGTGGTGCGTTTTTCATAAGTCACGAGCCATTCTCTAATTTGTACTTGAGTATGAAAGCTTTTTACTTTTATATTTGTTTATGAATTTGTAAATGCATTTAAAATAACGTGCAATCTTCTTATCTCTCTCTCACACTTTGTTTCTGTTTATTTTTATTTATTTCTACTTTATCTTCTTTCATAACATATTTTTGTCGTTAACGTGTTGACAGGTATGGGTGTGTGTTTATGATATGCCTGGTGGTTGCCATCCCAGTTGGCCAAAAAATTGTGGACGACATTGTTTTTGGCAATAAAGTAAGCGGTTCTTTAGAAATTGGATCGATTAAGATGATTTAAAGATATTTAAGGATATTTGTTTTTACTTTTTACTAAAAAAAAAAACTTGTAAAATTACAAGAAAAGTTTGTAACTTTTTTTTTTTGCTACCTCCTGTTTGACAAGAATTCCTTGTAATTTTACAAACTTTTTACAAATAATTTTGCAATTTTACAAGCTTTTTACCAAAAAAAATGTAAATTTACAATTATTTGAAGCGATAAAACTTACAAGGAGGTTTCCTGATTTTACCAGATTTTTCCTACCTCCTATTTTACGAGAAGTACGAACTTTTTTGTAATTTTACAAAATGTTTACCAATAAAATTGTAAATTTACAACCTTTTTGGCGAAATAAAACTTACAAAAAATCTTCGTAACTTTACTAGATTTTTTGTAAAAAATCTTGGAAATTTGTAAAATTATAAGAAAAACTGTACAATTACAAAAACAAAAATTCATTTCGATCGAAAATTATTTGTTAAAAACAAGGACAACTGTCAAATATTGGTAAAATGGGATTACGAGACTTTTTCTAGTAATTTGACAAGGTTTTATTTGAGTGTACTTAAGTATACAGTGCGTATTATTATTAACAATACGCTCCGTACGATTTTTGATGATTTGTTTAAAAAAGAAGCGCATATTTTTAGGATTAAATTAAAAATAAATATTACGTAAGGCGTATTTTGTTGGCATAATTATCAGTGTTCTACCATACAAAGTTCACATTAGTGTTAACGCTTAAAATTTTAGAAGTTAAGAATTAACTTGCATTCATTGTGAATGATTCTCTTATTGTTAATGACTCTCTTTGGTATTAATAAAAAAGATAAATGTTTTTGTGTTGCTTTCAAGCTGAATTGCATTTAATAAACTAATTTTTATCAATTTTCATCGAAAATGTGTAATATTTTACAAAACTATTCCAAACGACGCTAAATTTAATTGAGAAATTTGTGGAAGTTAACGTTTCGTTTTTTTTTGTTTTAATGCATGTTAACAATCTAAGTTTGCCAACAAAAAAGGCCTGTAGTTAAAGTTCATCCAAATCGTAGGCTGAGGAATAGAATGACTATTTGGTTTGGTATAATTTCGTGTCCATAAGTATACAAGTGCCGCCAATGATTTTAATGGACTATCACCGTTATGTCTTTAAGTTGTTTTTACCCAATTGACCAACTGGGTTATTATTAAGTTTTCATGTGATCTTTGGTTTGTGCAAATTAAAACACATGTTGGTGCAACATGTCGTATACATAACATTTGTAAACCGTACTTCTCTCATACAACACAAGGTAAGGTTACGTACCTACCTTGTTAATTAATATTAATGCAAAATATGACGAGTATTTTAGCTGTTTGTTTTAATGATTCTAAAATTAGTTAGCACGTTTTTTAAAAACGCATGTCGAAGGTTTATAAAAAAAAACACATTTATAAGAAAAAGTGTGTAGAAAAATGTGATAAATATGATTGAAATAAATTGTATGATTAATTTGTTCGGTACTTACCATAATTAACTATATTCGATAGTGACTGATTTAGCTGAGATCTTTGATTATGTCGTCTTATATTTGTTGTGGCAATAGTACGCGTTTGACGTTTTTTTCCTGAACATATTGTGGGTGCCATATTGTGTATTTTGTGCTGATTTGTTTGATAGTTATAGGTAGATTCGAATTTAAATATACTGTTAGCCACAAATTAGCCTAAAATTAAACAAATAACAAAAAAAAACACACATTAGTTAAGAAAATATTTGGTATTATAATTTTAACTATTTTTTATTTGCTGTTTTTGTTATACTCCTCACTTAGTAATAGAGGGTACATATA
Organism: Pegoplata infirma; assembly: GCA_963921195.1. Lineage (NCBI taxonomy): Eukaryota > Metazoa > Arthropoda > Insecta > Diptera > Anthomyiidae > Pegoplata > Pegoplata infirma. The sequence goes on along the minus strand of OY992536.1, from coordinate 5,864,832 downwards.
AGATTGACATTCTGTTTGTAACATCTCGAAATATCGGTCTAGGACCCCTTACAGTATTTATATATTGCATGATCCTCGATTGACTTCTGCAAATTTCAAATAGCGACAGCTTGAAAATCGTTCGAACGATTTTTAAATTCGTGTTCATTCAGCCAACATACATAAAAAAATCAAAACTTTTGGTAGAATATTTTTAAAATCAAAATTGTTGATTGCCGGCCGTAGGGGCTAATTAATCCCCAGTTTCTGTTTGACTAACTTGTATATATTTTGATTTTGTAACAATTACAAAATAATTGGAAATTTGTAACGGGTAAGTCCGATTGGCCTCAAAATTGTACCACAAAAGTTTTAGGCCCAGGAGAAAAAAAATGTTCTCCTAGTTTTAGGCCAAGGAGAAAAAAAAAATGTTGACCTAGATTAAAAATCGAAGAAAAAAATTTTTGCATTATAAAAATACTCCAGTCTAATGCCCCATATTAGGGTGGTTCTTAAAAACAAAAAGTTGGATTTCTGCACGGGACGCCCCCTCAGTTTATTAAGATTCATGAAAAAGTTATACCAAAATTTTTTCAAAATTTTCGAAAGGTTCTTAAGGTCGAACCGGGCTCTTGAAGTTCGGGCCATGGAACAAAATAGACCTTTTTTAAAAAAAAATTTTTGTAAAAACAAAAATTAAATAAATCATTATGAAACCGGTTTTCTTTAACAATTGACCCTAAGTATTTAATTAAAAATTTATAAATTTTTCGGACATACATACATAACCCTTTACTACGTAAGGTCAAAAAAAAATTTGGTTTTTTGAGATCACGCCCAAAGACACAATTTCATGGATTTAAAAATTGTATTCCCATAAATTTAAAAATCTCCAAGTTCTATTGCTCAATTTTGTTGAATACATCAATTTTGTTGAATACATCATGAACAATGATTCAATTTTGGGTATTTTTAGCTCCTTCCATTTAGAACACGTAGCGATTTAGTTTTTAGCGATTTTCAACAATATACGTTTTCCAACCATTATTGTGTATTTTTTTGCTTTGACCAAAATTTTGGGAAAAATAAACTAAAGTTCAATTGAATATTGTTCCAATTGACCTTTATTACTGAATTTTGTAAGATTTTAGCGTTAGATTTTACATGGATTCAGCATAAGATTTTACATGAAAAATAACTGCAAAATGTCGTGGGTCAAAATCTCTGTAAACTAGTGTAATCAATACTAAAATGTTACTAATATTAAATATAACACCGTGCGACAGCTAATATTAAACATGAACCGGATGATATACGTCTGAAAGTAGAGATCAAATAAAGTAAAACTTCATTGTTTCCTTTTAAAAGGACTTCAAAGTTTTAAAGGATATATTTTGTAAAATATTTCTGAAATATTTGTACTTATCCTAAGATGCCACTGGTGATGGCAAATTAAAGAGGAGGATCTCCCCTAATTTTTCCATTAAGATGCGAATAAAGTCCTTTGAAAACTTCATCAAAATATTTTGTTGAACATTTTGCATGATATTGAAGGATAAAGTTTTGAAAGTACGTAACTTACCTTCTTTTTCCTGATATGTAAAAATTATAAAATAGGAAAGTTTGGGAAGATCCTCCTCTTTCAGTTTCTATCACTATTTATCCTTGGATAAGTGCAAATATTAAGAAAATATTTTATAAAATTTTATCCTCAAAAACTTTGGAGTCATTTTAAAAGGAAACAGGATCACGAAATGAAAAACTGTAAATGCAGTTTTGCTACATTTAGTCTATATGTACTTAATACGGTCCCGAACCATGCTGCAATTGGCGGACACAGAAAGTCTTATTGTGGCCATGTGAAGGGTATTAATAGATTCGGCCAAGTCGAATCAATTTTTTATACTTGTTTTAGTTAATTTTGATATTTCAAATACAATTATTAACAAAAGAGGTACATTTTTTTTGTTTACTTTTGTTTTGTGTTAAACAAAACACCATAAAAATGTATTAAATAACATAACAATGAAATTAGGCCTGGTTAAGCTAACAATAAGATAAAGGGGGAATAGCAACAAAAAAAACATATATCAACTGCTATAAACAATATTTGTCTGTTTTTTTTGTTCTAATTTGTAAATACATAAATAAATTATACAATAGGGTGACAATAATGTTGCGATCATAGAGTATAATAGAGGCGAAGGTGTCAAAAATAGAATTGTCAAAGTACGACTTGTATGCATGAATTTGTTGTCAAAATACGACTTATAAACATGTATTGTGTGGTGAATTCACATCGACCACTTACGTATGAGAAATAAGAAAAAGATAGCCATATTGTTTTTTCTTTCACCTTTGCCTCCATTATACTCTATGGTTGCAATCCCTAATTTTTTATTGTAAAGACTCCATTTTAATTTTTACACGCAAATATAAATACGAGAAAGCTTTCACGAGAAATCAGATTCAATTAAAATAGAACAAACTCTGTTTTGTTAGTAACAATTTTAATCGTCTTAATTAAAAATTGTATAAACAACTTAAGCTTTTTAATTATTTTTTAATTGACTTAAATAAAATTGTAATTGAATTTACAAATAGAATTATTATATCAATTACATCCTTGCAGACATCATTTATTTTTCTTAACTGATTTTTAAATGCATTCTAAAATATTTTTTTTAAAAAAATTTTTATTTAATTTTTTTTACTTTTCAGTAAAAAAAGACTTAAATTTTAGAAATTTAGTGAAATTAATCTACAATTTTTTTGCCGCCCTTATGTAAATTTATGCTGTATCAAAAAAGCATAAATAATTTTAACACGCATTTACTTGTTTGCGTGTGCCACCAGTAGACGACGCACAGTGGTCAATTTCGCGAGATAGCGGTCAAAACTCTATAACTTTTGACCGGATTGGTATTTTTTTACGCGATTTGTTCTGTTCAATAGGAGGGACTTTAAGCTTCAATTTGCGTGTTCAAACGTAAAAATCGACTGATAGGAACGTAAGTAATGTGGAGTTAAAAATGCATTTTAATTTTTTGTTGAGTTTCCATGTAAAAGTTGAATATTTTGACATTTTAAATAGGTATTTTTTTATAATTTCTTATTTTCTTCAATCGTATTTTACAACCAATACTTATTTATTATTCCTAAACTTAATTTTGGTCAGAAAATGCCAACATTTGGCCCCTGACATTTATTTAGTCTCAATATTCACAGGGGCCAAAGGTTGGTTATTTTGGAAGAAAGCTAATTCTTGTGAGGATTAAACTGAAAAATAACACTGAAATTCCCAACAATATCAATACCATTTGGATGTATTATATACAGAACACAACATCGATAAAATTTTAAGTAAACTTTTACTATTGATTTAAAGTGCACATATATTTTATTTAAATGTATTAATAAAAATTTATACTAAAATTAGAAACAAATTATAATCTTTAAACTACACCCAAAAAAAAACGTGGGTATTCAATACTAAAAATTTAACTAATTTTAGTCCAAAAGGACCTAGTGCAGAAATTGGTAACCAATACTAAAATTTTTTACTAATATTATTCAAAACCAGTAAAAATTACTAATTTTAGTACTTTGAAGATACTAAAATTAGTAACTAATTAGTAGATTTAAGTATAATATCACTTACTAAACCTTTTACTGTAGAATTTTTTTGTAGTGTAATATTAATTAAACAATATTAGTAAAAATTTCTTCCAAATAGCTTTGATTTTCATTTTGCAGTAGTTGTTTAGCTTCTTCATCTAACTCTAATGAGGTTGATTTCCATTTTTGTCGAAGACTGGACATATATGGGTCTGATGTGCACAACAAAATATTAATAAGATCTTCATTAGTACAATATCTGGAAATTTTTCTTGTATTGTGCTCGCGAAAGAATTTGTTTCGGTTAAAGCTTGTGCAACTTTTCCATCGATCATTGTAAGTGACATTTTAAAGTTAACTTCGATGCATTGGTCATTAAATTCAAATATCACTGGTTGAAGTTCTTTAATTTCATCTCTTATTTTGCCAACTTCTTCAGTTATGACATCTTTAGTTTCTTTTTTGTAAGCAAACTTTATTGGTCTACAAAATTTTGTTGCAAGGGAATTTCATTCTTCAATAAATCTAGAGTAGGGATATAACCATTTGCGTTTTTTTGCAAATATCAAAAAGAACCTATCATATTTAGAAAGTACATGAAAAATCAAGAAGAAATGTGTGTTCTTTTTTTCGCGAATGTTAAAAAAGTTTCGGCACCGATCGCGATGAAGTTTTCGCTAATATTTTTTTTTTATTATTCGGAAAACCCGTATTTCTAGTGTCGAAAACCATTTTAAAAATTTGTTATTGTTTTATTTTTGTTGTAAAACGACAAAAAGCCAAAAAACGGTGGATGGGAAGGAATCCCACCATAAAACATAAAAAATGTAAATTTATGGTGTTTTAGAAATTGCAATCGGTGCCGAAGGTTTTTGGACCAAAATGTCACCTGATAACGTTTTTTGTTATCAGTATAAAATTGCCCATACGATTATGATAGGTTCCTATTTTGGTTATATTCCTAGTCTAGAGTTTCTGTTTCGGTTATAACCGTAACCGAAACCGCGGTTATTCAAGACAAAAACCGAACCCGAAACCGACTCATATTTGTTCGGTTATCGGCTTATAACCGTAACCGAAACCGCGGTTATTCAAGACAAAAACCGAACCCGAAACCGACTCATATTTGTTCGGTTATCGGCTTTTTATTAATATAATAGATTTTTTACTCATTTAAGAGAACTGCCAACATTTTTACTCGCAATTTTTAGTAAGGGAAAGTAAGGCACTCGTTTTATTTTTATAATAAAGAAAAAAGTTACTAAAATCGAGTGCCAAGTTTTCCCTTTTAATTAAATGAGTGTGAAGAAGTTAATTGCACGTTTTTTGTTATGAATATAGCCGTTACAGCCTAATTACTTAATTTTTTTCAGATTCAAAATTGAAAAAAAATTAGTGTTGGTTACCACTCAATCTTTGGAAGATGAATTAAATTCAGCTTCTTAAGAGACATAAGCGGAAGCTAAACCAAAATGGGAATTTAAACTGAATTCGATTCTAATGAAAAACTATTCAAAAATAAAGTTTTTCCACCGGAATAAAATTTTTATTTATAACCGAAAATAACCGAAACCGATCGGTTATTCAATTTTTGAAAACCGTAACCGCGGTTACTAAATTTATCGGTTATTCAGAAACTCTACATACATCTATCTCTGCAGCTCTACTAGTTGACGGCTCTGAACCAATATAAGTTTTTGTTAAACGTAATGGAACGAAAGAAATCATGAATAAATTGGCATCTGATGAATTTTCCGCATTACATTGTTTGTATTGTTTCTGGCCAGAGGACCCATCACATCCCCATTTAGAAATTAAAGTCATGCTGCAATTTTTAAACTTCTTTAAATAGTCAGCATCAAATGTCTTTAATAATCGTTCTGCAGTGTGTTCAAGAAGATCCTGCAATTTTATTTCTGCTGAACTTGAAGTTACACTAATAGCAGTTGGTGAAGGTAAGCAATCTTTTTTGGCAGAAACTATATCTCGATATGATGGAAAAATTCCACAATTTTTTTCATTGGTTCGCTTCCGCAATTCTGTATATTGGTTTTTAGTCATTTTCAAATCCAAAAATTGTGCAAATGCTTCTTCTGGAGTAAATTTATTTTCTTCAGTTGGTGTCGGCATACTTTCTAAAATCCTTTTTGTGCGTCTGGGGCTTGCTTCCACTATTTTTTCAATGATAGCAATTTTACTCTTTTTAGTTTTCGATGGTTGAATTTGATGCAGAAATGAATCCTTTATGATGCTACAAGAAACTTCTTCATTGATATGTTTAAGCTTGCGTCTTCGTGATCTTTCACTACAATTATCAATTGGCTTTGCTGGTCGACCACCTTTTCCAGTTTCCGTGGTAGTTACTGATGGCTTTTTAAAAATAAGTTTATTTCTTAGCCATTCTTGGTTGCGTGAGTAAAACAATTTCTTGTTTCTGGAACATTGATTGTACAGTTTTCTTAAAGTATTTAAAAAGTTTTTTATTTTTAAGTTATGAATTTTAATTTCTTGTTTGTCGCATATTTTGAAGAATGGATTATTCATTATATGTAAAATAATGTCGTTTTCATCTTTCCGTTCAAAATATATATCAGATAGAACACTATAACTGAATTTAGCCATTGTTTAAACAATAATGAAGAAAAAAAATGAATGCATGGATTAATATACTATTGCTCGAAGTTTCAACATGATCTTTTTTACCTCTTTGACACATAATATAACAGGTACTTGGTTTTACCAGTCATTTCCATTGGTTTTAAATTTATTTGCAATTTTCAGGTATTTAAGTTATGTAATATTAGATGGCAATAAAATAATTTTTTACCTTTTCCAAATGAATTGCCAGATACCACATAATTTGAGAGTTCTATTGTCATTTTTGTCAAAATTTTGATACACCCTTCTATGTGGACTAGGTCCAAATATGGGCCAACTTCTCCTAATTTTAACAGAATTATTTTTTGGGTCAATAACAACTCTTGTACAAAATTTCATCAAAATATATGCATAATAGCCACTTTCACATACAAATAACTTCTCAAAAAATATGACGTGCATTTGTACCGAATATCTTACCTTGGGTCAGAAAAATTGCTGTAGCTCAAAAAGTGCAGTCCCGATGCATGGACATGTATATATAGGAATGTAGGGGAGAGTTAGGACTACAAAATAGTAAATTTGTGTTTTGACTCAGCTTGACTCACAGGAGTTGTGCTCTATGAAGTAGGAAATTTCCGAGAAATTTTACCTTTTTTAAAAAAAATATTAAAATTGTTCTGAAAACAGTAGAGCTTAAATTTTTTTACCAGTAATAGGAAATAAGTTAAGTTACAACACAAAATTTATTTCGTCCAAAAATCTTGAAAATCAAAAAAGTTATAATCATTTAAACTTTAAAAATTAACTAAAAATATCATAAATTTACTAAATTCTGAAAAAGTCCATTTTGGACCACCCTGTTCTCAGTGAAATAGTTGAAATAGAGTTCTAATTTTTTGGCTCCCAAGGCTTACTACTGTCTACTTTGATATGAGTCTAATAACTTTAAAATCGGAGAACAAAAACCAAATGGAGTTTTGGCCGCTATCTCAAAATATTGACCACAGTGCGACGCTCGTTTTATTTTTTCCATTTTTTGCACAAATTTCGTCAGAATTTTGTATGTATGTGTGTATTTATCAAAAGTTATTATTATTAATTTTTGTATTTTTTTTATATCAACAAAAAAACACTTTAGACAACGCAAAATCACATAAAAAATACAAGAAAAGAACAAAAATGGCAGACACGTGTTTGTGCTTTCCGGTTATTAACACTGCTCATCGTAGATAGATAAAATAAACTTTTAAATTTGGATTAACTAAAAAGTCGAATGATGACGGCAAACATTTTTAAAATATTTAAAAATATTTAGGTGTTGACATTTTTTTATTTCATTGGTGACATAATAAAATATATGTATTTATTATTAGTATATTTTATAGTGTTACAAATTTAAAAATAAATTATTCAAAGACTAAACATTGTATACAGTCGTTGCCAGAACATCATGTTCTTTTTTTTCGAGGGCTTTTAAAGTGCTTTAAAAACGAATTTTATTATTTGTTATTTTTTTTAAAAAATTTTTTACACTTGGTTTCAAAAGCCAAAATTTGCAGAACTGTGTATTCAAATGATTTGAATGTTATTTTTATAATTGTATAATTTATGATTAAAAAATATATACAGTGTCGTTCATATAAAAACCAAAAAATTTAATTTTTTTATTATTTGGAATAATTTATAAAGGCGTGATTAGACGAGAGAGATTCCCCTAGATTTAAAGTAAAAAACAACTCTGTGGCAAATTTTAAAATTGAAATGTCAAATAAAATTTTATTATATATTTTTTATTTACTTTAATTCGGTTTCCAATGTACAAATTATTGACTAAATGTGCGAAAACAAATAATAATATGATGAAAATGGTGACCAAAAAACAAGTAATGAAAGAAATGAAATTTGACACAACAATTTTCAAAGTCAAAAGCACAGACTAATTCAGACTCGACAAATATGACAGGTGTCAAAAAAGTATTTAACCATATGGTTAATATTTTCAAATTATTCTACGAATAAAGTTAGAAAGAGAAAACTGATATAACGCACCATAAGAAAAATAGATGCCAGATCGGTTTTTGTTGTTTCACTCACTCCTAAATCGTAGAAAGTGTTGCCATGTTAGCGTAAAACGGACTAAAAACCTCTCTGTTTTCTCCCCATTATGTCTCATAAAACTGTACTGTCGAGTCTGTAAATAGTCTGTGTCAAAAGTATATTACCACCATAGAAAAAAATTGAATTGAAACAGAGTCGTATTTCGCTTGAATAAGTATTAGTGACAGCACTTTATGAAACTTTTGACGTTTAATAAAAACAATGCAACATAAAGGAGAACAACAACAAAGCAAACAACAAAAGAGAGAAAAATAGTTTTTAAGCTATCAATTGTGAGTATTATCTTTAAAAAAACCTACTTGTGTAGGTAAAAACTAATAATATTTCATTAAAAAATACCAACAATTTAAAAAAAAAATACTTACACAAATCATTAAAAATCAAAAGAATAATCACTAGTTTTTACTTACAGAACAAAAATAAATGACTTTAAAAATTAAATGCTAATGAAAGTCTTTATTTTTTAGTGTGTTATTTTTGAAACAAAGGACTAAAGTAGTCATTAATAAAAACTGAACATCAAGCAAATGTTTTTTCTTTTAAAAACGACTAAACGTAAAACTTTTTAAATAAACTACAAACAGTTAATGACATAATTTTTTGAGTGGGCAGAAAATAGAATTTGAAGGAAGGTTTCCCATTTGATATATACAGTGACTCAAACTAATAATGAAACAGCACACATTTGTCAGTAGTTCTTTATAAGAAAAGTTATAAATACTAAACCATATTATTATCAATCGACCATTTTTGTAAAAAACGCTATATAGGAAATTTTCTAAGCTTTAATTTAAGCTCGATAGCGTCCAGATTGAGTAAATATTAAATGAGATACGAGGGTCGCACTGGAAAATGAAATTATTTATAGATATTTTTTAAAAAATTTTTTAAAAATATTTTTAAGTCGATTTTTCCGTCCGTCCGTCTGTCCGTCTGTCTGTTGAAAACACGCTAACTTTTGAAAGACTCTACGGAGGCTCCTGAAGTTTGGCATATATTTTGGGCATTTACCTGGTCAGGTTGGTAATGCAATCCAGCGAAATCGGGCCAGTGCACAGAGGTAAAAACCGGCCAAAACTAAAAAAAAAAAATTTTTTCTTTTTTTCCAAATTGATGCCAAATGAGAGCTAACACTTCAAAACATGCGATAACAAAGTTTTGTGCCAATCCCCTGACTAGTTTAGGTTTTATAACGAAGCAAAGTTGAGTAATTGTATTTATTATTTTTTAAATTTAAAAGTTGTGATTTGCAACTTTGAAATCCAAGTAGGCTGTAAACTTAAAAAAAAAAATTTTGTCTTGAAATTTATATATTTTGAAAACTTAGCATTATTTTTACATGTCGTATGCATTTCGGTAATTTCGAGTGCGTGGACCAATTTAAACAGTGGTGGTGAAAATAAATCTAAAAAAATAAAAAATTTATAAAAAATACAAACTTTGGAAAGCCCAAAAAAATAATTTTTGCTCAAAATTGCTCTTAAGTCGCTACACCACAAATTAGTACAAGGGTTCCCAAGTAAGTACTAATTAACATCAGTACCAAGTTTAACCAAGTCTTTCAGTTAGAGCCTTTTAAAGTTGGGTCATTTGTATGCAAATAAAGAGCTTTTTGAGCTGTGGAAAACACATAAAAAAAGAAGATCGATGAAATACTGACGATTAAGACACAACATCCTAAAACACCTTAAAAAAATTTTTTTTCGCGAACAAAAAAAAATTTTTCGCGGAAAAAAAATTTCGCGGAAAAATTTTATTTTTCGCGAAATTGCTTTTTTATTATATTCTTAACCTACCTACAACATTTAATAAGTTTACATAAAAAATTAAAGAAGTTATAGGGTTTTGGCAGGAATTTACCACTGTGCAGTGGTTCAAAAGTTATAAGCAAATGAGTGAGTTTCGGCAAGGGTTTTTCTGGAATTTACGAGTTAAAACACACGGTAACTTTTGAACAACAATTCTGAAGTGTGACATATGTTTTTGCCGTTCCTCTGGTCCGATTCATTTTAAATTTCAGCCAAATCGGTCTAGTCGTTCAAAAGTTATTAGCAAAACCGTGAATTTCAGATTAGTTTCACCTTAAAATCACGTGTTGAAAACCCGTTAAACATGTTTTAAAAACATTGGTCAGTCACAAAAATATTTTGCAAGGTATTTTTGTCACTCAAAAATATTTTTACACTAAAACAAAAAAAAAAAATGCACTCAAAAAAAATTTATATTAAAAAAAAATTTTACACTCAAAAAAAATTTTACACTCAAAAAAAAAATAGTAAATAATTTTTTTTTTTCAAAAATTACTAAAAAAAAGTTTTTTTACACAAAATAAAATATTTCTATCAAAAATTTTATTTTTTTCACGTTAGAAAATTTACTATCACTTAAAAAGGGCATTGTGGAGGGTATTCATAGATTCGGCCAAGTCGAATTTAACTTTTCTACTTGTTAGACCTCCAACTCTTTTGACCACCAATTTTTTGAAAACAAAGAAAAGTTTTAATTATTTTAATATCTCGTCACTATACACTTAGGTGCACAAAAATTATTGAAAAATAAATTATTTTCTTTGTTTTAAATAAATTGATGGTCAAAAGAGTTTGAGGTCAAAAATGCTGATTTCTTCCACTGTATTTAAAAATCTTCATTTTTTTGTCTGGGTTGTTGGAAAAACTAACTGAATAAAAATTACTGGATAATTTTTTAAATTGTTTATGTTAGAACTTGGAAAAAATAGACTTAGAAATATTTTTAAAAAAAATTCTAAAAAATATCTATAAACAATTTCATTTTCCAGCGCTACCCTCGTATCCCATTTAATATTTGCTCAATCTTGACGCTTTCAAGCTTAAATTAAAGCTTGGAAAATTTATAATATAGTATTATTTTCAAAAATAGTCGATTAATAATAATCAGGTTTAATATTGATAACTTTTACTTTAAAGAACTGCTATCAAATATACGTATGCTGTTCCATTATTAGTCTGAGTCACTGTATATTGCAATATAACAATTTTAATGCCCGACACTGTATCTTTTTGCCGTATTTAAACAATAAAAAACATTAAAAATTTTACGCTGCTGAATCCTAAGAAAACCAAAAGTAAATAAAACATTTTTCATGTTAAGTCACTTTTGTTGTATATTTAAAATTTTTGATTGTTCATTTTGAATTCATAAAAAAAAATCTTTAGGGAAAAACAAGAGTTTATTTTTAAAGGAATTGAATCAATAAAAAAATCTGTAGGTATTATAAATTTATTACTTGGATGATTATTTAATAGCAAGCGTGTGTCTAAATATATAATAAATAATTACTGATATGATATATAAACATTAATAGACCAAAATTACATCTAACCCTTCATTTACAGATATATTGTTTTAAAATATTGGAATAATTTTGTGATTTTGAAAAGTAGAAAAAGCTAAAGTGGGAATTAATTATATACGAAACACAAGGCTTGTCAATTATGTCATATGTATATTGCATACATCAAATAAACCTACTTTAGTTATATTTCAGTTATTATGAATAAACCCCTTAATCTTTATTCCGGGTACATAATTGTAAAACTCAAGAACCGCTAAACCGATTGATACGAAACTTGTGTAATATATTATATTAAATTAGTCTATAGGCATAGGTTAGGTTAGGTTAGGTTGTAAGTGGCTGCTGACGTTTTACGTCAACACACGTAGACTCTGAGGTCCATTGTGATACCACGGGATCGTAATAGGTTTCCCTACTAGTCCCTGTCGTTAAACCAGTTTGAGCTTCTTATGAAACTCCTTAGATGTTGAATTTTGTTATCCGACAAATCTGAAAGATCGTACAGCTCCCTAGATCCCAGTGAAGCAAGTCGCTGACCAGAAAGTGCCGGGCAATGGCAAATAAAGTGTTCGATAGTTTCCAACTCCTCTTCATCCATGCAACTTCGGCAAAAGTCATTCGACGGCACATTTAACCGCTCTGCGTGCTTCCCTATAAGACAGTGTCCGGTAATTATAGAAACCACCGTTGAAATCTCTCCTCTTGGAAGCGATATCAGCTCACTTGTGCGCCCCTGATTAAGAGAAGGCCAAATCAGTCGTGTTGTCTCACACGTCCATCCATTTGCCCATCTTTGATTAGTCTCCGTCGCAGAACAAAGCCGTAGGTTTTGCTTGCAAGTTTCTAGAGGCATACCAACACATTCCAATTCTGTTGGAACCTGTAAGGTAGTTCCTAGTCTTGCAAGCTCATCGGCTTTGCAATTCCCTGGAATGTCTCTGTGCCCTGGGACCCATATGAGTCGTATGTTAAACTGCTTGGCCATCTCATTTAAAGACGTGCGGCAGTTAAGGGCAGATCTTGTTTTCAGAAACATTGAATCCAGGGACTTGACCGCGGCTTGACTGTCAGTATAGATGTTGACTGCGGTTGTAGACAAGACATTGCAGCTCAACCAGTCAGCCACTTCTTTTATTGCCAGCATCTCTGCCTGGTAAACACTGCAATGATCTGGCAATCTACGAGCCAGGCTCAACCCAAGCTCTTCCGAATAGACTCCAAAGCCCACTTGTTCGTGCAGCCTCGATCCATCTGTGTAAAAATTTATGGTAGCTCCACTACCCGGAGTATCCCCCATCCAAGACTCCCTGGATGGTATCATAGTGGTAAAGTGGCGCTCAAAGAGGCTCAAAGAGGGAGCACAGTCCACATTTTGTGGTATTGTTATCTTTTTCAAGATCGCGCTATGGCCACAATCACTGCTCCTCCATTGCAGCGTGCTATTAAGTCGAATTGCCGACGCAGCCGCATACTGCCTACCCAATATGTCCAAGGGTATCAGGTGAAGGAGGATTTCTAATGCAGCCGTAGGTGTAGTACGAAGAGCACCAGTGATGCACATTGACGCCATTCTCTGTACCTTCGTGATAAAGACAAAGTTCGCTTTTGTTTCCAAAGCAGGCCACCAGACAATGATTCCATACAGCAAAATTGGACGCACCACTGCTTTATAGATCCAATGAACGACTTGAGGGCTAAAACCCCATCGTTTTCCAATGGCCCTTTTACAGGAATACAAAGCAATCGTTGCTTTTCTCACCCGTTCCTCAATATTACGCCTGAAATTCAGCTTCCTATCTAGAAATACTCCAAGATACTTGGCTCCATCTGAGAAGGTGATTTCAGTACCGTCCAGAGAAATAGGATCAAAAGCAGGAATCTTATTTTTCCTTGTAAACAAAACAAGCTCTGTTTTACTAGGATTAACTCCTAGGCCACAGTCTCTTGCCCATTTAGACAGATCTTTCAGAGAACCCTGAAGAATGTCCCGCAATGTTGGCAGATGCTTCCCCTTTACCGCTATCGCGACATCGTCAGCATATGCGATAACATGACAACCACGTGCTTCTAGAGATAGTAGCATTGAATTCAGTGCCAGGTTCCAAAGAAGCGGCGAAAGAACACCTCCTTGTGGTGTGCCCCTATTGACAAATCGAGATATGACGGACGCTCCCAATTCAGACGTTATACGTCTATTGGCAAGTAGGTTTTCCACCATTAAAACGATTTCACGCTTTACTCCCAGACCAGACAATGCCAATATTATCGATTCTGGAATGACATTATTAAAAGCCCCCTCAATATCAAGAAAGGCCACCATAGTGTACTCCTTTACCGAAAGCGATCTCTCGATGGTACCAACGAGCTCATGAAGAGCTGTTTCCGTTGATCGTCCCTTGCTGTATGCATGTTGCTTTGTCGAAAGCAACCTCGGGTCAATCACTCTACGCAAATATGAGTCTATCATTCGTTCCATTGTCTTTAACAAAAAAGAAGACAGACTAATTGGTCTGAAATCCTTCGGAGCTGTGTGGGAACTTTTCCCAGCCTTCGGGATAAATACGACTCTGGTATCCCTCCATTTTAAAGGAATATACGACCAGTTGATGCATGCTGTGTATAGATTATACAGCAACGGGGCTATATAGTCCAACACTTGCTGCAACTCAGCCGGGATTATACCATCAGGTCCCGGAGATTTATAGGGCCTGAAGCTTTTTATCGCCCAGATTAATGTTGGCATATTTATTATTTCCGAAGCAATTTCAGATGCTTGGGCGTCAGAACGTTCCAAAGCTTGAAACGGCGTCATGGAATTGCCCGGAAAATGCGTGTTTAAAAGGAGATCCAGCGACTCTCCACTGGAGGAAGACCACACCCCATTAGGATCTTTCAGGTATCCTAGGGTGCAAGGAGAAGAAGCCAGAACCTTGCGCAGCCTGGATGCCTCAGAAACGTCTTCTATGTTTCCACAGAAGTTTTTCCAAGAATCACATTTAGCATTTCTGATCATCTTTTTATAACTCTTAAGTTGCAGCCTGTATGCAGACCAGTCCTCGTCCGCTCTTGAAAATTTAGCCTTATTAAAGAGCTTTCTGCAGGAATCTCTGCTCGTCTGCAACTCATTTGACCACCAAGGTGGCTTTTTTTTCCCTCTAGGCTTTGCAGAAGGGCAAGACGCATCCAGGCACCTATTACAAACATTTGTTATATGGTCAACCAGACAGTCAATTTCCGCTAAACTATGCGGTTCAGATAGGGGTACTTCATCCAAAAGCAAAGAAAAAGTCTCCCTATATTTCACCCAGTTTGTTCTTCTCAGATTTCTAGAGACTGTCTCAACCGGGGCACGCTCCCTGAGTAAAAACTCAATGTAGCGATGATCTGAGAAAGAATGCTCTTCCAAAACTCTCCAGTCATCAATTCTATCAGACAATGTATCTGATACAAGTGTTACGTCAAGAACCTCTTGCCGCGTACTTGTAACGAAAGTTGGTTCACTACCCTTGTTACAAATATACAGGTTAGTGCTTAACAAAAACTCCAAAAGTGATTCGCCTCTATCATTTGTGTCTGTACTACCCCATATCGAATGATGTGCATTAGCATCACAGCACACTAGTAACTGGTGTCCCCTAGATTCAGACTCCCGAATCAGACCGCCAACCTTCTCCGGGGGTATTGGCCCCGGATTAGGAAAATACGCAGAGGCGAGCCAAATAGATTTCCCATGAAGCTCTAAGCTAGCCGCTGTAACATCCATATCACTAAAAGTTGATAAAAAGAATATATTTAAGCCATCTATAGGCATGTTTCACTTCAGTTTAATCCCGATATGTGGCGCTGTAGTCGTGATATTTAATTTTTTATATTTATGGTATAATTTGGCTCAAATTCACAAAATAATTTTCTTAAACAAAAATCTGACTCGGCACATGGCGCTGGGGTAAATTTATTAAAAAAACTTTTCATTTCAGATCAATTTCACGGTACTTTACAATTTATGTATGTTTCGTCATGAGAAAATTGTGTATGTACGAATCGATCCGACAGGTGGCTATTTGAATTTTTTTTTTTTAACCAAATTTTTCATCGTATCTACCTCGTTAAAACAGTATTAGATGTATTATATTTTTACTCAAATGTTTTATTTTTGTATTTCTACGTTATCTAAACTATGCGCGTGTTAACTTTTTTATACACACGCTTAACACCGGCAGCAAATACAAACAAAAAAATCTACATACACATGTTCGAAAAAGTTATAAAAAAATTCCAAAAAAGCAAAATCATTTAAAAACAAATAATAAAAAAAAACGAAAATAAATATTTGAAATTCAACAACAAAAAAAATTATTAAAGAAATGGATGAATGAATGGTGGTACCTGTCTTTATACACAAAACACAATTATGTTAATAATAATAAAAAATTAAAAAAATTATTACACGTGTTTGAATAATAACAAACAGAGGTGGAGCAAATTATGTTAGAAATAGAGTGGGGGAGGGGATAATAGTAGAAATGATTGAGAGTTGCACTTCTTAGAGCCAACAAGATAATATTCAATTATTCACTCCATCATTTTAATACTTAAAAAACACATTAGAAAAATTTAATGTCTCTCAAATCGATTCGGCATTTTTTATTCAAAGTGTCTGCACTCCAAGAATTATATCATTAACTGTTTGTAGTTAATTTAAAAAGTTTTACGTTTTGTCGTTTTTCAAAGAAAAAACATTTGTTCAATGTTCAGTTTTTTAAATGACTATTTCTGTTCTTTGTTTCAAAAATAACAACATAAAAAATAAAGACTTTCATAAGCATTAAATTTGTACAGTCATTTATTTTTGTTCTGTAAAATATGTGATTCTTCTTTAATTTTTAATGATTTGTGTACGTTATTTTTTTTTAATTGTAGGCATTTTTTAAGGAGAAATCATTAGTTTTTACCTACTTGGTGGGTTATTTTTTTTTTTGAAAAAAAAAAATCAAAAAATTATTTATAGAAATATAAAAACATGTTTGTATCAAGTGAATTTTGCACGATTGGTAGAGTGTCTGGTCAGAACTTATCGTTTTTGAGATATTCGTTGTAAAAAGTAAAAAAAACAATATCGCATATTTGGGGGATCCATTGTTATGTTGCTTCCAACAAATCGGACCTATTTTCATATAAATTAGACCTCCAGATTCCAAAACTGCAATGCAAATTATTCTATCATGTTCCGTTTTCAATATATTCGCGTTAAAGGTTTTAGCGTGGAAAAATTTTCAAACGCAAATATTTCGAAAACGAAACATGCTAGAAGAATTTGGATTGCAGTTTTGGAATCAGGAGGTCCATTATATATGAAATCCAGTCATATTCAAATCTGTAACATTGGAACGCATAAAGTGCGAAATTATTGGTTTTTTGACTGTTTAACAGCAAATATCTCAAAAACGGTACGTGTTAGAAAAAATTGGATGGCAGATTTGGATTCAGGACAGAAAAATCTATAAGAATAAGTTGGATATTTTACTGGGAGGTTTTTTTGTCGAAAAGTGTAATTATTTTGCAATAAGTCGAAAACCGAATCAGCTGAGATTTTCGTGTTACCGATTTTTAAAACTGAAAATAAAGAGGAGTGAAATGCCATTAGCCGATTTTGCCCCCATTTTAATACAACCTAAACTTGTTTGTGGAGAAAATTCCCCATAAAACGTTTTTTGATAATAACTCTACACTCAAAAAAAAAGTCAAGACTCAAAATAATACATTAGTAGATTTACTAATTTTTTTTGCTAATGCTGTTTAGCTAACCTTTAGCAAATTTTTAGTTGAGATTAGCATGTTTGCAAAAATATCTTTTAAACTTCATTTAGCGCATTAGCAATTTTAAACAAAATTTGAACTATTTTTTTTTTTGCTAAATTTAAAATTGAGTTGACCAAATTTTTACAAGCTTTTTTGCTAATATTATCAAAAATAAATGGTAAATTTTTTTTTATTTTTAGAAAACTTAAAATGGCGCTATCTCGGAAACTAAGCCAGATAGAGCAAAATGGAGGCCATTTTTGGTTCTCGGGATCCAAAAAAGTTAGCATTCCCGAAAATTTTATAATGCTCATATCTCAGTAAATATTGCCGACACAACAAAAAGCCCAAAAGCATTTTTATAGCTCTAAACACGTAGAACAAGACCGCAAAACAACCAAAAGCTCTCCGAGTAATATTTTTGAAGTTATCGAGTTTTGTAATTCTCAAAACCCCGGTGGTCCCCTAAAATCACGTATCTCAAAAACTAAGCAAGGTAGAGCGAAACGGACACAAATTTTGGATCAAAAACTATGACGATTTTTAAGGAACCCAATTAAGTCTAGGCCCATCGGGGTCTGGACCTATCGGGTCCGAACCTAATGGGGTCCTCAAATGTGTATGAACTAAGTTGAAATAAAAAAATTTCAGTTAACTAATTTTTGGCAAAACAATTTTGCTAACTTTACCAAAAAAATTGTGGGTTCAAAATCAGCAAATTTTCTTACTCACGCTCAAGCAAACAATAATCGATTCACTCACTAATCACTCACGCAAATTTATTTTTTGCTCACGCTCACTATTCACGTGAGTAAAAATAAAATTACTCACACTCACGTGTGATTCACGAAATATTTAATCACGCCTACGCGTGAATGTTCTTACCAAAATAAAAATAAACTCGTAAAAAAAAAAAATTCTATGAAATGAAAAAAAAGTAAGTTAAAATCAAATCACGCAAACTCACGCAAAAAAAAATGACTCATTCACTATTCACTCACGCAGATTTTTTTAACTCACACTCACTCATAATCATGTGATTGAAATGAAAATATTGTTATCTCATATTGTGATTGAAATGAAAATATTGTTACCTCACAAGGAAAGATGATTTTAAGATTGGGGTGTCTCGGCTAATCGGCCATATCAGTGTTTAAATATTTCGTTGTCCCCTTTATGAAACAATGCGGACCTTCGATAAAATTTCGATAAGACTCGAACTAACATACTAACGATATTCCATCTAGAGTAAAAAAAAATTATTTAAAGAAGTCGAATTTTTACAAGGTTATGCTGCCGTTGGATAGGTATTAAAAAACCTTACTTCTCATATGGAAACATCATATAGTTTTCTAGAAAAAAATGGCTGAAAAATCCAAAAAACGATTTTTTCGCTATATTTTTTTTTATTCATTTCTTTTGAACCCCTAAATACATAAAATGACCGATATGCCGAGACACCCCAACCTTAGAATTGTGTCTTTTATACATATTTTAAGTTTCATGCAAATCGGTTCATAAGAGTTGAGAACTTCCCATGTCAGTTTTTTTCAGTTTAGAAAATTGTTACTTTGATAATATCATCGTAATGATTGGTAAAAAAATGTGACCTCGAGCTAAAGTAATCTTTCTCAAAAATTTAAGCTTATATTTTTCTTAGAAATTTTTTAACAAGTCAAAAACTGTAATATTCGCTACGCCTTTTTGTGTAAAGGTTAAATCCACAGCGGCATTAAATTGTGTTAAATAATATGAAAACAACGAATCTCGTTTATAAACAAAAATATTTCTTAATAGGTTAAACTAACTTCAAAAACATGCACTCAAAAAAAAAAAACTGTAAAGTTAACAAAAAATTTAGTTAAATTTAACTAAAAAAGCACCTGATTTTGGGCCAACTAAATTTTTAGTTAATTTAACTAAAAATATTTAGTTAACTTTTCGTAGAATGAATGTAGCAAAAAAAACCGTAACTTTAACTAAAAATTTAGCTGAAATTTCGTAACGTTTTTATGTACATATATTAACAAAAAAATTAGTTGAATTCAGCTAAACTTTTTGTTACTTTTCGTAAACTAAAATTTAGAAAATATTTTGTAAAAAATTAAAAGTTTTTTTTTTCTATTTTTTCATCAGCTTAAGTAGAACTTATGAGATTTGCATAGGAGGCTTCACAAAAAATTCCACTTAACAAATTTGTTACGAAAAATCAGCAAATTAATTAGTAAAAATTCGTAAACTCAGTTTTGAAGTCAACAAAAAAAATTAATTCAAAATTTGTTCAAAATTAGTATTTTCGTAAATTGAACTTAACTAAAAAAAGTAGTTAAAACGCTGATTTTAACTAAAAATTTGCTAAAAAGCCAGTAAACTCGAGTTAACAAAAAAAAATTAGTTAACTTTACAGTTTTATTTTTTTGAGTGTGCTTATAGCCTAAAAGTGTAAATTGAAAAAAATTCCACAACAAAAAAAAATGAATAAATAATAAAATATTCCTTAATTAAACATTCCAACACCCGAGCACAAGATGTGTTAAAACTAAATTGTTTGCACAGATTTGCAAAACAAAAGATGTCTAAGAAAATTTAATTAACAAGACGGTTTTTTCCACAAAATCTAAAAAACTAAGGCAACGAAACTAAGCAAAATTATTTAACTATAAAACAAACATGTGTTTAAATTACTAACATGAGTCCATATATAGTGAGTGTACAATAAAGACACCGTTTTCAAAAAAAAAATTAAAAATAAAAATGTTACAAAAATAGAAAAATTTCTGGGAAAAGAAAGCTGTTTTTCTCTATCCAATTATTTTTTATTAGAGGTATTCAGAGTCTTGCTTGCCAGCCCTGGCACTTGTGGTAAAAGAGCACTTTTCAAAATTACTTTTCAAAATACATGTATTTTTTGAAAGAAGTACTCTTTTGCTACATTGCCAGGGCTGGCAACAAGACTCTGAATACCTCTATTGTCTTCAAGGTTTAAGGTATAAAATTATATATTTTTTTTTTAATTTATTAAATTTTATTAGAAATGGTGTAGTAGTAAATACATTAACAAATTAGTAAGAATTCACAGCTACAACATGGATACAAACAAACATTAAGTCCCTTATACGCACACAAACACACAAACACACACACACTCTAATACACACACAATTGAACTATAACGCCAGTAATAAATAAACAACACTTTAAATAGCTTACACGTGGAGGAAATGACCCAAATATTGACAGAATGTTATACCTACACAACGATACATTAATAACCCAACAAACAATTATATTGTTTACTTTGCATTAATAAAACAAGTAGAAAAGTTAAATTCGACTTTGCCCTCCACAATGCCTTTTTTAAGGATAGTTAATTTTTAACGTGAAAATAAATATCAATTTTGATTAGAAATATTTTATTTTGAGTAAAAAACTCTTTTTTTGTCATTTAAAAAAAATACTAATTTTTTTTTGTTGAGTGTAAAACTTTTTTCGAGTGTAATGTTTTTTTTACTGTAAAAATATTTCTGAGTGAATGCTCGTACGTATGTACACAAAATATTGACAATTTTGTATAAAAAAAAAATAAATTTTTTTTGAGTGTAAATTTTTTTTTAGTGTAAATTTTTTTTAGTGTAAAATTTTTTTCGAGCGTAATTTTTAAGTTACCAATTCTTTTAAAACTAAACAAGTTTAAAAAGCATTGCTTTAAAACTAAACAAGTTTGAAAAGCATTGCTAAGTTACCACCAATGCTTTTAAAACTTGTTTACCACGTTGCATTAAAGATCAACCCAATCTGAAATTCGGGGTTTTGCTTATAACTTTTGCACCACTGGACCGATTAAGCTGAAATTCAATACCAAACAGACCTAGGGAACGGCAAAGATACATGCCACGTTTCGGCAGCCTAATTATTGTCTTTCGAATGTTATCGTGTTTTTATCTCGTAAATTCGCGAAAAACCCTTGCCGAAATTTTCTCTTTTGCTCATAACTTTTGAACCACTGGGCAGATTTGGCTGCATTGCAATACCAACCTGACCACTGGTCAGTGACCAGGTAAATGACCAACATATATGCCAAACTTCAGTAGCCTCTGTAAAGTCTTTCAAAAGTTAGCGTGTTTTCTACGGAAGGACAGACAAAGGGACGGACGGACATCGCTAGATCAACTTAACTTATAACAAGTAAAAAAGTTAAATTCGGCCTTGCCGAATGTAGTGATACCCTCCACAATTTCAAAAAGATTATTGCAAAAAACTTTATTTAAAAGGAAATTACTTTTGAAAAAAAATAAAAAATTGAAAAAAAATTTCCGCAAAAAAAAATTTTGGTAAAAAAAAAATCCGCGATTTTTTTCTTTTTTTGTAAAAAAATATGTTCGTACTTGTTTAAATACCATTTGGTGTTCAATTATGTTCACATATGTCAACCAGAAGCCGAATTAAAGCATTTTGTCCGTGACAGCATTTTCCACAGACAGACAGACGGACGGACATCGCTAGAATGTCTTAAAATCGATCGGGCATCATGAATATATATACTTTATGGGGTCCCATACCGATATTTCGATGAGTTACAAACGGAATGACAAACTTATATATACCCTCTATCACTAAGTGGGGGGTATAAAAATAAATTTTGTTAGAGAAATTAAAAATTTTAATTGGCCGAATCCATGAAAACGCTTCACAATTCCTATTTTACACTCAAAAAATTATATCATTAACTGTTTGTAGTTTATTTAAAAAGTTTTACGTTTTGTCGTTTTTAAAAGAAAAAACATTTATTCTATGTTTAGTTTTATTAAATAACTATTTCTGTTCTTTGTTTTAAAAATAACAACATAAAAAATTAAGCCTTTCATTAGCATTCCATTTTTAAAGTCATTTATTTTTGTTCTATAAGTAAAAATAAGTGATTCTTCTTTAATTTTGAATGATTTGTGTACGTTATATATTTTTTTTTAATTGTTGGCATTTTTTAAAGAAAAGTCATTGGTTATTACTAGGGATGAGATTTTCATGCACTAAAAAATCGAAAATATGCGCTTAAAAAAATAAAATGAATACAATAAAAATCTTGTTTTCATAGAAAAAACTTCTTAAAAAGCAAAAAGTAACGCTGCACTCAAAATATTTTGTAGGCAAAAACAAAAGAAAAACACACTTAAAACAAGTGAATAAACAATTGAAAACCATCCCAGTAATTATTCATTTATTTTAACAAACATCAACATTTATTTTTTACTGTTGACAAAATTTTCTAAAATAAATAACATTAAACATTAAAAAATTACGGTTTTTTCACTCTTTTTTACTAATATATTCGAAAAAAATAACCTACGAAAACATTAAAAATTAATGATAGTTCTGTTATTTTTACCAACAAATTCCAAAAAAATAACCTACGAAAACATTAAAAATTAATGATTTCGTAGGTTATTTTATACAATTTTCTATTGAAATATTTTTTTAAAAATTTTTAATAAAATTTTGGGGAATCGATCCCGCAACCAACTACATTCTGGCCAGACACTCTAACCATCGTGCCAAAGTCACTTGATACAAACATGTTTTTATATTTCTATAAATAATTTTTTGATTTTTTTTTCTACAAAAAATTTACTGACTTGTGTAGGTAAAAACTAATGATATTTCATTAAAAAATACCAACAATTTAAAAAAAAATGACTTACACAAATCATTAAAAATTTAAAGAATAATCAGTAGTTTTTACTTACAGAACAAAAATAAATGACTTTAAAGATTAAATGTTAATGAAAGTCTTTATTTTTTAGTGTGTTATTTTTGAAACAAAGGACAGAAGAAGTCATTAATAAAAACTGAACATCAAACAAATGTTTTTGCTTTTAAAAACGACTAAACGGAAAACTTTTTAAATAAACTACAAACAGTTAATGACATAATTTTTTGAGTGTGGGTTTAAATAGTAACATTAAAAACATTATATAAGCAAGATTTTTAAGAACTTGAGACAATCTATAAAAAAAAAATTTTAAGAAAAAAAATAATTTTTCTTATTTCCAAAATAAATTTTTAAAATTTAAAATAGTTTTTGAAACAAATAAATTTCAATTTGTGTTTTTGCTAATTTATGCCAAAATATGCAAAAATATGCGCTTAAAAGTTGGAAATATGCACAAAATATGCATTTAAAACCAAAATATGCATTTTCACCAAAATATGCAAAAATATGCAAAAACAAATCGATGCCATTTTAAAGCAAATTTCTTGATTCGGAAAGATAATTGGTCGATATCGTTTTTAGACTATCGACAAAAAACATGCATTTGCATGGAAATCTCATCCCTAGTTATTACCTACTTGTGTTGGTTATTTTTTTGTAGACAAAAAATTCAAAAAATTATTTATAGAAATATAAAAACATGTTTGTATCAAGTGACTTTGGCACGATGGGTAGAGTGTCTGGCCAGAATGTAGTTGATTGTGGGATCGATTCCCCAAAAATTTTATTAAAAAATTTTTAAAATAAAATTCAATAGAAAAATTGTAAAAATAATGTACGAAATCATTAATTTTTAATGTTTTCGTAGGTATTTTTTTTTTTTTTGAATTTGTTGGTAAAAATAACACAACAATCATTAATTTTTAATGTTTTCGTAGGTTATTTTTTTCGAATTTGTTGGTAAAAAGTAATGAAAAAAACGTAATTTTTTAATGTTATTTATTTTAGAAAATTTTGTCAAGAGTAAAAAATATATGTTAGTATTTGTTAAAACAAATGAATGATTACTGGGATGGTTTTCAATTGTTTATTCACTAGTTTTAAATGTGTTTTTCATTTGTTTTTGCCTACAAAATATTTTGAGTGTAAAACTAGTTATAGAAAAAGTATTGAATCTGTTTTATTTTTCATTTTAGTTTCAAATCAATTTCTAAAAATTTTTTATTGGGATATTGTATATTATTTTACCCATACATTTGGATAGATTCGACTTAATGTCTATCCACATACATAAACTTACTTATACATTGATATGTAAGTAGATATTTTAATCAGTATTTATTTCATCAACGCCTAAGAAGAAGAAGAAGAAGAAGTGAAGATTCATAAGTATGACAAACCCCTTAAAAACAAACTAAACGACATTTTAATCATTTCTTGTTAGGTTCCAGTAGATTTTTTTTTTATTTTTTGTAGCTGTTCTTGTTAAAAAAAATAAAAAAAAATAAATAAAAACAAAACATTTATCGAATTACTTAGGGACACACGTTTTATTGTTGATTGATAATATATTCTGGCAAAAAAAAATGTATCAAACTGTGTGTTTTTTTTTTAATTGTATGAAATCATCAATTTAATTTATTTAGCAAAACACACGCTGTTTTTTTTTTTTATTTTATGGGTCACGGTTCGGTTTAAAAAAGTAATTTCGGTTCGGTTAAAAAAAAGTATTTCGGTTTAAAAAAGTAATGGACTTGCTATCTGAGTATATTTTCTGAAAGCTTTTAAAGAGCTTTATCCCAAAGGGTATTTTTGCTACGTTTGTCTAGTATGTTATATTACAAGAATTTGATCTGGAGCCTTAAATATTATTTCGGTTTAAAAAAAAAACGAGCTTGGACTTGCTGACTGGGTATATTTTATAAAAGCTTTTAAAGACTTTAATCGCAAAAGGAATTTTTATTAGTTTTATTGAGTTAAGTCATTACAAACACCGAATAATTTTGTAACCAATTCCACTTTTTAACCGATATTAATCATTTGAGGCTATTGAAAAAATATTTGTTTCAATTACCTTTTACCGCATTGCTTGGGAAACTACAACAAGCTTATCTTCATAAAGTTTCATAATCTGAATATGTTTTCTCCGAACCGTGCGATTTAATTAATTGCTTTAAAATAAATAATGGATTCTGGAATATAATGAAACAAGTTTAATGTTGGATTTAGTAAATCAATTATGGTTTGAGAATTTATTGTATTAAATAATACGGGAACGTATCAAAAGAATTGTCTTGAATTATTATAAAAGTGCAATGATGGAAACTTTTTTATACCCTCCACTTAGTGATAGAGGGTATATATGTATATAGGCTGACCATTCGTACTGATTTGATCAGTACATGTACTGATTTTTGATAACGTGTACTGATCAAAAAACGTTGTACTGATTAATACTGATTTTTTGAAATATGTACTGATTGTACTGATTTTTGAACAATTCAACATAAAAAGTGATGTTATTCGAATATTCTATACAAAAACTTGAATTTCCATAAAATAAGTCGTCAGAGTAGTTTTTTATAACTTAAGTCTGACAATGAAATAATTTATAATGAATTAATCTAATGAGATTACAGTAAGTGAATCAAGAGGTTCTTTAACGCAAAATTGTATCTGAACATGACGTTTTTTGATCTTCACACATATATATATGAAAAGGCGCGCTGAATCTTTGAAGTTATCTATAACGAAAAATTCATGTTTTTTATATTTTCAAAAAGATGATGCAAGTGCATGGGTCCAAATGATTCGATGAGGTAATATCATCAGAATTTATCGAAAAAAGCGCTCAGAATATCAGGGCTATTTAAAAGATAATGTAATTGCATGAATCCAAATGATTTGATGAGGTAATATCATCAGAATTTATCAAAAAAAACGCATCAAGGTTATTAGAAAAACATGTGGAAAGTTTTCTAAAACTAAGCGTTATCAAAACTTAATCGGAAAAAGTGATTTTCTTATTATCAAAACTTGTGGGGTTTTTTAATCCACATTTTTTGGCGAAAAATCATCAGTGTTTTCCTATAGAAAGAGTTTTTACAGAGTTGTTTCTGGAAAAAAACAAAAACTTGGGCGTACTGATTTGAGTTCAGAAAAAAATGGTCACCCTATGTATATAAGTTTGTCATTCCGTTTGTAACTCATCGAAATATCGGTCTGGGACCCCATAAAGTATATATATTCATGATGCCCGATCGATTTTAAGACATTCTAGCGATGTCCGTCTGTCCGTCTGTCTGCCTGTCTATCTGTGGAAAATGCTATCACGGACAAAATATTGCACAGAGATGACTGAAACTTAACATATTTATTGGAAGTTCTCCTGAGAAGTTTGGTATTGCATTTAAGCGATATCGGTTCAGCGGTTCAAAAGTTATGAACGAAAATGTAAGCACACCCTAAAAATTTCAGTACATAACCTAAAAATACAAAATGCTTTATTTTTGCAAACATTGGCAGACATGGTCTATATTTTAGACACAAATGTTAGGTGTTGCCATTTTTCCAAAGATACTGATTGCCACTTAGGGCGACTTATAGTCGTTATTTTTAAATTATTGTTTTTCTGTAAAGACAGTCGAGCTCAGGCTCTAATTATAATTATGTATTATAATTTTTTGATTTGTTATATATGGTTTTGAATTGAGAAAAGTGTGAAAGAAAAATTTTAATTTTTCTAAAAATTTAGACATCCTGGTTTGTTTCTTACTAGTTTCATATTATCCAGTTATAATAATCTTCAGAAAAACTTTTAATGTCAAATTTATTTAGTTAATAGTCAATAAAACTCTATATGTGAAAATTATTTACAGATCGCAGCCGAAATGCTTTAATTCGGCTTCTGGTTGACATATGTGAACATAATTGAACACCAAATGGTACGAAGTACGAACATAGTTTTTGAAAAAAAAATCGCGGATTTTTTTTAACAAAATTTTTTTTCGCGGAATTTTTTTTTTTTCAATTTTTTTTTTTCAAAAGTAATTTCCTTTTAAATAAAGTTTTTTGCAATAATCTTTTAGAAATTGTGGAGGGTATCACTACATTCGGCAAGGCCGAATTTAACTTTTTTACTTGTTTTATTATAAAAACACTTTTCCAGTAATGACCGAATACTAACTAATACACACAGAAAACAAATTTGCTAATTTCCAACTAAAATTCAGTTGTTGCAACAAAAATTCAGTTGATGAACTGGTTGTTACAACTGAATATCTGTAGTTTCAACTTAATTTTGTTGATACAACTGAGTTTTGATAGAAACAACTTAAAAATTCGTTTGCCACAGCGAAATGCAGTAGCACCAACCGAATTTTTAGTTGATACAACTGAAAAATTCAGTTGTAAATTTACTTTTCTCTGTGTATTTAAATCCTTTCCGGTTTTCACGCCAAAAAGGAACCCAAAGACATTTCCCTACATGTCCAAAATTTTTTTTTGTTAATATTGACCCTTAAAGGCAACTCTTCCTCAACGATTTTAAAATTCGAAAAAAGCTAAATTTTCTGCAACCAATTGTGCAATGAAAAATTGTTTTTTCTAATTTGAGGCCATTTTCATGTTCCCCATTACGAATAAATTACTTATGTTAACTCTACTTTTATTATTAGGATATTCTCCCAATATTAGGAGCAAAATCAACAACAGCATTTTACATTTGCCGACGGCAAACATGCAGAAATAAACCAGCCTGCCTTATATTATAAGGTTGTTTTTGTGCTTTAGGATTATCTTAATCCATATTTTGAGTTCACATGACACAACCCAGACTGCGCCAGTTTATATTCTATTGACTACGTAAATGTATGCGACTTTTAACACACCCATTATTTTAAGAAATTTCTAATTTTCTAAAGAATTCTAATGATTGGGAATTAGGAAAATGCTAAGGCAAAGCGCATTATTTTTCGAAAACTCAAAAAAATTGCCATAAAAAACTCGAATTTAGAAAATTCCCTAATAAAATCAAAAAATGTTTGTGTCCGGGACTTGTAAAATTTTCAAAGTTTCAGAACTTCGCAATTAAAACAAAAAAAAATGTACTGCAAAACAAAAAAAAAAATCCTGTCTGGGACTTGAAAAAAAATTTCTGGACTTTGAACAATTTTCAAGATTTGTCCAATTTTTTTTTTATACTAAAATAATTTTTAATAAATTTCTTTCCTAAAAATTCGAAAAACGAGTTGTGTCTTCGGGACTTTTTGATATGTCCACTTTGTATACCCTATAACTACAGTATAGATGTATACTGACTTTGTCATTCTGTCGTATCGCATCGAAATATCGGTCGAGGACCCCATAAAGTATAAATATTATTAATCCATGATAGATTCTTAGAAATTCTAGCAATGTCAATATGTAGTTAACACGATGCAGTCCAAAATAAAATAGCTATACTCCTCAAGTTTGGCACGAATAGGTCTAGAATATGACTAGGACGGAAAAAGGTCTCCCTTAAAGAACTAAACTAACGTTAATTCTAAATGGGTTTTAGTATTTTGTTAAACAAAAGAAACGTTTTTAGATCGCAAAAGTTCAAAACCATTCGCTTGGATCTAGGGTTTTAGAAATGACGCTTTTTTTGCCCCCCTCCCCCCCTTTTGTGGGCGTGGGTAAAAAAAATAATTAAAATAAAGATGAGATTGTAATACTTAAGTGCACAAAGCAGAATAAAACTAACTTGTAAACATATACCGGGGCAAGGAGTCCGCCAACTCACCGCCACCAATCCAAAAACGACCCTTACAGAAATTTTTTTTTAATATTAGGGGGTGTAAAAACTCGGCACAGCCAAATTTAAGTCTTTCACTTATTTTGTTCCAAATAGTACAATTTTTTTTTTTGGTTTTAAAGCACTTTAAAATAATAACGGGGGACCGTTCAAATGATTTTTTTAACATTTATTGCGAAAAGAAAAATGTCCGCCGCCGAAAAATAAAAAAAATTGACGGGTAAATTTTTTATTTTTTTTGTTTTTTTTACATTTTGGAACGTATGAAATCGTTTTTGTGCATTTTTTTACTTAATTTCTATAATTTTCACGCAGACCAGCAGTAATTCTATGATTTTTACGACCATTTTGAAAGTAGAAAAATCTCCTGTAGAATTGGGTTTTTCAACAAACTCCTTAATTTGTATTTGTAACATACCTTCTGTGTCTATTAGTAGTTTTAAATATTTAAAAATAAAATGCAATGAAAACAAAGTAATGAGAGATAAAATAAAAGTTTTGTAACCCCCACAAACCCCACACATATATGGTGTTACAAATTTCTCTATTTGCCACATGCCCAATAACCTTATTTTACAAAAAAAAAAAAACCCCATACCGTATTATATTTCAACGGCACATGTTTATTGTTATCCATGAAAAAAAAACTTGAAGGTTGCAATCTTGCGTAACAGTAACGTTACTGTTTGCATGTTTAAGCTGACGTCACAGCAACGAGAGAGGGAGAAAGAGAGTGCAAACAAAACAAAAATGTGCATCTAATATAGAAGGCTTGTTTCAAATACGCTCTCCATAGCAACAATTTATTTTTAAGTAATGCAGCAACTGCATGTGCTTAAAAAAGCTCTGCTAAGTAATAAAGTCCTGTGGCATGTGGCAAGAACATCTATAATAATGTAGGTTTTTAATCTTCAACAACAACAATTGTAAGCATTTTTTTTTATTTTTTTTCATTTTTGCAATTCTAAGTAGGCTTACAAAAAAAGTAATGTGCTTTTTACATCCTTCTCTAAAGTGTCCTTGAAAGGACTTTTTACTTGCATTTGTATTGTATTGAATTTATGCACATTGCAGATACGAACATTAGAACATGACAAATTGAAATTGATTAACTTGCACAGTAAATAAAGCTTTTTTTTTGGAATTTAAAAATAAACAAGTTTTATTTTTAAATTTTAATCTACATTTAATATTTGTTTTGTATTTAAAAATAAGTATGTGATAAAAAATTTAAATTTATATAATATTAAAGTACAAAGTTAAATTTAAATTATATTTGTGATATAACTTTTTAAATTTTCTTATATAATTTTTTTTATTATAATTTTTGAAGTTAAAATATTTCTTATGTGAAAAAAAATTTAGAAAATGAAAAAGGATACTTAAATCAAATATTAAAATTTTTAATTTCTACATTATATTAAAAAAAAATGAATTATTAACATTGAAATCAGTTGATTTAAAAAAAAAATAGTTTTAAAGCTGTTTACATATTAATTAATAATCTTAAATTTAATATGCCGTCGTAAACGTTCGTTACAAATTTAAATTTATGTCAACAATGATTTTCGTTTTTGTTGCATTTTTGGAAGTTAAACATTTTTTACAAGAAATTATTCTAAAAATGCAAAGGCAACGGCAAAAACGGTTTGAATATAAACCGTTGATATATTGTAATTTTAAAATCTGAAAATTCCGCATCCATGTTATATATGTAAGTGCATTATTAATTAGAAACATATACCACTTATAAGCTCACGTTTTCTTATGGAAATTAAAATTGCTAAATTTGTATAACAAATTTGATATACTAATAATTAAAAGTATGAATCAACAGATAAGGAAAAATATTATTTTTTGTAATATTAGGATGCCATTTTTTTTTTTGTATGAAAATATTTTATTTCTATGGCAAACTTCTTAATACCCTCCCGTTTTCTTTAGGTTTTTGGAGATTTTATTTACGGCGTAATTAAATATTGAAAAATAGTCAAAATTTTTATAGAGTTGCCTTGATTTAATATTATCCAAATAACAATGGAATGCACCAAAAAATTCACATTGATGTATATTTTTTATTGGCTATCGAATAAAAAATTTTATTTTGAAAAACTTGCCAAACATGTTTAGAAATATTTTATTTTTTAAAAAAGTGGATTTATCCCAAATCTGGCCACATTTTTTATACCCTCCACTCTAGTGATAAGTTTGTCATTCCGTTTGTAACACCTCGAAATATCGGTCTAGGACCCCACAAAGTTTATTCATGATCCTCGATCCATTTTAAGTCGATCTAGCGATGTCCGTCCTTCTGTCTGTCTGGCTGAATGCATGTCCGTCTGTTAAAAACACGCTAACTTTCGAAAGACTAATTCTACACTCAACGAAAAAGCTTCATTATATTTATAAAAACTGTCATAAATATAATAAAAATCTTCATTAAAGTTCGTCCAATATAATAGTTTCATAAATACAATGAAAGGGTTCCATAATTGTTTATAGGGTCAATATTTATGAAATTGTTCCTTATATTTACATTTCATAAATACTATGAAATGTTTGATTAATACGATGAAACATTTCACAGATCTAATTTATTTTTTCTTAAATATTTGATCATATTAGGAAACAATTTCATAGTATTTATGAACCACTTCATTGGTAGTTCCATAATTATAATGAAATACTTAAAAAAATTATATAATTTTTATGAAATGTTTCATAGTATCTATAAAACATTTCATAATATTTATGAAACAGTAATATTGGACGAACTTTACTGACAAGTTTCATTATAATTATGAAAAGGTTTCATAGTATCTATGTAATGTTTCATTATTAAGCAAATGCATTTTTTTTAGAAATAAAATTTATGATATTTACATTGGAAGAACTAAATTAAAGAATTAAAATTTTAAAAATCGTCTTCAGAAGCTATAATTGTTTTGCCTCAATTTCTTAATCTATTATAAAAATCTCATATTACACATTTATGATTTTTATACCCTACACCACTCTGCGGTACAGGGTGTAATGAGTTTTTACTGATGTTTGCAACTACCCGAAATATTGGTCCTAGACCTACCTTTAAGCATACCGATCGACTCAGATTTACTTTATGAGTCGATTTAGCGATGTGCGTCTGTCCATCTATCGGCTTAAGCATCTATCATTCCATGTTAAGACCTAGTCTCCATACATTGGATTCGGCTTATGTGACTCTAATAACCGTATTATAATATATATCGCTTTGAAATTTAGCAGGTAATCAAGTTTTGTGTGCACGAATCATCGTTCCAAATTTCAAAGGAATCGAGTCAGTCCCTCTGGTAGTCCCCATACAAAACACACTCCCGAAATTAACATAATTCCCTCAAAATTCATAGAAATGGAAACATTTGCAAAAAATTTTATTTTTAGGTGTTAAAAGTATACTTTGGTAACCTTATCAAATCGGAGTATAATTGGACCTTTTTTGGACTTAGTCCGAACATAAAAATTTTGCCCGATGTTCAGATAAATAGGTCTACTGACAAAAAAAATAAACCAATTCCACTAAAATTTGATCTGTGTGTGTTTTCTACAATTAAAACAGATCTAACAAAAGACAGATCCAATCGGTGCATGTTTGGACTTGGAACCCATTTTCCGAAAAACATGTGACCGACTATAGCTTTCTTACTTGTTTTTTATGAAATCATGAAATATTCTGAAGTGCATTTCATAGACATTTTTCATAAAACTTCATTATATTTATGAAGGTTACATAAATTTAATGAAATTTTATGACAAAAAATATTTACAAAACCATGTCATAAATATTATGATGCATTTTCCTTTAAGTGTAGCAAATGAGTAAATTTCAGCAACAGCTTTTCGCGATTTTGCGAGATAAAAAACGGAATAACTTTTAAAAGACAATGCATAGGTTGCTAAAGCTTGGCATATACATATATTTGTCCTTCCCCTATTTGGTGTTGAATTTCAGGCGGTCTAGTGGTTTAAAAGCTATAAGCATAATCGTGAATTTCAAATACATTCACGTTTTGAAAAATCGTTAAACCAGTCATAAAAAAGTGAGAAAGCAAAGAAAAAAAATATTTTTGAACCCCTCTAATGTTGCCTTTTCAATAAATGTGCATAAATGTGGCAACGATTTGTTATTTCATATTTTGGAATATTTTGGTAAAAATGCATATTTTAATTCAGCAAAAACGCATATTTGCATCTGTAAAATGATTATTTTTGCATATTTCTGCATAAATAAGAATAAAAACACAAATTTAAATTAATTACCCGAGTAAAAAAATATTTGGGGCTACAGATACATAATTATTTAAACACTTCTGATGTAATTTTTTACCCAAAAAAATTAATTTTTTCTCAAAAACTTTTAAATAACATTTTACAATATAGTGATATGAATAACCCTAATGTGGTTATTACATTCACAACAACAAAAAACATATTGTTGTAGTCCAATGGACTATCGTATGTAAAATTTTTTTAAATATTTTTGTTAGTTATTGACAAATCGTTTGTGCACAAACGATTTGTCATTAGACTCGTTTGCTACTTTGTAGTAAATCGTTTCTATTTTTGCTTAATAATCTTGACAATGGAATCTTGACAAATTCCGAAACACGTGTCGATTAAGTCTTGCAAAAATGACCAACATAAATAAATTTAAAACAAAAAAATAATTTTCTTGAAAATTATGCTATGAGAATATCATGGTTTTAATTAGTAAAGAAAATAATGACCTCGAGCCAGAATAAACATCCTCAAAATATTTTACAATATATTTTGTCCCCGTTGATCTGCAGCCGAACTGAAGAATTTTTAATTTTGATCACTCAAAATAATTCTACAGTAAAAGGTTTAGTAAGTGATTTTGTACCAAAATCTACTAATTATTTACTAATTTTAGTATCTTCAAAGTACTAAAATTAGTAATTTTTATTGATTTTCAATAATTTTAGTAAAAAAATTTAGTATTGGTTACCAATTTCTGCACTAGGTCCTTTTGAACTAAAATTTAGTTAAATTTTTAGTATTAAATACCCACGTTTTTTTGGGTGTAGTTTATATGAAGAATTTTCTGATTCCAGAACCAATCTCTCAAATTCATTGAAAATCTAGAGGGGGTTTTCTTTTTGTGTATGGCCAAAAAAGTGCAATTCTGAGAAAAAAAATGGAAATATGAAGTTTTTTGATACAAATCGATTGTAGAAAAAAGTTTCACTCTAATAAAATAGTAGTAAAAATACAAAAAAAAACGTTACTCGTGTCATAGTTATATGGCTTTCAGAAATAGATATTAGCCAGACACATTTATAGACTCGTGTTAGAAAAATTTAAACGTAAACAGACTTATTGACTGCTGACAAATTTTTATAACTATTATTTTTTTTTTTCCTGTTAAAAGTTATAAAATTTTTAAAAATATACAAAGTAGTTAATTTTATTAATGGCGGAAGTTTTATGTCTTAACAACAATATGCAAAAAAAAATAAAAATCGTTTGCGAAATGAAAACTCGTGTTAGCAATTAATTACGGTCTGATGGTAATTTTTTTTTTATTTATTTATAGTGTTTTACTTTTTTTGGTTTGTTTTTTATTTCGTATTGTGTGAATTTTTAAAATATAATTTATATACTTGCGCCCGTTGTTTTTACAATGACATTCATTCCATTCCATTCGTTCATTCATGAATATTATAAAATAAACAAAAAACGATAAAATGAAAAAAATAAACTAAAACACTATACATGTATTTCCACAGAATTCAAAAAATAAAAAATAAAAATTTGTATAATAACAATTAGTAAGCGTAACGAGTCCAGGGTCATTTAAGTTGACTCGTGTAAAACTAATAGAAAAACAGAACAGACATGACTGTAACCAAATGTTATTTTTTTTTTCTATTGAAATTTTATTTAAATGTTCTATTTTGCTTTTTATTCATTTGTTTGTGTTGTTTTCTAAAGATTTTTTTTTTTTTATAAAATATTTTCATGAATGATTTAAAAGAATATCCCAGCAAAACTTTGGTAATGGGTAGTGATTATATAACACATTACCAGGTAATGTATATACCTTATTTGTAGCATTATTTTAGGATGTCTTACCAAACATTTGTTCTACAACGTGTTATTTTAAAGTAAAAAATAATGCATTACAAATAATTTGCTACGTAATGCATGATTATTGGAAAAATGTATTTCATATTTATTATTTCTAAACATTATATCATGGATGATTTATATTTGGTTACATTATGTATTATTTGAAAGTTTGAAATAATGCATTATTTATAATTAAATGCATAATGCATTACAATAACTTAAAAAATAATTATTTTATAAAAAATGCATAAGTTTAAACTAGAGATCGGCTCACGACAAGAAATTTCTAACGACACACACTCACTAGCATATTATATCTACTTACACTCACTTACAATCACGTGAGTAAATTTAATACAAAATTACTTTTTCACTACTCGTAACACCTTATGTATTACGTTCTGGTATGCTATATTATATACCTTACTCGTAACCTATAAAATATCATATATTTTACACCTTACTCGTATTCTTTGTTATAAATTTATGACTTATTTTATACCTTACTGGTATTCTATGTGATAATGTGGATGCATTACTTTGAGTCTCATCGCCTGTTAAAATCATCAATGCTGCAATGTATAAAATAAGAGATCATATACCTTATTTTATACCTTATTTGGTAATCTAAGTTTTGCTGGGATGGTTAAAAAAACACAAAAAAATATACGTTAGAAGTGAATTTTAATAAAAGCGTTGGGCTGTAACTACAAAAACTTTATATATAAGGCATTCCACAGCAAATATCTTCCGAAAAAACAAATATCCCATGAATCCCTATATAAAGCTAAGAAACTAAGAAAATTGCGTTTTTGGTTTTGGCGGTGTGGCTAAATATTGGAAAAATGGTAAATTGCCTTGATTAAATATTTATCAAACTTAAACGGAGTGCACCACAAAGCCAAAAATTTTAAATTCTGTATATTTTTTTATGGGCTATTGACCAAAATTTTTTTTTTAATTAAAAAACAAAAAAAAAGTGGCCGAATTTTTATTAAATTGACTTTTTTCAAAAACTAAAAATTTTAGAACGTTCAGAAATTTTTAGTTTTTAAAACAAATTAAATTACTAGTGCCCCCCATTTCCCGGTTCTCGGTATTCCCGGGAATACCGGTATTCCCGGGTCTGGAACCGGTTTCCCGGTTCTAGATATATTCCCGGGAATACCGGTATTCCCGGTTCTGATCCTGGTACCGGTTCTCAAAAACCAAAAAAATACTATACCATAAAATATTTAAATTACACTATTTAGTCAGTATTTCAGTAATATTTAGTTTTGTTTGTAAAATTATTTAAAAATCTTGTAACTATTTTTTCTTAAATTAAAAAAATAAAATGGAAATGGTGTTTTTCACATGTTTTGTATTGTTTTTGGTAAAAGCTAAGAAAATATTTTAATTATACAAAATTTTACAAAATATTAATACCGGTAGTCCCGGGAATACCGTCAGAACCGGAACCGAGAATACCGGTATTCCCGGGAATACCGGGAATGAATTAAGAACCGGGAAACCGGTACCATTTCCCGGTAATACCGAGAACCAGGAATACCGGTATTCCCGGTACTACGGTACTGACCGTAGGCACTATAAATTACCAAAAGCCCGGACACTTTTGTTTTGTAATTTAGATGTTTGTCTATACACACAAAAAAATTCAGAAGTACGTTTTTCTTTTTTTCGAGAATATCGCATTTGAATGTTGAATATCATAGCAATTTTGTAATTTCTTGTTTTATCATGGCGTATGAGTAATAAATATTTGCGAAACCAAGGAATAACTCATACGCTATATTGACACGAAAATTACAAAGGTATAATGAAATTTAACCCATTACTGCCTGCTCATAGATCGGCTCGTACGATTTTGATGAAATTTTGATATGTGTGACTGGAAGACCACAGAAGTTGATAGAAAAAATAAAAAAAAATTACCTCAGCTCCGACCTGAGATATGACATGGGTATTAGGCCGTCTAATTTTTTAATTTTATTTTATGTTTGAGCTGAAAGGGGTCCAAAAAGTTTCTATTGGGTGTAAAAATAACTCCAATAAATTTTCGTGAAAAAAAAAAATCTTGTTAAATGTTCACATTTAGCCCAATCTCATCTCTTTTTTATGAAAGATTAATTAGCCCGATAGCTTTCATCTGGCCCGCGCTAAATTTTTTTAAGTATCAACACTTTTTTGGGTATTTAAATACCCATTAGGCAGGAATGGGTTAATATTCAAATGCGATTTTCTCGTAAAACAAAAACGAAAAACGCTCTTCTGAATTTTTTTGTGTAGATAGACAAACATCTAAACTTAAAAAAATAAAAAATTAAAAAAAAACAAGTGAGAGTGTTAAATTCGGCTGTGCCGAATCTTTTATACCTTCCAATATGTAAAAAAATTAAAAAAAAATATACCTTTCTCTTTGCGGTATATGTTTGTAAGTTCATTTTATTCTGCTTTGTGCACTAAAGTATAATAATATTATTATTTTAATAATTTTTTTCACGCCCTTAAAAGGGGGCTGGTCGAAAAAAGCGAAATTTTTTAGTCCCCTGGACTGTGAACTTCTGCAAGGATAAAAATGTTTAACAAAAATACAAAAAATTAATAAAAAGTTGCTGTTTTTCTGAGGTTGGCTTCATGGGGTAACTTTTTCCCCCTAGACTGATTTCGCCCATTTTCGAACTTAACCTACCTAGGACTATAGGACATATTCCGGCCAAACTTGAGGAATCTAGCGCTCTTTTATTTTGGACTGTACCGTGTTAACTACAGACGGACGGACATAGCTACAATGTCTTAGAATCGATCACTGATCAATAATATACATATATACTTTATGGGGTCCCTGACCGATATTTCAATGCGTTACACACGGAATAACAAAGTGAGTATACATAGTTGGAGGGTATAAAAAGTGGCCGGTTGTTAAATAAATTGACTTTTTTACCAAATTGAAAATTGCAGAACGGGCTCTGAAAATTTTCCAAAAAAAAATTTATCAAAAATGTAAATTTTTGGGATGTGCAGCATTAAATTTGATAAATATTTAATCAAGGCAACTCCACACAAATTTGACAATTTTTTTAATTTTTAAGATACGCTAAGCAAAAGTTTTTAAAAATTCAAAAACCAAAAACCCAATTTTCTTAGTTTCATATAGGGCTATCAATACAACCTATTAAGAAATTTATGGGACACATGTTTTGTTTTCGTTGGGCATTTGGTGTGGAATACCTTATATATATGAGGCATTAATAGGCCTGTATGAAACTAAGAAAATTGCATTTTTGGTTTTTCAATTCTTAAATATATTAAATTAAAATGGAATGCACCATTATCTCAAAAATTTGCATTCTTGAAAAATTTTTTATTGGCTATCGATTAAAAATTTTTATTTTGAAAAATTTTCAGAACCCGTTCTGAAATTTCCCAGTTTAAAAAAGTGAATTTATCAAAAATCAGTCCACTTTTTTTGTATTTTTTTTTTAAGTTTAGATGTTAGATATCCACACAAAAAAAATCAGACACGCGTTTTTCGTTTTTTTTTTTCGAGAAACTCTCATTTGAATATTTAATTTCATAACAATTTTGTAATTTGCTTGAATTTTCTTGTTTCAACATAGCAGATGAGTATTAAATATTTGCATAAATGTTACTCATACGCTGTGTTGAAACAAGAAATTACAAGAAAACTACAAAACTATCATGAAATTTAATTTCAAATTCGATTTTCTCGACAACAAAGAAAAAACGGTTTTTTAAATTAAAAAAAAAAATTTAAAAAAAGTGGCCGGATTTTTAATAGAATAATAAAATTTAAAAAATTTTACCAAATTAACAGGTTCTGAAAATCTTTAAAAAATTTAATCAATACGCAAAAAAAATTACCAAAATTTTTTGTAAGAAATTAATTTATTTATTGAATTTTTAACATATAATTACAATTACAAATCATATACTAAATTAACCTAACCGAGATGGGTGACAATGACCATTGTCTCGTTGTAGCGGAACTGACCAAGACCTCTGGTGGGAATCGAACCCACTACCCCCAGACTCATAGGCTAGCACGCTACCAACTAGCCTACTATGGCGCCTGTAAGTAATTAATATTTGTTGAGAAAATATCCTAATAAAGTAAAGTTAACATAAGTTCTTGAATATGAAAATGACCTCGAGTTAGAATGAACTCTTTTTCGATATGCAATTAACAGTCGATTAAGGCTGGATTACTCAATGCTCCGTTATAAAATAACTCTCCGCTAAATTTAACTTTTTCATACAAATTTTGACATAAGGCTCCGTTAAATCGGCAATTAGCAGCTAATTTTTCATTGAGTAATCCGCCCTAAGTAGTACATTTTTTGTAATAAAAATAAAAATGAAAGACTTAATAACCCAACTCGTAGTACAAGAGAAATTATTTTCCATAAGAAGCAAAACAAAAACAAACGCATTTAACATTTGCCGACGGCGAAACAATACAAAATCGAGATCTGCTTTCATTATATTTGGGTGTAATGCTGGTAGAATATCGAAATCAAAGATTTGTGTTATTCCTTTTTCACTGTTGAACACATTTCTAATATGTATATTTGATGTTTGGACACCAACAGTACAACCTAATTTTCTAAAGAATTCTGATGATGGGGAATTTGAAAATTACCTGAAACGATCGTCAATTCGTTTCTAAAAATTTCCAAATATTTTGAAAGCAGAAACTTTATTAATATTTGTTAAGAGAACATCCTAATAAATAAAGTAGAGTTAACATAAGTACTTGTTATGTTAATTTATAAAGGGAAACATGAAAATGACCTCGAACTAGAATAAATTATTTTCATTGCACAACTAAAAGTTTGAATTAATGACTAATTTTTATTATTTTTAATAAAAATTAAATAAACTTGATGCAAAAAAAAATTTTTTTCGCTATTATTGTGATTTGTAGCCTGTCGTCAACTTTATAATTCATCGTTATTATTTATTTTTTGTTTTATTTTTATAAAACTCTTACAATTTCTGATAAACAAAAAGAAAGTACCCGAGTAATAATTAGTTTTTTTTTATATATCATTATTTGTTTGTCGTTGATTGCTTTTTTTCTTGTTAAATTTTCATATACACGTGCTACCGCAAACCGTACACCTCGCTCGTCAAACGGTCTATCTGTTAGATTTAGCGACCCTCGTTTTAAACTTATACTCAAACAATAACAACAACAAACAAACAAAAGTAGCAGCACGGAATAAATAAAATCCAATCGAATTAAATTTACTGCAAAATAAAACAAGTAGAAAAATTAAATTCGACTTGGCCGAATACGTAAATACCCTACACGATGCCATTTTGAAGTGTTAGTAAATTTTGTATGGTGAAAAAAAAATTGTTTAAACAAATTAGAAGTAAATCGGAAAATCCATGGGACCACAGCTTGATCGCTGTCGATCGGATTAAAAAAAAAATTAACATTTCGCCGGCAAAATCCGATTTTCGGAGGAGGTGGTCTTTCAGAGGGCACCCACCGATTGTCCTGAAAATTGCATATAGGAATGAGGGGAGAAAAGTAAGAAAACTAATTTAAGAAGGGTTGCCAACTTATGATAAATATAAAAATAGTTTTGTATAAAATTAAGAAA
Source organism: Pegoplata infirma (assembly GCA_963921195.1). Lineage (NCBI taxonomy): Eukaryota > Metazoa > Arthropoda > Insecta > Diptera > Anthomyiidae > Pegoplata > Pegoplata infirma. Next base: position 5,824,111 of record OY992536.1, on the reverse strand, counting down.
AAATACAGAAATAATTAGAATTAGATTTTAGAAGATATTAAAGAATAGAAAGAATAGAATGCTTATAAAAAATTAAAATATAATAATTCGGAGGAAAAAATAGAAATTAAAAAAAAAAAAAAAACAAAAAATATATTAGAAAAATTTGGGAAACTCTAGAGCTATAATTCGATGAGTTACCAACGATATGAAAAACTAATATCTATTAAAAAGTGGAATGTATAAAAACTAATACAACTACAAACAAGTTTTATACAATGTATTAAGCCGTATGTATGAACCCACATGCACAATAGAAATTTTTTTATTTACTCAAAAACACGAGTATTGAAATATAGAATGGCAATTTTAGCTGGCAAAAAAAAAAAAAACTGTCTGCGTGATGTTACTTGTCAATTATTGTATTTCTTTTGTTTTGCCGTCGGCAAAGGTTGTTGTTTTGATTTATTTTTTTGTAAAAAAAATAAAAATATTTTTTATGGTCTAAAGGGGGGGTCGACTCTTTGATCATGAATCAGATTTGAAAGCAAATAGTGTAAGAAAACGTCTTTGTCATTACAAGTAATGGATTTTTTTTTTTTATAAATAATTTCTAATATTATTAATTAATTAAATTTCTTTTTGTATTAATAAGATGTGGGCATGAATCATTTTTAAACTAGCGATCATTTGTTAAAATAAAAATAACAAAGTTCTAAAGAATTTAGTAGAATAAGTTTGTGGAGTAAAATATAGAGTTTTACGTCAGGTTTCTAAGAACAAAATGTTTTGTGAAAATTTTTAAAAATTAAAAATATTTCTGGTTCTTAACAAAAAACGCTATAAGAAAAAGACAATTTTACAATTCACATATGAGGCATTCCACACCAAATGTCCAGCTTCAGAAAAACATGTGTCGCGTAAATTTCTGAATAGGTTGTTTGGATTGCCCTATATGGAACTAAGAAAATTGCGTTTTTGGTTTTTCTAATTTTAAAAAACTGGGCTTAGAAGGCATGGTCAAATATTGGAAAAATGGTCAAATTTGTGGGGAGTTGCCTTGATTAAATATTTATCACATTAAAACGGAATGCACCACAATCTTAAAATTTACATTCTTATACTATAGTTTTGTATAGGCTTTCGAATAAAAATTTTTTCTTTGGAAAATTTTCAGAACCCGTTCTGAAATTTTCCATTTTTTAAAAAAGTCAATTTATCAAAAATCCGGCCACTTTTTTTTTCTTTTTTTAAAATTTTTTTTTAAACTTTAGATGTTTGTCCATCCACACAAAAAAAAAATCAGAAAAACATTTTTCGCTTTTTTTGAGGAAATCGCATTTGAATTTTAAATTTTATAACAATTTTGTAATTTGCTTGTATTTTCTTGTTTTAACGTTGCGAATGAGCAATATTAATTGCATGAATATTACTCATTCGCAACGTTAATACAAGAAAATACAAGCAAATTACAAAATTGTTATGAAATTTAAAATTCAAATGCGATTTTCTTGAAAAAAAACGAAAAATGTTTTTCTGATTTTTTTTGTGTGGATGGACAAACATCTAAACTAAAAAAAAAAAAAGTGGCCGGATTTTTGATAAATTGACTTTTTTTAAAAAATGGAAAATTTCAGAACAGGTTCTGAAAATAAAAAAAAAAAATTTATTCGATAGCCCATACAAAACTATATAAGACTGTAAATTTTTAAGATTATGGTGCATTCCGTTTTAATGTGATAAATATTTAATCAAGGCAACTCGCCACAAATTTGACCATTTTTCCAACATTTAACCACGCCTCCTAAGCCCAGTTTTTGAAAAATTGAAAAACCAAAAAACCAAATTTATAAGTTCCATATAGGGCTATCCATACAAGCTATTCAGAAGTTTACGGTACACGTGTTATTTTTCGCTGGACATTTGGTGTGGAATGCCTCATATGTGGTGCAATGGGGCGTATGAAAATGTTGCATATAATCTAATTATTTTTCTAAATTACCCCATTTATAATTGAGCTAAACTAATTTGCTGTTAATTACACAGGCCAACAAATTTTTAACCCTTGGATCGGAGTATACTTTTGTAAAGGTTTGAGCTGCGCTGAATCCGAATCTGATCCCAGTTCAGGTTTAAAAAAAAACTCTGTCAAAAAAATCTGTAAAATAACTTTTAATTTGAATTGGCAATCATTTAGCAGATGTTTCTGCTAAAATTGATATTTTCAGTTAAATTTCTTGCATTTTTACTGCTGAATTTCAAAATATTTTTGTGAAGATTTTTTGCAGACTATTTTGTTATTTTACAAAAACAGTCTGTTCGCATTTTATTTTTTTTTTTTATAATTTTCTAAGTTTTTTTAAGATATAATTTTTTTTTTTAGATTTTTGTGAAATTTTAAAATTTCAAAACAAAAAATGATCAAAATTACAAAAAACAAGTGAGAGTGTTAAATTCGGCTGTGCCGAATCTTTTATACCCTCCAAAATGTAAAAAAAAATTAAAAACAAAAATTTGTCAGTGGCGTTTATTTTTTTTTTTTTTTTGGGGGGGGGGTTAATAGGGTCAGTGGGGGACGTTGAAAGCACCTTCCCATCGCGATAAATATACCAACTGTTTCATTTACTTAACAAAAATACAAAAAAAAAAAAACATGCACTTGAAAATTATGTAAGTTACTACATGTTAGTTGTTTGTATATTTTACAGTAGTTAGTTATTTTCAACTACAAAGTCAGTTGTTTTTGTATGAAAAATATCAAACAACTATTTCTGTTAGTTATTTTAAGTACTTTTTTTGAATAAATAACAAAAAAGTACTGTGATGTAGTAACAGTTATTTAAAGTAGTTAATTTTATTTTTTTTTACCTAAAAAATAAAAATAAATTTTCGTTTTTTTTATTTTTCACAACTTTAAAAAAAAAAAAAAAAAAAAACCTAAGAAAAAATATGGTCTTCAATTTTTTTTCTGAAAAATTTTTTGAAAAAAATAAATTATTTATAGATTTTTTGTTTTTACTAAATTTTAGTTCTTTTGACCACAAATGTAAGTAGTTTTTACTACACAAGTCAGTTGTTTTTTGTCAGTTAAAATAACTTACATTGTTAGTTGATTTAACTGAAAAAGTAGTTGACCCCAAAACAACTTACAAAGTAGTTATTTTAACTGACATTTTCAGTTGATTTTACTAACATAATTTTTTGAGTGTGTAAAAAAGTGTATTTTTTTAGAGGTTGGTTTAGTTCTCCAAGGGGGAACTTTTTTCCCCCTGGTCCGATTTGGCCAATTTCCGAACTTAACCTGCCTAGGAACATAAGACATATTTGTGCCAAACTTGAAGGTTCTATCTATTCTATTTTATACTGCATCGTGTCAACTAAAGACGGACGGACGGATAGACAGACGGACGGATGGACGGACGGACATCGCTAAAATGTCTTAGAATCGACCGATATTTCGGAATGACAAAGTGAGTATACCCCCATACTGTAGTTGGAGGGTATAAAAATTTTAATCTGATAATTTTAATATAGGAAGAACGATTCAGAAATATGTCTCAAGTCCGAGGATTTTTCTGACGATGAAAAAAAATCAGATTTTTTTTTTGTATTTTTTTACTTTTTTTTTTTATTCACCTTATTTATTTATATTCACCTCTGTTGTTCAACTTGACAAAGTAAAAATACCCAATTTATTGTAGGAGTCCAGTTTTCTATTATAAATCGGGTTAAATTCAACAAATTTTGATTAATGTGTATAATGTCTCGAATATGGCGAAACCAGGGTGGTTTTAAAATTTAAGCTAAGATATCTCGAAAACCTGATGTGATAAGCGAAATTCAGATGTCTGATTCGAATTCAACGTAGCTCAAACCTTTACAAAAAGTATACTCTAGTCCCAGGGTTTCGACTTTTAGCAAATTTTGTAGAGTTGTGTCGTTCACGAACGAACTAGTTCAATTGAACTATTCACTTAACTGAGCGGTTTATCTAGTTCGTTCATTTCAGCTCTTTTAGGTCTTTTCGTTCATTCAGCTCAATTGAATTTTGATCTTTCAGTTCGGTCGTTCAATTTTTTTTTGTTAATTTTGTCATTAGGCGTTAGTTATTTCTCCTCTTTTGGCACGCTTTCTCATCATTTATGTTTTTTTTTTTTAATTTTATATATTTATTTTTGTTTTCTTTTTTTAATGTTTTTATTCAACATTTTTGTATTTTTTTAACGAAAACCAAAACAACAGACATGATCGAAATGATTCGATCACCGATTTGAACTAGATGAACGACCAACAGACATGATCAAAATGATTCGTTCACAAACTGTTGAACGAAAAAGCCAAAAGAGCGATTGAACTAGATGAACGAACTAGGTCTTTTATCAGAAATGAACGAGAATGAGCGCTCACTCCATTGAACGATTAAGCACAAGTCTAAAATTTTGTCAGCCTGTGTTATCTCTATGATTATCAATCAGTTAAGCTATAAAATATTATTAAACGTTAATTTTCCGCGAAATGTTTATACGTTATTATTTGAAATTTACCATGAAATATTTATTAAAAATCACGTTTAATTAACTATTTGAGAAATACTTGAATTGCAGGGTTATATTATTTTAACCAAATATAGAATTTGTTATTACAATATAACCAATGCACGCGCCATACATCATCATCATCATCGTGAAACAGTATTTGCAATATCATTTATTATTATTTTTATTTGTAATAATTTTTTATAAGTGATGAATAAGTGTTTGGTAATGTTTAGTAAGGGTATTCACGTTAAAAAATATTACGAAATAAATAAAAATGGGAATCACAGGAAATACTTAAGTTTTTTATTATTTTTTTTAATTTATTAACCTTCATATTGATGAAATTCAAGTTCATTATTATGAATTTTCAGTTGTGAATTCCCCTATTAAATAAAAAATTACAAAAAAATTAAAAAAAAAAACTGATTGTAGTAATGTCAATAAACTTAGTGTTCTGTTTTTCCGTATCCAATTATTATGGTATTTTTTTTTTTTTTTGTTAAATATGAAATTATATATTTCACCACATGCTTTTTTATCGTATTAATATAAATGTTTCTCGGTTGTTGTTTTTTTCGTGTTCTATTATTTTGCAAATAAAAACATGTGAGCTGAGCCGTACTCTTGAAAATGTTATCAAGTTTCCATGAAATGAAAAATGTGTTTAATTTTTTTTAATAAACTATTTTATTTGCTAATGTAGGAAAAGTATCAAATTTCTTATAGAACAGTTATATTTTAGATACATCAAGGGCTTATATTCAAAACATGCGATCTTGAAAAAATAATAATTTTAAAGGAAATAATTTATTTTCGACTGTGATTTGTTTTAAAAATGATAACGCTACTTTCGAACAGAATCTGTCATTAGAAAAATTTTAGCAAATTTCCTTTCCGATATATAGACCTTTTTAATTTTTCACATTTTTTTGTGCACATACACATACACTCCAACTACAGTAAATTGGAATACTCACTATACCAATCTTAAAAAAATACTTAAAATTTTGAAAGGATGACATTTTGAAAAAAAAAATTTATTGGTTGCAAATGAAAGAGGAGAATCTTCGCTAACTTTTATTTTTTTTTTTATTTTGCCATATCAGGAAAAGGGATGTTAATAATGTACTTTCAAAAATTTATCAGAATATTTTGTTAAAAAATTGAAATTATATTAATGGACAAAATTTTGAAAGGACATTACTTACCTCCTTTTTCCTGAAATGTCAAAATAATAAAATGGGAAATTTATAGGAAATCCTCTTCTTTAATTTGCCATCACTAGTGGCATCCTAGGACAAGTACAAATATTTAAAAAAATATTAACAAATTAATCTTCTAAAACTTTGGAGTCCTTTTAAAAAGAAACAGGATCACTAAATGAAAAACTGTAAATGCAGTTTTACTACATTTACTCTTTAGTTTCAAATGTATATTATTCAGTTCGTGTTTAACGAGTTGTTTCTTTTTGTCGGACGGTGTTATTGAACCATGATAGATTCTAAGACATTCTAGTGATGTCCGCCCGTTCGTCTGTAGCTAATACGACGAAGTCCAAAATAAAAAAGCTAAACTCAAGTTTGGCGAAAAATATATATTATGGCCCTAGGCAGGTTAAGTTCTCAAATTGGCAAAATCGCACCAAGGACATAAAAGTTCATCTTAATGAACTAAACCAACCTGTGAAAACACAAATTTTTTAGATTTTTTTTTGTATTTTTGTTGAACAAATGATACATTTTTAAGCTCACAGAAGTTCAAAGTCCTGCGCTTGGACTCAGGGGATTAGAAAATGTTGTTTTTTATCCCGCCCTCCTTTAAGGCCGTGGTTACAAAAGTTATTTAAATAATGATAAAATTATTTTACAGAAAAATTTTAATGCACAAAGCAGAATAAAACTAATTTCTTAACATATACCGCGAAGGGCAAAAAGTCCACAAAATTTAGAGCCCCCGCCCAAAACGCCGCTGTTAAATTTTTTAATTTATTCGTTTGACATATGTCCCGCTACAGAAAAACATGTGTCGCGTGAATTTCTGAATAGGTTGTATGAATAGCCCTACATGGAACTAAGAAAATTGCGTTTTTGGTTTTTCAATTTTTCAAAAACTGGGCTTAGGGGGAGTGGTAAAATATTGGAAAAATGGTAAAATTTGTGTCGAGTTGCCTTGTTTAAATATTTATCAAATTAAAACGGAATGCACTACTATATCAAAAGTTTACATTCTTGTATAGTTTTGTATAAGCTATCGACTAATTTTTTTTTTTTTTGGAAAATTTTCAGAATCTGTTCTAAAATTTTTAATTTTTTAAAAAAGTCAATTTATCAAAAATCCGACCACTTTTTTTTTAAATTAAAAGTTTAGATGTTTGTTTATCCACACAAAAAAATTCAGAAACGCGTTTTTGTTTTTTTTTTCGAGAAGATCGCATTTGAATTTTTGCTTGTATTTTTTTGTTTTAACATGGCGAATGAGTATTGAATATTTGCATAAATATTACTCATACGCTACGCTGAAACAAGAAAATACAAGCAAATTACTAAATTGCTGTGAAATTCTAACCTCAAATGCGATTTTCTCGAAAAAAAAACAAAAAACACATGTCTGAATTTTTTTATGTGAATAGACAAACATCTAAACTTTCAAAAAAATTAAAAAAAAAGTGGCCGGATTTTTGATAAATTGAATTTTTTTTAAAATGGAAAATTTCAGAACAAATTCTGAAAATTTTGATCGATAGCCCATACAAAACTATACAAGAATGTAAATTTTTGAGATTATGATGCATTCCGTTTTAATTTGATAAATATTTAAACAAGGAAACTCGGCACAAATTTGTCAATTTTTTCAATATTTGACCACGCCTCCTAAGCCTAGTTTTTGAAAAATTTAAAAACCTAAAACGCAATTTTCTTAGCTCCATAGAACCTATTCAGAAATGTACGGTACATATGTTTTCTTTCGCTGGACATTTGGTGTGGAATGCCTTATATTGGCAGTGCGGATGCTTCATCATGTAAGTAGTTGACATCATGTAAGAATTTTTAACACCGCTTATATTATGGGCGTGGCAGCAAAAATTGCAAGTAACACTACTCTACAAAAATCAATTATTTTTGGCACAGGCCAAAAATAATTTTCTAAAGTATTTTGGTCTCCTAAACACGAATCTGTAATCAGAAATTTTGTATCAAAACGCCTTCGAGATATAGACATTTTCATTTTTGTGGACCAAGACCTCAAAATCGACAAATTTTTTAATATTGGAAAAGTTTATGTTAAAGTAATTTATATTTTCTTCATTCGAATTCCCAATAAAATTACTTAAATTTTTCAAAAAGACCGGACAAGATACGATCAAGGATACCATCAGGACATTATAAGGAAATTCAAAATCTCCTTTTTTTAGTTATATCTCCTTTTTTTTTGTTATATCCTTATAACTATCCGAATTTTGCAAGAAATTTCGTATTCAAAGCAGATAAGGTAGACACTCCAGTAAAGGGAACCTGGGATTAAAATCCAAAATCCATTAATCTCCACTTAGCCTGTGTTTTTTTTTAGATTTTCTCATTGTACAACAAAAAGTATTATTTCTAAGAAATAATTAATATCGATGAACTCAAACCGAAAAAAATAAAACTTCAGTTCATTAATTTTTTTTATTGTTTAAAATCCTGATACCAAAACGATTTCGATGCCCTGAATCCAAATAAGACCTTTGAACTGGCATATCGATATTAGTTTTTGAGAAATCTGCACCAGACCGATTTGGATTTAAAAACAAGACCGGGATAATTATACAATTATATATGACAAGATTTAGTAACCGCATAGTAGACTTGTTTGTTTTTAACAGATTCATTGATCGAGAGGTGTCAAGGAGGAAAATTTACAGATTTTTTGTTTTTTTATATATCACATTGCCCCACACAAATCGACCCTTAAAAATAAAATTGCAACACCTTAAAATACGTGTACTTTATAAATTTTAGTTTCGAACAACTTATTTCCATTCCATGAAAACATTAAGAGCCCATTATAAGACCTCCCTTGTTTGTCGATATTATTCCTTAATCTTATTAACAACACTTTCTGCCTACCATATGACAATTAATTCTCAAAAAACAAAAAAAAAAAACCTATTTAACAGATTACACCTCCATACAAAATTTCCGTTTAAAAAATATTGTACTGCTGTTATCCTTGCCTCATCCCACATAGCAAACACAAACGAACAAACAAATAAATAATTTTTTTTTTTTAGCAACAAATGTTCATTTCAAAATTCTCTACGGGATGGTGAGAGATGAATGTGTATGTCCTATTCGACCTATATACGTCCTTGAGAACTTGCTAAACGAAATATATTTGTATAAAACGCTAAAATAATGTTAGAAATAAAGGAAAGAGAGCCTTGAAATGGAATAAAACAACAAATATTTCAAGTAAATGGAGAAAAAAAAGGTGTACAAAAAAATTGCAATGTCCTTACTCACACTGGTACATATTATGAGTAAAATAAATGTTGGAGGATGTTTTGCTCTCACTTGTTTTTCTTGGAATTTCATCTCTTTTTAAATATTAAATGCAAAGTCTACATAAACAAAAATGTGACTACGAGTGATTTGTTGTTGTATTTTGATATATTTTAAGGTTATGCGGAGGTTAAAGGTTACTTACTTTTAAAAAGCTAAACTGCAAACAAAAACCAAATGTCGTTTGTACAGGAAATAAAGCACAGGACGATAGAGATGTAGACAAAGATAGCACAATATTTAGAATAATTTGAAGAAAGAAACACTTTCTTAAAACAATTATTTTTTTTTTTTTTGTATTTTTTAATTCATTTCATTTGTATTTTCAAAAATATTTTTTAATTTTTTATTTTATTTTTTTAGATTTTCTTTAAATAAATCCACTGTATATTTGCTTTTAAAAATTTGGCACTTTATTTTTATTTTGTGGAATATTTGTATGCAACAATTCTTTCTTTTTTTTTTGTTTGTTATTTGTTGTCACTAATTTCTTTGTTTGTTTTATTACTTTGTTTTATAATTTATAGCTGTAATAATATTTTAACATACTTCCGGTTATCCGAGTGCCGAGTGTGCGTTATGTTTGAAAGCGTTAAATATAGTGATTCTCTAAATTATTTGCAGTTTACATTTAAAACCCACAATCAAATGTTTACAAAGCTTTTTAGAAACACAATCATATTAATGAAAAACTTATAGACAATGTTGCTGAGTGCATCAGTTGAGAAACATGTTGCTAGGGTTGTTTGTACGCTTGAAGAAATTGGTTAGTAATTTTAAAAGTTAAGCACAGCCACAGACCATAGACTCGACAGTAGAGTTTTACAACAAAAAATGGGAAAAAAACTAAGCGATTTTGGAAGAAAACTGGCTGGTTTTTAGCTGGTTTTAAGCTAATATGAAAACACTTTCTACGACTTAGGAGTGAGTAAAACAATAAAAACCGATCTGTCATCTATTTTTCTTATAGCGCGTTATATTAGTTTTCTCTTTCGAACCTAATTCATAGAATAATTTAAAAAAATTAGCCATATGGTTCAAGACAACTTTTTTGACACCTTTCACTTATGTATGTCGATTCTGTATTAGTCTGTGTCACAGCCCTCTTCAAGTTAGATTAGGTTTTGTTAAAATGGTGACGAAATCGGCTAATGACATTTCATTCCTCTTTATTTAGACATTTAAAAATCGATAACACGAAAATCCTAGCTGATCCTGTTCTCGAGTTATTGCGAAAATTGTATTTTTTACCTATTACCTTCACAAGGGCTTCCCAAAAAAAAAAAAAATCCAAACTTTTTTTTTGTGTGCATAAACTATAAGTTTTGACAATGCATTTGGGTAACATACAAAAAAATTGTTCTTAAATTTTCTATCATTTTTGAAAAACTGCCTTGTAACTTTTAAAATTTGTACTAAAGTCATTTAGTGTGTTATTCAACAAATGAGTACAAATTTAGTACAATTATTCGGTATTCGGCCAAAAATGTGGCCGAAGCAGTATATCGCTTTTGGGACTCTATTACTGGATTAACACGCTAGAATTTTTTCAAGCAGAGGCATGACATTTATTTGTCTAATTATATTATTTTATACATATGAGGCATTCCACACCAACAGTTCCACTACAGAAGAACCATGGTGGTTTCACTGGGATATCATTTGCAAAGTATTCTCTATTAAATTACAAAAATAAAATTTAAGATTTTGCAAAAAAGTGGGCCTTGTAGGCGTGGTCAAATATTGAAAATATCAAACTTTTTTGCCTGAGTATCTTTACTTCAATATTTATGCAAATTAAATGAAACACAGTGAAGCCTTTATAATAAAAGTTTTTAATATATTTTTGTATGGGCTATCGATTAAAAAAAAATATAAATTGGAAAATTTTCAGAAGAAGTTCTGAATTTTTTAAATTTAAACTTAAACTTTATTTATCAAAAAATATGCCGCCATTTTATCTTTTTTTTAATTTAAAAAAAAAGTTAAAGTGCTTTTCAATTTGTTCTGAAATTTTCAGAGATGTGTTGTGTCTTGTTTTCGAGAAATCAAATGTTAAAGATTGCACTACTCCAATTTTATACAATAATGGTGTATTTAACGTGTGCGTATGAGTAATATCAACACTTACAAAATATTTTAAATATCGATGGGAGCGTGAGTTAGTTTTTATTTACGATCACGCACGCTAATGAAAGAATAAAAAATAATTACGTACGCTATTTTATTTTACTCACGCTCAAGTAAACATCGTGACCGTGACATATTTTTCTCTAATCACGTGTGCGTGAATATGCGTGAGCAAAATAAAATATCGTGCGTGTCAAAATTTTTTTTTCATGAGCGTGCGTAATCGTTATTAAAAACTCATTCACGATCCCATCTCTATTTTAAATTTTGTAAAAGTGTTTTTATTACTCATACGCATACGTTATATACACCATTATAGTATAAAAGGCAAAACGCAACTCTGAAAATTTCAGAACAGATAAAAAAACGTTTTTAATTTTTTTTTTTAATTAAAAAAAAAAACAAGTAGAAAAGTTAAATTCGTCTTGACCGAATCTATGAATATCCTCCACAATGCTCTTTTTAAGTGATAGTAAATTTTCTAACGTGAAAAAAATAACATTTTTAATTAAAAATATTTTATTTGTGTAAAACAACTTTTTTTAGTAATTTTTGAAAAAAAAAAAATTATGTAAAATATTTTTGTGACTTACCAACGTTTTAAAACATGTTTAACGGGTTTTCAAACGTGAATTTGAGGTGAATCTAATTGGAAATTTACGGTTTTGCTAATAACTTTTGAACCACTGGACCGATTTGGCTGAAATTCAATACGAACCAGGCGTGGGAAACGATAAATATATATGCTATGCTTCAGCATCCTCAGAGTTGTCTTTCGAAAGTTAGCGTGTTTTTTATCTCATAAATTCAAGAAAAACCCTTGCCGAAATTCAGTCTTTTGCTCATAGCTGTAACGTTTGTAAAACGCAACGCGCCGCGTTGTCAAAATTTCAATACAATAATGTTGTAACAAAAACAAATTACATAGAAATTTTGACAACGCGTTGCGTTTTATAAAATTAGGGTGTAAGTGTGTGGCAATCGAAGGAGTGCTGATGATGGAAGGGTAGCATCTTCCGAAAGCTGTCGACATCTCCACTTAGCCTGTGTTGTCACTTGATTTTTTTCAGATTTTCTCATTGTACAACAATTATTATTTCTCAGAAATAATTAATATGGACTCAAACCGAACTAAATAAAAATTTAGTTATTTTTAAAATTGTTTACAAAAAGGTGCCAGGCCTGTATCGCTAAGTGAAGGTTATAAAAAAAAGACTTTTGAAGTTTTTACAGTGTACTAAATGTTTCTAAACATTGCCCACTTAGTATCACTCTATATCTGAGTCTCTCACCCTCAATTAACCAAATTTCCCATCTACAAAACTTGATGTCTTGTTGTGTGTGTGTATGTTTTTTTTTCTTGTTAATGCCGGTTAAAAAATGTGAATATTTTTTTTTTTTTTTCTCACCAAAGTTTTTTTTATGTTCAACAAAAAACAAAATTGAATAAATAAAAAAAATAAAAAAGAAACACAAAAGCATTTGCTATTGTTATGGCGGCGGTTTAATGTCCGTTGGTTGCTGCACGTGTGCGCCATTTAAACACCCGCTCATACACCTCAAACACTTTAAAGCTCTTCTTTCCTAGACTGAACGACCATAAAAATACATGTGAACTCATAAAATTGAAATTGAAATGGAAATTGATTGGGTTGGAGGTTTTAAGTAAACATACATACATACAAACATAAGTATCTACATAGAAAACATATGTATGCATATCTGATTAAGCAGTTTACGGCAAATATTAAGGAGAAGAAGAAAATGACACATGTTGAAAAAGATGATGTCTTTTTTTGAATATTTTTAGCAATTTTTAACACACATTAGTATTTAAAAAAACAAAACAAAAAACTTTTTGCCTTTAATTTTTTGAATAACAATTCTCGTGCTGCAAATGTCATTTGTTAAAATTAATGGATTGAGTAAGATTAACTAATTTATGGTTCCGTTAAAACTTTTGGCTAATTTTAAATAATTTGAAACGAAACTTTTAGCAAACAAATATTATGTCGTATTTTTTCTGTGTTTTATGATAAAACCTACGTACGTGACTTTTGACTCACACTCATGACAAGAATTTTCCAATCACTCACAATCCCATGAGTAAACCAAGGATAAATCACACTCACGCGCACTTACACAAGCTTGACTTATACTCACGAAACTTTTTTTATACAAAAAAAAAATTAAAATCTGACAAAATTTTCAACAAAATTTGAAGTTATGACAAATTTTACTTTTTCTTTGCTTTTTTCGGGAAGAACGGAAATATGTAGAGTAAATAAAAATTTTACTCACGCACAAACACGTGAGTAAAATTAAGTTTCAGTCACACTCACGCTTGAATCACGCACTAATCTGCTCATGTGCCCATCTCTAATATAAACTGAAAATGGCAAATGGATATGCCCATCTCTAATGTAAACTGAAAATGGCGAATGTTGGATACTTAATGAACTACTGGAACCACCGCTTATTATGGGAGGGATGTCCTGAAGTACACTCAAACAAATACTGCAAAATGACAAGAAAAGCTTGTTATTTTTATTTTTTGCTACCTCCTATTTGACGAGAATTCCTAGTAATTTTATAAGCTTTTTATACCCTCCACTCTAGTGATAGAGGGTATTCCGATTGTAACACCTCGAAATATTGGTCTAGGACCCCATAAAGTATATATATTTATGATCCTTGATCGACTTTAAGACGATCTTGTGATGTCCGTCCGTCTGTCTGTTGAAAACACGCTAACTTTTGAAAGACTTTACGGAGGCTCCTGAAGTTAGGCATATATGTTGGGTATTTACATGGTTAGGGGTATTGCAATTCAGCGAAATCGGTCTAGTGGTTCAAAAGTTTTGAGCAAAAGACTGAATTTCGGCAAGGTTTTTTCGTGAATTTACGAGATAAAAAACACGCTAACTTTCGAAAGGCAATTCTGAAGATGGTAAACCGTGGTAACTTTCGAAAGGCAATTCTGAAGATGGTAAACCGTGGCATATATATTTGTCGTTCCTCTGGCCTGGTTCAAATTGAATTTCAGCCAAATCGGGCGAGTGGTTCAAAAGTTATTAGCAAAACCGTGAACTTCAGATTGTTGAGTTGAGTTGAAGACTTGAGTTGTACAAGATTTGAGGAAAGCTAGGCGAGTCCATGGAGCTCAGACTTAAAATAGTATTGTACCAGGGGGCCCCCGTAGGCTAGTTGGTAGCGTGCTAGCCTTTCAACGTGGGGGTCGTGGGTTCGATTCCCACCACAACCCTTGTTTTTTTCGCTACAACGAGACGACGGTCATTGTTACCAGTTCCCGGTTAGGTGGAATTTATTAAAAATGAGTTGTAAATAAATAGAAAAGAATAAATAAAAATAATTGATCATGTGATCAAAAATATTATTATTATTATTTATAGTATTGTACCAAACCCAAGAAGGAAAGATTTGTAAAGAATGAGAGAAAGTTTAAAGAGAGTGAAAGGTCTTGCTCAGAACTTCTCAGTTGCTTTCACAAACCTGAGAAAGTCAGACAAGGGAAGTCCATGGAACATGTTCATTGACAAAATATCAGAGCCCATTATCCGCAGTCTTGTTCTTGAGAACGCTGGGCAACAACAGACTTAGTGTTCTGTTGTGTCCTCATTCTCAAGACAAGCTGCACAAAAAGAGTCTGATAAGACATCCAATCTCGTCATAAGACGAGCACAGGCATTGTGTCCCGTAATTAGGCCAGTAAGTTTGCGACAGTCTTTTCTACTCAGACTGAGTAAATAGTTTGCCACTTTCTTGTCTGGCCTTATTACAAAACATTTAGTATTCCTACATGTCAACTCATTGGACCATCTTCCATGAACATTTTATGTGAGAGTTTATCCAACGCATTATCCTTGACGTGGATATATACCAATCTGAGGCTCCGGATTGTGAGGAATTGTATCGGAGCCAATGTTTGCCAAAGAATCGGCAATCTCATTTTCCCATATTCCCTAATGACCCGGAACCCACAAGAGGCAGATGCTGTTCTCACATGAGACCTCATTGAGTCTGCGCCAGCACTCTTGGGCAATTTTAGACGTTGTGATTGGAGAAGCCAGTGCCTTGAGTGCAGCTTGACTGTCACTACAGATACCGATTTTCCTATCCCTCCATCTATTTTCAATTACACCGCTCAACAGTCATTTTCCGGTTTGAATTCTGGTGATCAATTTTAGTAGACTTTGATCTCCTGATTCCAAATCTGTACTCCAAATTTTTCCATCACGTCCAGATTTTTAGTTATTCACGGTTAAAAATGCGAAAAATGACGATTTTTGCATTATTTGAAAGCCTGCACAGCAGCCATTGAGTGGAATACAAATCTGGTAGAAAGCGCAAAAGTATAATTTGTCTTTGGTCTCCAACATAGAAAACAATTTTTTTCTAATTATTGCGTTTGGTTGGGTTACAATTGCGTTTTAAAATGACTCTGTTAAAATTATCATTTTTGTAAAAAAGATAAGGTGGATAGATTAGACCTTAGTTTTTTTTTTGATATTTTTCAAAGAAAAACTAAAAAAATAAATTTTTTACAAATTTAAGTTTTCTGTGTAATTTTTCGTACAAACCGGAAGATATCTTTAATGGGTTTAAAAGTCTATAAGAAAGAATGAACTTTTGCCTAAATTTTGAGCTCATCACAGTAAAGATTGATCATCTGGTTTTTGTTATAGAGCCTTTAAAAATGGTGCTTTTTCTATTTTTTTTCACAGTGTTTTTTTAAAATACATGTTTGGGCAATAATAGTGCAACAACTTCAAATTTTTTTGATCATGTATTTGAGATCATAGTTCAATTCTACTCTAACGCTTTATACCAGATTTTTATTCCACCCCGTGGCTGCTGTGCAGGCTTTCAAAAAATGCAAAAATCGCTTTTTTTCGCATTTTCAACCGCGAATAATTAAAATTCTAGACGTGATGGAAAAATTTGGAGCACAGATTTGGAATCCGCGAGTCAAAATCTTTAAAAATTTTGTATCAAACTTCAAACCGGAGTCAAAAACCTTCGATTTGTTGAGCGGTGTTGTCCAAGTCGCTACGTCCAAAATAGCAAACACTTCAGTCTGAAAAACTGTTGCCATTTTGCCCATGGCATGAGAGTATTCAGAATTTCAGATTAGTTTCACCTTAAATTCACATATTGAAAACCCGTTAAACATGTTTTAAAAATATTGGTAAGTCACAAAAATATTTTACAGCGTATTTTTGTCACTCAAAAATATATTTACACTAAAACAAAAAAAAAAAACTCAAAAAAATTTTACACTCACAAAAAATACAAAAAAAAAAGTTTTTTTAAACAATATAAAATATTTCTAATGCTATTTTTTTCACATTACTATCACTTAAAAAGGGAATTGGAATTGTGGAGGGTATTCATAGATTCGGACAAGTCGAATTCAACTTTTCTACTTGTGTTTTAATCTTTTTATTCTGAATTTTTTCTTTATTTTTCTTTTTTTTATTTGCCCATATTTCCCCATATTTCTAAATTTTTTTAAATTTTTTTTTAAATTAATTTTTTTTTTTTAATTTCTTGATTTTGTTTCTTAATTTAGCTGTGATTTTCAGAATTTTGTTTCTGATTTGTTCTCTAATTTTATAAATTAACCGTCCAATTTCTTGTAAAATTTATCAACCAAATTGTGCAACAATTCAATTGATGTTGCTAAACATTTTCCTGTAAAAAACTGTATTAACAAATTTCATCCAGCAATGAAAATTTTGACAGATGTCAAAGATGTTAACAGAAACAGTATGACATTTGTTGCATGGTGGATTGTTGAACAAAAAAATTATAAAATAAAAAAATATTGTGTTATCCTCCCACTTATTCACAATCTTAGCACATGTTTTGCTGTCAAAACATTTTCCATTTTTTAAAATACTTTACAAAAATAGTCTTTTACAACAATCGAATGCCAGTAGACCGCATTTATTATTATTTTGGCAATACATACATTTACTGCTTTTCCAAATTGTCTATGTGAATTTTGCTCGTGCTTCAATCCTGACTGTAAATTTCAGCTAAAGACATTAAACTCCATAGTCACATTTTACAAACATTTGGATTAGATGTACAAAAAGTTTTAACAGTAAAAACAGTTAATAAGTGATTACATAAGCAGAGATGCTATTAATAACTACACCCAAAAAAAAAAACGTGGGTATTCAATACTAAAAATTTAACTAATTTTAGTCCAAAAGGACCTAGTGCAGAAATTGGTAACCAATACTAAAATTTTTAGTCAAAACCAGTAAAAATTACTAATTTTAGTACTTTGACGATTCTAAAATTAGTAACTAATTAGTAGATTTGGGTACAATCTCACTTACCAAACCTTTTACTGTAGAATTATTTTGAGTGTAATAGTTGTGGTGTCAACAAAAAAAAATCAAACATGTTAAGCCCAGTCTTACCAATGCGCACCCAGGTGCTCATCTGGGTGCGCATTGAATCGGTTTCATTTCTTTACTAACTTGGTTAATTTTGCTTCGATCTAGTAAGAAGTACACCAAAAAAAAAACGTGGGTATTCAATACTAAAAAATTAACTAAATTTTAGTCCAAAAGGACCTAGTGCAGGAATTGGTTACCAATACTAAAATTTTTTACTAATATTATTCAAAACCAGTAAAAATTACTAATTTTAGTACTTTGAAGATACTAAAATTAGTAACTAATTTTAGATTTTGGTACAAAATCACTTACTAAACCTTTTACTGTAGAATTATATTGAGTGTAGGGGCTTTATGATCTCCGACCTAATCTAAAATAGGAACATTTTTTTCAAAACAAATTTTTAAGTTCTTTAGAACTATCAAATACACTCAAAAAATTATGTAGGTAAATTCTAGTGAATATTCACTTAAAACAAATGAAATTTTATTTAAAAACCATTCCACTGTTTTTTCATTTAAAATAAAAACACATTACAGTCAATTTTAAATGTTAAATTAATGACTAACCAAAACATTAAAAAACTACTGAATATTCACTTATTTTGTATTGAAAAACAGTAAAACTATAGAAGAAATTTTTTACTACCGAAAATAAATGTAATAGAAAATTCTTTTTTAAGACAGTAAATTATATTTTTTAAACTACAGAAATAGTAAAAAAATAAAATCCTTTATAAAATAAGTGATTTTTCTTATAAAATAACTTTACTGTTTACTTTTTGAAATAACCTACAAACAGTTAATGAAATAATTTTCTTAGTGTATACAGGATTTTTGTTATATTGTCATGAGTCGGTGAACTTTTCATAACCAACATATTTTCCTCGACCATCGATGTCCACCAGTATTTGGTTTTACTGTACATCGTTAGAGACTGTGAATATATTTAATGCATGTGCTTGTTTAACTTTTTGTCTGTTTTTGTTTTCAAAATATTACTGACACTTTAAGCGTTTGTCAGGTGAGACGATACCAAACAAATAACTTAGACAAATACACTGAGAAAAAAAAATAACTTAAAATAAATTCTCATATATTTTCATGAAAAATCCAAACGTTCTTGGCACTATGAAGGTGTCCCCACCATTGTTATTCTCAATAGATCAATTGTAATTAGAAGATTCCATTTGAAATTCGAAGATTCTACTTGTGGTTCGAAAAGACAGTTCGTAATTCGTATTCTCCAACTGTAACTAGATCAATTGGGGAAATGAACAAAATTAAAAAAAAATTAAAGTGATTACTGATTTTTCCTTTGTTTTAGTTCATAATTTTTTTAAATGATGAAAACAAAATTATTTCAGAATTTGATTCAAATTTGAGTTCCGTTTTACTGTACCTTGGATAGTTTTCAAGATACGTGAATTTAGGGTTTTGAAAATTTTAAACACACTTTCTCAACCTCACAAAACCTGAGGAAGTCAGGCAAGGGAAGTCCATGTACCATGACCACTGACAGAATATCAGAACCCATTAACCGCAGTCTAGCTCTTAAGAACGCTGGACAACAACAAACGTTGTGCTCTCATCCTCAAGACAAGCTAAGCACAGTGGGTCTAACAAGACGCATAATTTCGTCAACTGACGAGACTAAGTATATATAAGAGACTAATTACTATTATAGTCTCCTATTACTAAATATTTAGTATTCCCGCATGTCAACTCGTTTAACCATCTTCCATATAAATCGATTTCGTGCGAGAGTTTATCCAATGCATTATCCGTGTCAAATTTATACCAATCTGAGGTAAGGAATTGTATCGTAGCCAATATTTGCCAACGAATCGGCAAACTCATTCCCCCATATTCCCCTATATTCCTGAACAATATTTGATGAAGTGACTGGAAAATTCAGTGCCATTAGCGTAGCTTGACTTTCACTGCAGATACAAATTCTCCTATCACTCCATCCATGTTCAAGTCGCTATTAACCAAGTCGCTACATCCATAATAGCAAATACTAAAGTCTGAAAAACATTTGGCCATGGCACGAGAGCATTTCGGTTCGTTATCCAAACACCTACCAGATTTAGAAACAACGAAGGAACTTAAACCGTCCGTATGGAAAGTATCAGAGCTACTTCCGAGAAGTTTACCTAGATCGCACCAGTCCTTTCTTCTCGCGAAGTTAATACTAAATTTCCAACAAAATTTTATGAAAGGCGTCCTACAATCTAAGGGCATGGCAAGGTTCGGTTAAGAGTCTTCGGGTAAGAGTCTTCTGATGCTTTGCGTCATTACACATAGACTCTAATGTTCGTTGTGATACCACGGGACGGTAATGGGGTTTTTCTACTAGTCCCTGCCATTAAACAAATTTGAACTTCGTATGAAATTTGGACATCCGACAAATCAGAAAGATCATGCAGCTCCCTTGATCACAGTGAAGCAAGTCTCTAACTAGAAAATGCTGGGCTATGGCAGATAAAGTGTTCTATAGTTTCCAACTCCCCCTTATACATGAAACTCCGGCAGAAGTCATTTGACGGCACATTCCACAGCTCAGCACATTTTCCTATGAGGCAGTGTCCGGAAATTATAGCAACCATCGTGGAAATCTCTTCTCTTGGAAGCGATATAAGCTCACTTGTACTTATATCGCTTAGGAGGAGACTAAATCTCTCGTGTAGTCTCAAACGTCCAAAGCCTCAGATATTGCTTGCAAGTTTCCAGAGGCACTCCAACACAATCCAATTCATTGGAACCTATAAGGTCTTACCCAGTCTTACAAGTAGGTCATCGGCTTTGCAATTCCCTGGAATATCTCTGTGCCCTAGGACTCATACGAGTCGTATGTCAAACTCCTTGGCCATCTTATTTAAACACGTTCAGCAGCTAAGGGCACATCTTGTTTTCAGGAGCATTGATGTCAGAATAGATGTTGACTTCGGTTGTAGACAAATAACCCAATCAGGCACTTCCTTTGTTGCCAGCATGTCGGCCTTTGGCAAACATTGGACAATGTTTCAAAAGCCCATTAAGCAATTGTCTTTGTCCTGCATTGTATACAATGCAGGACTATAGTCTCCATGCCATGATCCAGAGTCTGCATAAAGATTTCATAGCTACCCCACATTCCCAAGCAAGTCGCTCTTTTTAGTCCTTCCAGCTGAGCCCGAGAAGATATCACTATCGTTCTTGTCCACCAGACCACCGCCGCTTATGTCACAACCCGCGTCTTCCCAAAATCTCTACGACGTTTTCAGAAAATATGTTGCGCCCAAGATAACGTTAGAAAAAAACTATTACTTGGAGGGCTTTCGGGAACATATTTGTCAGTCGGGTTCTACGACCTTATTTACCGAAATATGTGCATAATATCAGGAATGCCAAATTTTATTTTCAAAGTTGGGGACCAATGGGCTCTCCTAAGGTGACCATACGTACTCTTTTTTAGAGGACAATACTCTATTTTAATTGGCTGTACTCTATAAAATTTGTGTCCTCTTTCTGTCCTCTTTTTTCAGATTCTGTCCTCTTTGTCCTCTTTATTTTTCAAAGCATGATTAATATTTGTTTTATTTTTATAAATTAAAACAAATTTTATTTCATGGCGGTCACCGGTTGTTGCTGTCAAATCGTATGGAAAATGTCGCGTCGTGCTTGTTCTGTTCATACTCCTACTGAATTTTCATTTTGTAAAAGTGGCCATACACTTGCAGTATCGTCGTACAACTTGTTGGATGGAAGTATATCAGACTGACTCACCTTATATGGGCAAAAAAAGGGTAAAGTTGTACAGCCCTGAAAATTAACTTTTACATTTTTTATGATCATTCCCAAAATATTTGGGTTTTGGCTATAATCTATCGTGAGCTAAACCGCGTCTAAAAGGGTTCAAAACTTGTATTTTTCATGAATAAAAAATTTATCGAATTTTGATTTCATGAAAAATGCAAGTTTTTAAATATCTAACCACAAACTCGAGATAACGAGATGTTTCTGTTAGTTTTTTTAAGATTTCCAATTCAATTTTACGGAAAATTAAACTTTGCCATCTTTTGCCTGATTTTCACTTCTAATACATCGTTAAAAAGGTGTTGACCACCGCTTGGTGGTACTCGCGGTAATTTATATGAATGTAAATTTGTCTATAAAATATGTAAAAAATTTTGAGTTCGAAATTTTTTTTTACTTTTTTTCTTTATGTCCTCTATTTTTATTTTCAAAATATGGTCGCCTTAGCTCTCCAGATGGTTAATATTTAATATTTTTCTTTATAGTTCTTCTTATTTAAAACTTGCATTTAGTAAACTTTTTTGTTAAGTGTACAAATCCATGCGTATATGAAAGCAGAAGACATACACACACAAACAAACATATCTAGCAAGCAATCGCTTACACGTGTTGTATTTAGTGGCCTTAAAAAGAACAAGCACACAGCACACCGAAAGTAAAAGCACCAAAAAAACAAAGCAACCAACCGAACAATGAAATAAAGCTGAATTTGTTTTTGGTTTTGTGTTATTTTATTCAGTCGCTTGTTTTGATGATGATGTTTTTTTTGTTGCTGTTTTGCTTTTCCGTCTGTCTACCATATTTTACTGTTTGGCTAAAGAAAAATAGTTGTTTCTGACACACTCAGTCAACCAGAAAGATTTTGAACGCAGCAATGACCATGTTTTTTTGTTCGCTTTTGTGTTTGTTTTTGTACACATGCTTCGTATTTACTATGCGAAACGTAATTCCAAGCTAAATTTCAAATTCCATTTTACTTGGAATTGATGTTGGTTAAAATGGACAGTGATGATTCAGCTTTTTAGTGAAATCAAATCTTCCTTAATGGTCTTTGAGTTTTATCATTCCTTTTAACAGGATAACTTAATGGCATACGATATTACGTACATCAATCATTTTGAGAACTAATCGGTTCGGTAGATAAGTGTTAGATAAAACCAAGTACAAATCAGATTGATGTTTCCACATAGTATTTTTTTTATCATATTGTTATTTAGGTTTAATAACTCCGTCATTGCAAAATATACTCAATTTATCGGATGCCATTTGAATTCGTCTCTGAAATTGTCTTCGTAAAGATCAGGAAGTGATTTCCAGCGTATGTATTTCTATTGAAAACAGGAAATGATGGAAGATAAGTACAAGATGAGTTTCCGAAAAACTCTTGCCGCGTTACGAGCTTAGGAAAACTCCCCACTTACAATTAGTCGTAACACAAGGGGTGGCGGAGCTCAAAATTTTGAACTCCTCCCATAGACCGGCTGGTCCATAGTATTACCACATGGTCCTTCAGCGACGAGGATAAAACGCGTTAGTCCATGTTGCAAAAAATTTAACGGACATAAGGTCTATAACTGCGATTTCTTCCAGATTCTCGAGTTATGCTTTGCCTAAAATTTGTTCTTGAAGCCTGGCCGATGCGGGGCATTGGCACAGGAAATGTTCAACAATTGGAATCAGAGATCAGCAAAACAGAATTTGATAATCTAGATCGCGGTTATGGACCTTATGTTAGGTTAGGTTAGTGAGGATGACGCTAATCCCAAAAACAAAATGTTTTGGGAATGATATCCATATAGGTCAATGTTTTGCCTATTATGATTCCTGCTATTGTTTAATTTCTTCTCTCCATTTAATTTTGTGTTACCTAAAAGAAAACACATTTTTATGTTTCCCCACTTCGACGCTTTAATGAATTACATTAGTAGCCAAGGGTTTATACCTCGTAGGTCCTAAATAACCTGAAAGACGTAAGAACCAAAACATTTAATTCTTCTAAATGCACGGCATTCACATAAGAAATAGAAGCTGTCCCCGACAGATTCATTGCACCATCTTCAAGTGTCCTTTGACATTACCCCGATTCTTGTGTTTTGCGAGTTTATTATGCCCCATGATAAGGCTTATTAAGATCTTATCTGTCTTCTGTCCATGTCCAGAAGAATTTTGCTGTTACCTTGCGATTTTTCCATAGCATTCTCGTCTGTATGCTATCATTTGATACCGTCCATCTTTTTATCGACTTGTTTCAAGTGTCCAGCTTAATTTTATGTAAAGTAAAAGGAGGGATGAAAATATCCCTAAACGGCGAGCTCATGTGGAAGGCTTGCGCCTGCCTTCGCCAGCACATCCGCTTTCTCCTTACCTCTAATATTCTTGTGACCAGATACCCAGTACAGTCGTATATTATGCTGCTCCCTGAGAACTTGTAGTTCTCTGTGGCAGCGGCTGCCTACCCTGGAGTTGGTATTATCCGTAGTTAATGCCAAAGACTAACAAGACCTCCGACTCTACATAACCTCAATAAAATAATTCACACATACAGGTACTGTGTATTTCAACACATTTGGGAAAGTGTGGTGAAATAAAAAAAATATGACGTTTGTAATAAAAATATAAACAAATATTTGTTTATTTCTTTTTTTAACTAAAATATCGAATTTACAGATGAGTTTTGTTTTTTTTGCACAAGAAACTTGTAAGTATAATAAAATCTAACATAAATTTGATCTCTAATTAATAAATTTCTATTATTAAAGTTCAAACTTGCATTGTCTTTTTTCAGATTGCGGTTCAAAAGAGGGGATGCAAGTAACATAATTAAAGGTAATTATTGTTATTAATTTCTTTTGTGTTTAGATTCTAATCTTTAGTATTGTTGCTATTGTATCTTTCAGTTGCCTATTTTTCTGTGGACTTGTGGTTTGGTGTACTGCCAACAATTTGCTGAAAACCCTCGTCCCTGAAACAATGCAAACTTGCATACAGGGGAACGCTGTTCCTGTGCTCGCATCAGTTATTGCAACGGTGTTTAATGTTTTTTTTAGACTTTTTCTACCGGAAAAATTTCTATGAATCTGAGACTTCTATAAGTAAAATGTCTATGGAAAAATTTTCCCAGATTCGGAGACTTTTCCTTTCGGAAAAATTTCTTAGAATCTGAGACTTTTTTATAGGAAAAATGTCTAAGAATCTATGACTTTTTCTATAGGAAAGATGTTTATCTGAGCCATTTTTCTACAAAAAAATGTTTCGGAATCTAAGAACTTGCTATTGGAAATATGCCTTAGAAGCTGAGGCTTAGAGTCTAAGACTTTTCCTATAGAAAGTCTCAGATTCTGAGACGTTTTTCCTATAAAAAAAGTCTTAGACTCTTAGACATTTTGCTATGGAAAAAGTATCAGCTTCTGAGACATTTTCCAATAAAAAAATTTTATATTCGGAAACATTTTTTCTGTAGAAAAGGCTCAGATTCTGAGACATTCTTCTTATAGAAAAAGTCTCAGGTTTTGAGATATTTTTTCTATAGAAACAGTCTCAGATTCTGAGACGTTTTTCCTATAGAAAAAGTCTCAGATTCTAAGACATTTTTCTTATGGAAAAAGTCTCAGATTCTGAGATATTTTTCCTATAGAAAAAGTCTTAGATTCTGAGATATTTTTCGTATAGAAAAAGTCTCAGATTGTGAGATATTTTTCATATAGAAAAAGTCTCAGATTCTGATATATTTTTCCTATAGAAAAAATCTCAGACTCTGAAAATTTCTCCTATAGAAAAAGTCTCAGATTCTAAGACATTTTTCTTATAGAAAAAGTCTCAGATTCTAAGACATTTTTCCTATAGAAAGTCTCATATTCTGAGACATTTTTCCTATAGAAAAACTCTCAGATTTTGAGACATTTTTTCTATAGAAAAAGTCTGAGATTCTGAGACATTTCTCCTATAGAAAAAGTCTCAGATTCTGAGACATTTTTCCTATAGAAAAAGTTTCAGATTCTGAGACTTTAGAAAAAATGTCTTAAGATCTGAAACTTTTTCTGTAGGAAAAATGTCTCAGAATCTGACACACTTTCTATAGGAAAAATGTCCCAGAATCTAACACCTTTTCTAAAGGAAAAATGTCTCAGAACCTGAGATTTTTTCTATTGGAAAAGTGTTTCATAATCTTATATAGGAAAAATGTCTCAGAATCTGAGACTTCTTCTATAAGAAAAATGTCTTAGAATCTGAGACTTTTTAACGGAAAAAATCATTAGAATCTAATTACTCGTACATATATGTAAAATTATATTAAAAACATTTACCTAAATAAATCGCAAATATTGCAAAAACAAAAACACACATTCGTTTTTTAAATAAATATTAAACTGAGATTTATTATTCTTTAGGAACAAGCTTAAAAGCAGTTTCTAAGTGTGAGTCCATTAGATTTTAAATATATATCTTACAAAATTAGATGGTCCAATTTTTCAGATTCTGAGGTATTTTACTTATAGAAAAAGTATCAGATTCTGAGACACTTTTTCTATAGAAAAAGTCTCAGATTCTGAGACACTTTTTTATAGAAAAAGTCTCAGATTCTGAGACACTTTTTTATAGAAAAAGTCTCAGATTCTGAGACACTTTTTCTATAGAAAAAGTCTCAGATTCTGCGACACTTTTTCTATAGAAAAAGTCTCAGATTCTGAGACACTTTTTCTATAGAAAAAGTCTCAGATTCTGAGACACTTTATCTATAGAAAAAGTCTCAGATTCTGAGACACTTTTTCTATAGAAAAAGTTTCAGATTCTGAGACACTTTTTCTATAGAAAAAGTCTCAAAGTCTCAGAGTCTGAGACACTTTTTCTATAGAAAAAGTCTCAGATTCTGAGACACTTTTTCTATAGAAAAAGTCTCAGATTCTGAGACACTTTTTCTATAGAAAAAGTCTCAGATTCTGAGACACTTTTTCTATAGAAAAAGTCTCAGATTCTGAGACACTTTTTCTATAGAAAAAGTCTCAGATTCTGAGACACTTTTTCTATAGAAAAAGTCTCAGATTCTGCGACACTTTTTCTATAGAAAAAGTCTCAGATTCTGATACACTTTTTCTATAGAAAAAGTCTCGGATTCTGAGACACTTTTTATATAGAAAAAGTCTCAGATTCTGAGACACAAGTCTCAGATTCTGAGACACTTTTTCTATAGAAAAAGTCTCAGATTCTGAGACACTTTTTCTATAGAAAAAGTCTCAGATTCTGAGACACTTTTTCTATAGAAAAAGTCTCAGATTCTGAGACACTTTTTCTATAGAAAAAGTCTCAGATTCTGAGACACTTTTTCTATAGAAAAAGTCTCAGATTCTGAGACACTTTTTCTATAGAAAAAGTCTCAGATTCTGAGACACTTTTTCTATAGAAAAAGTCTCAGATTCTGAGACACTTTTTCTATAGAAAAAGTCTCAGATTCTGAGACACTTTTTCTATAGAAAAAGTCTCAGATTCTGAGACACTTTTTCTATAGAAAAAGTCTCAGATTCTGACACTTTTTCTATAGAAAAAGTCTCAGATTCTAAGACACTTTTTCTATAGAAAAAGTCTCAGATTCTGAGACACTTTTTCTATAGAAAAAGTCTCAGAGTCTGAGACACTTTTTCTATAGAAAAAGTCTCAGATTCTGAGACACTTTTCGTATAGAAAAATTCTTAATATCGAAGACATTTTTCTTACAAAAAATACCATATACTGAGACATTTTTCTCAGGGAAAAAGTTCCAGATTCTCAGACATGTTTCTTATAGATTGTGGGGACTTTTTTTCTATTGAATGACATCACATTCAAAGGACTTTTTATAAAAAAAACTAATTAAACTTATAGAAACAAATACTATAAATTTAAGGAGTTTTTTTTAAGAAATTGTCCTTTGAATCTAAAACTTTCTTTAGAGAAAAAGATCTGTATCGAAGACTTTTTGTACAGGAACAATTTTATAGCAATCGAAACTCTTCCTTATGGATGACAAGCCACATAAGCTCCTACTTTATTGATGGTAAGGTGTTATATCGCATTACATTTATTCGTTTAATTATTTTTAGTTTTTTTCCGAATTTAAAAAATTTTTAATGAAAATAAACAAATAAAATATTGACATTTGTCGTTATTAGTGGTGAAATAGTTGTGGTAAATATCAAAAACGAATACAGAGTTGATATTAAAATCTATAATTTTTATAATTAAATTTGTCTTTTCTTTAATTTTTTTTGCAAATATGCATTTATGTGGGTACTAACAATTGTGATTAATGTATTTTTATGCTTTCCCACTTTTTGTTACGAAAAAATTCCAAAACAAAAAAAATATTGATAAAGAAAAGTAACTCTGTGTATGTGGTGAAAAAAGTTAGGTTCACCAATACTAAAGAGGACCTAACTCAAATACATTCAAAGAGTTAGGTCTTCTGACAGCAAAACAAAATGAGTTGGAAGTCTTGTTAGTCTTTGGTTAATGCCTTTAAAGCCGCTTGGCTGTCGATAAAGAAAGCAATATCAGGAACGTGACAACAAAGTCTCCTGGTTGGTGTTCTATATAGTCTTGTTTGTTGTCTGGTGTTTTCAGTCCATTTAATTTTGTAATAGTTTTCTGGTTAGTCTTTGGGTTAAGAAACCACGACCGAAAGATCATAGCAGGGTCTAAACACGTAAAAGAGGATGTAACAGAAGTGGAATATTGGACTCGTCGAGATTCGCTCCGCTGCCTTTGCGATTGCATAGATCGCCGTCTGGAAAATCAATCAATTTTCAAGCGATAAGATTCATCAATACTTAACTCAGAGAAGTGCACACCACTTCCTGTGCCTGTCTCGGTTTTTGAACCATCCGTAAAAACGTTTATCTGAGAAAAATCCGTTTTATTCCTTACACAGCTCAACAAGAAAATGCGTATTGGATTGTGGTTCGCGATTTGGATAGTGCTTGTAGCGCTGATTCCAAATCCGGAGCCCAAATTTGTCTATCACGTCAGGATTTTGAGTAATTCGCGGTTAAAGTGCCGAAAAAGGGCATTCTTGACCGACTTTAAAAGCTTTTAAAATAATATCCAGACATGCGAATGACTTGGTATCAAGCTCATTCGAAAGTCTGTAATTTTCTCTTAAAGATAAGATAAAATGTTCCAAAAATTTAATTTTCTAAAATGGTAAATAAATCATTAGCAAAAAACCTTCCATTTTTTAAATATTTAGTTTATTTACAGTCTTTTTTAACAAATTTCCATACAAATTCATTCGTAAATTTTGGATTTAAAGCACTTGAGGCGAATGATTTTTTACCATTTTAGAAAATTGAAGTCTAAGAAAATTTGAGCTTGTCTGAAAGAGAAAATTACACACTTTCGAATGAGCTTGATACCAAGTCATTTGCATGTCAGGATCTTATTTTATAGGCGTTCAAAAATGATCAAAATGGGCCTTTTTTGACACTTGAACCGCGATTTTCTCAAAATTATGACGTGGAAGAAAAATTTGAGTGACCATTTCGGAATCGGGGCACCAAAACCTATCAACTTTTTTTGGGTTCATCCAAAACGCAGCGACAAACCTCAGATTTTTAGAGCGGTGTTATCTAGTCATCAAGCGATGGAATTTAGTCTATTTACTCTTCGACTATGTTAACCGGAGTCTTATAGTCCGTGTTAAGATTTGTAACCAGACCAAAGAGATTGGATTTAAAACCCGATTTCTTTTCGACTAATCTTTGACAAGGGTACAAATCTGCGTAGGCTTTCTTTATCCGTTCTTTCAAATTTACAGTCCAAGTGAGTTTTTATTTCCCAGTATTACTCCCATTTAGTTTCAAAAGGTAAGAACTAGGTATCAATCTTTTTACTGTGAATAAAACCATTTTCGTCTTTGTGGGATTTGTCTCCTATCCACATGATATTGCGCAACAAGAAACCATAGTTTACAACAAGAAACCATAGTTTAGGTGCTTTCCATACATAGTTAATAAATCATCTGCACGGGCCACCACGATTATGTCATTTTTGTCCCATTTTAAAACGACAACCTAGTTGGCAAAATAAAATCACCCCTGACATACTGCTGACTCTCCCTTTATGAAATCGCTGACATCTTCATATAATTTTTCAGAATGTCCCCAATGACATGTCAGCTGTTGTTCAGCAGCGTCCACCAGTATCGGTGGCCACCAACAATTCGTTTAAACAACCGCTGTCCAACTGCTGACATGTCATTAGGGACATTGTGGAAAATTGTATGAAGATGTCAGCGATTTAGGAAAGGGAGAGTCAGCAGTATGTTAGGTCTGATTTTTTTTTTGCCGACTCGTCATAAGCCACTTTACAATTGACGTTTAAATTACAGTTATAATCAACGCTGCGAGAATAGTATCCGATTTAACTTGGTTGAAGGGAATATCAAGAAAACTCCTAAAGGAAAGACACCTTTCGATGTGCTGAACAACGACATGAAGTGTAGAGTCCACAGTAGAGCACCCATGAAATACACTAGAATGTCAAAAGTGTTATTTTTTCCGCTCCCCGCGCAATTTCAGGTAGCTTGGACGTTAAAAATAATATCCATGTCAAAACTGGCTCTATCGGATAAAAACCGGCCAGTCACTTTTGAGTTTTATCCCTAAAAATGGACTTAAATTAGTACAAAGATTTTTAGCGCTATAACTTTTAATCTAAGGGCTTAACGAAAAAAATCATTTAATCATTTTGATGCAGAATCAGTTGACACACATTTTTGTCATACGCCATTTCGTGATATCTATGGTCCATCATGGTGTTTTAAGCAATCAAAATCAAAAATTGTGACACAATAATTTTTGAAACGGCCCTCGTTTATTTATGCATGGGTCTATTTCGGTTTGGTCATCGCAGGATCGTAGGGTGTTATTAGTAGTTTAACCTGGAAAAAGAGTTGCAAGAAATTTCATGTCTGCTAGTCAAAATATTAAGGTCGAAGTTCACGAATTTTTCATATATATTTTTTTTTTTTAATATTTGCCTTAATATACGTCGCACTCAATATATGTGTTCGCACAACTTAAAGAGCAGAACATTTCCGAAAAATATTAGTATAAGAATTTATTTGTCTGATTGGCTGTTTTTGAAAAATAGAGCAAAATATCAAAATTTTACAAAAACTGAATATTAGAGTGGCACTTAAAACTAAACTTTAGATATTAATGTATTCGGGTCGGAATATTGTGTAACTAGGTCTTAAAATAATATAGTAAAAATTCCAAGAAAATCGAAGAACAATAACCCGTGTTTCTTTAAGGTAAAATTTTCGAGTATTGGACCAAAGGACCATAATTCAAAGCAAAAATATTTTTTTTGACGAAATTAATTAAATTAATTTTTTTTTATTAGCATTTACTCAAAATAAACTTTGATTAAAATTTACTTTCTATGACATCATTAACTCGTGCAAAATTTCATGCAACAAATTACCATGGATTTTGAGGGTAATCCAAATGAGAATTTTCGATATTTAAAAAATTTTAGTAAACAAAATTTCGAAAATTAAGAAATATAACTTATTAAATACGTCCTAAAGATTCAAATTCATTAAAATTAAAAGAGGATTATTTGAGGTTTATTACACAATTTTTTTTTTTAAATTCTGTTAATAAACCTGTTATGCTATTAAACGCTTAAATTTTTTATGAATTTGGAGACTTAAATTTTTGTTTTTTTTAAGTTTAAGTTAAGTTTTGTGGACTTCAATGGCATTCGAATTTGTAAATATATTTTATTTGTGAATATGGATTTTTGAATCATATGTGATCAGTTGAAATATTAGTTTTCAAAATTTTGTTTAATAAAATTTTTAATAAATCGAAAATACTTAATTGAAGTACTCCCGAAAATCCATGGAAATTTGTTGCATAAAATTTTGAACGGAGTTAATGATGTCATATCAAACAAATTTTTTCATCCAACTATTTTTGAGTAAAAGCCGAATAAATAAAAAATTATAATTTAATTATTTTCATAAAAAAATAAATTTTTATTAAATTATGGTACTCTTGCCCAAAATTCAAAAAGTGTAAGGGCTAGAATTCTTCGATTTTCCTTAAATTTTTATGATATCACTTTCAGACCTAGTTTCACAATATTTCGACCTGAACACATTGAAAATCTATAGTTTAATTGTAAGTGCCACTCTAATACATAGTTTTGGTAAAATTTCGATATTTTGCTCTATATCTCAAATGCAGTCAATCAGACAAAAAATGCATATATCAATATTTGTAAGAAATTTTCCTCTCTACACGTTTCGTGAAAACATTTATTGTCTGCGACGTATATTTAGCCAAATATTTGCACAAAAAACTTAATATATAGAAAGTCGTGAACTTTGACCCTTACATTCTGACTAACAGATATGAGATTTCTTGGAACTATTTTCCTAGTTTAAACTACTTACAACATCCTACAATCTTGCGATGACCAAACCGAAATACAGTCATCCATAAAATAACGAGGGCCGTTTGAAAAATTATCATGGCACGATTTTTGATTTTGATCGCTAAAAACACTATGATGGGCCATATATATCTTAAAATGACATATAAGAAAAATGTTTGTCATCTGATTCTGCATCAAAATGATTATATGGATTTTTTTCGTAGAGCCCTTAGATTAAAAGTTATAACGTTTAAAATCTTTGTAATAATTTTAGTCCATTTTTAGGGATAAAAGTCGAAAGTGACTGGCCTGTTTTCATCCGATAGGTCCAGTTTTGGCACGGATATTATTTTTTACACCCAATCTACCGGGAATTGCGCGGGGAGTGGAAAAAATAAAACATTTGCATTTATGGGTGCTCTAGTCCACAGATTTATTGGCCTTAAATCTTACGAGCTACATATCATATAAAATGCAGACCTATTTTGTGTGATCAACTTAAGAATTCGTTACAAGAGAGTCCCAAAAAGTGCTTAGTTAGCGTTTTTTAAATATTCAAACGCAAACATCTTAAAATCGTTACGTGATATAAAAATTTGGAAGACAGATTTGAAATCAGGAGTTCAAAACTTTCAATCAATTTGTTCAAACGCTGTTCTTTTTAAAGCGTAAACAGCGCACTTGTACGATACTGTTTAAAGGATATGCTATCCATCTCTGATTAGACTTCCCAGCAGAACAAATCCGTAGTATCTCAATTCCGTAGGAACCTGTAAGTTTGAGAGCTTTCTTTCTAGTCAGTGTTGCCACTAGTTGGATAATTATTTAAAAATGGTATTTTTTTTTTATAATGGATAAAAAGCTGTTCTCAATGCTGACAAAGATTAATCCTGTCTTGAGAACATTTTTAAAAATTATATAAAACTGTCTTCACCTTAAACAGTAGAAGTGGCTTGCTGCCTCGGCAGTAGAATTTATCATTTTTTCATCTTGTGCATGCTACTTTTGCCAATTCCGAATCAATTTGATAAATCTCAAAAGTAGATTGTCTGCAAAACCATTGAACATTATTATTGACCGTTAACTTTTTGAAACTGCCCACTAAACTGTATGTCTATATCACACCATCTGTATCAAAATGACGTTTGATGATTAAAATTTCGTTAATCTTGACGTCATTTCGATACACATTCACTTAAAGTGAAAACTAACAAAATACAAATTCAAACACATGCGATCACCAAATTGGTATGAGGGTATAAATAAAAAATATAAACATACTTACAAATGAAATAGAGATAAGAAATTAAAGCAAACAAGAAGGAAATCATTGGAAAGGGGTAAAGAGAGCAGGCAGTCGTTTCAAAAACTTGTGTGTTTGGTGAATGAGCTGGTGGCAATGTCAAGGTTGCTGCTGCTTTAACACACAATCATATCGCAAAAACAACAACATTCATAAGTAATCTGCACTCTTCAAACATTAATTGAATGAACCAAAAATAACCTAAAAATAATTAACCCATTTCTTGCCAGCATGTGTTTGAACAAAAGCTTATTATTTCTTGAGTAAAAAAATTATGGAACCC
The DNA here is from genome assembly GCA_963921195.1 of Pegoplata infirma. NCBI lineage: Eukaryota > Metazoa > Arthropoda > Insecta > Diptera > Anthomyiidae > Pegoplata > Pegoplata infirma. The sequence goes on along the minus strand of OY992536.1, from coordinate 5,790,684 downwards.
CTTCCCCTCGTATTCGCATTAGGGTGGCACGAATAATGACTTTTTCGAATTTCGTCGATCGCCGGGAAAATTATGGTTCGTTTTGGTCTAAATATCTATGTTTAAATTTTAAGCCAAATCGGACAAAATTAACCCGTGCCTTTAGGGGGTTAACGTTTTGCCCCAAAAACGCAACAAAATTTTCCGATGTATAATTTCATAGATTGTGGCAAATTGTTTTTTGTTGCAATTTTATTAAAAAGCAAAATGTCTGAAAATTGTTTCCTAGTTAGAAACTGCCTCTAACAATTTTTCCAGAAAAAAAACTTTGAATGTCTCTAATGACTCGAAAAAAATAAATTAATTCAATCACGTTTGATCTTTTACACTCAATAAAATCGACCATTAAAATATTACGAGTATTTAATTTTTGTTTGTATTTTTACAGTTGGGAATTTTTGAATGGAAAGATAAAATAAGAGTTAGTCCCAAACGGAATTTTTCAAAAAATTCAAAAATTTTATCGAAGACACCACTGGTTTAATCGATAGAATTTGTCTCAAATTAAGTTTAAATGAATGTTCGTCCAAAGCTCGATCCAAGGGTCAAGGAAAAAGAATTTCAAGATTTGTTTCACAAAATTCTTGAACGTAGCAAAATCCACAATTTTTTGCAAGTTTAAAATAGCGATAATTGAAAACCATTCAAAAGATATTCAAATTTTTTTGATATGCGTATTTTTTTAATTTTCAAAACATTTTAAATTTTAATTTTTTGAAAATTTAAAAACAAAACTTGAATATCGTTCTGCAAATGTGAAGTTAATAATGGAATAACTTTTTAATTCCAAAAATTGTTAATATAGTATATTATTTTTAATATCTGTTGAATGGCTTTCGAGATATCGCTTTTTTAAATTTGTAAAAAATTGCGGGTTTTCTACGTCCGCCAGGGGCAACTGGTTAATTTAATCCGATTGACTTTATATGTGTACCACATAAAAGTTTGAGGTCTAGTAGAAAAAAAAATTTGACTGGACACTGGGGAAAATAGGTCGAACAAAAAAAATTACACCCTAATGTTCACAGACAGTTAATCATACAGTGCATGTTAATATGTACTGTGTGTTTTGATGTGTGAGAATAAATTTATTAAAAATTCTAATGAAAAAATTATCATACGATATAAATATATTCAAAACCGACAATCCAACTACTTTCGGACGATGGGCATTGTAAAAGCATACAATATTTTAACAGGAAGATAAGACAAAACAAAAATTAAACAAGTAAAACAAGTAGAAAAGTTAAATTCGACTTGGCCGAATCTATGAATACCCACCACAATGCCCTTTTTAAGTGTTAGTAAATTTTCTAACGTGTAAAAGATAACATTTTTGGTTAGAAATATTTTATTTTCTGTAAAAAAACTTTTTTTTATTAATTTTTGAAAAAAAAAAAAAAAATAATTTACTAATTTTTTTTTAGTGTAAAATTTTTTTTGAGTGTAAAATTTTTTTTGAGTGTATTTTTTTTTTTGTTTTAGTGTAAAAATATTTTTGTGTGACACAAATACCTTGTAAAATATTTTTCTGACTTACCAATGTTTTTAAAACATGTTTAACGGGTTTTCAACACGTGAATTTAAGGTGAAACTAATCTGAAATTTACGGTTTTGCTAATAACTTTTGAACTACTGGACCGATTTGGCTGAAATTTAAAACGAACGGGACCAGAGGAACGGCAAATATATATGCCACACTTCAGCATGCTCAGAATTGCCGTTCGAAAGTTACCCTGTGTTTTATCTCGTAAATTCCAGAAAAACCCTTGCCGAAATTTGCTCATTTGCTTATAACTTTTGAACCACTGGACCGATTTCGCTGGATTGCAACACCAACCTGACCAGGTAAATGTCCAACATATATACCAAACTTCAGGAGCCTCCGTTAAGTCTTTCAAAAGTTAGCGTGTTTTCAACAGACAGACGGACGGACGGACGGACATCGCTAGATCGTCTTAAAATCGATAGAGGATCATGAATATATATACTTTATGGGGTCCTAGACCAATATTTCGAGGTGTTACAAACGGAATGACAAACTTATATATACCCTCTATCACTAGAGTGGAGGGTATAAAAATTAAATTCGGTGCAGGCCGACCATATAATACTCTACACCAGTGTTCTTCGAAAAACGGATCCTAAGTCTAAACATTAACCGACTGCATCTATATTTTGCTAGATTTGTTATATGAGTAGAAAATACACAAAAACGAAGTTTTAGTGATATAAGCTTCATATTGCTTATAATAGACCGAACAAATAGAATATCGGGTGAAATTTTTATATAGGAACTGTGTTCAAAAACGTCCTAATTATATACAGCCTTAGCCTTGATTTAATATTTCCTTGAATTTTAGGAGATTTATGTGAATAACGGGAGGCTGGTTTGTTTGGGAACTAAAGTAAAAGTAATCCGATTTCTTAAAAATTTGGAAAATTCTGAGATTTTTTTAATTTCAATAAGCTTTGTCCTTGGGCCAAAAGAAGGTTAAGTTTTATCGATTTTATTAAGCTAAATCAACTCAAAATATGATTCGATTGGTATACTCAAAGGTAAGTCTAAGACCAATATTTCGGGTAGTTACAAACATCAGCACAAACTCAATATACCCCGTACCACGGAATGGTGTTTAAAAAATTAGTGTATGCGGCAGCACCAACAACAGTCGTCTACATTTGTTTTTAGCACAAGTTCACACACGTGACAACTTACGACGCTTAACCAACCAACCAAACCACCAACACTTCTGTCTGGCGATTATTGAAAATTTATTGTTGTTATTGTTGCTACCGTTGTTTTTATTTAGCTTGTAACTATATTTAGAATACTAAGACGTAGTAAGAGGAGCGTGTGTAAATTTCGACTTGCGGAAGAGTACAAACCACGTGAGAAAACTAAAGATCAAGAGATCATTTACTTGTCACTTAACTGATTGTTAAACGAAGAATAAGTAAAATCTTTTGATTTAAGCCCTTCCCAATAACCAAATAACAATAAGTGATAGCGAAAATGGTATCACCTGTATAATACAGATTACGGTATCACCTTAAATTAAAATAATGATGCCATTTTCGAATTTTGGCGATTTTGCCATCGTCACTCCTGGATATTTCGATAGCAAACACAATATCGCATATTCATATCGAACCGATATCGTTATCGCCTGGAATAACGATAGAGTTTCGATAAATTCTGGAAAATGGCAATTTTACAATTGTTTTGACTGGACGATATCGAAAACGGTGTCATATTTTTATGGAAAAACGATATCATAATGAACATTGACTAGACCGACAAATTCTGAAAGTAGGGTCGAAAATTAAATGCACGTGTCACATAGGAGGCATTCCACACCAAATGTCCCGCTACAGAAAAACATGTGTCCCGTAAATTTCTGAATAGGTTGTTTGGATAGCCCTATATGGAACTTAGAAAATTGGGTTTTTGGTTTTTTTAATTTTTCAAAACTGGGCTTAGGAGGCGTGGTCAAATATTAGAAAAATGGTCAAATTTGTGGCGAGTGTCCTTGATTAAATATTTATCACATTAAAACGGAATGCACCACAATCTCAAAAGTTTACATTCTTATATAGTTTTGTATGGGCTATCGACTAATTTTTTTTTTTTTTTTTGGAAAATTTTCAGAACCCGTTCTGAAATTTTCCATTTTTTAAAAAAGTCATTTTATCAAAAATCCGGCCACTTTTTTTTAATTTTTTTTTTAAGTTTAGATGTTTGTCCATTAGGGATATAACCATTTGCGTTTTTTTTGCAAATATCAAAAAGTACCTATCATATTTAGAAAGTACAAGAAAAATCAAGAAGAAATGTGTGTTCTTTTTTTCGCGAATGTTAAAAAAGGTTCGGCACCGATCGCGATGAAGTTTTCGCTAATATTTTTTTTTTTATTATTCGGAAAACCCGTATTTCTAGTGTCGAAAACCATTTTATAAATTTGTTATTGTTTTATTTTTGTTGTAAAATGACAAAAAGCCAAAAAACGGTGGATGGGAAGGAATCCCACAATACAACATAAAAAAATGTAAATTTATGGTGTTTTAGAAATTGCAATCGGTGCCGAAGGTTTTTGGACCAAAATGTCGCCGGATAACGTTTTTTGTTATCAGTATAAAATTGCCCATACGATTATGATAGGTTCCTATTTTGGTTATATCCCTATTGTCCATCCACTCAAATGAATTCCGAAACGTGTTCTTCCTTTTTTTCGAGAAAATCGGATTTGAATTTTAAATTTCATAACAATTTTGTAATTTGCTTGTATTTTCTTGTTTTAACAGAGCGTATGAGGAATATTTATGCAATTAATAATACTCATTCGCAACGTTAAATCAAGAAAATACAAGCAAATTATCAAATTGTTATGAAATTTAAAGTTCAAATGCGTTTTTCTCTAAAAAAGGAAGAACGTGTTTCTGAATTTCTTTGTGTGGATGGACAAACATCTAAACTTTAAAAAAAAACTAAAAAAAAGTGGCCGGATTTTTAATAAATTAACTTTTTTAAAAAATGAAAAATTTAAGAACGGGTTCTGAAAATTTTTCAAAAAAAAAAAAATTATCGATTGCCCATACAAAACTATATAAGAATATAAATTTTTGAGATTGTGGTGCATTCCGTTTTAATGTGATAAATATTTAATCAAGGCAACTCGCCACAAATTTGACAATTTTTCCAATATTTTACCACGCCTCCTAAGCCCAGTTTTTGAAAAATTTAAGAATCAAAAACGCAATTTTCTAACAATAAGTTCCATATAGGGCTATCCATACAACCTATTCAGAAGTTTACGTTACACATGTTTTTTTTCGCTGGACATTTGGTGTGGAATGCCTCATAGTTTTTCTAGATCAATTCGCGCTAAAAATAGCATAACAATCATTCGTTTTTAATGTTTTCGTAGGTTATTTTTTTCGAATTTGTTGGTAAAAAAAAATTAAAGTGACGTTATTTTTTAATGTTCAATGTTATTTATTTTAGAAAATTTTATTAACAGTAAACAATAAATGTCGATGTTTGTTAAAACAAATGAAAAATTACTGCGATGGTTTTCAAATGTTTTATCACTTGTTTTAAATATGTTTTTCATTTGTTTTTGCCTACAAAATATTTTTAGTGTACTATCTAAGCGTAGCAAAATTAAATAAAAGTTGCTAATTTGACATACGGATGGCTCTACTTATCTTTTAAAATTATTCAGAAAATGATTTGACTAAATCGCCAATAAAATCGCCAATCATTTTTTAAATCGCCAAAAAAACGCCACGTCGCACGTTGGGTTGAAATGGATCAATAGTGGCGCTTTATTCAAAACTGAAAAAAAAAATTTTACAAAAATTATTAATTTAGGGTTAAAGTATATAAAATTACACTAAAAAATCTGTCACAACGATTATTCTGAGATGTTTACTTTTCTTGCAATCCGCCGTCAATATCAAATAATTTTTTGTGTTTTTGAATATGGTGCTAAAAATTGAAAATCAACTTATTTCTAGATTTTTTTTTGGTATTTATTCATTCAAAGGTAATTTTTTTATTATGGAACCATCAACTTCAGGCATTTTCAAATACATTTCTGTTTTTTGTTTTTTGAAAATTGTTGTAAAAATATTTTTGAAATTTTTTTGTAAAATGATCCAAAATTGGAGTATTTTTAATACTTGGTGGAATATAAAAAAAAAATGTAAGAGGTTGTTATTGCTTATACATTGTGATAATAAAGCATATAGTATAAGCTTTAATTTAAGAGAAAAAAAACGTCCGCGTTTAATGCCGTTATTTTTTTATTTAAGATTTTATGAAAAAAATACGGTCTCTTCAATAACACTTCATCACAAAAAAACAAAAAAGTTTCTGACCCAGAAACAAAACCCACTTGTCCTTACACACAAAAAAAAATCGAGGTAATATTACCTAAAAACATAGTATAACTTTATCTAAGTGCCAAGATAACATAGAGCCTACAAAGTTTTTAGACAATATTACAAAAAAGCCAAGGTGATTTTTAAAAAATGATATGTTCGAAAAATTAACTATGCTTTTAGGAAATATTCCTAGGACTTTTTGTAAACTTTACAAAGTTTAGTAAAGTAAATATTTATACACAAACTTTGGTAGTTTATCTATTTTATTTTGTTAATAAGCAAACTATTAATAATTTCACACTCAAATAAAAAAAATAATTGATTTTATTATGTTTTTATTTGTAAAAAAATATTTTATTTCAATTGTGAATTACAATTTTTTTCTTATCTTTAAAGAATATTCTGAGACACTTTTTCTACAGAAATAATCCCAGATACTGAGACTTTTTTTATAGAAAACATCTCAGGTATTGAGGCATTTTTTTCTATAGAAAAAAATCTCTGGTACTAAGAAATTTTTTTATAGAGAAATTATCAGATTCTGTGAAATTTTTTTTTATAGAAAAAATCTCAGATTATGTGGCATTATTTTTATAAAAAAAATATTAGATCTGTGATATTTTTTTTTTTTTATAAAAAAAAAAAATCATAAATCCTGGGACATTTTTCTATAGAAATTATCTCAGATTCTGAAGCATTTTTGTATATAAAAAATTTCACATGAAGAGACATATTTGCTATAGAAAAATTGCTTATTCTGAGACACATTTTCTGTAAAAAAATTTCAGATTCTAAGATAATGTCTCAGATTCTGAGACATTTCTATAGGAACAATGTCTCAGAAACTTAGACTTTTTCTATAGGAGAAATGTCTCAGAATCTGAGACTATTTCTATAGGAAAAATGTCTATTAGAAAAATGTCTCATAATCTGAGACTTTTTCTATTAGAAAAATGTCTCAGAATCTGAAACTTTTTCTATAGAAAAAATGTCTCAGAATCTGAGACTTTTTCTATAGAAAAAATGTCTCAGAATCTGAGACTTTTTCTATAGAAAAATTGTTTCAGAATCTGAGACTTTTTCTATAGAAAAAATGTCTCAGAATCTGAGACTTTCTATTAGAAAAATGTCTCAGAATCTGATACTTTTTCTATAGGAAAAATGTCTCAGAATCTGAGACTTTTTCTATAGGAAAAATTTTTCCTTAGAAAAAGTCTCAGATTCTGAGACATTTTTCCTATAGAAAAAGACTCCGATTCTAAGAAATTTTTCCTATAGAAAAAGTATCAGAATATGAGACTTTTTCTATAGGAAAAATATCTCAGAATCTGAGACATTTTCCTATAGAAAAAGTCTCAGATTCTGAGACATTTTTCCCGTAGAAAAAGTCTCAGATACTGAGACATTTTTCCTATAGAAAAAGTCTCAGATTCTGAGACATTTTTCCTATAGAAAAAGTCTCAGATTCTGAGACATTTTTCCTATAGAAAAAGTCTCAGATTCTGAGACATTTTTCCTACAGAAAGTCTCAGATTCTGAGAAATTTTTCCTATAGAAAGGCTCAGATTCTGAGACATTTTTCCTATAGAAAAATCTCAGATTCTGAGACATTTGTCATATAAAAAAGTGACAGATTCGGAAACAGTTTTCCTATAGAAAAAGCCTCAGATTGAGAAACATTTTTCCAATAGGAGAAGTCTCAGGTTCTGATAATAAAAATTCTATATTACAATATTACGCTGGTCCGTGGTGCACCTTGTGACGTGGATTGTGTTATAAATATAATCGTCTGGTTTGTTTGCCGATGACTCATTCAAAGCGTTAGTACAGCTCGAAAGGCGACGAACTAGTTAGTTCCTGTTACTGCTCATTCCTATAAAGAATGAGAAACAAAACATTAACAACTAAATAAGTTCTTAATTTTAATTTCGTTATCACTTACCGCGTTGAGATATCAATGTGACAACGATATAAATTAAGGAATGTTGGGCTCATCAGTAAGTGCATTGAAGATGGAATCACTGAGTATCTTCATTATTATTGTTTTTTTATATTTATACATACATATGTATGTATTAATAAATTATTTACAATATTTTTTACAATTTATGTACAATACAAGGTAGATTTATAGAAGGTAATATCCAATAACCTCACTTTTCCGCCATAGTAAGTTTTTTGACAACTTTCAGAACAATAATATTTACGAATTTCGTAAAATTAAATATAAAAAAAAAAACATTTCAAAAAATATTTAAAGAAAATTTTTATGTCATTTGAATAAAAATTTTATTTCATTTTATACACATTCAAATTTTATAAAAATAAAAATGCGTTGTTCTATGAGTGGTTGCACAAATGCAACACACATTAATAAAAATGTAAATTATTTTAAATTTCCAAGTCGTTTGGGTATTAAAAATATTTGGAAAAAAATTTGCAAAAAGGATGTTGTTTCTGACAATGCAGTTATATGCTCCCTGCATTTTAAATCGTCTGATATTGTTCAAAAGGTGGGGAAAACATTTTTAGCAAAATCTGCTTTACCAATTTCTTTTGACGCAACTGTTAATGCCGCAAATTTTTTTAAAGTGTCCCCATCAAACTTTGAAGATATATTGCAAAATTCGGAAATGTAAGTAGTTATAATATTTAATGATTACAAGATTATAGTTAACATAGAAGTGTGTTTTAGTTCAACATATAATTACAAAATTTCCTGGATAGATAAGCCATCTGAGAACCATAGATCTGTTGGGAGCCAAACCGAGTAAGAGTTTTACATTTTTTTAAATCTTTGCTTTAAACTCCTTTTACTATATTTGAATTGTGTCTTTCTTTAAATAGCTGCGATTTATACTCTGAATTACCCTACATTGAGCAAGTCACCAATTTAAAGCTTCAATTGGAGGAATTGGAAGCCAAAAAATGTGTTATTGAAAAAAATCTTAATGAGCTCCGTACTTCCATTTCGAAATTTTTCAGTGAAGATCAAATCAATACTCTTCAATACCCAAATACAAAACCTAAATATGAAATTGAAGACATTTCAAAATCCATAAGTCTCTATACGGCTGGACCAAAATGTTATAGAACCCTACGTAAACGTGGTTTCCCTCTTCCGGCTCCATCCACTTTAAAGAAATGGTCCAGAAAAATTTCTGTAGAGCCGGGAATTTTAAATGACGTGTTGCAACTACTGAGTGTTATGGAAATACCGGTACATGAAAAACTCCTCGTCGTAAGTTTTGACGAAATGAAAATTCGTGAAGAGTGGTCCTACGACAAAACAAATGATAACATAATACCACCAAAATCATACGTGCAAGTGGCTATGATTCGAAGCGTAATGGGTAAGTGGAGACAACCAATTTATTATGGGTATGACCAGAATATGTCAGAGGAAATACTTAACCAAATAATTTCAAAACTTTATGAAATTGGTTTCACAGTAGTTGCAACAGTCTGTGATTTAGGAGTAAATAACCAAGTTCTATGTAAAAATATTGGAGTAACAACAGAAAAACCATACTTCACTCATCCCTGTGATTCTGCAAATAAAGTTTTTTGGTTTTTTGATGCACCGCATCTATTGAAATTATTAAGAAGTCACTTCGTGGACGACGGTTTCATGTATGAAGGTGTTCAAATTACCAAAGATATTGTGGAGGAACTTCTTCATATGGTCGACGATGATTTGTCAATAATTCCTAAATTTAATATTGATTTATTAAACCTTAAAGGTCCAGGTAAGGCAACATCTTAGAATTTAATGTTGATTTAGAGACTTTTTAACGGAATTATAAATCAGAATCTGACGTACCACTCTCATAGTACAGTAGAGTTGCATTTTCTCTTCAACTTTGGATTTTCCCAAGTGTCCGGGCAAAGTTTTATTCTAGAGGAACTAAAAAATATGTGGTACAAATTCGAGTTAAATCGGATTAAATTAACACGTGTCACCCGGCGATCAAAGTTTTAGATTTTCGAAAATTTATTTAAAAAAAATTTAAAAAAAACTATGTCTTGCGACACATCATACTTAATAATTTTGATGCGCTAAACTGGATATCAAAAAAATTTTAAAATCGGTCAAACGGTTTTCGAGATATCGCTATTTATAATTTGCCAAAAATGGTGGTTTTTTCTACGTTCAAGAAATGAAAAAAAAAAATCTCAAAATTTCTTTCTCTTTACCCTTTTATAGAGCTTGAGACAATCTTTCATTTAAACCTAATTTCGGCAAAATCCGATCATTTTAACCTGTGGCGCCCTTTGATCAAAGTTTTGTTTTTTTTACAAAACTTTTACCAAAAACTTAAAACTTTGATCGAAGGGCGCCAGTGGTTTAAATGGTCTTATATGGCTCAAATTAAATTTAAATAAAAGTTTGTCTCCAGCTCTATCAAATAGTCAATGGAAACAAAATTTGAGATTTTGTTAAAAAATTTCTTGAACGAAGGAAAAAGCCGATATTTTTGGATTTTTTTGACAAATTTCAAATGGCGATAACTCGAAAACCGCTCGACCGATTTAAAATTTTTTATATTCGTATTCAGCATGCCAAAATTAATAAAAACGATATATCGCGAGATATTTTTTTTTTGATTTTTTTAATTTCCAAAAATCCAAAATTTTGGGTTGAATTTTTTTTTTATTTTTTTTTTTAATTTTCGAAGATCAAAATCTTTGATCGCCGGGCGCCACGGTGTAATTTAATCCGATTGACCACATAAGTTTTAGACTTAGTAGAACAAAAATTTTCCCAGATATTCAAACGTAAGGAAAATAGGTAATTTTTTTGTTTTTTTTTTTTATTAAATCTAAAAACGTTTTTTATGAAAATATTTTTAGCAATTTCTTTATGATATTTCAGCATATTGACAGATTAATACCCTATTCTCACTAACAGCTAAAAACCGTTTTTAGCAACAATATTTTTATATCTTTCTTTATTTTTATTACAGTATATTGAAAGAAAATGTTGCTAAAAACGGTTTTTAGCTGTACGTGAACACAGGATATAAAACGAAAATGTAGCTAAAAACAGTTTTTAGCTGGAAGTGAGAACAGGGTTATAGAGTTTGATGCAAAATTTTGGTCCGTTTTGCGTTACCTTGTTAGTTTTCAAGATACTGCGTTTTGCTTTACCTTTTAGTTTTCAAGATACTGCAATTTGGGTGCTCAATGCCAAAAAAAAATTATTGGCAACTAATGCTAATGATTTTGTATGCTATTGGCGACAAATATAAGCCTATTTTTCTTATTCTATTACAGTATATTGACAGAAAACGTTGCTAAAAACGGTTTTTAGCTGTACGTGAGAACAGGATATAAAGATCTGACTATAACGTTCATTAGAAAAAATGATTTTTTTAGAATCTGCAAAAAAGTCTTAAAATCTAATTTTAAGTTTGTATTACTAAGTACTTTTTGATGTGAAATCCATCAACCCTTATTATATTTTATAGCGCGTCAAAAAGTTAGCCCAGCCGTCAAATTATTTTCGAACAAGATGTCGGTAGCCTTACAACGGTCTGCAATGCTAGGAAAAGCTTCAAATCCACACCTTTTCGTTAAATGTTCAGAATTTATCAAAAACATAAATGACTGGTTCGATGTTTTTAATTCAGATTCATTTAATGACACAAGAGCTCTCAAAAGACCATATGGCCAGCACTTATCAGAGCAGGATGAAGTCCTTAATAAAATGTTATCATTTATTCCCTTATTGTATGATAAAGGAAAATTAAAACCGTTTCAAAATGCCTTGATAAATAATTGCAAATCCCTGCCTTTACTACAAACATATTTAAAGGAAAAATATAACGTTCAATATATCTTCACACGAAAACTAAATCAGGATACTGTTGAAAACTTTTTTAGTCAGGTCAGATATAAAGGAGGTTTAAATGATCATCCATCTCCTTTGGAATTTAAATACAGGTTAAGAGCAATAATTCTTGGTAAGATTTTTCTTTTTTTTACACAACATTTGAATTATTCAGTTTTATTTCCATAGGTCGTAATGATACCCTTCTGTCCTCAGCCACAAATGTAGAAGATGCCAATGAAGCTTCCTTACAAATTCCGTCATATTTCGAAACAGTGTTAACAGACAATATGCTATCTAAGTTTGAGGAAGCCATTGAAACAGAAGTCGAAAGCGAATGTGTATTTGCTGACGAAATTTTAGACGACGAGGATGTTGAAATCTCAGATCTGGAAATGGATGGTTTGGAGAATTTTGGCGGATATATAATATCAAAGTTGAAATTGGATAACTCGTATGGAGTTCGAACATGTGAAAGTACAGATAACTGTGCAACGTATGTAAATTTTTTATCGGAGGGTGGTTTATATAAACCAACTCCAAAATTTGCACAAACTTTACTACAACTTAATTTCGTATTTGTAAAAATTGTATCGGAAAATTTTACCGTTAGAGATAATTTATTAAAGACTTTAATGGATTATTCAAAATCAATTGATGTCGATGATAAAATAAAAAAAAGATTCTTTAGAGGAAGAATATTTTTTAAAATTAGATTCCTTAACAAATTGCATAAAAAAAATAAATCATCTTCGAAGAAAATGAGAAAAATTGTAACATAATCCAAACACATTTACAAAATAAAATATGCACATTTGGTTTTAACTTTTAATAATTGAAAATATTAAAAATGTCTTTTTATTAGGGTGGTATCCCTGGAAATTTAAAGTTTAAAAATAAAGGATACGATCTTACTATTAGTTTTAGTTGAGGATATCTTCTAGCAACTGATGAAGAATTTTAAGTAGTCTAGGTACAAAGATATGACCGATTCAAGTTGGGTTTATTTTGACATGATGTTTGAAAAAAAATCAGAATGATAATAAATTACATATTTGCACTTTTACAAGGTTTAGTACCTAGCCCCCCGCTTTTATCCCCTTCAAATTTGGCTTAAACTACTCTAATATCCGTATTGGAATTGGTATTCTTTCGAGGTTTCACTGGTAAATGTATTCTGTCTTCATAATTCATCGTTCCAAACTTTCAAGCAATCAGAGGATTTCCAATTCTTGTCTACAAACCACTCTCGCAATGCTCATACAAATCTGCCAAAATGCAATAAGATAGGTGATATTTAATTACAATTTTTTCTAGATGTGTACTTAGTTCCTATACAAAAATCTGCTTGATATTCACTTAAATCTGTCTATTTTCAATTTATCTTAAATTTGGTTTTTGTGTTTTTTCTCCACTTATTAAAGATCTATCAAAATTTGAAACCCCAATCGCTCAACGTTTGGAATTGGGACCAATTTTTCGGCAAACACTTGTGTAGGGTATTATGTGGTCAAACACTAGTGTAGGGAACTATATTGGCCGACCATTATTAAACAATTGAACTTTTTATTTGTTTGAAAAATAACATTCAATTATTTGTCAAAGAAAATAATCAAAGAAAAGAGAAAATTAAATAAAAGAAATGTAAAATTGTCAATTTTGTTATTGTTCTGAACTACGTCACAAAAATATTACCTCTTATAAATCTACCTTGGTACAATATATTTTTTTAATTAAATTTTTTTTTTACAACGAAAATTCAAAATGACACTAAAAAACAAAATAAAACTAAATTCGAAATTTTATCTATTTTCCTTTGTAAATCTTACATGGTTAATTGTTGAAATTGTAAAGTAAAATTATACTGGTGGCATAGGTAATAAATCGTGGCTTTTAAGTTTCATACAATAATAATTCACCTAAGCCAGCCTAGATAACATTACCTCGACTTTTTTTTCTGTGTATGTATTTTGACCTTCTAAAGTCGATTCTGCCATCAGAATTGAATTCTATAGTTGGGGTTTCCTGTGATTTACAAGGAAAGTCCGCAAAGTGAACCCACCTAATTTCCTTGTGAATTTGACAAAGTTACAAAAATTTTTAATTTTATTTCTGTATGTAGGGTGCAAGTCTGATTTATTACGTAGAAAATAAGAGTATTTTAAATAAAATCCGTCAAAAATAGCAAAAGTTACATGCATTTGAACAAAAACGCGTTATTTCAGATTTATACAAAAACAGTTGTATTTATGTTGTGAATCAATGCATTTTTGTTGAAATTCTAGTAACTTATGCAATTTTTGATGGATTTTATGAAAAAACCTCTTATTTTCTTCGTAATAAATCAGACTTGAACATTACATACCGAAATAAAATTTAAAAAAATGTTAACTTATTGTTAGTCAAATTAAAAAGGAAATCAGGTCAGTTCACTTTTTGGGACTTTCCTTGTAAATTAGAGAAAAACCCAACGATAGAATTTAATTCTGATCGCGGAATTGAATTTAGAAGGTAAAAATACATAAGTACTAGTGGTCTAGACCTTTTTTGTGGGTCTTTGTAAGCTATATATAAACAAGTAAGAGTTTAAAATTCGGCTGTGCCAAATCTTTGATACCCTCCAACAAGCAAAAAATTTAAAAATGACAGGGACGGTTTTTGTGGGGAGTGAGAAGGTGGCGGGGGCGGGGTTAGCAGATGTCTCTGGGTGGTGTAATATAATATCTGACAAATATGATAATAATAGTTCAGAATTACAACTTTCCTGACTTTTTTATGGAAAATTTTAAATTTGGTGTAACACAAAAATCCGACTTTGAACAAATTTTATGCAAGTATTAAGACATAGTTATTTTTTATTGTTTTAAATTTTTATTATCGCATTAAAAATACTTTAATTTGCAACTGTATTTATTAAATTATCGCTTTTGGTTTAAAAGTTACAGCTTAAATTGTGAATCAAGTTCAATATTCAGAAAACACTAAAAAAATTCTGACAGGTTAAAAATAAATAAAAACCACATGTTTTCTCTTTAAAAGGGTGCTTTCTAATGTATTATTTATTATTCATCAATTAAAAAATATTATATGTTAAAATTACTGCTTCCCTGAATAAAGCGCCACTTTGCCTCTCATTCAACCCAATGTGCGTCGCCAAATCGAAAAACTCGTCGCCAAACACATTTCAAAATTGTCACTTTTGGCAAAAAAATGGCCATATTTGACAGCGCTGCCCACTACCCAAACGAAAATAAAATCCTAAATCTGAGGGGAATCCCCGACCTAGCAAAACTGCCCTATTTCCATAACTCGAAAACAAAGCATAGTCGAGACAAAACGAGACCACATTTTAAAATCAATGGAGACCACATTTTAAAATCAATGAACTGCCCTATTTCCATAACTCGAAAACAAAGCATAGTCGAGACAAAACGAGACCACATTTTAAAATCAATGGAGACCTAAAAGGAGGAACACAGTTTACATATTTTTGCGTCCTATTTGGTTCACATATATAGAGCCTCCATAGGGTCCTCACATAATTTAATATTATCCGATGTAAATTTTGCAAAAATTTTAAAAATATCTTCCTGTTGTTGGGCATGTGTTGTATAAATAAATTTTATTGAAATATGATGGTTGCATGTTTTTGGTTCACATGAGTTTCAAATCAATTTTTTCCATTCATAATGTTTATGGCAGTTTTTTGTTTATCATAAGTACAAATTTATTTATATTCTTGTTGCATTTTCATATTTCATTCTAGTTTATTGACCCGTTTTATGGAATTAGTTAAAGAAACATCACCTAGCTACCTAGCTCGCCAGCCAACCACTGACCAATTTAAAGTTCATTGGTCTTTAATTTATTATTGCAACGTGAGACATTTATTTCATTGTGCACATGTTATTTAAATTGTGAAATTTTGCACGAAAAAATAAATTTTTGCTGCCGTTTTCAAAAGTCTAGGGAAAATTATTTTTTAAACATTTAAGTTTTATGATCTAATTAAGTGCTACTAGAACTATTTTATACTCATTTTTGTGTCAAATATGTATAAATAAATACCTAACGGGATATTCATATTTCAAAACAGCTTATTTTTAGTGTTTAACACTACAGACACCGGAATATAGGTAAAACTAAAGAGTGCCAAATATTTGTAATATCTGTAAAATTAAAAAAAAAAACTCACAAAATAAGTAAATAAATGTTTTAAAAAAAAGGTTTTCGGTTTGGAAAAAAAAAATCCGACACATCCGTTTTGCAAATTTTATCTAATATAATTACTACAAAAATCATGCTTGAATTCCAGAGCAAGTGCAAGAATATTTGATTTTAGCTTGACTAGCTCTGCAGAAAAAAAATTATGTCATTAACTGTTTGTATTTTATTAAAAAAGTATTACGTTTTGTCGTTTTTAAAAGAAAAAACATTTGATCAATGTTCAGTTTTTTAAATGACTATTTCTGTTCTTTGTTTCAAAAATAACAACATAAAAATAAAGACTTTTGTTAGCATTCAATTTTTAATGTCATTTATTTTTGTTCTGTAAGTAAAAATAAGTGATTCTTCTTTAATTTTTAATGATTTTTTTTAATGGTTGGCATTTTGAAGAGAAGACATCAGTTATTACCTACTTGTGTTGGTTATTTTTTTGTAGAAAAAAATTAAAAAAATTATTTATAAAAATATAAAACATTTTTGTGTCAAGTGACTTTGACACAATGGGAAGAGTGTCTGGCCAAAATGTAGTTGATTGCGGGATCGATTCCCCAAAAATTTTATTAAAAATTTTTTAAAATAAAATTCAATAGAAAAATTTTAAAAATAACCTACGAAATCATTAATTTTTAATGTTTTCGTGGGTGATTTTTTTGAATTTGTTGGTAAAAATAACACAACAATCTTTAATTTTTAATGAAAGTGACGTTATTTTTTAATGTTCAATGTTATTTATTTTAGAAAATTTTATTAACAGTATAAAATTAATGAAAATATGCCACCATTAGGCACGTCTCCGAAACAGAAAATGCAAATGTGTCTGCAATTCCAGATCATGTTGGTAACCCTTGCAAAATAATGTAAGAGACAAAAAAGTTGAAAGAAAGTATGAAGTTAGTTTGAGATTTCTAGAAATAAAATTGTAGTGTTTCTGTAGAAACTATAAATATTCACATATGAGACATTCCACACCAAATGTCCAGCGAAAAAAAACACGTGTACCGTAAACTTCTGAATAGGTTGTATGGATAGCCCTATATGGAACTTAGAAAATTGCGTTTTTTGGTTTTTAATTTTTCAAAAACTTGGCTTAGGAGGCGTGGTCAAATATTGGAAAAATGGTCAAATTTGTGGCGAGTTGCCTTGATTAAATATTTATCACATTAAAACGGAATGCACCACAATCATAAAAATTTACGTTCTTATATAGTTTTGTATGGGCTATCGATTAAAAATTTTTTTTTTTTTTTTGAAAATTTTCAAAAACCGTTCTGAAATTTTCTATTTTTTTAATATGTCAATTTATTAAAAAACATGCCACTTTTTTTTTTTCTTTTTTATTTTTTTTTTTTAAAGTTTAGATGTTTGTCCATCCACACAAAAAAAAATCAGAAACACGTTCTTCGTTTTTTTCGAGAAAATCGAATTTGAACTTTAAATTTCATAAAAATTTTGTAATTTGCTTGTATTTTCTTAATTTAACGTTGCGAATGAGTAATATTTATGCAATTGATATTACTCAATCGCAACGTTAAATCAAGAAAATACAAGCAAATTACAAAATTGTTATGAAATTTAAAGTTCAAATGCGATTTTTTCGAAAAAAAACGAAGAACGTGTTTCTGAATTTTTTTGTGTGGATGGACAGACATCTAAACTTTAAAAAAAAAATTTCAAAAAGAAAAACAAAAGTGGCATGTTTTTTTAATAAATTATCATTTTTAAAAAATGAAAAATTTCAGAACGGTTTCTGAAAATTTTCCAAAAAAAAAAAATTTTAATCGATAGCCCATACAAAACTATATAAGAACGTAAATTTTTAAGATTGTGGTGCATTCCGTTTTAATGTGATAAATATTTAATCAAGGCAACTCGCCACAAATTTGACCATTTTTCCAATATTTGACCACGCCTTCTAAGCCCAGTTTTTGAAAATTAGAAAAACTAAAAACGCAATTTTCTTAGTTCCATATAGGGCTATCCAAACAACCTATTCAGAAATTTACGGGACACATGGTTTTCTGTAGCGGGGCATTTGGTGTGGAATGCCTCATATATAAAAACAGTTTTCATTAACAAGACAAACCGACATTTAAAATTCTACTGATGATAACACTAACTGGGGTGTTTGAAAACGGTATGGGAAATACCAGAAATGTTTATAATTTTTAGAAATTCAATTTTTCTTCTGCATTTTTTCAACTTGAACCCTTATAACAAATATAATTAGATCCCGTGCTCGATCTGTACTTGCAGAAAAAATCAAGTAAAAAATAAATGTTGATGGAAAACTAAATGTTGTTGGAGCCAGGGAATAAGAAAATGCTGTTTTCTAGGTCACGCCCTAATCCCCATTTCCGTTATGGGGATTATGACCACATTCATTTCGGTCATAATCCCCATAATGGTAGTGGGGACTATGACCGAAAATTATTTGGACATAATCCCAATAAAAAACGGACATAATTCCCAGATTTATGGGGATAATGACCACGTAACAAATGGCCATATTCCCCAATATGGGGATTATGTCTTCTATACTAGTTGGTCATAATCCCCAAAATTAAAATATTTTTTTTTTTTTACTTAAAAGTTTTTCTACGTAGCCGGCCTTTGGCCGGGCTTAGGGATTACAAACTCCATGCATTAAACCCACCCTCTCTGCAGAAAACGGGGATTATGACCAAAATTGCTTTGGACTTACTCCCCATAATGTGAATGGGGGTTATGACCGAAATAAGTTCGGTCGTAATCCCAACAAGGAACGGACATAATCCCCATTGGGATTGTGACCGTTTTGGAAACGGTCATAGTCCCCACAACTATTATGGGGATTATGACCGTAATGAATTCGGTCATAATCCCCATTTCCGTTATGGGGGTAATGTCCGTGGGGATTATGTCCTGTCACCGTCTTAAATATATAAAAATTATAATAAAGAGAAAATCATATTACTTAAGAGCAAAAAGAATAATAAATGAATGAGAAAACATTTATCAAGAATAGGTAATGTTTCCCCAACGTACCCTGCCGCCCTCCTACAAAACTCCCCGTCATTTGGTTTTTACACATTGTAGGGTATAAAAGATTTGGCGCAGCCTAATTTAAGACTCTCACTTGTTTTTTTATTTTTATTATGTTTACTTACATAGTAGAATTAAATTATATTTAATAGGAAATTCACCATAAATCTTAATTTTTTTCATTATTGATTTTAATTTGTTTGAAAAAAAACGGTTTACTACAGCCCAAAAATCTGGTAACCCAGTTTGCATAAATAGATGAAATACAACACTGTTATAATAAAATACTACTGCCCCCTGCTGTCAAAAAATACCGACTGTAAAAAAGGTTGTGGGAAAGACTAACACATGTAGGTACTTGTGTGTAGAGAAATCTATACGAAAATTAGCTTAGTGCTGCCAAGTTTAGAAGAAATTCCTTTAGTTAAAATGTGGAAGCCACCTTAATTATTTAATGTATGTACCAGCAGAGTCATAGAGTAGTCCAACAAATGGCGTTTGAAAAAGTAGTAAACAAAAACCATATGGTATTGTTTACGAAATTTTTTCACAAATCGAAATGTGAGCGAGATGGAAGATACCAGTTTTACAGTGAGAATGCAGACTGTTTTTTGTCTCTCTTTGCTTTGCGTTTGAACTTTTGTTTGGCATTGCCAGAATTTTCCAATTATCTTTGGTGATGCCAGATCTACAAAACGGTCGATGGATTACTATGTCACTATGTGTACCAGTTTATTAGTTTCTATGAGTTTATGAATTTGTTAGATTTATATTAACGGTGGCTTAAACGAAAGCAACAGCCTTAATGTGATCAATTTTAAAACTGCTTTAAAAGATAAGTACGCAATATTTTTTAATTCCGTTTTTTTATTTGAAAGATAAACTATTTTAATATTTTTAAAAAATTTCAACAAAAAAATAGCCGTGGTAAGTACTATAAAATTAAATGATCTACAAACAAACAAAAATTTCATCAAAATCAGTTCAGTAGTTTTTGATGTACAACTGTAGCCGATTTTTTCCTTTATAAAAAACATTCTACAATTGAGTGGCAACCCTGGCAGTTCTAGTTGACCAAATTTTGTGTTATAAAATTTTAAAAATATTATAATAATTTTTCTTTTAAATAAAAAACCATAATTAAAAAATATTGCGCACATATTTTTTATAGCTGTTTAAAATTTACTCACATTAAGGCTATTTATTCCGTTTAATGCCCCTTAACCCATTTTGGACCAAGATTCAATTTTATTTTTCTTTTTTGAAAAATTGTACTTTTTTAAGGTTATTCGCACCCGCTAATCTCAAAAATCTTGTCAAAAAAATTTTTCAATCCCGAGTAAAAATGTTTAGATATATTTTTATATATCACGTCTTATCCGAGATTTAAAAGATCTTACTCGGATCATTACTGATCCGAAATTTGAAAGATCAGTACTGATCCAAAAAATGGATCGCTAAGATTAGATCAGATTTAATCGGACGGATACAATGTTATCCGAAAAATGGGTTTATATAATTAGACAAACCCATTTTTCGGATGAAATTGTATCCTTCCGATTAAAACTGATCTAATTTTAGCGATCCATTTTTCGGATCAGTACTGATCCTTCACATTTTTACTTGGGATGTGCCGTTTTGCCAGAAAAGCCTGCATTTAAACTTTTATGCAATTTTGATAATTGGATTTATTTGCTATTTTATTAATTTATTTCATTATTTTCAAAATAAATAGTTTCAAAATAATTCAAATTAGTGGAATTTAATAATAAATTAAATTTAAAAAAATTTTAAATTAATCAAAAATATTAAAAGCCGAAAATCAAAAATGCTAAATTCTTGTTTTTGTTTGAAACAATTTCTGTGCTGATTTGCATTGCATTTCATGGACATAAAAATTGCGGTGGTCAAGGGGGGATATTTTTTTTTTAATTGCAAAAAGATGAGACTTAACATTCGTAACCATATTAACCCGAAATTTAACCTCTTTCATACATAAATATTTTTTTGAAAAAGATGTTCTTTACTGTTCGAAAAATCGAACAGAAGATCGAAATGGGTTAAGAGAGAAGATGTCCCCAACATCCCCCATTGACTCCGTACCGATTTGATTTCATATAAAATGGACCTCTTGATTTGAAAATTGCATGTATTATTTATTTATTGCTAAATAATTACACTGTTCTACAACAAAAATTTTCCAGGGAAATATCCAACTAGCAAGGGAAGTATCTCAACTCTTGTGAACCGACTTGCTTGAAACTTAAAATATATATAAAAGAGACGTCTTATCGGCCATATTAGTGTTTTAAAAATTCGTTTTCCCTTACAAAACAATGTGGACCTTCGGGAAAATTTCGATAACTCCCGAACTATCAGGAATATCGTCTAGAGCAAAACTACAGTGACTCGTAGCTTATTTCGTGTGTTAGATATCAGTTAGCAATCCATTTGAGACAAAGTTTCCAATAATACACCTTATTATTATCAAACGAGTATTTTTGTTGAAAGTGTAGATTTGGGTACAACATCACTTACTAAAATTTTTACTGTAGAATTATTTTGAGTGTAGACATATTGTAGGTTTATTTGACAAGTATTCCTGCAATATCTGTCAAATAAACTTTAGTTATATTTCAGTTTTTATGAATAACCACTTTAGCTTCTGAGACATTTTTCCTATTGAAAAAGTATTAAGTATATTTAGAGACAACAGAAAAATTCTCAGTTTCTAAGAATTTTTGGCCAAAGAAAAAGTCCTAGGTTTTGATACAGTTTTTCTATAGATAAATTCTCAAATTTTTCCAGATTTTTCCTATAAAAAAATTCTCAAATATTTCCTAGGGTAAATTCTCAGATTTTTCCTAAAGAAAATTTTAAAGATTTCAATTATTTTCCATAAAATTTTTTTTTAAAAAATTTAAGATTCTAAAAAAAAGTTCTCAGATTATTTTCTTTACTGTGTCATTTTCTCTAATCCTTCTAAGATTTTTTCGATCGAAAAATTCTCTGATTTTTCCTACAGAAAAATTTTAATATCCCAAGGCTATTCTTAGCTAATTATTTGGCAAAAAAATGTTCGCGGATTTTTTTTTTTTCAAAATTTAAAAAAATATTTTCTCTTATTTCTGTAACGGTCAAAACATCAGATATTTATTATAATTTAAAAGATATGGCAACTTTTTCCCCATAATGAAACATATGAATCTATACACTTTATCTATTGTGAATGTTTCATTTCGTATTTGTTATCATAAAAAACTAACATGTATACATTTTATTCATTTTCTTTAATCGGTCATACCATAAGGATAGATAGTATTGACGTATAGACACAAATCTAGGTTGAAAGTTTAGCAATATCAAATGTGGCAGCATATTTATTTCCTTCAATGGTGTTAGTTGACAAGTTCTTGTTCTTATTTTTTCATTATTATTAATTAAAAATTATTTTTTTTAAATAATAGAAATTGTTTTTTAATGAACAGATATATTTGGGACTGAACGTATTATTGTGAGTTACTAATAAACATTGATGTCAAACACAATTCTGTATCTGTGTTCTGTAAAACACTTAGGGCTGATTACTCAATGTCTAGTTAGCTGCTAACTGCAGATTTAACGGAGTCTTATGTCAAAATTTGCTTGAAAAAGTTAAATTTAACGGAGTGATTTTATAACGGAGCATTGAGTAATCCAGCCAAAAAATCATAAAATCTGGTTTTACTGCAATAATTATCTTCTACCTGTATATCGAATCTTAAGGAAACTTTTGGTAATTTTTATTTTGTATATTCTTATTATTTGAAGAGATTTGTCTGTAAAAATGTCTGTGTAAAACTCTAAAACACATAAAATCAGGCTTTACAGCAATAAACATCTTCTACCTGTATATCGAATCTTAAGGATACTTTTCGTATTTTTTTTTGTATATTTTATTTTCGTATATTACTGCAATATATATCTTCTACCTGAATATTGAATATTAAGGATACTTTTGGTAATTTTATTTTTTGTATTATTTAAAGAAATTCGTTCCCATATTCTCAGTAATCGGAAACAGGTATGTTTTACTATACTTAAGTACATATCTTTAAAACTATTCTAATATCATTTTTTTGTTATTTCAGATTACTTTATAACAATTATTTACAACTGCACTTAAAAGAGAGTGAACTAATATGGAAAATTAACAAAATTGGAAAAAAAACTGGCAGTAATTTAGTGTTAAAGATTTTTTGTTTCGTTTTAGTTCATATTTTTCTTAAAAATAAGGAAAAATAATTGTTTGCCAATTTGAGCTGAAAAATGTCCCCGCGGACAATATCCCCATAACGGAAATGGGGGTAATGACCGAATACATCGCGGCCATAATCCCCATATTATTTGTGGGGACTATGACCATTTCCAAAACGGTCATAATCCCAATGGATATTATGTCCGTTCACTGTTGGGATTACAAACGAAATTTTTTCGGTCATAACCCCCATTCATATTTTGGGGATTAAGCCCAAAGCAATTTCAGTCATAATCCCCGTTTTTTGCGGAGAGGGTGGGTTAAATGCATGGAGTTTGTAGCCTGGCTGAAGGCCGGCTATACAGAAAAACTTTTTTGACAAAAAAACAGAAATTTTCGAGATTATGACCAACTATAGTGGACATAATCCCTGTAATGGAGATTATGGCTATTTGTTGCGTGGTCATTATTCCCATAAATCTAAGAATTATGTCCATTTTTGATTGGGGTTATTTCCAAATTATTTTCGGTCATAATCCCCACTACTATTATGGGGATTATGAGCGAAATGAATTTGGTCATAATTAAAATAACGAAAATGGGGATTATGTCATGTCACAAAAAATTTTATTATACACTCAAAAAATTATGTCATTAACTGTTTGTAGTTTATTTTAACAGTTTTCCGTTTAGTCGTTTTTAAAAGAAAAAACATTCAGTTTTTATTAATGACTACTTCAGTCCTTTGTTTCAAAAATAACACACTAAAAAATAAAGACTTTCATTAACAGTTAATTTTTAAAGTCATTTATTTTTGTTCTGTAAGTAAAAACTACTGATTATTCTTTTGATTTTTAATGATTTGTGTAAGTAATTTTTTTTTAAATTGTTGGTATTTTTTAATGAAATATCATTAGTTTTACCTACACAAGTCAGGGCCCGAATTACCGCATTCGTGAACGAATGAAATTTCGATACGTACAAGACTTTGGTACCTATTTAAAAATAAACGAATAATAATTTCACTACATTTTACTTTTATTTGCTTTATGAGTACAAAGTACTTCGTCCCTGATTAGGTAGAATTGGCGTCAACATTTAATCTTGGAAAATAAAAAACAGATTTCGATAGCAAAATTTCGATATCGAATGCCGTAATTCGGCCCCAGTTATTTTTTTGTAGAAAAAAAAAATCAAAAAATTATTTATAGAAATATAAAAACATGTTTGTATCAAGTGACTTTGGCACGATGGGTAGAGTGTCTGGCCAGAATGTAGTTGATTGCGGGATCGATTCCCCAAAAATTTTATTAAAAATTAAAAAAAAAATATTTCAATAAAAAATTGTAAAAAATGACCTACGAAATCGTTAATTTTTATTGTTTTCGTAGGTTATTTTTTTGAAATTTGTTGGTAAAAATAACAAAACTATCATTATTTTTTAATGTTTTCGTTGGTTATTTTTTTCGAATTTGTTGGAAAAAAAGAGTGAAAAAACGCAATTTTTTAATGTTTAATGTTATTTATTTTAGAAAATTTTGTCAACAGTAAAAAATAAATGTTGATGTTTGTTAAAACAAATGAATAATTATTGGGATGGTTTTCAATTGTTTATTCACTGGTTTTAAGTGTGTTTTTCATTTGTTTTTGCCTACAAAATATTTTGAGTGTACTTTAGTTCATACACATTCGAGGACTAGATTCGGTTCGGACCACATTAGTTTTTGATACAAAACTTTAGTCCGTTTAGCTCTACATTGCTTAGTTTTTGAGATCCGAAATTTTGGCGCTTAAAAGGGTCTGGAGATATCGTATATTTGAGTTTTAAACTAAACTCTACGAAATTTTAACTAAAAGTCGAAGAAGTTTTAACTAAATTCTAAGAATTTGAATATGAGTTTTTAACTAAATTCTAAGAAATTTTTAAATAAATATACTGAAAAAATTTACATTAGCTTAATGAAAAATCACTCAAGGCTTCAATTGAAGCAAGATTTCATTTGATCAATGAAACTGTTGTCATTAAAGTTTTTGTATTTAAAATTTTTATTAAATTAATGAAAATATTCGAAAACAACATGTTTTGAAAATTTGAAACGTTTTCTGAAATTTTTCATGAAGTGCATGAAAGTATTCAATGATTAAAGATCTAAAAGCACTAGATAAGTGAATGCAAATCGCAATTTTAAATTGATTTTTTTTTATTTTATTAAGAATTACCATATAATTACAAATCATATACTAATTTTACCTAACCGAGAACTGGTAACAATGACCTTCGTCTCGTTTTAGCGAAACATACCAAGGCCTCTGGTGGGAATCGAACCCACGACCCCCTAGACTCATAGGCTGGCACACTACCAACTAGCCTACTGGGGCGCCTATAAATTGAAATTAATGTATATAAATGTTCATAGAATATATGGCGAACGACAACTACACAATTTTAACTAAATTGGAGAAAAAAATCGTTATGATTTAGCGCCAAAGATTTTTTCTTTCTTTTTAATTAATTTTTTTCTTAAAAACAAGGAAAATAAAATAATTTAATTGGTTGCCAATTTTAATTTTTTACCCAAATGAAAAATATCCAACAATTAAACTTTTTTGGAGCAATACAATTTTCAAAATTAAAAAGAAAAAAAATGGATCGAATTGTGATCGCATCTCGAATTATGCCTTTAAAGTTGCTGGATTTTTTTGATTTTTTTTTTAATTGGGAGGTTTCGGAGTTTTTTAAAAAGTCGATTTTAATTTTTAAACCTTAATAGTTAATCAAAAGTTTCGGACTTTTTCAAAAAGTCGATTTTAATTTTAAAGTGATAATTATTTCGAATAATTTTTCCATATTTCTTTTTCTAGAACGACATTTAAATACCAACAAAATGTTGTACAACTTTTTTCAAGATATCGATATTTTTACTTATCACAATTAATTATAAATTTTAATTACTTAATTTTCTTTAAAAAAAATCGCAATTTTGAAAAAATGATTACTCAAAAAATTAGCGAAATCGTGTCCGAAAATGTGTGATTTGGCATGGAATATATTATTGATCAGTGATCGATTGTAAGACATTCTAGCGATGTCCGTCTGTCATGCGATGTTCGTCTGTCAATTGGACCAGGGGCAAAACGTAATATTTTTGCAGGGTGTTTTGATCTTTTGTTAAACAAATGAAACATTTTCATGTCAGAAGAAGTTCAAAGTCCTGCACTTGGATTCAAGTGATAAAAAAACCTATTTTTTTTTGGCCCGCCGCTTTTGTGAGTGTCGATATTAAGTATTAATTTAAATTATGATAGAATTGTATTACTTTAGTGCAAAAATCATAATAAATCACTTTTATTGCGAGGGGGATATTGTTTTTTTAATTTTTTACCAATAAATTTGTTGGGGATTTTTTGAGATAAGAAATTTTAGTTTGGGGATGGCATTTCAAAAAATAAACTGGCAACTCTGCATAAAGGACTGATTTCAGAGATGAAACAACAGAATAGTACTGGAATTTAACCAAAAAGTACTTTTTTGAAATCAACGGTACTACAAAAAGATTATTTATCTAAAGTTTTTTAAATCCAAATCATTTATTTCTTTTGAGAAAACCCAATAAAACTTCTTCTTAAAATATTCGTTTCGTATTTTTTGAAACATGATGCGTCCAAAATCTGCACACACAAAGTTTTCTGCTACCCTGCGAGTAAGGGGGCCAGTCGAGGACAGGTCCTAGATTAGTACTTTTGTATGAAATGGACCCGTCACGTCACACCTTGTGACATGTCGCAAACTGGTTAGAACTGGTATTTTATGGCCAGTTTGCGTTAAACTAATCATAGGACAATTTTTTTTGATCAATCGGTCCTGTAGGTTTAAATAAACGAGATCAGAACTACAAGGTTGTTCAGTGGATTAAGAGCAGTGGTGACCATATTTGAAATTTATATGCCCGCAGGCATAGACCAAAAAATGTACACTATAAAATTCTGTTGCTTAAGCCCACTTCAGACTATAATACTGAGTCGTAAGAAAATACGTATCTTAAATAATATGAAATTTTCTCCGCTTGTCAAAAAATCTTTTAAAAAATCCTTTGCGTATTTACACCATCACATCTTAAATATTATCAAAATAAATACAACCCTGATCTTATGAAAAGCGTATTCGTTTTCTCATTTTTAGAGAAATTTCTAAAAATGAGAATACGTATTCGCTTGTCATTTTTCAATCCGTATTTCTCTTGGTTTTATACCGATTTGTGTTTACACCATACTATTTTAAAGGTTTTATACAAAATTTTGACAGATATTATTACAAATATTATGGTCTGAAGCCACCTTTAGTTGACTTTTCGCTTGCTGCTTCCACACAAGCATAAATGTAAAATGTTTTACTAAGAACATTTTTCGAATTAACTCTGAAATATCTACCAGCAAGAAGTTAAATTAAGGCTTTGAATCATAATTGCTTTGAAAATTGACAGATTTTCCGAAATTATTTTAAATTTTGTTAAACATGTGTAAACGTTTTGTGTAGAAAAAGTACTAAATTGGTACCGGGGGTATTTCGGTATTTTGGAAAGAGAAAAAGTACTTAAGTACTGACTTTCCCATCCCTGAGTAGGGATGAACATTTTGTGTATTTTACTGTTTTTATGTATCCCTCTCTCTGTGTTATTTAGTAAAAAAAAAACATTGAACGAAGGAGGACGCATGTCGCGCTACGCATCAAATGAAAAAATTATACAGAGCATACATATTTAATCAGGTAAAAAATATATTTACTTAATCAAGTAAAAATAACTTAAAAAAATATTTAATTACTACATGTTTTTTTCCAGGAAAATAAAAGTAAAGCATACACTAAAAAGCCGATTGGCTTAAATGAACGAAGAAGGAAGCATGGCGCGCGACGTATCGAATGGAAAAAATATACAAATCAAATGTATATACTTAAACAGGTAAACAAAATATATTTACACACTTAATCAAGTAAAAATCTTAAAAAAAAAATTATTTAATTATAACATGTTTTTTTTTCTAGGATAATAAATGTATCCCACGCACAGACAAACAAGCCGATAGGCTCAAACTGCCGCCGGTTTATTATGCGCCGCCGCCGTACATTGGGTTAATGGTAGGCAAAGTGGTGCTTAATTCAGGAAAACCGTAATTTTAAAATATAATATTTTTTTCTTGATGAAATATTTTTTTCTTGAATAATAATAAACTTTTGAGCCATAAGCGATAATTTAATGAATAAAATTGAAAATTAAAGAATTGTTAATGCGTTTTGAAAAATTCAAAGAATAAAAATAAAATATGCTACAAATTTAGTTTGAAATCCGATTTTTTTGTTTCCTAAATTTTAAAACTTACTGTACAGTTCATGCTACGAGGGTTGTTCGAAATGTTCTTCTTTAAGGCGTGATTAGACGAGAGAGAATTCCCCTAGATTTAAAGTAAAAAACAACTCAGTGGTAACTTTTAAAATTGGAATGGCAAATAAAATTTTATTATATATTTTTTATTTACTTTAATTCGGTTTCCAATCTACAAATTATTGACTAAATGTGCGAAAACAAATAATATATATATATAATTATTCCTGGGGTTCCATGGAGGAACATAGGGCCACAAATAATAATATAATGAAAATGGTAAGCAAAAACAAGTATTAAGGAATGAGATTTGACACAACAATTTTTAAAGTCAAAAGTATATTGCCACAGAGTTGTGTTTTACTTTAAATCTATGGGGGTTTCTTTCCCGTCTAAACGAGCCTCAATGAAAATCATGAGCTAGATTTTTAAATTATTTTATTTTTCAATATAATCTTCTGAAACTGCAATACATTTAAGTCCAATATTTTTCTAGCAATTATATCCCTTGATTAAAATAATTTTTCAGAAGCTTCTGAAAATAATCGTTTACAGATGCCATTGCAGCTGTAAAACGTTTGCCAAAAGGGATTTTTTTAGATTTAGGAACAGGTAGAAGTCACACAGAAAAAAATATGGGGAAAAACAATTTGAGTAATCACTTGTTTAAATTTAAAAAAAGTTTTGAGTAATTTTTTAATTGACGCAATTAATAATTTACTCAAAAATTTAAAAACAAATTGAGTAAATAATTTAATAAGAATTTAATAGCTTTTTTAATTTTTTTTGGAATTTTCTTAGTTTTTTTAATTCTCGTTTAGTTTATAGTTTTTTGTATATATACATGAAAGTTTGTTATCATATTTATAAAATTTTTTTATGTCTTTAAGACAAAAATATATTTGGTAAAGTTTGAAAAAACATGTTTTTTTTTTTGTAAAAAAATATGAAATTTTTTTAAACTTTGTTTTTTTTTAAGTAGAAACAGAATAAGCCCGGCACGACTTTTTCCGAACGGTTTGGCAGATTAAACCGGTGGCCGGCGCCGATGTGAAATAAAACTTGTTCTGTTTTTAAAAGGTGGTGATTCTTGTTCTGTTCCTGCACTTAATAGTGTCAATTAAAAATTTACTCAAATTTTTTTGGCAAACATTTAATAAATTTTTATTAAAAATTTACTCAATACTATTAAATCGTTTACTGGTGGAAAATTGAGTAATTTTTTACTCAATAGTATTAAAAAATTTACTCAATTTTTTTTTTTTATTTCTTTCTGTGCAGTAAATCAGGAGAAAAATGTTGGTGAAGCAATTCGTTTAACTTTTTTATTGTTAAGACATTCTTGTGGGATGGTGCGTTGTCTTGATGAAAAATTATTTTTTTGTGTTTTAAACCAGGTCGTTATTCTCGAATTTTATTGTTTATTTCGAATTTATTGTTTAACCATTTTGAAGAAAGCCGATCAATTAAAAACGTTTGTAATCCCAGGAAACCGTTTTCATGACTTTACCATCCGATTGAACTGTTTTTGCATCTTTGGTGCACTTCTACCAGCTTTAGTCCATTGTTTGGATTGCCCTTTTTGGCTCTGGTGTATAGTAATTGATCCATGTTTTATCAATAGTTATAAAACGACGCTTAAAATTGTAGTAAGGAAAACGAACAGAATGGTACATTTGGAGCACTCCGAAGTTTGTTGGCTAGGTTAGTTTAAGCCATTGTTCAAATCACGGAGAAGGTAAGTATTTGTTTTTAACAAAAATGTAAAAGTATTTTAATAAAATTATTAAATAAACAAAGCAAGTAAATTATAATTTAATATATTAAATTTTATTTGCGAATAATATTTACTGGTAATTAGGTTTTTTAAAAAAGTTTAATGATATTTTGAAACAGTTATGTTTGACGATACGATTATATATCCTCTGACAGGAATTATACAGATTTTTTGAAAAATACAAGAATTTGATAAATAGTAGGTTCGATTCTATTACCAAAAGGAAGTAAACCCCCATATTCGGACCCTATAAAGATAGAGTGTTTCTGAAAAAAATTGAGGCCAGGGTTGAAAAAGTTGGTACAATTGCACTTTTTTGGTACAATTCGAAACTGAAAAGTACAATGGTACACCAAATGACTCATTTAATACAATTTTAGATTTTTTTAAGTTAATGTATCTTTTTTAATGGGACTTTCCCAGTTAATCGTTTTGATTGATTTAAGGTAGCAACTTATATTCGCTATCATTGTTTTTATTTTCAAACATCTACAAGACAATTCCTTAGACTAATGCACCCACGACATAAGTGACAGGTGTCAAAAAAGTATTCCTTAACCATATGGTTAATTTTTTAAAATTATTCTATGAATTAGGTTAGAAAGAGAAAGCTAATATAGCGCGCCATAAGAAAAATAGATGCCAGATCGGTTTTATTGTTTTACTCACTTCTAAGTCGTAGAAAGTGTTGCCAAGTTAGCTTAAAACTAGCTAAACACTGCTCTGTTTTCTCCTAAAATCGCTTAGTTTTTCCCCCATTTTGTTATAAAACTCTAAGCTCTACTGTCGAGTCTGTATATAGTCTGTGACAATTCCATGTCAAAAGTGGTATGACGTTTTCAAAATTGGAAAAAACGTTAAAATTTCAATAAAGTACTCATGAGTATGATCATACAAAGTCGACCATTACTTTAAAAATATTTTTTGCCTACATACAAAGTCGTCCATTTAGGTTTCTTCTGGTTTCCTATACAATCCTAATTTAAAGGTAAACACTCATTTGGTATAGAGAAAAATTGGTCAAAAAAACTTACACACACAAAACAATTCGTTTCCACCATCAAAAAAAAAATTTATAATTGCATTTCTTAAGTACAAAAACAACAAGAAATTATTAATTTCTTAAAACTTATTGAGGGCAGAAGTGCCTTCCGTTGACCCCTCCCAAAAATGCCTTTTATATATATATATATATATTTTTTAATTTTTTTGGTACATTTGGGGTCGAAAAAGTACAATTTTATGAGCTTATTGGTACAATTTTAATGTTTTAATTTTGCAACCCTGATTGAGGTTCAAAAAATATTGGAGGTCGGACATTAATTCGACTCATCTAGGGGCAAAATTGGGACAATTAGAACGGTGGGAGCAAATTTTATAAAAATATCATTTTGTATGGGAGCCCGCTTAGGTAGTAGAGTTAGGGTGAAGGTATGTTTGGAAAAAATGTTGGGGGAAAAATTAATGGGGGTTAGACTTACTTTGAGCATCCTATTAAAGCCGTTGAACTTGTTTTATAAAAAAAATTAATAAAAAAAAATAAATAAAAAAACTGTATGGGAACCACCTTAAATGTTAAAGATAGATGGTAGGTATGTTCTGCTAAAATGTTGGGGTGGAAAAAATATTAAGGGTCGTTCATAGATTTAACTCCTCTAGGGGTAAAAGCGGTAGGAGCAATTTTATAAAAATGGAATCTTTGTATGGAAGCTCCCTTAAGGAGTGGACCATCCAGGTGTGTTTGGATGTTAGGGGTTGAAAACTAATGGGGGTCGGTCTTACATTTTATCCATCTAGGGTGTCAGCAGTTGTGGGTGTATTGTGGGTTTTTTTAATCATAAAGTAAGTTGTTCACCGGTGAAAACAAATGTTTCGAAACATCAATTAATTTGTAGCGAAAATTTGTCATATGTTTGGTTATGTTTCGCGCATCGTCATGAGTAATAAGTTACCTCCCAATTTTAATGTTAATTACTTTAACACAGTGATGTCATTGGAGGTAACCACATTTTGCCTTTTTTGGCGTAATGTAATGCTAATGGTAATTAGTAGTATTCTAAGCCATTACCACGTAAGCGAGGCAGGAAGTACCAAGTTTTTGCTGGGGTCTGTACAATTTAAAAAAATATTGCGAATAGTGTTGATGTGTATTGCCGCAACAAATACCGGATTATTTTACCGTTTTTTTTTACCAGCGAACAGAATACCTCTTCAGCAAAATTTTAACGCTTTTGTAAAGCCAGTGTGAAACTTATGTTTTTTTTATATGACTGGTTTTCACGTGAAATCCGAGCAACTTTATTTACCTTTTGTGGTAGATGGTATGTATAAGTTTGTCATTCCGTTTCTAAATCATAAAAATATCGGTCTACGACCCCATAAAGTGTATGTATTAGTGCCCCCCATTTCCCGGTTCTCGGTATTCCCGGGAATACCGGTATTCCCGGTTCTGGTACCGGTTTCCCGGTTCTAAATATATTCCCGGGAATACCGGTATTCCCGGTTCTGACGTTGGTACCGGTTCTCAAAAAATAAAAAAATATTATACCATAAAATATTTAAATTACACCATTTAATCAGTATTTCAGAAATATTCAGTTGTGTTTGTAAAATTATTAAAAAATCATGTAACTATATGTTTCTTAAGTTCATAAAATAATTAGGAAATGGTGTTTTCACAATGTTTTGTATTTTTTGGGTAAAAGCAAAGAAAAAAATTTTAGTTTTACACAATTTTACAAAATATACATACCGGTAGTCCCGGGAATACCGTCAGAACCGGAACCGGGAATACCGGTATTCCCGGGAATACCGGGAATAACTCAAGAACCGGGAAACCGGTACCACTTCCCGGGAATACCGAGAACCGGGAATACCGGTATTCCCGGTACTACGGTACTGACCGTAGGCACTAGTATGTATTATTGATCAGGGATCGATTCTAAGACATTTTAGTAATGTTCGTCTGTTAAAATGGAGATCACGGCCAAAGTATTAAATATATATCACTGAGACTTACCACACTGAGGGAAAAAAACATATTTATATCAAATATGTTCATGTTTATTTTAAGTATGCTACATATTTTTGGAAAAAAATTTAATTTTAATATTGTTTTTGATTGATTTTAACATAACATGTTTGTTTTAAAATTGCATACAATTTTGATTTAAAATTGATCCCTTTAAATTTAATATGCTGTCATTAAAAGTCGTTAAAAATTTAAAAAATATCTTGTTCAAATATTTGTATTAAAAATAATATTTTTCATGGTAATTTTAAAGTTGAACAATTTTGTTTTTTGACATTTAAATTTTTTTTTAAATGTCAAAATATAATAAAGTTGGGCAATTTTATTTTAAGTAGAAACAATGTTAAAATATTGTTTCATTAAGAAAAGACGCCCATTTTTCACTTCTCTAGATGTGAAATTAATTTAAGTGAAATTAATTAAAATAACTAATATAAAATTAAAAATTAAATGAAAAAATAAAAAACTAAAGTGATAAAGAAAATTATTAACAAGAAAAACAAAATAAAACTAAACAAAGTGAAAAAATATAAAGACGGAAAATATAAAAAAGGAAGTGCTAGAGAACGAGGAGGGGATGTATCTATGTAATTGGCAGGAAAGGAAGACTTCTAACTTTAGGTTTTCATTTCTGGCATATAATTAATCTAAATGTGTTTATTTTTTTATTTTTGGTATTTAATTACATTTGTTGTAATTAGATGTAGTGCTATAATAAGGGAAGAAGTACATCCAAGGCTTTGGCTTTGATTTTTTTATGTATAGCGAAAACCAAAGCCAACAAGCAATATTTAAAGCCAAAGCCTTGAATGTAATTCTACCCTTAGATGTACAATTAGAGTAGTGTTAATTTATTTTTTTTGGTGTGTTATTAAAAAATATTGTAAAAATAATTTGAAAATAAAAAAAAACCCTTTAACAAAAATATGTATTGTTTTATTTTAAATTTCATGTTTTATAGGTAAGTAAAAAGCTGCAAAAGAAAAGCAATTTCCCATATTTAAATTAATATTGGTCAACTTTAAATTAAAATTTGTTGCATATTTAAATTTAGCATGGCCAATTTTAAAACAATATTGTTACATCTTAATTTTAAAATGTTGTCTACAAATCGTGGCATGTTAAAAACAACAAGAAACATATTTAAATTAAATAAAAACAAACTTTGTTCTATTTCGTCACTGTTTTATATTTAATTTAAAGTTGTTTCTGTTTGATTTTAACATTTTTTTTTCTTAGTGCATATTTACTTTTTGTAGTCCTGAGAAGTTTGGTATTGCATTTGAGCGATATCGGTTCAGCGGTTCAAAAATAGCGAATGGAAATATAAAAAATTTCGAACAGTTTGATACATTCCACATAACCAAAAAATACAAAATGCTTCTAATCGGCTTCTGGTGGACAGATGTGAATATTGGATATCGAAAGGTTTTTAAGCAAGTACACACAAGTCTTTTACACAAAAATCTTTTTTGGGCGGATTTTTTAAAACAATTTTTTTTACGTTTTGAGATCTGAAGATTTCACTGGACCTGAAATAATGGGACTCCTGGCAGTCATAAGGACCCTGGGCGCTATCACGTCAGAATGATGCTGACAAACGGGTAATGACCTAAACTGGTTTATGCAAGGCCTTTAACCACCAACCAGAACCCGATTGTATGTGATTCACAAAAAAAGCTTAACATTTGTTTTCGTGTTCCACGTTTTTAACTTGAACCATTGAACATCATTGAACTCGTCCTGTAGAAAATAAGATAACAAAATTTAATTTTTCTCGATGCGAAAACTTTTGGCGAAGTTACATAAATTGGGCATATCGCCAATTTACTTGCATAGTGTCATAACTCATAACATTAGATTGTGCAGAAAACGCGTTTAAAGTTCACAATTAAAACTGGGCTTCAATTAAAAAGGTCGGTACATAGAAAATGTAATAATGGCATGTTTTCTTCTCAAACGGTGAGTTTTAAAGATATTAATACGAATTTTTGACGCAATATAAAGCATGAAATAATGAATAATTCTGTTGCACTAACTCATATATCACGTTTTTTGAGTTATGACACTATGCAAGTAAATGAGTGACATATAAGTCTAAGAGTGTTGACGATAGAATTAAAGGGCGTCAGTGGTTTCTTTAGTTTTCTCAAAAATAATTAATATGGACTCAAACCGTTACACATAAATAAATTCAGTTGTATAGGTTCATATATTTGAACATAATGAGAATTACAACACTCATAAATGTATGTGCGAATTACAGCGAGATTATTGTTTATATTGTTGAGTAAGTTTCATGACATGGTCATTATTTTTATAGGGTTTACAATTCAAATTGAACCCGCATTTCTTAATTATAAACAGAAAAATGCTTAATTTTATGTTGTCATCATCATCATCTGACGACCCAATTGCCACTCAAAACCCTATTGCTATCCATGAAAATATCTATGGTGAGTAAAATACATTTAGATCGCTAACAAATTCTTGGTTTATTTTCTCAAGATACGAGTCTTTCTTTGTGTGAATGTATTTCTCTAAACTTTCACGAATATTCATTTCCAATATTAAAGACTTACAAAACAAAAACCAAAAAAAAAAAAAAAAACTACTAAACTCTTCTGAGTATTCATATTAAAGTGAATTTATATTTCGAAACCTTAACTCGAACAGAAAACAAAAAAAAAACATACAACAACAAAACGAGCACACAAAATAATACAAATGGAAAAAAAAAATAATTTGTATGTAGTATAGATGAATGTATATGTATGTAAGTGTATATAGAAAATAAAAGAAAGAACGAAATAAACACAAAATTACTACAACCAGCGTCGAAAAAGAAACTACCATAGTACAGTATCGAAGAAAATTAAACTACCTAAAAAAATAATACGTCTTTCAAAACACTTTTTAAAAAATTAATTACCCTAAAATCTTGAAAACACTTTTTTGCACAATTCTCTAATCGAAAAAATGTCGAATTACGAGTCTTTTTACTCAGAGAGTTTTTGAAAGATCTCGTTTAAGTTTTTTTTTTGAGGCAACACTCGGATAAGTTGCGAAATTGCTTGTAATTCGTCATTCGACCCATACAAATCCCGAGAGCCAAAATGCTGAGCTTTTCGCCGCGAATAATGACCTAGTGAAACTACAGAATGAAACAACACAGTATGAAGTGAAAGAACTTGCACCACTCGGAAATTCAACACAGTACAGTTTCTGTTTCTTTTTCATATTCTACACTTCGTAGAATTTCTAAATTGGCGCCGATTTTTATTGGTTTTGAATAATATTAGTAACAAATTTTGGTATTTATTACCAACTCCTGCACTAGGTCCATTTGGACTAAGATATTAGTTCGTTAGTTAAATTTTTAGTATTGAATATCCACGTTTTTTTTTTTTTTTTGAGTGTAGTAAAGATAATTATACCGACATTTTTTTTCCCTCGAAGCATATTTCGGCTAAATCAAAACACAAGGTTTGTTTAAACCGGACGTGCAAAAATGCAGTCGGATCCAGAAAGAAAGCGTTCCGTAATTAGCGTTTGAACAAAAACGTCGTTAATGATTTGCATCGACAACAGACGACAACCGAGTCTGCCAAAGTACTTTGACGCGAAAAGAGTAAGGTATAATTCCAGTTCGTCTATTCCAGCTCTTTTAAAGGATGATTAATCATTTGCCGACCCGGTTGATTAGGCCAACCTCTTCGCTGGAAAATTTGCAAGAAATTCATTCTTGCCGGAAGGCGATCAACCGACAGTTCTCGAAAGAGTATCCTAAACTATGCCTTCGATTTTCTATGGTGCTGAAATAGTACGTTCATTGGCAAACCTTTTCAGCTCTGTGTACTTTGCAGAAAACCTGCATGCTGGAAGTTGGCCAATTTCCAGCCAACCCTAACAATGGGTGCTGCTAAAAACCCTGAAAATTCGCAAATTTGCTCTCGCAGGTAATGGAGAGCATGTTAACTAACATCTCCTAAAATATTTAGAGACCAATTAACTTTTAAATGATCGTCAGTATGGTTTCCGTAGCGGTTGATCTACGGGAGACCTGTTAGCGATTCTTTATGAATGTTGGAGTCGGTTTCTCCAATATTTTATTGACAACAAAGTCGTAGCTCCGGATATTTCGAAGAAGTTCGATTGTGTGTGGCACGGGGCATTCGTATCTAATAGTTAGAGTCTGATCAAACGAGTTTTAGCAGAATTCAGGGGTACCTCAAGGTTTTGTTCTTTGGCATGAGAATACAGTGTAATGGAGTCTCATCAAACGAGTTTCAGCTAAATTCAGGGGTACCGCAAGTTTCTATTCTATACCTAATTTTCATTAATGACCTTCTTGGTCAAACCTTTAATTCTATCTACTCTTTTGCAGATGTGAGCAACATTTGTCGATTTTAATGAGCGCACGCTAATCCGGAGACGGGCTGTGGAATCAGCATTGTCATCTGTTGCTGTTGTTGAATGGATGTTGAGGAATCGGATACTCTTGATGTTCTGGGCATGAGAATACAGTGTAATGTCCGTTGGAGTAAACACCTATTACAAGTGTCGAAAGAGGCTTTCAAGTGTCTTGGTTTTCTGAAACGGTGCAAGACTTAATTCACTCCATCCGATCTCCTTACTTGTTATACCAGCTATATCCGGCCAAAAATGGAATACGACTCCCATATATGGGTAGGGGCTTCAGAGTCTGGTCTGAAGATTCTGGACCGTGTTCAGGGGAGGGCGGTGGAGCTTATCAATAACAGTAGTGTATCTTACTATACTGATTTATCGTCGATTGATTGTCCGGTGTTTCGTACAACGCATTACAGAGGAAAGTAATTTTTTAGTCGAAGAATTCGTATGTGAAACAAAATTCCCCAGAAATCTTCCCTTGCGCTAATAATTTAGAAAAATTTAAATCAA
Organism: Pegoplata infirma; assembly: GCA_963921195.1. Lineage (NCBI taxonomy): Eukaryota > Metazoa > Arthropoda > Insecta > Diptera > Anthomyiidae > Pegoplata > Pegoplata infirma. The sequence continues at coordinate 5,752,329 of OY992536.1, read as the reverse complement.
ATATCCACAAACACTACTCCTAATCAATACAATTCATGGCATTTGTAGGGGGCATTTCCTGAGTATTGGATAAATTAAAAATGGTACGAGTGAGAAACAAATTTTCTCTGTAGTGCGTTGTGCGATTTACAACAAACGACAACAAACAGATGTGATCTACTGGATTGACGAGTGTTATTGAAATACACCCGAGTCACAGGAATGTTTTACCAATATAACCATAGTAGTATCGGTAAAACAATGATGCACAAACCACGTCCCAACGATTCTTCCAGGAATCATTAGTTGGGTACTCTACTGTCATTGAGAAGCTTCAAAGCACTTTTTTGCACCTGGTTCAAAACTTTAAAATATACCTTGAAGCCCTTGCTCACATCGCGCTCACATGTTGCGAGTTGCATTCCAATTTCGGACGAAGCTGTAAATAGTGAGGAGATCAGTGGTAGTGAAGTAATCCTTTCACCGTTTTAAGAAACCAAGGCATTCTTCTTTCGACACTTGAAAAACATCCCGAGTAAAAATGTGAAGGATCAGTATTGATCAGAATAGATCGCTAAGATTAGATCAGTTTGAATCGGATGAAATTGTATCCGTCCGATTAAAACTGATATAATCTTAGCGATTCATTTTTCGGATCAGTACAGATCCTTCAAATCTCGGAAACTAGTTCTAACGAACATTACAGTGCATTTTCATGCACAGAACATAAAAAGCATCGTATTCTTCAATACCAATACCACTTGCGGAAACTGATGACGTTGATTCCTCTAGCCGTCTGTGGGTCAACATACAACATTGGTCTTACGTGCATTAAAATCGACCCTTTTCTCAAGATCCTACTCGGAGATTGTCGTAAGGTCATGATTGAGTGTTACATTCATGTTCTGCCTCATAGCTTTAACCTCAGTAAGGCTTCGTCTATAACACATGTTGACAAAAGTAGAAATTTTTCAATTTGCCTGACCTTTGACAACTGATTTATATGGACTTTAGCGTGCTGATTCCGAATCTGTTATACATTTTTTCCATCAACTCGCGTTCCCGAGCAAATTGCTGTTAAAGGTCGAAAAAGTGCGTTTTTTACAAACTTTGCTTGGCTATAATTTCCAAAAATTTTTTTATAGCCTCAGTTTTAAACATGAACTTAACTATATTGGATGCGAGGATTTCAAAACTGGTTTTATTTTTTTTTTTTCTGACAGCTTTAGTTTTCGAGTTATTAAAAAGGGTATAAATATTCAGACAAAATTAAAGAGGACATAAATTTAAAAATTTTATTTTAGCGATATCTCAAAAACTAAATATGACTCAACAAAAGTAAGAGCATTTTTGGAATCAGCATATCCAACATACCTAAAATTGTCTTCACTTTTTAGATGTAAGACTAGTGTTGGCAAATATGGACTCACAAACATGCCAAAAATAGCCTATTTTCAAAGTTTCCTTAGGCTATATCTCAAAAACTAGAGCTGATCCAAAAAAATTATAGCCAGATTTGAAATCAGCGTACCGCAATTACCCATAACTAGCTATCAGAACCCGGGCAAAAATAAGTGTTGCCCTGTGTAATTAAAGAAAATGTATGACAAATGTTGCTATCATCAGAGAAAGAATAGAAACCATTGAATTCAGCGGAAACTCATCCGAATAGAACCCATCTATAACAACACGCATAGTGCGATCTCTGAGAAAGCTTGATAAAAATGGAGAGTAATCACTACCGACACCAAACGCAATAAGTTTTGAAACTAGTGCCCCATCCACACGCGATCCAACGCATTAAAATATCTAGAGCAACCTTTTTGCTCCCACAAAAAAAAAATTACTCCAACGTTCTCAAAGAAACGCTAACAGGTCTCCCGAATTCTGAACATTGCTGATCTAAATGGAATAGTCAACAAAACGAAGCTAAACTTTCCTTGGAAAAATATATTAATTGTTTCTTTTAATAAAATAAAAATGTCGATTTAATTTTGCTCAACACTGTTTAAACAACCAGCACTCAACTAACCAACCATCATACAACGCAGCTTGATAAGGGAGGGCTGTGTACGGTACGAGACATGAAGTTAAAGCACATAACACACAAAAAAAAAATCCATCTCATATATACGCAGAAAATGGAAACGAACTGAGCTAAACTGAAGTGAACTGAACATAACATAGAATGGAAAAAAATATATTTCAACAAAAAACTCTGAAAACAACATAAGCCAGCAAAAAAAATAAACAAAAAAAAATATTGTAATAAAAGCAGCTCTACATATACCAGAGTTACGAACGACACAAGCAACGACATCGAACGACCGAGAAAAATAAGTAGTAGTAGCAACCGTTAAAGAGTTGCCATATTTAAAGATTATTTGAATTTGATAAGAGTTTTAAAAATGAATTATAAGCGAATGTCCCGAAGTTTTTATAACAACTTTGATCCTGCTTTATTCTACTACTGATCGACTATTGTCGATTTAGTGACACTAAATCTGCGATTACAAAAGCCATAGTTATAGAATAAAAAAGCTTTGCGATGGGTGTCAGTTAAGCCCACTTCAGACTATAATACTGAGTCGTAAGAAAATACGTATCTTTAATAATACGAAATTTTCTCCGCTTGTCAAAAAATCTTTTAAAAAATCCTTTGCGTATTTACACCATCACATCTTAAATATTATCAAAATAAATACAACCCTGATCTTATGAAAAACGTATACGTTTTCTCATTTTTAGAGAAATTTCTAAAAATGAGAATACGTATCCGCTTGTCATTTTTCAATCCGTATTTCTCTTGGTTTTATATCGATTTGTGTTTACACCATACTATTTCATAGGTTTTACACAAAATTTTGACAGATATTATTACAAATATTATGGTCTGAAGCCACCTTTAATTTTATTTAGCTCGCTAGGTTTCCTACATAGAATAGTAGAGGTAGTTAGAGTAATTAAGATTACCTCTTAATCTCATTCCGATGTGATGACAGCCTAAGTTTCTAAGTGGGACTTTATACACAGACTTTTTTCCGTGCATTTCTGCTACTGCGTTTGAGTTTGTGTGCAAAAGAGGTAGAAAAAGAGAAGGTAACGAAGAAATTTCAAAAGGAATTGAAAAAAAATCAAGGAAAAAAGTCTGTGTGTAAAGTCCGTCAAAGCTAACTTTTGGAAAGTCTCGTTACGACTATTCTCAGAGAAGTATCATTAGTTCAGAGAAGTATCGTTATGCTTAGTTCAATGATTTCTTTAAGATCTTGAAAGTGTAGGACAGTGTCAAATAATATGTTCTAGCGTATTTCCTTTCCCCAGATACATCACATATTCTACAATTTGCATTATCTATCGTCATTGTTCCTTAGGCCCAAGTTGCTGTCCAACAATGGCCTAATATTATTCCTTCAGAAGTCTGTAAACATTCCTAGGAAGTGGGGAAGAACTTACAACATTCAAAATCAGCAGAACTTTGTGGCCAACGAATGAGCAAAGGAAAACTAAATATCTACTACTATCACGTAAGAGAAGGGAATGCCGAGGTCTGACTGGGATAATAACTGTTCATTGTCTTATCCCAAGAATATTCGACTTATTTCAGATGCTATTTGTAAAAGATGCTCTTCCCCAAAAGTGGATGAAATGATGGAACACACACTTTGTCACTGCCCAGCGGTGGCAAGGAGTCGCTGATTTATTACCTGTCAGATAAATTTCGGTACTATGGAGGATATAAAGCGAATGGATCTTAGGATATTGAAAAAATTCGCAATGATTTTAAACTTTAACTTGAGCCGATGTCGACAACAGTTTAGTGGTATTGTTATGGACCAAGACATCTATACGAGGTGTCAATCGAACACCACCACCCTAACTACTTACATGAATTTCACATTGATTTTTTTAGTTTGCATGTTATGTGTCATGTAGATTATACAAACAAATGATTAGATTATATTTATGTTAATAAATTAATACGACGCAAATCGAAGCACTGACGACGCAACTTCTAAGCCATGCAGCGCAAACTGAAACAAGAACGACGCAACAGCGAAGTCACACAAAAATTTTTGAAAGACGTAAGTTCGAATCTACCGAAGCGAATGCAAACCGGGTTATTGCTGTAACTTTAATCTGATTCCAAATATGCCTATGTTAATTTTGATTAAATATGCGTAAATCGAAAAAACTAAAAAAGGTCAAATTCCCCCTGTACAAATCGACACCCCTTAGACGAGTTTGGGCCGCTAAATAAAAATAAATAATTAATTTTTGTTCTGAATAACATATCCAAATTGAAGAATTGAGTGTGACACTAGGGAGACTTCCCTTGTTAGTCCCCATATCCAATTTTAAATAAAAGCATTTTTAACTAAAATTTGGTTTGTGTACATTTTCTACACTAAATAAATGTTTGAACTCGGAACTGGTTTTACGGAATGCACTGGTATAGGGTATTGCATGTTTGGTTTTGACCGACTATAATTTTCCACTTCTTTTAAGATAAATTTAAAAAAAATATCTTTTGATTTTAATTTTTACCATTGAGGCCCCAAGATGAGCGCCAATCCTTTAGTTTGAAATGAATAGCAGTTTTATTTTTCTATTTTCATTTTTTTTAAAGACTTTAACATTCAACGATAACCGAACTAATGTTACAAATTATGTTGAGCCAATTTTATAAAACCTCCGATCCTCTAAATTAAACAGCCGTGCACCAGGAAAATGTATATTTTTGGTATAGGTTAGGTTGGATGGGGGTTCGCCATTTGGCGAATTCACTCGGAGGCCACAAGGCCCATTGTGATTCCCTTAATCATATTTCCCTACTCCCCCTCTGATACAAAGTTCAACTTCTTAAACCACCCCGATTCCCTAAGGTATTCTGCTAGAGACGTCAATGAGACACCGCTTAGGCAATCCAGGTCATCGAAAACTCTTCGCCCCAAATGCTTAAGGCGGCTTCTCATTAGACCTGGACATTCGCATAGTAAGTGCTTCACTGACTCCTCCTTCTCCACTTCCCCACAACTTCTACAATAGTCCCTATCAGAGATTCCCATACGCACGGCCATCTGGCCAATCATACAGTGTCCTGTATGTACTCCTACTAATCGGCTAACAGTCCGTTTGCCAAAAGTAAGAAGATTTATTTTTCATCCTCTTGGGACTTGGCATTGGCTGCAGGGTTCTTGATATCCTGCACGTAGTCAGTGATATCCACCTATCCTTCATTCTATTCTCAAATATTCCATCAATATCATTCATCAATTCCACTATAGGAATTTAGAGCCATTTCTCGCACATTTCAGCCAATTCGTTCCCAGCGACTCCACTATGTCCAGGGACCCAAATTAGCTTGATTGTGTGCTGACTGATTCGACGAAGGGATTGTATACAATTCCCGATTTTATAGTGTTTGATTCTAAGGCCTTCAGAGCTGCAAGACTATCCACGAAAATGTTAATGACGCAAGGACAGAGGACCCTTGTCATAATTATCTGCGCGGCTTTATCATTATTGCAAGTACCTCAGCCTGGAAAACACTACACTTATCCGGAAGTCTCAAGACCCCGATTTCCAGGCATTCATTTTAGTTATTATTGCACCTGTATTTCAAAAACTCACCATGACACTATGGTATGTACTGAGACACTTTGTTCAATGCCTACATCTTTTTCGTGTATCATGCGTTACCAGCTAGCATCCAATCGAAGGATTTTATTTGATAGTCGGGTGTCACGTTAGCATACATTAGATAATGCATACGTGAAACAACTTCGAAGCAGAATTTTGCGTTCTTCTTCCATAATTTCCGATTGCGCTAAAATTTCATAACTGTGGAAGAAACATGGAAACATGTATTAACTACTTCACAGAAGAGACTAAGAAGTAGTTGATACATAGTTTATCCAGGGAAATATATGCTGAAGAAGGGCACCATAATTTTCTTTCGACTTCGCTCCCAGTAACTATTTCCTATTTTATAAACCTTAAGAAATGCTTTGACGGGAAATGATTTGGTTCCAACTATAAAATCATTCAAAATTACGCCTAAATTGAAGACTTCGACAAATGTTATTTTTGTAAAGAATAGAAAACTTGAGAACTTAAAAAACACAAATGACTTAAAACAGTCGCAATCTAAGGTAAATTTTACAAAAAAAATATTTTTTTTAATAATTCTCATTTGTTTAATTTTGCACCATCTAGCAACCCTGCAAAAACCCAACAACATTGAGTGTAGTATGAACTAGAGATGGACAAATGAGCAGATTAGTGCGTGATTCACGTGTGAGTGTCACTGAACTTAATTTCACTCACGAGATTGTGACTGGGAAAACAAATTGCGTGAGTGAGTGAGTCGACTTTTTTGCGTGATTTATTTTCTCCTCATATTATTTTTCGTCCCAAATATGCAAACAAAACTTGTAAAATTTGTCTTAACTATTAATATTGTCCCAAAAAATGTGTAAAATTTGCATAACTTAAAATTTTGTTAGATTTTTGAAATTTTAATTTTTGAATTTTTTTTTATATAAATAAGAGTTTCGTGAGTGTGAGTCAACGTGAGTGTAAGTGAAGCTTATGTGAGTTCACGTGAGTGTGAGTCGGATTAAATTTGCTTACGTGATTGTGAGTGAGTGTGAGTAGAAAAAATATTCTCGTCAGTGAGTGTGCGTGATTTGAAAATTCCTGTCGTGACCGTGGGTTAGTGTAAGTCAAAATTCACTCGCGCTTCCATCTCTTGTATGAACAAATGAAGGACCGAACTAACTTAACTAACAAACCAACGAACCAACCATCTATCCATCCATTCATTGCTATTTACGTACGTCAGCCGACCCCAGTTTTTCAGATAGAACGTCGCATCAACCAAGAAGTATGTAGTATAGTAAGCCAGCCAAGCCATCCAGCCATCCAGCCAGCCAGCCATCTAGCAAAGCAAGCAAACAACTTATAGAGCAATGTACAAACGAGCATTAATGTTGGATTTTTTTTTTGTTTTTTGTTTTCTTCTTATTTTTTGTAATCAGAATAAAATGAAAACTCACTTAAGTACGCACAGTGGGTAGGATTTATGGAAAGTTTCTCAATGTAATTTTATCTAGGGCAGTTAATCCTGAAATCCCGGGATTTTGTCATAAAATGAATTAGAAACACGGGATTCTTAAGCTCAAATCCCGGGATTTTCAAAATATTTAAAATGTATGAGAATTTGTTTTTAAAAATACAACTCTGTGTAAAAATTGTTACTTTTACATTACCCTGTTGAAAATAATTTTTTTATTGAATTTTTAACGTAGCTGGCCACGTATTTGCTGTTTTTTGTGCTTTTGACAGAAATAAAATAATTTAATGACATTATTCTTCAACTTTTGATTTTCGCCATTTGTTCTGCCTAAACTAAGAATCGAACCCAGGCTTGCTGATTAATAGTCCAACGCACTTACTGTTAAGTCACAGCACCCATGGCGCCCTTTGATCAGGCTTAAGAGATTTTGGTGAACATTTTCTCAAAAACCAAAACTTTCAGCGAAGGGCGCTACGGGTAAATCTAATCTGATTGGCCTCAAATTTGTACCACATAATTTTAGGCCTAGGAGAACAAAAATTTGCCCGGACGTTAAAAATCAGAAAAAAAACTTTTGTCGATACAAAAATTTTGGAAATTTTCTCCTTTAAATGTTTTTTATATGCAGTACTTTACTTTGTCTTTAAATTAGTTTTAAAATTATTTGGCTCTTTCAAATATGCAGATTAAATTTAATCTAATGAGTCTACTATTTTTTTACTCTTATGATATTCAAAGAAATTTAATCCCGAATAATCCCGGGATCCCGAATTATTTCGATTTTGACAGCCCTTATTTTATCTGAATGGGAATATGATCAATGATCGTTCAGGATAAAAGTGGAACGGATATAAATATTTTTAATATTTAGGAGTTGTATTTCTATTGCGGACAGATATAGGAGAAAGAAATAGTTAGGAGATCGGCCATAGAGAAAGAAAACAATAGACTTTAGTGCTTCTTAAGATACTAGAAGAATGTGATTGTTCCAACGAATGTCACAGTGTAATACAATGCCCAGAAAATCAAGAATATCCAATTTCATGAATCCGTGAATACAGATGACGATGTTGACTCCACAGACCGTCTGTGTACAGCTTTGGATCTTGAGAGCATTAAAATGAACCTCATTTGATCGACCGCACATTGAGATTTTTAAAGGTCCTGGGTAACAAAGTTTTTTTCATGATCGTTGGCAAAAGAATGTATATAAGTCATTACAAACACCCAAAGAACTAACAAGGGAAGTCTCCCTGGTGTCACCCTCCGATCTTCATGATATTTGGATATGTTGTTAAGAATAAAAATTAATTCGACACGTATTAACTCACCCACCAAACTCATTTTTAGGGGGGGTCGATTTGTATGGGGGGAAATTGACCTCTTTCAGTTTTTTACGATTTACGCCTATTTAAACAAAATTAATATAGACATATGTGGTATCAGATTGAAGGTATTAAAAATACCAATCTCGTGGTGCTAACAATGGGCCAAAAAAAATAATGTTTTTCGACTTATTGTTAGTAACAAAAAAGTCCTTAAATTTTGGTATTTTACTCAAATTGACGAAAATTTGTGCATGTTTGGACTCGTTCTTAACACACGTAGATAGGTTTTCCAAAGACCTTTCATTTGGTATGTAACATGACTAGGTTTCTTTGCATTATATAGGAGATAAACGAAAAAAACTCAAAAATTACCTTTTCTTCCTCTCTCCTTTTCACCCCCTAAATATCAATTTGGGCCGCTAAAAAAAATACGTGTCCCTTTATTTTTTCTGCTCTACAAAATTAAACCAATTCCATAAAGATCCGCCGGTGACACTAAGGAGACTTCCCTTGTAAGCCTGAGAAAATTTCAAGAGCATCTTATTTCCACCAAAACTGTGAAAGGACTAACTCGAAAGTTTAAATAAAAAATAACAAAATCAGATATCCCGTAGAAATACACTGAAAAAAGACATAACTAAAATTTAGGAAAAATTTCTTAAAAAATTTTTCGTGAAATTTCCTTAAATTTAGTTAAATTTAACTAAAAAATGATAAATTTTCCTAACTATGAGGAAAAAATTTTAGTTCATGCACTTATAAACAGTTCATAGTTTTCCTAAAATGGACTTCTTAAATATAAGGAATTTTTAGTTAAATTTAACTAAAAAATTATAAATTTTCCTAACTATGAGGAAAAAATTTTAGTTCATGCATTTATAAATAGTTCATAGTTTTCCTAAAATGGACTTCTTAAATATAAGGAAAAAAATTTTTACTACCCAAGAAATTTTTCCCATTTTTAAGACACTTTTCTTAAATATATGTTCACACAAAATTTAGTTCAAGTTAAGTTAAAATTTACTATATATAACTTCACCGAATTTCACTTCTTTGAATTGAGGAAGCGGACTTCTTAGAATTTAGTTAGAAATAGTAAAGAAATAGTTAAAACTTCATAGAATTTAGTTAAAAACTCAAATTAAGCTAAAAATTTCTTAGAATTTAGTTAAAAACTCATATTTGTTTTCTTAGATCTTAGTGAAAAACTTCTCTGCACCCACGGAGTCTGGACCCTTGAGGTCTGGATCTGGGTCCGATCTCAAACTTCTAGAACTAAGGTAAAAACTCTTAAAATTTAGTTAACAACTCATATTTATCTCCTTAGAATTAAGTTAAAAACTTCTTAGAATTAAGTAAAAATTTCTTAGAATTTAGTTAAAACTTCTTAGAATTTAGTTAAAACTCATATGCAATTAAAATTTAGTTAAAACTTCTCAGAAATTTTCTATTTTTAATTAAAATTGTTTTCTCTATTTTTAAGAAAAATATGAACTAAAACGAATGAAAAAAATCTTTGGAGCCATATCATTCCCTGTTTTTCTCAAAATTTAGTTAATTTTCCCAGTTTTTATTTCACTTTTTTTTTTGAGTGTACTGTTACAAAAACCACACTACAGATCATCGAAAGGACGTGAAACTTCCGATAATTTCCAAGATGGTAGTTTAATTTCCAAAACGACACAGAAATTTTGTTATCCAAAGACTTCGAAAATTCTGCATAGTTTTCCAGATGGCAAAAAAATCACAGCTGACATACTGCTGACTCTCTTTTTATGAAATTATTGACATCTTAATACAAGTTTTCCAAATGCCCCAAGGACAAGTCAGTAGTTGGTCAGCAGTGACCACCAACAATACTAACAGCTTACCAACTGCTGACTTATCATTGAGCACATTTGGAAAAATTGTGTGATGATGTCAGCAATTTTATAAAGGGAGGGAAGTAGTATGTCAGGAGTGATTTTTTTATCGACTGGGTTATTTCCAGATTTTCATAAAAATTTTCTTTATTTAATTTTCCCAAATTGACCCACTGTTTTTGTATTAAAAAATATCGTAACTTTACTAAACTTAAATGTCAAGACAGACCAGAAGAAGAAGTAGAAGTAGCATATACCAAGCATAAGCGAATGAGTGCACTGTAATATGTAGTCCCCCCAATTTTATATGTTAAAAGGAAATACCATTCTATACAGAACACATATTTTATGGAGCCGTCCTAAGCGCACACAACACAAGCCAGCCAGCCAACAAGCAAGCACCAGAAGTGGAAGAAGAACTTTCTTATACTTTAAATGCTAAAATTTTATACAACCAGTGGTACGGCAACGACGACGACAGCCACGACGGATAGAAATACAGAAAATAATACATTGTGGCATTAGAAACACTGCTAAACAGAGTATTGAAAGATTGAAATTACAAAATACACTGATACAATCAATTTAATGTTTGAATTTCCTTTGAACATGGCAATTGTCATATTTGAATAATCAAGTAATTGATTTCAATATAGAAATAACTGAATAAATTACTTTGGTTATTGAGTTAATTACTTAAATAATCAATTATTTTATACATATTTCGTTTAGAATGGAAATTTAAACACTAAAGTAGCTGAATCAGTGTATCATAAAAATAACTGTGGGATTTGCTACCTCGGTCAAAGTAAAGCTGTGTTTATATCATACCACTGAGTATTAAGACTTGTCAAAAAATCGTGTGTAATCTGATTTTGTTGAGAGTCCAATAAGACTTTTGATTTTATGAAATATTTCAAAATATGGCTGTGTGTTATTAGATTTGCATAATAACAGCTGTTTTCAAAAATGTCTGTTTGAATTTGTTTATGATTTTTTGACAGTATTAAGACTTTGGTAATATTTTACTTTCTTAAAATCCAAAGACTCGGTGGGATGATATAAACACACCTCAAGCTACTACAAAATTTGTTCGTAAAACGAAAACAAAAAACTCAATTTTGTTATTGTCTTACGAACAAAATTTATAGTCTCTCACTTTGAACGATATATTAAATAGAGCCATAAATTTTATTCAAATCAACAATTATAAAAAAAAAATTTGACAAAAATCGGGTCATCATTAAAAGTTGTCCCAAATTTCTTCTAAATACCAATTTCTGAACTAATGCCGTTTTTTCATCCGAACTGTTCGGTCATACTGTGGTAAAATACACAGAAGGAAGTTTTCCAAAACTTTACAGTGTAAGGTTTTAGATTTTACAGTCAGACAAAATGTCTAACAAGGAAATTCTGCTTCCCGAAGCTTCGTGGCGCACTCCCATCTTTGTAATGAGAGTGGTTCAGACTGACTTTTTGAGTCGAATTATATGTGTCTACCTGTACATACAGACGGAGTAAGTACGATACAACTCCAAATCAATTTGGCTTATCTTGAACCAAGAGTGAAGCCAATAAAAGCATGCATATTTAGAGCTCTATGGCCCCACTCAATGGCCCTAATAACCATATAAAAGGTATACTTTAGAAATCTTACTAGTAAATGAATTTTGAATTAATAAATCATCATTTAATCCATTTAACTTGAATCGGAGCATTTCTAGTTTTTATCCCCTACAAATCACCCTTCCGATATTCCGATAAATATCTCAATCAAATTTGGTTTGCGTGTTTTTTTATACCTACTAATTTAAGATCCCACGAAATATAGATCAAATTTTTTTAACTTGTTAAATTTAGGTAATTAAACTAAAAACATCATATGCCATCCTCGCCGCAATAAAATGGAATTTTATGTAATTATACTATTGTGTATGAATTCACTCCTTTAAATTCTGCTTTTAAGCTCTTCACTCAAAAAAATCTCGCAGTAATGGTTAAAGAAAAGTTAACAATTTGTGGTCTACAACTATTTCAGATAGGGCGGATTACTTAATGAAAAGTTAGCTGCTAACTGTCGATTTAACGGAGCCTTAAAGTAAGAAACTAAGGCTGGATTACTCAATGCTCCGTTATAAAATAACTCTCCGTTAAATTTAACTTTTCATACAAATTTTGACATAAGGCTCCGTTAAATCGGCAGTTTTCATTGAGTAATCCCCCTTAAAACTGTAATTTCCAAGGTTGGTTAACAATATCTTTTCAATACCAATTCAAATTGAATACCAATGCCGATTAAAACCAATGCCCGCTTATATATGAAAACTTAAAACCAATACTTTTGCATGGATGAGGAGGATAGGAAAACTATACACAGTGTCTGCCGAATTTAGATCCAAATGCATGGTTTGATTGCAAACACCAACATTTTCCGTTGCGAGTCCCGAAATTTGTTTACAACAACTTTACTGCTGTTGGTTCAAATAAATTTCGGTAATCGCAACCGAAAATTTCCGTTGTTGCAATCGATTCCTTCAGTTGGCTTTAAATTTGGCTGTAGCAACTAATCTGTTATCTGTGTGTAGAACACTTTATCTGACATTGATCCACACTTTCTGGTCAGAGACTGGCTTCACTGGGATTTGGGGAGCTGCATGATCTTTCAGATTAGTGGAATGTCAAAATTCAATATCTTAAGAGTTTATAAGGATATCAAATTGATTTAACGGCCGGGACCAGTAGGAACCTCATTATCGTCCCATGGTATCTCAACGGACCTCAGAGTCTACGTGTGGTGACGTAAAGCGTCAGCAACGACTTACAACCTAACCTTACATGAGAAAACTTTTGCTAGGCCCAACATGCCTATCTTAAAGTAGGTTTGTTAAGACGACTCTAAGTGATGTTCGGTTTGATTGAGGATACTCTTCACAAAAAGGAGTATGTTTTAGCAGCAGTCTGCATTCAATAATGTCAAAATATCATCAATCCTTCATGTCTTGGATAATTCAGGCACATACAAACAGATTACTCTTTCAACATGGTGAAGCGGGAAAATTCGTAACAAGGGGGAGTGATATCTCCCATTCTTTGAATCTTGTAATAAATACGTTCCTTGAGTCACTCCACGGAATAAATATAAAGGTGGTTGCCTAAGCTGATGACGTTGTGATCCTAATGAAAGTTAAGTTTTTAATAGCAATTTGTGAACTCATGCAATCAGCGCTTAAGACACTCTCGGCGTGCCAAGGGGTCAAGGGTCTGGGTTGAGCCATCCAAAATCGCAGGAAATACCAACAATAAGATAGACAAGTTTGATGGGATGGAATCACCCCGAAACTATCTAATCAGGTGAAATAAATAGGCGTAATAAGTAGGATGAAAAAGTCGTTATGTGCTTTGTACACCTGCAGAGAACTTTTGGAAGAAGATGGGATGTAAAACCGCACATAAAACCCTGGATATAAGGTGCAATAATTAGACCAATACTAACCTATGACGCCCTCATGTGGTGGAGGGCAGTGGATAAGAAATCATATCTCTGCAACTTACAAAAGGTACAACGACTGGCGTATGTGGGTATCATAAGTGCTTTTAGACCGGCCTGAAAGTGATGCGAAATCGGCTCTCGGGTAAGGAGAGTCGCAAATGCTTAGGCAACGTTCTTGGGGACACTCGACCATATTTAGTATCTATATCTCGACTATATCTCACCACATACGAACTTTGACAGAACCTTCGAAGTTCAAGTACAAACTAGGGAAGACTGGATGAATAACTCTGCTATGACAGAGAATGCGATCTCAATTTTTACGGATGGATCGAAGAAGATGCGAAAGTATAATCTGATTGCCTCAACATCAGGGCCTCATTGACGCTTCCAGACAAATGTAGTGCTCTCATGACAAGGAACCTACGTTCTTGCGTCATTCAAATTTTCGTGGACAGTCTTACCGCTCTGAAGGCCTTAGAATCAAACACTGTGAAATCGGATAACAGTCAATACAGAGTCAAGATAACCTCTGTCCCTAGACATAGTGTGGTCGTAACCAGCGACTGGTCGCTGGGAACGAATTGGCTAATAAATATGCGAGAAATTGCCCTGAGTCGGTGGTGTAAGAGGTTTATTTTTATTTTTGACTAGCTGGCCCGGTCCGCGTTGCTGGCCCATATATAAGATAAGTATTATATTTCGTCTCGCTTCAAATATATAGCCCTGCAAAAAAAGTAATGAATTTCTTAACATAGAAAAATTTGTGGGCGTGGTTTTAAAGACCCGATTAGGCAGATAATCATCTTCAAATTTTATTTTAGGAACTAAAAAAAATTACCATATCTTCGACTTTGCGAACTGTTCAAATTTAAAACTTCTTTAGTATCATTAAGTACAACAAAAAAATAAATTACTCATGTTCTTCGTTCTTATCGTGCGATATTGTCTTGAGTTCAAACAAACCTTTATAGTTTTCCCGAATTTTCCACTTTTCCGGGGCACTTTTCTCATTTATATTTCCTTAAAAACTAAAGTAGTTGACATAATTAGATAAAAGTGGGCATTGAAATTTGCGTGGTAAGTTAAACTTGTAGATATGTTAACAATACCCAAGGATTTGAAATCATTTGTATCAAGTTTAAGCGGAATCTAATAAGAAATATTTTTTTTAATAGATTGAATTATAGTAAAAATTAATTTTAGATATATCGAAAAATGTTGGCGACGAAAATCTATCTTTCCGAACAATTACATGGACAATTACGAACATTTAAAATAAAAAAATTTGCCAAATCGGTCCAGGCATTCTCAAGTGTTTCCAAGTGTTTTAAGCATATTGAAAAATGTTGGCTTTGAAGTATATAAGTATATAAGTATTTCCGTAAAATCCTTACTTGGACTATATTGATCATTAACGAAAAAAATTTACAAAATCAGGCCAGTTGTTCTCCAATTTTAGATGTATTGAAAAAAGTGGGAGTGGATAATTTTTATTTCCGTAAAAACCTTAGTTGTACTATCACGAACGTCAACAAATACTACTAATAGCCAAATCGGCCCTGCCGTTGATGCGATTACGAACGAACTATGTACATTTGATTTTAATTTATATTTTATTATTTTTCTAAAGAGCAAATTTTTTTCTTTCCGTAAAAACTTTATTTGATTTTAACCAACTTTAAAAGTGGGCGTAGAAATGGAAAATTGTTCTTTCCGAAAAACCTTAGTTGTGCTATGATGAACATTAAAAACAAAATTAAAAACAAAATTTCATGATTGAAAATATATATATCGGGAAAAGTGAGCGTAAAAATAGGCGTGTACAATTGTTCTTTTCTTAAAAATCTTTTGCAGACTATAACCAAATCGGTCTAGCCGTTACAGTTCTTTCTGCACATAGCAAAAAGTGGGCGTGGGAAATTTTACTATCCGTAAAAACCTTAGTTGAATTATGACGAACAATTTCAACAAAAATTTACCAAAGTGGGCGTGTTTAATTTCTCTTTTCGTAAAAACCAAAGTTGGAATATGATGAAAATTCATTTAAAAAAAATTAGTCAAATCGCTCCAGCCATTCTCAGATCTTATATTAATTAAAAAAGTGGGCGAAAAAGTGGGCGTGGTCGATTTTCTTTTAGTAAAAACTTAAACTGGATCACTACGAACATTTAAATAAAAAGTTATCCAAATCAGTGCAGCCGTTTTCGATTTTAGGTAAATCGAAAAAAGTGGGCGTAAAAGTGGGCGTGGTCAATTTTTCTTTACGTAAAAACCTAAGTTGGACTATGACGAACATTTCAAAAAAAAAATTGTCCAAATCGGTCCAGCCGTTCTCAACTGATGCTGTTACCAACGAACGACAATTGATTTTTATTTATATAGAAGATAGTATATCAGATAATATAATAAAGGATTGGTGAATATCACTGACACCGTGCAGGATATCGCAATGCCTGTAGCCACTGCCAAATCCTAAGAGGAAAGAATTTCTTCTTACTTTTGGTAAACGGGTCGGCAAGCCTATTGGTGGGAGTACTGAAAAGACATTGTATAATCGGCCAAATATCCGTGAGTAATGAAATCTCTGACGGGGACTATTGTAGGAGTTGTGGGGAAGTGAAGGACGAGCTAATAGTGAAGCATTTGCTATGTGAATGTCCGGGCCTGATGAAGTGCCGCCTTAGGCACTTTAAGCAAAGATTTTTCGATGACCTGGAATGCCTTCACGATGTCTTTTTGACTTCTCTACCTGAATATCTTAGTGAATCGGGTGGTTTAAGAAGTAGAACTTTTTAACAGAGAAGAAGTTAAGGAATAATAATAAAGGGAATCACAATGGGTCTTATAGCCTCGAAGTGAATTTACCAAATGAAGGACACCCATCTAACCTAACCTATTTTTTTACATTAAAAAGTGTTTAAGTTTTATTTTAATAGAAACTAATTTTCGTTAAAGATTTTGTTTCCAAAAGCTAAAAACAAATCTCTAAATATTTCAAAAAAAATTTTGAAATTTTATAGAAACCAGACAAAAATATATGACAATCTATTAAGTGTGCACTGAATAAATACATAAGTTTTTACTCTAAAAAACTTAGGTAATTTATCCAATAACACTTTATAGGTTGTATTTTCCCAAAAGCGTACACAATTTTTATGCTTATATTTATGTACAGATTTTTAACAGTTTTTATCGGTAACTCATTGCTGAAACTGTTGCAGGACACAGAAAAAAACTTTTTTGGTAAAAATTACTAACAACTTTTTTTGAGTGTTCGGCTGTTTGTTGTTGGTGTTTCTACATATTTTACAACAGAAAACAGAATTATTTTTTTTCGTATTTCTTTTATGTTGAATTTTATATTGATGCGCAGTTTACTTCGTCCCCATTTTAGTTTTTATTAGACGATGATGATGTTTCATGGTTGTTTCATAGAATGAATACTCGTTTTTTTATTATTATTATTTGTTGTTCGAAAAGCTTTTGGTTGTTGGTCGTTGGAAGTTACAAACGAAAAAAGCGTATTTAAAAAAAGCATTGCGGCAAAAAAAGGAACTTTATCGATCGATATGAAAAAGGTCGACTACCAGCTTTGATGACAGGTTGGTTGGTTAGTTAGTTATACTGTTAGTTGGCCAACTATGAGATGATAATGATGATTAAAGTTACCGCCAAAACAATTAGAACTTAGTTGTAATATATTTTTAGAATTTTCTATACGCAATCCTTTGAGGACTTTATGTTCCGTTAAAAAATAGATTTCCGTTAAATTTAAATTGTTAAAAGTAATGAAAATTTAAATTAGCTTATTGAAAAATAACTCACGACTTTAAACGAAGTCAGTATGCATTTGATCAATGAAACTAGTGTCATTAATGTTCCTGTCGAAGAAAACTTTCAGGGAAATAATGAAAATATTCGAAGAATGTGTTTAAAAAAAAGTTTTTCATGAAATGTATGAAAGTATTCATTGATTAAAATTTGAATAAATTGATTAATGGTTGGAGTTTTTTTTGAAATGCGTGAAAGTATTCATTGATTAAAGGTTGAATATCAGTAGATAAGTGAAGTAAAATAGCAACCTTACTCCCCAGCTACACTAAACATAATTATGTAGACATAATACAACAAACACTTATGTGTGTACAAAACAATAACAATTTATTTTTGTTCTTATTGTTTTGTGTGTGTTTGTTAATTTTAAGCCTACAAAATTATTTACCTGGGGAGGTAAATTGTGACGAGGATTCGTCACATGTGAAATTAATTTGGACGATCATAACAAAATTTTGTCTACAACAGCGCGCTACCACAATTTTTTATGACTAACGTGTAACCGTCAATGAGATTTTGTTTAATTTACGTGATTGTAGTAAACAAGGTAGAAAAATACACCTTCACTTTTTATTTAGGATTTTTACGTAATTTTTTCATATAAAATTTTACTCTAATAATCTTAAATTATTATTAAAAATATTAATTTTAGTAAAAATTTAATTAATCATATATAATTTCATTTCAAATTTTGTAGAAAAAGTCTGAAAAAATCACAAAATAAATTCGTGCCGCTCTGATCAGCTGTTTTTTTTTACATTTTGCGAGTTTTACTACAGACTTAACAGATGCGACACTTATGGCAGTTGTCAAAAAACCATATGCTTTATAGAGGTGGATGGGGTGTGGGAGAAGGAACAGCGCCAAATAAAAGCTTTTCTTTTGTTAGAGTTTTCTTTGCTCCAAAAAATACTATTGAACTATTCAAAAAGCTTAATTTAAATGCCATCAGATGCGACACTTATGGCAGTTGTCAAAAAACCATACGCTTTATAGAGGTGGATGGGGTGTGGTAGAAGGAACAGCGCCAAATAAAAGCTTTTCTTTTGTTATAGTTTTCTTTGCTCCAAAAAATACTATTGAACTATTCAAAAAGCTTAATTTAAATGCCATCAACACACGAAATTATTAACCAATAATATCAAGCTCATATATTTATGAATAACGGTAAAAGCTTTTATTTTAAGCTTTAATTATTTCTTAAAAATAAAATATATGTATCATTATTTATCCCGGGTTATTCCATTGCGTTAAAAAAAAAAATCTAAATTATATCTACAATTCGTTTCACCTGATTCTATGCAAAGTTTCAAATAATTGAGTGCACAATTTCAAAAAGTTTAAACGCGCAAAATTTAAATCAACAAATACATACGAAAAACAAAGTAATAAAACCAAAGTCAGTCAACACCGACTACACGATACCATACACTAAAAAAATTATAATATCATTGAAAATTAATCGCAAGGCCAAATTGATTAATAAAGACGACCTCTATCGCGGTCAGATTATAAATATAAAGTAATGTTGTTGTTTTTTGATATATGGGTCCCAAGTCCAAACATGGACCGATTAGATCTATATGTTGCAAGATATTTAATTAATGTAGAAAATACACAGAAACAAAACAAATAGACCGTTTTTACTGAATATTGAGCAAAATTTGGGGACTACGAAATTGTTCGCAACGCCCAAAAATGCTTCCACGACCCCCTTGGGGGTCGCGACCCTCCGTTTGTTGACTAGGCAAAAAATTTGTAGAATCGCTGGAAGTTTTTCACAAAAAAATTTTAAAAAATCAAAAAGTACAAACATTTTCAGATATGAGATTTAAATTTTTAAACTTCAAAATCGCATAATAGAAAAAATTGAGTGGATTACACTGTGTTACAGTGAAAAATACTTCTGATGTGACATGCACTCAAAAAAATACGTTAGTAGATTTACTAATTTTTTTTTTGCTAATGCTAGTTAGCTAACTTTTAGCAAATTTTTAGTTGAGATTAGCATGTTAGCAAAAAATTCTTGTAAACTTCATTTAGCACATTAGCAATTTTAAACAAACTTTGAACTAATTTCTTTTGCTAAAATTTGAAATTGAGTTGACAACATTTTTACAAGATTTTTTGCTAATATTAGCAAAAATAAATGGTAAATTTTTTTAATTTTCAAAAAACTTAAAATGGCGCTATCTCGGAAACTAAGCCAGATAGAGCAAAATGGGGGCCATTTTTGGTTCTCGGGCTCTCCATAGTATCGCCGGCTCTCTTCACATGTGTGGACCCTAATGGGTCCGAACTTTGGATCCAAAAAAGTTAGCATTCCCGAAAATTTTAAAATGCTCATATCTCGGTAAATATTGCCGACACAACAAAAAGTCCAAAAGCATTTTTGTAGCTCTCAACACGTAGAACAAGACCGCAAAATAATCAAAAGCTCTCCGAGTAATATTTTTGAAGTTATCGAGTTTTGTAATTCTCAAAACCCCGGTGGTCCCCTAAATTCACGTATCTCAAAAACTAAGCAAGGTAGAGCGAAACGGACACAAATTTTGGATCAAAAACTATGACGATTTTTAAGGAACCTAACTAGGTCTAGGCCCATCGGGGTCTGGACCTATCGGGTCCGAACCCAATGGGGTCCTCAAATGTGTCTGAACTAAGTTGAAAAAGAAAAAATTCAGTTAACTAATTTTTGGCAAAACATTTTTGCTAACTTTACCAAAAAAATTGTGGGTTCAAAATCAGCAAATTTTCTTGTAGGTTTACAAGCTTTTTTTGCTAACATTACAGTTTTTTTTTTGAGTGTGGTATAGGTTGTTGGTGTTGTCGAGTAGATCACAAAAATTCCCATTAAACTTGCCATACACCCTCAAATTATTGAGTTATTGTCAAAAAACGTTTTTTTTTGGGACTTTACTCACTAAACCTTGTGTAATTCAGAAAATTTTCAACCGATTTTAAAATTTTTAACTGTTTTGGATAGAAGAAGGATAGGGTTTTCCATGTAGGTGAATTGGTATGCACATATAAGAAAGATATCTATTGATTTTTTCTATAATATCTAATTTTTTTGCTATTTTTTTTTTAATTTTTTGAGTTTATCGATTTTTTTCTGCTATAGTTCGTTTAACAACCTTTATATTTTTGAACGTATTTTTAAAGAAAATTTAATTCTGAATACGATGAGCACTATCTTGAAAAAATCAGATAAGAATTGACAGAGTTGTGATAATTTTTCTAAAAAAGAAAATTAAGATTTTGCAGGAAATCGCCGTTCAGATAACCCAGGCAAAAAAAAAATATCATAAGAGGTCATGTACAATATTTTTAAAGGTTTTTGGCGAGCTGAATCCGAATCTGGCCTTTAAATTGGTCTATCGCGTCAGGTTTTTTGAGATATTCAATATAAATTGATATATCAAAAACTTAAAGAGATAGCGCAATTTCAAGGTCAAATTCGAATTCAGGGGGCTAAAAACCTTTAAAATAATTATACGCGACCTCTTAGTATGTTCGTTTATTTTTTTATTTTTTGCCTCGGTTGTCTAAACGGCATTCATGCAAATTCTTAATTTTCTTTTTTAGAAAAATTATCACAATTCTGTCAATTGTTTTTCGATTTTTTCGGCATTGAGTTCATCGTATTCACAACTAAATTTTCTTTAAGAACACGTTTATAAATATAAATATTGTTGAGCGAACTATATCAGAAAAAAATCGATAAACTCAAAAAATTTTCAAAAAATATCAAAAAAATTAGATATTGGTGAAAAAATCAATACATATCTTTCTTATACGTATGGACCAATTCACACACATAAAAAGTCCTATAATTCTTCTATCCAAAACAGTTAAAAACTTGAAAATCGGTTGAAAACTTTTTAAGTTACACGTGGTTTAGTGAGAAAAGTCCCAAAAAAACGTTTTTTGACAATAACTTTAAAATTTGAGGGTGTCTGGCAAGTTTGATCGGCATTTTTGTGATCTTTTCGACGAGACCTACAACCTTAACTACCTCAT
The DNA here is from genome assembly GCA_963921195.1 of Pegoplata infirma. Classification (NCBI taxonomy): domain Eukaryota; kingdom Metazoa; phylum Arthropoda; class Insecta; order Diptera; family Anthomyiidae; genus Pegoplata; species Pegoplata infirma. The sequence continues at coordinate 5,730,732 of OY992536.1, read as the reverse complement.
TTTAAAAGTATATTCGAGTTTGTGTTTTTTGTAGCAGTGTTATTTGTGAAGAAGTTATGCACTCAAAAAAACCTTGTAAAATTGCAAGAAAAACATGTAACTTTTTTTGTTTGCTACCTCCTATTTGACAAAAATTCCTAGTAATTTTACAAGCTTTTTACCAATTATTTTGTAATTTTACAGGGTTTTTACCAACAAAATTATAAATTTATAATTTTTTTGACACGATAAAATTTACAAGGTTTCGTAATATTACTAGATTTTTTGCTATCCCTATTTTACGAGAATTCCTAGTAATTTTACAAGCTTTTTACCAATAATGTTGTAATTTTACAAGTTTTTTATAAATAAAATTGTAAATTTACAGTTTTTTGGCGCAATTGAAATTACAAGGAATTCTCGTGAATTTACTAGATTTTATGTAAAATTATTTTGGAAATTTGTAAAATTACAAAAAAAAATTGTAAAAGTACAAAAAAAAATGTTAATTTCAATCCAAATTGGTTTGTTAAAAAACAAGGAAAAATGTCAAATATTGGTAAAATAAGATTACGAGACTTTATCTAGTAATTTGACAAAGTTTTTTTTTGTGTTAGTAAACAAACAAGCTCAGTATTTTTGATACTCGTAATTCGAAATCTTTCACTCAAAAAAAACTTGTAAAGTTACAAGAAAAACTTGTAACTTTTTTTTGTTTGCTACCTCCTATTTGACAAAAATTCCTAGTAATTTTACAAGCTTTTTACCAATAATTTCGTAATTTTGCAAGGTTTTTACAAATAAAATTGTAAATTTACAAATTTTTTGACACGATAAAATTTACAAGGTTTCGTAATATTACTAGATTTTTTGCTATCCCTATTTTACGAGAATTCCTAGTAATTTTACAAGCTTTTTACCAATAATGTTGTAATTTTACAAGTTTTTTTATAAATAAAATTGTAAATTTACAGTTTTTTGGCGCAATTGAAATTACAAGGAATTCTTGTGAATTTAGTAGATTTTTTTGTAAAATTATCTTGGAAATTTGTAAAATTACAAAAAAAATTGTAAAATTACAAAAAAAATTTTAATATTACCAAAAAAAATTGTAAAATTACAAAAAAATTTAAATTTCGATCCAAATTTGTTTGTTAAAAAACAAGGAAAAATGTCAAATATTTGTAAAATGGGATTATGAGACTTTATCTAGAAATTTGACAAAGTTTTTTTTGTGTGTGAGTAAACAAATAAGCTCCGTATTTTTGATACTCGTAATTCAATATCTTTTGAACGGGTCATCAAAAAAAATTGAGAAAATCTAAAAAAAAAATCGAAGTGTCCGATTTGTCATGGAATAACTTTGCAAGTTTTTAGTAAACCTTCCGTAAAAATAATGATCAAAACGAAAATGATTGACGATATATAAACGACATCAAAATTAATATCGTTTTGAAGGAAATTTTAAGTTTTTCTTTATTATATTATTAAATTGTGTTACCTAATCCAGAAACATTAAAAAATTTGGAGACATTTTGTTTAGTTTAGGAGCAACAAGGCTCCAAAAATCGACGATAGTCAACTATCGTTTTATGTGATCACTAGGGTGGCTCGTTTTTGGGCTTTTCTCCCTGCTCAAATTCTAATACCCGCCAAAAGTGTCGGTACTCTAAGGGTAACTCACATGCAAAATATCACTAAGATCGGAGTTTAAATTCTGTCTCCACTTTGAGCCTCAAAATTGGGGTTTTTGCAAAAAAGGACTTTTAAAAGAAAAAAATAAGTTTTTTTATTAAAATAATTAAAAAAATATTTTTGTATAATATTTGATCGTTAATACTTAGATATGAAATTTAAAGATTTTACGATATCATTAACCCGTTCAAACTTGATACCAAAAAAATCGTGTCTGTCATGACTTTCACATCCACGTGAAAGTGAAACACTTCCGAATATTTTGGTGTCCTGGGTTTCACTTCCGAATTTTTTTTTCGTTTTACTTTCGTGTGCAAAAAGCTAACTGAAAGTAATTAGAATGGACTTTTTTCCCTACACTCGAAAAAAAAAGTTTGTAAAATGACATAAAATCCCCGTGATTTTACGGGGCAGGTTTTGTAAAATATGTACTAGCAAGAATCCCCGTAATGTTACGGGGATAATTTGTAAATTGATTTAACAAAAAAATTACGGGGAAAAAGTGTAAATTTACAATTTTTTTGTAAAATATTATTGTAGACTTACAAAAAAAGTTGTAAATTTACGAAATAAAGTAGAAAATCAAAAAATAAAATTGTAGATTTACAAATTGTTTGGTTTAACTACAGTTTTTTATGGCAAAAAACTTGTATATTTACAGTAAAAAGTGGTAAATTTACAATTTTTATTGTAAATATACCATTTTTTCTTATTTTTTGCCGTAAAAACAGTAGTTTAACCAAATAATTTGTAAATTTACAATATTGTTTTTGTATTTTCTACTTCATTTTTGTAAAATTACAACTTTTTCTGTAAGTATACAATTTTGTTTTCTAAACTTTCATATTTGTTTTGTAAATTTACAAAAAATTTGGTATATTTACATATTGGTTTTGTAAATTTAAAGGTTTTTTCCATTGGTGCATCTTATTTTTCCTTCTTCGGCAGCTGGAGTAGCACTTTAACAACCTGAAATGATTTTTTTTTTCACTTGAACACTTTTAACAAACTTTTTAGAGTATAACACTGCACTTTTTTACTTTTTTTTCGGAATTTCGTTTTTCTTAAGTAGAACATATGAGAATTGCGAAGGAGGCTACACAAGAAATTTCTTATATTTTCAAGAAAAACTAGTCAAAAAAATTACCTTTTTTCGAATTTTTAATTATTTTAGCAAGTATTTTTAAAAAATTATTAAAAAAAACTTTGGATAATGTAGATTGGACGTTTAAGTACCTGATAAAATAAGAAAAAACTTAATTTTTCATAATTGACAACTTTTGATTGACATTTTAGTGCCAGATTTAAAAAAAAAGTACCAAAAAAATATGGTAAAATTAGCAAAAAAATGGTAAAAATACAAACAAAAAAACTAGAACAATAATATACTTAGTAAAAACATATAAAAATTGTGGTATTTTACTTAAAGCAAGTTACCAAAAAATTGTCTTGATATTCAATTTTTTTGATAAAGCTTACAACTAATTGAAAAATGTTTGTATCCGGAACTTAAAAAATTTTCAAAATTTTTTTATGAAAATTTTTATTTATAAAAAAAAAAATTTTACAAAATATGGACTTAGAAAATTTTTGCGTATCCTATTGTTGCATAATTATTTTTCAATACAAATTTTTGTTTAATTACATTTTTTTGTGTCAAAATACTGAAAACCTTGTAAACTAAAAAATCTTGAAAAAAAAATTGTTTGTAATAAAACATTTTTTGGTAGAAAGACTAAATACTATCAAATAAAATGTTGTTGTACAATTACAATATTCTTGTGTAAAACAACTAAACACCTTGTAATTTTTTTTTAATTTGTAAAATAATTATTTTTTTTGTTAATTTACCTAAAAAAATTGTTAAATAAATTTACCAACATATTATAGTAAAATTACAAAGCGCACGGTAGTTTTTGTTTTATTAAAAATACAAGAATTTTTGTAAATAGACAAAAATATTAGTAAAATAGAATTACAAGACCTTTTGCTTGTAATTTTACAAACTTTTTTTTTTGAGTGTATAAATATTAACTTAAAAATAAAAAACCCATGTTTAATTTATAATTTGATATATATTCTTTTTATTTTCATTAAAAAATCAACATTTTGTTAAGACTAAATATATGTAAAAATTGTTTTAAAAACACTCCATAATTTATCGAAATTTTGTTCGGAAGTTGTGCAAAAACAACAACAAAAGTATACAAATTAAAAAAATCACATATTTCAATAACTACACGTTTTCCCGGCTGAGAAATACTTTCAAAAGAAAGAGCACAAAATTTTATATTTTTTAATGCACAACACTTTTAGTTTAACTCACTTAAAATACTTAAAAATTGTAAAAATAAATTAATTATAAAATTTTACAAAATTCAACATGGCGTTGTTTATCTTCGAAAAATTTTCGATAAATGGTGATGCCAATCCATGGTGTTGCCAGTTATTATTCCTATTGAAAAGTACTACATTTTACAACTGGGGTTTATTACCATATGTTCATAGAATTATCAAGATGCGAAACATTGTGGAGTTTAAGGTACATAAGAGTAACTTATTCAACTCATATTCGTGAATATATATTATTTAATGAGAAATTCAATGATAAATTGATGTTAAATATATATTTTTGTTTAAAAATTGTGCAAAACTTTTTTATTTATTTATTTAATTTAATTTTATTTATTTTTAAACAAAAGCCCGTGTTTCGCATCTAGCATATCTTAGTAAAGTTTTTCGAACATATAATTAACAAATATGTGATTTGGAAACACCAAATCTTTTTTTATGTGATTCGAAAATTTTCGCTCTAATTGAAAACGTTCTGAAGTCATGACAGACACGAATGTCATAATTTTGGGGGCGTTCCCAAACCACCTTTTTTCAAAATTTAAAAATATTATAAAAAAAAAAAAATTAAAATATATAATGTTTTCTTTCTGAATTCATTAAGTACATCTTGGAGAAGAAAAATACGAAATATCGCGGATATCCTTCGGACCACTTTTCGGGAATCGCGGGGGGAAGTTAGCGGATTTCAAGGAAATGTTGGTTATATCAATAATTTAGATTAATAAAATCTTATAAATTTAATTTTTGGGCAAATTAACAGTTTTTTAGTATCGTGGCATTCTATTAGATAGCTTTATGGCTGTCATGAAATCTTACCGATGTAGGACGTCTTTAACCCACATTGGCTGGGGGTCAAAAATGATCCCCGCAGAAAATTTGAAGTTTAGAGCTTAAATTTTGTGCTATAAGCAAGTATAAAACGGCTTTTGTGTTTTGTACTCCAACTACTATTTCGTATTAATATATAATCTTTAAAAAAATCGATAACCCTTCTTGGTAGGGGGTCAAAAATAACCCATTCAATAATTTTTTTTTTTTTTATAGAAAATTAATTTGTGGCAATCTATTAGATAACTTTAAATCAGCCCAAAAATCTTACCAATTTAAGATATCTTTAACCCACATTGGCCCCGGGTCAAAAATGACCCCGGCAAAAACTTTTAAGCATAGTGCTTGCCACCCTAGTAATCACAGTCCTATTTTTTAGTGCAAATAAAAAACTACAATGAATTCTGTCCAAATCTGTAGTTTAACAAAAAAATGTGTAAAAGTAACTGTCAAATTAAATTTACAGTAATTTAACAGAGTCAATATTTAAAGTAAATAATCACTCGTTTGAGATCTAAACTTTTTTCAGCTTGTTACCAGTTCTAATTTAAAACATTTTGTCACTACAATACTGCGTAGGGTATATTAAAACCGGTGGGTGTATGCATATTTTCTTTTTTTAGTTCAATAATACACCAATACAAGCGACAGACAGTGTTGCCACAGCGCCTCCACAACAAAAAACAAATAACAATTTACAAAACATGAATTTCACATACACCCGCCGCCGCCACAGCTAAAATACAAACAATATGAAAACGGGTAAAAATAATAATGAATGCGTCATGCAATGACTGAAACATATTCAATATTTACCATGAACGAACGAACGAACCAACAACTGACTGAACGTATTCGTCAGAGTGCTATTTTAAGTGTATAAAATATAAATTCACTCACACGTTAAAATTCCCAACAATTCGTAATGACAATCGCCTCAATATTATTACGACGAAAAAAAAAACACATCTGGCCAACAACATTAAAACAACAAAGAAATTTTGTTTTCGAAATTTTTATCTTCAAAACAATGGAAAACTTTTACTGGGGAAGTGGCTGCAAAATAGATCAACAGTTTCAAGAACTACGTTAAAATTTAATGGAAATTTTAAATTATTAATTAACAAAATATTAATTGAGCTTTAGTTTTGGTATTCGAAGTTTAAAATCATATTATTTAGAGAAAAAAAATAAAGTTTTAAATATTTGGAATTTTGAATTCAGACAAAATCAATTTAAATTTCGAAACTGTTAAAATGTTGTCCGAATTTTTGAAGATATTATTTGAAATTCAAATTAAAATTTCCGAATTTCCAATTTTCTTAAGTTTTTATAATTTATATTATGAAATGAAAATATTCGAGCTCGAGGCCTTTTTTAATTATGATGTCTTTCTTTGAAAGAGATGATGTCTTTCTTTGAATGAGATGATTTCGCACAAAACTTAAAAATAAATAATGAATTTTATCTTATAACAAGTTATGAATAAGATGAAATTTCGGCAACAAATAAATAAAAATTATTAAATTAAAATAATTTAAAAAAACCTCGAGCTCGAATATTTTCATTAGTTAATATTATAAAAAAAAATCGAATAAAATTAAAAATTATATTTTTAATTTATATTTTAATTTTTAACTTAAAAAAAAATGTGTATTATTAAACGATTTTTTTTTATTTATTTTTTTTTAATTTTAAAAATTTCTCTAAAAACTTGTGCATTTTAAGGCATATCCGATTTTTCACCAATATGCCCTTAAAATCTACTTGTACATTTTATAATTTTCCCATTTCAAATTTAACAATTTTCTACGAAAAAAAATTATGATTGTACAATTTAAATTACAACTCTGTGCTTCAAGTACATCCTTGGATTTGTGCAAATAGTGTTGCCACGTTTTTTAGCTTTAAAAAATTTTGTTTTTTTGTTCAGTTTCACCACTCGTTTATATTGGGTTAACAATTTCATCATTTATAAAAGCAGTACACAAAAAACAACAAAAAAAAGTAAAATACTGTAAGTGCTATAATCAACCAACGTGGGTTCGTTATAAAGTTGAGAAAAACTGGGTGTTGCAAAGATTTCGATATAAGTAAGCAAAAAAAAAACACTACATACAAAATTTGTATACCCTTCACTCTAGTAAAAGAGGGTATATATAAGTTTGCCATTCCGTTTGTAACACATCAAAATATTGGTCTAGGACCCCATAAATCTATATATATAAAAATGGATGTGTGTATGTATGTGGGTATGTATGTATGGATGTATGTTCCGTATGGACTCGAAAACGGCTGGACCGATCTTCATGAAATTTAAACCAAAGATAGTACAAACCGAGTACAAACTATGTGCCAAATTAGAGCGTGATCGGGCAAATAGGCATAAAATGTCGTGCTTTTTTGCCTTTTAAAGAGGCGTAAATTGCCACTCCCTTTGTTTTTTACTGAACGTTATATCTGCCTGTTTTGCAATCACGCAAAAACGGAGCACAGATAGTACTAATCGAGGATGTAGCATGGAACTTTAGACTATCACGATTCGATAAAAATGCGTTAAATGACACGCCCCATTGTACTTTACTTAAATTTATGTCTGTATGTTTCGAAATCACGCAAAAACTGCTGAATTGATTTTGTTTCTCTAACGATAGGGTGGCACCAAAGGTTACTAGCTGGACCCGGTCCCGTGCTTTAATTTTGTCCGACACTATATTTAAATTAAGATGCAATATAAAATATTTTTTTCTTAGGGCCAGTAACGCGGACCGGGTATAGCTAGTTATATACATTCATGACCCTCGATCGATTTTAAGTCGATCTAGCGATGCCCGTCCGTCTGTCTGTCTGTCCGTAGAAAACACGCTAATTTTTAAAACACTTTACAGAGGCCACTGAAGTTTGGCATATATGTTGGTCATTTACCTGGTCAGGTTGGTATTGCAATCCAGCCAAATCGGTCCAGTGGTTCAAAAGTTATGAGCAAAAGAGGAAATTTCGGTAAGGGTTTTTCGCGAATTTGCGAGATAAAAAACACGATACCTTTCGAAAGACAATAATGAGACTATCGAAATCTGGCATGTATCTTTGCCTTGCCCTAGGTCTGTTTGGTATTGAATTTCAGCTCAATCGGTCCAGTGGTTCAAAAGTTATAAGCAAAACCCTGAATTTCAGATTGGTTTCATCTTAAATGTCACGTGTTAAACAAGTTTTAAAGGCATTGGTGGTAACGCAACAATGCTTTTCAAACTTGTTTAGTTTTAAAACAATGCTTTTTAAACTTGTTTAATTTAAAAAGTATTGGTAACTGAAAGATTACAGTCGAAAAAAATTTTACACTCAAAAAAAATTTTACACTCAAAAAAAAAATTTAGTTTTTTTTTTAGTGCATTCAATCAGAAATATTTTACAGTAAAAAAACATTACACTCGAAAAAAATTTACACTCAAAAAAAATAGTATTTTTTTGTTTATAGAGAAAAAAAAGTTTCTTACTCAAAATAAAATATTTCTAATCAAAATTGTTACTTTTTTCACGTTAAAAATGTGCTATCCTTTAAAAAAGGCATCGTGGAGGGTTTTCATAGATTTGGCAAAGTCGAATTTAACTTTCCAACTTGTTTTTAGATAAAGCCAACTGAAACCAACTAACAAGGAAGGTCTTTCACAGGGCACCCACCGATTGTCCTGAAAGCAGCATATTGGAAAGAGGGGGGGGGGGGGAATAAACCTGTTTTTTTAAGCTACCCAATATCATATTTAGCGGGTCAAAGCGGATGGGGAAAACGGGATTTTTTTAATTTTTGGGGATTTTTCACATTTCTTTAAAATAAACTATATAAACATTTTATACAGATCGAAAGGTTTTTTTAAGTCCTATCCAATGGTGTATAGGTCGTGTCCAAATTCGGATTCGTTAAGTCCTTATTTTTAAAAATGTAACAACTTTGAGGTAGTTTATATGGAGAGGTTTATACGTACGGCCGCCAAAATCACATACATATAATAATATCTTTTAAAATTAAGCTGGACCGTATTTTTGCGTTTGGCGTTATTCCTGCTAGTTCGGATTTTATTCAGATTTTCCAGAAATGGTAATTTTTTTTTGATAAATTGGCAACCCTGTTTAAACTTATTTTTTCCCCTCATTCTCATATACAAGTTTCAGGACAATCGGTGGTTGCCCTCTGAAAGACCTCCCTTGTAAGACCATAAGTCTGCCGGCAAAACGTCCCAAGTGCCAACATGGACCGATTTGATCTATATTTTCTCTTCTTTTTTTACGTTGAACCAACACTCATTGGATACCCCTTCTAACTCAATGCATTGTGTTCATATCAGGAAAATATGTTACGAGGAGGAGGAAAGAGGAAGTAGTGTTTGTGGATATTTGGCTTAGTTTTATCTACATTGAATGAAACTGGGAAGACCTCTGTGGTGAGGTTATTAAACGAACCGTCTCTGTAATGTGCTGTACCTATCAACTGGACAATCGACAATAGACAACCGAGTGTTTGCGAACAAAAACTCGGTCTCCAGGGATAAGTTCACTTATCTCAGCAGAAACAACACTTTCCAAGATAATATCGACAAAACAGAGTCACATATTCCGGTGATGATCCAATAAGTCAATAGAGCTGGATAGCCTATTGTCATTGATAAGCATTAACGCCCACAAAGTCTTAAAATAACCCAGATGAATGTAAAATGGAATTTGATTGAGTTTCTATATCTAACCGTCATTTTACCAAAAGTACGAAGACTATTTGTCCTCATAGAATTTGGTAAGGCCACAGGGTTCAAAAATGCTAAACTTAATCAGTGATATTCACCAATTGTTCATTCTATTCCCCGATATATTGTCAATTCCATTCATTAACTGTAGAAACTGAGATGTCAGGTTCAATCTGTTTCTCCATCGACTCAGAGCTTTTCCTCGCGCACTTATCCAGTCTATGTGCTGACGGATTTGGCGAAGCTATTGCCGATTTCAGGTGTTTGATAACAAGGCCTTCAGAGCTACGTAATCAGCGATATCCACCTATCCTTCATCCTATTCCATAATGTCAATTTTGTTCATTAACTCTGCTATAAGAACCGAGATGTCAGGATCAACCTGTTTTTCCACCGACTCTGAGCTCTTCCTCGCGCATTCATAATTCAATATTTTCCCCGCGACACTGTGTCCAAAGGATTCAGAATAGCATGATTGTGTGCTGAAGGATTTGGTTAAGCGATTCCCGATTAGTACCTCATCCCCAAAGTACTTCTTCCTGGAAAAAACTTCACTTGTCCGGAAGTCAAAGGCCCTAATTTCACTACTTTCCTGAAGACAAAACTTTTTACACCCTTCAACCAGCATATGGGGGTATACTAACTTTGTCATTCCGTGTGTACGCATCGAAATATCGGTCTAGGAATCCCTAAATTATATATATTATTGATCAGTGATCGATTCTAAGACATTCTAGCTATGTACGGCTGTCCGTTCGTCTGTCTGTGGAAGACACGACGCAGTTTAAAATAAAATAGACTCCTGAACTTTGGAAGGAATATGTCTTATGGTCATAGGTCGGCTTAGTTCGGAGATGGGCAAAATCCAACCAAACTTCCCCCTTGAAAATTTAAACCAACCTCTTAAAAATTGTAATCTAGCCTAAGAGTTTATAAAAATGCAACCGGAAAATATCAAAAATATTGCATTTTTTTGGGGTATAGAAAGAAAATTTTTAAATTTTTCTAAGCTCCGAAAACACCCAAATAGAGTTGTGTCGTTCATGAACGAACTAGTTCAATTGTACTATTCACTTAACTTAAGGGTTTATCTATTTCGTTCGTTTCAGCTCTTTTAGGTCTTTTCGTTATTAATAATTGCCCAAGTCTAAGCGATATTAAATTTGGATTAATAGCTTTAATGCACCCAAAAATATAAAACTTTGGACGAAAAATTCCTCCTGATTAATATTTCCCTACTTCCCTCTGATACAAAAACTTTGTTACTTTTTGAACCACCCGATTCTCTAAGATATTCGGCTTGAGATGTCGATGAGACACCGTTTAGGCAATCTAGGTCATCGAAAAATGCTTAAGGCGGCTTCTCATCAGACCCCGACATTCACATAGCAAGTGCTTCACTGACTTCTCCTCCTCCACTTCCCTGAAACTTCTACAATTGTCCCTATCAGAAATACCCATACGCACGGCCATTTGGCCAATTATTCAGTGTCCTGTAAGTACTCCTACTAAAAGAATAACCGTCCATTTGCCAAAAGTATGAAGACTTTTTGTCCTATTAGGATTTGGGAGTGGCCACATGGTTCGCGATATCCTGCACGTAGTCAGTGATATCAACCTATCCCTCATTCTTTTCTTAGATTCCAACACGGTCACTCAAATTTTTCTATCACTTCATTTTGATCATTTTTGAACGCCTATAAAATAAGTTCCTGACATGCAAATGACTTATTATCAAGCTCGTTCGAAAGTGCGCAATTTTCTCTTTAAGACAGGATCAAATTTTCTTGGAATATAATTTTCTAAAATGGTAATAAAAAAAACTCTGTGTAAATGAACTAAATATTAAAGAAATGGAAGGTTTTTTGCTAATGATTTTTTTACCATTTTAGAAAATTAAATTGTCAAAACATTTTGTCTTATCTTTAAGAGAAAATTACAGACTTTCAAATGAGCTTGGTACGAAGTCATTCGCATATCACGATATTATTTTTTTAGCTTTCAAAAACGGTCAAAATATCCTTTTTTGGCACTTTAATCGCGAATTACTCAAAATCCTGACGTGATAGACAAATTTGGGCTCCGGATTTGTAATCAGCGCAACAAATACTATTCAAATCACTAACCAGAATCCAATAAGCATTTTCTTGTTGAGCTGTGTTGTCCATATATATTTTAATTAGTAATATTTAATTAATAATTCTTTATTTTTTTGGAATTATCGTCTATTTTTATATAGTGGTTTACTAAAACCATTCCTAATGCTTTTAATGAACATTTTTGTATTTGTGAACAAAAACCAAACCGATTCGAACTTTTGAACGAAAACAACAAATGAGCGATTGAGCTAGATGAATGAACCAGGTATTTTATCAAAAATGAGCGCTCACTCAAACGAACGATTAAACACAAGTCTACACCCAAATGGTTTAAAAATTTTCATAAAAATTTTAGAATTTTTTCTTTTTTGAATTTTTTTAAATCCTTAAGATTTACTTAACACTTTAGTAAAAATCCATTGTCAAAAATTAGTAAACACAATTTGGCTTTTACTAAAAATTTTGTAAAACGCTTATTTCAACAAAAGTTTTGTTAAAATATAACTCGATCTTAAAAGATATTGTGGCATCAGGTATATCTAAGAAAACTGAAGTACCCTGTAATCCCTGTTTTATCAAATATACACATACGACAATACATACCTATTTTGTTCAATTTGAAAAGCACAAGAACATGGTACATCAACTGAACTGACTGCTTGCATGCCAGTCTGACTGACTACAAAACCACCACAATTGCCACCACTACAGCAGACGGGCTTTGTAATTGAAGATAACTCCCAAACCACCCACCAAACCCATCAGCAGCAACATAGAATTGCTGAACTACTACTATGACTATAACTACTACACATACACAGAATATGTTGATGATGATGATGACTACGACGACTATGAGTCGAGTTGGCGAAGTTAACCTATTCACCATCAGAAGGTAAATACAATACATACACCATCATAGACACACAACTAAACAATGGCAAACACACAGGCACACACACACGCACACATACAGATAGAAATGAAATTCATCGAACCGAAAATCGCCCACCTCCCAACTGTGGGCAAAGTGACTCTTCCAACGGCAAACTTCCTGACAGAACGAACGACTAAATGGCTGCCTGCCTGACTGTCTAACTAACCGAAACCAAAAACCATACAATACTGAACGTAAGAGATATAAATGTGTATTAACATTGTTGTATCTGTATATTTGTTAATGTATGAGTGTGTGTGTGTGTGTGTATATTCGTATATGTATGGGTGTGTTGTATATGTGAGGAGGTCGCAAATGGTTGTGACTCACTCACCGAAGGATACAGATGCGACTGCAGATATACAACAAGGGCAAAAACAACAACAGCAGCAACTTCAGCATCAGAACCAACATCATATAATAAACCAACATCAAGCATACACATATAGAAGAAAAAACACACACACAGACATATTAACACTTACACAGATACGATTTTAAAGCATCAGCAGCAAGGACTCGTTAAACGGAAAATACAAAAAAAAAATAAATAAAACTGAAGATATTTATTCATCAGTAAAATACACATTCTATGTAGTTGTTATACGTACTACGAACGTCCTTATTGTGTTGTACTCGTAGAATCTCTATCTACTTTTGATTCTGCTTATTCTTCTTCTACTTCTGCTTCTTCTTGAAGTTCGTTTTTTCGCATTTTTTTCTATCTAAGCAATTTTACAAGAGAAATGACGATGACAATAACTAGGATAAAAGGCGCCCAAAAATACAACTCATACCCATCCAGTCAGTTGTAGTACATTCAAACATTCATCTATCTATCCATCCAGCCAGCCACTCGTTCAACCAAACCGCCCCATTCCAAACCTTAGCATATTCGATATATTTTTTGTTACAGCATAAATATAGATGAAGGGTTGTTTTAAAAGTATTTGAGGTAAACTACAAAACATTCAACGATTATGAAGTTTCTGAAATTTTTGGGGAATAGCAATGTTGTTTTTATAATTAGATCATTTCAAGGAGTGCCATTAATATTGTTTTAAAATACATGTTGCATACTTTTAGGCGTTTATAGCATTTTCTGGGAGCGGTACTGCGGTACTAGTTCGCGCAATTGCATTAATGTGGCTGGTAAAATTAGTATGATGTGTGACCACACCTATACGGGATCAAGAATCGTTTCTACATTTAGACAGTATACAATTTGCGTAGTCAACGTTTAAAACAGATCGAAACATACTTTAAGGAAGCGAAGAACCTTAGAGTCTAAACTTCTCAAGGGCTTAATGTCGTAGCCAGTCAAACCATCGCAACCCGCGACCAATATAAGGAAAAAAATGTTGTTTCTTCCCACAACACAGTTCAATCAATGCGTAAACTGATGAACTACTTTTAATGTCATTTGCCGCAATGATTCCTGTATCAAAATCCTTGTCATATGTACTACTCTTCGGATCGTTTTAATCTAAGGTGGTCGTGTTCATTTTAATTGATCTTTTCGAAACTTTAAATAAAGGTTAAACATTTAAAATGTAGTTTTTATACCTTTCAATCTTAGAATGAGGATTTATCTACTTTGTCAATCTGTGTGTAAAGCATCGAAATATCGATCTTGGCATCGTAAATATTGATTCATTGGATCATCGCATATATATTTTTGATCCTTTATCGAATCTAAGTATGTAAAGTATGAAATTGTATAGAAACAAAGTTTTGTTTTGCTCTATCTCTAGCAGTTTTATATTTCGTGTGACCGCACCCTAAGACATGTCCGTCCGACTTTGAAGAGCACACATCAGTAAAAACCAACAGGAGTTTGGAACGAATATGTGTTTTACTTATAGGCTTTTTAAGTTTTTAAATGGGAAAAAAGGTTTCCGATTGAAGAACTTTCTAAATTAAAAGTAACAGGAGACTTAACTTTCTTTGTAATGCATTGAGCGAAACACAGGACAATCAAATACAAACAAATGTGCTCTACTAGATTAGAGAGTACCACGAATAAATACTTGTTCTTGAAAAATAAGTTCACTTATCTCAGATGAACACCTCCCATTATAATATCTATAGAAAGGTGTCACACAACCCACAGTCTGACGATGCTCCAATGAATCAATAGAGTTAGATAGACTACTGTCATTAGCTATTGTCATCGGAGATCGGATGGAGTGCAGTAAGTCTAGCACCGTTTTATAAAACCAAGACACTTTAGTGCCTCTTTCGACACTTGAAATACGTGTTTACTCCAACGGACATCACACTGTATTCTCATTCCTAGAACATACGGCCCTATGCTCCTTGTAGGAGTAAAAGGAACAAATATATAATATATAGAACATCAAGAGTATCCGATTCTTCATTACCTATACTAGCAACAGCAACAAATGACAATGTTGATTCCACGGCCCGTCTGTGGGTTAACATACAACATTGGGTCTAAATTTCATTAAAATCAACATCATAAGAAAAGTCTTGATTGAGTGAGTAATTCATGTTTTTTTACCAGCACTGAGGGGATGCCCCCTATAAATGGATTGCATTGTGTAAAGATCAGCAAGAAATATAGGTGTAGGAAGGAGAAAAGAGGGAGTAGTATTGTTGATATTTGACCTGAATCTGTTAATGTTATAACTTATAAGTGTCAGGAAAAAGTCTGTTCCACATACGTATAGTTCGGCTAAAGAAGGCATTCTCTCTATAGTGTGTTGTGCGGTTGACCAATCAACAACAGACGGATAAGCTCTGTTAGAGATAAGTGTATTGCGATTAAATACACGTACCTCCGAAATGAGGCTTCTTATCTCGGCAGTACACTTTCCAAAGAAATATCGATAGAACAAGGGCACACAACCTACAGACGATGCTATACGGAATTAATGGAATTGGACATGTCATCAACCCCAATTAACATTATTTAGCGCCAGCTGATATTGAATCACCTGCCCATACATGACAGTTATATTCCATTTTAGGCCGGATATATTTGGTATAAACTGATAGTAGGTCAGATGGAGTAAAAAATCGTTAACACGGTTTAAAAACACCTAAGCACTTAAATGCTTCTTTCGACACTTCAAAAATGTGTGTTTTAACGGACGTCACGATGAAGTTTAAAAACAAGAATATCAAATGCCTCAAAGTCCTTATTATTCACACCATCAAGGGATAAATTAGTCGAGCTCTGAAGTCGCTTGTGAATTATAATTGCGCACTGTGTCTTTCGTGCATTAAAATCTAACCTATTCTCAAGGCCCCACGACGAAATTTTGAAAGGTCGACGCTAATAGTGTTATTCATAAAAAAAAAACGCCGAGAAAAATACCGAAAGAAATTATTGATCTCGGCACAGCGATCTTTTTCATAGAGGAAAATATAGAATTTTAGCGCAAAGTTAAAAACGAATAGTAGAATATTAAAAAGATGCAGAAATAGTGTTGTGATCCGAACCAAGAGGTGCAAGTATTTTCACTTTGTACTTTTCAGGGTGGGAAGTGATTAAGAGGTGTTACGAAACTGCCAATAACACACGCATTATGTGTTGACTCACAATCAGTCACCAGTTGCGCAAGATCGTTTTGCGTAGCGAAGTTTGTATGGCTCAAATGTTTTAGCTCTCTCGAGATTATATCATTACTGGATATAAAAAAACTCCCTCTTACACTTCTTAGAGTGCTTCAAAACAACTACCAAACTTTTATGGATTAAGGTTTTTAAGAATTGAGACCAATAATCATCAAACAACTTACTTATACATCTATCTATCCATTTAGTTGAAACTCGACTCTACCCTACTTTTACTGTTAGTTGAAACAAAAACAAAAAGCATCAACATTGGCAGTAGTCAGAAAACAGGGATGAAAATTTATTATTAAAAAGGCAATGAAGCTTAACAGAAATAGTACTTTTTTTAAAGTAGAAGTACAGAGAAAACAGATTTGCTGTCAGAAGTGTGGACAACCAATTTCTTTAGTTGTGGTAACAAAAATTTAGTTGAGACAACAGAAATTTGGTGCTCATAAGAGAATTTCTGCAGCCCAAACAAAAAAACGGTAACCACATTTCTCAAAAAAATTTACTTTTTGTGTTATGTACAGGAGACGTCCTTATTTTAAAAATAAGTGCTTTATTGTGTATATCGGATTAAAAAAAAACGGTTCGTTTTTGAAAATTTGTAAGAACAATATTTTTGGCGAATACCATTCGACTCGAAAACTTTTTGTTCTCGAATAGAATTACTCAATAACTTTTCGTGATACATTTTTTTGTGACAAAGATATGATGGTTAGAAAATTTATTCAAAGATTTCGTTAATTCTCTTTAATCTTAACGAAAGTATTTCGTAAATATATTGAAAACCTTTTTTATAAGATAACCTGTTTTGTGATGGAATTCGAACGATTTCAATTTCGATCGATTTTATTAAAAATCGAATTTGAAAAGTAAATTAAAAGCCAAAATATCTTGAAATTGTTTTTAAAGGCTTGATTTTAATCAAATATGAATATGAATTTATACAATTTTATCTCATTTTAACTATACATATTTTAAAATAAACGAGATTAAAAATTCAAAAACGATCGATTTGAAATCGATCGATTTCCATCACATGGTGGTACGTTTTTTCCAATTAAAAATCTATCGCAGTATTATAAACTTTGGTCGGAAAAGTTTGAAAGTAAAAAAAAAGTACTTGCATAATATATTTGCCATCCCTATTTGTAAGCACTAGCAAAATCTATGAGCAAATGCAAAGTTGAATATAAACTTTAACTGGCAGAGAGAGGGTAACATTGTTGATTAAATTTCTTGCACGATGCTACACAAAAATTGATGAAAATGGAATATTCTATCTTGTATGTACGTCGTATCGTACGTATCCTATGTATAGTACGTTTACGAAGCATCTAGTACGTCTACAAAAGTCTGTTGGACAAATGTAAACATCGTAAAAGAAAGTACAATAATAATATAAAAGGAAGAAGAAAATTATGAACAGGGTAAAACGACTTTTAGATACTCTATACTAGGATGCGTCGTTTTTACACTTTTTTCTTTGATCGGAAACGGCTACCTGGGAAAAGTGGCCCACCCATAGATCCCAGTGAAGCAATTTTTTTCCTCTTGGAAGCGATATCAGCTCACTTGTGTGCCTTTCATTAAGAGAAGGCCAAACCTGTTGTGCTGTCTCACACGTCCATCCCTTTGCCCATCTTTGATTAGTCTCCGTCACGGAACAAAGCAGTAGATTTTGTGATAATTCTTAAAAAATCTTTCTATATAAAGTAAATTGTGTAAATAAAATATTTCTTTTAAGGGTGACAAACATCAACCTAAAATATATAGACTAATAGTAGGGTATACACAATAAAATACGAGATTGTACAAGAAAGAACTTTTGTTAGATGCGATGAACATGGCTCGAAAAAACGACAAGATATTTAATATGAAAAACAACAACTCTAAGTATTGTTGGGGACAAGGTATATTTAAAAAGGTATTATTTGACTGACGTTAACAAAAATGTTTTTCTTTCAAATAGATTTATTTCGGCAAAACGACTTAAATGTTCAGAACACACATTGACTAACCCTTGAGGAAGAACGCCGGTCCTGTGACCGGTTCTGAACTGGGCTAAAGTGACCTATCACTTTTACATGGCAATGTCCTTGGACGGGTTTAATTGATATCTCACAAAAATAGTCCCAAAAAACCTGTCCAGATTTTACCTTGAGGAACATGTCTCCAAACTAGCACTAATTGACATGTCAAGGATCAGTTCTTTCTGATTAATTTCCCTTTTTCACTTCCAGCATATGGGCCCATGTACCAGTTTAGGGACCAGACTTATTTTTTGGTTCTTCTTTACTTACATGGATTTTAAGCTCAGGTTCAAACTTTCAAAATGTATAAAATAACTGAAGAAAAAAATATATTGAAATTCAAACTAAATCTTTTTAATATCCATGACACAATTAAAAAAAACACATATTTTAAATCATAAATAGTGTAGTGTAAACTCAAGTCATATATGCCGAAAAATATCTTTTTATTTCGTTTTAAAAATTCGTAAATATGATTGCTTTAAAATTTGTCAAAAAAATTGATATGGCGAAAAAAAAGTTTAATAGATAATACCTTTTATGATTATACCTTGGTTGGGGATGCTCATCTGAGATGTTTTATTATTTTCCTATTTTTTTCTTTGCTTTGCTTGTATTTGTTTCTGTATTAGAAATGAAATATAACGAAGACAAAAGATCTTTAAAAAAATACGTTATAAATTTAAAAATTTGAACAATTTTGGATAATGGTAATTTCGAAATTAAAATCTTGTTAAATGTGGGAAATTGTCAAAATGTTTTAGGGCCGATAACACAAACGTACTAACCGGAAGATAAATTGGGTTTAATGCTAACCAGAGGTTATAGATGTCAAATTTGTATGGGACTAACCGGAGGTTACGTTAACTTTGATTTAACTGAATATTGTGTTAACCGCACTTAAAGGCATAAGGGAATAATTTGAAAAAAATTGTGATTGGAAGAAAAATTACATATGTTTGTAAATTAGGAATTAAGGAACTGTTTTCTACTTACGTATAGTATAGAAATATTATAAATTTTGATGAAGTTTTTTTTAAATATCGACATTATGTTAGGTTAGGTTGTGAATGTCCATAGAGGCCTTGATGTGGCCATTGTGATTCCTTTTTTGTTTGAAACCTCTCTTCAGTTTTATCACTCACATTGTTTCCAGTTATGCATCCCATTTTAAAGATTTAATAAATGCGAGTAAGGTCCAAGGATTCTCGCGCCGAATTTCAAATAATTTCTGAAAAAAATAAGAGCCTTAAGTTTAAATCTTCTAAAATACAACGCCGAGCATTTACATAATAAGTACCCACACAATCTACCAGCATTATCATTCGATCTACCTATTCTTACCATATTTTTCGTTTGACGGCACATTTAACCGCTCTGCATGCTTCCCTATAAGACAGTGTCCGGTAACACTGTTCAACAAAATCAAGTTTTTTCCAAAATTACAAGGTCAGACCAAAAAAATTTTATAGAAGAGACAAAAAAAAAATACACGTGTATCGGCGTTTTGAAAGTTTACATCTGGGTTTCATTTTAGGGGGAGGTAAAGTTTCCCCCAAATGCAAATGAGGTATTGTCAATCTTTATTGAATATCGAGTAAAGCTTACGTTTAAAGTATATGGTGTGTTCAGCAAATTTATGTAAAATGTTACGGAGAACATTTTTGTGGAACATGTTAACCCTCTAACTCCTCAAGATAAGGGTCTTTTTTGTCCTTCTTTTCAAAAAAAGCAAAAAACACCCTTAAAACAGGGATTTAAGGGGTTTAAATGTTCCGCAAAAATATTTGCCGTGAAATTTTACTATAAGTCCCTAAATTCACCAAAACAGAAAACTCAACAAGAAATTCAGAAATTAGACACAACAAAGCGAGCTTAGGGTTAATTTCGCATTTATTAAGAAAATCGAGTAAAGCTTACGTTTAAAGTATATGGTGAGTTCCTCAAATTTATGTAAAATGTTACGGAGAACATTTTTGTAGAATATATTAACCCTCTAACTCCTTAAGGTAAGGGTCTTTTTTGTCCTTCTTTTAAAAAAGAGCAAAAAACACCATTAAAACAGGTATTTAAGGGGTTAAAATGGTCCGAAAAAATATTTTCCGTGAAAGGGACTTATAGTAAAATTTCACCGCGAATATTTTTTTGGAACATTTTAACCCCTTAAATCCCTGTTTTAATGGTGTTTTTGCTCTTTCTGAAAATAAAGACAAAAAAGACCCATACCATGAGAAGTTAGAGGGTTAACATATTCTACAAAAATGTTCTCCGTAACATTCTACATAAATTTGCTGAACACACCACATACTTTAAACGTAAGCTTTACTCGATTTTCTTAATAAATGCGAAATTAACCCTAAGCTCTCTTTTGTTGTGTCTTATTTCTGACTTTCTGGTTGAGTTTTCCGTTTTGGTGTATTCAAGGACTTATAGTAAAATTTCACGGCGAATATTCTGGCGGAACATTTAAACCCCATAATCCCTTTTTTAATAGTGTTTTTTGCTATTTTTGAAAAGAAGGACAAAAAAGACCCTTAAATTAAGGAGTTAGAGGGTTAACATATTCCACAAAAATGTTCTCCGTAGCATTTTACATAAATTTGCTGAACACACCATATACTTTAAACGTAAGCTTTACTCGATATTCAATAAAGATTGACAATACAACATTTGCAATTGGGGGAAACTTTACCTACCCCTTAAATGAAACCCAGATGTAAACTTTCAAAACGCCGATACACGTATATTTTTTTTTGTCTCTTCTATCAAATTTTTTTGGTCTGGCCTTGTAATTTTTTTTTGTGTTGTACAGTGTAATTATAGAAACCACCGTCGAAATCTCTCCTCTTGGAAGCGATATCAGCTTACATGTGCGCCTCTGATTAAGAGAAGGCCAAATCAGTCCTATTGCCTCACGCGTCCGTCCATTTGCCCATCTTTGATTAGTCTCCGTCGCGAAACAAAGCCATAGGTTTTGCTTGCAAGTTTCTGAAGGCATACCAACACATTCCAATTCTGTAGGAGCCTGCAATGTAGTTCCCAGTCTTGCTGGGAACTACATTGCTCATCGGCTTTGCAATTCCCTGGAGGGTGCTGTGGCTTAGTGGTTAGCTCGTTGGACTACTAGCCAGCAACCCTGGGTTCGATTCCCGGCTCAGGCAGAACAACATTGTTTTCAGATATTTATTAGTTTCTATTTATAACTAATATCTATCGCAGCACCCTCCTTCGTTGATAAATAGCACTAAAAAACGTCAACGAAGTAAAATAATAAAATAATGTCTTCAAAAATAATTCGCCAGATCAATAACAGATCGCGATGCAACAATTATACTCAAAATTATCAACACGCGCAATTACAGTGTTGCCATACTGAAGGATCCAATTCTTTCTTAATATGTTTGTCCAGAATTCTTTTCAAGGTTTTTAACATAAAAGAAAAAAAGGGTCAAAAATCTTTCGATGTGCTATCGGACATAGTCCTTATGGACGTTAACTCCATAACGGAAATAGGGGTTGCGATTAAACAGATTGATGACATGACATTTTTCCCACTGACATTGTCCCCAGTTCCGTTATTGGGATAATAATATGGGGTGAGGCTGTAGGCAAAATCGACCAAAGAAAAATCGCTCAAAAAAATTTATGAAAAATCGCCAAATGCAAAAAATATGAAAAATTACCCAAAAAGAATACAATCAGTTTTGATATTATAAAACCTTGACATAAATAAAAACCAAAATAAAAATTGGCAATTTTTTAAATTTAATTTTTACACTCAAAAAAAACTGTAAAGTTAGCAAAAAATTTAGTTAAATTTAACTAAAAAAACACGTGATTTTGAACCTACTAAATTTCTAGTTAATTTAACTAAAAATATTTAATTAACTTTTCGTAGAATGAATGTAGCAAAAAAACCCGTAACTTTAACTAAAAATTCAGCTGGAAATTTCGAAACATTTTTATGTACGTATTAACAAAAAAATAAGTTAAATTCAGCTAAACTTTTTGTAAAAAAAATTGTAAGTTTGTTAAATATTGATTTTATACACTAACACTTCACTTATTTTTTTTTTCACAGCATTAAGTTCAGCTTAAGTAGAACTAATGAGATTTGCATATTAGGCTACACAAGAAATTTCTAAAAAGTTTTCACTTGACAAATATGTTACGAGAAATCTGCAAATTAGTTAATAAAAATCCGTAAACTCAGTTTTAAGGTCAACAAAAAAAAAAGTAATACAAAATTTGTTCAAAACTAGTATTTTCGTAAATTGAACTTAACTAAAAAAAGTAGTTAAAACGCTGATTTTAACTAAAAATTTGCTAAAAAGCCAGTAAACTCGAGTTAACATAAAAAAATTTGTTAACATTATAGTTTTATTTTTTTGAGTGTAGGCAATTTTACGTAATTAAAATTAGCCAATTTTTTAATTTCGAAATTTTGCCTAAAAACTAAAAAAATATGCCAAAAAATTTTGGGTTACTCTTCCAATGAAATATGGCCCAAATTTGTATGACAAATTGTTGGACGAATTTTCATTTTCTTTTTTGGGCGATTTTTCTTTGGGCGATTTTGCTTACAACCGTGAGGTGGAACAAAAAAAAAATATTTTTTTTCTTGAACCACTTTTCGTTCACATTCTTGTTGTAGCCAAGATTTGTTTAAATGACACAAAACGCAATAAAGTTCACAAATTATAAATTTTGCTTTATGGATTTAATTATTTTTTTCAAAAAAGCTCCTAACCGTTATATAATTTTTACAAATGTCCTTTTTTAATTTCGAGAAAATGAATGCTCAATATAGAAATAACTTCTAACAGGGATGTTAAAGTTGGTACAATTGTACTTTTTTTGGTACATTTTGACCTTCAAAAGTACCGTGGTACTACCGCGACTCGTTTAGTACAATTTTTAAAATTTCCAATTTCTTAATAACTTATCGAAATGTCGGTAAAAGACCCCAGTTTTTTTCTTTACTTAAAAAAAAAGGCTCACAAGGGTACTAATGCTTTACCAATTTACTCCATAAATGAGATTCTTTTTTACTTTTACACCTCTTGTTTTAAATAATTTTTAAATAGTTTTCAAATTAAATTTTTCTAAACTTTTTTACTAAAAATTCTGGATGTTAAAAACTTGTTTTTATAGAAAAGGTATCAGAATTAGACACTTCTTATTCACTTTTATCAAATAAAAAGTCTCAGAATTTTCCACAGAAGTCTCAGTTATTTATTTATAGACAATTAATGAATTTCAGATTTTGAGACCTTTTATCTTTAGAAGAATTCTCAGATCTTGATACATTATTCGTATTTACTCAGATATATTTTTTCTGTCGAAAAATTCTAGAATTATGAGAATTTTTCTTATATATAAAGTATAGGACAATGATACATTTTTCTGCAGAATAGATATCAAGAAATTGTTTAAAAACGACCTTGGAAAATGTTTTTTTTTAAATTTGTTTGCATTTTGAAAGATTCAGTACAACCGAATTAACCCTCTACACTTAGAAAATAATTGTAGTTACTACATGACGGTCATTTGTGTTTGTTTTTGTATGAAAAATCTAAAACAACCGTTTTTTGTAGTCATTTTAAAAAACAAATACAAAAAATTACTACATTGTAGTAACGTTGTTGTATGTAGATGTTTTTAGTCTATAAAAAAAACTTATAATTTTCTAGAAATTTTTAGAAAAACGGATGTGCAGAAATTATTACAAAATAATTTTAACCGTTTTTGACGTTTAGAATTTTTTTCATTTATAAAAAAATTCAGACAATTTGAGTTACAGTAAAAACAACTGTAATATAAAGTAGTTTTTACAGTTTTTTGTAGTTGTTTATCAATAGTTAAAAACAACAAAAATTTTTGGTTGATTTTATTGTAAAATGTAGTGGACGCCTAAACAACAACAAATGTAGTTGTTTTAACTGTCTTTTGTAGTGGAATCTACCGTCATAATTTTTTGAGTGTATTTGTTTTTGTTAAGTTCTTATAAAAAAAAAAAATGGTACCGAGGGGGTCCAAAAAGTACAATTTTTTTTCAAAGTTGGTACAAAATTGAAAACCCATTTAACATCCCTGACTTCTAATTATAAAATGCTCATCCATTTACAATTAAAATGCACCTATACGTATACTTATTGTAAATTATTCTTTATTTATTACTCATACGTCCTGATAGAATTTTTTTTTTGAAAGTTTTTATTAAATTTGTTAAATTTAAAAAAGCGCTTTTAACAATTTTTAAGTTTGAAAAATTTTGAATTCTTCAGGCTAACAACAAAAAAGTTTAACTTTTATAAAATGAAAAATAAACTCCAAAGGTTTTTCTATCAGGACGTATGATTAATAAATATATTTAACACTAGTCTCATGAAGTGAGATGAATCTTACTTTGGTACAACATGATTATTTAACAGCGAAACAGTCACTATTGAATACCTCACACATAGTACATGTCGGTTTTGTTTAGAGTAAATTCAAAAAGAATTGAAAATGCAACAGTTTTTGTTTTGTAAACAATTGACATTTCATAGCATTTTAAATAAGCAGCATGTTTGTTGTGCATATTTTTTGAGAATATTCATCATGGATATTGCTATTTTAAAATGCAAACATACTCGTACGTTTGTATATTTCCATCTGTGTTTATGTACATAGCAGTAATAATATTGAAAGTTTTTAGCTCAGTGACCTATTTAAGTTCAGACTCAAGGATTTGCAATATCCTTCAAAAATAAGCGTAGAAACAGCACAAACAAATACACTCACACACACAAACAAACAATAGTCAGTATAGTAACAACACGATATAACAACAACTATGGAGGCACCACCAACCATCATCAGTCAAATATGAATGAATGGAGCACGCAGCTAGCACATTCTTAACATATACCAATATTCATATGTATGTAAACTGTAACATGTGTAGTAGTAGTAGGTTTTTGTACATTTAAAAGTCTGAGAATGTACTTCTTCATGCTCAAGCCAAAAGTAAGTAACTACATACGTAAGTACGTACGTATGTACGTAGGATATAACTACACATATTATACAATAACATTTAGCAGCCTGTCGAACATAACATGTTAAACAAATATAGACAGCAGTCAGCCAAACAGCCATTCATCCATCCATCCATTCAGCCAACCAGCCAGCCAGTCGGTAGACATGCATATGTATGTCGAACGTATTTAAATTAGTACGTGTAGAGAGATGCCTGCCTGCCTGGCTGTCTGTCTGCCTGCATCATTTCTGTTAAGAGGTCCTTCGTATTGCTACAACTACTGCCTAAAAAGCCTCTGAATATATCAACGACCACTAAAGAACATTTTCCGTCTACGCACACCTTCAAAGAAAAAAACAAAATTTAAACAGTGAAAGTGTATTTTTTGGATTGAATTTTCCTTTGCCATCCATTGGATTTTTGGGAGAAAAGTGAAAAGACTTGAAAGATGCAACAATGTTTAAAAGTTGGAATGCGTTATGCATATGAGGCATTTTACGTCAACTGTTGTGCTAAAGAATCATAAATTTTGTTTGGATCCTGAACGAATGGATCTAAATACTAATTTTAAATAAATAAAATTTGTTGTTTGGATCGGAGATCGCTAGAATGCCTAAGAATCGTAGACTATTCATTGATATATATGGGGCATGCCAAACCGGACATTGGGATTTTTTTTAGATTTTTAGATTTGAAAACTCCCTTCTTGTTAATTTTCAGATTTTTTTGATGACCCTTTCAAAAGATATCAAATTTTTTAAAAATTTAGAGCTTGTTCGTTTACTCAAACTTCTTTTACACATCTTCTTCTTCAAAATGGCCCAAATTCAACATTTTTATTTATTTTTTTTTTTGTTTTTAAAAAAATTTTAAAAAATTTTAACACAGGTAAAGCTCGATATAACAAAGGATATAAAATTAGATATCGGGAGATTCGTTGTATCCCGAAGGTTTTTTGATATTGTTTTATTAAAATAACCAATTTAACGGTAAATTCTTATCACTTTAAACATAAAAATATGTTTTTATTTAAGAAGTTATTAAATCAAATGAACTGAAACCAAAAGAACCGTATTTTGTTGGGTTCTGGAAACTAATGATTTTAAAATCTCTTGTCTATCTATCACAATGAACCTCAGAGTCTAGGTGTGCTGACGTAAAACGTCAGCAGATCTAGGACCATTAGTTAACAAAATTCAAAATTGCCCCACTTTCCCCTTTTTCCCCCTTAAAGACGGAATTTTTAAAAAAATACTTTCAGAATGTTATTTCCGCGAGAGGATCCTATTTTCCAAATTTTAGGTTTCTTGGATCATTATTTCAGAAGATACAAAATGTACCAATTTGTCCTATTTGTCCTATTTTCTACCTTTCCCTTTTAGAAGCAGAATTTTCAAAATATCATTTTTTGTAAATTTAATTTCCGCGAGAGGGTTCTACAGTCCAAATTTTAAGTTTTTAGGATCATAAGTTCAGAAGATTCAAAATGTATCCAATTGCACTATTTTACCCTCCCCCCCCCCCCCAAAACTTGCAAACTTTGAATAAAAGTTAATTTATCTTATTTTCACCGATTTTTAAATTTATAAAAATTCTAAAGTTTTTTTATCCACTGTAAAAGTTTAAAGGAATTTTTAATTTGAAAAACCCAACACTGAAACAAATTTTTATTCAAAATGCAACGTAGTTAGGTTAAAATTATTTAAAATGAGTTGTAAATAAAAATTGGAAAAATAAATAAAAACTGATCATTGGATCAAATTATTAAAAAAAAAAAAAAAAAGTAGGGGGCCATGTAGGCTAGTTTGTAGCGTGCTAGCCTATGAAACAGAGGGTCGTGGGTTCGATTCCCACCAAAAACCCTTGGTCGATTTCGCTACAACGAGACGACGGTCATTGTTACCAGTTCTCGGTTAGGTTAAAACTATTTAAAATGAGTTGTAAATAAAAATTGGAAAAATAAATAAAAACTGATCATTGATCATTAATACTCATTCGCTACACAAATTCGACCATTGTTCCAATGTTTGATCACGCCTCCTAAGCCCAGTTTTTGAAAATTTTAAAAACCATAAACGCAATTTTCTTAGTTTTATATAGGGCCATCCATACAACCTATTCAGAAATTCGCGGGACACATGATTTTCTGCAGCGGGAAAATTTTGTGTGGAATGCCTTATATGTATACAACATGTCGTATGAGTAATATTTTTTTGTACTCCTGTGGAATGAATTTGTACAATTTTTAGATATGTATATGATATCATACGTTTTTTTTTTTTTTTGCTGATTTGATTTTTTTCTTTGTTTGTATGTAAAGTCGAATAAAACAGCATTTACCTTTATAAATCTTGTTGAGGTTTATTCCTCCACCTACTGTAATTCATCAGCTATTGAATCCTTTCTTTGCATTTTTGTTCAGTATTTTTTTTATACTTAATAGGATGTATCACATCACATCATCGTCATTGTTGTATCGGCTGAAGTTTGTAAGTTAGGACAGATAAGATGGAATAAGAACGCAAATGTGGTTGTTGCTACTGCTCCTGTTTGTTGTAGTTGGTTCATTCATTTATTTTGCATTTTTTTTTCTTTGTAAGTGTGTATGTGTGTTCGTTTGTTAGTAGCAGACAATTGACGACCTTGACTTTTTTTAATGTGTTGGAATTTTTTATAGATTAATTTTTTTGTTAAATGTATATGTGTGTGTGTGTGTGTTGTGTTGGTTGGTTGGTTAGTTGGCATTCATCATTAGTCAATGAGTTTTTTGAAGCTCATTTCAGCCGTATTAAATTTAATGTTTGACATTCTATTGTGTGGAACAATGAAATTTATTTTACACTTTCATTAAATAACACTCTTCATTTTTCGTTTTATTTTTTTTTTATTTTTTAAGGGTAAATAACTAACAAGTGGTTTTTGAGGTTTTTTTATGTTTTATGTAAGTTAAACGTAGATTTAATGAATGAAAATACTTTTTTATTTACTCAATTTTTTTTTTGTATTTACCGACGGCAATTACAACTGTTAAAGGGTACTTTCCACTATCACACTTTTCCATTATACACATCAAAATTTACCAACTTCCTAAAGATTTTTGGATTCTTTTTTGATTGAAACCTAGTCGTACCTAATAAGTGAACAATTTCTGGCCAAATTTTTTAAAAAAATATTTCGCTAACATGGTGAAATTACGCTTGTATAATGGAAATGTGTGATAGTGAAAAGTACCCTTAAGTTAAGTAAAAGTTTGTAACTTTTTAAGGAAAATAACAGTTTAAATTCCTACAAATTCGGGAAATTATATTTTTACTTTATAGTACCGTTTGAAACGGTATTTATAACGGTATTGGTCTATATAACGAAAATCAACCGGTACAAACACGAAGTGACACATTAAAAATACTAGAAATTCCATCGACTTTAATAACACTGCGGAACACTAAAAAATAAACAAGAGTTACGACAATCATTTCTATATATTTCGGACATGCTGATTCGAATGGCGTACTCCGTTTTTCGATGTATGGTACAGTTTTCTTGTAAAATGTCATTAAAGTTTGGCTGATTTTCAGCTGCTTTCAATGAACTGACCCAAAATTTGTCCAAAAAAGTTTTCATTTGCAAAAGTTATCTTAACAAAAACTATTATTTCAGTGTTTGCAATACAATAATTATAGTTTTTGTTAAGATAACTTTTGCAAATGAAAACTTTTTTGGACAAATTTTGGGTCAGTTCATTGTTTAAGGTTCCCACATTATATACTAAAAGATGAAGCCTCAAATCATCTCCTAAAGTGATGCTGCCATATACATAAAAACGGTTTTTCGCGATTTTCATGATGATGGTCCATATAACATAGATGTTTTTTGTCCACTATTCGTAGTGTCATGGACGCCTTAATGATCCACAAAATGCAAGTTTTTTATCAGAGACCAATTTAGCGGTTAATTTCGCGAAAACTTAAAAAAATGAAGAAATCCGCGAATTTAAGGGCTTAAGATGAAAAGCTTTAAACCAAATTTATATTAGAAATATTGCTACAAGTTATATCTTTGTTTTCCATGCCATAAAATTTTAAAATCATTAGCTTTGGAATTTTTTTTGTTAAAAAAGCAGCTGAAAATCAGCCAATCTTTAATGACATTTTATAAGAAAACTGTACCATACATCGAAAAACGGAGTACGCCATTCGATTCAGCATGTCCGAAATATATTGAAATGATGGTCGTACCTCTTGTTTTCTAAAATAGTGGTTAGTTTTGTCACGCAGTGTAATCGCTTTAAAAAAAATTTCATATCTTTTTTGGTAGCAGTACAGCCAAATACCTTTATTCTAGGAGGGTATCGCTAGCCAACCTTGTTAAATATGAGGCATTGCACATCAAATGCTCAGCAAAAAAAAAGTGATGTCGTGTCAATATGAAATCAATTGCAAAGTATTCGCCCTTAGGTCACTTGAATAACACAAATAAAATTTCAGTTTTTTTTTTCAAAAAGTGGGCTTTGTAGGCATGGTCAAATATTGAAAATATATGAATTTTTTTGCCTTAGTACCTTTATTTACATATTTATGCAAAATAAATGAAACACAATGAAGCCTTTATAATAAAAGTTTTTATAGATTTGTGTATGGGCTATCGATTAAAAAAATAAAAATTGGAAAATTTTCAGAAGAAGTTCTGAATTTTTTAAATTTATAGTACATTCACACTCAGCTCGAAACCTCGTTGAAAGTACGTACTTTCATTTTGAAAACATAACCGTTCACACCCGAAATTTTTGACGGTTATCACGTTTTCGAAAATTACAGAATAAAATTTGCGAACATACCGACATTAATCGCACACAATTAATTAATTTTTGCACTAATTTACAATCATTTGTTTAAATCTTTTGATTTAATGCTATTTTTTATGAAAATATTTAAATATTTTTATTTTTTATTTTTGACACTTTCTTTAATTTATTTTCTTTATGAAATTTAAGAGCTTTCGAACGTACCTTCGTTGAAAACTCATAACAAAATGTTTTCAATTTGTATGGGAAAATACGTACTTTCAAATGAGGTTTGATGCGAAACCTCGTTAAACGGGCTTTCGATGCCAATGTGAACGCACTATTAAACTTAAACTTTATTTATCAAAAACCATGCCACAATTTTATTTTTTTTTAAATGTTTAAAAAATAGTTAAGGTGTATATCTTTATGTTCTGAAATTTTCAGAGATATTTTTTTCCTTGTTTTCGTGAAAAAAAATTTTTTTTGAACATTGCTCTATGCTTATAATTTACAATAATGGGGTATATTACGTATGCGAATGAGTAATATTAACTCTTAAAAAACATTTAAAATAGATATGTTTTTAGGGGTGAGTTTTTTTTGACGATCACGCGAGCTCACAAAGGAAAAATTTTAATCACGCACGATTTTTCATTTTCCGTGATCGTCAAAAAGACTTACCCGCTTATCTCTATTTTAAATGTTTTTTAACCCATTTTTTACCCCATTTTTGCAAATTATTAGCATAGTGCAATGTTCAACATTTTTTTTTCTCAAAAACAAGGCAAAAAACATCTCTGAAAATTTCAGAACACCTTAACTATATTTTAAACATGAGGCATTCCACACCAAATGTTCAGCAAAAGAAAGTTATGTCTTACCTAAATATTGAAATAAAGACACTGACAAGGGAAGTCTCCCTAGTGTCACCCGCGGATCTTTATGGAATTGGTTTTATTTTGTAGAGCAGAAAAAATAAAGGGACACGTATTTTTTCTTAGCGGCCCAAATTCATATTTAGGGGGTAAAAAGGAGGGGGGAAGACAAGGCCATTTTTCAGTTTTTTTCGTTTATCTCCTATATTTTGCGAAGAAACCTAGTCATGTTACATACCAAATGAAAGGTCTTTGGAAAACCTATCTACGTGTGCTAAGAACGTGTCAAAACATGCACTATTTTTCGTCATATTGAGTAAAATACCAAAATTTTAGGACATTTTTGTTAATAAGTCAAAAAATATTAGCTTCTTTGGTCCGTTGTTAGCACCACGAGATAGGTATTTTAAATACCTTTAATCTGATACCACACATGCCTATATTAATTTTGTTTAAATAGGTGTAAATCGTAAGAAACTGAAAAAGGTCAATTTCCCCCCATACAAATCGACCCCCCCTAAAAATGAGTTTGGGCCGCTAAAAAAAAATACGTGTCGAATTAATTTTCGTTCTTAACAACATATCCAAATTTCATGAAGATCGGAGGGTGACACAAGGGAGACTTCCCTTGTGAGTCAAAAAATAATGATATTTTCAATATTTGACCACGCCTACAAAGCCCACTTTTTGAAAAATCTTAAATTTTATTTTTGTTATTTAATAGTACCCTAAGAGCGAATACTTTGCAAATGATATCCGATTGAAACCACTATGGTTTTTCTGTAGTGGAACAGTTGATGTGGAATGCCTCACATGTAAATAAAATTGTGACATGTTTTTTGATATAAAATGTTTAAATTTTAATTTTAAAAATTCAGAACTTTTTTTGAACATTTTCCAATTTTTATTTTTTTAATCGATAGCACATACAAAAATCTACAAAAAAAACTCATTTTAAAGACATCATTGTGTTTCATTTCATTGGCATATTTATTGAAATAAAGATACTTAGGCAAAAAATTATGAAATTTAAAATTTTTGACTATGCCTCCAAGGCCCACTTTTTAAAAAATCTTAAAATTTATATTTGTTATTTAATAGTGCCCCAAGGGCGAATACTTTGCAAATGATATCCTATTGAAACCACCATGGTCTTTCTGTAGTGGAATAGTGGGTGTGGAATAAATCATATACATATGAGGCATTCAACACCAAATGTCTCGCTAGAGAAAAACATGTCTCCCGTGAATTTCTGAATATTTTGTATGAATAGCACTATATGAAACTGAGAAAATTGTGTTTTGGTTTTCAAAAACTGAGCTTAGGAGGCGTGGTCAAATATTGGAAAATGGTAAAATTTGTGTCGCGTTGCCTTGTTTTAATATTAATCAAATTAAAACGGAATGTACCACAATCTCAAAAATTTACATTCCTGTATTGTTTTGTATGGACTACCGATTATTATTATTTTTTTTTTTTTTTTAATTTTCAGAACCCGTTCTGAAAGCAAGTTACAAAATTGTTATGAAATTTAATATTCAAATGCGATTTTCTCGAAAAAAACGAAAAGCGCATGTCTGAATCTTTTTTGTGTGGATTTTCTCGAAAAAAAACGAAAAACACATGTCTGAATTTTTATTTATTTTTTTTTTTTAAAGTGACCGGATTTTTAATAAATTTACTTTTTTAAAAAAAAGTAAAATTTAAGAACGGGTTCTGAAAATTGTCAAAAAAAAACATAATCGATGGGCCATACAAAACTATACAAGAAAGTAAATTTTTGAGATTTCTGTTTTAATTTGATTAATATTTAAACAGCCCGGGTGAAAATTACCATGTATGTTCATATATGATGCATATATGGATGTCCATACAAGTGCATATCCGTAATTTGAGGGTACATGTACATTAATGATCATACATTGTCATACATGAATTTGTATGTAAAATTTTTTTTTTGTATTTTTTCCATAAAACGTCTTTTAATTGAAATTTTTTCAAACATAAATAATTTGTACTAATTTATGACACTGAATTTTAATAAAAACTAACGAATATTTTAAAAATATACTTTGGACTTAATGATACTTTAGGATAATCAAAGCTTCGAAGAATTAACCACTTATCGAATGAATTCACAAATAAAATACAGTCGATTTTTATAGTCACTGAATACAATTATCTTTAAATATCAATATTTCTTGGAATGGAATCGATTTTTACCATTAAATCGAATTCTTGTTTACGAGAATTTTAAAAACTGAATGCATTCTTTATTTCATTTATTTATTATTCATGAGACTTTTAAAAATCAATTTTACAAAAACTAACGCATTCAATTTCAAAGTCGAATGAAAAAGAAACCGAATTCATTCTATATTTTAAAATCAAATGTAAATTCATTCGATAAATTGTGATTGGGGAATGCAATCATTAAAAGTTTAATTCAGAACACCAAATCTTATACGGCGTTCACACTTGCTGTTTTGAAGTGCTTAAGAGTGAGATGTTTAAAAAAGTATTTGTTCTGTATCCATTACGTTTTTATTCTGTTACTGGTGTTTTGTTAAACAACTTGTTTAAAGTCGCTAGTGTGAACTCCGTATTATTAAGGGATGAAATCCTTCGCAGCTCTGACACTAAAACCGTCAGAGTGTTCGAATTTTCTTCCAAATTTGGTTGTTTACGTTAGTGCCGTTTATATTCGCCTATAGAATACAAAAATACATGAACTTCGTCTAATTTTGCAAAGTTCTGCCGAACCCAACCTTTAAAAAAATTGTTTTTAAGACCTGTTTGCTATGCAGATGTATAGCATATATGAAGGAGTATGACATATGCCTATCCACACAAAGTTGCATACATTTGCATATATGGAATACTACATTACTTGTGTATGTTCATATATGCTCCCATATATGACATACATTTCCATATATTGTTCATATACTATCATACATGGAATCATGTATGAACATGTATGAATATACATGGTCATTTTCACCCGGGAGTGCAACTCGAAACAAATTTCACTATTTTTCCAATATTTGACCACGCCTCCTAAGCCCAGTTTTTGAAAAACTGAAAAACCAAAAACTAAATTTTCTTAGTTCCATATAGGGCTATCCATTCAACCTATTCCAAAATTTACGGTACACATGTTTTGTTTTCGCAGGACATTTGGTGTGGAATGCCTCATATAATGATTTTTTTAACTTTTCCGCTGTTAAAAAGGTACATATTTTGTAAAAGCTGAAATTTTGGAACATTTCAAGTTTCCAAATTTTTAAGTTTTCAAACTCGACACAAATTTCTCTATTTTTCCAATATTTGACCACGCCTCCTAAGCCCAGTTTTTGAAAAATTTAAAAAGCAAAAACCCAATTTTCTTAGATCCATATAGGGTGAGCACTAAACCGGGTCGAAAAAAGGTTCCGATTTGATGCGCTTAATTTAAAAGCTTACCTCGAGAAAATTACATAGCCAAAGTTCCAAAGGTGGTACCGCCGAGGGGTATAAGTACGACTTACTTACTGTAAAGGCAATTTTTGGGTGCTTGTATAAATATATAAAATACAGTATTTTTTTAACTTGTTAGATTAAAATATATCTAAGGATTTCTATTAACTAAAAAATAATATTCTAGATAGCATCTAATATTTTATATTGCAATTTAACTTTAACCTCATGGAATGTGCAATATCTTATGGAATGGACGATACATATTTTTAGCGTAAGTCTCCTTTTTGATGAAATTTTTTTTACTTCACCAATTTAAAGCATTTTAACAATTTAAATAATTTAAAAATCGTAAATTCGTAGATTTTCGTAAAAAAGCCGCGAGCGCGACCTTAAGATTTTATTTTAAAAATCCACAAAAAAAACGATTTTTTTTTTCATTAAAATGAACAAATTTAGGGGGTAAGACCTAAAAAATAGAAAAAAAGTTTTTTTTCTGGGCACTCTAACGTACATATTTCATAATATTTAAATTCGATTATATTTGAATAAGTACACCAAACGTATGATTAATATATAAATGTTACTATAAAATTAAGTGCTCTTATTAGACAACGAAGGAATTATACTCAATGTGTAATTTTTTCCATAACAAAAAAGATGTTTTGTTAAATTTTTTGTTAGAAAAATAATAAAATGACAAAAATTAGTATTAAAAATAAAGTGCATAAAAGTGTCTGCAAATTAGCTAAATAATCTGCTAAAATCAGATTAACTCAACAAACAGATAATTGAACAAGAAAATTTTGTCAAAATAATAACTTTTGCAGTAAAACAACTAAAACAATTAAAAGTCGTTTGACAGATTTCGAGTTCATTTACTGTGGAATTAAATTCTAAAAAAAAAAGCTCCTGAGATTATACAATAAATTTTCCTAACAGTTTAAATATTTTCCCTTAGAAAAAAACAGCAAATAATAAAATATTTTTTTTTGTAAAGTTATACTACCAACTCTTAAGCTCATTACCGTATTTATTAAGCTTTTATTGCAATTTGAAAATCTTTATTTCTTTTTTCAATATGTATTGTACGAAATTTTTAATGATGCAAATTAACTTAAAGCTATATGCTGCCTGCATTGCATGTATTAATCAAAATTTTTCGTATGATCGTTCAGAAATACTAAAAGCAGAGAAACTCAACCATGTACAATTGCAACATTGTAACTAAGGATGACGCCTGCGCCAGAACAATCCCCATATTCGTACACGACCAACTATGTATATGATGGAGATAAAAGAAGCATCATCAAACGACTAGGAAATCTACACAAAAATAGAATCTAACAACATTAAAACAGGTTTTGTTTGAATATTAATCAGGAGCGTATAAAATGGAAAATTATGAAGGGGGATTGTTGAAAAATATGTTTTAACTGGTGAAACGTTGAAATAACTTGAAGATTTACCAAACAAAATATATATTTGTGTAGATTAACATTTTGCAGCCACACAGAAAAAAATATGGAGGAAACAAATTTGAGTAATCACTTGTTCAAATTTAAAAACAAAAATTGAGTAATTTTTTAATTGACGCAATTAAAAATTTACTCAAAAATTTAAAAAACAATTTAAGTAAATAATTTAATAAAAATTTAATAGTTTTTTTTATTTTTTTTAACCCGAGCAAAAATTTTGATATTGCACTATATCTATTTAGATCTGGATTAATATATAATCAGATCTTATCAGATCCGGAAATTGACCCGATCTAATTATATCAGTTCTGATACAAACTGATCAATTTAGATCTCTTTAGATCCGACATTTGTCCCATATATATTCTGATCTTATTGTATCTGAATTGATCAGAATTGATATTGTAGTTATGGTCATATTGATTTTTGCAAAATGTCTATCGTTAAGTCCAAATAATAAATACATTTTCATTTAAAACGCCAATTTTTTAATTTTATTTAGTAAATATTAATAATGATAATGTTTTTACATATAATATAATTATAAAAGGATTTCAAAAAATGGTATACATATATAAAAGATAATTCTCGAATATAACGAATCTTAAAGCGCATTTAGTCTTGATGTAATGTGAGTTAGAGGTATGAGGAAAATACTGAGTATTTCTTAGTTTGAGTGGGTATAAGGGTCAAACCAGAATCAAATTGCGTCGCGCAAGATGTAAAACAAAAACAAACACAATAAATTTGAAATTTTTACGTCCGTTTGATTTTGGTACCTCACATTTAAATATTAGAAACGAAAAATTATTAGGCATTACGCCTTACACAACGTAATTTGATTCAGGTTTGACGCTAATACAACCTTTTTAAAAAACTTTATCAGGGTTTTCTATTTGAATTTCGATAATTGCAAAATTATTATTTAAATTTGTCGAAATTAGTATAGAAAACTCCAGATAAAGTTCCTTGAAAAGTTCAACAAATAAGCAGATTTCATAATAGTACCTACAGTGAGTATACTTGCCAGTTACAATATCGTTAGTCTTGAAAATATCAATACAGAGTTATACTCTCTATAGGTATCCAAAATCTTGAATTACATCAGGACTAACGAGCCTTTTAAATTGTACATAGACATGAAATGGTATTTATTTATATATATCCCAATATCATATTTTTTATGGGATTTGGAGTAAATGTAAATATGTACTATATAAACTTCGGTGGATATTTACACAAAAAAAAGAACACTTTTAAACAATTAAAATTTTAACAATCGGGTCCTTTTGCAAAATTTTCTTTACTTCACTTTACAGGCAGCATTTGCTATTGAATCATTTTTTGCATTGCCTCAATCTTCATGGTATCCACATTAGCACCATTTTAATGTTTCGAAAAAATCTGCAAATTGAGAGAAATTGTTAACTTTTGTTTCTAAATTTTTGTAGTCATTGTTAAAATACTTACATCGACGTCAAAATCTTCTGCAAGCTGCATTGAAATTGATTTTCTGATATTTTAATACACGTAAATAATAAAAATTTGATGATTTTTTTTTCCAATATTTTTTTATTTGATATATTATTTTTTTTTATTTGACAGAAAATTCTCTTTTTGTTTTTTTGTATTTTTTATCAATACATTTATTTTGTTTTAATTTGGTATCAAAACAAATTACAATGATGAAAATTTTCAAAATAGTGGGTGTTCATTTAAAGTCGAATTCTGTAAAAAGCTTACAATTAGTTGATTGAGTTTATAGTTGATATAGATATAAATCTTGCTATAGTAACAGATATGATATAAGATACAACCAGATATGATACAAGATATCGTTATATATAGCAACAGATCTAACATATCTGGTTATATATAATTTGATCTTGTATAAGATATAAATATATACCATTGGATATAATTATATCTTGTTAGATATAATTATATCTAAAAATTTTTACTCGGGAAGCTCTAATAGTTTTTTGAATTCTCGTTTAGTTTATAGTTTTTTGTGTATGTATATGAAAGTTTGTAATCGTCTTTATAAAATTTTCCTATGTTTTTGAGACATAAATATGTTTGGTAAAGTTTGAAAAAACAAGTTTTTTGTTTTTTTTTTTTGTAAAAAAAATTTAAAACTTTTTTAAACTTTTAAAAAAATAAATAGATAAATTTTGAGTAAATTTTTAATTGTGTCAATTAAAAATTTACTCAAATTTTTTTTCGAACATTTAATAAATTTTTATTAAAAATTTACTCAATACTATTAAATCGTTTACTGGTGCAAAATTGAGTAATTTTTTACTCAATAGTATTAAAAATTTATTCAAATATTTTTTTAATTTTTTTCTGTGCAGCACCTTTTTTTAAAAACGCCTCTGCTACACCATTTAAGTAGTTTTTTTTCTATTTTGCTCATACACTTAAAGTTTTTGAATTTCTTACAATCAAATGCATTTATGAAATAGTCTTTATGAACGTTTGTACTTATACGTTCGTACGTACGTATTAATAATCTCTATGAAAATGTATTTAGTTTTTTTTGTATATTTCGTCATACAAACTTTATACACTGAAAGAATTTGAAATTAAAAAGTAACCTTACCACAGTTGGGTCCACAGTCAAATAAACCAAATTTTACAGATAACAACCACAAACTTGAACACAGTTTTGAAAATGTTATCCTTTTACCTCTTTTAAACACTATTTTGTTGATTTCGTTGATGTACAGTGCCCTCTAGTTGCGATATATGCTACCAGTGTTCACATTTAATATTTTTCGAACGAGAAAAGATATTTCAAAAATTTAAATTTTGTATTTTTTTGTTAAGAAAAATTCTATACAAAACGCTTTTTAAAAATTAATACAATTTTTATTTGATGCATGAGCCAAAAAATAGTGGTTGTGGGGTGGAACCGTTTGGTCTCACATCGTGAAGGAGTAAAAACCCTTGACCACTCGCAATAAATGTTAACTAATTTATGTATTATGCTTTTTGCACTTTAGTAATACCACTTTCTCATATTTTTAAATCCACGCCCACAAAAGGGGGCGGGCAGAAAAAAGAAATTTACTAGCCCCTGGGTCTAAGTGCAGGAGTTTAAACTCCTTCTAACATTAAAAGTTTTTTTTTTGTTTAACAAAAATGGCAAAAAAAATCTGTAAACATTACGTTTTTCAAGAGGTTGTTTTGGTTCTTTAAGGGCGAACTTTTTGCCCCTGGTCCGATTTTGCCCATTTCCGAACTTAACCGGCCTATGAACATGAGGCATATTCGTGCCAATGTACAGGAGTTTCATACAGCCGGACGGACATTCATAGAACGACTTAGAATCGATCATAGATCAATAATATATATGGGGCATTCCAGGCCAAATCACTCACTTTTAGTCCCGACCCCTTTCGATTTATTTTATTTTTGGATATGTTTTAGTACTTATTAAATGCAACTTGGACACCAAATTTCAGCCTTTTATTCCAAGATAGTGTTGAGTAATCAATTTTTCAAAATGGCGATTTTTTCAAAAAAATTAAAAAATTGAAATTTTCAATTGATTTTGACCAGTTAAAAATATAGATATCTTAAAAAAAGTTGGAGAACGTTTTGTTGGTATTTCAATATAGTTTAAGAAAAAAAATATTAAAAAATTATTCGAAGTAAATATCACTTTTTTTAACGTTTAAAAATTAAAACCTACTTTTTGAAAAAGTCCGAAACCTTCCATTTTTTTTAGAAAAATTCTTAAAGTTCTACTCTAAATTACGCAACTTTTTTTGGTTCTCCAAAAAAATTAAATTGGTAGATACTAGGGTGGCTCGTTTTTGGACTTTTCTTTCTGATCAAATTCTAATACCCGCCAAAAGTGTCGGTCCTCTAAGGGTAACTCACATGCAAAATATCGCTCCGATCAGAGTTTATCTTCTGTCTCCACTTTGAGCCTCAAAATTGGGGTTTTTCGCAAAAAAGGACTTTAAAAAAAAAAAAAATTTAGTTTTTTTATTTAAATAATTAAAAAATTATTTTTGTATAATATTTGATCAAAAATACTTAAATATGAAATTTAAAGATTTTACGGTATCATTAACCCGTTCAAACTTGATACCAAAAAAATGGCATGATTTTGGGGGCGTTCTCAAAACACCTTTTTTTAAAATTTAAAAATTTTATTAAAAAAAAAATTTAAATATTCCATTTTTTCTTTCTGAATTCATTAAGAACACCTTGAGAAGAAAAATGTGAAATATGGTGGATATCCGTCGAGCCACTTTTTGGGAATCGCGGGGGGAAGTTAGCGGATTTCAAGGAAATGTTGGTTTTATCAACAATTTGGATTAATAAAATCTTATAAATTTCATTTTTGTCCAAATTAACGGTTTTTTGGTGTCGTGGCATTCTATTAGATAACTTTAAGTCTGTCATGAAATCTTACAGATCTAGGACGTCTTAAACCCAAATTGGCTGGGGGTCAAAAATGACCCCCGCGGAAAATTTGAAGTTTAGAGCTTTAATTTTGTGCTAAAAACAAGTATAAACGGCTTTTATGTTTTTCACCCCAACTACTATTTCGTATTAATATATTATCTTTAAAAAAATCATTAACCCTTCTTAGTAGGGGGTCTAAAATGACCCATTCAATAAAAAGTATTTATTTTTTCATATAAAATTAATTTGTGGCAATCTATTAGATTACTTTAAATCAGCCCTTAAATCTCACATATTTAAGATATCTTTAACCCACATTGGCCGGGGTCAAAAATGACCCCGGCTAAAACTTTTAGGCATAGTGTTTAAATTTTTTGATATCAACAAAATATATATTTTTTATTGAATGGGTAATTTTTGATTCCCTACCAAGAAGGGTTAATGATTTTTTTTAAAGATAATATAATAATACGAAATAATAAGTAGTTGGGGTAAAAAACACAAAAGCCGTTTTATACTTGTTTATAGCACAAAATTTAAGCTCTAAACTTCAAATTTTATTCGGGGGTCATTTTTGTCCCCCAACCAATGTGGGTTAAAGACGTCCTAGATCGGAAAGATTTCATGACAGACTTAAAGTTATATAATAGAATGCCACGACACCAAAAAACCGTTAATTTGCACAAAAATTAAATTTATAAGATATTATTAAACCAAATTATTGATAAAACCAACATTTCCTTGAAATCCGCTAACTTCACCCCGCGATTCCCAAAAAGCGGCTCGACGGATATCCGCCATATTTCACATTTTTCTTCTCCAAGGTGTTTTTAATGAATTCAGAAAGAAAAAATTGTATATTTAAAATTTTTTTTTAATAAAATTTTGAAATTTTGAAAAAAGGTGTTTTGAGAACGCCCCCAAAATCATGCCCTTTTATTGGTATCAAGTTTTAACGGGTTAATGATACCGTAAAATCTTTTAATTTCATATTTAAGTATTTAGGATCAAATATTATACAAAAATAATTTTTTAATTATTTTAATAAAAAAACTTAAATTTTTTTTTTTTTTTTTAAAGTCCTTTTTTGCGAAAAACCCCAATTTTGAGGCTCAAAGTGGAGACAGAAGATAAACTCTGATCGGAGCGATATTTTGCATGTGAGTTACCCTTAGAGGACCAACACTTTTGGCGGGTATTAGAATTTGATCAGAAAGAAAAGTCCAAAAACGAGCCATCCTATTAGATACTGAGCCTAACTTACCCTAGATATATTCATTTCGAGGTCAAAATACGTCTCACAAAAATGAAGAACGATCGGACATTTTTGAAAAATCGAGCAAAATTTTAAGAGCTCAAATTTTCATTATGCAACAAAATTTTTGTTTACAGGCACAACGTTATGAAATTTTGCATTTAAATAGTTGAAATGTGATAGCAATCAGAAATTTAAAAATTTAATGCTATAATGCTTTAAATTCCCCAATTTTCAATTTCCTTTCTCAAAATTTCCAAAAACATGATTCTTTGCAATTTTTGATGCCACACCCACAATAAAGGCGGGGTTAAAAATTCTCTAATGCCGTACTCTACTTACATGATAAAGCATCCACACCTGCCTCTATAGGGTCATCGGGGAGTGCGTTTTTTCACTTAAGCTCGAAAATACGTTATCTGTGACCATTTCCAATTTCATGGCAATCGGCCAAGTACTTACCGATTGGCTGTATTAATTCCAAAAAATTTGCCAAATCTCTCACTGTGCACTGTCTGAGTTTGTAAATTTTGTAATTTTTCCATTTACATTTCTATTATTTTTTTCCATTGTATCATTTATAAAAGCCAAAACAGCTTTATTTTTACCAGTGTATACTTTATATAATTTGCACGTATATATTAGTACGGCAATTATTTTAAAAAATTTTAGTTTAAACATTTTTGAAAATAGATCTGGTTGAATCAATCAACAAACCAAACAACTCACAAGGAAGATCTTTCAATGGGTACTCAACTGAAACTTGCACATGGGTAGATGGAAAAATGGTAGGAGTCTCGTGTCTTTTTTGGAGTTTTCTCAAATTTGTTCAAAAGAAACTGTATGAACATTTTATACAAGCCGAAAGGTTTTTTGAAGAGCTTTCGAATATCGTATTGGTCATGTCCAAATTCCGCTTCGTTAAGTAGTTATCGTTAAAAATGAGGAGGCGGGCGGTGACTTGGGGACTCCTTGGGGACAAAAATACCAAAAAACGTAAAAAAAAATAATGTTTTTCAGAGGTTGGTTTAGTTTGTAGTTGGAGGGTATAAAAATCTTTATTTGTTGTCACCCTAATGTACATTTTGTCTGTATGGAGCACTCTTAAATACAAAGTACAACAACTAGCAACCTGTTTTTGTGTTGAACAATGTGTAGCTTTGTTGATTACGACTCGACTCTTAAATTTGTAAAAATGTCAAAAAATTCATAAATTCAAATTTTGTGATTTTTTTACAGTTAAAATAATAATTTTTGGACTGATAAAGTTATATTTGATTCGTTTAGGTTAAAAACAAGTACCACGGTACTTTAACCACACGATTTTTTGGTTTTCACAGCCTCAAAAGTGGTATTATTTCCAGACCAAATAAATTTTTAGTAATGGAATCTGAATTCTGGCCCTTTGTTCCAACTAGGAATCCTTGAAATTGATATATATATAATGAAATCTGCACTTAACATTTCAGAATATAAAAATGACAAAGTTTAGATTAAAATTTTCAGGCAATGGAAAATATTATTTTTTTCCTGCTTTCTTGAAGTTTCAAAACTGCGGTGAAACTTCAGCACCGCGGTTTAAGACCGATTTGATTGAGAATTCGCTATGTCGGGTAATATATTAGAACCTGTAGTGAACGATCGTGCCTTTAAGTGGACATAGTATAATGATGGTTTCTTCTAGAGTGAAAACATTCCTTTCTGATTTTATAGTGGTTTATATCTAGTAATATAGTTTTTGTATGAGGGGGGCCCCCGTAGGCTAGTTGGTAGCGTGCTATCCTTTGAACGTGAGGGTCGTGGGTTCGATTCCCACCAGAACCCTTGATTTTTTTCGCTACAACGAGACGACGGTCATTGTTACCAGTTCTCGGTTAGGTTGAAACTATTAAAAATGAGTTGTAAGTTAATAGAAAGGATAAAAAAAAATAACACTGTAAGTAAAATTTAAACTTTTGAAATGACACACAAAAATGCCGAGACACCCCAACCTATTTTTGGGTCATAGAATCCAGTGGTATACTCCGTTTTAAAAAGTTAGCTCAAAATAACGAGATATTTCGATTTTAAATTTGCAGATGTAGAGTAAAAATTGAATAAATCCAAAAAAAAAAAATATATAAAATTCATAAAAATAAGAGCAAGTGTGGTTCCATGTCCGCTTGAAAATGGACGTCCATTATTTCTAGGTATAAATTTTGACAAATAACAAGTTTTTTAAGTTTTTTCATTCAAATAAAATGAAAAATCGCATTAAATCTACTACAAATTTAAAATCGAAATATCTCGGAATTTTGAGCTGACTTTTTCAAACGGGGTACACCACTGAATTCTACGACCCAAAATTCGGTTGACGTGTCTCGGCGTTTTGGTGTGTCATTTTCACCTACTTACAGTGTAATTGGTGAAATTTGTCAATATAGTTTTTGTGGATGCCGAAAGTATATTTTTCTT
Organism: Pegoplata infirma; assembly: GCA_963921195.1. Taxonomy (NCBI): domain Eukaryota; kingdom Metazoa; phylum Arthropoda; class Insecta; order Diptera; family Anthomyiidae; genus Pegoplata; species Pegoplata infirma. Next base: position 5,686,732 of record OY992536.1, on the reverse strand, counting down.
GTATTTAATGGTTTATTGCGTTTGAAAATGTTCTGCAGAAAATCCTGCAGACACTGTTCTATAAATTTTTCCATTCTGGCGGCACTTTCTGCGCGTTCTCTTAACGATTAAAACTATGGCCCCTGCTTGGGCGCCATTTGGTTGAAAATCTGAAGAACATTTCTAAACTTGTTAAAACCGAATTAAAACAAAACCGATCGATTTTCCAATTTTCGAACACTGAAAACGCCATTTCGGAATCGGTTTGTCGGATATTGAAAAACTCTCCTGTTATAAACTTTATATCATTAAGGCAAAAACTTATATCACTTAAGTTTAAAGTGTTTTTAACTGCTTGTCTTTTCGTACGCATTAAAAGAATTTTGTTCAACGAAAAACAAATAAAAATATTTTTTAAACTATCCATGAATGCGGTTTTATAAATTTTTCATAAAAAGTATGAAAAGTTTCGTATTCATAGATTAAACTAAATTCAATAAAACAAAAAATTGACGGAACTATCTTTATATTAATCATTGTTTAGTAATCTCCTAATTACTTAGAATGTCTTTCCAACAATACCAGAAAGTAAATCTATTAATTTATATATCGGACCCTATGTGTGCAGCTTGTCTTGATTATGTGGACACAACATAACACCAAGCCTGTTGTTACTCAGCGTGCCTCAAGAGCTAGACTGCAATAATAAGATCTGATATTCTATCCATGGACATGGTCTATGGACTCTCCTTGTCTGACTTTCTCAGGTTTGTTAAAACAACTGAGAAGTTCTGAGCAACCACCTTTTACTCTCTTTAAACTTTCTCTCATCCTTTACTACATTTTTCTTTCCAGGGAATGGTTCAATTGGCTATTTTAAGTCTGAGCGCCATGAACTTGCCTAGCTTTCTTTTAGACTTGTACAATCCACCCTCAACTCAAATCTATTAAAATTTAAATTATTTTCTAAAACATTTTATGTTAAACCTTTATGTATAAATTTGTTAACATAAAGGGTCATCGTCAAAATTTTAATTTTCAAATTTCGAATCAAATTCGATTTTATCGATTCACATAAATTTCTAAAATTTGCTAACTTAAAGTCTACAAATAACTCGTATAATCTGTAAGCTGATCATCATCAGCATCGTTGCCTTCATTGCCATTTTATGTGATGGCGCTTTGACGCCCGACAAACCAGGTTGCCATAGAACAACTAACAAATACTCGTTCTAACGGATAATAAAATAGTTTCATTTGTGGTGTATGACGCAGCTAGCCTTTATGTAAAAAAAAATAAGGATATTTGTATGTACAAACATATAATATGAACGTACAGTTAATCCTGGAAGAAAACGTACACCTTAAATATTATTTTTATTTGTAATTAAAAATAAAGCTACCTGATTGTTGAGTTGATCACTTTGAATACAAAAAAAAAAAAACTGCCATAAAATGGCTGAATTGATCATTTTGATGGCAACCCTGGTTACTGGTTATTTTTAAAACGATTTGTTATTTAAAAAAAATAATACTTTTCTTCAACTTTAAAAAAAGTAATTAATATAAATAAGCGTACATATGTAATTATTTCGGATATCATAAAATCATAAAATTCATGACCGATCGGTCAGATTTTTAGAAAATATACATGACATTTTTTGTAAGAGTAAGTGTTGAAGAAATTTTGTGAATAAATGATTAAAGTCTAGTAGTGACTTCTTCAAAATTAGCAAACAAATTAAACAGTTCTTCTATATTTAATAACACAATTTAGTTGTGAGAACCGATATGTAGTTATGCCAACCGATATGTGGTTATGACAAACGAATTGTTGTTGGGCCAACTAAATGATCAGTAGCAATAACCTCAAAAAATAATGCTGACAACTTTATTTTCTATATGAGTGGATGCTTTAGTAATTGGCTGTATCATTTACAACAAGAATTAATGATTGAAACCCGTCAATTACAAGAATAACTGTTTGTTCATATGTAGTTGTTATAATATAACAGTTTTGCGCAGAAAATAACAACAACGCCATAGAAACTTTTCCTTTAGAGTATGAGTATAATAACAGAATAGTAAAGCAGTATTATACTGCCAGTATTGTACCCTACATTGGGCCAATTTAATACAATTTTGGAAATAGATATTTATTAAATCCTTATAGTATTCAAACACAAAGTCCACATTAAAAACTCAAATTTAGAAAATGAAAAAAATTAAGTTAAAAATTTTATAATAAATAAACAAAATTTTGAAAGTAAATTTCAACAAATTCCATAAGAATCTGGCACCTGCTTGGGCGCCAGTTGCTTGAATATCTAAAAAAACTTTTTAAACTTGTCAAAAACTGAATTGAAACCAAAACCATGCGGTTTTGCAATTTTGGAATACCGAAAACGCCGTCTTTAAATCGGTTTGTCGGTTATTAAAAATATTCAACTGTCATTAATTTCAAATCATTACTTCTACAAATTTGGTAAATTCTAACTACAAAATTTGTTAAAATTTACCCAAATTTTTAAAACTGTTCTGATTTTATTTGCAAAAAAGAGCTGAAGTTAAGTTTTGGATCCCAATTCGCCGGGCATATCCTGGTGTAGGGTAAACTAGATTTGACTGATATTTGTTTCTTTTTTTATTTTAGTAATTCATACCTATGTATGTATAAACGAAATACTGGCAAACTCAAACAAAAACAGATAAAATACATACAAAAACATACAAACATATTCACATACATACATATTCACTTAAAAACATACAAACATACAGTGCTGTTCAAACTACTACTTATATACTCATAAGAACAACTTTGTCAAAAAATTTGGAAAACAACTTTCTGACATTTAAAAGGTGTTTGAAACCGGTATGGGAAATACCAGAAATGTCTATAATTTTTAGAAACTCAATTTTCCTTTTGCATTTTTCCAACTTGAACCCATACTTTCAGTTTAAATTAACAAACTTTCTGCTGATTTTTCTGCTAAAATGGATTTTTAAAAATAAAAGTGACAAATGTCAACAAAGTAAGGTTTTTCTCAATTTGAAAATATTTACTGACACTTTTAGTATGTTTTGAGTAAAAAACAATATTTAAATCTAATGAAAGAACATTAATTTGAAAATGTTTTTTTGATCAAATCAAAGGTGGACATTTCAAATGAAAATGATATTCATATTTTATTTAAAATTGGCCATCTTCTACTTCTTTGTTTTCACCCTTTTGCCTTTTTAAGCGTAGGGCTGCAATAAACTTCCTCCAATCTGTTCTGTTTTTCGATTTTCCTTTTATTTCATAAAGAGGCTTTCCTCTTTTTCTTCCTGGTTTTTTATACCCTCCAACCAACCACACCCAAAAAAAAAACTGTAATGTTAGCAAAAAAAACTTGTAAACCTACTAGAAAATTTGCTGATTTTGAACCCCCAATTTTTTTGGTAAAGTTAGCGAAAAAGTTTTGCCAAACATTAGTTAACTGAAATTTTTTTTATTTCAACTTACAAGGGAAGTATCTCAACCCTTATGAACCGATTTTCCTGAAACTTAAAATATATATAAATGAGACGATTTTAAGGTTGGGGTGTCTCGGCTTTTCGGCCATATCAGTGTTTTAAAAAATTTCGTTGTCCCCTTATGAAACAACGTGGACCTCCGGGAAAATTTCGATAACTCCCGAACTAACAGGACTATCTTCTAGAGAAAAAATACGTGTCGACTTAAATTTAATAAAGATTATTTCGTATTCATATGGCCATCGAAGGTCTACGTCTTCACATAAATACCGCCCAAAATTTACACATTTTCATGAAAAAAGTATTTTACGAAGCGAAACTTTTACAAGATTATGCCACCATTGGATAGGCATTAAAAAAACCTTTCTTCTCATATGTAAACATCATATAGTTTCTTAAAAGAAATGGCTGAAAAATTCAAAAAACAATTTTTTCGACATTTTTTGACCCATGTTTTGAACCCCTAAATCCCCGATATGGCCGATAAGCCGAGACACCCCAACCTTAAAATTCTCTCTTTTATATATATTTTACGTTTCATGCAAATCGGTTCATAAGGGTTGAGATACTTCCCTTGTTAGTTCATACACATTTGAGGACCCCATTGGGTTCGGACCCGATAGGTCCAGACTCCGATGGGCCTAGACCTAGTTGGGTTCCTTAAAAATCGTCATAGGTTTTGATCCAAAATTGGTATCCGTTTCGCTCTACCTTGCTTAGTTTTTGAGATACTTGATTTTAGGGGACCACCGGGGTTTTACAAATTACAAAACTCGATAACTTCAAAAATATTACTCGGAGAGCTTTTGATATTTTGTTCTTGTTATACGTGTTGAGAGCTACAAAAATGCTTTGGAACTTTTTGTTGTGTCGGCAATATTTTCCAAAATATGAGCATTTTAAAATTTTCGGGAATGCTAACTTTTTTGGATCCAAAGTTAGGACCCATTATGGTACACACATGTGAAGAGGACCGGCGTACTATGGTGAGTCCGAGAACCAAAAATGGCCTTCATTTTTCTTTATTTGGCTTAGTTTCCCAGATAGCGCCATTTAAAGTTTTCTGAAAATAAAATAAAAAATACCATTTATTTTTGCTAATATTAGCAAAAAAGCTTGTAAAAATTTGGTCAACTCAATTTTAAATTTAGCAAAAAAAAATTAGTTCAAATTTTGTTTAAAATTGCTAATGCGCTAAATGAAGTTTACAAGATATTTCTGCTAAAATGCTAATCTCAACTAAAAATTTGCTAAAAGTTAGCTATCCAGCATTAGCAAAAAAAATAGTAAATCTACTAATGTATTATTTTGAGTGCACAGAATGGGAGTATACTCATTTTGTCATTCCGTGTATAACGCATCGAAATGTCGGTCTAGGACCCCATAAAGTAAATATATTATTGATCGGTGATCGATTCTAAGACATTCTAGCGATGTCCGTCCGTCCGTCTGTCTGTGGAAGACACTATACAGCCCAAAATAAAATAGCTAGACTCCTGAAGTATGACACAAATATGTCTTATGGTCATAGGCTGGTTAAGTTCGGAGATGGGCAAAATCAGACCAGGGGGAAAATAGTTCCCCCTTGAGGAACTCAACCAACCTCTGAAAAACACCATACTTTTACATGATTTTTTGTGTTTTTGTTTAACAAATGTAAAATTTTTATGCTTCAAGAAGCTCAAAGTTCTGCATTTAGACCCGGGGGATAAGAAAATGTCGTTTTTTCGGCCCGCCCCCTTTTGTGGGCGGGGATTAAAAAAAAATAAAATAATTATAAACTTGTATTTCTTTAGTGCGAGGGGAAATTTGCCCCCCAATGACCACTGCCGACCTCCCCCCCAAAAGAAAACGACCCTGGATTTTTTTTTATTTTGCATGTTGGAGGGTATAAAATTTTCGGCACAGCCGAATTTAACACTCTTACTTGTTTTTTACTTAAACCGACACTCAGCGGATGCCCCTACTGCTGTTGTGCATTGTATTGATCCGGAAAATAAGGTATGGGAAGGAGGACACGAGATAAGTGTATTACAAAAAAACACTAGGGCCCGGGGAATAATTTCACTTATCTCAGATGAACACCTATGATAATATCGATAGAAGAGTGTCACACAGCCCACATTCCAACGATGCTCCAAGGAATTGAAAGGGTTGGATATAATGCTGTCATTGATAAGCTTCACCTGCTCTCCTCTGAACACCGTCCAGAAGCTTCAGAATAAACTCTGAAGCCCCTGCCCATGTATAAGAGTTGTATTCCATTTTCGGCCGGATATAGCTGGTATAAATAGTAAGAAGATCGGATGGAGTGAAGTAAATCTTGCACCGTTTCAAAAAACCAAGACACTGGAATGTCTCTTTCGGCGCTTGAAATACGTCTTTATTCCAACGGACATCACACTGTATTCTCTTGCACAGAACATCAAAAGTATACGATTCCTCAATATCTACAGCTACAGATGACAATGCAAACTCCACAACATGTCTGTGGGTTGACATGCAACCCGTCGACCTTATTCGATTGCCTCCGCTCAGAGATTGTAGAAAGGTCTTGAAAATTAATGTTTCGATCATTTGCAAAAGAATAGATGGGAAGCAAGGTCTGACCAAGAAGGTCTTTAATAAAAATGAGAAATAGAGTAGGAGAGAGAACAGAACCTTGCGGTACTCCTGTATTTAAATTAAACTGATAAGACCCCACCTAAAACAACAAGTATAGTGCGGCGTCTGAAAAAACTCGTTATAAATCGAGAGAAGTCATTACCGAAATCAAAACCAACAAGCTTAGCCACGATGGCCCGTGCCACACACGATCGAACACCTTGTAAATATCCAGAGTAACCACTTTACTCTCACGAAAGTGGTGGAGGGAACCGGCTCTAACGTTCCGATAGAAGCGGCAACAGGTCTCCAGTAGATCGACCGCTGCGGAAGCCATACTGTCAGTCATTTTAAAGTGAATTGGTCTGTAAATACTTCACAACAATGAAGTTACTCATAATCTCCGTCACTTTGGAGAGCGCAGAGCAAATTACGATTGGGCTATCATTTTCAGGGTTATTAGCCGCACTCTTTTTAGGGATTGGCTGGACATTGGCCAACTTCTAACAAGAGGGGAAGACTCCTGCATGGTACGAAGAGCTGAAAAGGTTTGCCAATGGACGTGCTAACGTAAAAGAGCAAAGTTTCAGCAACAACGCTGATATGCCATCCTTCCCGATGACTTGTTTCCGTTGAGATCCTTTTGACTGCTCAGGCCCGAAAGACCCTTTGCTTTAAACCTCTATGACCAAGGATCCAAAATAGGGTGATTTGGTTTTGCACGGCCAGATGGTGGAGAGTATCAAAACATTATATTGTCAGTTTTCATTAAAATTCTTAAGAAGAATGCGCTTTAAGTGCTGACTGGCTATCAGAGTAGATTGAAATATTAGAACCCTTCACAAGCTTTGCAATATTAAATCTAGCGCATATTATAAAAGTCACGATCTTAAATGTCCTTCCAAAGCGAAGCTCCGATGTTGTTCTATCCGATGGAAAATCTTAAATTTGCTTAATTTCTATTGAAGAAAGGATATTGGACCGACCGTTCAAGTTGTGAGGGTCAGTGTAGTCGTCATAGTAGATTTGCGGAAAATGTCGAGGTATGAGACCTATAATGGCTTCTTGATCGCTTCTAAGCAGTGTTGGCTACCGTTACCCTTTCAATACCGTTACCGATTAAAAACCCTTTAATATTGACTACCGTTACCGTTACCAATACCGAAATAAAAAATTTTAAAAATCGTTACCGATTAAAAACCATTACCTTTATTCGGATTTTTACCGGTATTATATCGGTTTTGTTTCGGTTGTCTAAATAATACTTATTTTAAATTTTTTTCAGATAAAAAACAAAGTAAAATATTTTTAATGTATGTAAAATAAAAAAACAATTTTTTGGTGACTGTAAATGTTATATCGGCAGCAACAATAAAAAAAATCTGTCCAACCAATGATCACATTCGCAATTTACTAAATTATGTGGGAATCGGTCCAACCAATGATCACATTCGCAATTTAACTTAAATTTTTTTTTGCCTACATGTTTGTCTATCCTCCCAAAAAAAAATTTGACGCGTGTTTTTAGTTTTTTTTTCCGAGAAAATCGCATTTGAATATTAAATTTCATAAGAATTTTGTAATTTGCTTGTATTTTGTTAGTATAGCGGATGAGTAACAAATATTTTCATAAATAATACTCATACGCTATGTTGAAAAAAGAGTATACAAGCAAATTACAGCATTCTTATGAAATTTAATATTCAAATGCGATTTTCTCAAAAAAAAACAAAAAAAAAACACGTGTCTGAATTTGTTTGTGTGGATAGACAAACATCTAAACTTAAAAAAAAATATTAAGAAAAAAGTGGCCGGATTTATGATACTCGACAAAAATTTGACCATTTTTTTAATATTAAGCCACGCTTCCTTCCTAAGCCCAAATTTTTCTGCATAGCAAACCGCGTCAGATAAAATTAGCCGATTTCTTAAATGGCTCAAAATGCAGATATTTCTGCTGATTGGACAGAGAAATCTTATAAACATGTAAAAAATCAATAATTTATTTGTTGAATTTCAAAATTGCGTGAATATTTTAATTAAGAGAATGCACTAAATTTATCAGTTTTTTAATTTTATTAAATAATTTTTTAATGTTTTACATGTTTTTAAAAAATTTAGGATTTTTTAACATTTTGGCTAAATTTTATTCATAATACCGGTACGTACCGGTATCGTTGTTTCGGTAACGGTTAACCGTTACCTAAATAATCGAAAATACCGTTACCTTTACCGTTACCGATATAAAAAATATGTAATACCAATACCGTTACCAATACCGTTATTCGTTTCGGTTGCCAACCCTGCTTCTAAGACATTCTATTAATCCGTCTGTGGAAGACACGATACAGTCCCAAATAAAAGAGCTGCACTCCTGAAGTTTGGCACGATTTATCTTATGGTTGCAGGCTGGTTATATTACGGGCAGAAATCTGTATCATAATAAGGACTTCAAAATGTAGTCCTAGGTCCATGTTTCCACATATATCAAGAAATCGTTATTCCATCTCAGATTATAAATCTTCATCAGTCTATTCCATTAAACAGCACTGTATGTATAAAGTATTTGTAGGCTGCTACCACGCAAAAAAACACAGTATAAAGCAAACTATATAACAGCAACTAACAGCCAAGTGAAGTGGCATGAGGATGTGGATGCAGAATGAACGACGTAGTATGTAGTTTGATGGTGGGTCGAACTGTCGCTCATTCATTTGGTCGTTCTGTTTATAGGAAGGGGAGAATGGGGGAATAGATATTTTGTCGTTGTTGCTATTTTGCTATTTGTTTTTTGTAATATCAGAGTATGCACACAAATTTGCTTCAGTAGTCAGACTGAGGACTTCGAATACCAAGTACTGCTACTATGATGTTAGGTTCGGTTTTGGTTGCCTCAAAAACATTGAGCTTTAACTTTGCTCTGTTGTTAGTTGGCTGTAAAACTTCGTCACCACCATCATCATCATCATCATTGTATGTATGTTGTGTTGCCATTGTTTGTTAGTAAATACTTTGCAAACTTATTGTGGAAGGAGACTGATGAGTAGGGGGGAAGGGCGGGAAGGGAGGGCAAAGAAAAATAAAACATTTTGTATTGAGCGCATGTACAATAGCAAAACTTCTACTGAACATTTGACGTTTGGTCGGTAAGTCGTAACCCAACGACAGACAATTCAGTTTGACAATGACTACCAAGAGGAGGATTAAGCAAATGTTCATACAAACACTCGTTATCAACGTATATATACGAGATTTTTTTTATGTGTAGGTATTGTACGTATAAATAGTACCCTACATAAATATAATAGATTCATAATAGAGATTTAAAGATAAAGTATTAGAAATTTAGCATTGTTATCAAACGGTTAACAATAAGAACATATCAAGCTCGACAGCCGTCCATAGTGTTTTTCCGTTATTTGATCGAAATGTTTGGTCAGACACCAGATTTGAAATAGGAACAGAACAAGCCCGGCACGACTTTTTCAAAACGATTTAAGTAACAGATAAAACCGGTGGTCGGCACCGATGTGAAATAAAACTTGTTCTATTTTTTAAAGTTGGTGAAACTTATTCTAATTGGAAACCGTCCCCCATGCCGTGCTTGTTCTGTTCCTGCACTTAAGTTCGCATCACTATTAATGTTTTTTTAAAAAAAATTTAACAATAAATCGCACGATTTTTTGTTAAAATTATTTGTTAAAATTTTTTGTCTGCGGCGCTTTCCTCGCAGCTACATGCTGTTTGTTAATTAAATACTTTTGATTTTTTACTGAACTGCGGTAGATTAATATGTTGCATGATAATCTGAAGGGAAAGTGCAGGGGTTGTTGGTTTGATTCCCAGTGGAGTTTTTCTGGTTTGGTATTGTTTCTAAAAAGGTTTGGTCTTGTTTCTAAAAAAGTGCTAAATTTTTTTAAGTTGTACCATTCTATAGGATATTTAATTTTTGTAGGGACTGTTTCATTGCGACTGATTTCAGTTTTGATATTTTAAGATTTTGACAAAAAATTAAAACCAAAATAAAAACAAAAGTTGGCAATTTTTCATATTTTATTTTTGGGCAATTTTTCGTAATGAAAAATTACCCAATTTTTTATTTTAAAATTTTGCCCAAAAACTATGAAAATGTGCCTAAAAATGTTGGGTAACTTTTCATATGAATTATGGCCCAAATTTGTATGAACAATTTTTGGGCGAAATTTTATTTTCTTTTTTGGGCGATTTTTCTTTGGCCGATTTTGCCACCAGCCGTTTCTTACTTTACAATAAATTTAAGTTCAGTAAAACTCATTTTTGGCCGATACAAATTTTAATACTGCCGTTCAAAAAATCAAGTACTAGATGAAAATGGGTTAATATAAATTCTCATGCGAAACTGTTCACCTCTTTTGTACTCGCTAAGCTATTACCATTCTATAACTTTGTTAAATCTCCGTAGCGTGCATACTACTTTAGTTAGTATAATAACAAGAAGAAAAAAGTTAAAAAAAAAACTACAGGTAGTACTCTTTTAAACCGGCTGAATTGAAAATTTCCATAATGAATTGAACATATACTTACCGCCTAAGAATTGTTCCCCAAATCTATAAATAAAAATAAAAAATAATAATAAACAACAAAACTAAAACAGGCCTGCATTGTCCGGAATCATGTTCGTTCCGTTGAAATTTTTTTGCTTTCGGTAAAGTAGTACACTATGGTGACCTTTTTTATATACAGGTGGGCTTTTAATAATGTCATCCCAGACTTGATAACTCTGGCATTGTCTGGTCAAGGAGTGAAGCATGGGATAATTTTATCGTGGAAAATCTACTTACCAATAGACGTATAACGTTTGAATTGGGAGCATCTGTCATATCTCGAATTGTCAATAGGGCTTCACCACAGGGAGGTGTTCCTTCGCCGCTTATTTGCAACCTGGCACTGAATTTTCTGCTCTCTCTAAATGCATGTGCTTGTCATGTTGTCGCATATGCTGAAGGGAAAGCACTTGACAACATTAAGGAACACTCTTCACGTTGTTTGTAAAATCTGTCTAAATGGGCAAGAGACTGTGGTCTAGGAGTTAATACAAGTAAAACTGAACTTGTCTTGTTTACAGGAAAAATAAGATTCCTGCTTTTGATCCTATTTCTCTGGACGGCACTGAAATCGTCTTCTCATTTATTTTAGATAGGAAGTTGAATTTCGGGCGTAATATTGAGGAACGGGAGGGAAAAGAAACGATTGCTTCATACCTGTAAAAAACAATTGGAAAACGATGGGTTTTCACTAGATTTATGCTGCTGTGGTGCGTCCAATATCGCTGTATGAAATCATTGCTTTAGAGACACAAGGGAACTATGTCTTTATCACGAAGATACGGAGAATGGTGTCGATGCGTATCACAGGTGCTCTTCGTACTACGCCTTTGGCTGCGTTACAAATCTTCCTTCAAAAATCTTTGCGTCTACGTCGGCAATTCGACTGAGTAGCACACTGCAATCGAAGAGCAGCGATTGTGGACATAGAGCGATCTTTACCAACTTTACCACTATGATACCATCCAGGAAGTCTTGGATGAGGGGAATTTCCTTTACTACCGATCGTCTTTAAATGAGATGGCCAACTCATATGGGTCTTAGAGCTCAAAGACATTCCAGAGAATTGCAAAGCACGCAGAGCGGTAAAATGTACCGTCAAAAGACTTTTGTCGGTGTTGCATGAATGAGGAGGAGTTGGACACTATAGAACCCTTTATGTGCAATTACCCGTCACTTTTTGGTCAGTGACTTGCTGCACGATCTTTCTGATGTGTCGGATGTCAAAATTTATTACCTTAGAAGTTTCAAGGAACTCAAATTGGTTTAACGGCAGGGACTAGTAGCGTAACCCATTACCGTCCAGTGGTATCACAACGAGCCTTAAAGTCTATGTGTGCTGATGTTAAGCGTCAGCAGCCACTTTCAACCTAACCTACCTAACCTAAACCTAGACTTTACTGAATTTGTCAACACTCAATACTTCCCAGCCTGAACCACGTTACGATACCATACGTCGAAACTGTCGGGATCTTTAGGCTCTCATCTAAAAACACTCTTTAAGACTGTGCTGGGTTCCAGGTGATCACAATATTTCAGGAAACAAGAAAGCGGACGAGCTAGCTCTTTTTCGCGCAGTTTTGCCATGATGTGCAATTACGACCGACATGCATCCAGGCCTGAATGCGATTCATATTGAAATAAAGAGAAAATATGAACGCCAGCCACATTCAAAATTTGAAAGCAGCCGAGACTGTATCCAATTAAAGACCTTGTGGACACGCGGGGGAAAAAGCGTCGAAAAAAACTCTTCTTTATATCGAAAACGCAGATTAAAAGAAGTATGTAGGTTTAATTACAGGCCATACCGGCTTAAAAGCTTATTTGAAAAAATTAAAATTGAACAGAGATCACCAATTATAGAGGAGTAAATTAAAGTCCTCTATATTTAAAGTTTAGATAACGAATGAAAATTTTATTGAAATTTTGAATCTTAAAAATAAATAAAAATCAAATGAAACTTGATTGTTTTGAAATTGAAATTTAGTTGAGTGGGATGTCCCCACAACTTGTGCAGATGGTGTGGGGACGAAAATATAGTTGAAGATTCATTTCATTATCTTTGTTAGTGCCCTGCACTATCTCGCACTCGATTTATTTGTTTTGGCTCTTCTTTTAAGCACTGGAGGTACTTAGAGATTGCACCTAAATCCATTCAATTGGATAGGAAATCTGAGGAGAATTTTGATTAATATGGAGAACAGCCTAACAACCCCCTTCCCTCTCCTTTCACAAGATATCACTTTGGATCAGGAACTGGTCTTGTGGACATTACTTCAACCTCTTAACCTAACCTAGACAAGTTCAATACCGATCAGAGAGCCGTTTCCATTCCCCATATACTTTGCAAATAACGTTTTTAAAACCCAGCAAACAAACTGCTGATAAGATGTCCTGTTTTTTTTTCCTTTGAACCAACCAACACTCAGGGTATGCCCCTAATAATGCAGTGCATTGTGTAGGTATTAGGAAAATAGGTTAAGAGGAGAAGAAAAGAGGAAGTATTGTTTGTTAATTTGATTTTTTTTCTATTGTAGCCGACTGGGAAGACTTCTGCCCGAAGTTTGTCCACATACGGATAGTTCGACGGAGAATTTTTTAATTTTTTACTTTGAGCCAACATTCAGGGGATATCCTCTACAAATGCAATGCATTGTTTTGGTAGGAAAATAGGTTATGGGAAAAGGATAGAGGAAGTATTGTTTGTGGACATTTAATTTAAATTTTTCCAAATTGTAACTGACTGGGAAGACGTCTGCGGGAAGTTTATTCCACATACGGCTAGTTCGACCGAGAAACGGATTTTACTCTGTAATGCGTTGTGCGAGACATTGGACAGTCGACAACGAACAGATATGATCTGCTGGAAAGGCGAGTACTACGGGAATGCACCCGCGTCTCAGGGAAGAGTTTGCCCATCTCAGTTGAACACTTACCGTGGTAATATCGATATAATAATGACGCAGAACCCACATTCCGATGATGCTCTAATGAGTCAATAGAGCTTGATACCCTACTGTCATTGATGAGCTTCAACGCACTCCGTTGCACCCGATCCAAGAGTTTCAAGATAGATCTTGAAGCACCTGCCCAGATATGGGAGTTGTATTCCATTTTCGGTCGGATAAAGGCGGTATAAAAATGAGGAGATCAGACGGAATGAAGTAGACAGTTGACAATGAACTGGAAAGTCGAGTACTACGAGCATGCATCCACGTCTCAGGGATCAGTTCGGTCACCTCAGTTGAACAGTAACCGTGCTAATTTCGATAGAACAATAACGCACAACCCACCTTTCGACTTAAGTTGTGTCGTTCAAGAATGAACTAGTTCAATAACACTATTCACTTAACTGAGCGGTTTATCTAGTTCGTTCATTTCAGCTCTTTTAGGTATTTTTGTTAATTCAGCTCAGTGGGTATTACTTCATTTGGATCTTTTAGTTCGGTCGTTCAATTTTGTTTTGTTAATTTTATCATTAGGCGCTAGTTTTCTCTTCTCTTTTGTCACGTTTTCTCAGCATTTATGTTTTTTTTTTACAAGAATTTAATTTATCTGAAATGAACGAATATGAGCGCTCACTCAATTGAACGATTAAGCACAAGTCTAATTCCGAGTACGCTCCAATGAGTCAATAGAGCAGGTTATTTCTTTGCATATTTTATAGATATTCTGACAATGTTTCCATTTTAGCGAAGTCAACCTGTAATGGCCTAGTATGCATTCACAAATATACATACACCCATATGTAGCTACAATCATTAAATACTTCGCATGTACGTTATGAAACGAAAAACGGTCATACCCAACTACTCTAACAAGCTAAACTTAAGGCAAGGAAAAATATATAAATATTTTTTTATATGAATTTAGTTTTTAAAATCCAGTGTGAACTCTGCACTTCAAGACACAACATGAAAAACTGCGCTTTAGCTCAAAAAACAATTATTTATAAACCATAAAATACGTAATTTGACGAAAAAAAAAATCGAAATTATTGTTTCTGTAAAGACGAAATTATTGAGGAAAAATATTGAAATTTAATTTTTAGCAAAACTAATATTAGAAAAACTTAAGAATTCCTATTGGAAATCTGATTAGACTTTTGTAGAAAGATTAGTGAGTGAGATATTTCAAAACATTTAAAACTTTTAGAAATGTTTTAATTGTTAAAACATTTGAAAGAACTTTTTCAAAGAAAGATTTAAATTTGAAAGAAGAAAACAAATCATGAAAAACTTTAACAGAAAACCGAATAAATTGACTGGACCCAAAGTAAGTACACTAACATTTTTAAATGATTATAAATTTATAAATAAAAAAAAATATATACAGTTTTCTGGAAAATTGGCGCTAAAATTTTTTAAATTCTTTAGGAATATAAGCACGCCAAAAGAAATTTATAGACAATACTGGTTTGGTAGTCATACGCAGCCATACATATTGTATGTATGAATATATAACAGTACAGACATACTTGAACTCCGTATATGAAATGAAATGCATTTTCCAAATAGCGGCACATTTTTTCACAGTTTGTTTTGATTCTCGTTATTTAACATGGTTTTTCTTTTAAGTCACGCATACAATCTTACATACACGTAGCCATACAATTTATAAATATACATATGTATGTATGGAAGTAAGTACATATGTATGTATGTATCGTACAATCGACAACCTAAAATAAATTCACAAAATTCCTAAACACATCGTGGACGACAATTTACAATTCGTGTATGTTGTTGTTATTGTGAATGGTTATTTTTTTTGTTTGGTTTTTGTTTTCCACCGTTTAGTTTTGGTTTGATTGTTTCTATAGAGATTTAACTAAGCCAGCCAGCCATCCATCCATCCAGCAAACCAACCAGCCAAACGACCTACCTACCAACCAACTAACGAATAAACCGAATGAACGAACCATTCAACCCATCAAGTCAAATGAAATCGAATTTCCAAATCTCTTGTTAAACAATTAAAAAGCAATAATAAAAATAATAATATCAAACACAGCCACACATACATACAGACAGACAGACCGACAGACAGACACCAACAAAGACCCCTTAGAGACTAAGAAGAATTCAGTAATCAAAACAAAACGCGAAAAAAACAGCAACTACCATGCATCCACTAAAAAAAAAACACCCAGACTACCAGCCATCTAGCGAAAAAAAAAATCCAACCAAATTGAGAAACATAAATAAAAAATTACATACCTACATACAAATACATATTATGTATAAACATATAAACATACATCCGTACTACATAATAATAAAATTAAAAAAACATATACTCAAACACCCATACATACATACGTACACATTCATGTATAAATATAAAAACTAAATTATGTCAAATGTTGGCGCTGGCGCTACAAGTTCCTTTTCATATCCGTGGTGAGTTAAATTATGTTGTTGTTGCTGTTTTCAAAAAAAAAAAAAAAAAAACACTGAACTAAGAATAAGGTAACAACAAGTAGACATATTTTAAAAACTGTTTCTTTAGCACAAATGTACATTCATTTAGCATAGCAATCCGGAAATATTATTAATATTCAAATCAGTTGTGGCGCAAGAATCATTAAACTGCTGAAATCATCAGACTAAAATCAACTTACATAAGTTGAAGGTGTATGAGACAATGTTTCCAACTCCTCATTAGGTTAGATTGTAAGTGGCTGCTGCACATGCAGCACACATAGACTCTGAGGTCCGTTGTGATATCACGGGACGGTAATGGGGTTTCCCTACTAGTCCCTGCCGTTAAACTAATTTGAACTCCTTATGAAACTCCTAAGGGAATGACTACACCTTCTATTATTATGAAGCAGTACACACAAAACAATAACATATTTTTCTTTTTACTTTGAACCAACACTCAGGGGATGTCCCTACTAATGCAATGCATTGTGTGGGTATTAGAAAAATAGGTTATGAGGAGGAAAGAGGAAGTAGTGTTTAATTCGAATTTTTCTAAATCGTAGCCGACTGGAAGGACAACTGCGGGGAGTTTATTACACATACGGCTTGTTAAACTAAGAAACGAATTTTCTCTGTAATACGTTGTGCGATACATTGGACAGTCGAATGTATGTGATCTACTGTATAGACGAGTACTACGAGCATGCACCCGCGTCTCAGGAAAGATTTAACCTATTTCAGCTGAACACTTACCGTGGTAATATCGATAGAACAATGACACACAACCCACATTACTCTACTCTTAGAAGTCCAAATCTGTCGTGTAGTCTCACACGTCCATCCATGTGCCCACCTCTGATTAGTCTCCGCCACAGATCAAAGCTGTAGATTTTTCCTTCAAATTTCTAGAGGCATACCAACACATTCCATTTCCGTTAGACACTGTAAGGTAGTTCCCAGTTTTGCAAGATCATCGACTTTGCAATTCCTTTTCAATATCTCTGTTCACTGACATACATATGAGCAGTAATACGTGCTGCAGTTAAGCGCAGATCTTGTTTTCAGAAACATCATGTTTTCCGAAACATCAGCCACTTACTTTATTGCCATCATCTCTGCCTGGTAAACACTGCAATGATCTGGCAATCTACGAGCCAGGCTCAACCCAAGCTCTTCCGAATTGACTCAGAAAACAACTTGTTTGTGTAGATTCTATTCATCTGTGTAAAATTTATGTAGGCTCCACTGCACAGAATGCCCCTCATCGCTGAATTATATCATAGTGGTAAAGTGGCGCTCATAAGGTTTATTCATTGTTATCGCTGCTCTTGTATTTAAGAGTGCTATTCATTCGAATTAATATTGACTACCCAATATGTCCAATGGTGTTAGGTAATGGAAGGCTTCTAATGCAGCCATAGGTGTAGTACGAAGAGCAATAGTAATAAATATCGATGACACTCTCTGTACCTTCGCGATAAACGCACAGTTCCCTTTGTCTCTAAAGTAGGACACCAAACAATGATTCCATACAGCAGAATTGAACGCACCACTGCTGTACAAATTCAGTGAACGAGTTTAGGCCTAAACCCACATCATTTTTCAGTGGCCCTTTTATACCATTTTCACATTGGCATGTATAAGTTTAAACAAGTGTTTCCCCATATATTCAAAACAACACATCATTATATTTTAAAAATCTCGAAAACATCTCCAAATTATTTCGGAAACACGTAATAACAACCCTGTGATAAGTTGTCATCAAAAAACAGCTACTGCTCCCGCTTTCCTGGGAAATGAAAAAGACCGGGAAAACAAAAACTCTACAAAAAACACTACTGCCTCTTTTCTCCTTTTCACACACTTTTTCGTGATAAACACAAGGCACAGCATTAGTAGGGAGAATCCATTAAATGTTTGTGGCAAAACCAATATGTTGTAAGATTCTAATCACCAGTAATCTCCGATTTGTATTCGAACCACAAAGTCAACAAAAAGTCACTAAGCTTCATTACAGTTCAAGGTGTCCGACGTCCACCGCTTGCAGAATAGATCTGTAAATTCCAGAACGTTGTCACATGATCATGATAACGCTTAACCTGTACTCACGTCATAGGTGACGATCAAATCACTCCAGCAACACCCTGACAGACCATTCGATGTATCTTTCTGAGCTTAGAAAGCCTGGTTCTTAGATCCACATCATTCCACCATAACAAATTGATAGGTTTAAGACAAAACACTCAGACAGAAAACATTAAGATACTAATGATTTTACTGATTTTAAGAGAATCAATAGCTTCCGGTGAATTACTCTGATGTTAAGTGAAATTATAAAGAAATCATCAACTCAATGTAGATTTAGTTTATCTGTCAAGCATAATGTTAAAGAGAAAAGGAGACAAGATATTTTTGAAGTGTTCAAAAGTTTTCAACTTGTCCTCATCCACGCAGTTCCAGCATATGTCATTTCATATCCATCAATAGTGGCCATCAACGACTCTTACGGAAATCACATTGTCGGCCTTAAGAATGTCTCTGGATTCCACGTAGTTACCTAGATTAAATGTGACCATATACACCATAGTCTCCATAACCTTAGAAAAAGTGGAACAGATTAGTATGGGAATTGGCTGGACATTCGAAACCTCTTAACAACAAGAAACTATACCTGAACGAAATAAAATGTTGAAGAGATTACGAGGAGATCGAGAATATTAAACTTTGACGATTTTTTTTTTTTTTTTTTTACATTGAAGTCATTCTACTGAAATAAACAATCTCATGCCAAAAATCTAAAATATCACAATTGAAATTATTTGAAAACAAATCTAGCCGTTCATTGTCCTGTCACTACAGGAACTTCAAACGAATTTTCTTCTTAGAAAAAAAGTGGAGCAGGTTGGTATGGGTTGGTATAAAACGATCCTTTCTTAGGGAATTGGCTGGACATTCGAAATCTTTCAACAAAAAGAAACTATAACTGCAAGATATAAAATGTTTACTCGGAAACCGTTGAGATCTTCTGCAAATAATATATTAAAGTCATTCTGTTAAAATAATCAATCTCATGCCAAAGATCTAAAAGATTACAATTCACTGTTCTCGATAAGAACACCACAATTATTAACTAACGGTTGAGATTACGTAGAAGATTACAATCTCATTTAAATAGAGATAGACTTTTTAAGAGTCTAATGTGTACGGTCTAATCAGGTTTGTTTTGTCAAAGCAAATGTTGGCAGCAACTAATTAACTGTATCTAAGCCTATGGCTAATTAAACAACATTTAAAACAGCTGATTAAAAGGTAAATGTATTCAATTTAACCCCTTCCCTTTCATACAGACATTCATTCAAGTATTTATTTGTTGAGGCAGTCAGTGAATGAGTCAGCCAATCAGTCTGTCTACCTTTAGTCTAGCAAGTGTCTGAGGCGTAAATTTTAAAATGTCTTAATTACTACATGTGCATAAATAAATAATAAAAAAAACACAACAACAACAACATACAAAGAGATGTACATAAGTACTTTATTGGAAGTAGGTATGTTGTTGTTGTATTTAAGTAGTATTTCTTTTCATATTTGTGTGACAACATGTCATCACCTATTATCTTTCACAAAAACAAAAAAAAAAAGTACCATATGAAACGTCAGCCAGTCATTCATTACGTGAATTATTGTAGTCAGTCGCCGTTGGTACATTATAAGTACAAAAACACATACTTACATACATGGTTGTTGGTAACATGGCGCACAGTATGTTGTCGTTATCATCATCTTATGTTGTTGTCGTCTCCAAAACATTTTGAATTTGTTCTCAGAAATGTACATTTGTGTGTAGACATCATCATCATCATCACCAGCAGCAGCCTCATCATCATCATCGCCATCTCGCACATCTCATACTTAAGAGTGCAAGTGCAGTTAGTGTTTGTTTTAAATGGATGGATGTACAAAATTGGTTGGTTTGTCGGTTACTCATTCATTACTTTATGACATCATAATCCGACATCTACCGCAATAATATTGTATGCCGTCGTATGCTTACAAAAGATGAGCATTCAATGATTCAATTAGTATGGAATGTAGATCAACAGCGTAAAGAACACTTACAAGTTGTACGGTTTATGTTGTTTTGTTTTGTTTTGAAGGTAAGGGAATGAATGAATGTATTGCTTAAAGCCAACTAATAGTCGTAACTTATGAATGAATCAATAATTTATGTTAATGTTAATGTTGGGAATAAGCAAAAAATCATGAAGAGCTTATCTTATCCCTGCTGTTAGGTTAGAAAAAACTTACGGATGTTAGGTTAGTGGACCATTTGGTCCATACTTAATATTCAAACAAAATAACAATTTAATATTATATTTGCATATATTTTGGATCATTTCTACCTAAATACGATTATTTTAAGCTTAACTCAACGTTAGAGATGGGTGCGTGAGTGAATTTTGGGTCACGCTCACGCAAGAAATATTATAATCGCTCATGAATCACTCACTCTATTTTTTTCTTTACTCACGCTCACTTACTACTCACGTCAGTAAAACTAAAATAAGTTACGATCATGCGTGACTCACGTGATTCATAATTACGCTCACCCCAATTCACGCAATATTCACTTACAAATACACAATTTTAAAGAAATTAAAAAAAAAAAAAAATTCATATATTAGCAGACCGTTAATTTGAATTTTAACAGATTGCTAAACGAAAAATAAAAATAAAACTATAAATAAAACTGAAAACAATACAAAAAAATTATATTGAATCACGCAAGAAAAATGGCACTCACGCAAAAATTAGGCTCGATTTCTAATCACTCACACATAAAAGTTTTGGAATGACACTCACTCAAGCATGATTCTCGTAACTAACTAGACTTTCGCTCGAGCGTGAATCACGCGTGATTCACGAGAACCACGCAAATCACGTGACCAGCACCCATCTCTACTCAACACAGCTAATGTAAACATTTGTTGAAGGATTCATTTTTTTCATATTCTTTACTTTAGAGATTGTTTTGTATTACAATTCAACAAAAGGTGCATATGTTAGTTTTGTTTTTTCCTATAATTTCTAATGATTCATCTCATTTAGGTGGCGTGGATATTGCTGATCAAATGGTTGGTCCTACAGCACGAAACGCGCAAGAAATCGATGGCCTAACGTTGTATTTGCAAACATACTTGATATCACAGCAAAACCTTAAACATGGTAACGGTTATGTAATGCATTACCATATAATGCATAGCCCAATAAAAATTAAAAAATGTGCATTGATTTTCGCCTAACGCTTACCATAGGCATTCACTATATTTATTTTTCATGCATTATGTAAAACTCATGCATTACTTTGAGTGACATCCCAAACAAAAAGAATCAATCAAGTATAGGGTATTGTAAGGTTGCCTTATTCAATACTGGATTAATGATTTTTGTTTGGGATAAGACTCAAAGTAGCGCATGAGTTTTACATAATGCGTGAAAAATACAAAAAAGTTATGCCTATGGTAAGCGATAGAGAAAAAATGCATATTTTTGTTTTTTTTTTCTATGCATTACATGGTAATGCATTACATGGCCGTCACCATTTTAAAAGTTTTGCCGGAATACCCGCTTTGAATGCGTGCATCCTATTTTCTAAAATCGACGTTTCATGGGCTCCGGCTATCGAAATCGCAGGTGAAAATATACTATGGACCAAATGGTCCCTTAACCTAAGATACGTAACTTTTTATTTTTCTCAGTCCTGGTTTAAGTCAGAACCTAGATTTTTTGTAAATAACATTGTTTTATAAAAAGACCCCATGAGCAAAAAATCTAAGCCAGTATATATCACCGTTCAAAAGTTACAAAGGAAACAATCCAAAAATTGGACCAAATGGGCTTAACCTAACAGCAGGGTTATAAAGGTGCTTTATTTAACATGTAAAACTTTTAAGGAAACTTATGTTTGGTCTTATGTCTAACAAATAGAAATGATGCTAGAAAAAAGTGAATCAATACGATAGTGTAAGATTTTAAAATGTGATATTTATACTTGCTGTAAAAAGTTACACATGGGTACCAATCTGATCTCAGGTGTTTGGCGAAAGATCACACCTTGTTAAGGGTTAAAGCCTACCCAACCTCTGTGGTGCTTTGGGTTGTGACACCCGGTTGCAATGCACCTCCACACCGTGCAATGTAAAACATTACTCTTCCTGCGTTTTTAGGTTTAAGCCACAGCCACTACGTTCATTTCAAGGGATCCTCACCATTACTAAGGTTGCTCTTAGCGGGCCAATGATTTCCCGTGGTAACTATTTTATAGCCTTTGGTTTGACTGCCGTAGCAAGCTACTTCCAGTAGAACTTCCAAACAAGATCGGGACTGGGTGTTTTTGGTGCACCCAGCTACACATTGTTCTTACTTACATTACATGCATTACCACATCTTGATAGCCTTCTTGCTATAAATAGCCACCGGCCCACCCATAACTTTCGTTCTCACTCACTCCTTGTACATCATTCACTTCATTGACTTCAGATACAACTATCACTGTTTAATCAGCCTGTCAAAGCGGAGCCCAACCTATACGTTATGACATCGTCTGGCAGCAAATCACTCCTTTTGCATCATCACCCATCATTCACACTTTTGACTGCAGATAAAACTATCACTCTTTGCTCCATCAGCCTGTCAAAGCGGAGCCCAACTTACACGGTCTGACATCGTGTGACCGCAAATCACTCCTTTTGAATCATCACCCATCATTCATTTATATTCTTCAACCACAACTTCCATTCTTTGCTCCTTCAGCCGGTCAAAGCGGAGCCCAACCTACACGATTTGACATCATCTGGCAACAAATTCAGCCAAAGTTGACCATCTTTTGACATACAAAATATCATAGCACCCTTCGCCCCAATGAGGCACAAATTGCTTGTCACTAGCCTCCGGTACGCTCAACGTCAGACAACAAGTAACTTCATAAGCATCAACATCCGGACTAGGTGCACCTCCAACATAGCCATGACCTTAGCCGTCCAGTATTTCAAAAATACTGATCCATTGCCCGGGGTGAACCGCGAGGAGGATATTCTGAGGCACTTGTGTCAAGCATGGATTTTTCATGTAGATCAGTCGCTCAAAAACAAAACGTCCGAGGATGAGGTGCCAGGATTGCCCCAATCTGGCCTTTTTTATCCACTTTCGCCCCTATGACTCACCTTGAAGCACTTCCCCAGATATAGGAGTTGTATTCCATTTTAGGTCGGATATATATAGTGAGAAGATCACACGGAGTAAAGTAATTCTTGTACCGTTTTAAGAAACGAAGACACCTGAAAGCTTCTTTCGACACTTGACAAATATGTTGGACGAACATCACTTTATAATTTCATGTATAGAACATCGAGAATATCTGATTCCTCAATAGCTATTCCCATGGATAGAGATAACGATGATTCCATTAACCGTCTGTGGGTCAACATTGGGTTTTATCTATTCACAAGACTCACTAGGAAATTTGAGTGGGTCTCTGAGAAAGCTAAATAAAACGAGAGAAAACACCAGAGACCCCACACACAATAAGCTTCAAAACGAGTGCTGCATACACAGATCAAACGCCTTGGAAATATCTAGAGCAACTACTTTGCCTTTACCAAATTGATGAATAGAACGACTCTGGCATTCCGACATGAACACTAAAGGTTCTCCCGTAGATCGACTTCTACAGAACCCATTCTGTCGATGGCACAAAAGTGAATTATACTTCTTAGTCAGACCTTTAATAATATCTACTCCTTTGCAGATGACAGCCATTCGTTTTCATTCAATCACAAGCCAAGCTCTTTGAAGATAGGGGGTATGCGACGGAACATGAATGACACACTCAATTAAGACATTTTTACAAACTCGACAGTGTGATGTCAGTTGGAATAAACACGTATTTCAAGTGTCGAAAGAGGCATTCAAGTGTCTTGGTGTTTTGAAACGTATGCAGGGGATTCAGAATCTATTTTGAAGCTTCTGGACCGTGTTCTGGGAAGGGCGGTGATGCTTATCAATGGCAGTAGTGTATCCAACTTTGTTTATTCATTGGAGCATCGTCGGAATGAGGATTGAGTAACACTCTTCTATCGATATTATCATGGGAGGTGTTCATCTGGACAAGTGAAATTATTCCCCACGCCCGAGTGTTTGTTCTTCATACTCGCTTATCTATTAGAGCACACCCGTTTGTTGTTGATTGTCCTGTGTTTCATACATCGCATTACAGATAAAATTCGGTTTTCAGTCGAACAATTCGTATTTGAAATAAATTCCCTTCAGAGCTCTTTCCCATCACTTATAGCTCACAAAAGTTTAAATCAAAAATATCCGCAAACACTACTCCCTCTTTCCTCCCTCCCATACCATATTTTCCTGATCAATATTATGCACAGCATCAGTAGAGGCCATTCCCTGAGTATTGGTTTAAGTAAAAAAAACATGGCTGCCTAAGTTAAATTGCGGAATTTTTCTCTTTCACGAGAAAAGAACAAGTTCCGTTTTATGTATCTGGATTTACATTAAATCCGCATTCCATAGCCCATATACTTAAAAAATTTATGATCCATGATGTCGAAAATAATGTCCTGTACTAACAGAACCAACCACGTTGTCTGCCTAAGCGACTAGGCTTATCCCAGCTCGGTTTAATTTCAAAAGTGCTTCATTTAGCACTAGAATACATAGTGCAGGTGATATGACTCGTCCTTGAGGAGTTCCTCAAGTCGCTACGGCACTTATTGATGACCCGCCTAACTCTGCCGCAATTTTACGTTGAGTCAGAACTCTAATGATCCAGTTTACAGTCAAATGGTCACTGCCTGAGGTGTTGAGTGCCCATTCGATTGCATCTAATTTAACGTTGTGGAATACTCCAAATGGTTCATGTTTCTTTATTCCATAGCCATTGTCAGAGCATATTGACATTTTACTGCCTGCAAAACTGCGATGTCTGAGGCAACTTGACTCTTTAGTTCTAATTGTAAGTCATGCCGTATATGCCCCCTTTGAAAAGACGGCAGTTTCTTAACGAATCAAAACTTTAATTTTACGATTGTTACGGTAGGCGGGAAGGAACTGAAGCAGAAAACCGACTATATCTCACCGCAGACGAACTTTGTCAGAACCTTCGAATTTTAAATACCAGCTGGGGAAGACTGGGCGGAAACTCTATTATTAGAGAGAATGTGACCTCAATCTTTAAGGAACGGATCGAAGATGAAGATGGGTACGGGCTCGAGAGTATACTCCGAATTGAGACTACCGAACAAGTGTAGTGTTTTTCAGCCTGAGGTATTTACAATTGATTAAGCCGCACAGATGATTATGACAAGGGACCATCGTCATTTCGCCATTAACATTTTCGTGGATAGCCTTGCAGCTTTGAAGGCCTTTGAATCAAACACTGTAAAATCGAGAATCGTTAGTAACTGTAAAAAATCCCTTCGTCGAATTAGTCAATGTAATCTGGGTCCTTGGATATAGTGGGGTCGCTGGGAACGAATGGCTGATGAATGTGCGACAAATGGCTCCGAGTTGGTGGGGGAACGGGTGGAACCTGCCATCACGTTTCCTATAGAGGAATTGATGAACGAAACTAATAGGATATAAATGAATAGAATGAAGGATAGGTGGATATCACTGACTACGTGCTGGATACCGTGAAACCTGTGGCCACTACCAAATCCTAAGAGAACGAAAAGTTTTCTTACTTTTGCAAGCAGACAGTTAGTCTATTAGTAGTACTAACCGGACACTGTATAATCGGTCAAATGACCGTGCATGTGGGAATTTCTAATAAGGACTATTGTAGAAGTTTTTTTGGGGAAGTGAGTGTCCGTGTCTGATGAAGAGCCGCCTAAGCATTTGGGGATTTTTCGATGACCTAGATTGCCTAAACGGTGTCTCACTGGCAGAATATATATCGGGGTGGTGTAAGAAGTAAAACTTTGTATCAGAGGGGAAGTAGGGAAGTAATAATTAGGGGAATCACAATGATCCTATTGGCTTCCTAGTGAATTTGCTAATGGCGAACGCTCATCGAACCTAACCTCACTTTTACGACAACCTCCCCTATAGTTAAATCCTCCAAAAGGTGCTGAGAAAACTAAATTCCTTTCCAGTTTATTAACCACTGACTGTTGAGAATGCGGATTTTTATTTTACAGCTTATATGAGCAACCAAACAACTATCCATGTGTTACCCAAGAAATCGACAACCAACTGTTAATCACTTTGCAATTGTATACATACGCAAAATACTGGCTGAAGCAACATTTTGCTAAAAACCAAAAATGTTGCTACATTAGTAATTTTTCTTTCCGTTGCCTCTCAATCTTTAGCAGGTTTAAGTCAAAATAAATTATGAATGAATGAATTGAATTTAAATAACAGTTTTCCATTGGCCACTCTGTTAACATATTGTGGCAATTAATGTAAAACACAAATACATAAAAAAAAGTTTCTTTTAAAAAAAAATTGCCATTCACAATATTTAAAAGACCATGCAACATTGTTGTATTGATAGATATTTTGTTTTTATTATTATTTTTCTTTGACAAATTAACAAATGCGACGGCATTTTCGAACACTTTTCATTTTCAAAGAAGTGTTTTTGGCCACATGTTGTTGTGGTGCTGACTTAAATATGAGTGGAAGGTTGTTGGTTGGTTGTATAGGTAAAATTAATACATACATACATGCATATTAAAATGAAATAAAAATGAAAAATAACCCAACAAACATTTACCTTTGAAATACATTGAATATTATATTGATAGCAAGTTTAAAATTTAAACCTTAGCCTTGAAAACCAGTTGAAAATAACATAGTTCTCAACGTGAAAACAATAGCATTCTCAAAGAAAACGGCATGTTAGTTCTCAAGTAAAATTTTCAAGTTTATTTAGATTTGATATATAGTTTGAGATTTTTTGAATGTATAATGTTTCTCCAATGTACACAAATATTTTTAGCTTGAAAATATGCTTACTATCTAATTGAATTTTAGTGTAGTTTTCAAAGAATTCTCAGCCTTATTTATAATGTTAATTTAACATTATTTTTCAAATGAACCTCAATACTATTTTTTATTAAAAAAAACTGTAAATACGAATTTTAATAATATTTGCTATTTATTTGCACTAAAAATTGTTAATATGAAAAATTACATAGAATGCCATTTTTGAGATCGTCTCCTTCCAGGTCTTCTTCTTCTGCCGTCTCCTCTTTAAAATTCGAAATCTTTAAAGAAAAGAAAAGACGTTATTAAATGAAAAACTTTTTTTTCATAAACTCATGTGTACTTACTTTTTAAACGCTTATGCAAATTTTTATACTTATAGCGTTCAATTAATTGGCACAGATGCATAAAAATACATAAAATTTCAAGATTTTTCTTCTAAATTTTTAAAACAAAATTTTAAGTTTTCTGACAATTTGAAATTGAGTTGAACAACATTTGAAAACAAAATTATTTCCACCCATAATCAATGTTCGATATTAGGTTTGAGAAACATGGGAAATCAATTTGATGTTTATATTTTTTTGAAAAGAATTAATAGTATAGGAAAAAACAAATATTTCCAACATGTTTCAAATTTAGTTTAAATGTTTAAATTTTTGTCACTGAAAACAATTTGAAAAACACCCTTGATATTTAGTGCCAGTTTGATTTTTTTTCAAAGGCTGGAATTGATGTTTGTTGGGAAATATAAAATATTAGAAGGTACACAGTATATAAATATATATACATACATATCATATAAATATATCATCGTCGTACTCTTAAAAAGAGTGTGTTTGTTTTTGTTCTCTTTTATTTTTTTTTTTTGTATTCATTCACAGTTTTTTATTATTTATTTTATATTTATAAGTTAATTGTGTGTCGAAAATTTTTTTCAAAAAAAAGGGGGTTAAGTGAGGTCGTGCTGATTTTTTTTGTTTATTTTTGTGGTTGTCGTTGTTGTTGCTCTGTTATAATTTTATTACCGGTGACACAAGTGGTTTTTCTTATATTTTTTTTTTATTTTGTTTTTCAGTTCGATTCATTCATTCATTGATATTTATCTACTCTGCTCTACTCTCTACCACTCATGTAGATTTTTCACTTGTTTATGTTTTTTGTGTAGTTGTTGTTTTTGTTGTTATTGGAATTTTTATACGCAATGTATCAAAATAAAAAAATAAATATGTTTAGTTATGCTTCTACACTCAAAATAATTACTCAATGAAATACTCTGTAAAATGACTGTAATCTCAATTCAACAGATATTTGACAAAGTTTTCTGTCAAATTACAGATTTTAAGAAAATACATTGCATTTTCTGGTGACAAAAAAACTGCATTTTATCTGTATATTTGCCTTCTACTTTGTTGTCTCCGTTGTACAGATAGTATACAAAGTTTTCTGCTAAAACACAGATTTCGTTCGATCGAGTGTGGTACGATGCACTTGTATCAAAACGTATTGCTTTTATTGCAGGCAATTATTTCTCTCGATTTATATCGAGTTTTCTCAGAGACCAAAGTTACGTGTTGTTGTTGATGGGGTCTAATCGGATAGGTTTTAATTCAACTCAGGGTTACCACAAGGTTAGGTTCTCCCTTCTACTCTTCTTCTTATCTTTAATATTGACTTTCTTAGTCAAACTCACAACCCTATCTACTCTTTTCCAGAAGACAGCAACATTTGTCATTTATTTCCTTCGATCATAGACCAAGCCTTGTAGAGGTTGGGCTGAATATGAGTAACACTCTCAATCAGGACCTTTTGACAATGTCTGAGTGGGGTCTGGCAAATGTCGATTTAAATACACGCAAGACCAAATGTTGTATGTTAAACCCATAGACGAGTTGTGGAACAAACATTGTTGTCTGTATGTATCTATGGTTGATATTGGTTTTGGGGAATTGGAGACTCTTGATGTTCTGTGTATGAAAATCCAGTGTAGTATCCGTTGGAATAAGTATACCTTTCAAATGTAATGGATTCTTAAAACGGTGCAAGAATTATTTCACCCCTTGCTATCTCCTCAATATTTCTATCACCTATATCCGACTGCCGTGCATAGGATGCAGCCGTTTGCGCTGAGTCCAAAAACTCGACCTTCAGAGATCCAAGGTTCCAGAACCATTATAAGCTTATCCCTCTCTTTGCCATCTAAGAAGCAGTGCAGCAGATGTTTCTTTTTAGTGGTGAAGGTTAATTTGCATGACCCAAACCATCCCAATTACTTTGTATAACAGTGACGTCGGCGTACACCAAGTCTGAGTCTAGAAGGGCGTCTTTGTTTACCGCTTCATTCATCTGTTCAAAGAACTCACCAACCAGTTCAAAAATCGAATTGGTGTCTTCTAAGTCAGACAGATAAGTGGCATTGTCATCACAGGACATGGTGCGAGAGGGTAGGAAACGACCTTGTCGTCACCGCGATAGACACGAAGGTGGATCGTTCCGAAACCGTAGTAGATCTTCCCCGTTTCTTCCGAAGTGGCGGAAGGGATTTTTAGTCATGAACGATTAACTACTTTTCAATCATGGGCCGGATGTTGTGGATTGCTGTTCTGAAGGATTTTTAAAATCTCCGAAGGATAACATGGCACAGCTGGTATTTTAGCTGTGGTTCTAGGCCTTCGGGGGACCTCAAGAAGAACTGCCCCAAGGGACGCAATAGTTTGCTTGTACAAACACGCAGAGCACTGATCTCCAGAAGCTATAAGCTTTACATGGTCCTGAAACCACCTCGCCTCATCACACTGAAGATTTGGGCCGGGATAATTTTCCAAAATCCTCTAATAAACTTCCAGTATCTTGCATTAGACTAATTCATAGTTCTCTGGGGAAATACTCCCGTCTGCGACACTCCTGTCCACAACAGCCCACATGAAATTTAACTTAGTTACCTGTAAGACTTATGTAGCCGTATATGCGCGTGCGAGGACGTTTTGCTCAGTAATTTCAGGCTTGGCCCACTCGAGTAAGGATTGGTCGTTCTCGGTAAGCTCATCAGTCGGCTTGTCGCCAAGCTAACGATGAATTTTAAGGCGGAGCGGCTCGTCACAAAATCTCATTTAAATAGTGTTTTGTACCGGGGGCCTGCAGACTTGCCGGAAGAGGCAGGGGAGGCACGTTTGAGTAACAAGGATATACCTCCTTTTATCCCTTTTGTGCAAGTGGCACATAGGAAGCCTTGGAATGGTCCGACTTAGTCAAAGTTTTCCCTTTGGAGCCCGAGGAATGGGTTTTGATCAACTTGATGTCAATCAGGTATTGGCAGGTACTTAGTTTTGAAGCTGTGGTAGTCCCTCGTCCACACTTAGGTTTTAGCTTAGTACGCTGTTTATTGTTACTAGGAATCGATTTGACCTTCTCAGATTGATCCTTTGCAACTGCGCCGGTAGTTTGTCGATTAGTCAAGCCCAGTGGAACCACTGGACTAACAAAGGTTTCAGTAACAAACAAATCACGACATCATGAGATTTGGGTCTCCGAAGACTATAAAGCCCCGTGCCTGATACTATGGGCATGAACTGCCAACGGACATTACTTCATAGAGGGTTTTCGTTTGCATCTATAACCTTCTGCAAGGATCAATACCTGCTATCTGAGGACAGACGCAGACTATCAAGCCGCTCAGTCTGAGAAACAAACGCTGATGGATTTAACATGATTTCAAAACCAACTGACGTATTCTACCAGCTGCCACTAACAAAGGGCCGTGAGAAATGGGATTGACTGACAATGGGGAATACGTCACAACAGTCGCCCCTTTTCAAAAGAGAAGAGAGAAACACTGTTGGCCGGGGAAGATAATTCTTAGTTCGTGCTCCTCATAAGCCCATCTGTCATGGAGACCCTTCCTCAAGTAGTCCACTGCAGCAGAATTACTTCTAACGCCTTCGTCTTCAATTAGTCCTCGCACTTAAACTTCTGCTTCGCGTCAAGATGACTACCAGTTCGCGGAAGTATTGCAGGTTGGAAATCTAGGATATTTTCTGCTGGCTCAGTAGAGTCTGTTTGTAATTTTACCGAGTTATTATTATGAGTGTATGTATGTTTGGCATTCATGTTATATTTTTTTATGTTTCTTTTTATATTGGATATGTATGTATGTAAAATTGTATACATATTTATATATTGGCGTTTTTAGAAAAGCCTCCTAATGATGATGATGTTGTTGCTACTGCTGTTGTTGTTGTTCTTGTTGATTAGAAAATGCAAAGCAAAACAAAAACCGAAAAAAGGGTTTGTTTTTATACTATAAAATATTTTTTTTTATTATTATTGAGGTTTTTATTTATTATTTTCGGATTGTTGTAGTTGTTGATTTGTTTTTTTTGTATTTTTTTTTTGTCTGCTGCCGGTAGAGAGCGCAGTTAGCATTTTTAAATTGCCTCTTGGTTTTTTTTTATACGATTTTATTTTAATAATGCGTTTGTTCCAATTTTAATGCGTTCTCATGTCTTTATTTTGTAGTACGTACGACGGACGAGTAGTAGTAGGTAGAGTATGTATGTAGTACGAGTATGTATGATTCTGGTTATTATCGTTTTTGTTGTTGTTGTGTGTCTGCCTGTCTGGTTGGGGGTATTGTGTCTTAATTTAATCGTTTTTTTTTTTTTTTTACTTGTCATTTAATTTTATATTTATTATTTTTCATTTTTTTTTTTTTGGTTTGTTTTTATTAGTTTGGCACGCGCCATCACATGTAGTCGTAGGTCGGGATTTCTGCTAATTTCTCATCATCTGTTTGTTGTTGAGTTTTCATCAGCTGTCGACAAGTGGTTGTCGTTGCCGTGCTAGTGGTGTTGGTGTTAGTAGTTGTGACATTTATTTATATTTTTAATTCTTTATGAATGGTTTAGCGGTCAAGTGTTTAATTAGGTGTGTAGAAATTAGTGTGTCGCATACATATGTTTGTTATATTATACAAATGAAACGATTTAATCGATCATATTCAGCAATACGAAATCGATAGAAAATCGATGTCTACTACATCGCTTGCATGGAATCAATCATATTTTGTATAAAATTTTTAACAAAAACTTCTTAACTTATCACAATATAATCAATGATTAGGACTAAACAGTGTTTGCAAACGTCAAATTAATATGAAAATAATCAATGATTAGTATTAATCATTGATTGGCTTTTGATAAGTTACCAGCCCCAAAAGAAGTTAAATCATAAAATAAATATCATTAATTTTCTTAGCTTAATCACAAAGTCAGCAACACTTTGAATTCATTTTCAAAAGTCAAAGTCGATTGACTGGCGCCTCTCGGCAACTTGCAACACAATTTCTGCATCCTTTTCGTATTAAAAACTTCTCAGCAAAATCAAAAAGATGAGTAAGTTGTTACCTCTCAATTTTAATGTTTATTACATTAACATGACGATGTCATTGAAGGTAATCACGTTTTTGCCATTTACCCCCCCAAAAAGTAATACTGATAGTAGTAAGCAGAGCTCATTGTCCATTCGGCAAATGTTGGTCTAAGAATTAATACCGGGAAAACTAAGGCAATGAAAATAAGAGCCATAAACAACAATCCATTTGTAATCGGGCAACGATTTGGTTGAGTTTATTGATAAGTTCTTCTATCTTGGAAGCATGATTTCATCCAAAGAAAGTGCCAAATCAGACATCGAACACAGAATTGGTAAAGCAAACAGTGCGTTCTTTCAGCTGCAGAACATTTGGAAATCAACGATATCGAATATCGACTAAAACTAAGCTGAATATTTTTAAGTCTAATGCTCTATACATGTGGCTCTATAGCTGCGAAACCTCGCTGACAACAACTGCACTGAACTGCAAACTGCAGAGCTTTATGAACCGCTGCTTGCGTTATATTCTGAATATTTGGTGGCCAAACGTCATAAGAAATGACGAATTGCAAAGCATATGCCACATTGACACCATTGGAAATGGATTGGTCACGCTCTAAGGAAGAGTCCCGACGAAATAAGCCGTCTAGCCCTAGATTGGAACCCACAAGGCAGTAAAAGAAGAGGTCGGCCAAAGAAGCTTACTTAAAGATATTGAACACAGCGGAAAAATCTTAAGCAAGATCAAATTACTTGCGCATGACAGACCACCTTGGAGATATTTTGTAGAGGCCCTATGCATCACAGGGAGTTAAGCGGAAAAGAAGAAGATGAAAGCTCATTACCAGGTAATGCAAATGGCAATGAGTAAAAACTTTTTTTAGCTCATTTATAATGAGCTGTGCTAATTACTATCAGCATTACTGTTTGGGTAAAAGACAAAAAAAAACGACATCGTCATGTTAAAGTAATGAACATTGATATGGGGAGATTTTGAGATGTGGATTAACAATAAATTTAGAAAGAAAAAGTTGTTCCAGATTTTAAATAAAAATGGTTTTTGGTTTAACTTAACCAAGTTTAACGGACAACCCAAAAATTCGAGAACATATCCATCACAAGACGTACATATAGTACGATCTCAAGATTTGTCATCACCGACACAAAATGCATATAGTTAAGTCACGAGTGCTCCATGTTGCACGCTTTGGAAATACCAAGAGCAACTGCCTTACTATTACCAAAATGCTGTATGAACAGACTCTAACGTTCCGATAGAAACGACATCATCCGGTCTCCCGTAGAACGACTTCTACAAAAGCCATACTACCGATTACACTGTGTCACAAATTTTCAACAAAGTCGTGACCAAATGAATCTTACTCCTAATCTTTATGTAAGTCCGAACGCTAAATCCGAATATGAAGTCAGAATGGTCAAAAGTAGAACAGTTTTTGAGATATTTACGAAAAAATCGAGAAAATTACCGTTATTTGCTCTTTTCAACTTATTTTTTTAAAACCAAACAATATTTTTTTTAAATTTTATCACTTATAACGTTAGCTTATTTCAATACGAACATTTTGTGCCCAATAGGATCCTGATCGGTGCAAAAATGACAAAGTTACAGTAGATTAATTGAATTATCCCACTTTTCGATTTTTTTTTTTAAACACAAGTAAATATACAAAGCTAAATGTTAGTAATGAAAAGTAGGTTAATTCACTAAATCTTCTGTAGCTTTGTCATTTTTCACCAATCTGGGTCTTGTTGGGCGCAAAATGTTCGTATTGAAATAAAATAATGTCCTATGTAATAAAACATTATAATATTTAATTGTTTGGTTTAAAAAAAATAACTTGAAAAGACCAAAATTGCAAAAAATCATAAAATTTTTCATGAAGTTTGAACTTTTGTCCACTGTAACTCTGTCATTTCTTGACTAATCTTCACAAGCGACCCATGGTTATTTTAGTAATTTTATTATCTTTCATTAAAAAAAAAAAATACATAAATCGACAAATAGTTTTGAAGATATTTGCATTTAAGTGAC
Source organism: Pegoplata infirma (assembly GCA_963921195.1). Classification (NCBI taxonomy): domain Eukaryota; kingdom Metazoa; phylum Arthropoda; class Insecta; order Diptera; family Anthomyiidae; genus Pegoplata; species Pegoplata infirma. Next base: position 5,652,194 of record OY992536.1, on the reverse strand, counting down.
ATCATCTTTTATAAAAACACAAATAACGCCTATTTTCGAATATCTCGAAAACTGTTCTACTTTTGATCAATCTGACTTCATATTCGGATTCAGCGGACAATTGTACATAAAGATTAGGTGTCAAATACATTTGGTCAAAAAACTGTTACGTAGTGTTATTGAGCTAGTGAGTTTAACATATAAAAATTAAGATTACCATGCTTTCCATTATCTTCGAAATGCAGAGCAAATTGGAATTGGATGGTAAATTTGAAAAATCGTTCAAATACAAAATACGAAACTTCGCCCAAAATAAACTAAAAAAAGCCCAAGAAAGAAATGAAAAATGATTTTTTATCTTAATGTTTAAACCAACTACATTTGCGTTTGTAGTGAGTTTGTGGAGTTCTTCTTCAATATCGGAGAAACAGTGTGCCATTAAGCATAGATCATCGGCATAATCAACATCATTAAGATATCTAGATTCCAGCGAATACCACGAGGACAATCGATGTTAGTTTGCTCCATAACACATAAAACACAACCTTGTTTAACTCCTCTGGTGGTTTGAAATGGTTTACTCACCTAACCATTAAAACGTACGGTAGATACAGCATCTATTGAGAGCTCTTTGATAAGACTTATTATTTTTTTCTGGTATATACATACCAGATCGCGAGTGCATACCATAAAGCGCACCTGGAAACAGTATTGAAAGCTCTTTCGAAATCGATAAAAAGGACAATGCTAGCTGCGAGTTATACTCAACAGATTGTTCTATTAAAATACGGAGTGTAAAGTGTACACCTATATATTGGAGACATTAAAAGCTGCTCAGCTGCTTTGATAATATCGTAAGTTTCAGCTAAAAAAATACTGCAATCATTATCAAGTCCCAATCATTATCAAGTATTAAATTCATTGCAGTAAAAGCTACTGCCATTGCCCGTTAAGACCTCAATCTCTTGCCCATGATGAGAGCGTTTTCAAAGCATTTCCAACATTATCACATCATCAGTTTCCTTTTCCTTTTTTCAAAATGTAATTAACGACCTGGAGACATAAAAATGGAGAGATAAATCCACCTTGTGGTGTACCTCTCGTTGCCTGCCGTTTTGTATTACAGAGTTCCGATGTCACGTATCTATTTGTCAACATTCTCATTAGCCAGTTGGTGATCGATGTTGGGATCATCGCCTGAGTCAGGCGTTAAAAATGGCCTGTGATTTAACATTACTCAGGAAATTTTTGAATATATTCTACGGTAATCACAACAAAATTTTGTATGTAAATTTGTTTTTCAAAAAAACTACTTGCTCTAAAAAACGATTGCTTTCAGGAACGGTTTTTAAATAAAATTTCATTTGTTTTAAGTGAATATTCACTGGAATTTACCTACATAATTTTTTGAGTGTAAGCATGTTGGTTGGCCGAATTAAAGGAAGGATTCAAATATTTCCTTATATAATCATCTAAGATCCTTCCAACGTTTTAAGACGATAAGAAGAAAGACTTATCGGCCAAAAGTCTTTCGCCCTACCATTCTAAATTCTTCCCGCTTTCGGAATGAAAACAACCTTATCTGTCCGCCACGAAAGCGGAACGTTTGTTTTTACAAAGGGCAAGATAAATGAATTTGTTGAACCTTTATTTAAGATGCATTTGGCAATTGCAAAAAATGTGTACCTAAACGAGGAAGTGGGAAAAACAAGATGATTTAACACATAATTTTAAATTTATTCATTGTTGATAAGTTCAACAATATGAGAATTTATTAAATTAATTTTAAAAGTATTTGTATTCATATTATTGTAAAGCAAACAGGTAGGTACTATGTAGATAAAGATATTTATAACTTATTGTAGTCGTAGTTTGTTCTGTGAACGCGCACGTTTTTTTCGTTAATGGCTTTTCAAACAAATTGCACCGTCATCAATTTATAAATAAAGTGACGTTATTTGTTTACATTTTAGTTTTCGCAAGCAACGTTTTCTAAATTCTCTTTGACTAAATACTTTTGCGGTTTAATATCATCATCATCATCGCCATCACCATTATGATTATTATTAGTGGGTCGGTCGTATAGTGTCGTGTTATCAATGTTTTTATACCGTATTTTCCCTTTTGTTATTGTCGTAGTTCCGTTTTGTTATTTGTATTACATTTTACGATGATGATGGTGTTGGATAGATGGATGGATGGATGGATGATAGATGTTAAATTCGTTTGAACAATTAAGTGACGTAAAATGCGTTAAAGGTCGTTTTGTTTGTTTGTTGTTGTTTTTTTCCTTTCTAATTGTAAAATATCTCATTATTATTTTTATAGTGTGAGTTTTTTCGGCTATTTTTATTTGTTTGTTTTGATGTTTTCTTAATTTGTTTTGTTTACAATTTTAAAATGTACTCAATTATGCACTCAAAATAAATTCTCTGTCCAATCAGCAGAAAAATCTGCTGAAAATACACCCATTTTGAGCCATATGAGAAATCTGCTGATTTTAGCAGACACGGTTTGCTAAATATCTGTCATAAGAGGTGAATAAATATAACAAGAAAAAAAAAAAACATACGCCGCCAACCAGCATCGAACTCGCCACCTTCCGATTTGAAAGTACACTTCTTAACCACTACGCTACGGAAGCTTATACTTTTATCTGGCGTTTTAGCTATTAAACATGTGTGTTGTTCGACAGCAGAGAAATCTGATTTTAGCAGAAATATCTGCTGATTTTAGCAGAAAAATCTGCTGATTTTAGCAGAACAATCTGCTGATTTCAGCAGAATAATCTGCTGATTTCAGCAGAACAATCTGCTGATTTCAGCAGAGCAATCTGCTGATTTCAGCAGAGCAATCTGCTGATTTCAGCAGAGCAATCTGCTGACAATCTGTTCTGCTTTTTTTTTATATAAAAAAATTTCTTGAAAAAATAATGAAATTCAGCAAACAAAATCAGTATAAACATAGTAAAATGTCTGTAATTTTCTTAAACTGAATGACAGAGATTTTAGTAAAAATATCCTTTTCAGCAGAACAATCTGCTAAAAGAATGCTAATTCAAATTGAAAGTCGTTTTACAGATTTTTTGACAGAGTTTTTCTTTTGAGTGTGGGTAAAGAGGGAAGTTATTGAAAAGTGATTTGCATTGTTTTTGCATATAATTTAAAAATTAGTGATGCTTTTCTAGCTTCTAATGATGTACTACGAAATGCCTTGGCTTAACCTTGGTTTGACCCTTGGACGACCATATATTTTCTATATTCTTTTCATTTTCTTGGTCTATAGGTGGCCATACACCTGCAGTATCGTTGTACAACATGTTGGACGGACGTGTGAATTTTGTTTTTGTAATGGTCGTCCAACAAGCCCAAACACGATCAAAATCGCATTTTCATCCAACAAATTGTACAGCATGCAGTATCGTGTATGCCCCCCTTTTGAGCTCATTATAGTCATTTAATTTAACTTCCTCCAGTCAAAACAATGCTTTTGATAAAAAAAACCTGTGGACATCTTTCGACAAACTCTAGGTTTTAAGTGGCTGCTGAGGCTTTACGTCAGCACACGGTGAGCCTCAGAGATGTTTAGGTTCAACTTTAGTGTCGACGAAAAGTGTAAACGCAGTTTAATTTCTACTTAATCAAATGTCACAAAACTTTTAACAGCGAAATCGTAGCTGCTCGCATTCGCGAGATATCGCGAAATAAGTGTTTTTGTATTTTCTAAAATTTTGACAACCCGAGTAAAAATGAATACATATAATTTTACATTATTTGATGTATGTATATATAGCCATATGAAATAATATGTTTTCATATCAAACAAAGTACATAATTATATCTCGCATTGAGTTTTTCCAAATTTTTTAAATGGAGTTATATAAAATTACATCTAATGATAACCATATTAATATATAAATACATGTGGGAGATATAATCATATGTGACACATATAACTTAATCTGATTGCATACATATTTATATGTGACATAATATCAAATAACGTATACGAGCATATTTAAAAAAAATCCAATATCATTATATATATAATTATATATGACTTACAAGAAACCATTTAAAATTATATGTGACTTACAAGAAACCATTTAAAACTATATATGGTTCCATCTTAAAAAACGAAAAAATTTTTTTTCAAATATAATTATATATGGTCGCACATATAACTCTATATACAGTTATATAAAACTATACATGGCATCAAACATTTATTTTTTTAATATTATCAAAGATATAATTATAAATGGCTTATGAGATACCGTATATAGTTTTGTAAGGTACCATATAAATACAATTTTTTTTTAAACTCTATATATAATTTTAAATGGTGGCACATGTAACGCCATATAAAATGTTATACAATTGTATAAGGTAAAAAATATTTTTTTCTTTCACAATATTTTATATATAATTATGCATACTTTTATATGACAGTATTTCAATATTTTTTTTTAATGTTGCATCATATATATTTTTATTTAAGTATACAAGAGAGCTTGTATAATTATATATGATTCTCAAAGCACCTAAAATCAGTCAAAAAAAAATATATATAAATTCTATAAATTTTTAAATAGAAAAAAAATCTGTTTAATCCATTGTATTTTAAAACTTAAAAAAATGCATATTGGATTTTAAAAGTTAAATGTTTAAAAAATGCATATTACTTAAATAGTTGTGTGTAACTTTATATAAGATCATATAAGATAATATATGATGCTTGGGGACCCCGAGTTCGATTCCCGGCTCAACCCAGAAAAAAACTATTTTTTTTTTTAATTTTTTAAAAAAGAAAATATGTTTTTAAAGCTTTTTGTTTTTTCTAAACTTAAAAATATTGAATAATTAAATTTTTATGATAAAATCGAAAAATAAATATTATTTATTTATAGTTATATAATTTTATATATTACATCATATAAGTTAATATATGGTTCCTAGGGACCCTGGGTTCGATCCCCGGCTGAGCTAAGAAAAAAAGTAGTTTTTTTTTTAATTTTTTTTTAAAGAAAATATGTTTTAGAAGCTTTAATTTTTTACTAAACTTAAAAATATTGATTAATTTATTTTTTATGATAATATTTAGAAATAAATATTATTTATATATAGTAATATAACTTTCTATATTGCATCATATATGATAATATATAATTCTTGAGGACCCTGAGTTCGATTCCCGACTAAGTCAAGAAAAAAATTATTTTTTTTTTAATTTTTTTTTAATCTAAATGATTTTTTAATGCGTTTTCGTTTTTCAAATTTAAAAAAAATAAAATCCCTGAATTTTAACAAAAATATTTCAAAAATAATTATATTTTGATATAATTATATATTATTTAATCCGAAGAAAAAAATATTTTAAAACTTTAATGTTTAACCATCAATATCTCTGGTTTTAAGAGAGCTAAAGTCCTCAGATCAAGCTCAAATCAAAGCTTTATTTGTTGCCAATAATTAAAAGTGTATTTGGTTCGAACTTATGTTAGCAATATTTTCAGATAAAATTATTTTTGTCTGAAAAAACTTCCGAAAAAAACTTAAAACTCATTATTTGGCCGTTGGTGAGTAAAAAAGTTTATACATGTTTTATACCATTTTAAAGGTATTTTTATTAAATATACAACGGCAGAAAGAAAATTTGGATCCGATGAAAAATGTGAAGCTCATAAGCCAAAAACCGTTTTTACTTTAAAGCTTTATAACTTGGAAAATTAAGAGCATTGGAAGATGAAAATCATGTTGTTGAACTCAGTATTAAACCCCCTATTAGCTCAGCAAATAAACTAAAAAAAAAAAAATCACTAATTTTAGCAAAAATTTTCTAAGTCTTTTTTAAAATTTTGTTCAAATTCAAATCGAATATAATTTGATGCAATCATATACCCGATAAGATAAACTAGATTTAATTATATATAAGTTAAACTTGATATAATTATATATGATAAACTATTTTCAAAAATTTTCTAAGTTTTTTTAAAACATAGTCTTTTAAAGTTGTCATTTATTAACAACGTCCGCTGGGTCAGAGGGTAGAGATTGCGATTACAAAACAGTTGGTAGCTGTTCGATTCCCCCGCCGCTCGAAGTTTTTTTTTTTTTTTTTAATAAATTTTAATTATATATATTTATATCTTAATATTGAAAAAAATTGTTTGGATAAAACTTTATCAGTTCTAAAAATAGATTTTATTGTTCGGATTAAATTATATATAGTTCTAAAAATAGATTTTTTTTTTCGGATAAAATTTTATCTAAAGTTTTTTGTAATATTTTTTTTTTCTTTCGTATGAAATTTTATCTTTTTTTATCCAGCTAAAAAAATCTTTTTTTTTTGTCTTGGTCCAATAAGATCCAACCATTTTTCGGATGAAATTGTATCCCACCGATTAAAACTGATCTAATTAGATAAACCCACTTTTCGGATCAAATTGTATCCGTCCGGTTAAAACTGATCTAATCTTAGCGATCCATTTTTCGGATCAGTGCTGATCTTTCAAATCTCGGATCTATCAACAGATCTGGAATAATATAAGAACATATATTGCTCCATACAAAAATTTTTACTCGGGAATGAAGTTTTTTAAATATCTTAAAAAACTGAGTATGCAGATTTTATTGTATTTATTTACAGGTCACAAAACATTTAACATCGAAATCGTATCTTCTCAATTTCGCGAAAAACCGCAAAATTAAAAAAAATAATAAAAAAATTCGAAAAAATTTTATTTTCCGCGTAAATTATCAGTTAAGATATTGATTTCAGCAGTTTTACCACCTTTAACCACATAAAATTTAAACTGCATATAATATATTTGTTGTTTCTTGATTTTTTTCCTTTATTTTAGACACTAAAGAAAAAATAAATTAATTAATATAAAAGCTTGAACAGTAATTTTGCAATTTCTCGGGAAATTGATCATCTATAATTTTTATGCTTGCAGTTTTGTCAACTTTAATAACCTTGAGTTCAAACTGCATACCACATTTTTGTCGTTAATTGAAGTAAATGTTTTAACAGACCAAAAATAACACAAAGTAATGAATAAATAGTAGTTTAGCGAGTTTTTTAGCGATATCTCGCAGAATTGAGCAGCTAGAATTTAAATGTTAACAGCCTTATCACCTTTAATCAATAGCAGATCAAACTGCATTTCGTGTTTTTCAACAATGTTAAGGAAACTTCTTTTATTAATCAAAACAAGAAATACCCTCAAAAAGCTGTTTTTCGCTTTTTCTCGCGAAAGTGAGCAGCTCTAATTTTTTGTGAGCAGTTTTAATTTCTTCCAACATGCTCAAATCACACTGCACACCACTTTTTTTATTATTTCTAAAGAACCGGCTTTAAAATATAAATAAATAATAAAAAAAATATATAATTACGCGATATCCCGCAAAATTTAACACCTACAATTTCGATGTCAACAGCTGTGTGACCTTTGATACAGCACAAGTAAAACTGCATACCATGTTTTTACGAAATTTTGAAGAAACCTATCTAAAGATAAAAAAACGAAATCAAAAACAGCAAAAAATTAATTTCGCGAGTTCTCGCGAACTAAAGAAGATAGGATTTTGATGTTTACTGTTTTGTGCCGTTTAAATAAGTACATTTAAAACTGTATACTCAGTTTTTGAAAATATTTAAAAACTTCAATGTCAACATTTTAAAAAATTCAAAAACACTAATTTCGCGTTATCTCGCGAATGCGAGCAGCTACGATTTCGCTGTTAACAGTTTTGTGACATTTAATCTTGTAGAAATCGAAGTGCGCTTACACTTTTCGTCGACACTAAAGTTCAACCTAAACATCGCTGAGGCTCACCGTGAGCACACATAAGCTTTGAAGTCAGATAAACTGTTAGATTTTGGAGTGTTTTTTCCAGATGTATAAAGTTAGGTTGGATGAGCGTCCGCCGAATTCCTTTGGAGACCATAAGTCCCATTGTGATTCCTTAATTTTTATTTCCCTACTCCTCCTCTGATACAAAGGTCTTAGGCAATCCAAGTCATCGAAAAATATTTGCTCCAAATGCTTAAGTCGAAGCTTTCTCTCACAACAAGGCCTTTACTGACTCCTCCTCTACATCCCCACAACTCCTACAATAGTCCCTGTCAGAGATTTCCGTACACACAATTATACAGCGTCCCGTCAGTACTCCCACTTATAGGCTAACAGTCCATTTACAAAAATGTCTTATCAAACGAGTTTCAGCTTAATTCAGGGGTACCGCAAGGTTCTGTTCATTCTCCCACTCTATTCGTCATTTTTATCAATGACCTCCCAGTTGGAAAATGTGTCACTGAGGAAATTTACATAGTGATTCCTTGAGGAAATGTCTTCAGGTTCTGACACATCATAGGTAATCCTTGATGACATGTCCTAACATTGTCAACAATGTATGTTTGCTTTAAGAGTGTGGACAATTTCTCAAAGACATCGATAAGGAAATGACTTCAGTATAGCAGTATATTAAATTTTAATTTTAAATCTGGACAACTCTTCTATTTCCAAGAAAAAGATGGCAATATAATAGATTTATTTAAAATAAAATCATAGTCTTAAAAATAATAAACAGACAAACAACTTTTAAAAAAAAGTTTGGAACAAGTAGTAAGGGGGACTAATAAACTAGAGATTCCAGGCTCAAATCCAGTTGGGACAAAAAAGGTGAAAAATTAATTCTTAATATGAGAAAGATAATTTATAAAGGAAAATGGATAAAAGTATGAAAGTATTTGATGAAACTGTACTCAACTAAGTACATAGAGATGTCTTGTGGATATCAGCAGTGACTCTGACATGTCACCGCGCCGTAAATGAGGATATTGGCCGATTACACAGTTTCCGTAAGAGAACTTTCTGTCCTCTTAGGATTAGGCAGAGGCCACAGGGTTCGCGATATCCTTCACATAGTCTGTGATATCCACCTATCCTTCATTCTATTCTGTGATATCCCATGAATTTCGTTTATCAACTCCAATGAGATATCATTCCACCCATGGACCCAGTTTATGTTGACCCTGTGTTGACTGATTCGTTGAAGGAATTGTATAGAGTTCTTAACGATTTCCGATTTCACAGTGTTGGAGTGTCCAAGGCCTTCAGAGCTGCAAGACTGTCCACGAACATGTTAATGGCGCAAGTACGTAGGTCCCTTGCCGGTGAAATATAGTCGGTTTTCTGTTCAAGTTTCGTTATCCCCACTATAACCTAATTTAGTCGAGTGTCCCAAAGTGCATTGTTTATGCATTTGCGACTCTCTTAACCTCAGAGCCGATTGTGTTTTTGTGATCACTTCCAGGCCGGCCTCGGGTGCCGATCTAATAGCATCAGTGATACTTCACACACTCTAATGGTTGTACCTTCTGTAGTTTGCACAGATAAGATTTCTTATATACTGGTCCTCACCACACGAGGGCACAATAAGTCAGTATTGGCCGAATTATCGTATAGCCAGTGAATGAAATACGGTTTTAGAATACACCTTCTTCCGGTAGTTCTCCTGCAGGTGTAAAAAGCATATAACGACTTTTTCATCCTTTTCTCTGTAGTTCTTTTCCAAGAAACTTTAAGTCCAGAATCACACCCAGGTATTTTGCCTCATTAGATAGCAAGAACTTTTTTGTCTGTCTGTTACTTCCTAATTGTAAATTAGCTAATTATAATCATTTCACTTCATGTAAGCAAGTTATCTAGTTTCGTCTTAAGTTTTAAATATTTATAGCTTGCTACTACTATAATTTACAATCATAAATAGTAATAAACACAAGTCTCATTGTGGTCCCATAAAAACAAAGCTAACTGTTTCTCAGATGATCAGTATTGCAAAAGCAACTTCAACGTTACCAAAGCAAGTAATGAAACAAGTGTAATCCATTCGAACTGTGAGAATTCCTTGATGATGACAACAACAAACTCAATTTCTCCTCTTCAGAATCTTTTACAAAAAAAATAAAAAAAAACTGTTAACTAACATAAAAATTAACGAAAACCTGAAGTATCATCATCACAACGATACATATGGTTAAGAGCTCGCGTACAGCTGCAATTCGGCAACAATTGCAACAACTTTACTGCACTGTTGCACAATGAAATTTAAAAATGTTGTCTAACTAAACAGCGAATTAAGAAAAATAAAAAAAAAAAAACAAGTAAAGATGAACGAACATGTTAAATAAATAAAAGAAAAACCAGAGGAAACGAAAAAAGAAACCAAAGAAAAACGCACGTAATGCAATACAAACACAACAGAAATAGAACTGAATCGGAAGTATTTAAAATTAAAATAACATCATCATCATCATCCACAACAACAAGAACAACCTATGGAAAGGAATTACATGTTTTAAGAGTCATAAAAATCCACTATGTACTTACAACAACATCATCCTCATCATAGCGTAGGTTTAACAGATTTGGTTTATAAGAGCAAACTGCAATTGTATTATGTTGCAACAACAATGTTGTAGTACGAGAGTACTTTAAGAATCACACTAACTAATAATAATTTTAATCATAATAATAAAAACAAAAATGTATAGAAATTCATTTAAACCCACAAAAACAAAATATGTATAAAAATTAAAGAGAGTAAAATCTTACAGCAAACGGACATAAACTAAAACCCTACGCCAACTAAGTTTTGGCAACAATTTAAAAAAAATAATATAAATAAAATATAGAAATTTATAAAGGAGAACTGTAAAAAAATAAGCAACTACGAATCAAAAAAATAAAAAAACAGGACTGTCAAAGTCCATTATTTGCCTCAATCGCAATTCATCCTTCGAGTGGTGAGCACCACATACTGCAGCAAAGTATCACATGAAACGGATGCTACTCAAAACATTTTTCCGTATCACAAAAAAAAAAAATTAAAGGAAAAATTTATAGAGGGTCGTTTCTTTCGTTCGGCTGTCTATCTGTCCGTCCGTCTGTCGTAATAAATGTGTTTACAACAACTGCTTCTTAAATAAAATTACGTTATTTTTATTATTTTTGTTGTTGGTTGAGTTTCTTTCTAGAAAAGAAATTTTTTAAAGAACACAAAATATTGTAGAGATAGATAATATAAAGTCAACAAACGAGGGCAGGGTAAGAGTACAAAAATTGAAACGAATTTAAAAAGAACAAGAACAATATTCATCATACGACTGACTAAATGTGTGTATGTACGAAAATAACAGCAGCAGCACCAACAACAACCAGTCAGTCGTCGGTCTAATGCATACTTCTTCTTATTCTTGCTGTATGTGAACGAAGAAAACGAAACGACGCAAATGTTATTTTCATCCACAAAACAACTATAAACGAAAAAATTTTATAAACAAAAATTACATGAGCGTAGTTGATTTGGGGAAGGGGAGAGGAGATTAGGATTATCATCGATACTGATCTGATACTTAAAATCGATAAACGTAATACCAAATGCATCCTTACGACTCACAAGCGTCTTCAGGGTTCGGAAGCTTATTTGTCCTTTGGTGGTGTGAATATTGAGGATTCTGAAGCTCTTGATGTTCTGTGTATGAAAATACAGTATGAAGTACGTTGGAATAAACACATATTTGAAGAAGCGAAAGAAAGAAACGCTATGGAACTTACTTCACTCCATCCGATCTCTTGACAGTTTATACCACCCATATCCATCTAAAAATGGAATAAAACTCCCATGTATGGGCAGGTGCTTCAATATTATCAATGGAGTTACTTGACCGCGTACAGGGGAGGGCGTTATTTGATGGTATATCCGATTCCATCAATTTGTTCGAGCATCGTCGAAGTGTGGGTTTTGTGACCGTGTTCTATAAATATTTCCATGGAAAGTCTTCCAAAAAGATATTTAAACTCATACCGGAGGTAAGTGTGTTTGGTCGTAATACTCGTCTCTCCAGCTGAGCTCATATATTTGTTGCCGAGAGAGAACTCCTTCTTTGGTCGAACCATCACCCACAAACACCACTCCCTTTTCTCTCCTTCCCATACCTATATTTCCTGACCTTAACACAATGCAATGCATTTATATGGGGCATCCCCAGAGTGTTGGTAAAAAAAAGGACTGGTCAGATTATAACCAAGTCTATGGGTGCTTAAATAAACCGTTAGCAGCTAACTCAAACCTTACCATAAAACTTTTGTCAGCCTCAATCCGACATCATGGCCGTAAGGGTTAACCACGCTTTCCTGTAGTCAAAAGTTTTATCTACAAACGTTTTGTCTCTTAAACACTCCGCTCTAAAGTTGCTAAGGCTGAACAGTAACAAATAATGTGCTCTGTCGTCACTCTTTCATTGATGCTCCATATAACATGCACATTAGACTGTCATTTTTCTGTATGGCCAAAAAAAATTTTCTCCAATTTTCAAAGTCCGGAAATTTTTTTTTTTCTACTAGGACTAAAACGGATGTTGTACAAATTTGAGGTCAATCGGATTAAATTAACCCGTGGCGCCCGGCGGTCAAAGTTTTGGATTTTTGAAAAATTTAAAAAAAAATATAAAAATTAAAATTTTTTTCAACACATCATATTTGTTTATTTTGATGCGGTGAGCACGAATATCAAAAAAAAAATTAAAATCGGTCGAACGGTTTTCAAGATATCGCCATTTGAAATTTGCAAAAAATGGCGGTTTTTTCCTACGTTCAAGAATTTTTTTAAAAAACATCACAATTTGTTTTTCCTCGGCCATTTCATAAAGACAATCTTTCATTTAAATCTAATTTGAGCCAAATCCGATCATTTTATCCCGTGGTGCCCTTTGGTCAAAGTTTGGGATTTTTTAAAAATTTCCACCAAAAATCCAAAACTTTGACCGAAGGGCGCCACGGGATAAAATGATCTGATTTGGCTCAAATTAGATTTAAATGAAAGATTGTCTTAAGGTCTATGAAATGGCCGAGGAAAAAAAATTGTGATGTTTTTTAAAAAAATTCTTGAACGTAGGAAAAAACCACCATTTTGGGCATTTTTTGGAAAATTTCAAATGGGGATATCTCGAAAACCGTTAGACCAATTCAAGAAATTTTATGACATTCGTTTTCAGCATGCCAAAATTAATTAAAATAATGTATCAAAAACATTTTTTTTTTTTTAATTTTTAAAAAAACAAATTTTTTTTGGTGGAAATTTTTCAAAAATCCAAAACTTTGACTGAAGGGCGCCACGTGATAAAATGATCGGATTTGGCTCAAATTAAATGAAAGATTGTCTTAAGCTCTATGAATTGGCCAAGGGGGAAAAAATTGTGATGTTTTTTAAAAAATTTCTTGAACGTAGGAAAAAACCGCAATTTTTTGCAAATTTCAAATGGCGATAACTCGAAAACCGTTCGACCGATTTTAATTTTTTTTTATATTCGTGCTAGAGATGGGCGCGTGAGTGGATTTTGACTCACACTCACTCACGCTCACGCAAAATATAATCGAATCACTCACTAATCACTCACGCAATTTTTTTTGTTACTCACGCTCACTCACTATTCACGTGAGTAATAAAAAAGTTACTCACGCTCACGCGTGACTCACGCAAGAATCAATCACGCTCACGCGTGAGTCACGCAAAATCTACTCACGCAATAAAATTTCTTATCAAAAAAATAAAAAAATTCCAAAAAAAAAATTTTACAAAAAATTAAAAAAAAATTGGGCAAATCAAAAAATCTAATCACGCAAACTCACGCAAAAAAAAAATGACTCACTCACTAATCACTCACTCAGTTTTTTTTTCAACTCACACTCACTCACAATCACGTGATTGAAATGAAAATCACTCACACTCACGCGTGATTCACGCGTGATTCACGTGAATCACGCAAATCACGTGACCAGCGCCCATCTCTAATTCGTGCTCACCACATCAAAATTAACAAATATGATGTGTCGAAAGAAATTTAAATTTTTTATTTTTTTTTTTAATTTTTCAAAAATCCAAAACTTTGACCTTGGCGCCCGGCGGTTAATTTAATCCGATTGACTCAAATTTGTACCACATAAGTTTTAGACCTTGGACAATAAAAATTGGCCCGGACAGTTGGGAAAATCGAAAGTTGAGAAAAAAAATGCCAGTCTAATGCACATGTTATTATAACGTTTCCCAATTTTTAAGGCATATGTCGCCGCCCAGCAATGTATTTTCTTGTAAGATGCAATAAAAATTTGGTAGCCGTTGGCTTTCCGCATTAGTGCAGGAACAGAACAAGAACGGCACTGGGGATGATTTCCAATTAGAATGAAGACCAAAGTCTTTTACTTAAGAGAGAAGTTATTTTTGGAGATATTTCACAAGACCGCCCTTATCAAGGAGAGCCGTTCCTAAGAGTCGAACCAGAATCAAATTGCGTTGCGCAAGACGTAAAAAAAAAAACAAAAGCAAACACATCAAATTTGAAATTTTTAAGTCCCTTTGATTTAGGTACCCACATTTAAATATTATTAACGAAAAACTATTGGGCGTTACGCCTTACGCGACGAAATTTAATTCAGGTTCGACGCTGAAACATAAATCGTGACCAAATTTAAACGTTAAAATTTCCTTTAATTATTCAAAAGGGGGCAAAAAGTCGTACCTGAAATTTTCGTCAAAAAATTCCAACATTAAAATTTCTAGTAAAAATTCGGTTAAAGCCCATGTTTTGGTAAATTTAGAAAATTATTTATATTTGGGGAGTTCTACACAGTAAAAAGTTTTGGGTTAATTTTAATTCCTAGCTGGTGTGTATATATATCAAAGACAAAAAGAATTAAATTTATTCCTTTAAAAGTGTACTTTTAAAGAGATAAAAAGAGAGTGAGAGAGTGGCTTTTTAACCTATTTTTTGGTGTTAAAATAATTCCCAAATAGTCTTATTAATGTAAACAATTTTAAACCTAAACGGGTGTTAATTTTAATCTAGGCAGGACTAAAATTAGTACCCCTTTCATAAAATTTACCCAAAAATAAATAAAACAAAAGGTTATGTTTTTTTTTAAATTTTTGTGTATTGAATAAATAAATACAGATCAAATACCTGAATAAAGTTAAAATGAAGAGGAATGTTGATGCATTTTTCACCCAAACTCAGTAAAACTACATGGATAAGTGATAATTCTTCTATATTACGAAATCATTTCTGGGGGTCTTCCAAATCAATTTCGGCACGGTTTGTTGATGTCGTTCCATCAAAAAGAAACAAAAGCAGCTGCTGGATCAGTATTGTGTAATTAATTATTTATGGAAGGTTTTCAAAGTTAATGAATGTACTGCCCGATCAAAAATTCCAGTCTCTGCCTTCTGCTTTAAGATTCAGCTGGTCTAAAAGTAAGGTTAAAGAAAAATTAATTAAAAACGATTGCAAAACGTTTGTAGTCAATACTTACTTGATAATTATATTCCGGTCGGAATCAAAACTTCACTTTCTGGATCACAAATTTTGATAACATAAAATTATCTATAAATTTTTATTTTTGCGTACATTGCAAACATTTTGCCACACTTTCATTGAATGAATAATTTTTTTTGCTCACTCAATACAACAGCTGTTTTCAATTCCTTGTTCAGTGTTTATTTTAAACTTGATGAAATACAAATGTTGATGACGTTTGACGTTTATTTTTTATTAGTTTTTTAAGAGAGAAATTTAATTATTTTTTGGCATTAAAATAAAACTAAAAGAAATGACATAAAGAAAAACAAATTTTTAATTCCTATATGGTTTAACATATAAACCATTTCGGATTTAACTTTCAATTTAATTCCAAGGTGGTTTAAAATGTGTACCGATAGGTTTTAAATTTAACCCAAAACTTTTTACTGTGTAAATAAGATTTGCTTGCTGTCAAATTTTTATATTACTAATTCGCTTTAAGAGAGAGATTTCCAAAATTTCAAAGTCAAATTTTTTTGAAACACAAAATACTTTTAAGAACGTAGTGGTCACAGTTAAGTAGTAATTAATATTATATTTTGTTATCATAGAAAAACTCAAGGTTAAGAAATAATGTTGATATTAAAATTTTTATTTCAATACGCTCCTGAACACCTTTTGTTCGAATGTTATTTGGTATGAACTCCTTGGTTTTACTTGCTTTCGACATTAAGTTTTATTTCTTGTTTTTTTTATACGCACAGGGTAAATCGCTTAGTGGTAACAATTGTTTCTGATATTATTTTTAAAATTTTAATTATATATCAAAATTTTATTGATTCATTAACATTGAACATTTTCAACGATTTTTAACACTTTTGAATTTAGAAGTTTTTGAATAATGTTTCGCCATGTTCGTCAAGAAACAAATCAGTAGGTAGGAAATTTTTGCTGCTCTAAGTCGTTTTTAAGGAGTGTATCGACTTTTTTAGAGGATAGGGTATTTTTTTTTTTTTAATTTTTTTCTAGTTGTTCAAAAAAAGATATTTTGAAAGCAGGTCATAAAACCAGATAATTAGAAATAATACTGAAAACAATATTTAGCTGGTAACAAAAAAAATGTTAAATAGCAAAATCTCATGGTAAGTATCTCTACCTATGAGTTTCATTTAAAATGTAACCGCTTACTGGATTAACCTATTATAAAAACACTCACACACTCTTCTTTTTGAAAATATGTGTATTGTGTTTAGTTATCGGATAGATGTCTGTACACCAAAGCTTCGATTTCCCCCATTTTAAAGTAGCTTTGTTACAAAATTTTCTTGTTCCGAAAATCCGTCGATATGATTTTGACTTGAGTGGTAACTTTTTTTTTGTGGTTTTATAACTATGTCTCAATGATTTCGATTTCCGTCGCATGACTGGACTTTGCTTCATTAAAATTTAAATTTTCGTTAGGTTTTCTGTGGCTGCTAGCGCTTCACGTCAACACACATGACTTTGAGGTAATTTTTTTGATTTGCGTGATAAATATTTATATTTTCTGCTTTAAAACAATTAGCACATTTTTCATAAAATATTTTTTTTTTTTTTTCGAATTTTGTCGCATATGTCCGATCTTAATAGCTTTGCAAATCGAGGCTTTGGTGTATATTTGTACGTACGTTCGTATTTATGCCTCTGTGTGTTGTATTTCTTTTTTCGATTTTTTTTATTTTTGCTAAAGACGAAATATGTCAGTGATAGAGCGTTGCGATAATGCTGGCACGGCATGTTGGTTTTTTGTTTTCTGAACATTTGCTTTGCTCGGTATACATTCTTTTGTGTATGTAATAAGGACTGATTTTAAAAGAATGAATTCATTTGAAATAAAGAGTAAATCATGAATATTATTGAAGGCAGGATTATTAAATTAGTTATTGGAAAATTACGCCTTTCTGGAATTTGATCATAAATTTTATTTTCATCATATTAGACTGCATTATCAAGTAGTTATAAATTGGATAATCAATTATCCGCGAACTCAATAACTAAGTTTCTGGGTAACCAGGTATACAGTGGTTTTTACAAGAGCTTTTCAATAATCGACAAACTCAAACACCGTGGTTTCGGTTTTTCTAAATTACAAAACCAGTTGGTTTTGACATATGAAAAAAATTGCTTTGGATAAAACAAAAATTCAAAAAAAGGCCTTACAGATATTCTAGAAAATGGCGCCCAATCAGGGGCCAATTCTGAATACCAAATCGGAAACACCTTAACCACCTCACACATAGATTTTGAGGTCCATTGTGATAACACGGGACTGTAATAGGTTCCCCTACTAGTCCCTGCCGTTAAACCAATTTGAGCTCCTTATGATATCCGACAAATCAAAAATATCGTACAGCTCTCTAGATCCCAATGAAGCAAGTCTCTGACAAGAAAGTGACGGGCAATGGCAGATAAAGTGTTCGAAAGTTTCTAACAAACTCCTCATCCATGCAACTCCGGCAAAAGTCATTTGACGGCACATTTAACAGTTCTGCGTGCTTTCCTATAATACAGTGTCCGGGAATTATAGCAACCACTGTCGAAATCTCTCCTCCTGAAGGCGATTTCAGCTCACTTTAGCACTTCTGATTAAGAGAAGGCCAAATCTGTCGGTTAGTCTCACACGTTCATCCATGCGCCTATCTCCGAATAGACTCCGTTGCAGGTAGGGTTACCAGACGTCCCGCATTTGGCGGGATTGTCCCGCTTTGCATAACCGATTCCCGCGTCCCGCGCGGGATTCCATATTCCCGATTTTTTTTGCATTTTTTTTTTTTAACAACTATTTTTTACTTTAAAAGTCTACGTTTTTAAAAGGCTTTTTTGTAAGCTTTTGTAAAATTGGTTTTACCTTGCCGCCCAAATGATGTGGATTTAGAACCTTTTTAAGGAAAAAATAAAGGCCTATTCACACCTGAGGTGAAATTTTGTTCGAACGAGATTTCGATAATATGGTCTGCATCATTTTATACACAACCATATGATTGAAATCTTGTTCGAACGAGATCACCTCAGGTATGAATTGGGTATAACAAAAAAGTTCACAATTTTAGTGTTTGTTTGAAAAAAAATGTACGCCAAAAGTTGCAAAATATAGAGTACATTTCGGGAAAAATATTTATAAAATTTCCATGGAGTAATTCTGGTCCAGCGTAGTATTTACTTTAGCTAAATTAGTCTCTAAAACAGCGGGAAAAAATGTTTTTGATAAACAAAAACACTTTTTCTATTTCAAAATTCACTAGACTTTGGCAGTCTCTATTTAAAACCATAAAACTCGACAACATGCGGATAAATTTTTCAGTTTTGTTCATAAAAATATTTTTGTCCCGCGAAAATTTTTAAAATCCCGCCATTTTTGTAATTTTTGGGAGTTTGTCCCGCATTTTCGAAATAAAATTCTGGCAACCCTAGTTGCAGGTTACAACACATTCCAATTCTGCTGCAACCTGTATGGAAGTTCCCAGTCATGCAAGCTCATCGCCTTTGCAATTTTCTGGAATGTCTTTGCGCCCTGGGATCCATATGAATCTATGTAAAACTGCTTTGCTATCTCATTCAAAGACGTGCGGCAGTTAAGGGCAGATGTTGTTCTTAGAAACGCCTTGACTGTCAAAATAGATGTTCACTGCGGTTGTAGGCAAGACATTGCAACTTAAGCAGTATAAGTGTTGTTATAGATGGGTTCTGATTTGATGAGTTTTAGCTTCAATCAGGGGTACCGCAAGGTTCTGTTCTTTCTCCTACCCGTTTGCCTATTTTTCTTAGCGACCTTCAAACTTTAAATCCAGCAAAATTTGCCATTAATTTTCCTTTGATCGTAGGCTAAGCCTTGTAGAGGCCAAATTATGAATTATTAAGAATTACACACTTAATCAACCCTGTTGACAATCTCTGAGTGGGGTCTTGCGAATAGGGTCAACTTTACTTCACGCAAGACTTAGTGTTGTATGTTGACCCACAGGAATGTGGAATCAACAGCGTCATCTGTACATATGGGTGGTGCTTACACCGATCGAGGAATCTGTGTGATGTCCATTGGAATAAGTACGTATTTCAAGTGTCGAAAGAACCATTCAAGTGTCTCGGTTTTAAGAAGTTCTTCACCTCATCAGATCTCCTCATTATTTATACCACCTTCATACGAACGAAATGGAATATAACTCCCATATATGGGCAGGGACTTCAAAGCCTACTTTGGAGCTCTTGGCCCGTGTGCAAAAGAGGGCGATTCAACTCCATAGACTCATTGGAGCATCGTCGTAATGTGGGTTGCGTGACTCTGTTCTATGGAAATTATCATGTAAATTGCAGTTTTTGTTCGCAACCCCCGGTTGTCTAGTAGATCACATCCGTTTTTGTCGATTGTCCAGTTGATCGCACAGCGCATTACAGAGAAGGTTCGTTTATCAGTCGAACTAGCCGTATGTGGAATAGTTTTCCCGCAGAGATTTTCCAAGTTTCTTTCATTATTGGCCTGCTTTAAAAACATAAGGAAACATTGTCTTTATCACGTAGGTACAGAGAATTGCGTTGTTGTGCAACACTGGTGAACTTCGTACTACTCCTACGGTTGCATTACAAATCCTTCTTCACCTTATACCATGGGACATATTTTCATACGTCGGCAATTCGACTGCAATGGAAGAGCAGCCATTGTGGTCATAGCGCGACTTTAAAGGAGATAACAACATACAGCAGAATTGGACGCACCTCCGCTGCATAAATCCAATGAACGACTTCAGGGCTAAAATCCCATCTTTTTCCAATGGCTCTTTTACAGGAATATAAGGCAATCGTTCCTTTTTTCACCCATTCCTCAATATTACGCCAGAAATTCCTATATAGAAATGCTCCAAGATTATTTGCTCTATTTGAGAAGGCGATTTCAGTATCGTCCAGAGAAATAGGATCAAAAGCAGGAATTTAATGTTTACTTTTAAACAACACAAGCTCTGTTTTACCTGGATTAACTCCCAGACCACAGCCCATTTAGACAGATCGTTCAGAGAACCCTGAATAATGTCCTTTCCCTTTACTGGTATCACGACATCGTCAGCACATGCGACAACATGACAACCACGTGCTTCTAGAGAGAGCAGCATTGAATTCAGTGATAGGTTCCAAAGAAGCAGCAAAAGATCATCTCTCTGCGGTGTGCCCATATTGGCAAATCGGGATATGACAGACCCTCCTTATTTAGACGTTATACGTCTATTTGCAAGTAGATTTTCCACCATTAAAACGATCCCACACTTCACTCCCAGACCAGACAATGCCATAATTACCGAGTTT
The DNA here is from genome assembly GCA_963921195.1 of Pegoplata infirma. Taxonomy (NCBI): domain Eukaryota; kingdom Metazoa; phylum Arthropoda; class Insecta; order Diptera; family Anthomyiidae; genus Pegoplata; species Pegoplata infirma. Next base: position 5,631,524 of record OY992536.1, on the reverse strand, counting down.
GAGATGACATTATTAACAAAATTTCTAATTAACAAGTTATGCAGTGGTTTTTACTAGATTTTCTCAATAATCGACAAAATAAAAACCGTGGTTTCAGTTTTCCAAAATTGGGAAAATTATTTGATTTTTATATATGAAAAAATTAGCTTTGGACACAAAAATTAAAAAAATTGACTAATAAAAATTCTAGAAAATGGCGCCCAACCAGGGGCCCAATTCCGAATTGCTATATGAGACTTTAGTTATGTGAGGTTTTTACCGATTTAACCATGAGAAGTGTTCAGATGAGATATCTTAACTCGTTCAAATCCAAGGATACCTCTGGAGACACCCAAAATTTTTACAGATAACCCCAAGAGAGATGTAAGTGACTGGGTGGCATATATACAAGTCAATTCGGTCACAAAGCCTGAAGAAGGCTTTGTAACTGATTGCGTTAGGCTTAGGAAATTCAAAAAGGAAATTTCATAAGCCCACATAGTTATTCTTTAACAACTCTGTCTTTTACATAAACTAAATGTACCGAGGGAGAAATACAAACTAACCTACCCTCTTGTTACCAGCCTGTGTCTGCTGACTGTCCCATTGCCTGCGGTCGTTCATTCCATTCCTCCATCTATCCATCCATCCATCGTTCGTTCGTTAAGAGCAGCTAAACTAAGTGCAGGCGGCTTTGAATATTTGTTGTTATTGTGTAGTGTATGAAGGAGATTTGTTTTACGTTTTTCTTCTTCTTCTTTTCAATTTAGTTTTATATTATTGTTATTATACTTTATTTAAAAAAAAATGTGTGAGTGTGTATATCTGTGTGACTTGTTTTATTTTTTCGTTCGTTCGTTTCGATGTTGATGATGATGATGACGACGACGACATTCATTGTTGGCTGAGCTCTATACTTTAGGTTTAAATATAAATATTTTTTGTAATTTTTTTCTTTTGGTGTTTTGTTTTTACAGTGTGCGTAAGTATCTGAATGGTAAAGTTGGATATTGAAGAAAATATTCATCATAGTCATCCCACAGTATTTAAAAATCTAAAGAAGCACGTGAAGCAAATAACTGTATGATAATGCATGATGGTGGTGTGGTGGCGGTGGTGGTGACTACGACGAAGATGGTGGTGTTGATGTTGATGTTAGAAATGTTGAAGGGGAATTCAAAAATATCTTTTTTAATGTATTTTGTACTTTATGTTTAATTTTCAGTAACAAAAAAATCTAACAGCAACAAAATATTCCATCGTTCGTTCGTAAATTCAACAAAGTTTTTTTTTTCTTGTTTTTTGAGAATTTCTGTTGCCACTGTAAAGTTAAGAAACTAGGCAAGCAGCAACCTCGAAGGTACTAACAAGCTACAATTGCTGTTGTTAGCTCGTTCGCTCGTTTGTTTGTTTGTCAGTTAGTCGATTCACACAAGCCATACTAAAAAATATTTTATGAACAACAAAAAAAAAAAGTTACAACACCGAACACAAGGTATGTGCTATTTTAGCACAAGAGATATGAATGTTTTTTGTTTGTGTATTCTTTTATTAAAAGAGGTCTTCTGATTCCTCATTTACAGCTTGATTGCCAGAGATCTTTTACACTGATTAGGCTACATTTTAAAACGGTAAAAGTGTAAAAGAAAAATATTTCAATCAAAATTTTTGTATTCTTTTCTCTTAGATTTATACTTAAATGAGATCGTTTTTAAGGATGGGAATGGTGGAAGAATCAATGTTAAAAAACTTAAATAAAACATTACGAATCTTTCAAAATTTTCAGTTTGATGCTTAATCCAAGTTCACATCTTATGTTTGTTAGGGAGATCAATCATAGAATCTTTAAAATGTCTTCAGAACAAAATCTTAGGTTTTCGATATTATCCGTTCATATGAAAAATTAAAGTCTTTCAAAAGCTTTCGTCCGTGGCGCAATTGTATTTGAGAAAGTATGTTTAGCATACTATTATGTAAATTTTTGAGCAGATCTTTTCTTAGGTCCTCTCGTAAGCTTTTTAAAAGATCTGTTGCCAGCACAAATTCAAATTTACTCACACGTACTACACAATCCGACAAAATTGAAAAAAGTCGTTGAACATGATCTGGATAATATACGTTTGAAATTAGAGACTAAATGCAGTAAAACAGCATTTACAGTTTTTCTTTTCGTGATCCTGTTTCTTATTAAAAGGACTTCAAAGTTTTAAAGGATTAAATTTTATAAAATATTTGTTTAATATTTGTACTTGTCCTAGGATGCCTACTAGTGATAGCAAATAAAAGAGGAGGATCTTCCCTAATTTTTCTATTTTATTATTTTTACATTTCAGGAAAATGAAGGTTAGTTACTTCCTTTCAAAAATTTATCCCTCAATATCATTCAAAATTTTCAACAAAATATTTTGATTAAGTTTTCAAATGACTATTCACATCCTTTTATCCTGATATGGGAAAATAAAAAAAAATTTAAAAAATTGGGGGAGATCTTCCTCTTTCATTTGCCATCACCAGTGTCATCCTAGAACAAGTACAAATATTTCAAAAATATTTTACAAAATGTATCCTTTAAAACTTTGAATTCCTTTTAAAAAGAAACAGGATCACGAAATGAAAAACTGTAAATGCAGTTTTACTCCATTTGATCTCTACTTTCAGACGTATAACATTCGGTTGTTTATAACAATTGCCCGTTTGGCAGTCTCAATGCCACGTACTGCCACCTAGGGTCCTCTACGCTATCTCGTCAGCTGACTCATTATTCAAAGTCCAGAGATTTAAAATAACCGCTCGGACACATATGAGAGCAGGACATTGGAAATAATGTGCACCACCATCTTTTTATGACCAGGTACACCGCATGTCTAATTGTCATTATAACATTTCCCTGCTCTTTAGGCATGTCGTGAAATCCCTCTTCGGCAACTCCTCCACAGTTATCACGTTTCTTTCTATGAATGTATCCTCAAACCCAATATATATAAATTTAGTACTTACACTGTGGGATAGCACACTGCAATGAAGGGGCAGCGGTCTCTAAATGGATAACAATACCACAAAAAGTGGGCTGTTCTTCCTCTATGAGGAAGCACCACTATGATACCATCCATGCATGAGGGACATTCCGGGTAGTGGAGCCTCTATAAATTTTTACACAAATGGTTCGTAGCTAAACGAACAAGTGGACTTCGGAGTCTTTTCGGAGGAGCTTGCAGTGTTTACCAGGAAGAGACGCGGTCAACAAAAAAAAGTGGTTGAGTTCCAATGAATTGTCTTCAAATGCAGTCAACAACTCTTCTGACAGCCAAGCCGCGATCAAGTCCTTGGTGTCAATGTTTCTAATAACAAGATCTGCCCTTAAATGCCGCACGTCTTTGCTTGATATAGTCAAGCAGTTTGTCACACGACTCATATGGGTCCCAGCCTGGAACTCCCGGGGTACAGAGACATTCTAGGCAAATGCAAAGCCGATGACTGGGTACTACCTTACAGGTTCCAACGGAGCCAGAATGCGTTGGTATGCCTATAGAAACTTTCAAGCAAGATCTTCGACGGAGACTAATCAGAGAGGGTCTCATGGATGGGCGCGTGAGCCTACACGAAAGATTTGGCCTTTTCTTAATTAGAAGTCAAATTTTGTTTGTGGTTGCTCTATTGACCAGGCTCTATAAAGGATAAATGTACCCTCAGATGACTGTTGCCAGAGTTGCATGGCTTAGCGGGAGTTGAAAACTATAGAACACTCAATCTGCCATTGCCCAGCACTTTTTGGTCAGAGACTTGCTTCATATTCTGGTTTTTCGGATGTAAAAATTCAATATCTTAGAAGTTTCATAAGGAGTTCAAGTTTGTTTAACGCCAGGGACTAGTAGGGGAGCCCCCTACTGCTTACGAAAAGCGTCAGCAGCCACTTACAACCTAACCTAATTTGCACTGTCTGATAATACATCGGTATGTGTTGTATGCAGTGATTTTGACACTATATACAAAAAAGCGTACAGTCATACTGTTAAGAATCTATAAATGATCTTGGTAGGTAACGTAAGGTTTTAAGTGGCTGCAAATGCTTTACGTCTACACACATAGACTATGAGAACCGTTGTGACACCACGGGACGGTAATGGGGTTACCCTACTAACTCATGCCGGTTAACCAATGTAAGCACCTAATGAAACTTCTAAGATATTGAATTTTGACATCCGATAAAGCAGAGAGATCGTGTAGCTCTCTAGATCTTTGTGAAGCATGTCTTTGACGAGAAAGCACCAGGCAAGGGCACCTAGTGTTCAATAATTTGCACATCTATCACGTCCATGCAACTCCGTCATAAGCAGTTAGACGGAACCTTGAGCCACTCAATGTGCTTTCCAATATGGCAGTGTCCAATAATTACAGCAACCATCGAGGAAATCTGACCTCTTGGAAGCTGTTAACATATGCGTTCATCCAACTTCTCATCTTTAACTAGTCGCCCTAACGGAACAAAGTCGTAGGTTTTGCTTACAAGTTTCTAAAGGCACACCAGCACATTCCAATTCAATATTAACTTGTAAGGTACTTCTCAATCTTGGAAGTTCATCGATTTTGCAATTCTGTGGAATGTCTCTGTGCCCTTGGAGTCGGATGTTAAACTGTTAGATCATCTTACTTGATATTGGTAAAACAAATATGCTTTTAATGGATCTGGTACCCAAAAATGGCCGCAACAAATTTACCGACTTCCATGCGAACAGGAGAGCATCTATGGTTGAATTAAGAATTAACCTTTCAAACAGAGAATTAACTTCTCAAAAGGAAAAAATGCATTCTCATCAACATAAATAAATTGTGTCACACGAAAACGATGGTAAGGGAAGTTTATCGATTTTGCAATTCCCTGGAATGTATCTGTGCCCTGGGAGTCGGATGTTAATCTGCTTGGTCATCTTACATGATCTTGGTAAAACAAATATGACCTGGTACCCAAAAATATCCGCAACAAATGTACCAACTTTAAGCGAACAGAATCTATGGTTGAATTTAGAAGTAACTTCTCAAACAGAGAAAAAAGAGAAATTTATTTTAATCAAAATTAATAGTGGTATTCAGAGTCTTACTTGCCAGCCCTGGCAATGGTGCTAAAAGAGCACTTTTCAAAAATTCCTTTCAAAATACATGTATTTTTTTAAAGAAGTACCCTTTTTCTACATTGCCAGGGCTGGCAGCAAGACTCTGAATACCTCTAATGCTTTTATATAACTAAATTTTTAGTATCAGAATTGTGTCACATGAAAACGATGATAAGAGAAAGACTTTTAAAACCCTTTCGATATTAATCGAGGGGATGAACTGTATTGCAGATACCAAAAAGGCACGCACTGAAGTTTATCGCACGGACAATTGTTTAAAAGACAAAGTGAAAAACGGCTCAATGTGTGAAAATTTAAATACTGGACCTTTAGCTGCTAAAATCAATCACAGTGATATAAGATAGAATGTGTAAGCTGATATAATGTAGGATACTTCTAGCACGATTAGCGGTACCACGAGAACGAAGAAGAAGACTAACATGGTAAGGCACAACATCGATTCTGAAAATAAGGAATGAATAGAAATACCTTTGGCCTCAGATAATGGAAGTTGCAAAATCGTTTTATACAAAATGTAATACAGCAAGACAGAAGAAGTCTGGTATTAGGAAGAACTAATACGAAAAGACAACCTGTTGAAACTTTAATTTAAAGATAGTGGATAATTTTGAGCGTGTCAAATGTTTCCCTATCGAGAGCAATCAATTAGCATATCGAAAACATCACAACAAGACTATTTCAGTGATATAAATAAAAAATCTTATACGAGTTGATAAGTTAATTACCAACTTGTACCGTAATAATTCATTGTTGCTAACCCAATATTTGGTAACAACATTGAGCAAATAATATCAAAACTATTATCCCTCAACAAGTATTATCACACTTTCTCTTAATGAAAAACAATAACTTCAAGTATTTAACAGTGAACATGGGAGAAATTGCAAGACTCTCTTGTTGAGTAACAATAGATTGAACTACTTGATAATTATGCATTCTCATTAACATGAGTGTTAGTCACATCTCACGTTAATTTCCCATTGGCATGATAACAGAATTATTTTCAATAATAAACCGTAGAACGAAACGTACTGCAGTAAATATTTTTTCTGATTTTTTTCTCAAATTGTTTTAAAGAATTTTACTGATTCATACTGTATAGTAAGTAGTGTTGTTATTGTTGTCTGTTGTATTGAATTGAGTACAACACAGACAACCTAAAGATTATGAGTAGTATTCTACCTCGAAATGTTAAAGCCTTAAATTTACAAAAAAACAAACTACAAAGAAAAGTACATTTTGTTGAATTTTTATTATTATTATTTTTGTTGCTGATACTATAAGTTTTTTTTTCAGTTTTCAGTTTTTTATTTCAACCCACAAGTCTTTCTCTTTTTCGAAATTCAACACAACAATATTGTTGTATACTGTGAATATTGTATACCGTCCGTATTACCCTGACTAAGTATAAAAAAAACCCAAACCAACAACGAACGTACGGAATGAACGAACGAACGACAAAACAGAAAAAAATCTACCCATGGTTTTAATACAACAGAAATCTGTTGTTTTTTTATATTTTTATATTTTTTTTTATATTTTCTGAACATTCATTAGTTTGGGTTTTTTTGCTGTTGTTGCTGTTGAATTTCATTCCCACATTTCGTAGCATTTACACAAGATATACTCGACTCGACTCTGTACACACAGAACCAGCCCGGCCGTCAGTTAGAGCTGTTGTACGAATAGTTGAATATACCAAAAACAAAACGACAGACCGTCATTGTTGTTTTTTTTTTTGGTATACACTCCATCCAAAAAGATGGGGGTATGTTAAATTTTTCATTATGTATGTTACACTTTGAGTTTATAGATTTTCAAATCGATATTTCAATTTATTCTCTTAAATAATTAAATCGAATTTAAGTCGATCTGGCGATGAACAGTTAGATTTATGGATTTAATACTAAAATGTCTTGTAGCTAACTTTATAGGCAAAATATGTCTGTTGCAATCACAATAGAGCTCAAACCCCAGAAGCTACAGACCAGAAATTTGACAATAAAATGTCTTGTAGTCTCGGAAAGCTTAAGTTCACAAATAGGCGAAATCGGTTCATAGGAAAAGAAGAAAAAAATGTTTTGACTGATAGTACCTACATGAAGTACCCACATGAAAATTGCATCTTTTGAAAAGTTTTTGAACATTTAATATTAAAACAGAAAAATTTTATTTCCAGAAGAAGCAATACTTTTTGACATGATAAAGTGGCGCCCAATACGGGGCCATTTTTTAATTCTATTTAAATTATTCTAGAGTGTATATAAGATTCGATATAGCCGAATACATTACTCTTACTTATTTTTTGCTATGTTTACTTGGTTGCTTGCTATAGCAATACTACAATTTTACACTAGAGATCATTGGATTAAGGTTTATATTCATTGTTTGTAGATACTTTCGAAAGTGAGCCCGTAGAAGTAGTTTGTGGTAAAGGTTAGGTTTAAAGTGGCTACCGCCCAGTCGGCAAAAAAAATCACACCTGACATACTGCTGACTCTCCATTTATGAAATCGCAGACATTTTCATACAATTTTTCAAAATGTCATCAATGACATGTCAGCAGTTGGTCAGCGGTTGTTTAAATGAATTGTGGTGATGTCAGCGATTTCATAAAGGGAGAGTCAGCAGTATGTCAGGGGTGATTTTATTTTGCCAACTGGGCGACGCTTTATGTCAGCACACAAAGAATCATAGGTACGTTTGATACCTCGGGAAGGTAATGGGGTTCCTTAACTAGATGTTTGATGGTTTAAATCAGAAAGATAGCACAGATCCCTATATACCAGTTTAGCATGGGGCTAATTAAGTAACTTGATAGTCGTCAATCGTATCGTTTCCATCGTTATTCCATTACCATATAGTGTCATTTTATGGTAATAGAATAATGAGCTAACGAAGGGGATCCCCTGTAGGTTAGTTGGTAGCGTGCTAGCCTATGATCACAGTCCAGTTCTCGATTAGGTTTAAATTATTAAAAATGATTTGTAATTAAATTGAAAAGATAAATAAAAACTGATCATTGGATCAAAATTATTATTATTATATTATAATGAGCTAACGATGACGATTATCAAGTTATATAATTAGCCCCCTGGTCTCTGAACAGAAAGTGCAGATAAAGTATTCGATAGTTTTCAACTCCTCCTTATTCATGCAACTTCGGCAGAAGTTATTTGACGGCTCATTTAACCACTCAGCGTGCTTACTTATAAGTCAATGTCCGGTAATAACAGCAACCACCGTCGTAATCTTTCCTATTGTAAACTATAGCAGCTCACTTGTGCGCTTTTGATTAAGAGATCTGCCCATCTATGATTAGTCTCAAATTAAACCGTCGATTTTTCTTGCAGGTTACTAGAGGCATTCCAACACATTCTTATACCTTGGTAACATGTAATGTAGTTCCCAGTATCGCTTCCGTAAGAATCGTTCAACGGGGAACCTGATGGCATTTCTTTTCAAAGATGGAACCAATCTATACACCGCCTTGGTGATAGCAAAGTTATCGCTTTGGACATTTCGAAAGAGTTTGATTGAGTTTGGCATTGCGCGCTTGCGTCAAAGCTTATTTTCTTTGGTGTAGGAGATAATTTCGCTCTATTTATAACGAGTTTCCTCGGTAAACGCACGATTTGCGCTGTAATGGATGGGGTTTCCTCCAGGAAACCATTGCGTATGAACCCGATGTGATGCCGACTTAAAAATAAGTCCAGGTTAAAGCTTAAACATTACTCTTTAAGATCCAGAACTCATTAAGTCAGTCGCCTTAACCCTTTGGCCACCAATTATCTTGCAATGATGTCTTATCGAAAAAACGTTTTTGGGGAAAACCCCTTGTTAAATGACAATTGGTGCTCCCACGGTTAAAGCGAATGATCCAATAAGTTATATACTTAAAGAGCAATGTTTCCGCTTTACCTTTGACTTATTTTTAAGTCAGCACATCGGGTTCATCCGAAAACGAAATTTTTTGCATTTAAAATTTCTAAAACTTCTGATGTAATAGAAAAGTTTTGAGACCGGATTTGTGACCAGAAGAATAATTAAAATCATGTCTATCAGGTGGTGTTCCATTCGCATAAAGTTTTTCTTTTCATATGATTTGTACCGGAAAAAAATGTTTTTTGGGAATAAGACATTATTGCGACACAATTGGTGCCCTAAGGGTTATGCCGACTGCCCAAATGAGTTCAGCATCCGTGAGAGCAATGTTTAAGCTTTAGATTCGACCTATTTTTAAGTCGCTATCACATCAGGTTCATCCGCTATTAGTTGTCAAAAATGCCCAAAACGGCGATACTTTTAAACTTTGACCTTAATTTTCTCAAAAATCTGATGCGATGAAAAAGTTTGGAGACCAGATTTGTGATCACTAAAACAATTTCAATTAACTGTGTAAGTTCGCGTCCCAGTCGCATCAAGTTTATCCCAAAATGTTTAGTAGTGTTATTTGCCAAAAGTTTCTAATCGAAATACGTGGTAATTCCCCTGGTAAAAATTTCTGAGTGCGGCCAAACGAATCGACTCGACTTTATTGCTCGTAAGACCCAATGTTGTATGCTGACTAGGGTTTCTAAATTCCCGGACTTTTTCAATTCCCGGGAAACCGTTTTAAAAAAATCGTATTCCCGGGAATTCCCGGGAATTTTTTAATTAAAACAAATCTTGAATTTTACCATATAAAAACTGTTATATTACAAATTATGGTCGTATTTTCCAATTTAAAACCATTTATATGTATTCTTTTGTAAAATAGTTTTATTAACCTCTAAAATATACGCAGAAAGTTCATAAAATCTATTTTTTTTAGAAATATTTGACCGTATCATAGTTTTAGTATTTGCATTGACCTTTTTCCACTCCATGCAAAAATGTTAACAACTCGGAAATACTCGATTTTGCATCAAATGCGGTTTTAATAACTTTTTGAAAAATTCTTCTAATTTTGACTACGCCAACCGTAAGAAAATTATATCTTGAAAAAATATTTAATTAAACTTTAGAATTATTAAAATTAATTGGTTTAAGGCATTCTGGCCAAAATGCGAACACCAATGTAACGACGTATTTTCACTGGTTGCTGGGATAGAACTCGTGGCGGCCAAGGTTCGTTACAAAATATTTTTTTCACGAGCAATAGATATCAGGCTTTTACTTTATATATGAAATTTTAAGATATAAACCAGGTTTGTTATATATTTTTTAAAATATCGATATTTTGGTTTAAGCACTATAAAGATTGTTTTCTGAATATGAAATACTAAATTTCGTAAAGAAGAAATCATTGGAATTTTAGATTAAGAAAACTTTTGCCAATTTGCAACCAACATTTAAAGTGAAATTTAGTTTGATTTCGTATTTTGTCACGCAATCGATTAAATAAAAATAATTATTAGGCCTAAATAATATGCAAGCTGAAGCATATCCTCACTTGTTTTTCTTTAAAAAATTTAATTCTTTCAAAGTTTTAATGTCATTTTTATTAAATCATTTAAGATTGTGTTAAAAATGTGTAAATTAAATATATTTTTATTAAAAAATTAGCGACGAATTCCCGAAATTTCCCGAAGAAAAAATCCCGGGATTTTAAGAAAAATGTTTCCCGGGAATTCCCGGGAAATTTTTCCCGAATAGAAACCCTAATGCTGATTCATAAACACCATTAGCCTTTATCCCTGCCATCTGAAAGTGTAAATAATAAAGAATCAGATGCTCTTGAACTCGAATATTTAGACTTTCTTAAACGGTGCAAGAGATACTTTAGTCCATCAGATTTTCTTCGAATTTACACGACATACACCTTCCGACAGCCAATATTAAACATGAACCGGATGATATACGTCTGAAAGTAGAGATCAAATGGAGTAAAACTGCATTTACAGTTTTTCATTTCGTGATCCTGTTTTCTTTTAAAATGACTTCAAAGTTTTAAAGGATACATTTTGTAAAATATTTCTGAAATATTTGTAATTGTCCGAGGATAACAATGGTGACGGCAGATGAAAGAGGAGGATCTCCCCTAATCTTGCCATTGTTATATTTTGCCATATCAGGATAAAAGGATGTGAATAAAGTCATTTGAAAACTTTATCAAAATATTTTGTTGAACATTTTTAATGATATTGAAGGACACATTTTTGAATGGACGTAACTTGCCTACATTTTCTGATATGTAAAAATAATAAAATAGGAAAATTAGGGGAGATCCTCCTCTTTCATTTGCTATCAATAGTGGCATCCTAGGACAAGTACAAATAGTTTTCATAAACTTTTGTTGTAGTTTAGCTTGACACGAACAGCGACTTCAGTCTCTCTAAGAACTCCTATTATAGTCAGGATTACCAGAAACAGTAGAGTTGTGTCGTTCACGAACGAACTAGTTGAATTGAACTATTCACTTAACTGAGCGGTTTATCTAGTTCGTTCATTTCCGCTCTTTTAGGTATTTTCATTCATTCAGCTCAATTCGTCATTATTTCATTTTGATCTTTTAGTTCGGTCGTTCAATTTGTTTTTAGTTAATTTTGTCATTAGGCGTTTGTTTTCTCTTCTCTTTTGGGAGAAGAGAAAACATGTTTTTTACAAAAATTGCAGGTTTCTTTTTTAAATTCATGTTTTTATTCAACATTTTTGTATTTTTTGAACGAAAGCCAAAACAACAGTCATGATCAAAATGATTCGTTCAAGAACTGTTGAACGAAAACAAAAACTGAACGATTCTAACTAAGTGAACGACCAACAGACATGATCAAAATTATTTGTTCGCGAACTGTTGAACGAAGACCATAAAGGAGCTATTGAACTAGATGAACGAACTAGGTCTTTTATCTGAAATGAACGAAAATAAGCGCTCACTCAATTGAACGATTAAGCACAAGTCTAAGAAACAGCGACTTCAACTCCGAACTGGAATCATGTTCACAAAGCACAGCCCTCCTGAGTACGAGCTCTTCCACCTAACTTAAGTTGGGGATAGGACAAAATTCACAGAACGAGTAAATGTGCAATAAAATAGTATCACTTTTTATTTTCAAGTCTAGATAATTTTATCTAAGGTTTATCTAAGAAGATTCAAGTTCAAATGTTGTCAACGGGTGGGATAGTTTTCTTGTAAGTTCAAAAACCCCAAAGAAATAGCAAAACTCTTTCCAGACACCACGAAGAAATTTTAGATTTAAATCAAATTCACACATGTTTGAATTATATTCTTACGGAATCAACATTGAATTTCCCTACATCGAAACCAATACAAGTTATACTTATTCATTCCTTCTAACCTTTCATCTTCCCCCAATTCAAATGAACGTCAGTGTACTTTTAGTCATCGTCAATGTTCGTTCGTTCGTTGTACATATTTTGTGTTCAGTTAAGTTGAAGCACCATGTACATGTATATAAATACATATAAACGTATATAAAAATTTTTGTAGGTTATGTGTATATAACAGAGTTTCAAAATGAGGCGTACATACTCATTTCATATCGTTTGCTCGTCATATCAGGGCTGTAGAAACTAAGTGTATTCGATTCAGAAAATTTAAAGAATTCATTCATGCTCAATTACCTTTATAATTGGAATTCATACCAAAACAGATAAAAGGGCGAATGATTTATTTGACCAAAAACCAAGTAGTAATAATTTAAAGTAGCTCAAATTGGAAACACAAATTCGAGCAACAACCAATTTGTAGTTGAACAACATAAAATAGTTCAAAATCGTAGCACTGGTTTTTCTGGGATTGAGGAATTTTCAAGAGCATTAGGAAAAAGTTGCTTTCTATGGAAAAAGAGAAGATCAGACGCTTAAAAAATTTCAAAAAGGAAAAATAGTAACACTGAATGTATTAAATTTGAAGAGTTTCGGGTGACCTGGAAATACACTTTGGTTTTTAATGGAAAAATACTCCATGTTCTTACCGTGCTATAAAGATAACTCTACTGTCTTTGTAGTAATGACTAACTGGGTGACGTCTCATATAAAATGTCGGATAGCTCTAGCCCCCCGAGCCTAAATTTTAAACATACAGGTGTCTATTATTACAGATGATATGTCTTTAGGTCCAGATAAGTCATAGGAAATTATTGACGACATGTATATACAATTCCTCTATGGTAACAATGGCTGGGTTTGTTTAGAAAAAATCTTGGGAATATGCCTTGCGGTCGACAGCAGTGGGACATGTCAGCACGTGATCGTTGAGGATGGACTTCAGTCTAAAACATTACTTATTTATGAATTTAATTTTCTTTCCAATGATTTCATTTTTCAAAGGTCTGACTTGTGAATATTATTGTATTCTTTAGAGTGGTTCGAAATTCAGCAAACTGTATGGGTTAAGTTTAAAAACAGCAGTCGAATTTCTATGGGATTATAAAAATTCCAAATTACTAAAACACAAGCGATTGCAATCTGCAGAAACATTGACCAATTATGCTTTACACATAGATTCTGAAGTCCGTTGTGATAAATCTCTCTCTCTCTTAAAAAATCTTTTATTTTTAGAAAGTTTGCATAGTTATGCGACCGAAATTTAAGGGTTTCGTGACCAACCTTTGCGTCACGCATCAGCTGATTGTGTTTGCAAAAAAAGAACCTATGATAGCAGTTATGCTACCGGTTATAGGAATGTCTATATTACCTTGTTTGTAAAATAATGGTTAGTTGCGTTCGCATAACTAAAACCTAAGTTGTGCAACGTAACGTAGCAATTAAAGGCTGGGTTAGCTAACCTTACCCGTCCCCTAACGTTGCGTAGAGAATTAAAGAGAAAATCCCGTAATTGTCGTACGGTTACAGATGCATAACTAAAGGCCGGGTTAGCCTAAAAACGTAACCGTAGCGTAGACTCTATATAATATTCAGTAAGCAAAAATAGTACAGAACATTTTTATTTATGTTTTGTTTTTTTCCAACGCATAGTATTTTATTTCACGCTAAAACGTAGAAAGAACCTGTTGAAAATAGGTTCTCTCTACGTTTTAGCGTGACATAAAATACCATGCGTTGGAAAAAAACAAAACATAAATAAAAATGTTCTTTACTATTTTTGCTTACTGAATATTGTATAGAGTCTACGCTACGGTTACGTTTTATGGCTAACCCGGCCTTAAAGCTTAACTCCTGAAGCCGTCTACAAAATATCATAATTGCTTTCTTAGTGTTCTCAAAAAATTACTTGCAAACCAACCTTTTCTGCTTTTTCTAACTAAAATTTATTTGAGATTTTTTTTGGTTTCGAACCACTCTAGTCTAGAGTAGAAAAAAACCGAACAGAGCTTCTACAAAATAATGATTAAATGACTGTTGTTCTGTGGAATTGTTCGTTCGTTTGACTCACCGACTGTCACACTCACACATTGGTGAGTACGACAAAAAGAGAACTCTTTGGTTTGGAATGTTACAATAATAAAAGTAGCAACCAAGCAAAAGCAAGTAAAACAGCTCTGTTATAGCAATAAATGTGTAACGTCAACTTAAATGCAAAAGGTCCTAACTACCCAAAAAATAACTAAATCGAGTTTTAGAAAAAGGGAAATAAGTTTCCTGACAATATTTTAAATTACTAACAAGGAAGTTTCCCTGCTGTCACCCTCAGATCTTCATGAAATTTGGATATGTTATTTAAAACGAAAATTTATTCGACACCAAAAAAATAATCTAAGTTTTTGAGTCAATCCCCTCTACAAAGTGTGAATACATAAATTACCTATAGACCTACCCAGCAAAAACTTCGCTTATCAAGTAATTAACTTAAGGGGTTAGCAAAAATATGAGTAACTAGTTACCTCCCAATTTCAATGTTAATTACTTTAACACGGTGATGTCAATGGAGGTAACCACATTTTGCCTTTTTTAGCTCAATGTAATGCTAATGGTAATTAGTAGTATTCAAAGCCATTACCAGGTAAGCGAGGCAGGAAGGGGTACCCATTACCAAGTTTTTGATGGGTAGCAACTGCACCTGATAACAATTAACATCGTTGCAAATGGGAGACCTGCAAGTCCTGCATTCGTCTCAAACAGTCAAATCGTCTCAAAAAAGTCAAATATTCAGGCAACGCAATTTTGGACATAGTAACATGGACAATTTAAATGATATTGCCACCGATTACAAGGTAAAATTTCCGACTCGAAAATTTTTGTGAAACTGGCAAAACCCCTATATAACGTTATTAACATATTCAGAGACGGCTTCAAACAATCCATGGGAGACGGTGCAGAATTTTCAACGAGTTTTCACGATATGGATAAGACTCTTATCCTTCCTTTGAACTCTGGTATATTTTAGGCAGAAATAGTTGCCACAAGCGGTGATAAGACAAACAGAGAAGTTAACTTTTATGTTGACAGCCAAACTGCTCTAAAACCTCTAAGAAGCTTTTGTATCAAGTCGAAAGCAGTTTTCGAATGCTGCGAGAACTTCTATAGAAGCGCGAAATACGATCAAATACACGTATATCCGGGATCAGGTTACCTGCCTCAGCAGAACACTCCCTGTGGAAGTATCGATAGAACAAAGACACACAACCCAACTTCGACGATGCTCTGAGGAGTTGATGGAATTAGAGTTTCCAGTGAAGATATTGAAGCACCAGCCCATACATGGGAATTGTGTTCCATTTTGGGGTTGATATAGGTAGTATAGACGGTCAAGAGGTCAGATGGTGTGAAGTATATTCTACAACGTTTCAATAACCCTTAACATTTTAATGCATCCTTCGCTACTTCTAAAATGTGTCTATTCCAACGGACATCACACTGTATTTTCATTTCCAGAACGTCAAGAGCTTCCGATTCATCAATATTCGTAGTACTAAGAGATATATTAGAAGCTTCCACACCCCAAATACGTTTGTGTTAGAATACAGCATTGAGTCTTCCGTGCATTGAAATTGACCCTTCCGTTGAGAATTGTGTCATTGAAATTGACACAATTCTCAAGACCCCATAAACATATACTCGATAGGTCAAGGTTTAGAGAGTTGTCCATATGCTGTCTCATGAGTCTAACTTCGGACTGCCCGGACTATTATCAAAAGAATAAGAGAGATAGATATTGCTGTCATTCGCAAAAGAATAAATATCGTTCACAGTAAGGTTCAGTAAGTCGTTGATAAAAACTAAATAAAAATTATGGAGAAAAAAACAGAACCCTGTGGTACCCCTGCGCTTACTATGAAGTTCCTAGAGGAGAAACCATCTACAACAACACGAAAAGAACTTTCACTTATGGTGTTTTCTTTTCTAAAAAAAATGTTTGCCTTTTTAGGGCATACATTTTTAAAATGTTTAACACACCTTAAAAAAATCTATAAAAATTTGCATTTTATTTGACTGGAATAGAACACAACATACAGAAATACTCTGCCCTGTATTTTTTAACAGCTGTTTTGAGAAAACAACACAGAAAAAGTCAGCTGTTGTATAAGGCAATTTCAACCCCGTGATTTTTTACGGGGTAAAAAGTGCAACTTTTTTGCACTTTATAGGGCAGACATTTTTAGAAAAGAACACGATATTCTTTATAAGGGTTGACATTTTTTAGAAAAGAACACAAAAACACAATTTTCGGGGCGAAATGCAAAAAAAAGGCACATTTTTTACCAGAAAAGAAAACACCATTAGAAAGCTTGAGATAAAACGAGCAAAATTAACAGCAAATCCAAATGCTTTTATCTTCATGTGCATGGTGTTAAACTCGATCATGCGACTTGGAAATATCCAGAGCAATAACTTTACTTGCACCAATGCAGTGCATGGATCTACTCTACTGTTCAGAGAGAAATGCCATCAGATCACCTGTAGAACGGCTCTTACGAAAACCATACTGACGATCGCTTAACAGACGATTTAACTACAAATAGTTCACAAAATGAAAGTTTACCATACTCTCCATAGCCTTTGAGAGTGTGGAGCATATGGCGATTGGACGATAGTTGTCGGTATTCGGGGCTACAACATTTTTTGGGATTGGTTGGATATTGGCCACTTTCCAGCAAGAGGGAAATATACCCGCGTGATATGAAAAGATTTCGCAATGGAGTAGCCAGCGCCGTAGAACACTTCTTCAAGACAAGTGTTTACGTTGAGCTTGACGAGAATCTTTTTGACCGCTAGTGTCCTGAAGAATATGTGGGTCATAGAACATGATAGCCCAAATAGTACATGCAGTAGTTGGTTGCTCAAGGGTACCGAAAAGCTGTTAGCGAACATTTCTGCCATAAGATTGGCCTTATCTACTGGGTCAGTAACAATATCATCCTTTAACAGAGTTAGGATGGAAGAGCTCGTATTACTCTTGACCCGCTTGACAAACGACCAAAAACTTTTGCCACCCTTTAGGATAGCAAGGACCTAAGCACATAGGCGTTGTTTATACAAAACCTTTTTTACGCCTTATCCCGATTTGTTTTTGTTTGCTTACGTAACAGTAGTCTCATTATTATTCAGTCACCATTTCCCAAAGGCTTCTTCTCTGGACCTGATTGCTTCCCTGCAGTTTGCATTAAACCAACATTTTCTATTTGGTTAAGGGCAAGTAGATTTACAATATGATGTTTAAAACCATTACCGCCGAGGAATTGTCATCTTTATTGAGGAAACATATCTTCCAGTTAAAGTCCTTATAGGAATTGCTTAACTTCTCCCAACGGGCTTTGTCATACAAACAAATTAAGCGTTTGGCGACTGAACCCAGAATCTCACGAAGATCCGAGTAAGAAAACGATTCACGGTTACATGGTCCGAATTTTTAAGAGTAGCAAGCAACTGTACTTTGTACTTATCAGGATGCGAAGTCAAAAAGAGGCCAAGAGTATTACCCTCTTGCCCTTTTCCAAGCGGAATGTGTGTTGCTACTTTTTTCAACAATTGGTCCAAATGGTTTTGAGCGGCAAAGAATTTAGCATATTGATCCTCCGGCTTCGTTTGATTCGAGTCCTAGATCATACTCGAGACAGAGCCCGAATGGGTGTCAAACTCATTGTAGTATAGAACCCTTCCAGCACTTCAACTCCGGTAGACAATTTCGATGTATTCTAAGTCTTAGACACAAAGAGATAAATTTTGCTTTGGCCAGAACCTGCCTGCACATAATGGGTCATGTCTTCGAGAGCTTGGAAACGGTATCGAATATCGACCTAAGACAACTATTACCAAGGAGTTATTTCTGTTTTTCTATGGACATTTCAATCTATCTTAGGAGTCTTTGACTTCGCCACCTCTTACCTAACCTAAGTTACCTAGACTAAATAATTTGGTAATTTATGCTAAAAACACTTAGTCTATTTTAATGATAACCCGAGTAAAAATAAACATATATAACAATATATAATTTGATACAAACATAATATATCATATATAATTATATATCCCGTAGGATATTTTCTAAATTTTTTAAATGCAATCATACGCAGTTATATATAATTTAATCATGATTCGGATTAAAAGGTGTACGGTTGATATAATTATATAAAATTATATGAGGGTCAATACAAAATTTCTTTTTCTGTATAATTTAACATAAAATTATATATAGCTTATGCTTTTCCATATAAACCTATATATGTTTACAAGTAACCAAAAATTTTCTAAGTTTTTTATGCAAAGTATAAGAAACTTTTTAAAATGTTCCTAAACATTTCTTGTTAGGGTTATGTATATCACCTGTCTGGTTCGAAGCGTACCCAAACATTTTTTTGTTTTAGAAAATTAAATGTTTGGTGAATGTATCGTTGACCTGTGGTGTATCTCAACCCAAACCAAAAAACACCAGGATTTTATATGTTTTTATGCAATTAGATCTAATTAGATCCACCAATATATGGCAATGTCTGGTCAAAACTCGGATGAAATCAGATTATATTTTATACAAGTTGATCTTTTTTAATGCAAAAACATCCACCATTATTCGGATCAAATTGCGTATAAATATATATTGTGTTACATATCATTATATATTGCATCATATACAAATTTTTACTCGGGAACAGATCCAGAAAATAATGATCAAATTCGGGATCTGATCAGATACACTATATATAAACTATATCTAATTACATGAGAGCAGATCCGACGATATATAAGCATACTAGAGTGCAGTTACGCCTTTTTAAATTTTAAATGACGATATAAATGTTTCTCTGTACGTATGTGTATAGATAGCAAAAACTGACTCGTTAGATATGCATGTATATGTGAGTAGTGTATATCTGTGTGTGTGTGTGTACGTTTTATATTGTATATGCTTGTTATAAATGTTTGCTTGAATGTTACAGAGTGGTTTGGTGTATGTATTTGTATACATATAAACACACACACAGAGAAACATATAATTTTTTTTACATTTATACAGTGATGTATGGATGTGTATTATACCTATCTGTGTGTTTGTTTGTGTATGTATGTATGAGGTGGTAGATTGTGATATTTTCACTTCATGCAGCTCAACATACAACACAGCTTTACACTAAAAACCAACAACGAAACGAAAATAACAAAAAATTTAAAAAACCTTTAGTTTTTTTTACAGACTGTAATGAGAACAAAAAAAAAAAAAGTTTCAAATGAAAATTTCGAATTAATGAACGACGAACGAACAACATATGAAACGACATCGACGACTAGCAGGCGAATGAATTTTATGAAATGAAACGAAATAGTGATGAACTCAACTTAAATTCAACTCAACTGGTTTAATATACAACTTTTGTTTAGTTGTTGCTGTTGTCGTCGTTATTATTATTATTTTTGCTGTAGTTTCTCGTTGTTGTTGAAAACCGCTGCTGATATTACTGATGGCGATGATGATGATGATGTGTTATTACAGAAATGCTAAAGTATGAAGACCTTAATTTGATTCCTGTTGTTTTGTTTTTATTCTGAATTCAAAATGTTAACGCATTATTTCGAGTTTATAAGAAAACTTTTAGCCAGAAGATACAAATTTTCCATTCAATTTCGAGTTTATAATAAAACTTTTAGCCAGAAGATACAAATTTTCCATTCAAAAAATCAAAATTCTTTAAAAATAATATTTTTTTGTATCCATTGAAATTTTATTAAAAATTAATACATTTCTTTTACATTCTGAATTCAATTTTAAGACGGGTAAAACTAGATTAAATTTGGTCTCATATACTAATATCTAGTCATATCTGCTCATACATATCTAATTTAAAATAATTGTATATGATCTGATCTTTTCGATCCCGAATTTAGACACTATTATCTGAATATGTTATTGATCAGATCGATCATATCCCGAAAATAGCGACCAAACTTGAGATTTGAACGAGTTTAATAAAAAACAATTTAATATTATATCAGACCAGATCTTATCGATTTTTGCTTGAGGCATAATTCGTGTTTAAATTTTTGTCCACAGTTACAAATTTTTCCCACAAAAATTTAAAGGTGCTATTTCAGAAAACTGAAAACCCTGTTCTCGACAACATATCCGAATTTCATGGACATTTTTTATACAAAAAATCTGAGAATTTGTCTAAAGGAAATAGAAATGAATACTCTCGACCTCTTCCTCACATCGCATCCTGACAAATACGATGTTGAGTTACTTGTCCCTCTCGGACAATCTCATTTCTACATCCCTTTTTCGGAAATTCAGTGCTTCTGAACCAGCACCGAAGCGCTCTATTTTTGTCTATAATAAGGCCCGTTGGGCAAAGCTGAACAATTCTTTCAACATTTTTACTGGAAACTGTGTTTTCTTGATGATAATGTTGACGCTGCAGGCGAAATGATGATAAATACAATAATGCTTGGAATAAAATTATTTATTCTATCTAAGCAAATTTCGACTTAACCAAACCATAAATGCTGGTTTAATCAGACTTGCAGAAATGCAGTCAGATCCACGTATCCTCGTTCAGCAATTGACGTTATGACAAAAATCCAGTTACTAAAGCGTTACGCAAACAGGCGAGAAACGAATGAGCCAGGGTACTCAGACGCGAAAAGCTTCTGTACGAACAGCGTTTGCGTGCTAAGGGCTGTGCTGCTCCGCGGGGCAGTAAGACCTTTTGGTCATTTGTTAAAAGGGTAAAGAATAATACTAGTTCATCCATTCAAACCCTTATAAAAAATTACCAAATATTCACAGACTCGGTTGATAAAGCCAACCTTTTTTGCTGAAATGTTTGCAAGAAACTTATTCTTGCCGAAAAAATGGGGCAGATCGGATAGGATCTAGGGGTCGCTCATCGGGGTCAAAGTTGGGCGTAGAGGGGAAAAAATCCACAAAAAGGTCCAAAACTCCCCTGGTTTTGCTCCTAGAGGGGTCAAATGTGAGACCGGCCCCCATTATTTTTTTCCCCTGAATACTTTTGCCAACCATACCTAAGCCCTATCTCCAATCCCTAAGGGGGGTCCCATACAAAGGTTCAATTTTAAAAAAATCTTGCTCCTACCGCTCTAGCTGTCCTAGAAGTCACCCTAGAGGAATCAAATGTATGACCGACCCCCAATATTTTTTCAACCCCAACATTTTCTTAGAACATACCTACCCCCTATCTTCAATCCTTAGGGTGGTCCCCATGCATTTTTTTTAATGTTTTCTTAAATTGTCATATTAAATCAGCTCCTACCGGTCCACTATGCTTCGACCCATGGACAAAAGTCAAAAAAAATAAATTTGTCCCAAATTGTGTTTAAATACAGATTTTTTAAAAGATAATAAGGTATCTCAAATAAATATTAACAAAAATATTTTTTCTGATTGCTTTTGCCACCACGAGAGGGCGCTAAACTCAGAGAATTTTATGCAAAAACTACTTAACAGGAAAATGTTTTTTAGCTGTTTCACAAAAATAATTCTCAAAAATCCATTTTTTTATAAAATGGTTCGAAATTTTGTTTTAAAGTACTTTGATATATTTGTAGTGAAGTTAAAATATAGAATTTTGTATATATTTACAAAAAAATATTTTTTATTGCGCAGAAAAACAAGTTTTTTTTGTTGAAAATCCAAAAATAACTAAAGTTTGATGGAGTGTAAAAAAAAAAATATAAAAAAATAGATATTTTTTTTTTTCTTTTTTTTGTAAGTTTAAACTCTTATCTAACAGCGAATTCAAAAATTAGCGCCTATTTTTTACCACAAATTAGAAAAAAATGCGTTTTTTTAAATGCCTAAATTCAAGATTTTTAGTCAAAATTCAGGCATTTAGGAGTGTTTAATATCATTGTGCAACACGATTTTATGTTTTGAAAGGATAAAAAAGCAAAATAAATGTATATTAATAGTAGATCGAAACCCCCGCAGAATTTTGAAAATTTAGCTCGAGTTTTTTTTATGGCCCACTGAAATTTTTAATTATTTTTCAAAGGATTTCAGAATAAGTAAAAAAAAAATATTAAATTTAATTTTGAGCGTAATGAGTTAATAGTTGTGCAACGAAATTTGATGACGGTTCTTTTCTTAGAACATATTAACCCTCTATCTCCCATTTTTAGGGGTCACTTTAGTCCCTTTTTCAAATATCGTCGTAGAACATCACTTACACTTGCTCTTAAAGGGTTAACATGTTCTAAAAATTTTTTCTGCATAAAATTTCGTTGTTAGTTGTAAAAGACCAAAAATTCGTGAGATATTAAGCAGAATGCTTAAAAAAGTAAAATTTTTAATTATCATATATTGTTAAATTGTGATTCACCAAAGTCGTGTGAAATAATTCGACAAAATCTAACAAATGTACTTCTGAGCTTAATACTGTTAATAGATATCTTCGGTAAAATTTTATGTTTCTTTTTTCTTAAAATATATTAACCCTCTATCTCCCATTGTCAGGGGTCATTTCAGTCCCTTTTTAAAATATTCTTATAAAATACACTTAAACGTGCGTTTAAAGTGTTAAAACGTTCTACAAACATTTAATAGATATCTTTAATCATTCCAAACCCATTTAAAAAAAAGTAAAGACTTCAATGTGCCATAAAACGAACTCGAGCTAAATTTTCAAAACAATTCGTTTTTGGTTTTCAAATGGTATACCTTAATTTTTTGTTTTGTCCAATTTAAGATACACTCTGTGACCTCAAATTTGTTGCACAGTGTATTCTACTGAAGCTTTAAGTTATGTTAAATAAATCTTAAATTATAAGTTATATTCAAGAAACATTAAAAAAGTAATTTAGTATTACGATTTAACCTTTAAACGCTCGTTTTATTACATTTTATAAAAATATTTGAAATAAGGACTAAAATGATCCCTTTAAATGGGAGATGGAGGTTTAATATGTTCAAACAAAAGAACCGCCATTAAATTTCACTGAAGACATCTTAAGACATTTTTTATCTCAGTAGTATTTTTAGTACATTTTTTCGACCTATTTCAGTCTACTTTGGTAAAAGCTATTTAACAATATACGATATTTTACAATTTTACTTTTTAAAGCATTTTGATTATATCGCACGATGTTTTGGTATTTGACAACCCCTAGTGAAATTTGATGCTTAACATTTTTGTAGAACATTTTAACCATTAAAACGCACATTTTAGTGTTATTCTATGAGGATATATTAAAAAAAGAACAAAAATGACCCCTAAAAATGGGAGATAGGGGGTTAATGTATTCTAAAAATAGAACCGCAATCAAATTTTACTATAGACATGTATAAACATTATGTAACTCAGAAGTTGATTTAATACATCTCTTTGACCTTTTTCAGACCACTTTAAAAATAAAAATAACTTATTTTTCAAAAAATTATGTTTTTATATTTTCCGTACTACTAATCTGATTTTGCCCAAATTTAGCATTAATATATATCTAAGGAATAATAATTTGCTTACAAAGTTTTTTTACGATCGGACAGTTTTCGTAGGTGTTATAGCGTTTTAAAGAAAAAGGATATATGGCAGGACCTTGAGTCCTTGCTCCGATTTAAGTGAAAATTTATACACACATTGCGAGTTGAATGTGTATCAGCACGACCAGTTTTTGTAATTTTTTGTGCATTATTGAAGCTAAAATTACATTTTTCAGTTTCAGGACACATGGGAGGTAGGCGTGTCCTTGCACCGATTTTTCCAAAAATTCATATTTTTCTTAACTAATATATTTTATGTTAGTGTACCAAATCTCAAAAATATCTGACAACTCCTTCTAATTTTGTCCCTTCGTTACATGGGAACGAAGCACTGTGCGGTCCAATGGTGCCTCCTAGAGGGGTAATTATCAAGACCAACCCCCATTAATTTTTAGCCCCCAACACTTCTTCTGAACATACCAATTCCATATCTCCAATTCCTAAGGGGTCTCCCACACAAAACGACATTTTTGTAAATCTTGCTCCCACCGCTCTAACTATCGCAGGGGTGACCCTAGAGAAGTTAAATGTGTGACCGACCCCCAATATTTTTTCAGCCCCAACATTTTCCCCAAACAAACCTATCCTCTATTTTTAAGCCTTAAGGGTGTCCCCACACAATTTTTTTTTTTAATTTTTTTTATAAAATTTGCGCCTACCGCTCCCACTGTGCTTTTTAGGGACGGGAAATGCAGACTGACCCCAATTAATTTTTGCCCCCTACATTTTTTCTGAACATACCTACGCCGTATTTACACTTTGTAGGGGTGCTCCCCTGGGGAAAACTAAATTAGTAATGTATGTAGAGAAGTCAAATGACCTGCACATATATTTTTTTAGCCAAAACATTTTCTTCAAAAATACCTACCCTCTATCTTCAAGGTGTTACCCCACAATTTTTTTATTTATTTTATCGAGAAATCCGAGGTCTTTAATTTGTAATTTAATAATAACTTTTGTTAAGCGTAAAAAAATATTTTTTTTAACTTGAAAATAATAAAAAATTGAACCTTTGTATGGGACCCCTCTTAGGGATTGGAGATAGGGCTTAGGTATGTTTGGCAAAAGTGTTCAGGGGGAAAAAATAATGGGGGCCGGTCTCACATTTGACCCCTCTAGGAGCAAAACCAGGGGAGTTTTGGGGCTTTTTGTGGATTTTTTCCCCTCTACGCCCAACTTTGACCCCGATGAGCGACCCCTAGATCCTATCCGACCTCCCCCATTTTTTGGCTCATACACTTTTTTTACCAACCTCACAAAATGAGCGGTTCTAGCGCTTCCAAATGTTGCTGCTTAAAATCTCACACAACACTATCCCACCCTTAACATCCATGCATCTTCTATGCATCTGTCCTTACGGTAGCCAAACTGCCAATCGCACATTTCGACGTTCATGTAGTCGCTGTAACATGATCCTCTCCGGCACTTTTCCAAGCGTGGGAAGAAGACTGATACCCCGGTAAGACCTGGGATTATTCCTCACTCTATCTGGCGACAGAGCACCACAACATGTGCAATTTTCCACTTGCCCTCACGCAAACATTTAGAGTAGAGAGCAACCAAGTATCCAAGAACGGCCTTCCAGATGTTTTTACACATCTCTCCGTCCATTCCGTCCATACCCGAGGACCTTCCACTCCTGACCAACGACACACTGCTTTCGACCTTACTTCGACCCAAGATCCTCGGACTGAAGTCAATGCGGCATAGAGTACGTGTAAAAACTCGGCTCCTATTGTACAATGTATCGCACAACGCATTACAGAGAATATTCGTTTCTCGGTCAAACTGGCAATATATGGACTTAACTCCCCAAAAGGTCTTCCCAGTCAGCTATAATTTAAAAAAATTAAAATTAAGGGGCAGATTTTATTTAGTTCGGATTTGGAATAATTGGTTTACTAGTAAAACGTAAAACGAATATTTTTTTTTTTGGAATGAAATCCCTTTCAAAAATCAAAGCGGAATTGAATTGCATAATAGTGGTTTTAGGGTAGCTTGTTTTCCCATACATATATCATAAGCGCAAGACATCTCTAATTGGGTGTTTCGGCACAAAACATGGTGAATATAAATATTCACCACTTGTTTCGGCCAGTGCAATTCTGAATTTTCTATTCGAAAATAAAAACAAATCATTCCTAGTGTGTGTTTATTAGAAGAAGAAGACATTTCATTTTTATATTTAAACAAAATATAGTTGTTTTTACATGTTTATTTATTTTTTTTTCTTGAGTGGTAACAATTCGAAGCGTTTTTCCCAAAAAAAAGTGTTTTTGATCTCAATGAAAAAATGGTATTAAAATTAATGGATTCTTCAAAGCTCTGGATTGTTATGAGTTTTTGCTGTTGTTGCTGCTACTGTGGTGTATTTATTTCTTTCATTATTTCGCATAGTATATGATTTCTACAATTTGAATGAAAATAATTGTGTTTTTTTCGAATTTAACTTCATGTTATGCTTTTCTTTTCGGTTTTGGCTCAACTCAACGAGGCTAATTAAGCAAAAGCATAATTTTCATATTTATTGTATGGAAAAAAGATTAAAACTAAAAAAAAAAAAACAGCAGCAGCAGCAACTTGTACTAGCAATAATAGCCAAAACAGCAACATAAACAACTAAGCAACAATTTAAATTCATTTGAGAACATGTTAAACAGAATAAAACGACAGACAGCAACAAACAACAAAGAAATAAAACCGCACCAGAAATTCAAGGTGATCGAATTTTTTAATTTTTTTTTTTAAGAAAGAGCACTAAAATAATTGCAATAAATAGAGAACGAATCAAATGTATTGAATGAAACAGATAGAGAGAGAGGAAAAGAGTAATAATTGTTTACAATCAATGTTGAAAATAACAATCATTCATCTATTTAACAGTAAACATGTTTTCGTCGTTCATGTTTTTTTTTTTCGTTTTTCGTATGAAAATCTTACGAGAGCAGGAACCTAAAAATACTTTGTTCTTTTTATTATCGTTTCTAAAAGCGGAAATGATATTAACATTGAGAGATCCTCTATGAAAAATCGTTCTCACAGTGTGTTATAAACATTAAACTAAAAATCACTTAATACATTGAGTATTGAAAATACTAAATATTCTTGTTCTTCTTCTTCCTCAATTATGATCTTTTGTTTTGTTTGCCAAAAAGTAAAAAAACAAAACAAAATTAAAGTGTTTTGAGCATCATCATGAACATCACTCTCATTTTGTTTATTATCAGGGTCGTTGAATTTTTTTTGTTGTAGTTTTGTTTTTTGCGGACATTCCGCTGTATAATAATGAAATGGAAGAATATTCCCTAGAATCCAATTGCACAGGTGTATTGTAAAATATATATTGGGATTTTACGTCACGACAATCAGTCTTAAAAGGCTATGAGACGGCAATGACGATGTTTATGATGATGAAGATGATAATGATGTTTTTGTTGTTTTTGCTGTTATTGCTGATGATAAAGATGACGGAGACAGTGATTGTGGCTAGTTAGTTGGTGTAGTAAGTACAACAATATGCCTTATTGTTTTGATGTGTTGCCTCTTTGGTGTTGAATTCCCACATAGTACGTTGTTGTTGTGTTTTTTTTTTTGAAATATCAAATTCTTATCAATGCAATCATTATGGATGACTAATGAATGGAATGAGTGATATTACTGTTTCAAAACATTAATCTTGTTGGAATTATATTTAGTATAGTAACACACTTTCGGTTACAAGACAAGAAGAATGAGGTAAAGGATTAAAAAGTTAAAAATGCGTTACATAGATCAAAAAAAACTAACAAGAAGAGTCTCCCTGGTGTCACCCTCCGATCTTTATGAAATTTGGATATGTTGTTCAGAACGAAAATTAATTCGAAACGTATTTTTTTAATGGGCCAACTCATTTTTAGGGATGTCGATTTGTATGGGGGAAGTTGACTTTTTCAGTTTTTTACGATTTACGCCTATTTTATTAAAATTAGTAAAGGCATCACTGTTGCCAAGTTGGAGGTTTTCCCGCTAAATCTAGCGCTTTTTATTTGGATTTAGTGGGACAAATTTAGAGGTTTTTTCAATCGAAAACGCCAAGTTTGTCTAATTTTAGCGCTTTTTTTGAAATTTAGCGGGAGAATTTTGTATTTTCCCGCTAAAATTTTTTCTACCGTTTCTTGCGCATTTTTAATGAAAAGTAAATTTTCGTAGAAAAAATAATTTGGAGGTTTTTTTTTAAATTTTTCTTTTTTGTCAATCAAAAATGCCAAGTTTTTCGGTTTTCAGCGCTTTTTTTGTATTTTAGCGGGAAATTTTTAAATTTTCCCCGCTAAATTAATTTTTGGCGGTTTCTAGCGCTTTTTTCGTGAAATTTAGAGGTTTTTGGTTAAAAATAGTTGGCAACAGTGATTAAAAATCATTTGCTCTACCACTGTTGCCAAGTTGGAGGTTTTCCCGCTAAATCTAGCGCTTTTTGTTTGGATTTAGCGGGGGAAAATTGGTTTTAGCAGGAACGGTGCTTTAGCGGGAAAATCTAGCGCTTTTTGTTTGGATTTAGTTGGAAAAATTTAGAGGTTTTTTTCCAATTTTTCTTTTTTTTGTCAATTGAAAACGCCAAGTTTGTCGAATTTTAGCGCTTTTTTTTTGTAACTTAGCGGGAGAATTTTATATTTTCCCGCTAAATTTTTTTTTGCGGTTTCTTGCGCGTTTTTAGTGAAAAGTAAATTTTCGTAGAAAAATAATTTGGAGGTTTTTTTTTAATTTTTTCTTTTTTGTCAATCAAAAATGCCAAGTTTTTCGGTTTTTAGCGCTTTTTTTCGTAATTTAGCGGGAGAATTTTAAATTTTCCCCGCTAAATTTATTTTTGGCGGTTTCTAGCGCTTTTTTAGTGAAATTTAGAGGTTTTTGGTTAAAAATAGTTGGCAACAGTGCAAGGCATATTTGGTATCAGTGATGCTAACAGCCAAAAAATTAATATTTTTTTACTTATTAACAAAAATGTCCTAAAATATTGGTATTTTACTCAATATGACGAAAAGTTGCGCCTGTTTGGACACGTTATTTGCACACGAAGACCTTTCATTTGATGTGTAACAAGACTAGGTTTCTTTGAATAATATAGAAGATAAACGCAAAAAAACTGAAAAATTACCGTTTCCTCCCACCTCATTTCGCCCCATAATTTGATTTTTGTTTGCTCTACAAAATAAAACCAATTCCATAAAGATCGGATAGTGACACTAGGGAGACTTCCCTTGTAAGGTTGGTTACCGAACCAAATAACGGTTAGGGTAACTTGTCAGATCGAAAATGGTGGGCTTGTCAGATCGAAAATGATAAAAATCTTGATATTTAGCAAAATTTTTCTTGACATCCCGAGTAAAAATAAACATATATAACAATATATAACTTGATGCAAACATAATAAATCATATATGATTATACATCGCGTGAGATATTTTCAAAATTTTTTAAATGCAGTCATATGAAGTTATAAATAATTGATATAATATAATTATATAAAATATAATTATATGAAATTATATGAGGGTCAATACAAAATTTGTTTTTCCGTATAATTTAATATAAAATTATATATATCCTATTCTGTTCCATATATAACACTATATGTTTCCATTTAACCAACAATTTTCTATGTTTTTAAGGCAAAGTATAAGAAACTTTTTAAAATGTTCCTAAACATTTCCTTGTTAGGGTTATGTATATCACCTATCTGGTTCGAAGCGTACCCGAACATTTTTTTGTTTAAGAAAATTATATGTTTGGTGAATGTATCGTTGGCCTGTGGTGTAACTCAACCCAAACCAAAAAACACCAGGATTTTACATGTTTTTATGCAATTAGATCTAATTAGATCCACTAATATATGGCAATGTCTGGTCAAAACTCGGATGAAATCAAATCATATTTTATACAAGTTGATCTTTTTTAATGCAAAAACATCCACCATTATTCGGATCAAATTGCGTATAAATATATATTGTGTTACATATCATTATATATTGTATCATATAAAAATTTTTACTCGGGATCTACAAAAAATCTTATTTTTTCTCAAGTATTTTTAACGAACCGCAAAAAAAAGTAAGGTAAAATTTAGGATTTTTTTTTTAAATTTAAATATTTAAAATTCCTGCAAATAAAATACATACAACAAAAAATTCGTGGAATCAAAAATCTGCAATTTAAAAACAAAAAATCTTAAATCCCAGCAGAAATAAATCGAGATTTTGGCGACACAGCATCTGTTTGTAGCATACCGTAGCGCATCCAAAGAGCGCTCTTAGGGATGCAGTAAAAGGAAGGGGAAAAAATTTTAATTTTTTTTTAAGATTTTTTATATAAAACTTATAATGTGTAATTATTTTTTGATAAAATTTCACACTTGCTTTCCTTTTTAATATTTTTAACACTTTTTGAATAAAAAAACATGAGTTTTAGACAAAGTCACATGATTTGACTGCATCATTATTGCGCATTAATCAGCGCTGCAAAGAGCGCTTCAATCATAGCATCTTTGACCGCTGTTCCCAAAAAAAATCCCATAAAAAATGTGAAAATGAAAATTTCCGATATTTTTTTGATGTTCACTTCCGATTTTTTTTTTTTCATTTTGTTTCACATAAATAAAGTTTTGTAAAGTAAAACGAATGAATTTTTTTGTTATATTTTTTTAAATTTTAGTTATTTGATTTCAACTTTGAATTTACAGCATCTTTATTCTGCTTAAATCAGCTCTACAAAGATACATGAATTCACTGCATCTTTAATCTGCCTAAATCAGCGCTAAAAAGATACATGAATTTACAGCATCTTTATTCTGCTTAAATCAGCGCTCTAAAGACACGTGATTTCAGTGCATCTAAAGAGCGCTGTTTCTGTGTATCCAACTAGCGCTCTAAAGTGGGACATCGCCTTAGGGAATCATGCATGAATTCAGCGCAATTGGATGCGCTCCTTTACTCAAGTTCCCCTTCCAAAAGCTGCTGAACGTTCAGCAAAATTTCTGCTGGGATGTACCAAGAAAATGTTGTATCCGTTTTAAATGAACTTTTTTACTTCAAAAACTTAATTAAAAAAGTTACCAAACAAATTTTGTCCGGGACTTGAAAATTAAAATTTTTCCTATTCAGAATTTGCAAAAATGTTTCATAATTTCAGAAAATTTCAAATCCGTCTACAATTTTATACCAAAATTGTTAGTAAAGACTTCTTTTTTGATAATTTAATTTGATTTTTGTTATTTTCAAAAATTACTAAAAATAAAAAAAATTTTAGCTCGAAAAAAAATTTAACTTTTTTGTTTGTTTTTAGTACAATAAAAAAAATTAAATTAATTAAAAAAATATTTGAATTCGGTTTCGGACGAAATGTTGGGCAAATATTTGGCTCGCTTGGGCACTAAAAAAATAATCTAAACTTTTGTGCATTCTACAAAAGAAATTGCTTCAAAAGTTTATTTCGTAAAATGGTGCATGAATTTCTCTCGGTGCAGGCAGATTAAATAACAATTGTGCTAATCATACTATGATTGATCATTGAATCATAATATATTTATAGCATGACGCCTCAGTAGGCTAGTTGGTAGCGTGCTAGCCTATGAGTCTGGGGGTCGTGGGTTCGATTCCCACCAGAAGCCTTGGTCTGTTTCGCTACAACGAGAAGGTCATGTCACCCGTCCCGGTTAGGTTAATTTAGTATATGATTTTCAATTATATGTTAAAAATTCAATAAATAAATATTAATAGCAATCATAATAAGTTTAGAGCAATCAGTTTGTGGCCGTAATTGTAATTTTACCCCCGCCCCTTTTGTGGTCGTGAATTAAAAAAAAAAACATAAAAATTATTAGAAAATGGTATAACTAAAGTTCAAAAAGCATAATAACTAATTTAGTAAACATTTATCGCGTTGGGGAATGTATCCCCCAGCACCCCCACAGAGCCCCTCCCCAAAAACGCCTCTGAAATTTGTTTTATATGTACTTTAACATGTTGGAGGGTATCAAAGATTCGGCACAGCCGAATTTAACACTCTCACTTGTTCACATTTGTTTTTTTATTTTTTTTTTATTTTTTAATGACATTATTAGTGATGGCACTTTCACAGGCTCTGTTAACTCCAGATTGGAACTCCAGAGTAAAACATGTTTGACTCTGAAGTGGATTGAAAAAAGATGGTTAAATTCAAAAATATTAAAGTGCAAAAGGGAAAGGTATAAAATGTTCCACAGATTAGAGTACCCCAACATTGTGAATACGGCTTAAAAATACATATGTAAACCTATATTTGGTTACAAAATAATTTAAAAATCATAATTTTTGAAAAATATAAATAAAAACAAGTAAAAAAGTTAAATTCGGCCTTGCCGAATGTAGTGATACCCTCCATAATTTCAAAAAGATTATTGCAAAAAACTTTTTTTAAAAGGAAATAACTTTTGAAAAAAAAAAAATTGAAAAAAAAAATTTCCGCGAAAAAAAATTTTGGTAATAAAAAAATCCGCGATTTTTTTTTTGTCAAAAAATATGTTCGTACTTGTTTAAATACCATTTGGTGTTCAATTATGTTCACATATGTCAACCAGAAGCCGAATTAAAGCATTTTGTATTATTAGGTTATGTTGAATGTACTGAGGGGGCCCCTATAGGCTAGTTGGTAGCGTGCTAGCCTATGAAACAGGAGGTCGTGGGTTCGATCCCCACCAAAACCCTTGGTCGATTTCGCTACAACGAGACGACGGTCATTGTTACCAGTTCTCGATTAGGTTAAAATTATTTAAAATGAGTTGTAAATAAAAATTGGAAAAATAAATAAAAACTGATCATTGGATCAAATTATATTACTGAAATTTTTGAGGTGTGCTTACATTTTCGTTCATAACTTTAAAACCGCTCAACCGATATCGCTCAAATGCAATACCAAACTTCTCGGGAGAACTTCCAATAAATATGTTAAGTTTCAGTCATGTCTGTGCAATATTTTGTCCGTGATAGCATTTTCCACAGACAGACAGGCAGACAGACGGACATCGCTAGAATGTCTTAAAATCGATCGGGCATCATGAATATATATACTTTATGGGGTCCCAGACCGATATTTCGATGAGTTACAAACGGAATGACAAATTTATATATACCCTCTATCACTAAGTGGAGGGTATAAAAATAAAGCGCTTTAGAAATCTATTTCGGTGCGGAAACTTTTTCACCGAATCAACCTAAAACAAGTAAAAATGTTAAATTCGGCCTTGCCGAATGTAGTGATACCCTCCACAATTTTAAAAAAATTATTGCAAAAAACTTTTTTTAAAAGGAAAATACTTTTGAAAAAAAAAAAAAAAATGTTGACAAAAAAAAAATTTCGCGAAAAAAAAATTGGTAAAAAAAAAATCCGCGATTTTTTTTTTTTTAAATATGTTCGTACTTGTTTAAATACCATTTGGTGTTCAATTATGTTTACATATGTCAACCAGAAGCCGAATTAAAGCATTTTGTATTTTTAGGTTATGTTGAACGTAATAAAATTTTTGAGGTGTCCTTACATTTTTGTTCATAGCTTTTGAACCGCTGAACCGATATCGCTGAAATGCAATACCAAACTTCTCGGGAGAACTTCCAATATTTATGTTAAGTTTCAGTCATCTCCGTGTAATACTTTGGCCGTGATCACCATTTCCACAGACAGACGGACATCGCTAGAATGTCTTAAAATCGATCGGGGATCATGAATATATATACTTTATGGGGTCGCAGACCGATATTTCGATGAGTTATAAACGGAATGACAAACTTATATATACCCTCTATCACTAAGTGGAGGGTATAAAAACCGTTTTTTTATTATCAGAACAAAATTCCCCACATGGTACTGGAGTGGTATTTTGCACTCAAAAAAAGTTATATCCCTAATGTACCTATATATTTTCAATTATCTGACCGATACTTCGATGAGTTACAAACGGAATGACAAATTAATGTATATTTGCAAGTGGAGGGTATACAAATATAAATTTTTTATACTTGATGTTTTTAAACACTAAGGCTGGATTACTCAATGATCTGTTATAAAATAACTCTCCGTTAAATTTAAATTTTTCATACACATTTTGATATAAGGCTCCGTTAAATCGTCAGTTAGCAGCTAACTTTGCATTGTGTAACCCACCCTAAATTGGAATTTTTCGATTTTTTCTCAAGTTTTTCTCAAAAACAGTACGCGCTAAAGGAATTTCGAGTAGTTACTAGGATTACAAAATTTGTTTGGTTCAATCCAGGGATTGCGATTTGCATTAAATTTGCCGACTTGTGTAATTTATACCTTTCAAAAGTTATAACTTCCTGCTAAAAATCAAAATATGTATATAAAAACTCACTTTAAAAATTACGCAAGTAAAGAAGCATCATTAAAAACCCGTCACTGTGGTCATTGTAAAGTGCATGTGCATTTATGTTATCATTGCAACAACTTAATAACAACTATGCTAAATTACGAATGCGTACAGATGTTTTAACTCTTAACAACCGACAACAACAAAAAAAAAAATATAAACAAATCTTTACTAAAATAAGCAACAGTTTACAGATTCTCTAAAAGCATTTGAACTGAACTACCACATCGCTTTAAGCACCTCTCCGCAACATTTTTACGTTTTTTTTTTTTTGGCAAAATGCATGCCTAACTTAAGTTAATACATTCAAATATTACAACATGCATACATACGTGTGTAATACACTGTGTATGTGCTTAAAAAACATATTCGTACGAGCTAGATTGGGGAGATTTAAATAAGAGCATAAAATATAGAAAATACAACATATTTAGGAAGGAACACACACACATTTCACCATAATACACCCTCACACATTACACATGAGATTCCACCAAGCAGCAACAACAACAACAACAGGAACCAGCACTTACACATCAGCATCAATAGAAAAATTATATCCTTGTTACTTACTACACATTTATCGATACATGTGCACTGATAACAAAGTAATATTGTGTGGTAGATGTCTCTCGAAAACCAAACAAACCAAAAACATTTTCTCAATAGTTTTAAACTTTTTCGCGATTCTCAGTACACAATTTGCTAAGGCGCATTCATAAAGTGCCATGCAAAAGAAATTCATCTCAAACCCCTTTTTTCAGCAATAAACGCAATCAGCACCACCAACACTAGCAACCAGCCTCGTCAACTATCAACATTAAGAACAACCATAAAAGCATCATCAACATTGTAAAACGGACATTCAGCTGGATGACTGGCAAACAGGCTGTTCTGTTTTGTTTCCAAAATAGCGACCGACGACCCTCTATCACTTTAATGCCAAAAATTGCAAGTTCAGTTGTTAACGAATGCCCATTGCCGGCACAACCACAGATGATGATGATGATGTTGGTGATAAGAACTTTT
This sequence comes from Pegoplata infirma, assembly GCA_963921195.1. NCBI lineage: Eukaryota > Metazoa > Arthropoda > Insecta > Diptera > Anthomyiidae > Pegoplata > Pegoplata infirma. Next base: position 5,596,168 of record OY992536.1, on the reverse strand, counting down.
TAAAAGTACTCAAGTGATCATAATGCACAACTACAGATCATCAACATCATCATCAAAGGGTTTTAAGAATTCGGCAACATTCAAAATATTTATGTGCTACATACTTTGTTTACCAAAACAAATTCTACTGCTCTTCTCGGCTAATATCTAGCCAACCAATTTAGTTTTTAGATATGAAATTGTTTTGTATATTTATGGAATTCACAATTAAAGCGATACTAAATGCTAATCTATTTTAAGAATTGCTTCCTAGTACATAGTTTTTTTATTAATTTGGAAAGAGTTTAAAATTCTTCTGGTTCTTAATTTTTGTTCGAGTTTAAAATATATTCAATTAAGGGTCAAAAACACAAAGGAATTAAGAACATGTAAAAAGTTAAATTCGGCCTTGCCGAATGTATTGATACCCTCCACAATTTCAAAAAAATTATTGCAAAAAAAGAAAATTACTTTTGAAAAAAAAATTTCCGCGAAAAAAAATTTGGTGAAAAAAAACCCGCTATTTTTTTTTTGTCAAAAAATATGTTCGTACTTGTTTAAATACCATTTTGTGTTCAATTATGTTCACATATGTCAACCAGCAGACGAATTAAAGCATTTTGTATTTTTAGGTTATGTTGAATGTACCAACATCTCCGTGCAATATTTTGGCCGTGATCACCATTTCCACAGACAGACAGACAGGCGGACATCGCTAGAATGTCTTAGAATCGATCACTGATCAATAATATATATACTTTATGGGGTTCAAGAGCGATATTTCGATATTACAAACGGAATGACAAACTTATATATACCCTCTATCACTAGAGTGGAGGGTATAAAAACATAAGTAAGGTTGAGCTTTAACCGAAGGGAATAACTAGAGATTACGTAAACCTCGGGATTACTGGAAACGTAAGGATATCACGAATATTAGGTAACTTTTCGACAAGTCTTTACAATATTCGAAAAAAATAAAAAAAAAATCGGGCACAAAAGGGTTAAAAATCTAAATATTTTGTAATCATTTGATTACAAAACTCGCAAAACTTGGAGCAGATGGCATAGGTACAACCAAAATGCTTTTACCACCACTCCAGCATTACAAACTAAAACGACAGTAAGGGAACTGTCGTCAAGGTCAAGGATGCTAAACCTCTATATAAAGGTGTAGCATCCTTGGTCAAGGCAAATCGAAATAGGAGGGAACTTGGGACAAGTCGTGTAAGCAGAATTTTGTGGCCATGCTATGATTTAGGAATGACAAAATCCTTACTTTCACTCACTAGAATAGAATGTCGTTTGTTGACAGGTTTAATAACGGGGCACTGTCTTGTCGGGAAACCTTCCTAAAAACATGAATCTTATTACGATGGAGAAGACCATTGAATACATCCTGTGTCACTGCCCGGCTTTGGCACACACTCGAATATCAATCATTGGGAGTTCATAATTTGAGACTTTGGGGGAAATTACGAGTATAGACCTGAAAAGTTTAAAGCAATTCGCAATTGAGGTCAATGTATTTAGTTTACATCGATAAGCGGAAAATTTTTTGTAGTATCGCCACAGACTAAGGAGTGAGATCATAAAAATGTTAACACACATAAAGTTAAATAAAAAACAGACTACTGAATTTTAAGACTTCAAACCAAATTTTTATTAAATAAAATTTAATACAAAATCATAACAAAAAAACCGCATGGAACTCTAACCACTACGAACAAAGTTATCCACTTTTTCCGGAAACCCTCCCATTAAGGCTTTTATGGTAGTTTCTGTCACCTTTTTAGAGCAGGTGGTCCATCTACGTTTGAAATCTTGCATGTCCTGGGAGACCTTTTTTGTGCCCTTTAATTCTTTTTTAACAAGAGCCCAATATCTCTCCACTGGCCTGAGCTCCGGGCAGTTTGGTGGATTTGCCTCTCTTGGTACAAAAACCACATTATTATCATTATACCACTCCAGCGCTTTCTTGCTGTAGTGACAAGATGCTAAATCGGGCCAAAAGTAAGTGGATACATTGTGCTGACTCAAGAACGGAAGAAGTCTCTTCTGCAAACACTCCTTGATATAAATTTCGCTGTTTATAGAGCCAGATGTCACAAATGACTGGCTTCTTTGGCCGCAGCTACATATGGCTTGCCATACTAGGAATTTTTTGGGGAATTTCGTTTGCTTTTTTGACCGAAATTTTTCCGCAACATTTCCTCGAACATCGGAAACATAAAATTCTTGACCAAGGAGCTGCGCAAAATCAGCCAGGACATAAGTTTCGTCGTCCATTACACAACAGTTGTATTTTTTTATAAAATTTGATTTCAATTTTCTAGCTCTGGTTTTGGCCTCCAAATTTTTAAAAGCGTTTCTATCGGGAACTTTTTGAACTTTGTAGGACTTTAGTCCCGCCTTACGTTTCACTTTACGTACAAAAAAGTCTGAGCATTGGGCTAACCGAGCTGTTTTTCTGCCAGATGTGTTAGGAGCTCTCTTAAGGATGCTTTTAACTTTATATGCCTTACCAATGTTACGATAACCAGTCGTTGTTCCTGTTCCCGGCTTCCTTTCAATTGTTAGGTGTTCCAGATACCTTTTTACCACTTTTGAAACTGTTTGGCGGCATACATTAGTTTCTTTGGCAATTTTTTTGTATGTCCATGTTTGGTTTTGTTGAAAATATTTAATTATTTTTGAACGCACTTTTCTTTCATCGTCCATTGTGTAAAAAATTGCAAATTAAAACTCATGATGTAAATTAATTTATTAACTGACATATTTTTAAAATGTAAACTGCCGAAAAAAAAAAAAATTTGGAAGCTTTACACCAAAGTTGTAGGCAAAAATGTGTGTTAACATTTTTATGATCTCACTCCTTAATACAGACTCGACATAAGTGACAGGTGTCAAAAAAGTATTCTTGAACCATATGGTTAATTTTTTCAAATTATTCTACGAATTAGGTTAGAAAGAGAAAACTGATATAACGCACCAAAGGAAAAATGGATGCCAGATCGGTTTTTGTTGTTTCACTCACTCCTAAGTCGTAGAAAGTGTTTCCATGTTAGCGTAAAACGGACTAAAAACCGCTGTGTTTCTTCCTAAAATCGCTTAGTTTTTCCCCATTTTTTCTTATAAAACTCTACTGTCGAGTCTGTATTTAGTCTGTGGTATCGCTATGGACCAATTTGTCTATGCACAGTGCCGATCTGGCACCGCCAGCCTAACTTTCCGCTATGATCATGTAAAAAAACTTGATGGTAATGGAACGCCACTTAATACACTTTATTATAATTGTTCTTTTAGTCACAAATCTGAATACTGGCCTCATTGAGATTAGTTCCGCAGTCTTGGGTGAGCGCATAGATTTCCGCCTGGAAATATCTACAAAACAGAGAAAAATAATAGATAAGCTGGATAAAGTCTGTTATACAACTGCTTCAGTAATTACGACTACTAACAATTTCTGCAAAATAAACAGAACTTTTGTTGCCTCAAATGAATTTCTGTTAAAATTTCCAAAAAAAATTGTTTATGTAACTGAAACATTCCATTGAAAACAACATTGATTTATTGAAAACAAGAACTGATTTAGAGTTTTTGGTGATAAGGCTGCTATCTTAGCACCCAAATGTGCTGTTTTTGGAGCCACATGTATTCAAATATTTTCTAATCCTGCACCTAGAAAAGTTTTACAGTAACTATTTACAGTTATTCAAAAAGTTTTTGGTTAAAGTTGTTAAATAAAATATTGAAAGATTTATACAGTTATTAAAACAATGAACTACAAAATTTACGGAAAAATATTTTCATCAGTTAAATTATTTGTGACTGATTATACCGTATAATTTTACAAAAGTACGGTTTTTGTAGTTTGTTATTCAAAAAAAAATATTTTTACTCCACAAAATAAAAAATTGTAAACAGTTAAAATAACTGAAATATCATTTGTTTTTACGGAATATCTAGTAATTTATTAACGTTTAAAAATAATGAAAAAGTATGTTGTTTTAAATGAAATATAAGTAGTCCGTTTTTTAAAAGCAAAAACGATTGTTTTAAACGTTTTTTCAGTTGAATTTACTTACAAAATATTTTGAGTGTGAGACACACAGTGGGCATTCAGGATTAACTCCTAGTGCGGCAACAGAATTTCTTCTGTTCGGATGTGAAAATTATACTGCCTAAGATCAGACGACAGGGTCTCGTTAGCAAGAGGGCACCTTTTTGGACTGTGGGCTTGGCTGACATTTGAAATAAATTGACCATATTTTCAGAGATAAACAACTTGAACGAATTCAATTTGGAATTGTTGTCAAAACCTCCAACACAGCAACCCTTTCCTGCTTTATAACATAAAAAAAACTGCTTTTCTAAAAGACGGTTTAGTTGAAAAAATATTATCTCCGCAACATAATGCTTTTAGAGGGCTTTCCGACATCTTGTAGACGGACGGTAAAATTGTAAAAATTAAAGTTTTTATGACCGAAAAACTATCCATCTCCCTGAAATTTAATTTGTTTCCAGTTTGAACTACATTTTTTTTTATAAATTAAGATCTTTTATCTGTGAATTACCTTAATTGTATTTTATTTAGCTTTTTTTTTTAGCAAGCATTAATTTAAAATATTTTCTAGCCATTCTCAAAATGAGTTAGCATAAATAAGTTCAAAAAATGTTTCAAGGCAAAATTTACTTAAGGCTGCGTCATACGGCCAACCAAACCAACCAGCAATCTACAATGTATAAGTACAATAGTCAACGTCGTTCGTTGTCGTTGTGCTATTCTGTGCTGTGCTGTTCAGTGTTGAGCGGTGCGGTGCTGTCAATGTATAAAATAGCACAGCATACACAGAAAACAACCGGAGTAGTCGCCTTCAACTAAAAACAGTACCAACAAACAACCAGCAATAATACCAACTTGTGTCGATGATTGCTGTTGTTGTTGGTGCCGATTTTATTTTGGCCAAGTAGTTTTAGTTGTTGCTCGTTTGCCTGCTTGGCTTTCTTGCTTGCTTTAGACACATTCATACATCTTGTCTTTATAGTTACTTCATCATTAGACTTTTAAAGATATGAACACAAAATTTTTCGTTTCATACTAAAAGGCAAAACAGCAAAACGAATGAAAAATTAAAAAAACTGAAACAAAAATTCACATTTAACTCATATAAGCAGTATGATCCATAGATACGAGGGTCGAATGATAAGTAAAACTAGTTGAGAAATTATCAGGGTCGGATGGCATTTCAGCACTGATGTTGTACCAGTGATCATGATTTCATGATTCTCCTCATGTTGCACTTAAAGGTTAGGTTGGCGGTGTCCGATTGACACCACACACAGACCTCTTGGTCCATAGCGATATCACAAAACTTTTCCCGCTAGCGGTGCAAATTAAACATGTTCAAATTCAATGGGAATATTTTTAATATCCGCTATATCCTCCAAAGTACCGTAACTTATCTGACCGGTAATGGATCGGTGACTTCTTGCTGCCGCTGCGCAAAAGTATGTGTTCTATCGTTTCATCCACTCCTGGTGAAGCGCATCTTTTACAACTAGCGTCTGAAATAAGTCCAATATTCTTGGCATGAAGCCAATAAAATCATTATCCCAGTCAAACCACGATATTTCCTTCTTCTAAGTGATAGTAGATATTTAGTTTCCCATTGGTCACAAAGTTCTGCTAATTGAGCATGTTGTTAGTTTTCTCCACTTCCAGTTTGCTTTTGCAAGATTGATGGAATTTTGTTTAAGTTTATAGTGTTAAAGCGGTGGCACCATGGTACCTATACAATCAGCTTCAACTTTCGCGATATCGTCTGCCTTTTCATTTCCCTATATTCCGTTGTGTCACGTGTACCAATAATAAATTAACCTGATTGTAAAGACACAACATCTGCAAGTTCTTGTAACATTGTAAAACTATTTTAGATTTAATATAACATCCTTGAAGTGCCTTTAAAGCGGCCTGACTATCCACGCAAAAATGTATGGTTGCTCCCTTGGTTTCCTTGATATATTCCACAGCATTAGTAATGACAACTAATTCAGCCTGAAATACTTTCGAGTCCAAAGATAGGTTAAAAGAAAAGTTCTGGTTTAGTTCCAAGTTCGTAAAACCCGCTCATACTCCATGCGTTTGTTTGGATCCGTCGTTAAAGATATTTACGGTGTCTGCAGGGGTATCCTGTGAGTTAGACCAATATTTTCGAGTCGGAAACCTTACTTCAAATTTCCGGTCGTAAAATAGTTTGGGCACTATGTAATCCGAATCCATACTATTCATATTGTCCATGTTACTCTGTCCATAATTGCGAAACTTAAACCAATTTGAGTCTTCGAGTCTGAGACAAGCCTTGTAAGCTTCACCTTTTGCAAAAACGTCAATTGGTATAAGTTGCAATAGGGCGTCAATAGATTTGGCCGATGCTGTTCTCTAAGCTCCTGTGATATTACGTCCCATAAGCCGTTGAAGTCTTTGAAACTGTTTTAGTATAAAATCCCTTTTAAGTGCCTTATACAAGGGGGTACTGCGTATTTCGATTCGAAAGAAACTGTTGGAATTCGAACACTATGAAGACTAATATCAGAGTAAATTTAATAAATGTCTCTGTAGTAACGAATGGAGTGCCGTTTCTATGGATTTACCACGCTGATAAGCATGATGCGAATCCAAAGGAAAGTTTGGCGCCGTATGTAAATCCAAAAATCTTTCTTCAGTTTTCAGTAAAATTGCGTCAAACTAATCGGTCTGTAATCCTAAGCATATTATATATTTTATATATATTATTTTATAAGTCTTAGGTAAGTATGTATGTATGTTATAATGGCCCCATCATGCGATCGTTAAGTAACACAATCTTAAATAGGCATTGGAAATTGTCAATAAGTGTGGCGTTATGCCATTAGCAACATTTTGCAACATTTCCGGTATAATGCCGTCTGGTCCATTCGATTTGGAAGGTTTAAATGAACTTAATGCCTATTTTACACTATCGGTGGTTAAAATATGTTCAGGAATTTCCAAAATGTCTTCTATATTTTCATTCTGCGGTATCGAAAAGCGTGTTCTCAAAAGAACATCGAGAGTTTCCTCTGCGCTATCAGTCCAGTTATCATCGTCTGGCATTAACATAATTGGTGGAACACTTCTTTTCGACAGAATTTCCCTTTGTCCAGCGGCTTACGCAGTATGCTCTATACTACTACACACTTTTTCCCAGCTGGTTTTCTTAGATTTTCTTATTAATTTCTTCTTTAACTCCGTTCTATAAAGCGCCCATTTATTATCAGTATTATTACGCCTAGCGAATTTAAAACTTTCCTGAACCGTATTACATACTTCTGACAGTTCCTTTGACCACCAAGGGGGTTGGGGTCTTTTGCGCATGTATTATCGAATAAGATTTTTCGAAAGAGTTCCGTACGATTTTTGTAACACTATCATTTACGATTTCTACTTCCCCATGACTTGAAATACATATGTATATTCGGCAGAGCTGTTAGTTCCTTGCTTTCCAATTCCCTAAATTTTTCCCAGTTGGTCTTTTCAGGGTTTCTAAACAGATTTGTTTGATCTAAACAAAATTGCACAGCCCAAAAAATGTTTAACCTATAGACCAGAGTATACTTGTTTAAGGGTTAGAGTTGCACTAAATTCTAATCTGATCTGAGAATTTGCTTATCACATCAGGATTTCGAGATATATTAGCTTAAAGTTGCAATTTAAAATTTAAAAAGCAATTTAAAAGAATTTTTTTTTTAAATTATGAATTCAAGACTTATAAGTTTGCCGTAAAATAGTGGCGTAATGTAGCGAAAAATCTATCGAATTTGCATTCATAGCGAAAATACCATGAATATTCGCTAAAACCGAATTTTTAAACTTCATGTGAAGATATCTCTGAGATGGAACAAGATATTACAAAGGTCATTTAAAAGGTAGTTGAGTGGAACTTTCAAACATTTAAGGTTTTATAAAAAAAGGTGGATTCGAGCAGTTATAACGTCTCGAATATAGCGAAAAACAGGGGTTTTCAACTTTAAGCTAAGATATCTCAAAAACCTGATGTGATGGAGAATTTCTGAGTACAGATTCGGATTCAGCGCAACTCAAACTTAGTCCCGGGGTTTCGACTTTTTTTTCAAATTTTGTTGGTCTGTGTTATTTTGGATTTTAAAGGCTAAATATTTGTGGTCTGAGCAAAAAGCCCTATTAAAAATTTAACGCACAGCCACGTTTATATCAGGTTTACCTGCAAAGAGTGTTAAATCAAAACGTTTTGACTATTATGTCCTATACAAGTTAATTCTTAACGCGATATTTACATCTGAATCTTTTATAAATTGAAGTAACTCTTTGTCTCTTATCGTTTATATCAGGAGAGTCTCATAAAGCATTGTGTGCATTTGAATCGCAACCTATTTTAACACTGATAGAAAAACGCTTCATATCACTAATGAATAGAATTCATTAACGTTGTTTTATTACAACAATGAAATATTTCATATGCCGAATGAAATTTCATACATATTGTGCAACATTTTCATTAATTTTGATTCATTAGTCTTCGTAGTTTCATTAAAAAATGTCATTAAGTTTTGTTTACAAAATTTGCTGTGTTTTGACACCTGTCGTGTCGCGTCTGTTTAGTCTGTTAGTTTACGCGCGCAAAAAACAGCTGATCAGAGCGTGATTTGTTTTAGAATTTTTATACGAAATTAAAAATGAAATGTTGTTGATTAATTATAAGTATTTATTAAACTCGCGTTGTTTTTAATAATTTTTCGTGGTTTTACTTACGTATTAAAAGTAAATGTTATAGTAAAATTTTGTGTGAGAAAACTGAGTGAAATCTATAGATAAAATAAAAAATATGTGAAAGTGTTTTTTTTAACTTGGTTATTTTGTGATTTTTTCAGACTTTTTTTTATGAAATTGGAAAAAAGTGAAATATTAATTTTATATTTACTAAATTTGTGCTGTTTTATATTAGTTCGTGGTTTTAATTATGTATTACAATTAAAGGTTGGAGTAAAATTTTGTGCGAGAAAACTAAGTGAAACCCATTTTTTATTATTTTTAATTCTATAAAAAGATCTTTACAAGTTTATACATACATTTCATTTTAAAAATAATAGTAACATTTATTCAAAAATAAAAAGTAGGATTTATTCAATGAAAGTATTTCATAAGAATTAAATACTTTTTTCATTAAAGTAATGAAAAATTTTCATAAAATACAATTTATATTTTGTATGAACAATTTTCATTAATTTAATGAAACTTGTTCTTGCAATTACATTTAATGATACCTATTTCATCAAATCAATGAAACCCTGCATAGGTTCCTTTTTAACGTCATTTTTCATAACATAAATGTAGATTTTCATTATTGTCATGTACAAATTTCTATCAGTGAATGTACTCACGCTTTTTCCAACGTATAAGTATTTGTAGCAGGTAAGATTTATTGTTCCCTTCCTCTGCACTTAAAAAAAATACATAACCCTATAGGCCCTTCAATTTCTCGAACAATAAGCGAAACGTACAAAAATTGTAAATGAAAATCTATATCAACCCTAATGAGAGCCAATGGGTTCGGACCAAATGCAGTCGGGTATATGAACTAAAATTAAAAAAAAAAAATAGAGCTAAATCATTATCAATTTTTTTATAGTGGAAGGTGGCCAATATCCATACAAACCCTTAACATTTTTCAAATCCCAATACAAAATCGACCATGGTGGTACTACGGTACTATTAAAAGAGAAAAAGTACTTAATTAAGAACTAAAGTACTGAATTTTGCATCCCAGAAGGTAGATGATACTTGTCGAATTTGTTATTGATTGAGATTTTAACACAGCATATCATACGGTCCTCGTACACGATATACCATAGACAGAGTTTTGAAAGAATTTCAATGTGAATGAATTCTTTTTAAATTAAATGTTAAATCAAAAAAAGTATAAAAATTGCCGTAATTTTTTTTTAATACAAAAATTTGAAGTGAACAAAAGATTTATCAAAAAAGGACCAAACATTTTTACAATTTTTCTTTTAAGTTTTGGGTATAAAAAGTTCGTTAAAAATACAAACTGGATTTTTTTTTTTTTTAATTTCCGAAGTCAAACATATGATCTAAAAATATCTTTAGATTTTTTTTCTAATTTTTCTCGGAAATTTACTAATTATTTTATTAAGAATCAGCAAATTTATTGTCAAAAATTAGTTAACTAAATTTGACTTTAACAGAAAACTTTTGTTAAACGGTAATTTAAACAAAAATTTACTAAAAATTGTAAATTTACTTAAATAATTTTATTTTGTGTAATTTGATTGCTAATTGAATGAAACAAAGTTGAAATCAATTAAAATTTAATTATTTTTTCTTTTTTAAACAATTAGAATTATGTAAACCGGTATGTGATCCAAATCGATCGATTTCAATTTCGATCGATTTCATTAAAAATCAAAATTGAAAAAGTGAATAAAAAGCCAAAATAATTCGGAATCGTTTTCAAAAGGTTTAGCTGAATAAAACTAATGAATATATTAAATGTTGTCTCTTTTTAATTATAAATTTTTCAAACTAATCGAGACTTAAATATCAAAAACGATCGATTTGAAATCGCTCGTTTTCCATTACATGGGGGATAGTTAAGATGCAATTGTTGGAAATGAAGAATTCACATAAATTTATTTACATTAAAATTTACAGAAAAAAATGAATTAATTCTTTTCTATCTTTGGCTACAGTATACATCTATCCATCCCACCATATCTCTCGGTATAAAGTAGTCACTCGTCTTAGGACGGCTGGTTGTTGGTTTGAAAACAACGAAAAAATCAGAAAAACAAGTAAAAAAAAAACCGGCCTTGTTGATTATCTTAATACCCTTCACATCGTAAACAAGCTAACTTTTTTGAGTGGAAATTTTTTTTTTTATACCCTCCACTCTAGTGATAGAGGGTATATATAAGTTTGTCATTCCGTTTGTAACACCTCGAAATATTGGTCCAGGACCCCATAAAGTATATATATTCATGATCCTCGATCGATTTTAAGACGATCTAGCGATGTCCGTCCGTCCGTCCGTCCGTCCGTCCGTCTGTCCGTCTGTCTGTCTGTCTGTCTGTCTGTCTGTTGAAAACACGCTAACTTTTGAAAGACTTTACGGAGGCTCCTGAAGTTTGGCATATATGTTGGGCATTTATCTGGTCAGGTTGGTATTGCAATCCAGCAAAATCGGTCCAGTGGTTCAAAAGTTATAAGCAAATGAGTGAATTTCGGCAAGGGTTTTTTTGGAATTTACGAGATAAAACACACGGTAACTTTCGAACGGCAACTCTGAGGATGCTGAAGTGTGGCATATATATTTGTCGTTCTTCAGGTTCGATTCGTTTTAAATGTCAGCCAAATCGGTCCAGTGGTTCAAAAGTTATTAGCAAAACTGTAAATTTCAGATTCGCCTCACCTTAAATTCACGTGTTGAAAACCCATTAAACATGTTTTAAAAACATTGGTAAGTCACAAAAATATTTTACATTGCATTTTTGTCACTCAAAAATATTTTTAACACTAAAAGAAAAAAAAAAATAAACTCGAAAAAAATTTTACACTCAAAAAAAATTTTACACTCAAAAAAATTTTACACTCAAAAAAAAAAATTTAGTAAATTATTTTTTTTAAAAAATTAGTTAAAATAAAAAGTTTTTTTACACAAAATAAAATATTTCTAATCAAAAATTTTATTTTTTCACTCTAGAAAATTTACTATAACTTAAAAAGGGCATTGTGGAGGGTATTCATAGATTCGGCCAAGTCGAATTAAATTTTTCTACTTGTTTAATAATACATTTTTTTTAATAAAGACCAAATTTTCAAGACGTTCATAAAAATTTTATTGGATTAAAAAACTTTTTAATCTTTAAAATCTTGCGGGTAAAAAATATTTAAGATTTTTAGTAAAAAATATTACAAAATTTAGATAAAAAAAAAGTTGGAAGTAAAAATAATTTAGCAAAATGGTACTTTTGACCTTAAAAACTGATTTCGGTAATTTTCATTAACGCTCCCAGTATTGAAATCGCTAATTCGCCCTAAAATCAATTGGCCTAAATCAACATTTCGATTTGTTACCAACAGAATGAAAAACTTATGAGTTTAAGTACCCTACATCACAGAGTGGAGGGTATAAAAATACTAAAATATATCAATGTTTATGCGACGATATAAACGAACGAACATCAGCATACAGAAAATATAAAATACGAAATGAAAAAATAAAAAAAAAATCCCAACTGACAACATTCCACACACGTGTGCAAGTGTATGTGTGTGTTTTTTTAAATCCATATGAACAAAAAACCCCACTCTTTGGAAACAAGCACATAAATGAATCCAAATAATAAAACTAACAACACTACGAGTACTTTTAAACAAAAAATAAAACCCCGAATAGTTCCCCCCGACATCATACTTTCATACAATGAACGTTGAAAACACAACTCTGGGTTGCCACATGCTTAAATTTTTTATATGACAGGCACAGAGGCGTACTTAATTGACAATAACGAGAATGTATAAGATATTAAACAGGTAAAAGTTGTTCTGTTTTGCAGATAGCACAAGGAGAAAAATTAGGTTAACTTTAGTACCACTTAACAACAGGGTTTTAATTTGATTTTAAATTTTGAATGTTAACAAAAAAAATTGTCGATGCAATTAATTTAGTTTGTTAATGCAATTAAACATTTTATTTAAACCAAGCCTAAATTGAATTTTTGATTTTTTAAAAAACGATCACCTCATTTTTTCAATTTCATTAAAATTTTTATAATAACTAAGAAAATTTTAAATAAATAACAAAAAATATTTTCTAAGGTTTTGAAACCCACAAAATTCGACATAGTTGTCCTACACACCACCCATTGCACCAGACTTGTATTTTGGCCTCTGTTCTGTTTTTCACAACTTTTTAATTCACATGAAAATTTCCGAATCACATGAAATCAAGTTTAGTGTTTTGTTGATCACGTTTTCATTCGAAGTTGAAATCAAATAATTAAAATTTAAAAAATTATAAGGAAAAATGTGCATTCGTTTTACTTTCACCAAATTTAATTTTTGTGAAACAAAACGAAAAAAAATTCGTATGTAAAATCTAGTACACCAAAAAAATTCGGAAATTTTCATTTTCACATTTTTTATGCGAATTACTTTTTTTCAGGGTTGGCTACCGAAACGAATAACGGTATTGGTAACGGTATTGGTATTACATTTTTTTTATATCGGTAACGGTAAAGGTAACGGTATTTTCGATTATTTCGGTAACGGCAAACCGATACCGAAACATCGATACCGGTACGTACCGGTATTATGAATAAAATTTACCCAAAATGTTAAATAGTCACAAATTTGTTAAAACCACGTTAAAAATAAAAAAAATAAAAAAAAAATTTAGTGCATTTTTAGCATAGCTGTATGCTATGATTGAAATAACGAAATGAATAAATAACAATATTTTTTCAAAAATAATCAAATAACAGATTATTTAAATATTTGAAAATGAATAATATTTATTTTGATTTTATTTGAATAACGAAAAATCGAATAATTTTTTCTGATTTTTTTTATTCAAACAAACAAAATATAATTTTTCAAAATAATCAACAAAAATTTGTGATTTTTTTTGGTTATTCACAAAAATTCAAATAAATAACGTATTATTCAAACAACAAAAAATAAATATTCTTGAAAATTTTGTGTTTGAAAAAAAAACTATTTTATTTATTTTGTACAGTTTAACAAAAAATTATTCTTACAAAACAGTTTTGTTTTAATATCAGGTTCTTATAAATTGTAATTTATAAAAAGTCCATTTGAATTCAGAAAAGTTAAGTTGTGATTTAGGAAATTCCAAGTGCAGAGCTATAAACTTATGCAAATATTTACTTAACAAAACTTTTTTTTTAAAGAAAAGTATAAAAATCTGTAAAAATTGGCGACTTTCATAGGTTGGTTTAAGGAGTATACTCACTTTGTCATTGCGTGTGTAAGCATCGAAATATCTATCTAACAAACCATAAAATATATATTATTTATTAGTGATCGATTGTTACACATTCTGCAGATGTCCGTCCGTTCGTCTGTGGAAGACATGATACAATCCAAAATAAAAGAGCTAGACTGCGAAAATTTGGCAGAAATATATCTTATGGTCTGAGGCTGGTTAAGTACGGAAATGGGCCAAATCGGATCATATTTAAAAATTTGAAAAAAGGCAGAAGCAAATGAAATATTTCTATGGCAGAAGAACTTCAACGTCCTGCAGTTGAATCCAGGGGACTAGAAAATGAAATTTTATGATAAAATTTAGCGGTCATATAACCAAATTTAAAAACATGCGATTTGCGAAATGGAATGATATCTGATAATAATGATGAATACCGAAATGTTTATTTATTACATACACTCAAAATATTATGTCAGTAAATTCAACAGAAAATACGTTTGAAACTAATGAAACTTTATTTAAAAAAAAGACTACTTATACACTCAACCAAAAATCATTGTATTCCCAAAGAAAATCGTTGTAAATTCAACAGAAATCATTGTTGATTTTGACCCTACAAATATTTATGTTGATTTCAATAAAAATTGTTGTCAGTATTTGTAAAAGTTGATCAACTCGTTCTTTTGTAAATCAACTCGTATTTTTTGTAAACTCAACTCATATTTTTGTTGATATAAGAAATTTTATTAATAAAAAAAAGCTTGTTGTTATTTGTTAATATTCTTTTATTAAGTAAAAATCACAATATTTTTTAGAATTATCACCGGCTTTTTAAGCTGCACGAGATTTTCACACACACTTCGTTTATTTATGTTATGCACTCGTAAGCCATTCTCCAGTTGTCTAATGACACCAAATCAAAAGCCTTAAAAAAAAAACAAACAAAAATTATAATATAGTATGAATAAATAAAGTAACCAACGTATTTTATTACTTACCAAATATTTACAGATCAGAATCTGATCATCAGATCCTATTTTTATTTATTTTTATAATATTAAATATTTTTATAAGAAACAAACATATAAAATAATTTTATAAGAGACAAACAAATTTCACATTGCAATGCATTGCTACCAACTTGATAATACAAAAATGAACGAACAGGGTTGTTTTTTCTTTTTTGGTTTTATCTATTGAATTCTGTATAAACGTTGTAAAAAGTTGATTCAACTTTACTGATTATTCAACGTTATCAACATTAATTTTTGTTGAATACGGCAATATTCTGTAAAACTTGATCTACAATGGGTTTACTAATTTTTCTACTAAGATATTTCTATGAGTGTATAAATAACTGTAAAAATCCGTAAAAACTGACTGAAAAATTTTTTCTATAAAAACGGTTAAAATTACGGAAATGTACATTCATTTTTGATTTTTTATAAATAATTTTAAAAAACATCGAACCTGAGGAGAATCGAACTCATAATTTCGGCAAGTTTCAAACTAACTACATCTATCCTACTCTCCTAACTGTCTGAGAAATTTCATTTGAAATAACCACACAGAAAAAAATATGGGGAAAAACAATTTGAGTAATCACTTGTTTAAATTTAAAAAAAGTTTTGAGTAATTTTTTAATTGACGCAATTAAAAATTTACTCAAAAATTTAAAAACAAATTGAGTAAATAATTTAATAAGAATTTAATAGCTTTTTTAATTTTTTTTTGGAATTTTCTTAGTTTTTTTAATTCTCGTTTAGTTTATAGTTTTTTGTATATATACATGAAAGTTTGTAATCATATTTATAAAATTTTTTTATGTCTTTAAGACAAAAATATATTTGGTAAAGTTTGAAAAAACATGTTTTTTTTTCTTTGTAAAAAAATATGAAATTTTTTTAAACTTTGTTTTTTTTAGAGTAGAAACAGAATAAGCCCGGCACGACTTTTTCCATACGGTTTGGCAGATTAAACCGGTGACCGGCGCCGATGTGAAATAAAACTTGTTCTGTTTTTAAAAGGTGGTGCTTCTTGTTCTGTTCCTGCACTTAATAGTGTCAATTAAAAATTTACTCAAATTTTTTTGGCAAACATTTAATAAATTTTTATTAAAAATTTACTCAATACTATTAAATCGTTTACTGGTGGAAAATTGAGTAATTTTTTACTCAATAGTATTAAAAATTTACTCAAATTTTTTTTTTATTTCTTTCTGTGCAGACTTTACCCCCTATTACTACTTCAGTCCATCGTCCATTATGTTCCAATCCTATGCTTATACGCACCAATATTCCCGGTTGTAGGGTGTTCGAACCTTACTACTATAATGAGTGTAGGGTATTTGTGTACATAATGAGTGTAGGGTATTTGTGTATATAGACCAAAACCAACACTGTATAATACCAAAATGTACATGAGGATTTTCGATATCCTCCCACCTTACCGCCCTATCAGAAAGATTTAAAAACCATAAAAAAGGAACCGAAACCTTACCTCCACCTATTGGAGTGGTTATGCCGTGAAGGCTCCTATTCGGCAGTTTCCTGGAGCGCTTTCGTCCCTTGCCTTGGGGGACTCCTCAGCAGGTATTTCCCTGCACATTATCAACTCCGTGGAGTCAGTACAACATCAGTTTTACCTCAAAAGTAGTCAAAAATAAAAAAATATTATAAGCAAATATGCATTTAAATTTTAAAAATCGAATAATGCATTTTCTATTGCAAAAATGTTCAATTGTATAAAGAATGAAATTTTTTTCGATTAAAATAATTTTTGTGTAGTAGAAACATTTCACAGTTAATACTAAAGAATATTTTCTTAAAAATGTCACCAAAGCAAAAACCCTTAAAAATCTCAATGTTTTGCAAAATAAACCTTTACAATTAAGGGTATTGAGGTAATTATACATCCTTTCGCGACTTTTTATTGCTTAAGAAAAGTATCGAATTTTCCATAAGAAAATGTTTTAAGAACATTTTTTAATCAGTAAAAGTCAATTTGGGAAAAAATTAAAAATAATCTAATTAATGTTTTAGTAAAGAAAACCTTAAATAAGTAAAACAATAGTGGTTTGTAAGAATAATTGTGTGTTTTACTGTATAATAAAATTCAAAATAAATAAAAAAAAAATTATTTTTCAAACACAAAATTTTCAAGAATATTTCTTTTTTTTGTTTAAATAATACGTTATTCATTTGAATTTTTGTGAATAACCAAAAAAAAATCACAAATTTTTGTTGATTATTTTGAAAAATTCTATTTTGTTTGTTTGAATAAGCAATCAGAAAAAATTATTTGATTTTTTTGGAAAGAAATATTATTTCATTTTCATGAATTTGAATAAAATAAAATTTTATTTTATTCAAACCAAAATAAATAAAATAACAAAACATTTTATTTTTTGATAGCCAACTAAAATATCAAAGTATTTTATTTTTTTCCAAAAAATCCAAATAAAAAAAATCAATAATACAGCTATGATTTTTAGCACATAATTAAATAGTAGTATTTTATTATATTAATTACGTCAAAATTTAGTTAAAATTTCACGCAATATTGTAATTCAACAAATATTTTTTTGATTTTTACGTGTTTATGAAATGCCTCTGTGCAATCAACAGAAAAATCTGCTTTGTGAGCCATGAGAAAAATCTGCATTTTGAGCCATTCGGGAAATCTGCTGATTTTAGCTGACGCGGTTTACCAAAAAAATCTGTCAAGATGGCAGATAAATCTGCTGATTTAAGCAGTAAAATCAGTTGATTTCATATAAACAGCCGGAACATCGGAATTGTATTTTATTTAAGTAGAAAAGACTTATTAAAAAAAAAAAAACTGTTTCAAAGGAAGCGATAAACAACTAGTAAGAGTCATAAATTAACCAAAAAAACACAAACATTGACAAGGACATTTCCGGAAGGAAGGGGAAGAAGTGGAAAGCCGCAGTTTAGGGGAAAAATAGATCAAAAGAAATTAAAAACACAATAATTTTAAAAAAGAAAATTTTCGATTTTCTTTAAATGATATTTTTTTTGCTATATTGTTTTCTAGCAAATTTTTTTAAAAATTTTTTCCAAGAAAATTTTCTTAAAAACAGGACAACAAAATATTTCTCTAAAATTTAGTTAAAGTTATATTAAAGTTTCCATTTTAGCAGAAAAATCTGGAAAAAGTTTTCTAATTCAAACATAAAGATGTTTTACTGATTTTTTGACAGAGTTTTTCTTCTGAGTGTACGACTTGGACTCATTATGTATTTAACTCCAGAGAACCACCTCTCCACGCTTACCTGCGTGGATGCACCGCCATTAATACTAAAGATTTGGCACAATTCATGTTTGTCTCTTCTATCATCTCCGACTTAAGAGTGTTTACTCACTTTTCTCTTCGGCACTTTTTAGGTAAATTGGGAATTTGATCATTGGTTGTGCCGATTTCGACATATTCTTTGTCTAAATTTACTTAATTGGAATGTGATCATTGGTTGGACCGATTTCATCATTGTATTTATCCAAATAACAATACGATTTGCAATAAACTAAAATTTGCTGCTTTATTTTACGTACATTTAAAATATTTTATCTGCAAAAAATTTTAAATAAGTAATATTCAGACAACCGAAACAAAACCGTTATAATACCGGTAAAAATCCGAATAAAGGTAAAGGTTTTTTATCGGTAACGGTATTTACAATTTTTTATTTCGGTATTGGTAACGGTAACGGTAGTCAATATTAAAGGGTTTTTAATCGGTAACGGTATTGAAAGGGTAACGGTAGCCAACACTGCTTTTTTTGGAACAGCGGCCTTTATCATTAAAGTACTGCCTCAAGGAACTCGGATTAAATGATAAAGGAAGTGTATTAGATATGAGAGAACAATTAAGAAGTTATCTTGGTCCGGTGAGGTTCCACCTGACCTTCAGAGTTTGAGATCAAGTTACGATTTCACAATTGTAACAATTTCATTTTACGTTACAGCAAGTACCACAAACAAGTTTTATGAACTTCGTCTGCTATCAAGTACGAAAATCCCAGCAAAAACTTGGTAATGGGTACCCCTTCCTGCCTCGCTTACGTGGTAATGGCTTTGAATAGTACTAATTACCATTAGCATTCCATTGCGCTAAGAAAGGCAAAATGTGGTTACCTCCAATGACATCACCGTGTTAAAGTAATTAACAATGAAATTGGGAGGTAACTAGTTACTCATATTTTTGCTAACCCCTTAAGTTAATTACTTGGTAAGCGAAGTTTATGCTGGGA
Organism: Pegoplata infirma; assembly: GCA_963921195.1. NCBI lineage: Eukaryota > Metazoa > Arthropoda > Insecta > Diptera > Anthomyiidae > Pegoplata > Pegoplata infirma. The sequence continues at coordinate 5,576,893 of OY992536.1, read as the reverse complement.
TGGGGTGTAAAATATGAGAACAGCAAGAATCCAATGTGTTTCTTAAACACCATCGAGAAATTTGACTCTTACCAAAAAAGATTTTATATTTCATGCCTGAGCTGTTTAAGGGCGTAGCGTTCGTTATCTTGGGGCCGAAAAATTATACAGAAATAGAAATCCTATGATGATTACAGCCGATTTAGAACAATATTTTTTGCCTACACGTTTTTTTTTTTCATTATTTCGAAGATGACATCTGGAACGAAAGATTTTTAGATTACGTAACTTCACTAAAAACTTTGATGCGCTGGTCTTATTTACCTACTGGTGAACAGTTATTACTTAGGTAGGATTTTCGGCATCTGTCGACTGGAATATAAGATATATATAATGAGAAATGAATACAAAAACTTCGAAAGATTTCACAAGCATTGAAAAACTGGAGGCTTTCCAGAGTGATGCTTCGAGTACAGACTGTCGTAGCAGCTGTTCCTATAAATTATGTATGATATCTCTGAGGTGAAGATATCCCCCTCTCAATCCTCAGGCTGCGTTGGCATTATGAGAAAATATATTGTAAAACAATTGTTGCAGACGTAGTGCCGGAAATACTCAAAGAGATCCTTCGGCAAGGGAAGGTAAAGCAGGTCTCTAAATTAACATACATTGATTACAATTGGGTAAACTATTAAACATCGAAAATGCGACTGAACTGCTACCTTTATACTCTTGATTAAAATTGTTCTGCTGTTCAAAAATCCGGTATTATAGCTTTTCCATACCAATAGGTTTTTGAGAAAATTGAGGTCAAAGTCTAAAAAAACTTATTTTTCGGTTTTTTGTTACTCATGGCGGATGAACCCAATGTGATGGCGACTTCAAAATAGGTCGAGGGTAAATCTTTAACATTACTTTATAAGTTACAGAGCTCGATTTTTTTTTTGTATTTAAAATTTCTCAAAAACCTGATGTAATAGAAAAGTTTGGAGACTGGATTTGTGACCAGGAGAATACTTGTAAGGATGTGTATAAGGTAACGTTCCATTCGTATAAAGCAATGGTTCCCAACCTTTTTTGCATAATGCCCCACTTTTAAGTTAAAAAAACAACAATGTCCCCCCTACACTCAAGAAAAATTTGTAAATTTTTCAAATTTGCCTAAAAATTCAAAATTTTCTTGCGGTTAAGCAAACTTTTTTGTTAAAATCATCGTTTAAACAAAGTTATCAGATAAAGTTTTTAACAATCAACTAAATAATTTAACTAAAAAAACATTTTTTTAGTTTTTTTTGATAAAAAAATAAAAAATAAAAATTAGCTCGTTGCCCCCCTGAAGCATTCAAATTGCCCCCCAGTGGGGCGAGAATCAAAGGTTGGGAACCATTGGTATAAAGGTTCTTTTCATATGATTTAGGGGCATGTCACAGACCCAATTCCGTTCGGATTTGAAAAAGGTGGTTTACTTGTTAAACGCAAAGCGAATATTTTTTTCGGAATGAAACCACTTTTATGTAATTCAGTTCCACTTTGATTTTCGAAAGTGATTTCATTCCGACAAAAATATTATTCGTTTTGCGTTTTACGAGTAAACCACATTTTCCAAATCCGAACAGAATTGAGTCTGTGACATGCCCCTTAGACTTGAAGAGTCAAATTGGTTTAAGTTTAGCAATTTTGGGCACAGTAACATGAACAATATAAATAATATTGACTCGGATTATATAGTGCCCAAACTATTTTACGACTGGAAATATGAAGTAAGGTTTCCGACTCGAAAATATTGGTCTAACTCACAGGATACCCCTGCAAACACCGTAAATATCTTTAACGACGGATCCAAACAAACGCATGGAGCATGAGCTGGCTTCACGAACTTGGGAACTAAAGTGGAACTTTTCTTTTAACCTGCCTTTGGACTGGAACATATTTCTGGCTAAAATAGTTGTCATTACTAAAGCTGTGGAATATATAAAGGAAACCAAGGGAACAACCATACATTTTTACGTAGATAGTCAGACCGCTTTAAAGGCTCTTCAAGGATATTATATTAAATCGTAAATAGTTTTACAATGTTACGAGAACTTCAGATGTTGTGTCTAGGACACAACGGAATACAGGAAAATAAAAAGGCAGATGAACTCGCAAAACTTGGAGCTGATGGTATAGGTACCATAGTGCCAGTTCTACCACCGATTCAACACCATAAACTTAAACGGAATTCCATCAATGTTGCAAAGGCAAACAGGAAGTGGAGATAACTGACATGCAAAATCAGCAGAAATCTGTGGCCAACTTATGATCAAGGGAAAACTAAACATCTACTATCACTTACGAGAAGGGAATGCCGAGCTCTGTCTGGGATAATAACTGGTCATTGTCTTATCGGCATCCAAGAATATTGGACTTATTTCAAACGCTAGTTGTAAAAGATGCGCTTCACCATGAGTAGATGGAAAGATACTGTGTCACTGCGCAGCTGTGGCAAGGAGTCGCCGATCCATTACCAGTCAGATTAGTTTCGGTAATTTGGAGGATATAACGCAAATGGATCTTAGGATATTGAAAAGATTCTCAATGACTCTTAACGTGTTTAGCCTGCACCGCTAGCGGAAAAAGTTTTGTGGTTTCGCTGTGAACAAAGAGGTCTATGCGCGGTGTCAATCGGACACCGCCACCCTAAACTAACCTTGCATTCTTTGGTGGGCTTCCTTCCGTCAGCTTCTGGTCTGTCCTCGTGTGTAGTGATGGATCCATGTTTCATAAAAGGTTTTGAAACCACGCTTGAATCAAAACCGGAAATACCGGTATTTCCGGAATGTATCTAAAACCGGGAAACCGGTTCTAGAACCGGGAATACCGAGAACCGGGAAATGGGGGCACTAATTCATATGACAGGAAGTATCCAATAAATTAAATTTTTTTCTGTTTATACCGCCATCTCTATGTCAGGCTAAGAACATTTTGTACCGCCCTCGCATTGTGTTGCGGGAGCCATTTTAAATGTCTCACGAGCGTCGTGAGCAATAGTTACACACAAAATATTTTGTGAGTAATGTTTTTAGCCTGACAACTACTAGAACAGAAATAAAAATTTTAGTTGATTTTACTGAGATTGTAATTGACCCCGAACAACGACTTACTCCATAATCTGCTCAGTCGTTACATTAGGCTTAAACGATGACAGATGAACCCATTTTTGACTTGAAAAAAAATCTTTGCGTTTTCAAATCAATGTCTTTTTTTGAAAAGCTTGTAACATTCTTAACATTCCCAATATTAAAATATTTTACGACATACTCCATAATCTGCTCAGTCGTTACATTAGGCTTAAACGATGACAGTTGGATCCATTTTTTACAGGCAATACCTTGAAAATCGTTGTTATTATTCTCCCCAACAACAAACTGCTTTCGTTTCTTCTTATTAACACTAATCCATCTCGAATTGTTAACTGGAATAGCACTTTTTGCAGTAGCTACATTTAAATTGTGATTAGATCTTTGCGGAAAGCAAATGTTTTTCAGAGAAGAGCTTTTTTTTAAGGGGATTTAATCCTATTCCCCTTTGATTTTTCCACGTTCATCTGTTTCATATAATCATTCAATATACATATACACCAAAATAACTAAAGTCTGGTAACCCATGGCCATTACTCGTACTCTCGTACAAAAAATAACTAAATTTAATGTGAATCTCTCATTTTCAGCTCTTACTCTGTGCATTTGCTTTATGTAAGTTTTTTTTTCAATATTTTTTTGTTCAAAAACACAATTTTTGCTGCTGTACTCATATATTATGTAGGAAAGAAGCACAAACAAAAACCATTTACTGAGTGTATGACAGTATTCTATCTCACTCGCACAACAGCATGCCATCGCATTCTTACATTCAGCAATGTTTTAACTTCCTTTGTGTAGTTTGCTATATAGCAGATTCATCATACACACAAAACACACATACACTGAGCTGTGGACGAAGGGTAGGGAGACGTAAAACAAGAGGGCTGTACGCCGCTTTAAGACTCTGGTGCACATATCTTTCACAACGACTGGTTATTTCTGATTTTACTATGGTAGACTAAGTACACGTTCGTTTGCTCGCTCGCTGGTCGCACATAAATTTTTTCTCGTAGTCGTACATTTAAAAAGCGCGTATTTTTTGTAATTTTTATGTGAAAAATTCGTAAATTGTGAAAAAAGTTCCTAGATAACTAAAAGCTGGGATTAATCAAAAAAAAATTTGAGAAAGAAAATCGACTACTCAGATTTTAAGATTATAAAAGAAAAAAAAGTATTTAAAAATTTAAAACAAAATAAATTTTTGGCGAACAAAATTTGTGATTTTTTGAAATAGAAAAATTAAACTAAAGTATAAAAGAAAAAAACAGTCAATCATACTCAGAAGAAATTTAAACTGTTTATATTAAACAGTTAAAAACATAAAAATAATTAAAAACAAACCTGTAAAGTATTCTAAAAAAAAATTGTGGTGTTTGTTGACAATTTCTCAAACAGCAAAAAAAAAAAGCACAGTGCAAAAAAACAGACAATTTTCGCGCATAAGAAAGACATAATCAAAACAAAGCATAATCAACCAAACCAGCGAAACCACAACAACATTAAAAGAAAATAAATCATATAAGATCCATTGATCAAAAACAACAACAACAGCAGCGATACATTCGCTACAACAACATCATCATATAAAAGAAAACTAATGAAAAGATAAGAAGCTACAATAAAACAAAAAAGAAAGATGTCAAAAAAGAATTGTCAAAAATTGTATTTATACCTGAAGAATAATAATGCTTGCTTATTATTATAATTAAGCAAAAGATAAATAGCAACAAAAACAACAACAAAATAAACATTAACAAAAAAATACAACATTTACTAGTATCATTTGCCATCAAAGAGTTATTAAAAGTGGACAAATTAACATTGGAGGGATCCCACTTCCATCAGTTCCACCACACGCCACAAAGCCTACAAGACAGTATTGTCGATTTATTCATAAGGTTTAATAATATAATGTGCACAGAGGTAAGTTCAGTTACACTTTTTTTTTTTTTTTTCGAAAAAGGAATTATGGTTTCGCAAAATAAATTTAAAAATTTAAGATTTCAAAGAAATATTTTAACTTCTCAAGCAACATAGTTATGCTATAGTATATGATATAATTTATGTTTCTTTAAAATGTTTTTGGAGTTAGATAGATCTTATAGACCCTAGTTATCTTTTCAAGGATTAAGATATACAAATTTAATTTATTTTTAGGAAATGTCATAAATTGATATTCGATTATTACTAAAAAAAAATCTGTTATACCAACTCATTAAGAATACAAATCAAGTCGAAAATATTGCAAATGGAATACTTTTCAAAAATACCCTTTTCCTACTTACTCCAAATTTTACTCGCACGTTCAAAAATATGAAAGTTTTCATTGTTTGATAAGAATTTCGAGTAAAATTCGAAACGATTTGGTTTTCGGCCTCCAGCCTCCAGTGTAATTTAAGTTACACCCCCTTGCTTTGAAATATATTGACTTAAGCAACTACTAGCAACTATAATCGTTTTTCTAAACTAAGCTGTCAAAAGTTAGTTAATATTTAGTCACAAGTAAAACTTATTTTTAAAGTTGACGTTATTGGGGAACTTTAATGTACTATCAAATTTTAACAATCTGTTTATAATTATGTAGTTCTGTATCTTCCTTTAGTATGAAATCAATTTGTAGTTAAGCTAGAAATAAGACAAGTCGAAATTTACAGCAAAAGAGTCTATTTAACTATACTGGGTTTTTAATGTCATCTAATCGTGCGATTTAAATTTCGGTTAAGCTTCTTAAAAAGCTATAATTAGTTGTTAACAAACTCAAAAAGAAAAGGAAGATTAAAGAAGCTCTATCAATTTGCCAAAACTGTTTCTTCTGGGTTACACGAATCTCAAATAAGTTTAAATATCTCAACGGTGAAACACTGGGCCTTATCTCATAGACTAGTATAAGGGAAAACGTTAAACAACTTTTAACTTGTCGACTAAAGATCCTTAGACTTGGTGACTGACATACCTATCTAAGTCAAACGGTCTTAAGGGCGAAATACTAGGCATTATCTCAACTATTAACTTGGCTACTGACGAATTTTCAACTTGGTGACTGACAAACCTTAAAAGCGAAATACTGGGGCATTATCTCATAGTAAGATATATTTCTAGGTTAGAATAGACAAGTATGAGTAAAACGTTAAACTTTTAACTTGGCGACTGACGAATGCCATTCCGAATTACAGACGTTTCTTCCTTTTAGACACTCATTGTTTTAACCAACAAAAGTTTAAAGAAATTTGATCATCGAAATCTATAACCTATGCTAATTGAAGATATCGAAAGTCATACCAAATGTACAAAGTTTCTTTCTCAGAACAATCTCTTGTTTTTGAACCAATCGAAAAGTTAAAAGAATATAACATGGAAGGTTGTTCCAGTCAAAAGTTTTAAAGGACTTGGAACGAATGGATGACATTTTAAAATCCCTTCAAACAGTATTGAGAAAGCTACTTTAAATATCTAATGTTTCGAATATCATTTTAAGAGTTCTGCTTAATGTAGAGTATGTTTCAGAACTTATTAGAGTATGTTTCAGAACTTAAAGAACTCAAGTTTTGGACTTCAGTTGGAAGACCCTTGAACAAACTTATGAACGAAGAAAATGCTAAGACAATTTTTTACTTTGAATGTCGTTTCAAAAACTCTAATTGGTGTGAAATATGTTTTAGAAGTTATTCCAATGAGTCAAGAGATTTCCGGATATGAATAAGCAAACCTTTAAATTATATATGCCTCGTTGATGAGACAATAACAAGGAGAAGGTTATCACGGTTATTACTTTAAACTTTAAAGTCGAATGGTTAGAAGAAGATTAATTGAAAGACCAAGTCTCATTAATAGACTTATAAGAAAGCTTTTGGAATATTCGTGAAAAGTATGTTTCAGTACTTAAGACAAATTTGGAAGTGTTATGAATTTTTATTCTGATTATCGTTTCTAAAGCTTAAATTTGAGTAAGGAATGTTTGAGAAATAACGTAAGGCCAATTAGTTAAAACATATAACATTGAAGCAATTCCTAACATTATTAAGAGAAGAAAATGAAAATGAACCGGTCATACTTAAAAAAATATGATTTGAAATCACAAGAAAGTAGAAGAAAAGGTCGGTCAAGAACCACAATCATTGTTAAAAGATATAGGAAGCAGTGGGAAAAGTTAGAGTGAAACAAAAACTTTGGGGAATAATAGAATATCGCGGAGGCCCTATGCTTCACAAGGAGTTGACTGAAAAATAAGATTAGTCAAAAGACAACTGGAAATCAAAATAAGGAAGAAAAAGTTATCTAGACATAATAGGAGACTTATGAAGAAACTGATTGGAATTTTCTAGCACTGCGAATGCCAGTTCAAAAATCCAAATTAGTGCGAAGTATGTTTTTAGAGTAAAGTTTTTCCAATTAGTCGAGGGATGTCTAGATATTAAGAAGCAAAGCTTCAAATGGAAACTGTCTAGTTGAAATAAGAATAATAACTAGAACGTTGTCATATTAAGCTTTAAAAGATAAATCACCAACGATGAAAAACTAAACTTTAGGAAATATTCTATCAGGGGTGAAGTTATTTTAATTCATTGAGAATAAAGCTACATAGACGAATAAAAAAAACGTAAACTTTCTGACCTTTAGGATGTCATTACAATTGCCGTAGTTTGTCTTAAGTAAATTTCTTAATACCCAATTAGTTCAAGAGGTTAACACTAAGTGGAACTCTTAAATATCAATAACCTTTCATTCAAGCATTTGCTAACTCTATCTATCATATCTAACCTACTTATTTTCCTTGTATTCAATTACCATTAACATTTATGGAAAATAGTTTTGACTACTTCATTCACATTCTTCAAAATTTCATTTAGGATATACCATTTGAATATTTCGTGGTCATTGTTTGATGGTGCAAAGACAAAAACACACACAAAAAAAAAGTATCATTTATTTATTTGTCATCAACCGTCAGTGTATCAAGGAGTACCATAGATAGTATTTTGTAGTATTCGTGAGACAATGCAATATGCAAATAAGCAAGTAGCACGTGGTTATTGAAAACTGTGTATAGTTCTTCTTCTTTCGTTCGTTCTTTACTTTTTTTTATTTTATTGTTTTCTTGCGCCTTATGCTTTTGTTTTGTTCTCACCATCCATCGAACCAAACAACGAACGAGCCAACAAACAAACAATAAATTGCATTGCTTGCGAAAACTTTTTTTTTTTTTTTGCAATAACAACATCAAACAACAATAGCTTACACACATCTTCTTTATACTTCCTATATATGTGTGGATGGTGGTTGTGGCAGCAATTTAGCAGGCAGTGCACCGAACACTTGTCATGTCTACCACTACTCTTCTCAGTGGCAATAATAATAACCAAAACAGTCAACCAGCCAGCCATCCAGCCAGCTAGCACCCTTAAGGGTTGTCTTGCGTTATCAGCAGCACAGCAACAAATCCAACCAACAACAATCATTATGCAGTCAAACAACTCTTTTTTTCTACCTTAAAAAAAACAAAACACCAAGCATCTCGATTACATAGTGCAACAGTTCGCTGTTTCTTTTATTTTAGTTGGTTTCTGTTGTGTTTTTTTTTTCGTTTTATCTAACTAATAAAGATTCCGCAACGTTCCAACATTACCACCATTACCACCAAAAAAAGTAATAAAACAGTTGTTGTGCTCTTTCCAGTTTAACTTCAACATCAACAATACTTAAAACATTTTTGAACAGGTTAATTTGTTTGCGCGTTATTAATTTAGTTGGGATTTGGCTCTCCTTCAATACTGTCCAATTTTTACAATAATTTTTATAATTGTGCCACCACCATACGATAGAAGCAGGGATGTAACAGTCAGTACTTTAGTAATTTTTCAGTACTTTTTTATTCTCGTTACCGATTTAGTACCTTTTCCATACCAAACGTTTGAAGTATTTGTCTAAAAGAATTCCTGAAAATCTAACGTTTTTTCTTAGGAGAAATGCTTTAAAAACTTTAAAAATAAAAATTATGCTTTTTCTTGGCAGAAATATTCTAATAGTTTGTTAACAAAAAAAGTTAATCTAAAACAAGTTATTGCTAATTTTAAGGACAAAAACACTTTGAAAAACGTTTCACACGGGAATTTTGATTGCTAATTTTGGGGACAAAAAAACTTTGAAAAACGTTTCACACGGGAATTTTGATTAACACATAGGAAATAATTGCACACGGTAAACATTTCTCCATTTTTTTCTTGGATAAATCCATTCGTTTTCCAAAAATTTCACTAATGCACTGATATTTCTGCAGAATCACTAATATTCTCAAATTTTTGTATTTACAATTGCGTAGAATTAAATAAAATGGAAGAAGGTTTTACCAAACGGACTTACGTGCATTTTATTGAATGGTATCATAGAGTAAACCCAAATTACGAACTACGATTATCGAGAGATTTTTACATATAGAATATCAAAATAATCGTAGTTCGTAATTTGGTTTTCTCAAAGTTGTCTCTAATGCTACCTCTGAAATTTCTTTACTCTATGATGGAATTTTTGGAAAATGTTATACATTCTTTGAGGATTTAAATGGACAAACGAATGTTACCTATTAAGGAAGGAAATAAATAAGATAAGAAGAGGAAAAGATAGGAAAGAATGATCAAGGGGCTCACTTGGATCCAAACTGAATCGCTCGGAGTCCTGGATGAACGAGTCTATGGTACTGACGTTTATACCAGATAAACATGTCAAGTCTGCCAGTATCGGGCTGAGTGAGAAAGTGCGATGCCGTATTTTCCTCCTCCACGTCCTGTAACCAGGATGTGTAGCTAGTTCCGGGACAGTCAAATGATCCTACCCGTACGCTGGCGATGATATGACGGCCACACCATCCTTGTGTTAGAGCACGCAGGTTTACGTGGCCACCTGTCGTTGACGTTCTGTAATAGCAAAGGCTTGCTCCGCCGCTTACTCGCATTGAGTAGAATGGTAGCCATATGATCGATGTCTTTAGAATGTAGAGTTATCCCCTGCCTGGCTAAGAATGTTTCTTTAACAATTCTAGATGTGGTAGTTAGACCCGCCAGGGATTTGTTAGCTGCTTGGCAGACATTCCTGAATAATAACTGTTGGCAACCAATTCAATCCTCAGACCGTTTTAAAGTCATTATCTTGGCCTACAAAATTTCTCCAAGATGTTCTATCATTCGCAAGTAATTTTGAGTCGTTCCTGCTTCTTCCACTAATTTCAATGTCTTTAACCAAGTTTCTGTCCTTCGACTCTTCTGTTGCCTTGCGGATTCCAATCTAGGGCTTGGCAGCTTATTTTGTCTGGGTTGTTCCTAAGAGTGTGGGCGATCCATTGCAGAGTTTCCTTTTTTTAAATTACAAATAAAGTTCTTCGTACTTAAAAAAAGTACTTTTTTGGTTAAGCTCCAGTACTATTTCGAGTTTTCCATCCCTATATTGGAGTATGTTAAGAATAGTACGTTGTTTTCAGTCATAATTGAATAGTAATTGGCGGCAAAACAATACTTGCTTCATAATACGCATGATACCACATCATCATCAACATCGTTGTCGTCGTCATATGTGGAGTGTTTCCTTCTTCTTATGCAAATATATTTCAAGGTAGTCTTTTTAAGGAAGATTACCAAAAATTTCATGCCAATCGCATCGTAACCATGTGAATTATTTGTTAGATACTGCTGCTGCTGGTTTCATGTAGCGATTGTTGTATTTATTGCAGACGCATACAGACACACAGCCACCAGGCAGGCAAGGCAGCTTATGATTTCTTTTAAGCACATGGTTTTCAGTTAGTTAGTGGGTGTCTATGGGGCTGTTATTGGGATAACATTGAAGCGTAAAATATTCATGAATGGTAGCACAAAAACTACGTTTCATTTCTCAATATACATGTACGGATGTATGTCTGTATGTCTGTCTGTATGTATAGAGTAGCACATACACTTAAACAAAAAACACAACATCGATATTACGTATGCTTGTTCCCTTGGTCCTTTATTTTTATTTTGTTGTTGCTATTTTGTTCTTCTTGATGTTTTAAAAGGCCTTCAATGGCTTTAGAACGGAAACAGCAACAAAAAAAGGGGTGGTTGGTTATTAAGTTGTTAGTATTTTATTTATGGTGAACGAATATATTTTGATGTTACGATTTTATTTTTAAAAACAAACAAACAACAGCTGATGATATTATATGGCCATTAATTGTGGGCTAAATAATTAAATATAACCTGTTGATTATATCCACACAAAACAAAAAAAAAAGTGTAGCATGCTTATTAGCGTAAGGTTTTTTTTATAAGTTAATTATAAAACATTGCAGCTACCACTACATACTCTGTTGACTTTGTCAACATTTTAAAGTCTTAAATAGAATTCAAATACTTATAATAATTTGAATGTTTAATTCACTAAGTTTCAAAAAAGCTTTTCTACAAAACTTGATTTTAATCAAACGAAAAGGAAGCTTTAATGTTAGCTTAAAAAAAAATACAAATACTAAAAATAATTATATTCCTATGAAATGAAAGATTTTAATATTTATTTTTTTCCTACACAGAGCATACATTGCAGAATGAATGTTTTTTGTGTAGCTGAACATTTTATAGAGGAATACGTTTATCACCCAATTTCATGTTTGTATACATTTTAGCTTTTCAACATCGCCCACAAAATTCGACTAAACGAACATACAAACTGACTGGCTGACTGTTTGGCAAACTGACTAAACAACCCAACTAAAGATTTAAACAGTATGACAGATAGTCGTTCAGTCGTTTGCTTATTCAGATAGTCAAACAGCCAAACAGTCAGTCAATGACAGCACACACGAACAAAAAAATATATTGGGTATATGCGCAGTGCATTGAATATAATTGTGTGAGTTGAAACATTCCCTTACCATCATCATCAACAACATCATCATCATCAACATCATGCTAACCAAACGGATATAACACCCAACATTTATTCCAACCACCCATCACCAATACCACCCACTCAACACAAACCTTCATTACACCCAAAAACAAACCAACCAACATGCAAAATGTCCCAAACAACCCAAATATCTCCCATTTATAACAAACGTACCGAACGTAAAATATCCTCATCATTTTTACAGCAACGATAAGGTTTTAACTAAAACACACACACACATACAACACACAAAAAACCCTAACCAAACACCTCAAGGGAGGATAATGTATAAAGAATACTGAAACACATAAACTAAAGAAGGATTTGCCAGTATAACGTTGAGTGGAGGATATTCATACACATACAAAAACATTAAACTGATGCCAGTTTTATAAAATTATAACAGAAAATAATATTATAACACAGCATTCACTCACACAAAGACAGCAAAGAAATTGGGTAGTTTTGGTTTTAACGGTAAATGCATAGCTTCTGTTATACTACACAACAGAAAGTCTATGTAGAGGGGAGAAAAGGCAAAACATTAAACTCTAGCCAGGGTTTGGATTGTCCGTATATATAATGGTGTCATATGAATGGAACACAAAAAGTTTTTTTTTAACCCTCATAACAACGACATAATAAATTTATATTTTTTTAGAAGACTTTTAAACATGAATTTTAAGATTAAAGCTTTTACAAAAAGCTTTATTTAAAAATAAAACAATTTAGGTTAGATTACTTAATGTTCCGTTATAAAACCTAACTCTCCGTTTAATTCAACTTTTCATAAAAATGTTCATACAAATTTCAGACAATCCGTTAAATCAACAGTTAGCTGCTAACTGGACATTGGGTAATACGCCCTTAAAGAATGAGCTTAATATATTAGAACCATTTTGAAAACATTTTAACACTGGCCGACATTTGTAAAATATTTGGATGCATCTTGGATCTAACCACACATTTTCGATTAACCTATCGATGCTGATTCTAAACCTGTATCTAACCACTTATTATCGATTAACCTTTCGAAGCTAATTCCGAACTTGCTATTCAATTTTTTTCATCAAGGCAGGTTTTTGAGAAAAGTTCACCAAAAACGTTTTTTGGGCATTTTGAGGGCTTTTCTGTGACCACTTGTTTTTCATTAAACTTTCGATGTTGATTCGTAATCTGGTCGTCAAACTTTTCCTGGCGTTTTTTGAGAAAATTGAGGCCAAAGTTCACCAAGAATGTATTTTTTTTTGTGGATTTTTAAAGTTTTTGTATGCGTGTAGTATTTGTAGCTCATTTTCAAGTAACTCTTCGATGCTGATTCCGAATCTGTTTTCCAAATGTTTCCATCACGTCAGGTTTTTAAAAAAAATTAGGTTAAAATTTACTAAAAACGTGTTTTTGGGAAAAAAAATAAATAACTTTAATGATCCAACAGTTTATGCGACAGAAATTTTGAGAATGACATGTTAAAGAACAATGTTCAAGCTTTAATTTGAGATATTTATAAAATTTCTACGACATAATCTCTAAAAATGGTCGAAAACACGTTTTTGCGAACTTTGACGTCAATTTTCTCAAAAATCTAAAGTATTTTGTCTGTTTTTCCATATACAATTCTCTTTAAGAAATTTAGGCAAAAGAGATACAAAGAGAGAATATTGTAATATTTCTTTGGACTAAGTTTTTTTGCCTGAAGATCAAAATTACTTTGTAAAAAGATTTAATTTTACAGCTGAAAGTTTAAGTCTTACTTTAAAAAGTTTAAAAGCTTAATTTAATAAATTTTCATCTAGAAAACTTCATTAACATTAAATAGATTTAAAGAAAATACTTATTTTTAAACAAATAAAAAGTTCGATCATGATAAGCGAGGTTCCACTGTACTACACTCAAAATTTTCCTATAAAAAAATACTTAATTCATACTTAAAACAATTTCTCTCTTAATATTAAAATCTTAAACTTAAATTCTAGATGTCATCACAAAACGAAACCACTTTAATGAGGTTCTACTGTAAACAGTAATAACAACTACAAAAAAAAAATACCTAGCTGTTGTTGTTCATTCTGTTTAATTTTCGAATATAACGATACAAAGTCTTATTCACCATCAACATCATCATCGTCGTAGTTTAGTCGTCGTCGTAATAACTTTTTATATTCCATACGATTTTTTCTGACTCTGTGAACGTTTTATATATGAGTTGTTTTCGACCGTTTTCAAAGCAACTCTACATCATCTTTCTTTTTTTTTTTTTGTTCGTACTGTGTTCTGTAGCCCCCTTTGCTTCGTGCCGCTCCGTATACATCCATGTTTTATTTTTAACACTGAGACTGTACTTCGTGTATTTCATACGAATCTGTTTTTGTGTGTGAAACGGCAAATTTACTTGTTTCAGTATTTTTCAGTGTGTGTATATGTCTCGTTCGTTTGTTCATATCATACATACATACATACATTCGTACGTAAGTATACGTATGTACGTTCATTGTGCTCGTTATATGAGTTCAGAGCTATAATATAACCAACATTCCGAACTGCTAGATTGCTTGCCTGCCTGCTTTGCTTTGCTTGCTTTCTGGCTGTCAGTAGTACTGGCTCTGACTGTTGTGTGTTGGTTCAGTTTTTAATACGAGTCAGCAACATTGGATGTGGAAATATACATTGTGTACATTCAAGTTTTTTTCAGTTTTTTTTTTATATTTTTCAGTATTTTTTGTTCAAGTAGATATTTTTTTTTTGTTTGCTTGCTTGCCATCCGTACACTACTCGGTTTGGACGGTCGATCGAATAAACAACGCAACCAACCAACAACAACACCAGCAACGAATGTATAGATATGGTTGTGTGTGTGTGTGTGTTGAGGGTTGCGGAAAGAGCTGAGGCGTACGAGGGGGAAATCAAGTAGAGCCAAGTGAATGCCATGATAGCTGACATGGCGGCAGCAATGGCGACGAACAACGTCGTTTTGTCGGCAACGGGCCGTACATTTATACAAACGATGCGTCGTTTATACGTTTGTTGGGTTGCTTTTATTTTTTGTAATATTATTATTGAATACACGGCAAAATTTTCCATACCATTCACAATATAAACAATATACAATTTTTTTTGTGTAAATATTATTTAGTTTTTTTTTGCAGTGTATTAATAATAAAATTGGAAAAAAAAACGGCCTGAGTTTCACTGTTGGTCGGTTGGTTGGTTGGATTGTTGGTTGCCAGTATACACTATGGTTGACTGCTGATGTTGATATTGTGTTGTTCGTTCGCTTTAATACTACACATTGGGAATGAACAACAAAACCAACAACAGCAACAACACCACCATCACAAAAAAAAAATTCACATTTATAAAATGTGAAAATATTTTCATTTTTATATTTGTATTTTCCAATGCCTTTGTTTAAAGCTGAAATAAACTTGGTTGGTTCATGTGTGTTATAACTTGACTGACGTTTAATGTTTTGATGGTCCGTCGTCGCCAACTAAATTGTATGTGTAGTTCGAATGGATGGATGGATGCATGGATAGACGATAGTGGTGGCTAGGTGGCTTCTTGTTTGTTAGCTGTAGAAATCTTACTTTTGCCAAATTGCTATTTTGCTAGGTCTTGGGAAGATTTGTTGGTATTTTTGTGTTTTTTTATTACAAACAAAAAAAACTCGATTCATGACACTGTTATGTTTGTTAAATACAGTTGGTATCTTTGCAGATGGTTGGCAATTCTTTAAATGTTAACTGTTTGTGATAATTCTCACATGATGTATAAATGATCTTGTCATTTTTTGACAGTGTTGCTAAAAGTTAGCCCAAAAAAAAACAGCTTAATTTTTAGAATTTCTATTAACTAAATGGGAATTGTTGTGTATTGTATTTTTAATTCAGAAACTTTTTCATACAACTTTGGGGAAGAGTAGAGAAGTATTTTATTATTCATATTTAAAAGTAAAAGCTTTATAAAACAATTTTTGTATGGAAATTTGTTTTTCAAACCGTTTATATGAATAAGGGAGTCAAATTTAGTTGTAGCTTTATTTAATGTAGTTGGCAATTCCGATATTAAGAAAATATTCTTCAACAAAGTCAATGTCTGGATAAATTCAGGTTATTACTGCTTGTAGGCTTGTTTATGAACATAGATTTTGTGACTGGAATACGATAAGCTTTTCTCGTTCACTTTATTAAAGTGAGCACGAAATTTATATTTAAAATGAACACAAACTTACCTTCACGATGTCATAAACAACAATCGTATTTTGAATGATCTTAAAGAATGTCAAACGATGTGCACCAATTTTGAATTAATCTCTGAAATTAAAGCTTTCAAGCATCCATACTTTAACGAGTAATATTGATAACACTGACCGACTTTTGTGAAATGTTTGGATGAGTCTGCGATCTGACAACTCATTTTTAATTAACCTATTGATGCCCATTCCGAATCAGGTTCCAACTGTTTTCATCATATCAGCTTTTTAAGAATCATAGCTCGTAAAAAAACATGTTTTTGTATATTTTTTTTTTCAAAAATCCTTAATGTGTTTTGTAATAACTTTTCGATACTGATTCCCAATCTGGGTTTAATATAAGTCCATCATGACAAGTTTTTGGATGCGCCTGGAATCTGACCACCCGTTTTCAAACAACTTTTTGTTGCTTTTTCCAAATCTGGTGTTGTTTTTGAGCATTTTGGAAATTGTTTTTTAAAAATTTTGAATGCGATCTGACCTATCGTTTTTGATTAACCTTTCAATCCTGTTTCCGAATTTGGTTTTTAAAGTTTTCCATCCCGGCAGGTTTTTGCATGCGTCTAGGATCTGACCACTCTTCGATGATTATTCCAAATCTGGTTTCTAAATTTTTCCATTACGTGAGGTTTTTGAGAAAATTGAGATCAAAGTTCGCAAAAACGTGTTTTTAGGCGTAATGAAGTGATTAAGACTTGTTTGTGAAATATTTCAATGCGTCAAGGATTTGACTGCTCCTTTTCGATTAACCTTTCGATCCTGGGGGGTCTACTGCGTAATTCAAATCGAAACAAAAATCGACTCAAGCATCATTTCTAAAATACAAAATTAAAAATATTTTTATTTAAGAAAAATTACTTGGAACTTGTAAGCGCTTCTTTAGACAATGTAAAAAGAGAAAATAATTTAAAAAAACAAATGGGTTTGTGTTGTTATTAAAGGGGTAAACATTCTCTAATTCGTAAGCTTTCTTTCGATTCAAATCTTTTTGGGAATTTTTTAGTTTTTTTTTTTTTTGTAAAGTTTTTGGATGCGTCTGGGTTATCACAGGTTTTTATAGACCTTTCGATTGTGTCTCAGAATCTGGTTGCCTAATGTTTCCCTCTCGTTGTTTTTTTCTTTTAATTAAGGTCAAAGTTTACAAAAAATGTGAATGCGAGCATTTTCAAGAGCTTTTTTGTAAAAAATGTTAGAAACCAAAAAATTATTATAGCGATCCAACAATTTATATGACAAATATTTTGAGGATAACATGTTAAAGTACAAAGTTTAAGCTTTAATTTAAGATATTTCAAAGTTTGCTATATTATGTTGTACCGATAAAAGCTATTAAAAATAAATAGTCTAAAACTCGCATTATTTTTACAACTACGAAATTGTTCAATGTCACAGATTTATGGTAGGTTTCAGTTATCTGTTGTCCTTTTTTTAATCTGATCATTAAAAAATACATAGTTATGGGTATTTAAAATCCACAACATAAATTTCCATCATTTACAGAACTACAAAATACATAGTTCAATAGAAAACCCTCAGTTATATGATGGATTGTTTAAGTATGTGTAGTTAAGTCGCCCAGGTATACGGAGACGGAAATAAGTACTTCTTTTTCTTTAACTGATTGTTTTAAGGATTTATTATCAGGTAGAAAATTACCTGGCATTTCTTACGTAGACATAGATTAGACTATTATTCTGAAAAGTGATTAAGAAAATTTAAACAAGTGTAATATTACAAACATATTTATTGCTAATTCTTTACAACTCTTGCTTTTTTCTGTTGATTTTTTCGTCCAGTTCATGCATGAACTTTTCGCTTACAATTGGGTGTTATCACGCGATGTATTTATGTTATCCAAACTAACCAACAAACCATACAGATTATGTGTGAGTGTATATTTCTTATCCATTCAATATTAACACTGCAACATCACCTTCATGTTAAATGTTTTTGTTGTTGATTTTTGGTGGTTTGTGATGATTATGGTGATGGAAGTACTGACGAAATCATTGATCTTTTACGATAGACATTATTTGGAGTTAAGCATTCAAATTTGTTTATGCGGTTAAACACTAAAAAGTGCTGTGATAAGACAACGAAAATAAATATTTCTTGAATACAAGCTTTTTTTTTTTTGGTCGAAATATCATCGTCATCTTTCGTTGTCCCAAAAAAAAAGATGCTGGTGTCTCAGAAATCAGGTTTCTCATTTTTTTTTGCTGACTTCAAAAAACCAGTTATATTATTTTTTACAGTGTACAATCAAATCGAAATACTCTTTGTTAAGTTAATAATGTAGCATTGGCCAACATCATTCGTTCATAAACATAAACATTTCAAAGTCTGTAGATATCTTGTGTATATACTCGTACTATATAGTGGATACACTGACAATACACACATTCGACAACGTCTTGTGGCTCGTTAAGTTCAGCCGCCAACAGGCTTGGCAAAACAGAAAAAAAAATTCAAAAGATATTATTGTTGTTGAAGTTCGAAAGCTGGTTTCACCACCACGGTTGTTTGTTAGTTAGTTAGTTGGTTTGTTGTTTCAAGCGACGTTTAAGACTCTGAAAAGCTAAAGCTGTTTCACCGGCTTGATGGTGATGGTAGTGTTGATGATGAAGACGACGACGACTTCGACGACGATGATGATGATGATTTTGAGTTTATTATAGCTGGTTGTGTGTTGAAGTATGTTGTTTTCTTCCATCATTGTATCTGGTCGTTTACTTGGTTCGTTAGATAGCAAACCGCTTACATAAAAAAAAAATCTAAAAACTACCGAGCGACCAATAGACCGTCATGTGAAGGTGCTTATAGGTTTATTTTGTGAATGTGAATCTCATACTAGGTTTTTTTGTTTCTTTCATTGGAATCTCTATGCTTTGGAACGGATGTTCACATATTGCGTATTACATACAGCTATAACGTTGCTATTTTGGGTTTTTATTATGATTGCAGTTGTTGCTGCTGTTGTTGACGACGACGACGACAACAACGACAATGATGATAAAGAAGGTTAATTTATGAACAAACAATCATTGCACAAAATCACAAGGAGCTGTTGTTATTGAAACACTCTTATAACTTTTAACAGGATAAACATTAATTTTAACTGGAAAGAAACACTCTTATACAATTAAAAAATCAAAAAAGTTATTCACAATTGTGTTGAAAGAATTAGAACGATTATAATGTTAAACTATGACCTTCGTTTAGATTTTGCAATCATCTATACAATTATTACTGTATAGTTAGTTAGTCATCCAGGCTGGTCATGAACTGTATTGATTCATTTAATTACGACATAACGACTTGACACTTGTATGAATTCCGGGTAACGAGAAACGCACATGCCGGTTGTTTGGAAAAATCGTGGTGCCCGTTGACCCTTTAGTATTATTCTTTGACCTGCCATCAGGACATGTTAGGGAAAAACTCAAGATATGGAGTGAATCTAAGATCAATGGATCTTTTGAGCTGGCCAATGGCAAGCGAAGAGATTTATAACCTCACCATCGTAACAAAACTGATATCTCTGGACATAAAGGATCTCTGAATCCTAACTACCTAAAAAACTGGACATTGTAACTTACATGTCCAACTGAAAAAAAGAAATCAAATTCTGCAAAATAGAGAAAGAAATGGCAGAACATATTCTTTGTACATGCACAAGACAAACTGATAGAATACTTCAACATCTAAAGGACACTAGATATCTCTGACTGACATATTGAACTTTATTAGAATCCCGAATGTAAGGCCACATATTTTAGGCTGAATTCTGGTCGCAGTGCATATAGCCCCTTTAAATCGAAACTAGTCAGTGATATGCAATGTTGTCGAAAGAAATTACTTATTTTATTAATGGATGTTAAGGAATGTTTTAAAGTTATCGAACAACTTGTTTATACCTTGAGAAACTTAACAACTGCATGTAAAGGAAATTAAATTTATTAAGAGAAAGATAGTACCAATGCTTCACAACCGACTTTCTGTTTTCCCGAAAATATGTCATTGCCTCAGGAATGTCGAACAAATTGGTAGTTTTTTTTTTTGTAGCTTGCTTGTGCAGAGAATTATACCAACACACAGGTTATCTGTCTTTTTCACTAGGCTAAAGTCGTTGTTCTACATATAGCTCTCCCCTCTAGAAACAGCTCTAAACGGAAGCCTTGCTTGCTTAAAAATACAGATCGGTATACTATTTCTTATAAGGTGAACTTTCTCCTTAGATTTTCCTTAGTTGTTTTAGCTTACATGGTTGATGTTGTACGTTTATGTAGCAGCGCGGTTTTCGATCTTTAGCTCACCGATAGCGGATATATCGTTACTAATAAATTATTTTTATGTCGCGTGCGTTACACTTAAGAAAAGAGACTGGACTGGTAAGAAAAAGAAGAAGCTGAAAACGAAAAATACCTATACATTATACAACATCAAAAGGCATGTCGACTATACCCAGGTGTAGTGATACAGCCTTAGGCCCTCCCAACTGTGAGTTCACAGTTTTTATTTCAATATTCAGAGCTTTCAAAAAGCTTCACTTTTTAAAGTGGTGTGTTATACAAAACAGTGCAGCTTTGAATTGATCTTTCTATGTCGTAAACATCAGCAAATGAGAAAGATAATAAAATTAAATTCTAAAATATAACGTAAAAATGTGAATTGTAATTGACGTAGTCTGAAACTTGAATATTTAAGAATAAGATTAAAAGCATAATTAGGCTGTTTCGCCAAAATTTGATTTATAGTCTTAGTAATGGCAGATTAACTAAACCAACTTTAACGGAGATCCCAAAAACTCGGCCTATATGTTTCAAATTCCTAACGAAACTTTTTGAAGTAATGTTGAGAAGAATTTTTGCGTTAATGTCCTGATATTATTGAACCTTATGTAGGTTATTGGGCATGCGCAAATACTTTATAAGTGGACACGATTATCTGGGAATAGTCTTCCATCCTTCTAAAAAAAAAAAAACACATTAAATCTACATCTTAAACGTATTTCATTAAATCATTCAAACAACCCCTACTAAAACTAGCAAATGTTTTTCATCTACAAAATATTCCATTAGACGATATAATTTTCCAAAAAAAAAACACACACACATATTTTGTATGCTACCTATAATATAATCCGTCCCGAAAAGGGCAGAATAAGAAATTTTCTAAATATACATACAAACATACTACAATGAAAATGTTTTTGAAACTATAAATGAATGCAGTGGTAATGTTGCTTGTATATTCTGTGTGTGTGCGTTCATAAGCCCGACCGACCGACCGGGAAGGTACGACATTAAAAACGGATGGTATTTTTTTTTGTGTACATTGTACATTTACAAAGTAAGGGATGAAATGAAATTCGATTTTACCATCATCTCCACCACTACCACCAGTAGAAGCTACAACAACGAAAAAGTAAAATAAAAAAAAAATAAAAAAGGCACGTCAAGGAAAATAACACATGCCGTGCCATGACAGCTTAGAGTAATACAACTAAAAACTGAATCGATTCGAAACTCACCCTGTAAATGTTTCCTTGCTTACTTTGCGTTGTTAGTACCGTACCGTATCTTGCTTTTATACAAAATCCCTTTAACAAACGTACAAGGAGAATAAAAAAAAAACAAAACCTAAATTCTAAATAAAATACAAGCAGCAGCAGGGCAACGGCATATGGCAACTCATAAACACAATGGAAACATTTTCATTTCATTATTTCGTATTTTTTTTTTGCCTTTTCTCTGAATTTTGTATACTGAAATGTTGAATTCTTCTTACGTGCTAGTTATTTTTGTATTTTTACTAAGGAGGATGGTGATGAAGAAAATACACAAAGTGCTTAGCATTTTGTATGAAAGCAACTGCGTCATCAGACTTATTCAATGTGAACTCTATTTTTTCTTTAGCATTTAAATGAAATACTATTTAAAGGATATTTCTAGCAAATGAATGTATGTAGGCAGAACATTAACGTTTTTTAATATTTGAATTCAAATTCAAATATGAATGATGATAATTTAGGTACTAAAGTTTATTTATTTGCAAAAAGCTTTTTAAATAGATAACTGATCGTTTTTTTTTGTCTCTTTTACTTTTAGGTCAATTCAGCCATGGGTCTCCAAACCACAGTCGCTACCAAGCGGAAACATGATCTTTCGTTTGATAACAAGGACACGAATACCTATACGAATTGTCCGCCACCAATTAAGACCAGTAAATGGTCTTTAAATAACAACAACTATATTGATGCTGTAGATGAACAGAAAGTATCAACCGTTAATGGATTTAAAGCGGTAAAAACGGAAAGAGAACACTTCCAAATTATTCCTACACACAACAATAACAACAACAGCAGCAATAACAATAATAACAACATCATCAAGAATAACAACAATGAAACTAAAAGCTGTGACATTTCTTGTGGCACACACTTAAATAATCTTAGAAATGGTAAAGATGTTCCAAAGGCAGCTGCTACATTAAAACCCGTTTTAAATTCCATCGTTGCCACCCTGCCTGCAGCTGCTGGAGTAGATGCTACTACACCCTTGCCTCCCACCTCCTCGTCGCAGGTACCCGAAGACAGTATAGCGAAATTAGAAGTGGTGGCAAATGTACCCTGGACTTCAGCACCGGAACCAGTTGACTGTATATCTAAGCTGCAAGCAGTAGCTGTACCTAGTGATCCTTGGGGTAGTATTTCAACACGCTCAACACTGGCTACAACTTTGCTTAGTGCAGATGAGTTAGATGACGACGATGATGATTTCGAAGATGACTATGAAGAAGAAGAGAGCATTATTCCTACTTATTGCCCATTGAGATATCATACATTCCCATCCTCCAATTCATCGTCAAATCATCAAGCCCAGCGCATGAATGGTAACTTTGCAACATCCCAAGGTTATAGCTCCAGACCAAACTATTATTCCGAACCATTCCCCCAACAAAATTGTTCAAGAACTGGTAGTCCGCAACATATGCGTGTTGGCAATGGTTTTGCCTGGCCAAATGGTAGTAATTCAAGTTTTTATGCTTCCCCCGAAACTAATTATACGCCACAACAACAGCAACAACATTCACAACCTCAAACGCAGCCACAACCTCAGCAACAAACCATCAGATGTGCGGAAAACGGTAAATCTTATTTGGAATTAGGTTGTAGTAGCCCAGTTCCCAGCTCACCAAATAACACTATAACGGCGCCGGTTCCAGCACCCTTTGCTGGTATACATGTGACCTCCCCAGCTAGTCACGAGGTTAGACACCCAATTAAACGATGCTGTGATGGTCGTGGCACTTGGTGCAACACTAACAAAACTTGCTACAAAGATATTCGTCTAAAGATTCGCAATTTATCCATGTTTAAGCTGTCACGTTTCCGCCAGGTATCCGAACAATCCCTCTATAGATCAGTATTAATTTGCAATACATTAAAGAGAATCGATCGAGAAATCGAAACGGAGGCAAAAGAATTACATCAAGCAGCAGCCCATGTTGCTCAGCAACATCATGGTCATCATCTTACGCATCATGTGCAGCAGCAGCAGCAACAGCAGCCTCAGTATCATCACCATCTACATTCACATATGCAAATACAGTCACCTTTGTCTTCGCACAACAACAGCAATAACAACAGCCATCATCATCAGCAGCCACATCAGCATCATGCGCAACAGCCTATGTTGCATCCTCAACATCAGGACTATATGCCAGTGCTGAATTGTGGTCGTCTTGGTGGAAATGTAGAGTATCAGAATCAGCAATCTGCCCAACACAATTTCCAACAACAACATCAGCAACAACAACACCACTACCAATCTGAGCGAGTGGACACTTCAGCTTTTCAAAATTCATTGCAAAAATCCGCCCCCACAAATCAATTTGTTGTCAACAATCCAGGCAACAGCAATTGTTCTGGAGCCGTAACAACCACGACATTACATCCCTATGATCATTATCCCTTTCGGGAGGGTCATTCCGGCCGTGCAACACCTTTCCCCTGCCAACCTGTGATATCACTTACACCTGCCTCTGCATCATCAACGTCATTGTCTCAAGTACAATCCTCCATAGCAACCAGTGCAACAAATACAACCGTTTCAACAGCCACCTCCATCACATCTGATACAGATTCCGGTTATGCGGATGACGATTCCACACGTTCCATTAACTGGAGTTCCGTGCTAAGTCTATCATCCCAATCAGCCTTAGATCCATTGAACAATAATGATCTATTTTCGATACTGCCACCAGCTAATCCAGCTACTGCAGTACCCGTTTCTATACCCTCTTCATCCTCTTCAACAGCAAATGGTAGTGAATCAACCTCCTCATCATCATCAATGGCAGTGGCAATAAGTGGGACATTTACTACGGTCCAATCGTCCACGACAGCCTTGTCCGCTACATCCAGTAGTAACTGCAATACGTCGATAATACCACCATCAGCCACAACAACTGCCACCTTCACAACGTTATCTACTATTTCATCAGCGACACATTCTCTAACCTCGTCGTACGTCAGTAGTATGAGTTCCAATTCCACTTCATCGTCATCGACCTGGGAATATGGTTTTCTAGATATGGAGTTTGGTTTGGGCACCGAATTTACAGAATTAGCGCCTAGCTGTAAGTTGTCGTCGGATGACTTTGGATTCAAAAATAGCCTAACACCAGTGACAGTCACACGTTATGACAATGAACTTGAACAACCCGCACATATTATGGTCGGCAGTTAGTATCAGTTGTAAACAAATCCTATTCAATTAATTTTATTATGTTGCAAGCAGGTTCCTCCTCGTCCACAAAAAGTATTTCTTAACATTTAAGTTGAAGCTTTTCAAGCTTTAAAATGCCAATTTATTATCTCTTTAAGTTAAAAAGCTAAGTTTCTTAAAAAAAATGAGTTATTCTCTCATAAGTAAAATGCTCAGGTTGTGAACACAGATTTTTCTCTCTCTAACCACTACAATATTATTTTTTGTATTTAATTTTTCTTTGTTTTTTTTACAAAATGCTACTAATGGAAGTTGGCAACTATCAAAAAGGAATAAATTTTAAGACGTTATCTTAAGTGTGTATGATATTTGCATTTTTTAACTTTTGAGGTAACTTTAACAGGGTTTTTCAACGATAATTTTGATAATTTAAATTTTTTTTTTGTAAATTTATCGAAATTCTTATTAAAAACCCCCTGCTAAAGTTGCTTGAAAACAAGCAGATATCATAAAGGCTCAAAGCCATTTTTGCAATTAAGCCAAAATATATTTTCTTAAAGTTTGAAATATGCTTAATTTACTTAAATTTCCAGAACAAATACTTAAAATATACTTGTTCTTTATACATTTCATGTTTTAGAACAATTATATTTTAAAATATTTTTGTTTAAAAAAAGTATTTGAACTTGAAACTTCCAATTTGTGGTTTGCATATCTTAAATTGAACTTTATTTAGACATATTTTTCAAGTCATTTGTATTCAAAAAAATGTTCTAATGATTCTACTTTAAATATATTTTTGTTTTTAATAATAGACTGCTCAGCTTCCAAGAGTGCAATGCTTTAATAAAAATGTATTAAATTCCTAATTTGTTTTTCCTTTATTTAACTCTGCATACAACTAGTAAAATTCTTCTACCATTTTGTAAATATTTGTAATAAAAAAAAAAAAAACTTATTTAAGAATTTCAAAAATCTATTGTTAGCTGCAATCTAAGATATTGTTATTATTTTTAAGAAAAAAAATCAATTTTATTAAGAAAAAAAAAATTACTTCTTCAAAGAGGATTTTTAATTTAATTTTGAATTGAGTGAAAATCATTGTAAATAATTTTTAAGATATTTTATTTGTATTTATAAAAAAAGTTGGTAATCAACAATATTTTGAAAGAACAAAAGAAAAAAACAAAGTTTTATTAAATGAAAATTATTTAAAAAAAATCAACAAAAATAAAAAATATATTTAAAAATAACAAATTGTTTAAAAAAATTAATTAAAAGTAATGTGTTTTAATTAAAGATTTGTGCAAAGGATTTCACTGTAGATTTTATGATGTCTACAAATCCATTTTTTTTCGAGAATTGCCATTTTTTTCTGCACTTTTACGCAGTAGTTATGCGAAGTTTTATATATGGGGGTTTTCGTGTCAACTGACACAACTTTTGAAACCGATGTCTTCCGATCGGGATGAAATTTGCACCAAGGTTAGTCCTATTGGATAGTAGTTCAGACACAGTTTTTCAACGAGATCGGTCAAGAACTCTCTGAGTTAGAGGGGGTCGAAATTTGACATTTTGGCCAAAGAGGTGTTTATTCTCATCCATGTAACTTCTTACCTATTGTTTTTAGCAAACTGTGTCCCAAAGAGTTTAGATAGCTATTTCTTCAGTCTTTCGAAAAAAAAATATAAAAAAAATAAAAAAACAATTTTAGATTTTTTTTCTTAAAAATCCAAAACTTTTTTGACTTTTTCCTCAAATTGGGCCCTTTTTTTTTTTTTTTTTTTTGATTCAAAAGAAAGCTTAGGTGATTTCCTTTAAGAGCTGTGGGGTCGCTTAGTGGGATGCGAGTGGGATATCTATGAAAAATTTTTTTTTTAACTTTGGAACACAAAAAACCGTTCTTCAATTTGCACTATTAGGCGTGGGATAGCTAACCAGTTTTCGATTTCGAGCCGCGATACCCTTTTATTTTTTTTAGGTTCGAAAAAGAAAGCACGAGCCAAAAAATGGGGGCGGTGGGGAGGGGCCATATGGCCCCTCATTGGGATCAAAGTTGGGCGTAAAGAGATAAAAATCCACAAAAAGCCCCAAAACTCCCCTAGAAACGCCCCTGGAGGGGTGCAATGTGAGACCGACCTCCAATAATTTTCTGTCCCCAATATTTTTCTTGAACATACCTTACCCCTATTTCCACTTCCTAAGGGGGCTCCCATACAAACCATTTTTAAAAAATTTGATCCTACCATTCTAACTTACCCTAAAGTGCCCCTAGTGGGGCCAAATGTATGACCGACCTCCATTATTTTATTAATTCCAACATTTTTTGCAAACATACCTACAATGTATCTTTAACCCTTAAGGTGGTCCCCATACATTTCTTTTATTTTTTATAAACTTGTTTTATTAAACCAGCTCCTACCGCCCCTACCGTGCCTCCTAGAGAGGCAAAAATTACGACTAACCCCCATTATTTTTTAGTTACCAACATTTTGTCCGAACATCATAACACCCTATCTCCACTCCCTAAGGGGCTCGCATACATTATAAAAACATGTATTTTAAAAAACTAATAAAAAAATAAAAAAAAATGTATGGGGACCCCCTTAAGAGTTGAAAATAAAGGGTAGGTATATTCCGAGAAAATGTTGGAGTTGAAAAAATATTGGGGGTCGGTCATACATTTTACTTTTCTAGGGGCACCCTACGGACAGTTAGAGCGGTAGGAGCAAATTTTATAAAATGTCATTTTGTATGGGAGCCCCCTTAGGAAGTGGAAATAGGGGTAAGGTATGTTCAAGAAAAATATTGGGGGCAAAAAATTATTGGAGGTCGGTCTCACATTGCACCCCTCCAGGGGCGTTTCTAGGGGAGTTTTGGGGCTTTTTGTGGATTTTTACCTCTTTACGCCCAACTTTGACCCCAATGAGGGGCCATATGGCCCCTCCCCACCGCCCCCATTTTTTGGCTCGTGCTTTCTTTTTCGAACCTAAAAAAAATAAAAGGGTATCGCGGCTCGAAATCGAAAACTGGTTAGCTATCCCACGCCTAATAGTGCAAATTGAAGAACGGTTTTTTGTGTTCCAAAGTTAAAAAAAAAAATTTTTCATAGATATCCCACTCGCATCCCACTAAGCGACCCCACAGCTCTTAAAGGAAATCACCTAAGCTTTCTTTTGAATCAAAAAAAAAAAAAAAAAAAAGGGCCCAATTTGAGGAAAAAGTCAAAAAAGTTTTGGATTTTTATGAAAAAAAATCAAAAATTTTTTTTTTATTTTTTTTATATTTTTTTTTCGAAAGACTGAAGAAATAGCTATCTAAACTCTTTGGGACACATTTTGCTAAAAACAATAGGTAAGAAGTTACATGGATGAGAATAAACACCTCTTTGGCCAAAATATCAAATTTCGACCCCCTCTAACTCAGAGAGTTCTTGACCGATCTCGTTGAAAAATTGTGTCTGAACTACTATCCAATAGGACTAACCTTGGTGCAAATTTCATCCCGATCGGAAGACATCGGTTTCAAAAGTTGTGTCAGTTGACACGAAAACCCCCATATGTATATAAATATAATCCTTGAAATTCCTACGGAACATAGGGCCTCAATAACACAGGCCGACAAAATTTAAAAAAGTTGAAACTCGAGGACTAGAGTGTACTTGACCTTTCGATTTGCGATATTATATTGCTGGGATTTGGTGAAGCATCAAATTGTGGCTACGCTATTTCATTAAAAATGTGAACTTTTTATCGAAGCTTAAAATTAACGCCGATAATTATACACACTAAAAATAGACGTGGATAATTTAAAATTTGTGTGGTTAAGCATATATGTATACGGTTATGAAAAAACATGGCTTGGACTAAATCAGGTCTTATGTGGGAATAGTCAGTCTTCTGTGGGTTCCGGTTCAAAAGAGACTTTTTGGCAAATGTTGGCTCCGATTCAATTCCTTACAATATGGAACAACAAATTAGGGAATATGATTGAAATGGATGATGTGTTGGATCAACTCCCACATGATATTTATTTTTATGGAGAGATAGTCAAATGAGTTGACATGCAAGAATACTAAACATTTTGTTTTTAGACCAGACAAGAAAGTGGCTAACTATTTAATCAGTCTCAGTAGAATACAATGGGTGTCTTATCAGATTCCCTATATGAGTTTTGAGGATAAGGATACAACACTACGTCTGTTGTTATACAGCGTTCTCAAGTGCTAGACTGCGGATAATGGGTTCTTATATTCTGTCAATGGACATGGACTACTCTTGTCTGATTTTCTTAAGTCATTTATTTTACGTGATCTATGTATGTGATTTTTTGTGCAGCCTGGAAAGCTTCCCTTAATACAGTCAAATCCGGTTATAACGAACTCCGAGGGACCAGTAAAAATAGTTCGTAATAAGCGGAGTTCGCTATAAGCGGGGTATATTTTTTATCAATCTAGTTTTATTTCCAACAAAATAGATACAATTTCGTTTTATTTAATGTTTTTCATAAATAAACTACTTATTGAGAAAAAAGTATGAAAAATATAATAAATTTTATCAAAATTATACTATAATCCAAAAATTTCCAACTTTTTGTGAGTTTGATAAAAATGGTTGCCGCACATTAAAAAATATTTATGGTAGTTCGTTATAAAATGGTAAAATGCACATGAAGTTGCATTCGTGGGACCATAATAAGCAGTTCGTTTTAACCGAGTTCATTATTAAAGAAGTATTTGGCGTGAAAATGTATGCCAAAACGTCGGGACTTTAGAATTAGTTCGTTAAAACCGAGAATTTGTTATAACCGAGTTCGTAAAAATAGGTCCCCAGTCCAAACATGAAACAATTAGATTCATGTATATTCCGATACATCTGTCGGAGTTTTTGGTATGGGGAATTAGTCCAAAAGTAGTTTAATTATAATCATATTTATTATCTCGAGATTTGGTTTTTATTTTATCCCAAAAATTGAGTGATTTCGGGATTGACATCCCTATTTAGCAGCCTCAGAGTAGTCTTTCGAAAGATAATATTTTAAATCGACTTAAAATCGATTAAGAATCAGGAATAAACTTTATTGTGTACTAGGCAGTTATTTCGAGGAGTTACAAACAGAATGACAAACTTATACATATATACCCTCTATCACAAGAGTTGAGGATATAAAACAAATCTTGAGGGACGTTAGGGTCGATTTCAAAATTGGGGGAGTGTCTAAGGACACCATTTCCCTCGTCATGTATGTTTACAATATCACTTGTTATGATATTTACAACTTAATTATACAATGTTACTTTATTTTTTTTAATATTTTCTAAAATCAAGTGCACGGTTCTTCAAGGGTTACTTTTTCTCCCCTTGATCACCGAAAACAACCATCCTTTAAGACGTAACAGTGGACTATATTTTGAACTGTATCGTGTCATCCACAGACGGCCATATCTAATATTTCTTAGAATCGATCACTGATCAATTATATATATAGTTTATGGGTTCCTAGACCGATATTTTGATGGGCTACACACGGAGAATAAAAAAAAAGTCGAAACACCACTTTTATTTACAAAAAAATCAACATTTTTTTTAACTTTACAACCCTAGTCTAAACATGGAATGATTTGTACATACAAAATAAATAATAATTGCGAACTGTATCGTGTTTAAACAGTAAAATGGACAGTAGCAATTTCACGGAAGCAAAAATTGAAGTTACTCCCGCAATAATTGGTATAACTCACGAAGTTTTTTGCGTATCACGGTCACCTACTAGCCACGTGAGCAATTAAAGTTTTACTATCAATCACGAGTGAATGACGTGACCAGTGCCCATCTCGATTATGTTTATTAAACATGAACACCATGACGAATGAGAAATAAATAATTCATGTAATTAGTATTCATCATACGCCATGGTATACGAAGTATAATGTCACATTTGACATAGAGTAAAGAATAATATCAGAGATTTTGATAGGTGCCAAAACAATATGTCACTTTATATAAATTGGTTCTCTTAATGTTTAAGAGAGTTTTTACATGCAATATCATAGGCAACACTAAGAGAACCAACTTTTTGAGAGAGGAAATTAAATGGTAGCCAACCAACCTGATACCCACTGACATTTGACTGGCATTTTTTTGTATGGCAAAATTTGTTTTCTCCGATATTCAAAGTCTAATTCTACTAGGCCTAAATTGGATTGGCCTCAAATTGGTACCACTCAATTTGAGGCCAATCCGATTAAATTAACCCGTAACGCCCGGCGGTCAAAGTTTGGGATTTTTAAAAAATTAAAAAAAAATATATCACAAAATCTTTTTTAAATTTCAACTCAGTGAAACTGAAATAAATGTTTAAAAAAACAGGAGCTTTGGAAACTGTAAATGCAGTTGTGTAAACAAGACCTTCAACCATCACTGAGCAAAGTTTAAGGATTACCCCACTTTAGCCGTAAAAGTTACAGAGGGTTAAAAATGAAAAATCGATAAAAATGGCTTGAAATAATCCATAGTTTTTACCTTCTTTCGCTTTTTTTTTTAAGTTCTCCTTATATTTCAATCTTTTCCGGCATAACACAAAGTCAGTACATATAAGAGATTATTTTAATGTTGGTTTGATAGATGCTTCATCGCTTGGTAAGAAGTTATAAGATGGTTAAGTTTTGAAACCAAAAATTAAGAGTTTTTAAATTTTCGAGGTTTTTTGATCAGGGATTTCGACCCCCATCTATAAAATGAAAAAAGTTGAACTAAAGTTGGTAGCTGTTGTAATTTTTAACATTTTGGAATTCATGCCGTTAATGTGCCACGAAAAGTTAAGGAGTTTCAGCAGATCAAAGTTCGAAAGAAAAAACGTAATTTTTTTAAAATACCAGTTTTTCGCGAGGCACATTCGCGATTTCATTCAAAATTTGGTGGACTCTTGCGTAAACCGAGTTTTTTGTGAGTTTACATAAAAAAATCACTGGCGGGTTTATAAAAAATAAATTGCTAAAATTTTATGGCATTTTTGAAAATTGTGCGAAATTTGCAAATCTGTTTCCTATTTTTTTAGTAGCAATTAATGCATCATGTTTATTTTAATACACCAAAAGACGTGCCTTAACGAGTAGAATTGATTTGCTTTTTGACTTTTTACTTTAAGACATTCTGAGCGGAAAGCGCGATGATTTTATCTAAACCTGTTTTGATCTGGCACATCTAAGGCTTTGTACGAAATCGGATGAAATTTTTTTTAAATGAAAGCCCACATCATGTGTCATCATAAAATCAGAGGCGGGTTAAAAAATGTTGATT
This sequence comes from Pegoplata infirma, assembly GCA_963921195.1. Lineage (NCBI taxonomy): Eukaryota > Metazoa > Arthropoda > Insecta > Diptera > Anthomyiidae > Pegoplata > Pegoplata infirma. The sequence continues at coordinate 5,544,600 of OY992536.1, read as the reverse complement.
ATATATTTTTTGGACCATATTAAATTTTCTTGTTATAAAAAAGCATCACCGATTTTTTTTAAACTACTGGTACAATGATACGATTTTCCGTGATTTTTTTCAGTTATACCAACGCGCATTGCCTAAATATGTTATAAAAAATTGTGAAACTTTTCTTTTACCGCGAATTAATTGCGATTTTAGGTACTTAGATATTTTTTTTTAAATCGTTTGGTCATTAAAGGGTTAAATTTATATCATATATATTAGAAGAAATGATATATCCTGGCATGTTTTAAGAACGCATGCAACAAATGTGTAGAAAAAAAATCTTTAAAATATTTTTAAAACCGCTAAATCTTAAAACCGCCATAACTTTTGACCCCCTTGCGCGATTTAATTGACGCGAACGAATATCTTATTCTTAAATAGCTTCTAATATTTATGCCAACTTTCATCGATGTGCCATCAAAACAAAAATCACATATTTTTTACCTCAAAATTTAAGTCTTAGACGGAACTCCTCATATATATCTTTCGACACATCATATTTTCATCTCAAAATTTCATTAAGTTGCCCCTTTTATAGAGCTTGAGACAATCTTTCATTTAAAAGAAATTTGATCCTCAAATCCGATCATTTTAACCCGTGGCGCCCTTTGATCAAAATTTTGGAATTTTGGAAAATTAAAAAAAAAAAAAAAAAAAATTTTAAATGTCTATACCTTAACTCTTTCTTAGAGCTTAATACAATCTTTCATTTAAGTCTAATTTGATTTGATCAGATTTGGCTCAAATTAAGTTTAAATGTAATATTGTCTTAAGCTCTATTAAGGAGTCAAGTCAAATAAATTTAAGACTTCTTTAAAAAATTCTTGAACGTAGGAAAAACCGCCGTTTTTTAACAAATTTAAAATGGTGATATCTCGAAAACCGATCGACCGATTTAAATTTTTTTTTTGGTATTCGTGCTCAGCGCATTGAAATTAACAAATATGATGCGCCGAAAGATATATATTTTTTAAGTATTTTAAAAATCCAAAACTTTGACCGCCGGGCCGCCACGGGTTAATTTAATCCTATTGGCCTCAAATTTGTACCACATAAGTTTAAGACCGAGGACAATAAAATGTTTCCCGGACACTTGGGAAAATTGAAGAATCATTTTTAAAAACTATTTCGTTTGCTTGTCTTTTTTGGTCTTAACAGATTTTAACATTTTATTCTATGCAAACTCCATGGAAGCACAAAAATCTGTATTAAACTGCAGTTTCCTGAGCACACACTAATAATAAAAACAATTTGGGAGGTGTTCGGACTTTGAAATGGTGTGGGCTTGCAATTAAGTAGCAAAACTAGTTATGAAAATTTCTAAAAAAAATCTGTTTTGCTCGACCCATTGATTTAACGCAATTGTTTTTGCGTCTATGTATTTTTTATGTAAATTTTTTGTTTTGCAAAAAATATGCATAGAACTAATTAAGAAAAAAAAATGCAAAAACTTACCACTTCTTTTTTACTTTAAGAAGCATTTAGTTGAATTTTTATTGGAATTCTTATAATTAATTTTTAATTTGCATTTAAATCCAACTTCAGCTTACGTCTCATATCATCACTGACGCTAAATCCTTCACCATGACCTGGTATAATAAACGAACAAAATTCAGCTAATTCCGAACGGTTTTCTTGTTGAAGTTTCTGATTCTCCGAACCAGCTCCTAACCATAATTCAGAATCATATATATCTTCCTGTCGTTCAAATAAATCGCCACATATACCAACTATGCCTTCAGTTAAGTCCGTATTACGCACTAATACGGAAACACAGGACATTGTATGTCCAGGAGTGCTTATTATTTCAACATCTTTACCAACCAAGGAATAAGGTTTATCCCAATCCCATTCGGGATATTTGTCACCATTAGACATACAGGAACCCACAAAATGCCATTCAGCATTCGGGAACAGATAATTGCATCCCGTATGATCTGAGTGTCCATGAGTACATATAACGCAGTGTATGTCTTTAGGTTGCAAGTTGTGCTGTTCTAGGGCCTTCAAGATATAATCACCATCCCAGGCTGTCATCGTATCCACAATAATGTTGCGGCCGGTATGTGTTTGTATTAAAGTACATGTACAATTGGCTCGCATACACTTTGGATCTAAAGGATCGGTGCGTGAATAGCCCACAGCTAATATATGAATTTTATTTTGCATTTTTTAATGTTTTTTTTACTAATTTTAATTCACTATTTTAATGTGTACCGCCAAAAATGTTAACAAAACTAATAGGAAATAGTATTCAATATGAAATGTTAACACACTTTGATTTACGGCGAAAAGCAGCGAAAACGCATCTACAAAATCTTTTCTAGAATCCAGTGCTGCCACTTTCTGGATAATTATCCAAAAGTGGGACAATTTCAAAATCCTTGGATAATTTTTGGATAATGATATTTTTTGTGTAATTTTTGTGTAATAAATTTTGTGTAATAAAGTTCCAACTTTTTTTTTTATTATTTTATCGACATTTTTGGCTCAAAAAATCATTGAAAACATCGACTTTTAAAATTTTTATTACCAAATACAAGAAATTAAATGAAGAACATGCATATTTGGACCATTAAAGCCTAAATTTTCTTTACAATTTTACGTCCAAATTTTTAAAAAATTAAAGCATTAATAAAAGGTTTATTAAACGAATTCCCATACAAAATGTGTTCTATAAACCTCTTATTAGCCTCTTTTAACTTTTATGAATTTGAAGGTAATTGTCGAAAAACTACGCTATAAAATTTTTTAAAAGAAAAATTGTTCTGGAGAATCCATATTCCCAAATCTGAAAATTGTTATTCAATATCTTTTAATATCTTCATATTGGGGGACACTTTTCCCCACGCGATAAATATTGACAAGTTGATTTATAATGAATTTTGCACTTAATTATTACAATTATATCAATATTAAAACCATTTTATCAGTATTAAAATTATTTTTTTTTTATCCAAGCCTACAAAAGGAGGCGGACTGAAAATTGTTTCATTTGTTGAACAAAAATACAAAAAAATCATTCAAAACATGTCGTTTTTCAGGGGTTGGTTTAGTTTTTTAAGGGGAAACATTTTTCCATCTGGACCGATTTTGCCCATTTATGAACTTAGCCTACCTATAACCATAAGACAAATTCGTGCCAATCTTCAGGAGTCTAGATTTTTTTATTTTGCAGTATGTTTTATACAGACGGACGGACGAACATTTAGAGAATGTCTTAGAATCGATCAAGGATCAATAATGTAAATATACTTTAAGGGCTCTCTGACCGATATTTCGATATTTTAGTGTACACATCTGATATAACGTCAAAATTTTTATAGCAATAATTGCTTGGCATCTTTTCTGAGCAACTATTGCTGGCAATAAAACATCAAAATCGTACACCATCTTTGTTAGGAATTTATTAAAATAGACGCAAATCGGTTTTTTTGTTCATTTTGCATACGTTATTGCTTATTGCCACCAATAAAAATCAGGTGTAGATCAGGGGTTACAAACGGAATGACAAAATAATTTTTTTGTGTAATTTGTGAGATTTTGGATAATTTTTTGTGTAATTTCCAATTCAATTATTGGCAACACTGCTAGAATCCCAATTTGAAATTTGCTATAAGGTACAATTAGACGACAAATAAATCGTATAATTTGTTTGACGACATGCAATTGTAAGTTGCTCGTGCAATTGCAAGTTGTACAAACCAAGGATGCTCCAATAAAAGGATGGGCAGAAAAACAAAGTGGGACATAAATTGATTATGCTGTATTTTTTCCTACATGATTATGCTGCATTTTTTACTACATGATTATGTTGCATTTTTTTGGAACATGAAATGATTATGCTGCATTTTTTTAAATAAAGAATATATAACCAAAATTAAAATTTTTTGAAAAAGTGGGCGTGGCCCTTAACCGTTCTCCCATATTTTTTATAATGTCATTCCAAATTCAAAACGAACATGTATAACGAATTTCAAGTCAATATAAATATGATTTTGGTCGTTCTAGATTGGCCAAATGTTGCACTGTGCTATGGGACAAAAAATTCATAAAAAATAAAATATCGTGAACCTATATTCAAAATATGCCAACTCAAATTTGACGGAAATGAGTTTCCGATGGCAAATAGCTCCCCTATGTAATACCTATCTGCCATAAAAATTTCAGAGCAAAAAAATAATTTGTTGTCGTTTTACATCCATTTTTGTTGTTCTGCTAACTCAAAGTACATATTTTTTTGGTGGAAATAAATGCCAACTCCCATTGTAAATTTTCAAAAATTTTTCAAAAATTTTTTAAAAAAAAATTAGACCACATATCTTATTGCATTTGCCATGCTAAACACGAATCTTCTAAAGATTTTGATATCTAATGACTGGTTCTCGAGATATTGCCATTTTGAAAATATCGGTAAATAGTGTTTGAAAATAAAAAAAATGGCTTATATTTATGTAACTTTCAAACTATTTATCAGATTGAAACATTATGAATGGGGCAAATAAAGCCAATGATATAAGCTTTCAAAATAGCTGGTTTGGAGTGACCCTATTACAATACAGCGTGAGTTATAGAGTGCCAAAGTTGACCACCCTGAGATTAAAAGGCTTTCGGAGCTTGTAACTTTTAAAAATATGCAAAGATTTTTAATTTTTTGTTCAGTTTTTGCAATTACCATACAAAGGATAACAAAAACCAAAAAAAAAAATTTTTAAATTTTTCTGAAAAAAAATGTATTTTTATTTTCCGACAAAATATGCCAACTCTAAAAAAATATTTGTTTTTTGATATAGTAATAAATGCCATCTCTGAAAAATATGCAAACAAGTGCAAAATATGAAAATTTTTGCATAGGTAAAAATTGTTTAGAATATTTAAACCATCTTGTGGAAGGTACATTGTTTATTTTTGCAATAATATGCGAAATAACTAGTTTTTTAGCTCTCCTGAACAGTAAGCTTTTTCGAGTTGGCATTTATTGAATATAGTTCGACGATATGCTGAAATTTTTTTTAAAAAATTAAAAAAAAAAACAAGTGAGAGTGTTACATTCGGCTGTGCCGAATCTTTTATACCCTCCAAAATGTAAGAAACAATAAAAAAATCAGGGTGTCGTTTTTTTTTTGGGGGGGAGGGTTGACATTAGGGGGCACCTTCCCCTTGCGATTTTGAACTTCTTATGAGATAAGAAAGTTGCATTTGCTTAGCAAAAGTACAAAAAACCCTGCAAAAAATGCGTTTTTTCTTAGGTTGGTTTAGTTCGCCAAGGGGGAACTTTTCCCCCTTGATCCGATTTTGCCCATTTCCGAACTTAACCTGCCTAGGAATATAAGACATATTCGTGCCAAACTTCGGAAGTCTGTCTCTTTTATTTTGGACTTTATCGTGTCCTCTACACACGGACATCGCTAGAATGTCTTAGAATCGATCACTGATCAATAAAAAATATACTTTATGGGGTCCTAGACCGATATTTCGATGTGTTACACACGGAATGACAAAGTGAGTATACCCCCATACTGTGGTTGGAGGGTATAAATATTACAGTGGGATCAAATTTTATTAAAATGAAATTTTTTGTAGAAGCCAACTTTGGGATTGGTGATAGGGGGTAGGTATGTTTTGAAAAAATGTTAAGGTGTAAAAATTAATGGGGATCGGACTCACTATTAACCCCGCATTAAGGGTTGAAGATAAGAGGGTAAGGTGGGTCGGTCATACATTTGACCCCTCTTGTGGCACTCTTTTTGAAGTTAAAGTCTGGCTGCTTTAAAGAAGTGCTTTTTTGCATGGGAGCCTTTGAGGAATTGAAGATAGACTGGTATGTACACAAAAAGTTTTCTATAGAAAATTAATAATCGATAAAAAATGTTCTATAGAAAAATTATAATCGATAAAAAAATTTTTATAGAAAATTTAAAATCCATAAAAATTTTCTATAAAATATTTATAATAAAATTTATAATTGAATAAAAATTTTAATAGAAAATTTATAATCTATTAAAAAATTTTTATAGAAAATTTATAAACGATAAAAAATTATTTGTAGAAAATTTAAATTCGGTAAAAATTTTCTATAAAAAGTTTATAATCGATTAAAAATTTTCTAAAAAAATTTTTTTATAGATTATAATTTTTTATTATAGGTAATTTAAAATTTTCTATAGAAAATGTATAATAAAGTTTATAACATAGAAAATTTATAATCGATAAAAAAAAATTGTAGAAATTTTGTTTTATACAATATTTATAATCAATAAAAAATTTACAATTGATTGAAAATTTTCTATAGAAAATTTGTAACTGAAAAAAAAATCGAAAGAAAATTTATATCAATAAAAAATTTTCTATGGAAAATTTCTATCGGTAAAAAATTTTCTAAAGGAAATTTATAATCGATTAAAAATTTTCTATAGAAAATAATTAAAAAATCGAAAATATGCGCTTAAAATATACACCAAAAACCCTTAAATTATGCACCAAAAAGTATGCAATAAAAACCTTATCATACGAAAAACTTCTTAAAAGCAAAAAATAACGCCGGGCTTAAATAGTAACATTTAAAACTTTATATAGTAGATTTTTCTTAAAATTAAAACAATCTATAAAAAATGAACTGAAAAAAAATTATTTTTCTTATTTTCAAAATAAATTTTTGAAAAAGTTTTTGAAACAAATAAGTTTTAATTTGTGTTTTTCTTAGTTATGCAAAAATATGCACTTAAGTGTGAAATATGCACAAAGTATGAATTTAAACCAAATATGCAAAAATATGCATTTTCACCAAAATATGCGAAAACAAATTGCTGCCATTTTAACGCAAATTTCTTGATTTGGAAAGATAATTGGTTATCGTTTTTAGACTATCGACAAAATCCATGCATTTGCATGGAAATCACATTTCTAGTTATAACTCTTTGCAAGAATTATTTAAGAATGTCTTACCGAAAATTTGTTTAATAGAACTTTTATGAGCGTTATTAAATGAAAAAGATTTATAATTTATTTTTCTTAATTACTACTTTTTTTAAAAAGAACATACTATTACTGAGAATCACTAGAGCTAGAACTGGAAGTATCCGTAGACATGACTTCAACATCGTCTTGCGAGGCCTCTTTATGCGACCGAGTCTCTAATGCTACGGAATTACCCGACGAGCCCATGGTCATGTGTAGTTCACCCATATTGGTCCAATTAAACTGATTTTGAAATGCATTTGGTACCTCATTAATATTACGCTGGCTATCGGCCAAGTTATTTTGATGGGCCACACCACCGCCATTAATATTTAGATCAGATTTTCCCAAGAAACCATTACGCATCTCAATGTCGGTAGGATATGGACGACGTACATCACCGATACACCATGTCAATGGAGCACTTACAGCGTTGGCAGAACTTATACGATGAGCATATTTGATGAGCTCCTCTGATGATACGGGTCGTTTGTTGGCCTGATTAATGCTGGCCAATTTACGACGAGCTTGAAAAATAGCCGTTGACAAAATATGTTCAGCCTCTTTGAGAGACTTTTGTAATTTTTGTATTTCCCGGTCCTGGTTGAATAAAAAAATAAATAAGTGACCAACACAATTTTAATTTGTCTCTAATACCTGTGCATCAACTTTTGACTTTAAATCATCCATCTTTTGTTCTAGTTTTGCTTGTTCATCAGCTAATTCCAACATTTTACGAAATTCCTCATCTTTTGCCACAAGAAGATCCACTAGGGCTGTGTGTTCCGCTGTGGAAATTTTCTGATGCTTTGGAGATAGATTGTCTATCAACTCCCTAAAAAAATGCAATTATTAAGGCATAATGGGATGCCTATTATAGTTTCTAACTTACTTTGATATTAATTCCATATCATCTATAAGTAGGAGCAAGCGCTCCTTTGTACTTAAATGGAAAGACATGGTGGACGTAGGTAAATAAACAAATTTATAAAATATCGCAAATATGCTTCTTTTTGATGAATGCTTAAAGTGGCATTCTCCTGTTAGTGATACCATATTTTTGCTCAAACCAGTGATAACAATACTATTTTTTTTTTTCAAATATAAAAAATCGCTAACTCTACCCGTCTGAATTATGGGCCAAATATTTTGCAAAAACGAGATTGTAAAATCCAGTTGCATTTGGGATGGGTTGAGCTGATTGGGCAAACAAATCATGATATATCGTAAACGTTTTTTAAAATCATTTTTAATGAAATTCTTTACTCCAAAACGCAAAAGAAATATTGTGTCCGAGTTTTTAGAAAATTTTCAAAAACTCTTTTTGTACTTAGAATTTTTTATTAATTTTATTACTTCAAAAAACAAAAAAACGTTTGTATCAGGGACTTTCAAAAAAATTTTCCAAACCTTGAAATTTTTAGAAAATTTCTCAAAAAATTTCGAAAATCCAAGTTCTTTACTTACAAACAAGGACACTATATGAGAACTTTAAACGGGAATTTGGATGAACATACTAAAAAACTAAAATAACAAACGACAAAACAAAAAAAAATCACTAACACTCTCACGTTTTTCGTATTTATAATTAAATAGAATCGAATTCAATTGAAAAATGTTACGTAAACTTACGTGTATTTTAGTCTTGGATAGCCTCTTGCAAAAAAAAGCAAAAAATTGGAAAATTTATTTATTTATTTTTAATTTTTTTCTTTTACTTTTCTTGCTTTTATTTTTTAATTGTTTTTTTTTTTTTTTTTTGTATATTAATTAGTTGTACACAAATTGTTTATTTCTAGTAAAACAGTTTTAAACAACTATTTTGCAAAATTTTAATGTTTTTTAAGGATTTATATTAGCGGTTTTCACCCTTGATAGAAAACATTTGAGGAAATTTCCTACAAGAAAATTTTCTACCGATTTTTTCCACTAAAGAGTGAACAACTATTTAAACAAGTTTTCTCACACTAACATTTTCTATAACCTCAAATTATTTTACATAATTAAAACCACGAAATTAAAATAAACAACGCGATTTTTAGTAAACATATTATTAATTATTTAAGTTTCATTTTAAATTTCGTATAAAAAGTCTGAAAATAAGTCTGTTTGCGTACTTTCCCAGTAAAAATTATCAAGCAACAAAATTTTAGGGAGTAAAAAAGAAATCGCTCTCAAAAAGGAAAAATTGTAAAAAGTACGCGAACAGAAATCCGTAAAAACTTGCAAGTTAGTTAAACAGCTGATTTAAATCAGCTTATAAAAAATTTTGGCTTCATTTGTAAATTTTTAGTTTGATGGCATTTATTTTTTAACTTGTTATTAAAAGAAATTTAATTTAAGGATGTATTTTTTTATTCATTCCTTGATATTTAATCATATTTTATACACAAAATACAAAATATTCTGAAGTTAGCAGAATATTTTGTATTTTGTTTACAAAAATATAGTCATACGTTTTTAAAACATATGTTTTTTTGTGCTTGATAATTCTTGCTGGCAAAAATTTATCCAGTAAAAACTTGCAAGTTTTTAAAATAGAACTGTCACTTTTTTCTCTCATTTTCTCTCTCGTTACTGGGTTTTTAAAGTACTCGAACGACTTTTAGACAAAATTCGTAATAATTTGTACAAATTCGTACAAATTATTGAGTTCGCGAACACAGCTAATATCACAAAATAATTAAATGCCTCTCTAATCAGCTGTTTTGTTGGTCTAGAAACTTTTATTTTTTTCTATACTTCAACTTACTCAAGCATGAAGTCGAAGAAATTTTCTATGTAGAAAAGAAGAAACCAAGAAAATGAGAAAAACGAGCCGCCATGTATTTTGTTGTTGTATCTGTCAAACATTTTCTTGTTTTCTTCGATTCTCCGATTCTTTTCTTGTTTTCTATCAAGGGTGAGAACCGCTATTGATAATGGAAATTCCGGGGTTCCCAAATTTATTTCCAGTTTCCTCGGGAAATTTAAAAGTCCGGCACACAAAAAAAAAATATAAAAAAATATTGTCCGTTTTGGGGATAATACAACCTATAAAGTGGTTTTGGATAATTTACCTAAGTTTTTTAGAGAAAAAACTTTGGTAAGTTATCCAAAACCACTTTATAGGTTGTAATTAAACCAAAAACTGGCACAATTTTTTTTAATTTTTTTTGTGTGGGGAATCCCCAACACCACATATATTTTTTGTCCCCAAAATCGCTTATTTAAAAAAGTTGAGCCCTTAAGGGTTAAATACATATATAAATCTGGCAGCACTGTATCAAAAAAAAAAAAAAAAACAGCTGATATTGTTATGTTATTATTTCATCACAACTGACCACATTACTCCTTCCGGGAATAAAAATCTACACAGAGATAATCTTAAATTCAAAGCAATTTGGAATCTAAAGGAAAAAATCTTACAAAAATGACTGAAAGTAGTAAAAAGTTATTATCAAAAACATCCCTCATTACTGCAGCTAGTCTGGGATTATTGTTAGTGGTGGCATCCAAACGGAAACGTATATTCAATTATCTAAAAAGCTTTAATGATCCATTGAGGCATAGGAAAATTGAAATAATTCAAACGGTAGATGATTGCCAGAGAGTAGTAAGCCTGCTGAAAAAGTGAGTAATTTATAAAAAAAATTCTTTATGATATGTAACATTAAACATTTCGTCAAAAATCTAGACACTGCTCAACCTTGAAAGTTTTGGGCTTCGATTGTGAATGGGTTACTGTAGGAGGAACACGACGTCCGACAGCTTTATTACAATTATCATCTAGCGAAGGACTCTGTGCTTTATTTAGATTGTGTAGTATGAAACAAATACCCAAAAGCTTAAGAGACCTTTTGGAAGATGATGAAGTTATTAAAGTTGGAGTGGCCCCACAGGGAGATGCTCAAAAATTAGCTCATGATTATGGCGTAGGTGTTGCCAGCACTTTTGATTTGCGTTTTTTAGCTGCTCTTACTGGCAGAAAACCTGAGGGTCTTGCTAAATTATCTAAATCTGTATTAAATGTGGAGTTGGACAAACATTGGCGTTTGGTATGTTCCGATTGGGAGGCAAAAGAACTTACCCTCAAACAGTTGCACTATGCGGCTAATGATGCATTGGTGGCTGTAGAAATATTTAAGATAATGTTAAGAGATTTGGAACCAAAAAACTTTTGGCAATTGTCTAAAACTGACTATGATTCTTATCGTATCAAATTGGAGCCTTTTTTTGAAGTCAATTTTAAAGAAGGGTTTCTTTCAAATTTAAATATCGATAAGATATCAAAAAACTCAGCCAATTCCAAAATGAAAACAATGAAGAAAATGCAAGTGAGAAGTTTAAGCACTAGATCGAAAGCTTTATATGATAACTGTTTATTGGAGGCACCGGATGGTGAACTTTTATGCACTATAGATAGACGTAAAGCTAAATGGTATTTGGATCAAAATTTGGGCTCTGAAATAAAGTCTGAACCATTCACTGTAAGGCTTAACTTTGAACCAGCCGGCAGAGCAGTGGGAGAGGCGGGCAAATTTTATCAAACTCCAAAAATAAATCAATGTGTTGTATGTGGCAATAAGGAGGCGTATATAAGAAAGAACGTAGTACCTCGCGAATATCGGAAACATTTTCCAGGTAAACGAATTTCAATTTTAATCAATTTTTGTTTTTTTTTTAACTTCTTTCTTTTCAAATTAGTTGTTATGAAATCTCATACTTCTCATGATGTTTTACTACTCTGTCCACCATGCCATCAATTAAGTAATATGTCGGATTTAAAAATTCGCCATAAACTAAGTCACATGTGCAATGCTCCATTTACCCATGAAGAAGGAGCCATAAAATTTATAGAGATTCCAGAATTAAAGTATAGTAGTAACGTTTTGCTTGTAACTGCATTGTTAAATCTAAATCTTTGATAAATTTTAGACAATTAAAATCTGCCGCTCGTGCTTTATTAAACAATAGCAATAAAATTCCCGAAGAAAGACGAAAACATTTAGAATCCATTGTTTTAAATCATTATAAGGATGAGACTGAAATAACTTTAGAGTTATTGCAAGAAGCTTCAGATATTGATACAAAACAAAGTAATGCAAATTATTCTCAGCATGGTGAAAAGGTTGTGCAAATATTTCAATCGGACTATGGCGGTCTAATAGAACTAGAAAAGGTATGGCGGGAACATTTCTTACACACAATGCAACCAAAATTTTTACCTGAACTATGGAATGTTAATCACAATGCTAACAGGTAAATAATTTTCATGATCTCTATTTTATCTTAAGTTATCAAATAAGTTTACTTGCTAACAGATTGGAAATCAGAGCCAATGAAGGCCGCGTTACTGCTGATGATTTAATTTTAGCCGGTCTAAAGTTAGAAGAAGAAAAACCCCAAATTTCACTGCAATAATATTTTAAAATACACAGTCATGTCATGCATATCGATGTCATCAATGCCTTAAATTAAAAGATTAAAATTTATAACCTTCACTTAAAAAAATAATTTTTTACAATAAAAATAATGATGTTCCTTAATGCCGTTAAGGAAAATTAATTATACTTCAAATATGAAAATAACTTATTAGATTGCTAAATATGGAAGAGTTTTTAAGAACCTGTAAGTATGCTTTTATTATTGAATAATTAAAAATTATATATCTATGTATACCAGCGGTGCGCACACACATACTATAACATTTATGCTTGTGTGTGTAGTAGCAAGAGAAAAATCAACAAATTTGCTCAAGCAACAGAATTTTATAGTGTACGTGAGTCGACTGCGTACAAGCAGCATTTTTTAGACTATTCCCGCGGGAATAGGAATTACAAAAATGCCCATCACTAATGTATACTCTCTTAACATAACGATCTTAAACATATTAGGTGTGTTCCAGAACTTTCCGGGTAAAGTTCGGTAAAATGAGAGAAAATCAAAAAACCTCTCACGATACCACAAAAATGCACAAAAGTACGGGAACGCTAAAAACCATATTTCAAGCCCAAAATAACAAAATAATATAAAATGTAAACAAACCAATAACGCTAAAATATTTTCGTAAGAAAAATTACTTTAAACAAGAAAACAAATTATAAAAGTTTATTTTAATAACAAATTATCTTTTTTTGTATTGAAATAACACATTTCCTTGGTTTAGTTCTTTATTTTATTTAAATTTCCAATTTAGCTTCACAAAAAAAACAGCGGTTTTTTTAACATCTGACTGTTACCAATTTACCCGAAAAAAAAGTGCGGGTAAAATGTTAGGTAAAATGAGAAACTAATTTATTATCTCAAAAACTCTCCCATTTACCCAATTTTTGCGTACGGGAACGCTTTTCGGGCTGGTTTGGGTACCCGCGGGCACCCGCGGTAACGTTCTGGAACACACCTATTAAGTTCTAAAATAGTGGTACGAAAACAAGTCGTATCTTCGAATTAAACGCATAAGTAATATAAATTACGTGCAATTTAATATTAATCATACGCATATCTGACAAAATTAACATAATGGAATTTATCACTACCCAACATAATCAAATTTAAGACATTCTAGGGATGTTCGTCGATAGATCTGTCTACGGAAAGCATACAAAGAGCCTAAAGAGCTACACTCCCGAGATTTGGCACGAATATGTCATATGTTCATGCACTGAAAAATAAAGAAATAACTAAAATTTAGGAAAAAATTTCTTTAAAAATTAATCACGAATTTTCTTAAAACTTAGTAAAATTTAACTAAAAAATGAGAAAATAGGAAAAAAATAAAAAAAATTGAAGAGAAAAAAATGACAAAAAAAAATTTTTAATAAAAAACATTTGATAAAAAAAATTTTATGAAAAAAAAAAAAAAAACAGCTGGTGAAAAACTTTTTTTATTCACCAGCGGGTGAGTTATTATCCATGTTATAAATCTAAGTTACAAATCTATTTGGTTTTAAGAAAATGAAAACAGTAATTCTAATTTTCTTTTTTTTTAAGTCGTTAGCTTACATAGTCAAACTGAGGTGGTGTCCTGCTCCACTTTTAAAATAAGTTACCAACCAAAAAACATTATCATTTTAAAATGCATCCAAAAATTTTACAAAAAAAGCTCTCAAAAATGCCAAAAACCAAGTTTTTGTGAACTTTGACCTTAATTTTCTTAAAAACCTGACGTGACCAGATTTGAAATCAGCTAATATAAAATCGATTTTACTTAAACTTAGAATGCATGCTTGTTTGCTATTAAAAAAAAATATGCTTATTATGGCATTAGAATTTAAAAATTAATTGGTAAAAAAATTCAGTCGACCCTTGAAATACCGGACATTAAAAACTTCAGTCTTCTTTCTTTAATTAGTTGATTTTCTTTATTTTTTTTACTTAATACAAGGCTTTTTGCATTTAAATGCAGTTTATCGATATACATAGTGTGTAGATAGATGTATTAATTATTTCTTGTATTTGTTTAAATTTTATTTTACCTATCGATTAATAAAAAGTACAACTATTAATAATACATTCTAAGCATTCGCAATCTATATGAGTTTTGTTTTTATTTTGTTTTCATTTTTAGTACATATGAATTGAGCAACTTACAAAATGTCTTTAAACAACTTCGTTAAAGAACTTTAATAATTTTTATTTTATAATTTTTTGTTGTTTATTTTGATTTATGAGAAGAGGAATTATTTAAAATATTTTTAACTATTTAAAGTAATGAGATTTTGTTTTTTTTTTCTTCGCTAATAACTACAATAGATTAAAGAAACCACAATGCGTTCAGTTATTTGGAAATGATCGTTATACAGATATCTATGTATGTCTGTCTTTCTACTTAATCAATTATCAAATAACGCAGTCGTTTACGTATCGTAGATTCGCGTGGCAAAGAGAGCGCCCATTTCTTAAGGGCCGTTAAAATAACCGAACTAACTACAAGTAAGGCTCCTAGCAAAGAGTAACCAGTGGGAGCTTCACCAAAAAATATCATTTGCCATATAAAGGCAAATACAATATCAGCACAACGTGCTATTGCCACTGGTCCAGCTTGTTCCATTTGTAGGGAAAGTGTTAGAAGAATTTGTCCTAGAAAACTAAAAATTCCCAAAACAACTACCAACCATCTGTCGCGACCACAAGCTGGCCAACATATGGCACCAATGGAACCGCACACTATTAGTGTGTAGATTAATGCAAATGCTCCAAAGTTAGTCATAATGACGGAAAAATGTAATCCTTTTAAGGCTCTTAATAAAATGTAAACATTGGCACCAAATAACGTTGATGAAATGGCAGCTACTGGACCCCAAATATCATAACTTTTCCCCTCATACCGTTCGGCCTCTAGCGATGGAGCTGCATCACCGAATACAAAGGGAGGACGTGTGATCAAAACTACTCCCACCAATGTTAAGACAATGGTGATAACATTGAAAAGACTACATTGCTCTTTGAGGAACACACGTGCAAATATGGCCACAAATACGGGAGTAGAAAATATTATAACACTAGCATCGGCTAAAGGCATATGACGAAATGCATAAAAGCTTAACATTAATCCGGTGGTGCCCATAAAACATCGCAGCAGTAGTATGACTCGTTTGCCTTCAGGAAACACGGGTTGTTTTGTATACACTACTATAGGAATGGCGGGCAGTAAAACTCCAATGAATCTGAAAGTGATCACATGATACAACCATCAATTGCCAATTTGTCAATGTTTTTATTGTGTATGTGTAACTTACCTAAAGGACGCTAATTCCATGGGATTAATATCAACTAATCCCTTAACTATCACAGAACAAAGCGAAAAGAATAACGAGGATAATGTGGCCAAAATTATGCCTAAATATGGACAGTTTAATTTTGATTTCATGCGGGCCAACCAACGTTTGGAGGTATCGTTATTACGAAAACCATCCACAAACTGATGCAACTCTAAATTTTCAGGCATTTTAACTTTCAACAGCAGCAACAACAACAGGACAACTTTATATTCATCTACTTGTTTTAATTATTCTTATTTCATAGCACGCATCTATCTAAAAATATATTTAACGGTAATTGTACCATAAAAACAATAAAAATGTTTTTAAACTGAATGTGGTGTAAACAGCATACCCAGCAATAATATCGATTTTTTTTCTCTCTCTATGTCTAGTATTATTTGTTTTTACAAAACTTTAGATAAATATTATTCCAACAATGGCTAATTTGGAGCATTTTCCTGTTTTTTCTTTTATTATTTACAATATTTTTTTTAAATTTATTTTTCTTTCATTTTAATTATGCATTTTTTGCCACTAATTAAATATTAACTTTGATAATGTTAGGGGTTTTTCGTTGACAATTTAACTGTAATTTTTTACCATTTATTGGTTACCATATTTTTTCTAGTTTGTTTTAGTTCCTTTTCCTACATTTCCTCTCTGAGTAAACGGGCTGACATAAAAATAAACATGGGTGTATTTATTAACATGACTGTTAACAAAATAACACAGTGACGGTATGCTGTTAATATAGATAACACAGTTCACTGTGGACTTTTAACATACCGCAAAATTTGACAGTAACGATGACGATAAAACAGTTCACTTGTGATAAGGCCTCACACTAAAGATGAGCGCGTGAGTGCATTTTGACTCAATCAATCGAATCACTCACAAATCACTCTCGCAAACAGACCTTTAAAGATTTAATTCCCTAATTCAATTTCTTAAATCTGATTTAAAATAATTGAATTAATTCCCTGTTTCTATAAATCGAAAAGAATTAATTAATTTTTTAATTCACTTAATTTCATTGCAAAGAATTAATTCTTTGATTTGATTAAATTGAATTAATACATTTTGATTTGAATCAACTGATTCAAATCACTTTGATTTGATTTTTCACTTAAATCAAACACTAAAAATGCACATTATAAAAATCTTATCATGTCTGATTGCGTTAAAGTCATTGGAATATCGTCAATTTTAAACACACGCCATCAATAAACAACACTCCAAATTGTACAGTATTATGAAATGTGTACCTTTAGTCTAGAGATGGGCGCTGGTCACGTGATTTGCGTGATTCACGTGAATCACGCGTGAGTGTGAGTGATTTTCATTTCAATCACGTGATTGTGAGTGAGCGTGATTTGAAAAAAAAAAAAAACTGAGTGAGAGATTAGTGAGTGAGTCATTTATTTTTTGCGTGAGTTTGCTTGATTAGATTTTTTGATTTGCCCAATTTTTTTAAAATTTTCGTAAAAAATTTTTTTTTTTGAGTTTTTGTTTTTTTTTTTGTAAGAAAATTTTATTGCGTGAGTCAAAACTTTAAATTTAACACAAAAACAATGATTTACATTTTAATTATACACATACATTTCCATTATATCGAAAAGTCGTGCATTATCCAACCCTTAATATATATCGCTCCTTAACTTGTATAGTGTCACAACTCAAAATATTTGATTTTGCAGAAAACCCGTTTAAAGTTTACTATTGAAACTGGTTTTTAATTGAAAAAGGCCGGTACATAGAAAATGTAATAATGACGTGTACTCTTCTCAAACGGTGAGTTTAAAAGACATTAATACGAATTTTTGACACAATATAAAGCACGATATAACGAATAATTCTGCATCATTAACTCAAAAAACGCATTTTTTGAGTTATGACACTATACAAGTAAAGGAGCGATATGTGAAAATTAATAAATGTTATATTAAAGCAATGCCTTGCATTTTTGTGATTCCTTAGCATAGGCTAAAAAATGCTGCTTGTGCGCTTCCAATAAAATGTACGCTATAAAATTCTGTTGCTTTGACTTTTTGCTTGCGACTACCGCACAAGCATAAATGTTATAGTATGTGTGTGCGTGTGTAAAGTAAATACTTTGATTTAAGAAAAAATATTTAAATCAACTGATTCAAAACATTTTTGATTTGAATCAATTGATTTGAATCAATTGATTTGAATAAATTGATTTGAATCAAGTGAATTAATTATTTTTTGATTTGAATCAAGTGAATTAATTCTTTATTTAAACAAGGTTAGTTAATTCTTTCAACAAATAGTTAAAATTAATTCTTTTGAATCAAATCATCAAGAATTAATTCCTTGATTTATTAATATGAATTAATCTCTTTGCGAATCAAATCAAAAAGTGAATTAATTCTTCAAAGGTCTGCTCGCATACTATTCTATTACTCACGATCACTCACTAGTCACGTGATTAAAAATAATTCAATCAGGCTCACGCCTGAGTACGCAAAATATACTCACACTAAACATTTTCTTACACTCAAAATAATAATTCTGTTAAATTACAGAAAAACTCTGCTAATTTAACAGAGTTCACCATACTTTTCCAGCTAGCAACATTTCTTGGTAATTTCACTATAAAACTCTGTGAAATGATTTTGACAAAAAAAACTGTTAATTTACAGAGTTTCTAGTAAAATATTTGTCAAATAAAACACCATTTAGCAAAGAAAAACTCTGTAAATTTACATATATTTGTAAAATGCATTTTATGCAACCAAAATTTTACAGAAAAAAACTCTGTAAATTTACAGAGTTTAGTAAAAAACATGTTATTTTGTAAAATTTTTAAAGATTTTAGAAAAGATTTTTTTTGTTAATTTTTTAACATTTTCTCAAAAAAAAAAAAAAAATACAGATAAAATTTTGGTGTTTTTACAGAAAACTCTGTTTTTAACTATGAAATTAAGATTACATAGAAATAAGTAAAAATACAGATAAAACTTAGTTTTTTGGTTATAAAAAATACAGAGTATTTCGCTTAAATCTGTATTTTAGCAGAAATCTCTGTTAATTATCTGTTAAATTAAGATAACAAAGTTAAAAGTAATATTACAGAATAAACTTTGTTTTTTTGTCACAACAAAATACAAAGTTTTTTCTTTAAATCTGTATTTTGACAGAAAACTCTGTCAAATATCTGTTGAATTGAGATTACAGTCATTTTACAGAGTATTTAACAGAGTTATTATTTTGAGTGTACAAAAAAAAAATCCTAATTTTTTTTTTACAAAAAAAAAAAAATTAGAATCAAAAAACAAAATCGCGCAAATTCACGCAAATAATAAATGACTCACTTACTAATCACTCACGAAGATTATTTTTTAACTCACGCTCACTCTAAATCACGTGATTGAAATGAAAATCACTCACACTCACGTCACCTTAAACAATAAACATGTATCATCACTGTTAAAAATATAGGAGATGGTCAAGTAGTTTCTTTTGTAATCTGTTAAAACTGATAATGGAGTTCATTATCACCCTTGTTTTCTCACAAGGATGGTGTTCCACGACTTATACTCCGATTGTTTTGCAATTTATATATTTTAACTAATACCACAATCTAATACCCTGTTCTCACGTACCCTATTCACACTTACAGTTAAAAACCTTCTCACGTACAGCTAAAAACCGTTTTTAGCAACAATATTTTTAGCACGTTCTTTATTCTATTACAGTTTTTTTAGGTGTCATCTCGGAAGTTTAAGCAAGGGCTGCCACCTAATGAAAAAGGTGGCAGCCCTTGTTTCTTTACTGAAAATTGCAAGTTTTACTTGCAATTTGCAATATACATACATGTTTGACCAATAATACTGCAGCAACTTCAAGATTTTTTTCCTATTAATGAGACAATTAATGAGACATTAAAAAACTTCATTGTCAAAATTTTAGAAAATACAAAAACACTAATTTCGCGATATCTCGCGATTGCGAGCAGCCACGATTTCGCTGTTAACAGTTTTGTGACATTTTATCAAGTAGAAATCGAACTGCGTTTACACTTTTCGTCGACACTAAAGTTGAACCTAAACATCGCTGAGGCTCACCGTGAATAGTTCAATTCTACTCTTACACTTTATACCAGCAGGCTTTCAAAAAAAGGCAAAAATCGCGTTTTTTTTCGCATTTTCAACATTGAATAAAATTCTATACGTAATGAGATTCTATACGTAATGAAATTTGGAATACAGATTTGGAATCACCGAGTCAAAATTTTTAAAAATGTTCTATGAGTCTTTAAACCGGAGCCAAAAAAGGTTGGGCACCATTGATTTAAACTAACAAGGGAAGTCTCCCTGGTGTCACCCTCCGATCTTCATGAAATTTGGATATGTTGTTAAGAACGAAAATTAATTCGACACGTATTTTTTTTTAGCGGCCCAAACTCATTTTTAGGGGGGTCGATTTGTATGGGGGGAAATTGACCTTTTTCAGTTTTTTACGATTTACGCCTATTTTAACAAAATAAATATAGGCATGTGTGGTATCAGATAAAAGGTATTAAAAATACCTATCTCGTGGTGCTAACAACGGGCCAAAGAAGTTAATATTTTTCGACTCATTAACAAAAATGTCCTAAAATTTTGGTATTTTACTCGATATGACGAAAATATGTGCATGTTTGGACACGTTCTTAGCACAAGTAGATAGGTTTTCCAAAGACCTTTCATTTGGTATGTAACATGACTAGGTTTTTTTGCATAATATAGGAGAAAAACGAAAAAAACTGAAAAATGGCATTGTCTTCCCCCCTCCTTTTTACCCCCTAAATATGAATTTGGGCCGCAAAAAAAAAAATACGTGTCCCTTTATTTTTTCTGCTCTACAAAATAAAAAAAATTCCATAAAGATCCGCGGGTGACACTAGGGAGACTTCCCTTGTAAGTTTAAGTAAAAATTTTAAGCAATTAACAAATTTTTTATAGTTAATTTTGCTAAAAAAAAAAATAGTTTTTGTAGTTAATTTGACTAAAAAATCTTGAAAATTTGCTCGTTGCCCCCCTGGAACCTTCAAATTGCCCCCCAGTGGGGCGAGAATCAAAGGTTGGGAACCATTGGTCTAAGACGAACGGTATTACAGAAACTGGTGGTAAATTTTGTTTGATTACCTTTTAATTTATTATTTTATTATTAAAATAGAAATTAGTTGCCCTTTAATTTTTGCCACAGATTTTTTCACCCCTAACAAAAAAATTTAAAAACAAACACATTTTATATGAGTTTTACATAAAGCGGTGGTACTTTTTTATTTACCTCTCATATTATTTATTATTTTTATAAATCTGCATAATAAATAAAAACATTTATGTATAAATATTAATTATGTATATTATGTTTTAGTTTTATTATTTATATTTTTTAAATTTATATTTTGTTTAAAAATCATCGCAAAAATCTGTAATAATGTGAGTAATGAGAACAAGCATTACTAACAAGGAAGGTCTTTCAAAAGGCACCCTTACCCCTTTCGAATTTGATGAAACTTGGAATATAGTTGGGACCTTACAATAAAATGATAGTGCTAAAATTTTGAACTTCTGGTAGTTTTTGTTCCCGAAATATGGGGTCTTGAAAATCGTATATTTTTGACAAAAGTGTTCTGACATAAAAAAAGATATCTCAAAAAGCAATAACAATACAGGTCTCGTTCAGATTTCGAATAATAGGGAAGGAGACAGCCTTTAAAATGGAATTCACAAAAATTTTCCTCTGATGAAGACTTCATCCTGAAAAATTAAACTTAAGTAGTATAGGTGTTCCTTAATAACATATATTTTTGTCAAAATTTCAAAAATATCGTTTTTGAGGTATAGCTCTCCAAAATTTAAGGTTAAAATAATGACTTTGAACTTTTTCAGAAGAAAATCTTTGTGAGTGCCGTTTTAAAGGCTGTCTCATTACTTATTACATATTTGAAACCTAAACAAGATCTGCATGATTATTACTTTTTGAGATATCTTTATTTATGTCAGAACACTTTTGTCAAATATGTATATACGATTTTCACAATTTTCAAGACCCCATATCTCGAAAACTGGAAAGTACTGAATTTTATTAAGTTTGGAGGTGGTGAGGTCAACTCATCGGTTGAATTGAGGTGTTTTAGCTCATAATATAAATTTGATTGGATTGTTGTGCTGAACAATATATTCAAATTTCATAAAAAATTGCTGGGTGACCATAGAAAGACCTTACTTGTCAGTGTTTGTGTGTAGGATTTTGTAAGCATAAAATTATTCGGATTTATAATACAATTAGATCTGAGTTTTGAGTAAAATGTTTATTTAGAAAATAATATTTTAAAGTGGAAGTATTGAAAATATGTAGTGCACATTTTAAGCCATTTAACAAGGTAATAAAAAAATGTTTAATACTCAAACTTTTAAAACGGTTATTGAGCTCATATAAGATCATAAATATGAATTAGACCAGGTCGAAATCCAACATAGCGCCCGGTTTAAATTCTAATATTGAGGGAAAGTGGTAATGAAATTATAAAAGCGGTTGATAGCATATTTGCAAGGGTAGCATTATTGCTATGACATAATGCTACAAGGCGTTTGAAAGGTTGGAAATGGTAGTTTGCTACCAAGTATAAATACCGCTTATAGTTTTGGCATAAAAAGTCCGCCGATTTTCGGGACCTTTGACTTTCGACCTAGTCTCACATACATATTTATAAAGTATTAAAAATTAAAAAATAAATTTTAAAGAAAACTAGTGAATTCTTAAGGTTTTTAAGAAATTTTTTGTTTTATCAGTCTTTAAAAAAAAAATAAAATACATAATTAAATTGGGTAATTTTTAGTATATCTTTGTTTGTAATCAGCTTATTTTAGGATATGTTCTATTTCATGAGAAACTCTTTTTTATTTTTTGTTCAACTGGTCTCGAAATTATTTCAATTTAATCTTTTTAACACATTCCAGGATTTTTTAAATCAAACACAATTCATCATATTATAATTGTTTGAAAAATGTTAATAGAGTTTATATGCATTTAAAAATCTACCTAAATTGTTTTTTTGTTTTTCCAATTAAAAATATTGTCGATTTAAAATTGTAAAGTGGCGCGTTTTAAGATTTTTTTTGTTCAACATTAAAAGCATTCCTAGTTTAATTTGGCATTTTTATGTAAATTTCTTTTTTTCTTTGTATTTAACTTTATTTTTTTAAATGCAAAAATATTTAATTTTTCAATAACTGAAAAATTAATTTGGATCCATTTTAAGTTAATTTATTGCGAAAAACCATAGTTTGCTGTTTTAAATTCGTTAGAATTTTTATTGCTATTTATAAAAAAAGAAAGGTTAAAGAAATTTAAAAATGATTAACTAAGTAAACAGGGGGAAAAATTAAAAAAAAAAAAAAATATTGTTTTATTATGTTTGTTTGGGTGTTGTATTTTTATTATCTCTTATTATTAAATTATTGGAATTTTTTTATATTCACATCATTCTGTATGACTAAAATGTGAGTAAAATAAAACTAACTTGATATGCTGTTTTTATTTTAAAATATATAAAATCAACAAAAAACTTATAATATACTTACTACTCAAACTAACCGACAGTTATGGACAAATAAATAGCGTAACTTTTGTATATGTATTTTATAAATAGAATTATTTTTAGGGTGAATTACACTGAATTGTACATTTTGGGTCACCGAGTGAAAGTATACCATTACTAACGGTCCATTAGTAAATCAAAATATCCGAAGAGTTTTAAAAACTTAGCTCGAGTTTTTTTATGGCCCACTAAAGTTTGTATTTTTTTTTTAAAGACGTTTCTTTTCTTTAAATATATAAATAAATCCTCTATCTCCCAAATTTTTCAAATATCCTCTTAGAACAAATCTAAAACGTATCTTTAAAGTGTTAAAATAGTCTACAAAAATTTTTTGCATCGAATTTTACCAGGGGTTGGGAAAGTCCAAAAATTCTAGAGATATAAGCAAAATGCTTAAAAAAGTAAAATTATAAAGCATCATATACTATACACGCTTTTGGCCTTTGACAGCCGGTGGTAAAATTTGATGCAAAAATGTTTGTAAAACATTTTAACCCTTCAAACGCTCGTTTAAGTGTTTTTTTTTTTTGAGAATATTTGAAAAGGGACTAAATTGACCCATAAAATTGGGAGATTATGTTGATTATGATTATGTTAATATGTTCTAATAAAAGAACCACAATTAAATTTTACAAAATTATTATTTAGCTCAGAAGCAGATTTAATAAATTTTTATGACTTATTTCACACGATGTTGGTGAAACAAAATTGATAATATATGGGGCATTCTATGTCAAATCGGACACTTTGAAAAATTTTTTTTTAGATTTTCCCAATTTGCTTACATTTGCTTGCCCTATCTCAACTCCCTAAGTAGGCTCCCATACAAATAACAGTTGGAGCAAATTTTATAAAAATGTAATTTTGTATGGGAGCCTACTTAGGGCACAGACTAAATACAGACTCGACAGTAGAGTTTTACAAGAAAAAATGGGGAAAAACTAAGCGATTTTAGAAGAAAGCACAGCGGTTTTTAGTCCGTTTTACGCTAACATGGCAACACTTTCTACGAATTAGGAGTGAGTGAGACAACAAAAACCGATCTGGCATCCATTTTTCTTATGGCGCGTTATATCAGTTTTCTCTTTCTAACCTTATTCGTAGAATAATTTGAAAATATTAACCATATGGTTCAGAACTACTTTTTTGACACCTGTCACTTATGTCGAGTCTGTATTAGTCTGTGCTTAGGGAGTGGAGATAGGGCGTAGGTATATTTTAAGAAAATGTTGTAGGGTAAAAATAAATGGGGGTCGGTCTCACTAATGACCCCTCACGGACGCACCATTGGACCGGTAGAAGCTGATTAAATAAAACAAATTTACAAAAAATAAAAAAAATTGTATGGGGACCGCCTTAACAATTAGAGATAGAGGGTAGGTGTGTTCAGAGAAAATGTTTGGACTAAAAAAATATTGTGGGTCGTTCATACATTTTGTTGCTCTAAGGGCACTATTAGGGCAGTTAGAGCGGTTGGATCAAATTTTAAAAAATGTCTTTTTGTGTGGGAGCCCCCTTAGAAATTGGAGATAGGGTATTAGTTTGTTCCAAAGAAATGTTTAGACTAAAAAATTAATAGGGGTCGGTTTTGTAAAGGACCCCTCTATGACGCACCATTGGAGCAGTAGAAATGATTTTAAGATTGGAAAATTACAATAAAATTTTTTCAAAAAATTTTAAAAAATAGTAATAATCGTTATCCCACGATCCTCCTGGGCAAAAAATTTTTAGAATCGATAGATGTTTTACACAAAAAAATCGAAAAGTACAAATATTTTCAAAAATGAGATTTAAATTTTAAAACTTAAAAATCGCATACTAGAGCGCTTTTAAGAATTTTTTGGGATTTTTTATAAAAAGTACGTAAAAAAACAAAAATTTTGAACAAAAAAAAAAAATAAAATTTGGACCATTATTGAAGAAGTTATGAGTAAAAGAAGTTTGAGTAAAGGAACAAACTACCAATTTTTAAAAATTCGATATCTTTTGAACGGGTCATCAAAAAAATCTGAAAATTTACCACAAAGGAGTTTTCGAAGGGTACTAAAAACTGTTAACAAATTGGGAAAATATAAAAAAAAAAAAATTCAAAGTGTCCGATTTGACATGGAATGCCCCATATGTTACTTTACAATTTTATTTTTTTACCATTTCACCTATATCACCCGAATTTTTGGTCTTAAACATTCTTAGACAGATCTTTAAAACTATTTATGTTTTGAAACAATCATATATTTTGTAAATAAAGTATCTCAAAACGCTTTTCGAATACACTCGCAAAGCTTTCAAAAATAGAGCGATTTTTATTTAGAATGGTGAACAAACATCTGAGTTTTAAATTAAAAAAAAATAAACAAAATTTATTTAATTTATAGTAGGAAACTGCTCTATTTTTTTAGAGAGTACTAACAAGGAAGGTCTTTCACAGGGCACCCACCGATTGTCCTAAAACTTGCATATAGGAAAGAGGGGAGCAAAATAAGAGTCACCTGTTTTTTTATAGCTGCCCAATCTCACATTTAGAGGGGAAAAAATGTGATTATTTTTCGTTTTTTCAGGATTTTTCCCATTTCTTTAAAAGAAACTATATGAACATTTTATACAAGTCGAAAGGTTTTTTGAATCCCTATCCAATGGTGTACCGGTCGTGTCCTAATTCGGCTTCGTTAAGTTCGTTATTGTCAAAAATATGTAATCGTTGGGATAGTTTATATGTAGTAGTTTTATAAAAAACTAACAGGTAACTCTTATTTTTTTCCTCCTCATTCCCAAATTCAAGTTTTAGGACAATCGGTGGGAGCCCTGTGAAAGACCTTCCTTGTAAGTTTAAACCTACACTCAAAAAATTATGTCATTAACTGTTTGTAGTTTATTTAAAAAGTTTTCCGTTTAGTCGTTTTTAAACGAAAAAACATTTGTTTGCTGTTCAGTTCTTATTAATGACTACTTCAGTCCTTTGTTTCAAAAATAACACACTAAAAAATAAAGACTTTCATTAACATTTAATTTTTAAAGTCATTTATTTTTGTTCTGTAAGTAAAAACTACTGATTATTCTTTTGATTTTTAATGATTTGTGTAAGTATTTTTTTTTTAAATTGTTTGTATTTTTTAATGAAATATCATTAGTTTTTACCTACACAAGTCTGTAATTTTTTTGTAAAAAAAAAAATCTAAAAATTATTTATAGAAATATAAAAACATGTTTGTATCAAGTGACTTTAGCACGATGGGTAGAGTGTCCGGCCAGAATGTAGTTGATTGCGGGATCGATTCCCCAAAATTTTATTAAAAATTTTTAAAAAAATATTTCAATAAAAAATTGTAAAAAATTACCTACGAAATCATTAATTTTTATTGTTTTCGTAGGTTATTTTTTGGAAATTTGTTGGTAAAAATAACAGAACTATCAATAATTTTTAATGTTTTCGTAGGTTATTTTTTCGAATTTGTTGGTAAAAAAGAGTGAAAAAAACTTAATTTTTTAATGTTTAATGTTATTTATTTTAGAAAATTTTGTCAACAGTAAAAAATAAATGTTGATGTTTGTTAAAACAAATGAATAATTACTGGGATGGTTTTCAATTGTTTACTCACTGGTTTTAAGTGTGTTTTTCATTTGTTTTTGCGTACAAAATATTTTGAGTGTAAGGAATCATTCAAAAAACTCGCCCTAAGATTCTTAAGAGAACTTTTTCCCCAAGAAACTCGAAAGAAATCTAAAAGATTTTTTTTCTTTAGAAAATGATTCGGATGACTTATGGGGTTTTCTTTTCTGGAAAAAAATGTCGCACTTTCTGCACTTTTTTCTTTAATGACTCTTTGTGCATAGTAATGAATGGTAAGTATAGACATTTTTGGTACCAAAAGAAAGGCATTTTCGAGTTCAATCTAATAAAATGTCGAAACACGCTTCGATAACACTGTACGACACGATTTTGTACCCATGATCGGGACCAAAAAATTCTGAAAATAGAGGTAAAAAAGATACCCGTGTCACCCAGTTTTTCTAGATCAATTCGTTTTCGCGTTTTATTAGCAAATCAATATTTTGTATATATGAGGCATTCCACACCAAATGTCCAGCTACAGAAAAACATGTGTCCCGTAAATTTCTGAATAGGTTGTTTGGATAGCCCTATATGTAACTAAGAAAATTGCGTTTTTGGTTTTTCAAATTTTCGAAAACTGGGCTTAGGAGGCGTGGTCAAATATTGAAAAAATTGTCAAATTTGTGGCGAGTTGCCTTGATTAAATATTTATCACATTAAAACGGAATGCACCACAATGTCAAAAATTTACGTTCTTATATAGTTTTGTATGGGCTATCGATTAAATTTTTTTTTTTTTTGGAAAATTTTCAGAACCCGTTCTGAAATTTTCCATTTTTTAAAAAAGTAAATTTATCAAAAATCCGGCCACTTTTTTTTTTCTTTTTTATTTATTTTTTTAAAAGTTTGTCTTTGTGTCAACAGAGCGTATGACGAATATTTATGCAATTACTATTACTCATTCGCAAATTTAAAACAAAGAAATACAAGCAAATAACAAAATTGTTATGAAATTTAAAGTTCAAATGCGATTTTCTCGAAAAAAAAGATGAACGTGTTTCTGTTTTTTTTTGTGTGGATGGATAAACATCTAAACTTTAAAAAAAATAAATAAAAAAGAAAAAAAAAAGTGGCCGGATTTTTGATAAATTGACTTTTTTAAAAAATGGAAAATTTCAGAACGGGTTCTGAAAATTTTCCAAAAAAATAATTTTTAATCGATAGCCCATACAAAACTATATAAGAACGTAAATTTTTGACATTGTGGTGCATTCCGTTTTAATGTGATAAATATTTACTCAAGGCAACTCGCCACAAATTTGACCATTTTTTCAATATTTGACCACGCCTCCTAAGCCCAGTTTTCGAAAATTTAAAAAACCAAAAACGCAATTTTCTTAGTTACATATAGGGCTATCCAAACAACCTATTCAGAAATTTACGGGACAAATGTTTTTCTGTAGCGGGACATTTGGTGTGGAATGCCTCATATATGAGTTTTAATTGCTTGGGGAAGTAAGGATTACGCGAGCAACAGTCTATCGTGATGGCTTAAATTAAGCTGAAATACTTGCAAATAGTATCAGATAAAATATACAAAACATGAGGAAAATCGGTCTACGAGTTTAAAAGTTATGAAAAAATTTCTCAAATTTGGCTGTTTTTTCACATGTTTTTATACTTTCTTTTAAATGATAGAGGGTTTAAAATACGCTAACTTTTGAAATACAATTTGGATGCTCCTAAAGTTTGGCATATATATTTGTTATTTCCCTGGTAAGGTTGGTATTGAATTTCGAGGAAATCGATCCAGTCTTTCAGAAGTTATGATCAAAGCCGTGAATTTCGAACAGGTTTCATCTTAAATTCCCTCTTTCAAAAAAACTTTTAATGCTCTTTAAAAAATATTGGTATGCCACAAAAATATTTTACAAAGTAATTTTATCGCTCGGAAAAAAATTACACTCAAAAAAATTTACACTCTAAAATAAAGTACACTCAAAAAAATTTTACACTCAAAAATTTTTGGCCATCCAAATTGTCTATGATGGCAACAAAAATAAGATGTGTGCATTGCAAAAATATATTTAAAACTTTCCCAGAGTTGCCACAATTTTCTTTAAAATTGCCACAAATAAACAACCAGAAAATTTAAAAACGACTTGGCCGAATCCATGCATACCCTCCATTAGCCCCTTTTAAGTGATAGTAATTTTTCTAGTGTGAAAACAAAATTGTTAAAAATTTAGATTAGATGTTTTTTTATTTGGATTAAAAACCTCTTTTTTATAATTTTTATAAAAAAAAAATTTGAGTGTAATATTTTTTTTAGTGTAAATTTTTTTTGAATGTAAAATGTTTTTAAGTGTAAATTTTTTTCGATTGTAAATATTTTTTTTAGCGATAAAATTACTTTCTAAAGTATATTTGTGGCAAACCAATATTTAAAAGAGCATTTTGGGTTTTTTGAACAAGGGAATTTAAGGTGAAATTAATCCGAAATTCGCTGTTTTGATCATAACTTTTGAAACCCTGAATCGATTTCCTCGAAATTCCATACCAACCTGGCCAGGTAAATAACAAATATAGATGCTAAACTTTAGGAGCATTCAAATTGTCTTTAAAAAGTTAGTGTATTTTGAACCCTATGTCACTAAATAGAAGGTATAAAAACATGTAAAAAACATCAAAATTTGAGAAATTTCTTCATAACTTTTAAACCCGTGTACCGATCTTCCTCATGTTTTGCACATTTTATCTGACACTATTAACAAGTATTTCAGCAAAATTTATGTAGCACGATTACCTGTTGTGGATGTAATCCTCACTTCCCCAAGTGATTGAAATTCGAATATATACAAAATAATAATTTGCTTATAAAACGCGAAACGAATTGATATAGAAAACCTGGGAAACACGGGTATCTTTATTTTAGCTCTACTTTCAGAATTTTTTGGTCCCGATCATGGGTGCAACCAAAAATTGAATTTTGTCGTACAGTGTAATATATAAGAAACCCATAATTTTTAACATTTATCGGATCAGCTCAAAAACTTGGTATTGTTTTAAAATGCTTGATATATCATTTCATTTTTCTTTTGGTATTGAACATGTCTATATTTACTGTACATAACTGTGCACAAAGAGTCATTAAAAAAAAGTTCAGAAAGTGCGACATTTTTTTCCAGAAAAGAAAACTCCATTATATTCTGATAACTTTTGCCTTAAGAAACATCTTCAGGATCTGAAGAGGTCTTCATATGGGAAAACTATCTTTTGTACGGAAAATTCTGAAAATTCAGATTTTAAGTACCTTTTTTTTCGAAGGAAAAAAAATTTTTCCTATAGAAAATCATCAGATTTTAAGGAAATAGGCTTCTTCATAAAAATGTTTTCAGATTCTTGGGACCTTTATTTAAGAAAATCCCACCATATTCTAAATACTTCTTCCTTAGAAAATTTATATAAAATCTTATTTAGATATAAGTGAATTTTTATAAAACTAATATATTACATGACTTACCATATTTATATGTCCATATCTGTATTTAAACAACTACGAAGAAATATTTAGAAACACATAAAAATCAAAGCAAAGGTCAATTAATTACTGAATAGCCAAATTATTAAAAATAAACCACTGTGCACCGTTGCGTATGATTGTTATTTTAAGGCAATTACAAAATTAAGCATACGCCACTTATACAGTTTTCAAGCAATTATTATTATAGTTATAATAAAAGTTCACCAACTTCAAATGTGTGTAAAAAATCTAGCGCTGAACAAAAAAAATTCTTGAGGGTTTTGTTATGGAATATGTGTACTTTCATTTGCTTTTGGTTTCATTCCATTCGGATTTTGGTTGCTGCATTGTGTAATTTCTTTTAAATAACTTAACTTTTCTTAACCGTTTCTCAAGGATAAACATTAAACCAAAGACATTTAATAAAAGACGTTTCAATCTGGAATTTAGGTGAACACACTGGAAATATGTGCACACAGCAAAATTTTCTTCATAGTTTGCTATATCAATCGTTTTCTAAAATGTCACTAATACAAACTCATATTTAACATAATCACTAAAACATTCACGTTTAAAAATTAAAGAAAGTTTTGATACTTAACTTAACTTAAGTGAATGAGCTCTTTGGAGCTTGGAAGGGGTTTATTAGCCTTTGGTTTAAACTTTCATTTTTAGATTGAATTTTATTTAGCGGTAATTGTTTGTTGGGTTATAACTTTGTTATTATCAAATTTATAATAAGAAAAGAAAAATAACCTTGAGCTTAGTCAAAATATATATTTTTTAAAATATTTATTTGTTTAAAATATATCTTATTTTAAATTAAGCGTTTCTAATTATTTTCACGTAGCTGTAAATCAGTTGTTTTATAAAGTAGTAAATAAACTTAAAATATGTTTTTTTATTTTCAAAATGCTAAATTTTATATTTTATAAATATAATAATTATTATGAATAATATTACTTGTATAATATAGTAAAATGTATTTGTATGTGTATATTAATTAATGTATGATTTTATTTAATTTTGTTTTCTTTTTTTTTGGTAACTCTTCCTGTGAAAAAGTTGCATTATAAATATAAATATATTATATAATTATTTATTTTTAATTTGTATAGTCTTATATGTGTTTTTTTTTTTGTTTAATATGTATATTTATGTATATGTGCTTAAACAGTTATCAATAATAATTAACAATAGATTTATAAATTCTTATTTAAAATCTATTGTAAATTTTTATGAATAAGGCTTTTAGTATTATACACATACATATAGTACACCTAATCCTTTTTTTTTGTTTTAAACAATGACTGTTATTGTTTATTGGAAATATCACGGACTATTTGACAAATTTTGTCCTTCTTATAAAAAGTATACATATATTTAAATTTTTTATTTTGTACAAGGAAATATTGAAAAAAGTTGCATTTAGTAAAACTATTTAACAAAAAGAATAAAAAAGGATTGGGTGTATAGTAGGTATAAATAATTATTTAGTTCGCCATAAATTTTTAACCATACAGACTTACTAAAAGGGACTAAAAGTCAATTTTAAATTCATAAAGTTGATAATTTAAATTTAATGTCGAGATTAATTTTAAATTAAAAATGTTGAATTGTATAAGACACGATGCAGTCAAAAATAAAAGAGCTAGATTACTGACGTTTGGCACGAATATGTTCCATTAGACTGGCATTTTTTGTCATCTTTCGATTTTCCCAAGTGTTCGGGCAAAATTTTATTGTCCTAGGTCTAAAACTTATGTGGTACAAATTTGAGGTCAATCGGATTAAATTAACCCGTGGCGCCCGGCGGTCAAAGTTTTGGATTTTTGAAAAATTTTTAAAAATAAAATTAAAAAAAATTGTATCTTCCCGAGTAAAAAAATTTATATATAATTATATATAATTTGATATAACTCACTTTTATCAAATTATATATAATTTGATAAAATTATATATAATTATATCCAGGAATTGGTGGATCAAATTTTATAAAATTAGATAAAATTATATCAAATTATATATAATTTGATAAAATTATATATAATTTGATAAAATTTTATCCGAAAAATTTTTTGATCTAATTTTATACAATTTGATATAATTTTATAAAAAAAGATATAAATTTATATAATTAGATATGACCCACATGATTTTGGATTTTTTTTTTCATTAAAATTTCAATTAGTTTTCAAATAATTTTATTTTTATTTTATAAAATATTAAAAAAAAAATACAATAATATAAAATTACAAGAAAGAAAGGGAACTTATTCAAATAAAAACAAATTAAAATAGAAAATAGTACCTAGAGAGGAAATGTTATATTTTTCTTTGTTCTATTATACACTTTTTAGAATAAAAAAGTCCGGCATTATTTGCAGATAAGAAAACGTCATATGCTATGCTTCTGATAACTAGGATGTTATAATGTATTGCATAATTTTTGACTTAAAATGTTCTTCCTTACACAACGTCTGTACCATACAGGAACTGGTTATAACATAAGCCAACATAAATGGACAATAAAAACAATTTCGTATATGATATTTTTGTTTCCCATTCGAGTTGTCTTATGTTAAAACAAATTATTTGTGATGTGACGTCGTATTACCATTCGTTCCTCGCGAAAAAAATTGTGCTTCAAATTTATTAGTATTAAGAATGTTGTTTTTTTTTTGGCACATACCGGTTTGGAATGTCCTTTATTTCGAACACCTCTACTTGGCACAATTTTTAATCGCGCTGTCACCCATGGCATGGAAAACAGACTAATGAAGACAAAATTATGCCATACCTTATTAAATCCTATTTATAAGCGTATAAGATGCACTTTAAACTGCAGGTTTTGAAGAGAAGACTTCGTACATTACTGTTGATCTAATCTTTGCAAATTGTACAATCCATATTAGTGTTGATAGTCCAATTAGTGTTTATAGTCCAAAAGGAAGCTTGATGGAATTTTCTTTGTAGTTTTTGATATTTGACAAATTGATAACTAATAAAGAAAAAAAATAGATATTTTACATAAATCAAACTAAATTTTACCCGTTTTCAAATATTTAACGTTACCTCTTCTGATGAATTTTCCCGTTAAATCGAAAAGAAGCGAGAGAAATAGCAAAATTTATAGTTTATGAAAATTTTTATTTGAATTTTTTATTTAAATTTTTTGTTAATATTTTTTTTTTGAAATACTTTTGACAATTGTCACAAATAAAATAAAACTCATTTTTAAAGTTGTTGGAAACAAACATAGAGAAACATAGAGGCGAAGGTGAAAGAAAAAATAATATCACTATCTTTTTCTAATTTCTCACACGTACGTTGTCGATGTGAATTCACCACACAATACATGTTTACAAGTCGTACTTTGACAACAAATACATGTATACAAGTTGTACTTTGACAACTCAATTTTTGACGCCTTCGCCTCTATGTTTCTCTATGGAAACAAAGTTGTAGTTTTATGAGATAGCAAACAAATAGTGTTTGCAAATTATAAAACCAAATGTGAATAATATTAGGAAAATATTATTGGTTTTGATTTCAGAAAATGTTGCAGTTTAAAAATATCGGTTGTTAACAACAAATATAATTTCAATATGTGTTTTTAAAGAGATCCGCGAAAAAGCTATAATAATTTAAACAATATTACATTTTAAATCATAAAAGGAATAAAAAATTGCATAATGTCGTTTTCGGGTTCTTCTAAAAATTAAAAAAAAAAAAACACAAAAAATTTTTTGTCGGAGCAGCGACGATATGTAAAGAATGTAATAAAAGTATACTTTTTCTTATGGATGTTTATTGTAATTAATTTGAGGTTTCGATTTTAAAAAGAATAAAACTTGCAATTAGTGAATTTAAAACCAACAATATAATAGTAAAAGTAACTAAAATTATTTGCAAATTTTAATCAGAAATTATTAAAAATATCAAAATTTTAAATAAATTTTGCAAAGATTTTCTGAAAATCTTTGCAACATTAACATTATATATAATTATATCTGATTATATATAGCATATATAATTATATATAATTATATATAATTGCATTAAGGAATTTTTTGAAAACTGAAACTTTTATATATAATCTTATATAATTATATATAATTTTATATAATTTTATCAAATTATATATAATTATATATAAACTTTTTTACTCGGGTTTCGACACATCATATTTGTTAATTTCGATGCGCTGAGCACGAATATCAAAAAAAAAAAAATAAAATCGCTCGATCGGGTTTCGAGATATCGCCATTTCAAATTTGTAAAAAATGGCGGTTTTTTCCTACGTTCAAGAAATTTTTTAAAAAAAGTCTAAAATTTTCATTCCGCCAACCCTTTTGTAAAGCTTGAGACAATCTTTCATTTAAAGCTAATTCGAGCCAAATCCGATCATTTTAAGCCGTGGAGCCCATCGATCAAAGTTTTGGCTTTTTAGAAACTTTTTACCAAAAACCCTAAACTTTGATCGAAGGGTGCCACGGGTTCAAATGATCGGATTTGACTCCAATTAAGCTTAAATGAAAGATTGCATAAAGCTCTATAAAAGGGTTAAAATAAGGACATTTTTAGAGTTTTTAAAAAAAATTCTTAAACGTAGGAAAAAACCCACCATTTTGCAATTTTTTGACAAATTTTAAATGGCCATATCTCGAAAACCGTTTGACCGATTTTATAATTTTTTGGATATTCGTATTCAGCATGCTAAAATTAATAAAAACAATTTATCGCAAGATATTTTTTTTATTTGTTCATTTGCAAAAATCAAAAATTTTGGTGGAAATTTTCCAAAAATCCAAACTTTAAGCGCCACGGGTTAAAATTATCGAATTTGGCTCAAATTAGTTTTAAATGAAAGATTGTCTCAAGCTCTACAAAAGGGTCGGCAAAATGAACTTTTGAGACTTTTTTTAAAAAATTTCTTGACGGGTTAATTTAATCCGATTGGCCTCAAATTGGTACTACATGAGGTTTAGGCCTAGTAGAATAAAAAAATACCCGGACTTTGAAAATCGGAGAAGAAAAAATTTTGCTATACAGAAAAATGCCAGTCTAATGTTCTATGGTCATAGGCAGTTTAGGTTCATAAACGGTCAAAATTGAACCAAGAAAAGAAAAGTTTCCCCTTGAAGAACTACACCAACCTCTGTAAAGCGCCTTTTTTTGTATTTTTGTTAATCGAATTAAAAAACACGCTAACTTTTGCGAAACAGAACTCCGCTGGGAGATTAATCGACATACGGCTGGTACGACTGTTAAACGAACCTTCTCCGTAATGCGATCAACTGCACAATCGACAACAGATGGATGTGATAGTAAGAACCGAGTGTTACGAACAAAAACTCGGGCTCTAGGGTTAAGTTCACTTATCTCAGCAGAATAATATCGATATTACCATAGAGGAGAGTCACGCAACCCACATTCCGACTGATGGTCCAGTGAGTCAATAGAGTTAGAAAACCTACTGTCATTGATAAGCATAAACGCTCTCCTTTCCACACGGTACAAAAGCTCCAAAGTAGACTTTGAAGCCTCTGCCCATATATGGGAGTTTTATTCCATCTTCGGTCGGATGTAGGTGGTATAAATAGTTAGGAGATCGGCTGAGGTGAAGTACTTCTTAAGCCGGTTTAAAAACAAAGACATTTAAATGCTTCCTTCGACAATTGAGAAATGTGCCTTTTGCAACGGACATCGCACTGTTAGTCCCAGAACATGAAGAGTGTCCGACTCCTCGATACCTATAGCACCCATATGTGCAGATGATGCTGTTGGTTCCACATTCCTGTGGGTTAACATACAACTTTCGTGCATTAAACTTGACCCAATTCGCAAGACCCCACTCAGAGATTTTCGACAGGTCCAGATTAAATGTGTCATTCATAACACTGTGTCCCAAATTTTCAACAAAGTCGTGACCAAATGAATCTGACACCTAATCTTTATGTAAACGCTGAATCCGAATATGAAGTCAGAACGGTCAAAATTAGAACAGTTTTCGAGATATTTACGAGAAAATCGAGAAAATTACCGTTATTTGCTCTTTTCAACTTATTTTTTTAAAACCAAACAATAAATTTTTTTAAAATTTATCACTTAGAACGTTAGCTTATTTCAATACGATCATTTTGTGCCCAATAGGATCCAGGTCGGTGCAAAAATGACAAAGTTACAGTAGATTAATTGAATTATCCCACTTTTCGATAAAAGCTAAGTACTCTGTTTCTTACGGTGAAAATTTCACTTAAACTTTAAACGCCTCAAATTGCAATAAAACATTTAAAAATCAAGAACTTTTGACAATGATAAGAAAGAAACGATCATAACAAAACTGAAATGTCACTTTTTCACGGCAATTTAAATTGTCTTGTATAATAAAAATGAGTGAAAACTTTTTTAACAATTTCCCCTTAATTCCTCGCGTTGCCAATTTTTTTTTTTTTTATATGGAGTTTGACAGATTTTTTCCCGTGAAACCGAACAGAGTACTTAGCTAAAAAAAAAAAACACAAGTAAATATACAAAGTTAGTAATGAAAAGTGGGTTAATTCACTAAATCTTCTGTAGCTTTGTCATTTTTGCACCAATCTGGGTCTAGTTGAGCGCAAAATGTTCGTATTGAAATAAAATAATATCCTATGTAATAAAACATTATAATTTTTAATTGTTTGGTTTAAAAAAAAATACTTGAAAAGAGCAAAATTGCAAAAAATCATCAAATTTTTCATGAAGTTTGAACTTTTGTCCACTGTAACTCTGTCATTTCTTGACTAATCTTCACAAGCGACCCATGGTTATTTTAGTAATTTTATTATTTTTCATTAAAAAAAAAGAAATACATAAATCGACGAATAGTTTTGAAGATATTTGCATTTAAGTGACATCATATTTTTAAAAACACAAAAAACGGTTATTTTCGAATATCTCGAAAACTGTTCTACTTTTGACCATTCCGACTTCATATTCGGATTCAGCGGACAATTGTACATAAAGATTAGGTGTCAGATACATTTGGTCAAAAAACTGTCACGTAGTGTAATCTGCCTTTTGCCCTCAAACTCGACCAAGCTTGGCCTACGATAAAAGGAAAATTAATGACAAATGTTTCTGCCATCTGCAAAAGAGTAGATAGGATTTCAAGTTTGACTTATTGTTAGAAGGTCGTTAAGAAAAATAAGTAAAAGGGTACGAGAAAAACTGAACTTTGCGGTACCCCTAATTGAAGCTGAAACTCATTTGATGAGAGACCACCTATAACAACACGTATAATACGAGCCCTGAGAAAACTCGAAATAAATCGAGAGATAAGTAATTACCGACACCAAAGTCATTAACTTAGATATGAGCGCACTAGAATAATTGCAATAAGGCAAGGTCGCGACTCAGTCGCATCAAGTTTTTTTTTTTAAATCTTCAGTAGTGTAATTATTAAAGATTTATTCAAAATAAAAGATTTTTTACATCAAGTTTTTACATATAATTTCACAGAGATACATAATCGAACTTTCCGAATCGGAATGGGATGAAACCAGAGGAAGTGAAAGTTGTCATTTTCCGTAACAAAACACTTTAAGCTTTTGTTTAGTTTATTGCTTTAGTTGGTGATTTTAAAGCATTTAAAGTTTTTGCATACTAAATATGTCCTACTTTAGGGGCCCTGGTGGTTCCTTTATTGGACATATGGGGTTCAGCGTTCAAACTTAAGCTCGAAAACACTATAACCGGCATGAATTTCGCTGCAATCGGTCGAGTACTTTCTGAAATGACCGAATTATTAAAATTATGCTACTGTGCATCGTTGCGTATGATTATTATTTAGAGGCAATGACAAAATTAAGTATACGACTCTTATACAGTTTTCAAGGAATTATAATTATAAAAATATTTCACCAACTTTAAATGCGTGTAAAAAAATCTAGCACTCAATTAAAAAAAACCTTGAGGGTTTTGTTATGGAAAATATCAACTTTTATTTGCTTTTGGTTTCATCCCATTTGGATTTTGGTTGTTGCACTATGTTTTAATTTAAAATTGACTTTTACGTTCTTTTGGTTAGGCTGTATGTGTATTTAATAGAATTTTTTTTATTGCTTTTATGAAAATTTTGTTAGACATATAGTTACAACAATGCAAACATACGTACAGTGGCGGTCAAAAAATAGCACCAATCTGGCTTTTTCAATTGTATGCTTCATAGGCCAGAAGAACTTTCTAACTTTTCAGAACCCTATTGAAATCTGATGAAAATCATTTGAAAGAAACCCCAATTGCCGCTATTTGTTTAACCACAACTGTATATATTAGTTAGTAAAAAATACAATAATTTTTAGTATTTAATAAAATTTGTCATTAAAAATATTTTCTTTTGTTTTTTTATTTAATAATAATTTGTGCTTCGGTTATTTAAATCGCGCTTGTGTTTAAGAGTTTTTTTTGTTTGCATGTTTGTATTATACATAAATGTTTGTATTTGTAAGTGTGTGTAGCATATGTATGTTAGTAATAGATAAAGGATATCATTTGTTTCTGTTGCTTTTTTGTTTTGTAACATTAAACTAATACAATCACAATTTATTTGTTTGCTTGTTTAAGGATATAGGGATATTATATTCTATAGTTTAGTAGTTTGGGTGTAATTTATACATAAATTTTATAATATACAAGAGAATGAATGAATGACTGAACTGAACGGACTATAGCGAGCACTTACCGCCAAAATATTTTAAAAATAACAAACAATTTTAATGTTAGTTTTACACTTCGCGGTCCCAAAAAATAGGAATGTGCGTTTAATTTAAAAATTCTTTTACTGTGGGTTCTTAACGTGACTTTTTACAGTTATGAAATTTTAAGAGATATTCCCATCATCTATTAAATAATCAATTTTTATCAAGAAAAAAAGTTAAAATTTGTTTGTCACTTACACTATTTTGCCGATAATAGCTTGATATAGTATAACACATTTGCATTAGTTTATTTTGCAGATATTTTTCATCATTTAAATTTCCATAAAAGCATAATATTTTGTTCGCCAAACGCCTAATCCCTAATTTATCTATTGCTATATGTATTTATACTCACACACACTCGAACAACTATGATATTTCTATATGTACGTTGGTATGCGTTATATTGTCCTTTGAATATATTGGCTAAATTTATTCTGAATTTTGGTGTCGTGCTGAGCTAGTTGTTTGTGAGATTTAATGGTTGCTGGCTGACACACATTTTTTAATGGAAAATCGTGTGAATAGCAACCGCGCATCTAATTTAAGTTAGTGCAGACAAAGGATTAGAAATTCAATTAATTGGTGTTTAATGCGACAAACAGAAAAAAAGAACTAAAATACACTTTCAGTTAGCAATAAGCACAATGGACAAAGAATTTAAGAATGCAGTTGAATTTAAATGAAAGAGAAAGTTTTTAGAATTGTGTGGGTTCAAAAGATTCTTTAAAGGATATAAACAGGGCCGCTTTAAGGTATGGCGGGCCCCTGGCCACACAAGAATTTGGGGCCCCTCTGGAAAGTAAAAAGTCGCATGACAAAAAAAACATTCTTTTAATACAAATTAAATTCATGGTATTACCTGTTTTAAGAAAAATAAACTAAAAAGAAATATTTTAAATGGGGATGTTCTAGCTCGAGGTCATATTTCTTTACTAATTTAAACCATGATATTCGTGTAGAACTATTTGGTTTGGACACCTTTTCTATCTCAGAATCTGAGACTTTTCCTATAGGAAATATGTCTTATAATCTAAGACTTTTTCTATACGAAAATGTTTTAGAATCTAAATTTTTCCATACGAAAAATCTCAGAATCTGAAACTTTTCTATACGAAAAATGTTTCAGAATCTGAGACTTTTTCAGTACGAAAAATGTCTCGGAATCTGAGACTTTTTCTATACGAAAAATGTCCCAGAATCTGAAACTTTTTCTATACGAAAAATGTCCCAGAATCTGAAACTTTTTCTATACGAAAAATGTATCAGATTCTGAGATTTGTTCTATAAGAATAATGTCTAAGAATCTGAAACCTTTTCTATTAAAAAAATGTGTCAGCATCTGAGACATTTTCTATACGAAACATATCTCAGAATCTGAGACTTTGTCTATACGAAACATGTCTCAGAATCTAAGACTTTTTCTATACGAAAAAACCTCACAGAATCTGATACTTTTTCTATACGAAAAATGTCTCGGGATCTGAGACATTGTCTATTGAAAAATGTCTCAGAATCTGAGACTTTCTATAAGAAAAATGTCTCAAAATGAGAGATTTTTTCTATACGAAAAATGTCACGGAATCGGAGACTTTTTCTCTATACGAAAAATGTCTCAGAATCAGAGACTTTTTCTATACGAAATATGCCCAGAATCGGAGACTTTTTCTATACGAAAAATGTCTAAGAATCTGAAACTTTTTCTATACGAAAAATGCCTCCGAATCTGAGATTTTTTCTATAAGAATAATGTCTCAGAATCTGCGACTTTTTCTATACGAAAGTGTCTCAGAATTTGAGATTTTTATTTTGGAAAAATTTTTATGAACTTTAGACACAATCTGAAACTTTTAATGCAGGACAAAGTTCTATGACTTTAAGACTTTTTATATAGGACAAATTTCTCCTATAGAAAAAGTCTCATATGTGTACGAAAAATTTGTTAGATTCTGAGAATTTTTCGGGGCCCTTTAGGTCGGGGGCCCTGAGCACGTGCCCTAATGGTTAAAACGGTACTGGGTATAAATGTGTTGCCCGAAAAAATTAAGTTAAAAAATATTTTAGTATTTTTTTTTTATCCGAATAATATGTGTTACAGAAACCCACTTTTGCGAACACTGTAAATGTCTTTCTTGATTACATGTAAGCATAATTTTACCTTGACACAACAAAATTTTGGGTCGTAGAATCCAGTGGCATCCCCCGTTTTGTAAGGTAAGGTTAATGGAGTTTTTATTATATTTTTCTAGAAAAAATCGTTTAAAACTCTTTTAAAAATATTATGCACAATCTGCATGTATTTTTTTTCAGTACAATATTTTATACAGTATTTTTATGTATGCCAATTGTGGGTAAACGTCAAAAATATTGTGCATAATATTGCGTCGTCTGTAGGTACCTTAACTCTAACAATAAAGAACGACCAATTTAAGCAAATACAATAATTTCGTTTTCTTCAATTATCAATTTCCTTAAAAAATCGAAAACTTTAAAATTAAATATCTCTTGATATTTACCTGGACTGTGATCACGTAAAACGATAGTTAACTATCGTCGATTTTTGGAGCCTTGTTGCTCCTAAACTAATCAAAATATTTCCAATTTTTTTAACATTTCTGGATTAGACAACACTCTTTAACAATTTAATAAAGAAAAACTTTAAAATTTCCCTTCAAAACGATATGTATTTTGATGTCGTTTATGCATCGTCTATCGTTTTCGTTTTACGTGATTACACAGCTGATCTGTCAAAACAGAGAATGTCACTGGGTTCTACGACCCAAAATTAAGTTTACGTGTCTCATCGTTTTGGGATACGTGAATTTAGGGGCCTAATTGGGTATAGAGAATTTTTAAAAGTGGATAACTTTAAAACTTTTGCTCGGAGAGATTTTGGGTATTTGGCGGTTGTGTTCTACATGTTGAGGGCAAAATTTTCGACCAAATTTTCGGGAACAATAAACTTTTTTAGAACCAAAGTTCGGACCTATGGGGGTCCACACACTAAGAAACAAAAAATGCCTCCGTTTTGCTCTATCTTAGTATTCGAAATATCGCCATTTTATGTTTTAAAAAAATAAAAAAATTATTAAAATATGAAAAATTTACAAAAATAATGACAAAAAACTTTGAGGAAGTTTTTTTCATATTTATCTTAAAGAAGATGAATATGAAGAACTAATTGTAGTTCTATGTTCCACTGGGAATTAGAGGATTAAATATATAATTTTAACAAATTACGTTCTAACCCAGTCGGCAAAAATAAACCACCCCTGATATACTGCTGACTCTCCCTTATAAAATTGCTGACATCTTCATACAATTTTTCAAAATGTCTCAAATGACATGTCAGCAGTTAGCCAGTGGTTGTTTAAGTGAATTTTTGGTGGCCACCGATCCTGGTGGACACTGCTAACATGTCATTGGGGATATTTTGAAAAATTGTATGAAGATGTCAGCGATTTCATAAATGTAGAGTCAGCAGTATGAAAGGGGTGATTTTATTTTGCCAACTGTGAACCTTGTAATGTATTATATAATCGCCAGCCATTACCAAAGTTTTGCTGGGTAGCTTTATAATGTTTTTTTTTTCTGCTGGGGAATCCTACTTCCAAAAATCAAGTTTTTACGACCATTTTTTCAGAAGATCGAAAAAAAGTACCAAAGTACATGTTTTTACCCTTCTGATATCGGAACTTTCTCAAAAAAAAATTTTTTTTTTTTACATTCCACATTTCAAAATTTTATATCCAATATTTTAGGACATAGAAAAAGTACCATTTTTTTTTACCCCATTAAAATCCGAATTTCCAAATGAATGTTATTTTCTGCTGGAGGATCTTAAATTTCAAATTAAAAGTTTCTATTACCATTATTTCAGAAGATCGAAAAAGTACCAAAAGTACAGTTTTTATTTTTTTGAAACCTCAGAATTTCAAAAATTTTGAGATTTTTTCCCCGCTAGAAGATTCTACACTCCAAATTTATTTTTTTTTAGAAAATATATAAAGTGTCTAGGGGCAAAGAAAGATCAAAAATTTTGCCATTAAAACTCTTCATGCAAGCCAAAACAATTGAAATATTTGCTAAAATAGTGGAAATATTATTTTTAAATAATGAAAAATCATAATGCAAATTTGTCTCTTCGAATTTTTCATACATTCTCTGTTTTAAAACCAAAAAAAAAATTGCATAAGTTGCATGAGTCCTATTTATAGGACTCTAGATTATCAAGCATTGAGGAGAGTATTTCAGCTAAATTGTAAGGAAACATAAATCAGACTATTCTATAATACGGATTGGTTACGTCTTAGTATAAGATTTAGTTAGTAATTAAATTAAAAATTTTAGTATTACATACATTATAATTACTTGTTATTCTTCATTTTCTTTTTCTTCACTTATAAAAACATGTATGTATGTATTTATGCGTATATACTATATGTAATGATGTAATGTATGTATTTATGAATATATTTATGAAATAGGAGTATCAAAAAACAATGAATTGATGAATGATTAAATCAATAATGTAGAGAAAAACAATAACTTTAATAATAGTTTTAATATTAATGCAAAGCATTAGCAGTGGCATATAGACAATCCTGATCGGAAGTCATTGAATAGTTAGCAGAATCCCGATCTTCGGGTATAGTCGAATTAACTAGAGTACTTTCGTAGGCAATTTTTGAGAAAGTATGATGACCGGAACCTAAACCCAAATAACCATAGGGAGATTCTGCACTTTTTACGTATGGCACACGTCTTAAAATATTAGGATTAGAATAACGAACACCGTTTGGTAAAGTTGTA
This sequence comes from Pegoplata infirma, assembly GCA_963921195.1. Lineage (NCBI taxonomy): Eukaryota > Metazoa > Arthropoda > Insecta > Diptera > Anthomyiidae > Pegoplata > Pegoplata infirma. The sequence continues at coordinate 5,500,629 of OY992536.1, read as the reverse complement.
TGTGTAACATGTGCTGGAGGTGGCAGAGGTGGTCGTGTTTGCTGATGATGTTGCTGCTGGTGTTGCTGTAGCTGATGTTGTGCCTGCTGTGGTTGAATGGCATTATGACCAGACATAGCTACTCCCGAATTGGCATATAAAGGTGTTTTAAATGAACTTACACTAGCACCGGCATTCTGAGATTGTGACATACAGTGGGCGGAAGTGGCATAAACTGCAGATTGTGTCTGCTGTTGCTGCTGGTGATTATGACTATTTAGTGGCAAAGGCATAGTACTACAATGTTGCGAGTAATCAAATTTCTGTTCGGCATTGGATCGTTGCAATGGCAAGGTGGCACTATTTGAATTGATTCCACCAGCAAAACTAGACATACGCATATTCGTACAGCGACCATAGGGTTCTTCTTCTATTGCGGGCTGTGGTGGTTTAGCAGGTGGTTTACAGGCGACACGTGGTCTTATAACAACTTCTACTTCACGCTCTTCAGCAGAGTGAACACCACTCGATGATTCGGATGGGGCCCGTTCGGGAGGAGATATTGTACACTCTGTACCAGTTGAAGTTGTTTCACTACGTGGTGTTAAAGCTTCTTGAGGAACACCTGAATCGGCGCGTCGTAAACAACGCGGCGTAGAACTTGAAGCAATCTAAAAAAATAAGAGTGGAAATGTGTAATATGAAATTATTTATATGTGAACCATTTATTATGAAAGTGAGATAAAATCATGTTTATAAAGTATTTAATACATTCATGCCCGCCCGGAACTTTGTCACCGGTAATATTAAATACCGGGTAAAAGAAAAATCAATATTAGAGTCCCATTTCTAAATATGTGAACACGACAAAGCATTTTTCGCCGTTTGCTTTGATAAGATAATTCATTTGATTTATGGAAATCGAAAAAGTTATTTTGGGAAATTGAAAAAGTACCTAAGTACGATTGTTTACCCCATTTTACCCTCATAAAATCAGAAATTCCAAAAATTAAATATTTTGTTCCGATTAGTATCCAACATTAAAAAATCAAGTTTTTATGACCATTATTTCAGAATATCGAAAAACTATCAAAGTACAATTTTTTACCCTCATAGAATCGGAACTTTCAAAATTCCATTCCATAACACATTTCTAGTTTCTAGACCATTATTTCAGTAAAAGTACCAAAGTGCAAGTAACTCCTTTTTAAATTTTAATTTCCAAAGTAGAGTATCCAAAACCGAAACCGACAACCGGTGGACCGGTTTTTTCATTTTCAAAAACCCGGCCGGTTTCGGTTTTTATTCAAATTCGGTTATTCAAAAAACCGGTGTTTTTAGGTCGGTTTAACCGGATCTATTTTTTATGAAAAACCAATAACATTGGTGTCACTTTGTAATTTATAGAAAAAAATTGGAAGCGATTTGATCCAAAATTTTGAGCGATATTTTGCAAAACAAAAATCGAACGTGAATTTTTAACAAAAATCAAATTGTATTGAAAATAATCAAAAACTCTAACACAACCAGAACTCAAAAATTGCATTTTATTTCTAAATCATTAATGGAATTCACGTGAGAAATTTTAGTAGTGGAAAATTGCGCAATTTCAAAATTGCAACCCTTTCGCTAGTTTCTTTGTTAGTTAGTTTCTTTCTTGCAAAGACGCGTCATATAAATGGTAATAGAAAAATAAAAATTTTAATAATTTTTATTTTTAAGTTGCAATATTGCACTGTTGCAATATTGCACTGTTGCAATGGCCAAAAATTTGTGAAGGGAATACCCTGATTATTTTAGAATACAAAACCAAACGTTTTTTTTATGTTTTAAGTTAAGTAAAGTTAATAAAATAATTTTGTTTCTTATTTTCGTCTATTTTATTATCAAATTTCGTTTTTTTTTAATAAAAATCTAAAATTATCAAAAAACCGGAAAAAACCGGTTGACCGGTTTTTTATACAAAAACCGAAACCGAAACCGGTTTTTTTAAATTTTAGATTTTTCGAATAAACCGAAAACCGGTTTTTGAAAATCGGCGGTTTTTTGGATACTCTATTCCAAAGGTACTTCTTTTTAGATAGTTTTTTTTCAGGAGATGGAGAAAGTACCAAAGTACACAAATTTGCCATTTTTTGCCATCTTAGAATCGGAATTTCCAAAAAGTACTTTTCGGAATATTTTGAAATCGGATGAATAGTTTTAGAGATTTTTAGATTTTATGGCCTATGATCGCTGAAACTCCGATCAATTTCGAGATCGGTTGGGAATTTTCAAGGATAACCTTTAACATCCGAACATACAAATAGTATTTATTTATAATATTCGTATAGATGTTGATTTTAAATTTTCCTTTAAGGTGATTTTTAACGAGAGAAAAAACTGCTAAAGTTACAGCAAAGTACACCGTTATTCGGTGTTAGATTGTAAATGGTACTTTTCTCTATCTTCATTAGCTTTTTTTTTCGTGTAAACGCACGAACTAAAACTTACATGTGCTTCATTTGTGTGTACTGTCACCGTTACCGGTGCCAAAGGACTGACTAGGTGCTCTGGAGATGAGGAAAGTTGCATAACTTCGGGCATTGCTTGGGGAGCTCTGCCCACTGCAGTGGAAGAATTGTATGTTATGCTTGTGCCTGCTATTGCATCTGTGGACGCTAAATTGGGTGGCGGAGGCGGTGGTGGAGGCAACGGTGGTTCTAAATCTCTTGTAGATGCATAAGTAACACTGTCATCTCGTACACAAGCCAAAAGTTTTCCTTCCTCTGATATGTTATCATCTCCCATCATCATTATGCCACCGCCACTACCAAGACAATTGACATAATCACTGCCAGGATTTATGGTAACAGTTGTAGTATGGTTGGTTATGGTCATTGAGGAAATCATGTGTGGGGGTGGCGGTGGTAACTCATCATACTCACTCAAATGTAAAACTTTAACACCACCCGGTGGTGTGTGACATTTTTTAGAAAGACCGCCACTGCTGTTTGCATTATTAGCTGCTCCACTACCATTGCCTACAGCTATACCCACTACAGTGGCTGCTGTGGCTGATCTTAATGTTGCATATTCTCCGTCATCAATTTCCCCCGTAGTACTGGTAAAACATACCGTGGTTCCACGGGGCGAATTGCTGTAAAATTTTAAAATACAAAAAAAAATCAATAGGTTGTATTTGTTTTAATGAATAAAGCTCTAATATTCAGAGACTATGTTATCTTTAGTAAAAGTAGAGTTATGTTGGTGGTGTATTTTTTAAAAAAATAAACAAAATGTATTTTAATTTAAATTTAGTTTAACTTGTAGCTAAATTTTAGTACATTTGAACATTTGTTGGGATTTAGTTAAGTTAGTTTTTTGTTATAGATCAGTCTCAGTTTTGTTTCATTTCAGATAAGTTTCGATTAATTTTCTTTACAGTTTCAGTTCAGGTTCAGTTCAGTTTTAGTTTTAGATCAGTTTCATTTAAGTTTAATTTCAGTTCCATTTCTGTTCAGTTTCAATTCAGTAACAGTTCAGTTTCAGTTCATTTTCAGTTTCAGTTCAGTAAGTTTCAATTCAGTTTCAGTTGAGTTTCAGGTCGGTTTCAGGTCGGTTTCTTTTTAGTTTCAGTTCAGTTTCGGCCCAGTTTAAGTTCAGTTTCAGTCCAGTTTCAGGTTTAGTTCAGTTTCAGTTCAGTTTCAATTCAGTTTCAGTTCAGTTTCAGTTCCGGTTCAGTTCAGTTTTAGTGTTAGATCAGTTTCATTTAAGTTTAATTTCAGTTCCATTTCTGTTCAGTTTCAATTCAGTAACAGTTCAGTTTCAGTTCATTTTCAGTTTCAGTTCAGTAAGTTTCAATTCAGTTTCAGTTCAGTTTCAGGTCGGTTTCAGGTCGGTTTCAGGTCGGTTTCTTTTCAGTTTCAGTTCAGTTTCAGTTCAGTTCAGTTTTAGTTCAGTTTCAGTTCAGTTTCAGTTCAGTTTCAGTTCAGTTTCAGTTCAGTTTCAGTTCAGTTTCAGTTCAGTTTCAGTTCAGTTTCAGTTCATTTTAAGTTCAGTTTCAGTTCAGTTTCAGTTCAGTTTCAGTTCAGTTTCAGTTCAGTTTCAGTTCAGTTTCAGTTCAGTTTCAGTTCAGTTTCAGTTCAGTTTCAGTTCAGTTCAGTTTCAGTTTAAGTTTCAGTTTCAGTTTAGTTCAGTTTCAGTTCAGTTCAGTTCAGTTTCAGTTCAGTTCAGTTTCAGTTTAGTTCAGTTTCAGTTCAGTTTCAGTTCAGTTTCAATTCAGTTTCAGTTCAGTTCAGTTTCAGTTCAGTTTCAGTTTCAGTTCAGTTTCAGTTCAGTTTCAGTTCAGTTTCAGTTCAGTTCAGTTCAGTTTCAGTTCAGTTTCAGTTCAGTTTCAGTTCAATTTCAGTTCAGTTCAGTTTCAGTTCAGTTTCAGTTCAGTTTCAGTTCAGTTTCAGTTCAGTTTCAGTTCAGTTTCAATTCAGTTTCAGTTCAGTTTCAGTTCAGTTTCATTTCAGTTTAGTTTCAATTTCAGATCAGTTTTAGTTTCAGTTCAGTTTCATTTCAGTTTAGTTTAGTTTTAGTTCAGTTTTAGTTCAGTTTCAGTTCAGTTTCGGTTTAGTTTGAGTTCAGTTTAGTTTCAGTTCAGTTTCAGTTTAATGTCAGTTCATTGACCGTTCAGTTGAAAGTAGAATTCCGATGTTTGGAATACGGAAATTAGCCCAAAGTGGAACAAATTTAATCCCGTTTCCATACTATATTGAGCTAAAGTAAAAGTAATTTCAGTTCAGTTGGATTTCAGTTTATGTTTAAATTATGTTAGTATTTTTTGTTAGTTTAATTTATTTCTAGTCAACATACAATCTACAGTTAAATACTCTAATTCTAACGGATTTCGTTTTTAGTAAAATACATGTATTAAATAAAAATAAATAATAATATTTTTTTAAAACAGGCGACAAGCGGAACAAAAATAGTTTCTCAACAACAACAAATTTGGTGCTTTTTTTTTGATAATTTTTCGTCTGATTGTCACAGCTTCACAAATGTTTTGAAAATTTATATTAAAATAAAAATGACTTTAATTCTTAAACAAACTCAAATAAAAAAGGTGCCTAAGGTGGGGGTGTTAAAATAACAATTGTACTTTAATCAGGGCTGGCAATCGCAACGAATAATAAAAGTAACGGTAGTGATATAAAAAATTCTTGTTAAATAATGAAACGGAAACGTTGGAGTCTGTCACAGAGTCAATTCCGTTTGAAAGTAGTTTCAAAGTTATCCTTTAAAAACATAAAACAAAATTATTTTTCAGAATTAAACCACTTTCATGCAATTTAATTCCACTCAGATTTTTGAAAGTGATTTCATTTAAAAAAAAAAATATTATTTTTGTGTTTTGCAAGGAAACCCCTTATTCCACTCCCGAAGAATTGAGAAGGTGACATTTCATTATGTCTTTTTAAATAACTCCGATAATATTGGAATACCATTGCCTATAATTAAATTTTTTATTTAGTTACACTGTGCACAGGAAATTGTAATTCGAAAAAGATAAATTGTTATTCAAACAAGTGAGAGTGTTAAATTCGGCTGTGCCGAATCTTTTATTATTTGTTAACAAGTTTATTTTATTCTGCTTTGTGCATTAAACTATTATAATTTAATCATTGGCGGGCCGAAAAAAGCGCCAGAACCGACTCCTAGAAAAAACCGAGACACTTAAATGCTTTTTCCGACACCTAAAAAACGTGCTTATTCCAACAGACATCACACTAAATTTTCATGCCCAGAAAATCAAGAGTGTCAAAGTCCTCGATATCTAAGTATATCACCCATATGTACAGATAGCGCAGTTGGCTCCAAAGTCCTGTTGGTCTGCTTTCTTTATCAGGGAATTTACAATGGTCTCAATTACCCTCGATTTGGTAACTATCCAACATGCGGGTAGTTAGGCAATTATTATCCAACAAGCGGGAAAGACTCATTCACGAAATGAAGGAGTCCTATGACGAAATGAAAAGGTTAGCCAGTGGACGTGCAAAAGTCGGAAAGAACTGTTTTAGCATCAGTGCTGGTCAGTGGCGGGTACAGGTTTTGGGTGTGGGGGGGGAAAATTTTTTTTTACTTCGAAAAAAAATCATAAATTAACCTTTGTTGACGAGCAAAAAAAAGGATACGTTATTTTTACAAAAAAAAGTGATGGGAAAGCTATAAAATCATCAAATTTATTAGTTTTTGCCGAAGGAGGTTTGTTTTTCATGACCATATTTCGTTTAGGTCAATTTTTTTTTAATTTGTTTTAAAAGAAAATTGTATATTTTTCGTATACATAAGAATAGAATTTTTTAATTGAAGAAATTCTTCCTACATAGAAACATCAGATGTTAAAACATTTTTCGTGAAAAAAATATTTTTTATAGGGAAAATGTCTCAGAATATAAGACTTTTCTTAACGAAAAATGTCTCAGAATCGTATAGAAAAATTTTCAAATTTTTAAAGAAATTTAGAAGAAAATTGTATATTTTTTGTATACATAAGAAGAGTCTAAATCTGAGAATTTTTTAATAGAAAAAATTCTTCCTGCATATAACATATCAGATTTTGAGACATTTTTCGTGTCAGAAATTTTTTTTTTTCGTATAGAAAAATTTTCAGATTCTAAGAATTTTTTCCACAGAAAAAGCCTCAGATTCTGAGACATTTTACTATAGAAAAAGTCTCATATTTTAAAGCGTTATTGAGACATTTTTCCTATAGCGAGGTCTCTGATTATTGGATGTGTTTCATACTGAAAAATTTTAGATTTTGCAACCTTTTTTCTATAGAAAAAGTCTTAGTTTCTTGACCTTTTTTCAATAAAAAAAGTCTCAGATTCTAAGAACTTTTCCTAAAGAAAAAGTTTCAAATTCTGAGATCTTATTCCTAAAGAAAAAAGCTCAGATTCTCAGACCATTTTCCTAAAGAAAAAGTCTCAGACTCTGAGAGCTTTTTCTGATACAGAAAAAGTTTAAATTTTGGCACTTTTTCTTTAAAGAAGAAGTGACAGATTCTGAGACCATTTTCTGATTCTGAAATCTTTTCCGATTCTAAGACACTTTTTCTATAGACCCTTTCCTAAAGAAAAAGTCCCATATTCGGAAATGTTTTTCCTATAGAAAACGTCTCAGACTTTAAGACCTTTTTCCTATAGAAAGGTCATAGATTCTGAGACCTGTTTCCTATAGAAAAAGTCTGAGATTCTGAGACATTTTTCTGAGACTCGGAGACCTTATTCCTATAAAAAGTCTTAGATTCTAAGACCTTTTTCCCGTTGAAAAAGTCTCAGATTCTGCGACCTTCTACCAATTCAGTAAGTTTCAAATTCTGAGACTATTTTTCAACAATAAAAAGTCTCAGACTTTAAGACCTTTTTCTTTTTAAAACAGACTCAAATTCTCAAAGTCTCAAATTCAGAAATTCTGAGACTTTTTTTCCAAAGAAAAATTCTTCTGCGACCTTTTTCCTATAAATAAATTTTAAACCTTTTTCACATATAAAGGTCTCAGATTGTGAGTTTTTTTTCTTAAGAAAATGTTTTTTCTTTAGAAAAAAAAAATTAAAATAGTTTTACATATGTAAGTTCGACTATCAACATTGCTATGTAGAAGACAAAAATTTTTTATATAAACCAAATTTAGATCCTGTAAGATTTTTCTATACAAAAAAAGCATATTCTAATTAATTAGTTTATGCCAAAATTCATAATAAGATTGACAGATATTTTTCACAGAAAATGTTCAGTTTAATTCACTTTTCCCTTAAAAAATTAAAAAAATTTTCCTATTAAAATTTTTTAGATTTTCTTCTATGAAAAATTTTTGGACTTCAAGATTTTTTTAGAAAATTTCCTTCTTTCTTTTTTTCTTCTTTTTCTTTTCTTTCCTTTCCTTTTTTTCTTTTTTTTTTCTTTTTTTCCTTTTTTTTTCTTTTCGAAATTTGGCCTGGGGGGGGAAATTTCCCCTTTTTCCCCCCCCTTGTACCCGCGCATGGTGCTGGTATACCATCCGGCCCCGGTTTACGTTAACATACGCAAGAGCCCTTTTAACTGCACGAGTTCGAAAATATATATTGGGCATATTATGGGATACCTTCCCGACTGCTGGCAGTGGTTTATTGCTTTTTGGTAAGAAAGAATTTCTTCTAAAGTGGCCACCTAGCAGGTTAGCTTTATCCACTGAGAGTCTTCTTTCATTTCCCATTGGTCTAATTTAAGATACACTTGGTGAGCATAAATTTGTTGCACAGTGTTAACGGAAAGGGAAGTAGTTTAAAAAATATGTTTTAAATCTGCTAGGATTGCCAACCTTGATTTTAATAACAAATAAATAATATATTACAACAAAATAAAAACGTGCAAATTAACACACACATTAAAAACAACAACAACAAAAAACATAAACAAAAATATTGTTAAAAAATCAATGTGTAGGTCATAAAAAAATGTTATTAACAACACATGTTCACATAAATGATAAATTATAAAGACATGAAAGCTTTTAGAAAACCAAAAAAAAGTGTATTGATACATTATAAGTTGGTTGTTTGGTATTAAATAGTTTTTTTTAAGGAATTGAAAATAACTTTTTCAGTGTAAAAATAGATTTGATTTTAACTGATCTGCTTTGATATTATATGATTGCATCTGACTGTATATAATTGTATCTGATCCGATCTATTTGATCCAAGTTTTGTCCCCAATTTTGTGATCTGATCTAGTGGTATTTGATCAAATTTAACTAGAGCTCAAAATGGGAACAAACCTCGTATTTAATAGATATAATCCAATTGATCAAATTAGATCTTATCAGATCAGACCAGATCTTCTTATGTTTTTTTTACGGGAATTTTGGCCAAATCCGAGAATACTTAGATCTCGATTTTGTTAGTTTTAGATATAATCATATGCAAACAGATACAATCACATATAAAAAGATATAAACAGATCAGCTAAGATCTAATTAATTTTTACACAGGTTAAAAAAAAAGGAAAAAACTAATAAATATTTATTTATCTATATGTGTGTAAGGTAATAATTGTTGATTGAACTATACTTAAATACTGCTAGCCAGTATTATCTGTGTAAGTATACAACAATTTTGTTTTTGAAATTTCAATTTGGTTTTTTAGAGCTGAGCTAAAAAACGATTTTTTACCGCTTGCCATCGTTTTGTTCATGGTCACCAATTGGTCGATGATGATGATCATCGTCAGACGTACTCGTAACTTCATTGAAGGTGACTTTTAATTTTGGCGAACTTGGTGCTAGTTTTGGCCAATAGATGTCCTCATTTGCCGCACAACCCATTACATCTGAACTGATGGTGGTATTATTCAAATGATTTCCCGTATTATCACAATTCAGTTTATGATCCATCATCATATTGTCCCCTACACCAGATGTATTCACACCCAGGGTGGTAGAATTATTAAGACTAGCTGTTGTTGTATTAGTTAAACTTCCTCTGTTATGCATGAGTAACGGTTGTGTGGTGGCTTTTCCTAGTATAGCATATGCATCTAAAGGGGGTAATTTGAAACTCCATCTGCGTTTAACAGTTAAACCAAGCCAGATAACTATCCATAGCAGTATGTGCATAACACTAACAAGGGCTAAAAGAGAGACATAGAGAGAGAAAAATAAACAAGAAAAAAAATTTTAATTACAAAGTGTTAAGAAACAAAAAAAAAGCTTTAAAGTTTATTCGGATCAACCAATTACAAACAATTAAATTAAAAAAATGTGAATTGACTTTTGCTTAAAGCACACGTTTCCTATTTATACCCTACACTCCAGTGTGGCACAGTTTATAATTAGTTTGTGCTAGTGTTTGTGACTTTTCAAAATAGTTTAACTACTACACCCACCGATTAGAGTTTCTTAAAAACTGATAATTTCTAAAAACGAGATTTCGGTTTTTCAAAACCGCTTGGTTAAGCTTTTAATTCCGTATTAAAAAAATTAAGAAATTTAAAAAAGATAAATAACTCCAAAAATATTGATGTTGTTACTTCCAAAAATATTCAACTTCAACAACCTTTTAGTTTACCGATTTGAGTTTCTCAAAAACTAATTAATTCTAAAAGCGTAATTTCTGATTTCCAGCATTGCAAAACCGATCGTTTAAGCTTTTTACTCGGTTTTGACAAATTATGGAATTTGATCCAGATAAATAATCACAAAAAAAAAAAAATGATAACAGAGCTGGCCCCTGCTTGGGCGCCAATTGCATCGCTGATTTAAAATCGTTTACAAATGTACATATATGTTTTAATTTTTGTTAACATATTTGAGCGGTTTTAGTTTGAAGAACTTTATTCACCTGAATGTCTAAAGGTCCATGAAAATTAGTAATTTGCAGAATTTTTGTATGCGTCTGGGACCTGACCATTAGCATTTCGAAGCTTATTCCTAACCTGGCTTCCAGAGGCTTAAAACCAAAAACTGGTGTACGGTGTTAAATGGCCGTTCTTGATTGACCATAATTTTCTTACAACTTTTTTGTGTGTATTCGTCCTTTAAAAACGCAGACAACTCTATTAGAAGGTGCTTACATACGATTTTTTTTATTTCGACCAAAATCAAATTGACTTTGGAAAAGTTCAAACAAAGTTGTTTGATACCAGTACATACAGACATGTAACTAAGTATGTAACTGAATAGTGAAATGTTTTATTTTTGCAGTTTGTTGCCTTTCATTTCTATTCCAGGCACTTTAAATGAGTCATTCAAATATGGTCAGTGCATTTTGGTTAATTTATCTTTACACACTCTTAAGTACAGGTGTTGGTTGTTATATGATATTTTTTGTTGTGGTTTATGGCCACAAAATACTTACATACGTTTAAAATGTTTGGGATTTTCAGAAGTAACCCTTTAAGTTGGGTGACTTATAAATGAAGGATTCCCAAGAAATATAACGATATTACAATTGTGTTATACGGTAGAAAAATATATTGCACACATTTTCTTGGATGCAAGGCAGTGTTGATATTTCAGAATTTTCGGTTAGTGCCAAGTTGAAGGCTAAAAAGGGTCGAATTGGGTGAAAAAGGCCCAGTAAAATTTTTTCAGATTTTATGTTATTTGTATTTGGAGCAAAAAGCTTTGCCTAATTTTTGCAGATTTTTAAAACAATTTTAGAAGTGTTACAAGCACCATTTTGCATCTGTAGTGCATATGGTGGGAAAACAAAAGACATATACATTTTTTTTGGCGGTCTCACCCCCTCATTTTATTTAATTTAGTGCAAAAAGGTTTGCATTAATTTTTAAAAGGATTTAAAAAACAAAAATTTTATAGGTGTTTCAAGCATTCCCAAATGCACTACGGATACAAAATGTTGCTTGAAGCTTTTGACACCAAATAATATAAAATGAGGGGTGTGAACGCAAAAAATATTTTTTTATCCACTCTAGTAAGAATAACACATGTATTTGTTTTATGACACGTCAAAAACTTCAATATTAGATTTCACTAATACTTAAAACAAATTTTCAGGTAAAATAACCTGTATTAATTGTTTTTTTTTTTTTTTGAGAAAAAAATTTTTCTTTTAAGTTTCGTAGCCTAAAAACACCAAAAAATTAACAAATAAAATTAAGCATCTGCTTTTGACGTATGAGTGATTTTAATTTCTGTACGTAAATTTTATATTAATCATACGCACTCACATTTATTTGAAATATATGTTGATGTGTGTTAGTCACCTGATTGTCGTGAGTACCGTTAATTTCGCGTGATTGCTAGTAGTCCTTGATCGATTCAAAAATATTCTATCGATGTCTGTCCGTCAGTGGTAAATACAATGCAGTCCCAACTAAAAGAGCAAGAATCCTGAATATGTCTTATGGTCAAAGGATGGTTAAGTTTGGAAATGATTAAAATGAGACGCGACACTACTACAGACCAAACAGACGAGAAACTTATGGCAGGTGTCCAAACACGACATGTTATTTAAACAATATTTAATCAAATTTGCCAAAATTAATTAAAATAATGTATCAAAAACATTTTTTTTTTTTTAAATTTTTAAAAAATCTAATTTTTTTTGGTGGAAATTTTTCAAAACTCCAAAACTTTGACCGAAGGGCACCACGGGATAAAATGATTGGATTTGGCTCAAATTAGATTTAAATGAAAGACTGCCTTAAGCTCTATGAAATGGCCGAGAAGAAAAAAATTGTGATGTTTTTTAAAAAATTTCTTGAACGTAGTAAAAAACCACCATTTTGGGCATTTTTTGGAAAATTTCAAATGGGAATATCTCGAAAACCTTTAGACCGATTCAAGAAATTTTATGACATTCGTGTTCAGCATGCCAAAATTAATTAAATAATGTATCAAAAACATTTTTTTTTTTTTTTTGTTTAATTTTTAAAAAATCTAATTTTTTTTGGTGCAAAATTTTTCAAAAATCCAAAACTTTGACCGAAGGGCGCCACTGGATAAAATGATCGGATTTGGCCCAAATTAGATTTAAATGAAAGATTGTCTTAAGCTCTATGAAATGGCCGAGGAAAAAAAATTGTGATGTTTTTTAAAAAATTTCTTGAACGTAGGAAAAAACCGCCATTTTTTGCAAATTTCAAATGGCGATATCTCGAAAACCGTTCGACCGATTTTAATTTTTATTTGATATTCGTGCTCACCGCATCAAAATTAACAAATATGATGTGTCGAAAAAAATTTTAATTTTTTATTTTTTTTTTTTTTTAATTTTTCAAAAATCCAAAACTTTGACCGCCGGGCGCCACGGGTTAATTTAATCCGATTGACCTCAAATTTGTACAACATCCGTTTTAGTCCTAGTAGAATAAAAAAATGCCCGGACTTTGAAAATTGGAGAAAAATTTGTTTGGCCATACAGAAAAATGCCAGTCTAATGTAAGATATTGGCTACGAGTGTATGGAAAATTACATAGTTATCTGAGCAGTATTTCCTGAGTTATTTGAGCCCTTACTAAGTATTAGTATTAACTTAAGAATATTCTTGAGCTATTATTAAGTTTTTTATAAACAAATGTTTGCGCATAATATGCCGTATCTTTTGGCCAAACGTAATCACCAACATCGAACTCTGGCGATTGACAAACGAAGTTCCCATTATTCGCCAAATTGAAAGACGAAAGTGGAAGTGGATAGGCCACACATTGCGACGACCAGTTGGCAGTATCACAAGAACGGCATTGGAATGGAATCCTCAAGGTAGCAGACGTTCAGGTCGCCCAAAGAACACCTGGCGTAGAACAGTCATACAAGAACTCAATATGCAAAACAAATCGTTTAATGAAATAAAAGATGTATGTACTGATAGAATAAGTTGGAATTTACTTGTAGAAGCCCTATGTTCCCAAGGGGAATAAATAAAGGAAAAAAAAAATTATTAAGACATGCGCCCTCTAGGAGGTAGTAGAAGAAATAAATTTGTCTTATCTCTATATTATAGAGTCTCCGGTGAAATCTAATGAAGCAAATTTTATAAAATTTGTTCCAAATATGCATAATATTTTAATAAACTTATGAATTAATTAATTGGTTACACTCTAATCAAAATTTGTTGAAATTTACCCAATTTATAGTAGGAAACTGGACTCCTACTATAAATTGGGTAACTTTACTCTGAATGTGTAAATGGAATAAATTGACCACTAGTGGTCAATTTAAATAAAAAAGAGGTGAATAAATATAACAAAAAAAAACAAAAAAAAAAAAAAAAACATTCGGCACCAGCGAGCATCGAACTCGACACCATCCGATTTGAAAGCACACATCTTAACCACTACGCTACGGAAGCTTATAGTTTTGTCTGGCGTTGTAGTTATTTAACATGTGTGTGTGTATGTTGGTTGACAACTTTATTTACACATTTGTGTGTAGAATATTTGAATTAACGGATAATATTTTTAATTTGCTGTGTTTAATTGGTTTGAATTTATTATACGCATTTAGTGTTTATATTAACACATAATGAGTGCGATTCAACAAAAATTTACCCAATTTATAATAGTAAGTTTACATGCGTTTTTTAGAGTGTACATAAAAACAAAATTACGAATCCGTTTTGTCTATATCACGAATGTTTTTATTTTTCGGTGTACCACAGTTTTGTAAAAAATTCCGATGATGGGAAATAATTGAAAAATTCCCGATCATTTTAATTTCAATCCTGAAAATTACCAAAAATTTTTGAAAGCAGAAACACTAGAGTATTTGTTGGGAGAATATCCTAAGAGATAAAGTAGAGTTAACAGAATTACTTGTAATGTTAATTTAAAACGGGGGAAAAATAAATGACCTCGAACAAAAACAAACTCTTTTTCATTGTCCAATTAAAAAGTCGAATGAATAACTTATTGTTATAATTTTTATAAAAATTAAAAAATAAAATGAAGGTGGAATCAGCAGGAGACGGCATGTGCAGCATCTGCAATGTAGAAGATGATGACTCCCATATAATTTTTAAATGTATACAGCATCGGGGACAGAGGGCAAATTACCCTGTCTTAATGAAGTATAACAATACGATTGATTTTTTTCGGAACGAGAAGACGAATAGCTATAAGTACATTTCCGACTACCTTTATGATATCGTGGTCAACCTGTGAACCCACTGAGGAAAAGTTTTAAATGGCGTTTTTCCAAAGGACCAGCCAAGTAAACCTCCCATCCTTTACTAGATAAAGGAGTACGGAGTAATATCAAAGCGAGAGAGAAAACAAAATTAAAAAAACTTAATTAATTTGTTGTATTATAGAAAGTTCTGGATAAGTTTAAAATTTTTATTTTCAATAGAATAAATAATGTCATACCCTTAATGTACATTTGTAAACTGCTTTCAGATTTATATACATAGTTATGGACATTGATTAAATTATGATTGATGATGATTCCTTATTACACTGTCAATTAGAATCTCTTATTCCTTTCAACATTTTCCATTTGTACATTAAAATTCAAACAAATAAACAAACATCTACTTACCAGCCATAAATGTAGGACAATGTAAATTATAACGGTATGTGGCACTTAAATCATTTAGTAGAGGTGCCTTGACAACAGCCAAAGCCAAAACATAACACAAGGAAGCACAATGAGCAAAATAAATCCACGATTCACTTGATTTCAAAGTGATCACAGAACGATCACGCATTTTAGCTGCTAAACGACCATGCCCATACAAATACATAATCATCGAGGAGGACAACATCAATATGGTGGAAAGCAGGAAAAGAGCCAATGTCACACTAGCATTTAATATTAAACCAGGATTTTGTATAGGCTGAGCTTCACTATAGATTTGCAATTTATAAAGATTTGATATGCCTACAAAACTAAATATGATATCTGCTGCAGCAGCCAGCATTTGAACACTAAATATGGTGGCAAATGATTTGGCAGTGGTCCAGAAAACCGCTGGATAACGAACACACCAAACCATCAAGGCAAATAAAAGATTTACAAATTCAGCACTGGGCGGATGTGTAAATACAATAACATCTATGGGTTTCTCTATGCCAAAAAATAATTGCAACATGCCCGCAAAACCGTCCAGACGCATCAAACCATTATCCGGATAGGCGGCTGATTGCACCACAGACGTTACAGTAGATGATTCGGCGGTATTAATTTCTGCCAGATATTCACTAGAATCATTTAGAGACAAATCACCCACTAAATATTCTGGTTCAATTTCTACATGATTTTCTTCAGCCAAAGAAATTTCCCGTTTTATTTTTTTCTTGGCTTTAGTCTTAATTTCGATAATTTTGGAATTACTCGATAGAGGAGTGGATGGAATAATTTCTGGTAGTTTTTCCGGTTTAACGATATGTATATTACTATCACGGGTGGTAGTGCTAATGGTGGTTGATGATTTTGTATAGACAGCGGCACGTGCACGACCATAATCTAATTCTTCATAGGATGTTGGTCGATGTTCATAAATGTTTCCTCCGGTAGATGAAAATTCAGGTTCTTCCAGATTATTAACATCTAAGGTTTGTTCTAGAGATTCTTCTGGACTACTAAAACGTATATTTAACTGTCTTGAAGAAGTGTCTTCTAATAATTGTTGCTGCTGTTGTTGTGGGCGATGCTGCTGTGATTTGTGTTGATGCTTACGTTGTAGTTTTCTCTGTCTATGATGTTTACGAGATGATTTTCCATTATGTATATTATCATGATGATGATGGTGATGTACATGTTGTGGGTCATGTCTTGTAGATAAAGATGACATCGACGATGTTAAATCCGTAGTTTGAGTTGTTGCTACATTAGTTGTTGTTGTTGTAGTAGGCTGTTGTTTTTGTGTAGAAGATGATGAGTTATTTGTTGTTGTTGCTGCTGCTGCGGTATTAGAATAGGTAATTGTTTTTGTCGATGCCATATTGTTGTTATCAGTAGTTAATTCTTCATCTGTTGTTGATACAATGGGTGTAGGTGTGGTATTTATCATGTTTGTGGTTGTTTTAACGACATTGG
Source organism: Pegoplata infirma (assembly GCA_963921195.1). NCBI lineage: Eukaryota > Metazoa > Arthropoda > Insecta > Diptera > Anthomyiidae > Pegoplata > Pegoplata infirma. Next base: position 5,484,144 of record OY992536.1, on the reverse strand, counting down.
GAGATGTTGTATATGTCATTGTAGTAGTTGTTGTTGTCGTTGTTGATGGTGATGTTGTCCTTTTTATGACATCTTCTGTTATCAATGTATTACCTCCTTTACCTACAATTTCCATTTCCTTCCATATTTGATGATTGTTGTTTGTATTGCCTTTTTCATCTGCTAGTAAAGGTTTTGCAGTTGTTGTTGTTGCTTTTGTAGTAGTAGTCGTTGCCATTGTTATTGTTGTCCTGGTATCTGGTGGATTTATCCCTTGCCATTTTTTAGAATTCTGTTTGTCACTAGTAGCAGTAGCATCAATTAAATCAGGCAACTCAAAGTATTTAGTTTTCCCTGTTTCAAAGTGTATGGAATTTTTCTCTTTAACACCACCATGTTGTTGCTGCTGCTGCTTGGGTTGTTTAGAATTATTATCCAATAAATTATTTGCACTGCCACCACTTGGAGAGTAGGCTGTAAACATGGTATCATTGAAATAGTCTTCATCTTCTTGTGATTCAAATGAAGTATTGTTTTGATAGGGTGAGGCTATAACAGAAAGCACTACCAAGTTACGACGATTTACTGTCATAAAATCTAATTCAGTTTGCCATATGGTTTCTGAAATTAAAAAAAAAAAAGATTTGAAAAGATTAAAGTTGTTAGATTGAACGTTAATCAGATTCAACTTTAAAAAGTTTAGTTTATGTAAGGACATCATTTTTGATAAAACTAGCAAAGTGTCCAAACATTTAAATTTTTCTAAACATGTTTGGAATTTTTTTTTATTTTCAATTGAACATTTTTAAAACACTTTTGAATTGTTTTACTCTTAGGAATTCTCATTTAGCTTGAATTTCTGTTAAAAGTTAACTAACAAGGGAGGTCTTTCAGAGGGCACCCACCGATTGTCGTGAAACTTGCATATGGGAAAGAGGGGAGACAAATAGGAGTTACCCGTTTTTTTAGCTGCCCAATTTCAAATTTAAACAAGTAGAAAAGTTAAATTCGACTTGGCCGAATCTATGTTTTTTTTTTTCGGAAAATCCGAATAAAATCAGAACTAGCTGGAATTTCACCAATCGCAAAAATATGGGTCAGCTTAATTTTAATAGAGTATATTATATGAGATTTTGGCGGTCTTACGTATAAACCTCTCCCTATAAACTACCCCTGATATAAAATGTTGTAGTTATTTTGCAGTTGACCTCAAACAACTTAATTTTTCAAATAAAATCTCGCAGATTTTGATATTGCGATATCTTTAGAAAATACTTCAGTTTGTGTGGACTATCGTATTGAGATCTCATTATTTAAGAAAACCTGACAGATATTTCTTTAAAATCCTTGATGTTCAAAGAACATTTGTCAATTGTAAAACCCACCTGTTTTTAAGAGGATAAAACCCCCTTAAATTGTAAAAACAATATTTCGTCAAAAGATCTCAGATTCGTTTGAATTCATGCAATTATATACATTATCTCTCAAAAAATATAGAAAATCCATCTTTAAACCCTTTAAGATTCTGTGTGGTTTTTTTATATACATACATATCGTTCATTTACTTGCATGGTGTCATAACTAGGCTGACCATTCATACTGATTTGATCAGTACATGTACTGATTTTGGTCACGTGTACTGATCAAAAAACGTTGTACTGATTTGTACTGATTTTTTAAAATATGTACTGATTGTACTGATTTTTTGAACATTTCAACATAAAAAATAATTTTATTCGAAAATTCTGTACAAAAACTTGAATTTCAATAATATAAGTCGTCAGAGTTGTTTTTTATAACTTAAGTCTGAAAATGAGATAATTTATAATGAATTTATTCTAAAGAGATTAGAGTTCGTGAATCAAGAGGTTGCTTAACGCAAAAATTGATCTGAGCATGAGGTTATTTTGATCTTCCTAAATTTATATGAAAATGAGCACAGAATCTTTGAGGTTTTCTATAACGAAAATTTCAATGGGCCGATGGATTTTTTATATTTTTAGAAAGATGAAGTAAATTGCATGAATCCAAATGATTCTGAGATCTTAGATGAGGTAATGTCATCGGGGCTTATTCGAAAAAGCACTCACAAAATCAGGGCCTTTAAAAAAAAAAACACGTGCTTTTTAGCTGGGAAGTTTTCTTACAGGACAAGTTGTCAAAACTTACGGAAAAAGTCTTCAAAATCTGTTGTATTTTCTTATTCTCAAAACCTGTGGAATTTTGTTATATTTTCTGCACTGAAACGATCAAAACATTCAATGAAGCCGTTAGAGTCAACTAAATTTTCTGCAAAATAACGACAACAGTTGCTTTTTGCAGTTGTTTTTTTGCAGTTGTTTTTAACAGTTGTTTTTACTCAAAATGCTTTGGGTCAAGTTAGTTTAACCGACATTTTTTAGTGTTGAGAAAACATCAGTGTTTTCTCATAGAAAAAAATTTTAGAGAGTTATTTCTAGAAAAAAACATGAAAACTTGGGCGTACTGATTTAAGCTCAGAAAAAATGGTCACCCTAGTCATAACTCAAAAAAAAATAATTTTTGAGTTAATTACACAGAATTATTTGTTATATCATGCTTTATATTGTGTCAAAAATTCGTATTAGTATTTTTAAACTCACCGTTTGAGAAGGGAACACACTATAATTACATTTTCTATGTACTGCAGTGTTGCCACCAATAGAATTGGAAATTACACACAAAATTATCCAAAGTATCACAAATTACACAAAAAAAATTAAAAAAAAAATTTCACTAAAAAAATTTAAAATGTTTTTTTTTACTAAAAAAATTATAAACTTTTTCGCTTTTTTTGTAATTCAAGAGATATTTTTTGTATTTTTATACTTAAAAATAAGAAATTAAATTAATTTATTTGTATCAATTAATTTTCTTTCCATTTTTTTGAAAAACTTCAAAACTTAAAATTTTTCCTTTCGGGGTACCTTGTATGTTAAATATTTGATCCGTTTGTCAAATAGTTTTCGGAATAATTTCAAAAGATGATTGTAAATTACATAAATTTATTTATTCTGTTTGTGTTAAGGCTATAAAAACAATAGCTTTATTTAGAAAATTTTGACAGGTCGACTCACATGTCTGCTCGTTTGAAAACTCTTTTAACTGAGGAATGGGAGAATGGTAATATTAAAATAAGTTAAAGAACAATTTATAGATTTTGGAAGAGGGATTCTCCAGAAAATTTTTTATTTAAAAAATAAAGAGTTGGTTTTTATGGTCCAAAAATGAATGTCCGACATTAATTATCTAGTATTTGGTAATCAAAATTTCTAAAGTCCATATTGTCAATGATTTCTTTTTAAACCGAAAATGTCGATAAAATGAAATAACTAAAATATGATCAAAATTAGTTGGAAATCTGTTGAGGTGAAATTACACAAAAATTACACAAAAAATTTCATTATCCAAAAATTATCCAAGGATTTTAAAATTGTCCCACTTTTGGATAATTATCCAGAAAGTGGCAACACTGATGTACTGGCCTTTTTTTAATGTAAAACCAGTTTGAGTTATAAAACTGTGTAAGTAAATGAGCGATATGTATGCTCAGAAAAATTTTCCGTTAAGAACCCTCTTTCAGTTACACGAACTCGACACCATTCATATAAAAATACCTATCACCTTTGTTAGGCCACTGCTGACCGACTGCTGACCGAATAAAATGGGCTCTAGCTTCATTCAAACCATACAAATCACCTGGACCTGACGGCATTATTCCGGCAATGCTTCAGAACGTCTCCAATATTTTAATTCCGCATCTTTTATCGATTTTTACTGCATGCCTGAAATTTTGCTATATACCAAAAGGATGGAGGAAAGCAAGTATTATATACTTGCCCAAAAGCGGTAAACTTAACCACGCGACGGCAAAAGATTACATACCAATCAGTTTAACATCTTTTCTTTTGAAAACACTGGAAAGGATAATTGATCTATATATACGAGAGCATTTAGGTACAAATTTTCTATCGGATGCACAGCATGCTTACCAGCAGGGTAAATCCATAGAGACTGCGCTCCATTCACTTGTACAGAAGGTAGAAGTATCCCTGGAGTATAAGGAATTTGCTCTTGCAGCATTTCTGGATATAGAAGGGGCTTTTAACAATGTAAATACCAAGACGATAGTTAATGCTTTGGACAAGGCTTCAACTAACAGTTGTTTGAGTAAATGGATAGAGCAAATGCTTTCATGTCGGGAAATAACGGCCGAATGGGGTCATGCAAAAACATCTCGTTACGCTACTAGAGGAACACCACAAGGTGGGGTTCTGTCACCACTGCTCTGGCTCCTGGTGTTGGACCCCATTTTAAAGGAACTGAAGACTTTAGGAACCACAACAATAGCATACGCTGATGATGTGGTTATTCTATCATGTGGCAAATATCTGGATACTGTATCCGAGATTTTAGAGGGCTCACTTAAGGCTATGTGGAAGTGGGCTTCAGGAAATGGACTTAATGTCAACCCGCAGAAAACGGAAATGGTTCTTTTTACTAGAAAATACAAAATCCCGGAATTTAGAAAGGTTCGAGTGGGAGGAGTTGAAATTCCAATATCACCGCATGCCAAATTTCTTGGAGTGTTCTTGGACAGTAAGCTGTTCTGGAACAAGAACTCTGAGGAAAGGGTAAAAAAGGCAAACAACGCGTATTACGCGTGTAAGAAAATGTTCGGCAGAACCTGGGGTCTAGAACCTAAAGTCACTTACTGGATTTATACTTCAATCGTAAGACCAATCTTACTCTATGGAGTTTTAGTCTGGCATAAGGCACTCGAAAAGGATGTGACGCTTAAAATGTTTCAGAAGCTTCAACGGCAAATGGGACGGAGTATCACTGGCGCTTTGAGAACAACATCAGCCGACTCTATCGACACTTTATTGCACTTATTACCAATTGATCTCTTTGCTAAGGGCGAGGCTTACAAAGCTTGCCTCAGACTCAAAGAGTCAAATTGGTTCAAGTATCGCAACTTTGGACACAGTAACATTGCTAATATGGACCGTATTGACTCTGATTACACAGTGCCCAAACTATTTTTCGACCGGAAATATGAAGTTAGATTTCCGGATCGAGAATTCTGGTCGACCTGGCAGGGCCCTCCTGCGAACTCAATAAATATCTTTACTGATGGATCGAAGCAATCGCATGGTGTTGGAGCTGGTTTCACGATACTGGAACTAGACCAACACTTATCTTTTAAATTACCCGTGGACTCGAGTATCTTTCAGGCTGAGATAGCTGCTATATCAAAAGCTGTGGAATATATGGCAAAGGAAAAAGGTGCCACCCTTAATTTCTACGTGGATAGTCAAGCTGCTCTAAAGGCACTCTTGAGCTACCAAATTAAATCGAAAACGGTTTTAACGTGTTACGAGAATTTAAAACAACTTTGCTTAAATAATGAAGTTACCTTATTATGGGTACCAGGGCACGAAGGAATAGAAGGAAACGAGAAAGCAGATGAACTCGCGAAACTTGGAGCAGATGGCATACACTCAGAAAATTATGTAAGTTACTACATTATAGTTATTTGAATATTTTACAGTAGTTAGTTGTTTTCAACTACAAAGTCAGTTGGTTTTGTATGAAAAATATCAAACAACTATTTCTGTTAGTTATTTTAAGTCGTTTTTTTGAACAAATAACAAAAAAGTACTGTGATGTAGTAACAGTTATTTAAAGTAGTTAATTTTATTTTTTGTATCTCTGAAAAATTTTCAAAGTTTTTTTCCATAAAAAAAAAAAAAAAAATTCGTTTTTTTTATTTTTCACAACTTTTTTTTTAAAAAAAAACTTGGACAAAATTTGGTCTTAAATTTCTTTTTTTTTTGAAAAATGTTTCGAAAAAAAATTATATATTAATTATTTTATTTTTACTACATTTTAGTTGTTTTGACTACAAATGTAAGTAGTTTTTACTACATAAGTCAGTTGTTTTTTGTCAGTTAAAATAACTAACATTGTTAGTTGATTTAACTGAAAAAGTAGTTGACCCCAAAACAACTTACAAAGTAGTTATTTTAACTGACATATAGAGTTGATTTTACTAACATAATTTTTTGAGTGTAGGTACCACCATAATGCTTTCACCGCCACTCCAGCATTTCAAACTAAAACGAAATACCCTTACTGTCGCCAAAGCAAATCGAAGATGGAAGGAACTTGGGACAAGTCGTATAAGCAGAATTTTATGGCCACGCTATGATTTAGGAAGAACTAAATTCTTACTTACACTTACGAGAATAGAATGTCGTATGTTGACAGGTTTAATAACGGGACACTGTCTTGTCGGAAAACATGCCAAGAACATGAATCTTATTACGGACGCAAACTGTAAAAGGTGCGAGACACCAGACGTAAAAGAGACTATTGAACACATCCTGTGTCACTGCCCGGCTTTGGCACGAACTCGACTATCAATTATAGGAAGTTCACAGTTCGAGACTTTGGAGGAAATTACGAGGATAGACCTGAAGAGCTTGAAACAATTCGCAATGAAGGTCAATGTATTTAGTTTACATCGATAAGCGGAAAAAGTTTTGTGGTATCGCTATGGACCAATTGGTCTATGCGGAGTGCCCCTCTGGCACCGCCACCCTAACCTAACCTAACCTTTGTTAGGCCATGTCTCAGCCTCGGATATATCACTGTATATGTCCCTTAGAAATACATCACAGAACACATCACAGATGTACCCAAAAAAAATTTGTCTGGGACTTCGAAAATTTTCCAAAATTTTTTTTTGGGATTTTAAAATCTTGTTTCAAAAACTTGTTTCAACAATATGACTTCTTACATTGAGTTTGGTTTACTTAAAAAATCCAAAGCGAGAATTACTTTTTTTCTTCGATTATAATCCGCAAACTTATACTTGGAGCGTTAAAAAAATTCACGTCTCTTTATTTTCCGTTATCAACAACATTTTATAAAAAAAAATCTCTAGGTGCCGTTCGAAAGATTTTCCTTATAACAAAATGTTGTTCTTTCATGAAAGAAGATCACCAAACTTTTTCATTAAACGATTATTGAATACCATGCTGTTGAGTAATAATCATAATATATTATTTAATAAACTTCTTTGAATAATTCCTCAAACTTCTGCCACTCCCAATCTGTGTTATAATAAACATAATCAAACAATCATATATGTACCCAGTCAGAAAAATACAAAAGGGCCAAGGTTGGCAAAGCGTTGGTGCCAGTATTACCAACGTTGGCCGATAACACGGTTTGCAACTAATACTGTACAGTGGCATTGTTGGATTGATAACGCCAGATGTAGCTCCGCCAATTGTTTTTTCTGGTGTTGGCAGACTGTTGGCAAAACAAAAAACACTGCACATCACCAGTGTCATATTTTTAAGTAAAACTACGCTGTGCCAAAGTCGGATTTACAAAAAATACTGTACAGTGCTATTGTTGGATTGATAACGCCAGATGGGGCTCGGGCCAATTGTTTTTTCAGGTGTTGGCAGACTGCTGGCAAAATAAAAAATGCTGTACATTGCCAGTATCGATTTAAAAGTAATACTGTACAGTCCCAGGACAATGAAATTCACAGAAAATGAAAAAACTTCAATTTTAAATGGGAATATTGATACAAAAATAAAGAATTGGATTTTTCAAAATATCAGAACCCTTACACAAAAATGTATAGACGGACTATTATTGATACTTAGATCGGAAGGGCACCTGTCTCTCCCAAAATGCTGTAAAACATTATTGCAAACTTCTCGTATAAGAGGAGAAACTGAAATAATGAAATGTTCTGACGGCACTCTGGGAACATTTCAATACTTTGGAGTAAAATCTAATCTAGATGTTATCATACATCCAAATCTTTATACGGAAAATAATATTGAATTATTGATTCACGTAGACGGAATGGACATATTTAATAAGTCCAAAAAAGGTTTTTGGACATTAATGGGAAGAGTTTTTGCAAGAAATTACACCACTAAGCCATTTATAATAGCATTATACTTTGGAAATTCAAAACCGTATTTTGCTGGAGAATTTTTATCTGAATTTGTATCCGAAGTTAATACTTTAACTAATGAAGGTACACACAAAAATTAGAAACAAAAAAAAAAATTAAATATTTTTTTTACTTATATTATTTTAGGTGTCGAGTTCCACGGAAAACAATTTACATTTAAAATATTAGCTTTTTGCTGTGATATGCCTGCCCGAGCGTTTATCAAGTGTACCAAGGGTCACACAGGTTTTTTTTCTTGTGAAAGATGCACCGTAAAAGGAGAAACAGTAAATAAAACACGCATTTTTATACCCTCCAACCACAGTATGGGGGTATACTCACTTTGTCATTCCGTGTGTAACGCATTGAAATATCAATCTAGGACCCCATAAAGTATATATATTATTGATTAGTGATCGATTCTAAGACATTCTAGCGATGTCCGTCCGTCCGTCTGTCCGTCTGTAGAAGACACGATACAGTCCAAAATAAAAGAGCTAGACTTCCGAAGTTTGGCACGAATATGTCTTATATTCCTAGGCAGGTTAAGTTCGGAAATGGGCAAAATCGGACCAAGGGGAAAAAAGTTCCCCCTTAGAGAACTAAACCAACCCAAGAAAAATCGCACTTTTTGCAGGGTTTTTTGTACTTTTGCTAAGCAAATTCAACATTCTTATCTCAGAAGAAGTTCAAAATCACAAGGGAAAGGTGCCCCCTGACGTCTCCCAAAAAACCCCCCCACCCCCCCCAAAAAAAAGACGCCCCTGGATTTTTTTTATATTGTTTTTTTTTACATTTTGGAGGGTATAAAAGATTCGGCACAGCCGAATGTAACACTCTCACTTGTTAAAGAAATAAATTGTGAACAACGTACGCTCCAGTCGTTTAGAGAAAAGACTAACGCTGAGCACCATTTAGCTAAAGAAACCAGTCCACTTCTCGATATTCCTAACTTTGACTTAATAAAATCCGTCGTTTTGGATGAAATGCATATGTTGTACCTTGGAATTGGGAAAACGTTACTTCAGAAACTTATTTTTAAGAATCCAGATTCTTATATTTCCGAAGAAAACGTAGCAAGTATGCAACAAAATTTTTCAAAAATATCTAAAGATATTACAGCTCAGTTCCAAAGAAAAACGTTTGATTTAATGGATACAGGAAATTGGAAAGCTACACAATATCGTTTTTTTTTATTATATGGCGGAGGGATAGTTTTGAAAAATGTATTGAAATCTAATCAGTACAGACATTTTTTACTTCTTTTTACAGCTTGTCGAATTTTGTCATCTAGCAAATTAGCTACATTGAAAGCTGATTATGCTAAGCAGTTATTAAGGAAATTTGTTTATTTTTATGGACCAAAATCACATACAATGAATATTCACAACCTTATTCATATCGCAGATGACGTTGTTAATATAGGGGCGCCGCTATCTCAATTTTCCGCGTTTGATTTCGAAAATAGCTTAGGTTTTATAAAAAGTATTATAAATTCTCCAACCAACCCCATCGAAGAAGTTCAAAGAAAACTTCATATTTTTCGATCAAATGATTCATCAAATAATTTTCCATTGCTTTATCGTATCAATAGAAGCTTAAAATATTCTCTTGGACAAATTTTAGAAACCTCGGAAATAGGAGCTACTTTTAGCTTTGTTATTATCGAAGGCAATAAAATTTCACCACTTCCTCCTGATAACGTATGCTTACTAAGAAATGGAAATGTTATTACGGTTAACGAAATTTTTAGTAGGAAAGTGTCGAATTTCAAATGTGATGATATTTTTTTTAAAGGCAACGTTTTTCTTGAAGTTACTGATTTTGTGGAATATCCACTTCCATCAAGTGAAATAGGATTGTATGATGTTAGAAAATTAGATGAAAAGAACACTGAAATTAACATAAGTATGGTAGAATTCAAGTGTATTCTTACTACATGTGATGATAAAACAATTGCTATTACTCTATTACACTAATTTTAATAATATAAATTATTTAATAACTCTTTGTTAATATAAGCCCTGTTTTCACATAACCGTATATACGCTTCCCCATACAAATTTTAAATTATCCACGCTTATTTTTAGCGTGCATAATTATCGGCGTTAATTTAAAGCGTAGATAAAAAGTGAAGCCAAGTTCGCATTTTTAATGAAATAGCATAGACACAACCCTTTTTTTCTTGTTATAGCAAAGACATACACCCAGTTTTTCTTGTTTGCCTTAATAAATTTTGACACCAACCACAGTGATGCCAAGTACATTTTGTTAAACGTGGATGCGTTTTCGGTAAAACGGTTAATGTTAACATATATACGGTTATGCGAAAACAGGGCTATAATAAAAGGTGTAATAAAAACAATATTTAATCGAAATCCAACCGCTTAAAAATAATTAATAAAAAAATAAATGGTCGTAAATGTTGTATTAAATGTACTGGCAGAGTACAATTCTGTTTGTAATTGCCAACGTTGAAACGCTGTTGGCATTTCCAATAAATCCAGTGCTCCGCCAGTACAATATTTTTTGTACGGTTGGCAGTTTCTGATTGGGTATGTATGTTATACTAGCAAATATATTAAATACATTATACTGTGTGTTAACAACTAAATAAAACGTTAATTAAATCGACCGTTCTTTCGTTCCTTCCTCCTTCATTCTTTCATACATTCGTATCTCTTAACAGATTATTTATATTTATCCTTACTATTATCACCATCGTAACCATGTTTGCTAGGCTGGGTCGTATTCCAACAAAGTGCTCAGATCAACTATTAATAGTGAAAAAAAGTTGGTACAAGTAAATACAAGCAATTTAAAACCAAAATGAACAAAATCGGTCCATGGCTTCCGTTCTCGCATCGCGGGTCAAAATTGCGGTTTTTGAAAAAATGGACATAATTTAAAAAAAAAAATTAAATATTTAAAAAAAAATTTTTTTGTATCGCATTAATTCAAAGATATTTAGAAAAATTTTGTTTGTTTTTTTCGGATATAGACAACCCACCCAAACGTGAGGCCAAAAAAAACTCACATTTTTAACATGGAGCTCAAAACTACTTTTTCACTATTTTAAAAATTTAGTGAAACAAAATTTTTAAATATATTAGTTTATCCACTTGATATCATTGAATACATCTCAGGGATTGTAGAAAAAAATTCTTAGTTAAATTCCTTCGTCCAGTTGGTGTGTGGAGCGATTTGAATTTAGCGGATTTCCAGAACATGTGTTTTTATCGTCATTTTTGACTAATTTGTAGTTGTTAGCAACATTTTACTTAAATTGACCAACTTTTTTTGTTCAAATGGTTGTTTTGGACCATAGTAACTCTGCTTTGAAATAATTGGCTTTTTGGACAACGTTAACCCTTGCCGGCACGAGGTTAAAAATTCCTCCAATGAAATTTTCGAAAATTCCTCACTCTAAAATCGAGTATGTGTTTAAATAATGAATAATTACAAATTTATACAAAGTTTTCTTGAAGGACATCTTTAACCCTTGTTGAACGAACGCCCAAAAAATTTCAAACAGCTGTTTTTTTGCTCATAGTCAAATGGACTTTTTTGACATATTAAATAATATGTTTTTACTTTTAGCTTTACACAGTAAAAACGACGAAGACGTTATGAAATTTCGGATGCCATTTTTTTTATTTAGTTTTAAGCATTTTCCGCTTAAGTGCGCTTACTTTAAAACGTTTAGAGTGAAAAACTTATTTAGTATGCTAAAAAGTCCATTTTGACTATGATTATAAAATGAAAGATATGTACATCTGCGATTGAATCGTTTGAGCGGGGAATTCATTTAAACGATCGCATTTAAATTAACGTTTTAAAGTAAGCGCACTTAAGCGGAAAGTTTTTAAAACTAAATAAAATAAAAAAATGGCATCCGAAATTTCATTACGTCTTCGTCGTTTTTACTGTGTAAAGCTAAAAGTGAAAAACATATTATTTAATATGTCAAAAAAGTCCATTTTGACTATGAGCAAAAAAACAACTGTTTTTTGGGCGTTCGTTCAACAAGGGTTAAAGATGTCCTTCAAGAAAACTTTGTATAAATTTGTAATTGTTGATTATTTAAACACATACACGATTTTAGAGTGAGGAATTTTCAAAAATTTCATTGGAGGAATTTTTTAACCCCGTGCCGGCAAGGGTTAACGTTGTCCAAAAAGCCTATTATTTCAAAGCAGAGTTACTATGGTCCAAAACAACCATTTGAACAAAAAACGTTGGTTAATTTAAGTAAAATGTTGCTAACAACTACAAATTAGTCAAAAATGTCGATAAAAACACATGTTCTGGAAATCCGCTAAATTCAAATCGCTCCACACACCAACTGGACGAAGGAATTTAACTAAGAATTTTTTTCTACAATCGCTGAGATGTATTCAATGATATCAAGTGGATAAACTAATATATTTAAAAATTTTGTTTCACTAAATTTTTAAAATAGTGAAAAAGTAGTTTTGAGCTCCATGTTAAAAATGTGAGTTTTTTTTGGCCTCACGTTTGGGTGGGTTGTCGATATCCGAAAAAAACAAACAAAATTTTTCTAAATATCTTTGAATTAATGCGATACAAAAATTTTTTTTTTTTTTAATAATTTTTTTTTAAATATTTAATTTTTTTTTTTTTAAATTATGTCCATTTTTTCAAAAACCGCAATTTTGACCCGCGATGCGAGAACGGAAGCCATGGACCGATTTTGTTCATTTTGGTTTTAAAATGCTTGTATTTACTTGTACCAACTTTTTTTCACTATTAATAGTTGATCTGAGCACTTTGTTGGAATACGACCCAGCCTAATGTTTGCGTTTATACAGATTAGGGTGTCCCGAATGTTTAATGAATATCATACGAACGATAACACTGAAGGGTTAAAATTTATAACAAAAAAAAATTGCAAGGGTACTTTCAGTGACTCAATTAAAGTAAAATTTACGTTTTTGGCTAATATTCCTCGGTATTTTTTATATTATGCTCGAAATTTTTTGGACAAAATCTGTCTCAAAAATTTAAAAATAATATATTTGTTATGCATTTTCATTACAATGAAAAAATTGTAAACAAAATTTAAAAAAAAATTGTTGATCAAAATCGAGTATTTCAATTTTAAAGAAACTTTCCTAAAATCTACCTAAAATCTATAAACGAAAATCTCCATTTATGTTTAAAGTTCAATTCGTTGGTTTTTTTCTTATTCTTTCACGAAATTAAAAAGTCCAAAAAATTCGGAATACCCTAATGTATATATTTCGAATACACTATACAAACAATATGCAATATCCTTGTGTTGACTTTAGCATTAAATGGTAAAGATTATATAAAATGTATATGTGAATACACATAATAGGGAAATATATATGCGGAATAAATTGTACATAGAAATTTATAATATAATTACATCATATAATATTATTATATTACTATATTATTAGAAATTTATATTAGAGTAGCTTTTATTTGGTACACTATCGAATTTCATTGTGGCACAACTTTCAAACTCAAAACTAAAATGAGAATTGTTTTTAAGAATTTTATTTTAAAAAGTTAATAAATTTATTTACTACATTGATTTTAAACTATAAATGTTGCTGTTTTTGTAAACCCCTAATACAAAAGACCAGTTTGTAGTTCAGTTAAGTAGATGATTTAAAATAGTCCATTTTACCGTACCTCTGGAAAGGAAATTTAGTAAAAGATGAGAAAAACTTTAAAGAGAGCTTGCTTAGAACTTCTCAGTTGCTTTTACAAACCTGATAAAGTCAGACAAGAAAAGTCCATGTACCATGTTCATTGAGAGAATATCGGAGCCCATTATTAGCACACACTCCTTTTCATCCAAATTTAGGTTGTGTTAAAATGGTGACAAAATCGGGTAATAGCATTTCACTCCTCTTCATTTTGAACTTTAAAAAATCGTTAACACGAAAATCCCAGCTGATCCTGTGTTCGGGTTATTGCTAAATAATTACACTGTTCGGCAACAAAAACCTCCCAGTAAAATATCCAACTAATTCTTATAGATTTTGCTCTCCTGAGTCCGAATCTGCCATCCATTTTTTTTTAGCACGTACTGTTTTTGAGATATTCGCTGTTAAAAAGTCAAAAAACCAATAATTTCTCACGTAGCCTTAGGTGACATGTCCCCAGAAAGTCAGCATACCCTGAGTACTACTGACTTTGAGTGAGGATATTTTGAAAATTTATATGAAACTGTCCTTAACTCTGTACATTGAGGTGTCTTGTGGATGTCAGCAGTGACTCTGACATGTCACCGCCGTCACTGAGGATGGCTCGAGGACGTTGCCAACTGGGTGGTCCCTTTCTGCCGACTACTGCTTTAAAGCACCATGATTACTATCAACCATGACAACGATATAATTTCTCTAAGAAAAGTTAATCTTGCTTAAATAATGGGTTGAGTTTTGAAGTTTGGCTCAAAGAAACATTGTACAAATTAAGGACTACCCTAATGCTTATAAATATGTATTTGTGTGCCATTTTGTTTGCATATTTGTTTGTGGGTACAACGCTCTATTGTTGAAATTAAAATGAACTAAAGTGTTGTATTCGGCGGTTTTTGGCAAATTTCATTTATTCGTAAACATTTTTCTTTCAAAATTGGTTGTTACACATTAAGGTGGACCTTATTTTTGACAAAAATATGAGCTCGATGGGTTTAAAATTTCTTTCGAGATATCTTTAACATTTGCAAAAATATAGTGGTTTTTTCTACTATAAAGAATTTAAAAAAAGCATCAAAAAAATTTAAATAGCGATATCTCGAAAAACGGTCGATCGGTTTTAAATTGTTTTTAGATGTTGGTGTTTAGCGCGTCAAAATTAATAAATATGATATACTACAAGATCTTTTTTTTTTTTTTAATTTTGCAGCATTTTCGTTCTCAAACACTGTAATTTTCAACCGATCGAACTCATATTTTTGTAAATTTTTTTTTATCCTAGGTTAGGTTAGGGTGGCGGTGCCAGATGGGCACTCCGCATAGACCAATTGGTCCATAGCGATACCACAAAACTTTTTCCGCTTATCGATGTAAACTAAATACATTGACCTTCATTGCGAATTGTTTCAAGCTCTTCAGGTCTATCCTCGTGATTTCCTCCAAATTCTCGAACTGTGAACATCCTATAACTGATAGTCGAGTTCGTGCCAAAGCCGGGCAGTGACACAGGATGTGTTCAATGGTCTCCTCGACGTCTGGTGTCTCGCACCTTTTACAGCTTGCGTCCGTAATAAGATTCATGTTCTTAGCATGTTTTCCGACAAGACAGTGTCCCGTTATTAAACCTGTCAACATACGACATTCTATTCTCGTAAGTATAAGTAAGAATTTAGTTCTTCCTAAATCATAGCGTGGCCATAAAATTCTGCTTATACGACTTGTCCCAAGTTCCTTCCATCATCGATTTGCCTTGGCGACAGTAAGGGTATTTCGTTTTAGTTTGTAATGCTGGAGTGGCGGTGAAACATTATGGTGGTACCTATGCCATCTGCTCCAAGTTTCGCGAGTTCATCTGCTTTCTCGTTTCCTTCTATTCCTTCGTGCCCTGGTAGCTATAATAAGGTAACTTCATTATTTAAGCAAAGTTGTTTTAAATTCTCGTAACACGTTAAACCCGTTTTTGATTTAATTTGGAATCTCAAGAGTGCCTTTAGAGCAGCTTGACTATCCACGTAGAACCTTTTTCCTTTGCCATATATTCCACAGCTTTTGATATAGCAGCTATCTCAGTCTGAAAGATACTCGAGTCTACTGGTAATTTAAAAGATAAGTGTTGGTTTAGTTTCAGTATCGTGAAACAAATCCTAACCTCACACAAAATTGGCATACGATTTTAAAACAGATGAGTTTTCAATTTTTTTTTTTTTTTTTTAAAAAGAAACACACTCAGGCAATGCTGCCTATCAATTACTAATGTAACCGTGTTGTTTCTTTCGGAAAGGGGATAGAAGAGAGATTAAAGATTTGAAAGATAGAAGGGCTTCAGTATGGCAACACTGTAATTGCGCGTGTTGATAATTTTGAGTACAGATGTTGCATCGCCATCTGTTATTGATCTGGCGAATTATTTTTGAAGCTGTGGTTCATAGCCATTATTTTATTATTTTACTTCGTTGACGTTTTTGTGCTATTTATCAACGAAGGAGGGTGCTGCGATAGATATTAGTTATAAATAGAAACTAATAAATATCTGAAAAAAATGTTGTTCTGCCTGAGCCGGGAATCGAACCCAGGCTTGCTGGCTAGTAGTCCAACGCGCTAACCACTAAGCCACAGCACCCTACAAATTGGAGGTCGCCCTTATTAGATATAAATCTTTTGTTAGTTTATTCAATTTAAAAATTCATTTCGGAGTTCATCAGCAAGACAACTTTTAAGGATATCTGGAAAATTCCATATTTGCAAAAGTTCCGTTTTATATGACCGTTATTTAAATATTATGTGGTCACTCTAAGCAAAATAAGTCACATTGGACGAAAAATGATACCACCAATTCTTCATATTAATGTAACAATTCATCAATATGAAGAAGTTTTTTTTTTCATCGTAGGCAGAAAAAAGAATATATTACATTTCTAACACTTTATCAAAATTTTCCCCGTCAGCATATTAAAGAAAACTATTTCTCAGAATACTGACCAACCACAATTGGTTTAAAAAAAAACACATAAAACAGCAATTGACTTTCATAACGACTAAAGTGAACAAACTTAAACGTGTTAAACAGATTAAATTTCTTTAAGGTTTATGCCCTGCACTGTAAAATTGTACATTAGAGTGGAGTTCAACAAAAACTTTTATCAATCATTGTGGACAATTAAGTAAAAATTTAAGAGTGGGATTTTAAAAAAATGTATGTTTTTTTCATATCCATACTATCTTTTAAGAAAACACTTACAATTTATTTGAAAGATCCGAATGTAAAAATTACAAGAACCGCTCAGATTATCCAAATACCAAAAACTTGCTATCCAAAAACATATAAATCTCAAATGACACAAACAGCTCCGAATATCCGTATACCAAAAAACCTTGATATCCAAAGTTTGAATTGACTGTAATTCAGACATTTACCAATTTTGAAAATGTATATTTCGCGTTTAGAAATCCTCTATTTTTTTCCATTTTCTGCCTATTCTAATAAATTTGTAAGCATTAACACTATGTACTCTACAACAAAATTCTGTAATCGAATATTGTTTGGATTATGTTTCCTTAACATTTGTTTACTCATTTGGAAAAGTTGTTTTCATGTTAACTGTTTTGTTCGTTTCATTATCAGTAGTAGGGTTTAATGTTAAGTCATGATAAACACAAAGAACCAAAATAATCATTGTCGAGTTAATTGTAAAAAATAATCGAAAAAAAAACTATGAATGAAAATTGCATATACATTTATTTTTATGTATAAAAAACATATGAGGCATTCCATATATATAAAAAACATATAAGGCATTTTTCGTTTTTTTTTAGAAAATCACATTTGAATTTTAAATTTCATAACAATTTTGTAAATTGCTTGTATTTTCTTGTTTCAACATTGCGGATGAGTATTAAATATTTGCATAAATGTTACTCATACGCAATGTTGAAACAAGAAAATACAAGAAAATTACTAAATTGTTATGAAATTCAAATTCAAATGCGATTTTTTGAAAAAAAAAAACGAAAAACACGTCTGTTTTTTTTTAGTGTGGATAGAAAAACATCTAATTTTTAAAAATTAAAAAAAAAAAAAAAACTGGCCGGAATTTTAATAAATTAACTTTTTTAAAAAAATGGAAAATTTCAGAACGGGTTATTAAAATTGATTGATAGCCCATACAAAAACTTACTAGAATGTAAATTTTTGAGATTGTGGAGCATTCCATTTTAATTTGATAAATATTTACTCAAGGCAACTCGACACAAATTTGACAATTTTTCCAATATTTGACCACGCCTCCTAAGTCCAGTTTTTGAAAAATGAAAAAACCAAAAACGCAATTTACATAGTTTCATACACCTATTAAGAAATTTACCTTTTTTTCGCAGGACATTTGGTGTGGAATGCCTTATATATACTTAATGGGATCCAAGACCTTTATTTCGATGAGTAACAAACGGAATGACAAACTTATATGCCTCCTAAGTGGAGTGTAAAAAAGTGTAGTGCCCCTAAAGCCCCTATGACATTGTCTTTTTTTTTAATACTAAATGGATCTGCGGAAAATGTTTTAACTAAAAGAAGTAAAATTTGTTACTGTTATTTAAATTTTATAAAAAAAAACTAAATAGCAAAAAAAGTTTTGAAAAAAGTTAACGTCACACGAGCTTTATCAATTTGTATATTTAAGTAAATGTGGTAATTCAAAGTTCCATAAAAAAATACTCATAATTACCATCTTATCTTTCAAATTATTCTTTCTGTTATTAAAACGTAAAACAGGATATGAAAGTAATTTATGCATTAAAAAAGGAAAACTAACTTTCTGCGATGGGTCATTCTTATTAAACTAAAAGTGTGTAAGAAAACTAAAATTGTTTATGCAAAATTTTCATTTATAGTACATAACCAAGAATTTAAATAAAAACTTTTAGGGAAGGAATGCCAAGTTAAAATTCCTGATTTCTTTAAAATTGGTACAAAAAATACAAAAAAGAGTTCTTTAAGCATGCAGTGAAACTAAATACGACCATTTTAAATTATTTTTTAGTTTTATGATAAAATTTTTCGTTGTTAATAAAATTTATTTATTGTAATTCATTCTACCCCTTCTCTGCAATATATCATTCCTTGTCTGCCCTGTCATAATGTAACCACATTTGACTTTGTTATGTTTAATTAAAATTTGTCGAAATAAGAATTTTAGCAAATGTGTATTTTTTATAGTACACTCAAAATATTTTGTAGGCAAAAACAAATGAAAAACACACTTAAAACCAGTGAATAAACAATTGAAAACCATCCCAGTAATTATTCATTTGTTTTAAAAACATCAACATTTATTTTTTACTGTTGACAAAATTTTCTAAAATAAATAACATTAAACATTAAAAAATTACGTTTTTTTTCACTCTTTTTTACCAACAAATTCGAAAAAAATAACCAACGAAAACAATAAAAATTAATGATAGTTCTGTTATTTTTACCAACAAATTTCAAAAAAATAACCTACGAAAACAATAAAAATTAATGATTTCGTAGGTAATTTTTTACAATTTTTTATTGAAATATTTTTTTAAAAATTTTTAATAAAATTTTTGGGGAATCGATCCCGCAATCAACTACATTCTGGCCAGACACTCTACCCATCGTGCCAAAGCCACTTGATACAAACATGTTTTTATATTTCTATAAATAATTTTTTGATTTATTTTTTCTACAAAAAAATAACTGACTTGTGTAGGTAAAAACTAATGATATTTCATTAAAAAATACCAACAATTTAAAAAAAAATTACCTACACAAATCAATAAAAATCAAAAGAATAATCAGTAGTTTTTACTTACAGAACAAAAATAAATTACTTTAAAAATTAAATGTTAATGAAAGTCTTTATTTTTTAGTGCGTTATTTTTGAAACAAAGGACTGAAGTAGTCATTAATAAAAACTGAACATCAAACAAATGTTTTTTCTTTTAAAAACGACTAAACGGAAAACTTTTTAAATAAACTACAAACAGTTAATGACATAATTTTTTGAGTGTAAATGTTTGTTTTTCTATCTTTAACGAATTTATATGTATGATATGTATGCTTTGTAAATTACCTCGTGGCAATAGACCGTTTTCAATTATACGCGACTCTAAAAGTAAACGTGGCAAAAGTAAACACATGGCTATTACAATGTGTATAAAAGCTGCAGTTGGTCCACCATGTGTCCATAATGTTCGTAAAGTACCACCACGTGATTCTTCCTCTAGGCCATCATGTGGTGCCATAGAACAGCGACGCTCTTTAGCACCAGTTGCTAATTTAATACCATCATTGGCCAAGTTACCAACCTGAAAATAAAAAATAAAATATTTAGATATTGAATTGAATATATAATAAAGAACAATTTTAGAAAATATTTTAAGTTAAAGTCAAGTAAAGACGATATTAAAAGAAAAATACAGTTTTCATTAACAAGACAAACCGATATTTAAAATCCTACTGATGATAACACTAACTGGGGTGTTTGAAACCGGTATGGGAAATACCAGAAATGTCTATAATTTTTAGAAATTCAATTTTTCTTCTGCATTTTTTTCAACTTTTTTTAACTAGAGCCCGTGCTCGATCTGTACTTACAGAAAACATCAAATAGATCGAGTAAGTTAACTTAATTTTTGCATATTGTCATAACAACTTCAGTATACGGTGCGTATTGTTAATAATATCATACATACATTAACAATACGCAACGTACACCAAAGTTATTATAATAAAATTAAAAAAAATTATCATTAATTCGACTAAATTGATGTACTTTTTATACCCTCCACTCTAGTGATAGAGGGTATATAAAAGTTTGCCATTCCGTTTGTAACACATCAAAATATTGGTCTAGGACCCCATAAAGTATATATATTCATGATCCTCGATCGATTTTAAGTCGATCTAGCGATATATGTCTGTCCGTAGAAAACACGCTAACTTTTAAAAGACATTACAGAGGCTACTGAAGTTTGGCATATATGTTTCTCATTTACCTGGTCAGGTTGGTATTGCAATCCAGTCAAATCGGTCCAGTGGTTCCAAAGTTATGAGCAAAAGAGTAAATTTCGGCAAGGGGTTTTCGCTAATTTACGAGATAAAAAACACGCTAACTTTCGAAAGACAATAATGAGACTGCTGAAGCTTGGCATATATCTTTTCCGTTCCCTAGGTCTTTTAGGTATTGAATTTCAGCTCAATCGGTCCAGTGGTTCAAAAGTTATAAGCAAAACCCTGAATTTCAGATTTGTTTCATCTTAAATGCCACGTGTTTAACAAGTTTTAAAAGCATTGATGGTAACTTAACAATGCTTTTCAAACTTGTTTAGTTTTAAAGCAATGCTTTTTAAACTTTTTTAGTTTTAAAAGCATTGGTAACTTAAAAGTTACACTCGAAAAAAATTTTACACTCAAAAAAAAGTTTACACTTAAAAAAAATTTTACACTCAAAAAAAAAATTAGCTTTTCTTTAAAAATATGACAATATTTTGTGTACATACGTATTTGCATTCACTCAGAAATATTTTTACAGTAAGAAAAACATTACACTCAAAAAATGTTTTACGCTAAAAAAAAAAAATTTCTTTTTGTTTTTAATGACAAAAAAGAGTTTTTTACTCAAAATAAAATATTTCTAATCAAAATTGTTAATTTTTTCACGTTAAAAAATGTACTATCCTTTAAAAAAAAAGTCATTGTGGAGGGTATTCATAGATTCTGCAAAGTCGAATTTAAATTTTCTACTTGTTTTATTTGTTTTTTTCGGTTGATATATGTACATCGGGATACCCTACGTTTTTTAAGAAAACTTGAATAGCACCAAAAACCATAATTTAAAATTTCATAGTCTAATTTATTAAATTATTCCAAACGCCTGTGAAAAAAATTAATAACTTCAGTGGACCATAAAAAAAATCAAAACCCTTCAGGAGCAGCGTTGCCAGGTCCTTTTTTTCGTTGTCCCCAAAAATATAACAAAAACTCCCCAATAATAAAAAAATATTATTTTACATACAAAATGTGTTTTTCAATTTTTAAAGAAAATTTATGGATGGTAATTTTATTTTTTTTTTAAATTGAAAATTGAAAAATCACGAAAAGTCCCTAAACTCGTAAATAAGCGATTTTTGACAATATTAATATGCATTTTACATCCGATAAATGCAGGTTTTACAAAATGCGCTTAGTGATTTCGTACCAAAGAGTGCTTATCACTTAAACCATTTTTAAAAATTGTCAGATAAGAAAATGGAGCCGCAATGAATCTTAGATAAAATTAGATCTGCACATATAAAAATTCATATATGTATAACTTAATATGATTGTATCAATGTATATATCATTATATCAAAACTTTTTTACTAGGGTAGATTAAATTTAGCTTGTGGTATTAAATATATTAAATATCCCCAAAATAATTTTTAAAATCCCCAATCCCCAAATAGGATTTCTTGTCCTTTTTGCTCCCATGAAATGCCCAACTGTGAGGATAAATCCCCCAGATAAATCCATATTTCAGCTCACGATATGTGAGTAGTTTCATAATGTTGGGATATTTGTTGAATATAGAAAGGATTATCCTTACTGCAAACACACATGCAATTTACAAAAAAAAAAAAACAATTACATTTACATAAATTGTTATAACATTAGGGTGACAGCAAAGTTTGAGGAAAACTTTTACAAAAAAGTTGTTTGTTGCTCCGAGTAAAAACGTTTACAAATTTCATAGTCATAGCGGAAGTAGCGGTACCGCACTATTTTATTTTGACGAAAATCAAAATCTTTAACGGAGCCATTTTTGACAAAATTGCTTTTAAACGTCAAAGAATATACAAGATTATCTTGAAAACGATGAGATCCAATAAACCATTTGAAAAATTAATATAATTCAAGTATAAATTAAGCCCAAATTACCAGTCCATGCTTAAATTATACTTGAATTTAATAGAATTCTCCAGCAAAACGGATACTGGAATTCAAGTCCTGTTTTTACACTGTAAAACCAGTAATGAGGCTGTAAAAACAATGCATGAATTCAAGTAACCGTTTTGCTAGAGAATGCTATTGAATTCAAGTGTAATTCAAGTGTAATTCACATGATTTAAACTTGAATGGCACGAAGAAAGATATGAAAAAATTACTCATAACAAGGGAAACCAAAATTATGCTAAAAAAACGCTTTTCTTTAGATTTCCCCAATTTGCTTACAGTTTTTAGTACCCTTCGAAAACTCCTTCGTGGTAAATTTTTAGAGTTTTTGATGACCCGTTCAAAAGATATCGAATTTTTAAAAATTTGTTATTTGTTCCTTTACTCAAACTTCTTTTACTCATAAGTTCTTCAATAATGTATAATTGAAAATGTATGTACTCTTTGATTTTTTTTTTTTTAATTTTTTTTGTGTAAAACTTCTATCGATTCTACAAATTTTTTGCCCAGTAGGAGGATCATAAGATAATGATTATTACTATTTTTTAAAATTTTTTGAAAAAATTTGATTGTAATTTTCCAATTTTAAAATTATTTCTAATGCTCCAATGGTGCGTCATTTCCAAGAACGACAACCATTAATTTTTACGTCTTAACATTTCTTCGGATCAAACTAAAACCCTATCTCCCACCATTGCAATGGTGCGCCCGAGAGGGGTCATTAGTAAGACCGACCGCCATTTATTTTTACTCTCCAACATTTTTTAAAACATACCTACGCCCTATCTCCACTCCCTAAGTAGGCTTCCATTCAAAATTACATTTTTATAAAAATTGATTGAAAAGAAAAAATGTTTTAAGTAGGCGCTTAAAACCTAGTTTTTTAGTTCATTAAGGTCTGGTCCCTGGTCAAAACCAAAATTATTCGTTGCAAAAAAAGTAATTTAATCGCTAACTTATATTTATACCCTACACCACACTGTGGTACAGGGTATAATGAGTTTGTGCTGATGTTTGTAACTACCCGAAATATTGGTCCTAGACCCACTTTTAAGTATACCGATAGACTCAGAATTACTTTTTGAGTCGATTTAGCGATGTCCGTCCGTCTGTCTGTCCATGTAAACGGTGTAAACACGATACAGGTCGCAATTTTTAATCAATTGACTTGAAATTTGAAACTTAAGCCTCCTTTGGCCCTATTTAAATTGGAAAAAATCGGTCCATATTTAGACCTAGCCCCCATAAAAAGGTCCTCTTTAGTTTTGACTCAAATGATTCTAATAACCGCATTATAATAGGTATCTTTTCGAATTTTTTTTTATCTACAAAATCACCGTTCCGAATTTAAAAGAAATCGGACCAGTTCTTCTAATAGCCCCCATACAAACCACCTTCCCGGTTTTTACATAAATCTCTCAAATTTCATGAAAATAGAAATTATTTAATTAAAAATCTGTTTGTGTATGTTAAACGCGCACTTTAATAACCTTATCAAATCTGATTATCATCGGACTATTTTGGACTTAAGCCCGCCCCATGTGAAAATTTCGCCCGATATTCAGTTTAAGCGGTTTATTGTCAACAAAAATAAGTTTATTTCACTCAAATTTGATTTGTGTTTTTTTACACTTATTAAAGATTTAACAATATATATATCCAATCAGTCCATGTTTGAACTTGGAACCCATTTTCCGGGAAACTCTGGTGTAGGGTATTATATGGTCGGTATTGACCGACTGTAATTTTCTTACTTGTTTTTTATTTTATTAGGGAAGAAAGATAATTTTAGTCTTTAGTAATTTGTTCATATCTCGTATCGTTTTATGAGATAAGCTTGAAATTTAAATTTTTTGACGTTTGAACGCTATTGTGATTATTTAAAACAATTTTTTAATTCAAAATCTATTTTAGGTTTTTCACATTTTCTCCTTTTTAAATTGAGGTTTACTTAAACACTAATTGTATCAGCAGGTGTTGCAACTAAAACCATCCCTACTGAC
Source organism: Pegoplata infirma (assembly GCA_963921195.1). Classification (NCBI taxonomy): domain Eukaryota; kingdom Metazoa; phylum Arthropoda; class Insecta; order Diptera; family Anthomyiidae; genus Pegoplata; species Pegoplata infirma. The sequence continues at coordinate 5,459,508 of OY992536.1, read as the reverse complement.
TTTCATCGATATTATATCGAGAAAGTAATATTGACAAGTTTTGACTATTTGTGGGTTTATTGTTTGTATGTAATTTTGAGTTGTTTGTGGTTTCTATACAATAAAAAAAAAAAATAAACTTTAATATGTACTAGCTATGTATATAGTAAACATAGTTATATAACAAACTGTTCAATTGAATTTTTATGAGATAGTTTTGTTTGAAAATCCTGCCAGTATTGCTTTCAATAAAAGTTTTACTTTTGCGTTTTTTACTTTTTTTTTGTTTCTCTCCTGCAAGTACAAACATGCATGTTTGAAATTACTTTTACGGATTATGGTTTTAATTTTATATGAAGTTACATCCATCCACACATACGTTGTATATATGTATTTTTATTCATCTACTTTTACCCAACTTTTAAAATTCCAGAGAAGCTGTTCAGCAAATAATTATATCCAAAGTTTATACTTTATCTTACAGCAAGTAGTAAATTTTATATGAGAATTATTTTATATGGATAAATTTTATTTTAAATTTAAGGCAAAAAAAAAATGCTATATTTTTAATTAATTTTTATTAAAAAATAAAAATTGTTTTATTCGACATTTGAAATATTAAATTTTGAGTAGGTTTATTCTAGCTCGAGGTAGGTCATTATTTCCTGTAAAAATTAAAACTATGATATACTCATGGAATAATTTTCAAGAAAATTATTTTTCTGTTTTAAATTTACATATTTATTTTGGTCATTTTTGAAAGACTTAATCGACACGTATTTCGGAATTTGTCGAATTACATTGTCAAGAAAAAAAATTTTCTTGAAAATTATTCTATAAAAATATCATAGTTTTAATTAGGAAAGAAAATAATGACCTCGAGCTAGAATAAACCTACTCAAAATATAATATTTTAAAGGTCGATGTCGGTTTTTTTAGCGTTAGGAATTAAAAAAAAAATCTCAATTTTTTTTTCCTTGACCCTTTCATAAAGCTTTGGATAAACATTCATTGAAATCAATTTGAAGCAAATCCGATCATTTTAACCCGTGGCGACCTTCGATCAATGTTTTGGTTTTTAGAAAATTTTCACCAAGAACTTTAAACTTTGATTGAAGGGCGCCATGGGTTAAAATGTTCTCTATAAAATAACGCAGTGATACAAAATTGAACTTTCCGAATCGGATAAGGATGAAACCAAAACCAAATTAATGTTGAAATTTTACATAAGAAAAGCCTTGAGGTTTTTTTTTAGTTCAGCGCTAGATTTTTTTTACACGCATTTAAAGTTGATGTTTTTAAAGCTTTTAAAGTTTTTGTTTACAAAACATATCCTATTTTAAGGGCCCCTGGTAGGGGCCTTATTGGACTTGTGAGGTCCAGCGTCCAAACTTAACCTCCAAAATAACGTTAGCTATAACCGGTATGAATTTCGCTGCAATCGCTCCAGTACCTACTTACTGAATCCCAGCAAAACTTTGGTAATGGGTAGTGATTATATAACACATTACCAGGTAATGTATATACCTTATTTGTAGCATTATTTTAGGATGTCTTACCAAACATTTGTTCCACAACGTATTATTTTAAAGTGAAAAATAATGCATTACTAATAATTTGCTACGTAATGCATGATTATTGGAAAAAATGTATTTCATATTTATTATTTCTAAACATTAAATCATGTATGACTTATATTTGGTTACATTATGTATTATTTGAAAGTTTGAAATAATGCATTATTTATAATTGGATGCATAATGCATTACAATAACATAAAAAATAATTATTTTATAAAAAATGCATAAGTTTAAACTAGAGATAAGGACACACACTCACGAGCATTTTTTATCTACTTACACTCACTTACAATCACGTGAGTAAATTTAATACAAAATTACTTTTTCACTACTCGTAACACCTTATATATTATCTTCTGGTATGCTATATTATTTCATTTCTCGTAACCTATAAAATATCATATATTTTACACCTTACTCGTATTCTTCGTTATAAATTTATGACTTATTTTATACCTTACTGGTATTCTATGTGATAATGTGGATGCATTACTTTGAGTCTCATCGCCTGTTAAAATCATCAATGCTGCAATGTATAAAATAAGAGATCCTATACCTTATTTTATACCTTATTTGGTAATCTAAGTTTTGCTGGGATAGCTTAATTATTAAAAATAAACCGTTGTGCACCGTTGCGTATGATTGTTATTTAAAGGCAATTATAAAATTAAGTATACGCCACAAATACAGTTTTCGATAAATTATTATAATAGTTATAACAAAAGTTCACCAACTTCAGATGCTAAACTAAAAAAAAAAACATTGAGGGTATTGTTACGGAATATGTCAACTTTCATTGGTTGGTTTCATCCCATTTTGATTTTGGTTGTTGCACTGTGGAATCAGAGGAAAATAATTTTGAGATTTTTCTTTTAAATTTCTTGGGCGTAGGAAAACCAGTCATTTTTAGAATTTTTTTGTCAATATTCAAATGTCGATATCTCAAAAACCACTTGGACCGATTTCAGAAATTGTTTGATATTACATGCCAAAATTGATAAAAATAATGCAAAACAATATATTTTTTTTAATTTTTTGTTTTTCAAAAATTCAAAAAATTGGTTCAAATTTAAAAAAAAATCCAAAACTTTGATGGAAGGGCGTCACAGGTTAAAATGATCGGATTTATCTCAAATAAAGTTCAAATAAAATATTTTTTTTATTAAATATTAGGTCCTTTCGTACTGAAATATTTTTATTTTTTTAAACGTGGCAAAACCCGCCATTTTTAAATGGCGATATCTTGAAAACCATTTAACCAATTTTAATTTTTTTTTTGATATTTGTGGTCAGCAAATAAAAATTAATAAATATGATGTTCGCAACACATAATTATACCCTACACCACACTGTGGGTACAGGGTATAATGAGTTTGTGCTGATGTTTGTAACTACCCGAAATATTGGTCCTAGACCCACTTTTAAGTATACCGATCGACTTAGAATCACTTTTTGAGTCGATTTAGCGATGTCCGTCCGTCCGTCCGTCCGTCTGTCTGTCCATGTAAACGGTGTAAACACGATACAGGTCGCAATTCTCGATCAATTGACTTGAAATTTAAAACTTAAGCCTCTTTTGGCCCAAGGACGAAGCCTATTGAAATTGGAAAAAATGGGCCCATATTTAGACCTAGCCCCCATACAAAGGTCCTCTTTAGTTTTGGCTCAAATGACTCTAATAGTCGCATTTTAATAGGTATCTTCAGTGGCGTATACAGGGGGGGGCCCGGGGGCCCGGGCCCCCCCCGAAATGATATCACAAATTTTAGTATTTGGTAGTAAATATTCTGTACAATGTAAAAAAACTTCTTAAAAAAAATTTAAAAACTTTCAAGAATCTGAAAATTTTTCTGAAGGAAAATTTTTCGAATCTAAAAATTTTTAAAAATCTGAAAATTTTTCCTTAAGAATTTGAAAAGTTTCAACTTAAAATTCTAATGAAAAATTGTCTCAGAAACTGATGCTTTATGTATACAAAAAAGGATCTAATTGTTAGTAATTCGTAGTAACAACTTAAAAATTTACTATTAGTTCATATAACAATCTTCTCAGAATCTGGTATTTATTCTGACTTTTTCTACAGAAAAAAATTCTCAGAATCTGAGACTTTGCCTTTGAAAAAATGTTCCAGATTCTGAGACTTTTTAGTATAGTATCTTTGTATATAATGACTCAAAAAATTAGACTTTTACTCAGAATCTAAGACTTTTTCTTTAGGAAAAAGTCTCAGAATCAGAGATTTTTTCTATATAAAATATCTCATAATCAGAGGCCTTTTTTTTTGGGAAAAATATCTTAAAATTAGACACTTATGCTATCTAAAACTTTTTTTATTATAAAATGTCTTAGAATCTGAGACTTTTTTCATAGCAAAAATGTCTCAAAATCTGAGAATTTTTCTATGCGAAAAAGGTCTTAGAATCTGAGAATTTTTCTATAGAAAAAATGTCTCAGAATCAGATACAAATGAATTTTTCTTTAGAAAAAATGTCTCAGAATCTGAGCTTTAAAAAAAAAATCAGAATATGAGACTTTTTTAATAGGAAAAATTGTTGGGAATCTGATACATTTTCTTTAGAACCTGATAGTTTTTCTTTAGGAAAAATGTATCAGAATCTGATACTTTTTATAGGAATAGGAATGTATTAGAATTTAAGACTTTTTCTATAGGAAAAATTACTTTTTCGATATGAAAAATGTATCAGAATCTGAAACTTGTTCTATAGGAAAAGTGTCTCAGAATCTAAGACTTTTTCTATATGGAAAATATCTTAGAATCTGAACCTTTTTTATAGGCAAAATGTCTCAAAATCTTAGACTTTTTCTATAGAATAAATGTCTCAGAACCTGATACTTTTTCTTAAGAAAAAATGTCTCAGAATCTGATACTTTTTCTTTAGAAAAAAATATTCAGAATCTGATATTTTTTTTTAGGAAAAATGCCTTAGAATCTAAGACTTTTTCTATGGGAAAAATGTTTCAGAATCTGAGACTTTTTTTTAGAGGAAAAATGTATCAAAATCTGAGACTTTCTCTATAAAAAAAAATGTTTCAGAATCTGAGACTTTTTCTAACGAAAAAATGTCTCAGAATCTGAGACTTTTTATATGTTATAAATATCTTAGAATCTTAGAATATTTCTACTTGAAAAATGTTCCAGAATCTGAGACTTCTCCTATAGAAAAAATGTCTCAGAATCTGAAAATTTTTCTACAGAAAAAATGTCTATAGAAAACTTTGAGACTTTTTTACAGGAAAGGTTTTTCAGAATCTGAGGCTTGTTCTATAGGAATAATGTACCAGATTCCATAGGAAAAATGTCCCAGAAACTGTGATTTATTCTATAGAAAAAATGTCTCAGAAGCTGAGACTTTTTCTATAGGAAAAATGTATTCGAATCTGAGACTTTTTCTATTGAAAAAAATTTCTGAAAATCTGCGACTTTTCTATAGAAAAAATGTCTTAGAATCTCGCACTTTTTCTATAGAAAAATGCCTTAATTTAGTTTGTACATATCTTTAAAAGTTTTAGATTTTTGGGAGAAAAATTATGAGAATTTGGTTTCTCCTAATCAGTTACATTTTGTTTAAAGGGAAAGACGGCGGGAGAAAAAGATATGTAAATTAAAAAAAAAAAAAAAAATTTTGGGCCCCCTGCGAAATAAAATCCTGGATACGCCCCTGGGTATCTTTTCAAAATTTGGCAGGAATTAATGTTTTATACACACAAATCACTATTCCGAATTTTAAAGAAATCGAACCAGTTCTTCTAGTAGCCCCCATACAAACCACCTTCCCGATTTTCACATAAATCTCTCAATTTTCATGAAAATAGAAAATATTTAATTAAAATTCTGTTTGTGTATGTTAAACGCGTACTTTAATAACCTTATCAAATCTAATTATCATCGGACCATTTTGGACTTAGGTCCCATGTGGAAATTTCGCCCGATATTCAGTTGAAGCGATTTATTGTCAACAAAAAGAAGCCTATTCCACTCAAATTTGATTAGTGATTGCTTTTTACACTTATTAAAGATTTGACAAAATATAGATCTAATCAGTCCATGTTTGAACTTGGGACCCATGGTCCGGGAAACTCTGGTGTAGGGTATTATATGGTCGGTCTTGACCGACTATAATTTTCTTACTTGTTTTTATTTTTTTTATTGTTTAAAAATCCAAAACTGTGCCGGGCGCCTCGGATAAATTTAATCCGATTGGCCTCAACCCAGCAAAAATAAATCGAGATTTTGGCGACATAGCATCTTTTTATAGCATACCGGAGCGCATCCAAAGAGCGCAGTAAAAGTAAGGGGGAAAAATTTATATTTTTTGTTAAGATTTTTTTATATAAAACTTATAATAATAAATTATTTTTTGATAAAATTTCACTTTTTAATTTATTTAACACTTTTTTAATGAAAAAATATGAGTTTTGGACAAAGACACATGATTTGACAGCATCATTATTGCGCATTAATCAGCGCTGCAAAGAGTGCTTCAATCATAACACCTTTAACACATTTTGAATGAAAAAAAATTGAGTACACCATTTCCACTTTAGATTCCCACCAGGACCTTGGTCTGTTTCGCTACAACGAGACAATGGTCATAGTCACCCGCCTCGGTTAGGTAAAATTAGTATATGATTTGTAATTATATGTTAAAAATTCAATAAATAAATAAATTGTATTTTCTGAAATAAAAGTGGAAATGGTGTAATCGGGACTTTGAACTTTTTTGACATAAAAATTTTTAATTTTTTAACAATACCACAAAATAAACTAAAAAAATACGTTTTTAATTGTATTTCAGAAATAGTCAACTGATTTTCAGGATTATTCAATTGTATTTAAGATTTTCCAATTGTATTTAAAAATAGTCAATTGTGTTTCATATTTTGTAATTTATATTTCAGAAATAGTCAAATGTGCTTCAACTTTATTCTGCTTAAAAAACACATGAATTCATTGCATCTTTAAAGCGATTTTTTCATCGCTCTAAAGAGATGTGAATTCAGAGCATCTTAAAAGCGCTTTTTCGGTGTATCCAACTAGCGCTCTAAAGTGTGACATCGCCTTAGAGAATCATGCATGAATTATCAGGTTTGGATGCGCTCTTTGACTCGAGTTTCCTTTCCAAAAGCTGCTGCCAGTTCAGAAAAAATTTCTGCTGGGAAATTTGTTTCACATAAGTTTTACGATTAGGAGGATTAAAAATTTGCCCAGACGTACAAAATCGAGAGAAATTTTTTTTTTCCATTCAAAAAAAAAAAACAGTCTTATGTCAGTGGATGTTTCCAAAAGGTGTTTTCCACATCTTATCCGAGATTTGATCATTTTCATCTCATTTTGGTCGACAAAAATGTTTTCAAATATTGTAGAGACTTTCATATACAGCTTTTTGTGTTATTTTGATGGATTTAAAAGCAATAAATTTAACTGCATTCAAAATTCAAATTTTGTTTGCATTTTTTTTTTCCATAAATAACAATTTGCTTTTACTTTTATTTGTTGTTTTGTAGGAAAAAGGATATTAATGTGTCTACAAAATGAACACTGATGCTCTTGCAGATAAATGTGTTCATATGAAAATAGTATTTTCAAAATATGTACAGTATAAATGTTTGGTGTTACGTTAGATGAATATTTTATCATTCAATCACTGAAAATTAATGTTTATGCTTAATTTTTGAACTCAAAAATTGTAAAACCAGCAGACAAAAACTAACACAAAAATAAAATTTATTTAGTGAGGGCGCTAAAAACGAAACTATATTCAACTGAATAATTACGCTCAAAATAATAAATCTGTAAAAAATATACATATCGCTCATTTACTGGTATAACTCAAGATATTTGATTTTGCAGAAAACGCGTTTGAAGTTTACAATTAAAACTGGGTTTTTAATTTCTCGGTTAAGTTCAAAGGGATCAATTTTTGAAGTCTCTATCGTTTTTTTAATATTTCCTGGCTTAAACTCGAGAGTAGCATAGCAGCCGCCACTGAAAGATTTACATATGTGTGAATTCAAAGTAAATTTTATACTCACATACACATAAATATGCTAAGTACATTTGTGTGTTATGTGTGGTTATTTGCAAAATGAATTTGTGTGCTTCGTTTAATTTTAAATGCACTTTTGCCTAAACACTCATACATAAACCCTTACACACACACACACACACACTCATTTAATGTAAACTTGTCTGTTTGACATTTATTTATTCATTCATGCATACACAGATATAAAAAACATATGTATGTGTAAAAAGTGTTACAGACTCATAGACAGAATAGTTTATAGTGAATTTTCATTGTTTTATATTCTCCACCATACGGCAAATAGTAACTTTAATCAACACAGCGCACAGTGGAACGGAATCAACAAATTTTTGAAAAAAATCATGAATTTCGTATTAGCTACCATGCAGGAAAATTGACTGGTCCTTGATAGGAAACGTGATATGTCACTTGGACCCAAACAAATTTTCGAAACTTATAATTTTTTTTTTACAAAAACAATTTTCCAAAAAATTTTTTTTTTATCAAAATCTCTTCTTCTCGGTCATTTAAAACTAAGATAGACAAAAACAAGTTAAAAATTTGTCCGGAATTTAAATGTCCGGACATATTTTTATTCTACTAGGCCTAAAACGTATGTGGTACAAATTTGAGGCCAATCGGATTAAATTAGCCAGTGGCGCCAGGCGATTAAAGTTTTGGATACAAAAAAAATTCAACTCGGTCAACCGGTTTCCGAGATTTTTCTATTTGAAATTTAAAAACATTGGCGAAAATTAAAAAAAAAAAACTTAAATTTCTTTCCCTTGACCCTTTTGAACCAAATATGATCAAAGTTTATTATCCGATCAAAAATTATTGGCCCGTACCATAGAAAAAAAAAAAAAAGTCTATTTTAACAAAAGTTTTATTTTAAATTTCAAATTTTCTATACATTTTTTGAGTCGATTTTAAAAACAAAAACAATCAGCCTTACCACAAGAAGTCATAAGTCGGTTTTAAATCGAAAAAGTCGACTATTATTTCAAATTTCGTACCATAAAAAATATTTAAAACAGAACCTTAGAGTTTTATTTTAAATTTTAAAATCAACTTTTATTTTTTTTAACTGAAATAAATGTACACATGTATATGTCAAATATTGTTTTTTTTCACTTGATTTTCTGCATATAATTTGGTCAAAGGAAGATGATCAGCAAGTCCCAACACATTTTTGTTTTACCTTTGGATACAGAAATATTTGCTTTAACGTTTAAGCGTGTCTACATTTCTTCAGCTGCATTTCTTCCAAATTATGTCCAAGTGCACCCAATGAAAGATCTTAATAGGTGTGTATGTAAAAAAAAACGTTGAATTTATTTATCTTGCAACTTTGTTTTATTTTATCTAACCTTTATTTATGCCAATTTATCCATTTTGCAAAATTCATTGTTAATTTTTTCGAAATTTGGTGTTTATTGTATATTTTTTTATTATTTGTTTTTTCAAATTTTTATTTTTATTTCTTTGACATTTTATTTTTTACTTCCATTCTTTTAAATTTTATTGACAAATATTTGAATGTATGTGTTTGACAATATTTTAAAAACCGTATTTTAAATATTTTCTATGGTACGGATAAAACAAAAGTTTTATTTTAAAATAAAGTCGACTTCAACAAAAATATGCTTTTAAATTTCTTCTTTGGTAAGGCTGAATTTGTATGGATATAAAATTAAAAGCTCATTTTAAATTAATTTTATTTTCTTGTGGTAAGGCTGATTATGTTGCGATACATTATTATTAATTTTTTTAAGGGCCCCCGTAGGCTAGTTGGTAGTGTGCTAGCCTTTGAACGTGGGTGTCGTGGGTTCGATTCCCACCAGAACCCTTGGTTTTTTCGCTACAACGAGACGACGGTCATTGTTACCAGCTCTCGTTTTTTTTTTAATATCTTGACCGTCGATTTTTTTTAATTTTTTGATCGTAGGAAAAAACTCCAATTATTTTCAAATTTAAAATAGTGATATCTCAAGAACGGTTCGACCGATTTTAAAATTCTTTGATATCACCGTCCGACAAAAATGAAAAAAAATTGTTGAACACGAACTGGATAATATACGTTTGAAACTAGAGACTTAATGTAGTAAAATTGCATTTACAGTTTATCATTTCGTGATGATCATTTTGTCCTTTTCCAAGGACAAAGCCTTTTGAAATTGGAAACTCGGTCTAAGTAAAGACCTAGCCCCCATACAAACGCCCCTTAGAATTTGTCTTCAATGACTCTAATGACCGTATTATAACAGGTATCGTTTTGAAATTTGGCAGGCAATCTTATTTTGTATGCACAAATCACAAAATTTTAAAGGTAGTGTAGTGTGAAGAACAAAAAATTCTCCGCTATAGTAAAGTTTGCATAAAATAAAGTAAATGAAAGATTAAGAAAATTGTTGTTGGTCTCTAGATTAAAAATGCATTGCTTTAGTTATAGAAAAAGCTTTTCTGCATACGTCACACACAAACCTACTGTGAGTTAAATACAAACTACGTTTAGTCACTGATGTTTGTACACCGAGTATAGCCTAGTAGTTAGAGCTTCGGTTTACAAAAACATGAGTGATTTAATGACACAGGTTCGAAGCTCATGTCAGGCTAGTCTGTTGATAAAAAAACATATAAAGAATTTTTCTAGCAAATATCAAATAATCAATTCAATGTAATTGCCTACTGATGACGTAGAAGTGGCTGCAGAAACCATGGTCTAGGTCCACATTTAATTTAATCTTTAGAAGACACAATTTTCTTCTTCAATCAGAAAAACACAAACAACAAATTAAATACACTTGGCTTACGCCGAAAAAATATAACAAATTTAAAGGAATTGGATTAGTTTCTCTTGTAGTCTCCACACAAACAACCCTCCCAATATTTACATAATTCCCTCAAAATTCATGAAAATGCTAAATATTTGATAAAAATTTTATTGGTAGGTGTTAAACGTGTACTTTGGTAACCTAATCAAATCTGAATATAATTGGACCATTTTTGGACTTACAATTAGTCGCTCATATGAAAATTTCGACCCATATTAGTTAAATTGGTCTATTGGCAACAAAAATAAACCAATTCCACTAAAATTTGGTCTGTGTGTGTCGTTTACACTAATTAAGGATCTAACAAAATATAGATCCAATTGGTCCATGTTTGGACTAGGGACCCATTTCCCTGAAAACACTGGTGTAGGGTATTATATGTTCGGTAACAGACGAACTTCGCTAGAATGTATTTGATTTGATTTTATGTTTTGGGCAAGTACAAAATTCCCAGGCATTTTTTTATCTCAGTCCTAATTATATCCTTGGGTAACATAAACACAAAATGTTAGAAAATCTGTCAGATTCCAATGAAACGAACTCGAAATTAAATTCAATTAATGAATTGTACAATCTATCTTAAATTTAAAAATAAATTTTGAGAGTTAAAAATTTTCCAAGAAATATCTCATATATTTTTAGCTCATAAATACTTTTAAACTGTGTGTCATTGTAGTACCACTTCCGTGATGTGCAATTCTCTATTTTCTGAAAAGTTTAAAATAAAAACTTTTTTTCTGACATTGATTGTGTATGTGGTGGTTGTACGTTAGTGTTGGTTAACCATATTGCCATAATATTTGTTATCATTACACATTAATGCACATACTACTGCCACAATTACACAGAAAAAAAAAATGTATATTGAAAACTCTACCAATGAAAATTATACTTGATTAAAAAACATAATATGCAATAACATTATTAATTGAATCAATTAAAAGTATAAAAGTGATTTTATTTTATAAATGTTATAAAGATTAAAATTTTAATTGAATCAATTACAAAAGTAATTGTTTGTGGTTTCTTAATTCAATTAAAAATTTAATCAGAATTTTCTTTCCTGTGTACACAGTATGATGCATCGTTCAAAAACTCTGGCTCTAGTACCAATCATACTTGCACTAACACTGACACATGAACAAAAGTTCAACTTTTTGTGTGCCATAAAAAAAAGGAAAACAAAAACAAAGAAACTATTGAACCAGCCTTCAGTGTGCTGATGACGAACATTCGATATTTCTTTTGTTATGTGTTTTTGCTGTTGTTATATTTTCACAGGAATACTACTTACTTAAATAAATTTTTATACATACATATGTACTGTACGGATGAAGGATGGAATATATACATATGTATTTACAATATGTGCACTCAAAATAAAATAACTGTCAAATCAGCCGAAAGTTTTGCAGGACATACGTCGAGTTTGGTTAAGGTAAGCAAGCTGCTCGGATTTCACGTGAAAATCTGCCCAATTCCATAAAAAAACATAAATTTCTCACTGGCTTTACAAAAAGCTTAAAAATTTCCTTGAAGAGGTATTCTGTTCGCTGATGAAAAAACCGGTAAGCTCCGTGCGAAGTATGGTCCCTCTTTTGGTAAAATTTTTATAAATTCTGTTTTAATTTTTAAATTAATAAAAATTATTTATTATTCGACCGATAAATTCTATTGAGAAACATTACTCCAGCTCGAGGTCACGTTTCAAACTTGTTATTACGATGATATTATCAAAGCAACAATTTTCAAGAAACTATTCATAAAGTTTGGTTTAAATTGATTGACACGTATCGAGTAAGTCTTGCAAAACGATCATACCAATCAATTTAAAACAAACAAACTTTATAAATAGTTTCATGAAAATTGTTGCCTTGACAATATCATCATAATAATTAGTAGAGAAACGTGACCTCGAACTGGAGTAATCTTTCTCGGACAACTTTAACCTCTGAGGGTTAAAGTTTGGCCATGAAAAAAATGCAATCAAAATATTTTTATTACAGGCACAAATTTTAACTCACCATCGGCACGGGTTAAAATTGTCCGATTTTATTAAAAGCCGTTTTAAAGATTTTTGACAGAGTTTTTCTTTTGAGTGAACGCACACATACATATACAGAACATTCATTTTTATTATTACCACTCAATGTTATCAAATGCTGTGAGTTTATTATTTGCCATATATGCTTGTATGTACGTACATAAAGCTTACACATAAACACATAAAGCTTACATGTATATGGACATTAGGGTAATCTCTGTTTTAGAACCCAGTATTTAATTGAAAAGCTAAGCCTTACTATTCATAAGTAAAAGTAATAACCAGGGACAGGAAATTCATTCACTAAAAGATAACGTTTTAAGCGCCTAAGATATGCACTAAAAATCCTAAAATATGCACTAACTACCCAGCAAAACTTAGATTACCAAATAAGGTATAAAATAAGGTATAGGATCTCTTATTTTATACATTGCAGCATTGATGATTTTAACAGGCGATGAGACTAAAAGTAATGCATCCACATTATCACAAAGAATACCAGTAAGGTATAAAATAAGTCATAAATTTATAACGAAGAATACGAGTAAGGTGTAAAATATATGATATTTTATAGGTTACGAGTAAGATATATAATATAGCATACCAGAACGCAATATATAAGGTGTTACGAGTAGTGAAAAAGTAATTTTGTATTAAGTTTACTCACGTGATTGTAAATGAGTGTAAGTAGATAAAATATGCTCGTGAGTGTGTGTCGTTAGAAATTTCCTGTCGTGAGCCCATCTCTAGTTTAAACTTATGCATTTTTATATAAAATAATTATTTTTTATGTTATTGTAATGCATTATGCATCCAATTATAAATAATGCATTATTTCAAACTTTAAAATAATACATAATGTAACCAAATATAAGTCATCCATGATTTAATGTTTAGAAATAATAAATATGAAATACATTTTTTCCAATAATCATGCATTACGTAGCAAATTATTAGTAATGCTTTATTTTTCACTTTAAAATAATACGTTGTGGAACAAATGTTTGGTAAGACATCCTAAAATAATGCTACAAATAAGGTATATACATTACCTGGTAATGTGTTATATAATCACTACCCATTACCAAAGTTTTGCTGGGAAGTAGACAAGTTAAATTCGACTTGGCCGAATCTATGAATACCCTCCACAATGGCCTTTTGAAAGGATAGTAAATTTTTTAACGTGAAAAAAGTTAACAATTTCGATTAGAAATATTTAATTTTGAGAAAAAATACTTTTTTTGTAATTTTTGTAGAAAAGAAAAATTACGATTTTTTGGGTGTAAATTTTTTTTAGTGTAAAAATATTTCTGAGTGCCAAAAATACTTTGTAAACTAATTTTGTGACTTACCAATGTTTTTAAAGCTTTTTTTTAAAGCTCGGTTTTTCAACGCGTGAATTTAAGGTGAACCCAATTTGAAATTCAGGGTTTTGCTTATAACTTTTGAACCACTTGACCGATTTGGCTGAAATTCAATACGAACTAGACCAGAAGAACGACAAATTTATATGCTAAATTCGCGAAAAATCCTTGCCGAAATTCACTTTTTTGCTTATAACTTTTGTACCACTGTACCGATTTAGCTGAATTGCAATACCAACCTGACCTGGTAAATGTCCAACATATATGCCAAGCTTCAGGAGCCTCAGTAAAGTCTTTCAAAAAATGACATTTTCTAATCCCCTGGGCCCAATTGCTGGACTATAAACTTCATCTAGCATAAAAAGTTTCATTTCTTTAACAAAAATACAAAAAACAAGTGAGAGTGTTACATTCGGCTGTGCCGAATCTTTTATACCCTCCAAAATGTAAAAAAATTTATTAAAAAAATCCAGGGGCGTCTTTTTTTTTAGAGGGGTTGGTGGGTGACGTTAGGGGGCACCTTCCACCTGCGATTTTTAACTTCTTCTGAGATAAGAATGTTGCATTTGCTTAGCAAAAGTACAAAAAAACTTGCAAAAAATGCGGTTTTTCTTGGCTTGGTTTAGTTCTCCAAGGGGGAACTTTTTTCCCCTTGGTCCGATTTTACCCATTTCCGAAATTAATCTGCCTAGGAATATAAGGCATATTCGTGCCAAAGTCTAGCTCTTTTATTTTGGACTGTATCGTGTCCTCTACAGACGGACGGACATCGCAAGAATGTCTTAGAATCGATCACTGATCAATTAAATATATACTTTATCGGGTCCTAGACCGATATTTCGATGCGTTACACACGGAATGACAAAGTGAGTATACCCCCATACTGTGGTTGGAGGGTATAAAAAAATACAGGAGCGTCTTTTTTTTTTTTGTGGGGGGGAGGTTGATGGAAGACGTTAGGGGGCACCTTCCCCTTGCGATTTTGAACTTCTTCTGAGATAAGAATGTTACAAAAAACCCTGCAAAAAATGCGTTTTTTCTTAGGTTGGTTTAGTTCTCCAAGGGTGGACTTTTTCCCCTTGGTCCGATTTTGCCCATTTCCGAACTTAACCTGCCTAGGAATAAAAGACATATTCGTGCCAAACTTCGGAAGTCTACCTCTTTTATTTTGGACTGTATCGTGTCCTCTACAGACGGACAGGTGTACTGATGGACAGACGGATATCGCTAGAATATCTTAGAATCGATCACTGATCAATAAAATATATACCTTATGGGGTCCTGAACTGATTATTCGATGTGTTACACACGGAATGACATAGTGAGTATACCCCCATACTGTGGTTGGAGGGTATAAAAAATGGTGAAAATAAATTTTGATAAAAAGTTTTTGTTAAAAAAGATATTGGTAAAAAAATTTTTTGGTGAACAAAAAAGTTCGTAACAATTATAACCCTAATGAATTTGTACATTGTATTCGTTTTGTAATTAAACATTGTTGCTCTGTGTCTGCTGTTTACTGATATGCCCACATTTGCTTCACAGGATGCATTGTTTTTTTTCACAATTGCATTAGTTGATTTCTGTTGTTTTTTCCTTTTTTCTCCCTTTATTCCCTTGTTTTACTGTATAAACACACACATATACACTTACACTTACACACACATTCATATTTATAATTAAGAGAAAAACAAACAAAATCAAATTATAGAATATAAAAGTCAATTGCTTTTTCAACACGAAGAGGAGACTGTTTAATATGTTTTTGTTTCACTATAATTATAATTTAATTTTTTAATTAAAGCGTCCATTGAAAATTTTCTACTCCTTTTGGTTTGATTTTATAGTGCTGCACTTTAAAAAAAATCATTAATTTATCAATGAATTTAATTTTTATATAGAAAATATGCAGAAAAAAAAAATACAAATGGGTCGGTACTACGATACAGGGCCCGTTTAAGTTTCAGTACTGCTCACATAAATTTAATCAATACAAAAAAAGCTAGTGTCATATGGACATACCCTAAAAAATATCGAAAAAAAATTTAAAAATTCAATATGACACTATGACAAACTTAATTTAATTTATGAATAAATTTTTAAATAATTAATTTAATATGCATGATTGCTTAATATTTTATGTACTAAATAATTCTCTTTGAGAAATTGTGTTAAATTAAGCTTCATTAGAAAACATTTAACATATATTAGCATCATGTGTTAATATTAAAGTTGTTCAAATAATTCTTTAAGCCGAATTTTAAAGTGTGGCGCGATTTAAAATTTACAGATGGGGAAAAAACTTTGTAAATTAACATAAAATTATAAAATAAATGTTATTATTAGATTTGCGAATATGATTTTTGTCGATAGTTTAAGGAAGATATGAACAAAATATGTTTCGGGATCAATAAATTTTACATATTTATAATATAGACATCGCTATAATGTCTCAGAAGTGAGTATTCCTCCATACTGTGGTTGGAGTGTTTAAAAAGGTGGTTGGAGTGAAAAAAAAAACTCAGCAAACAGAATCAGTAAAAGTACTGAAATTTCATACAATTCGGAAATTTAGCAGCAAAGATTTTAGTTAATATATTCATTACGGCAGAAAAACTTCCAAAAATAATTTTTCACTCCACTCTAATTGTTATTTAAAAAAATAACATGAACGGATTTTCAAAAAAAGGACATGTTTAAGTTCATTGTTTTATTCAGTGTTTTCATTTATATATGTTTTAATATGTATATTAGCGTGTCCCGAATATAGGAAACTTTGGACCTCTTTGGCACACCCCTATTCAAGCAAGTTTAGGCTTTGTAAAAATGGCATTTAATTCCTCTTTATTTAGAACTTCAAAAACGTTGCCACGAAAATCCTAGCTGATGCTGTAATAATTACACTGTTTGATAACAAAAACCTCCAAGTGAAATGTTCAACTGATTCTTATAGATTTTGCTATCCTGATTTCGAATATCACAAAATCTTTCTTAAATTTCAACTCAGTGAAACTGAAATAAATGTTTGAAAAAACCGGCAGTTTTTGGAATTTAGAAAAACTGTAAATGCAGTTGTGTAAACAAGACCTTGAACCATCACTGAGCAATGTTTAAGGATTACCCCACTTTATCCGTAAAAGTTAAAGTTGAAAAATCGATAAAAATGGCTTGAAATAATCCATAGTTTTTACCTTCTTTCGCTTTCTTTTAAGTTCTCCTTAAATTTCAATCTTTTCCGGCATAACACAAAGTCAGTACATTTAAGAGATTATTTTAATGTTGGTTTGATAGATGCTTCATCGCTTGGTAAGAAGTTATAAGATGGTTAAGTTTTGAAACCAAAAATTAAGAGTTTTTAAATTTTCGAGGTTTTTTGATCAGGGATTTCGGCCCCCTCTATAAAATGAAAAAAGTTGAACAAGAGTTGGTAGCTGTTGTAATTCTTAACATTTTGGAATTAATCCCGTTAATGTGCCACGAATAGTTAAGGAGTTTCAGCAGATCAAAGTTCGAAAGAAAAAACGTAATTTTTTAAAAATACCAGTTTTTCGCGAGGCACATTCGCGGTTTCATTCGAAATTTGGTGGACTCTTGCGTAAACCGAGTTTTTTGTGAGTTTACATAAAAAAATCACTGGCGGGTTTATAAAAAATAAATTGCAAAAATTTTATGGCATTTTTGAAAATTGTGCGAAATTTACAAATCTGTTTCCTATTTTTTTTAGTAGCAATTAATGCCTCATGTTCATTTTAATACACCAAAAGACGTGCCTTAACGAGTAGAACTGATTTGCTTTTTGACTTTTTACTTTAAACCATTCTGAACGGAAAGCGCGATGATTTTATCTAAAACTGTTTTGATCTGGCACTTCCAAGGCTTTACACGAAATCGGATGATTTTTTTTTTAAATGAAAGCCCACTTGATGTGTCATCATAAAATCAGAGGCGGGTTAAAAAATTTTGATGATTATATTTTCCGTGGTTTTTGCAGTAATACCAACGCGCATTGCCTAAATATGTTATAAAAAATTGTGAAACTTTTCTTTTACCGCGAATTAATCGCGATTTTAGGTACTTAGATATTTTTTTTTAAATCGTTTTGTCATTAAAGGGTTAAATCTATATCATATATTTTAGAAGAAATGATATATCCTGGCATGTTTTAATAATGCCTTTATGATACTTGCTTTTTTCAAGTTACTTGTTGCTGCATTTATTAGGGTTTTTCTATGAGAATTTCGATAAATTCAAAATTTTTGGTTGAAGTTATCGAAATTTTTATAGAAAAACCCTAATAAATGCAGCAACAAGTAACTTGATACAAGCAAGTATCATACGCACTTAACGCATGCAACAAATGTGTAGAAAAAAAAATCTTTAAAATATTTTTAAGATTTTTAAAACCGCTAAATCTTAAAACCGCCATAACTTTTGACCCCCTTGCGCAATTTAATTGACGCGAACGAATTTCTTATTCTTAAATGGCTTCTAATATTTACGCCAACTTTCATCGATGTGCCATCAAAACAAAAATCACATCTTTTTTACCTCAAAATTTAAGTCTTAGACGGAACTCCTCATAATGACCATCAAAAGATGGCCAAATGAGTTGAAAGTGGCTAACTATCTACTCAGTAGAACAGACTGTCGCAGACTTACTGGCTTAATTACGGGACACAATGCATGTGCTAGTCATATGAAGGGATTACTTGTCTTATCAGACCTATTATGTGCTTGTCTAGAGGATGACGACACAACCGAACATTGGGTCTGTTTTTGTTCAGCGTTCTTAAGTGCTAGACTGCGGATAATGACTTCTGATATTCTGTCAATGGGCACGGTCCATGGACTTCCCTTGTCTGATTTTCTTAATGTTTTGAAAGCAACTGAGAAATTCTCAACAAGCAATTTTTCATTCTTTTTCTTCTAAACACGCAGAGAAGAGATACACTCAAAATAATCACTTTGTTAAAATACAGAGATACTCTGCTGAGCCAGCAGAAAATACCATAGATTTCCAACCAGCAAGATTTTTTGTTATATTACGAAGAAAACTTTGTTAAATGATTTCGATATAAAAAAAACTGTAAATTTACAGAATTATCTGTAAAATGTTGATGAAAGAGTCCAGAATTTTACCAAGAAGCATGTTTAAGTAATAATAATAACTTGACACGAAATAAAGGCCAATGCCATCATTTAAATGCGCCCGCTTTAATGTTAAGTACGCGAATTTTTAACATTTTAGAAATTATTTATAAACTCTCTAGATGTTCTCACGGTTTTTTTTTTTCATAAACTTCTCATTTTCAGTGCCACATTCGAGCGGGGACATTTCAATAAACACTTTTATAAAAATTAAAGGGAAATCGTTTAAGAATGCCTTGACTTACATGCATATTTTTTTAATGCGCTTGATGTGGCTTTTACACAACGGTCACTATTGGATTCCTGATCAATTTCTCCTGCCTTAATTTGCAAGTTGTGTTGACAGTTGGGAAATACCATCGTGTAAATTTGCCCGCTTTATTGCTTCCAAATTGTAAATTTACTTTTTTTATTTTTGTGAAAATTAAGAGTTTTTACGAAAACCAACATTCTCGTAAAATTTACCAGCTTTTATTAAAATTTAAGCCGCTTTTTAAAGAGGGGTATAAATATTTGGAAGATTTTTGGAGAGATTTTTATTTAAAAACTGAATTACAAAGCAATAAGTAAAATTACAGACGAAATTTTGTATTTTGGTTACGAGAAAAACAAAATATTTTTCTAAACTCTGTATTTTAACAAAAAAACTCTGTTTATTAACTGCAAAATGAAGATTACAAAGTAAAAAGTTAAATTACAGATAAAATTTTGTTTGTCGCTCACAAGAAAATACAAAGTATTTTCCTAAAATCTGTATTTTAGCAGATAACTTGGTCAAATATCTGTCGAATTGAGATTACAGTCATTTTACAGAGTATTTAACAGATTAATTATTTTGAGTGTATGATTGTGGCAACCATAATTTAAGAGCGTCATATTATGATTGAAAATTTTAACATAATATGTTTACAACAATCATAAAATTTTTGTTGCAATCATACTATGGTCTTAAAATTAAATTTTTCGAATACTTAGGATCATAACATGATTGCTGCAAAAATGTTATGGTTGCTACAAGCAAGTTATGATAAAATTTTCAATCATAATATGACGCTCTTTAATTATGGTTGCCACAATCATAACTCTTCTTTGCGTGAACCTTTTCTCACCCTTACTAGTTTTTCTTTTCAATGTACGGTACAATGAACTATTTTAAGTCTGAGCGTCATGGACTTGCCTAAAAATTTCCTTATTTTAGGCTTGTACAACCCACCCTCAACTCAACAACATTCATATGTATGTATTAAAAAAATATAATAATCACTGAAGCGAGTACATAATTCGATTAAAAATGCAACTATTAAAAGTAACAAAAATAAAACAATGTATAAATAAAAAAATGTGTTTTTCTGGCTGCAAGTTATTTGCAAAAAAAAAAAAAAAACTTTTGTTAATCGTTTTTTATACTCACTTTAAAAACTGCCGATGTAAAGAAAAATGGTAGTAATATAAAAACCAAACCAGAAAGTATAATTTGTAAATTAAGTTCGGCCACTGGTTCAATTTTCCAAGAGATAAGGGAACAACCTAAAAAAAAAAATACAAGAAAAATAAAAAGATAATTAAAACTGTATTAAAAACAAGTAGAAAAGTTAAATTCGACTTGGCCGAATTCATGAATACCCTCCACAATGCACTTTTTAAGTTTTAGTAAATTTTCTAATGTGAAAAAAAATATTAACAATTTGGATTAGAAATATTTTATTTTAAGCAAAAAGCTTACTATATATTTTTTTGAGTGTAAAATTTTTTTCGAGTGTAAAGTTTTTTTTTAGCGTAAAAATATTTTTGATTGGAAAAAATACTTTTTAAAGTAGTCTTGTGCTGCTTGCCAATGTTTTTAAAGCTTGTTTTTTTTAAAGCTCGGTTTTTTTAACACGTGAATTTAAGGTGAAACCAATCTGAAATTCACGGTTTTGCTAATAATTTTGAACTACTAGATTGAATTAGCTAAAATTCAATACGAACCAGACCAAAGGAACGACAAATATATATGCCAAGCTTCAGTATCCTCAGAATAGTCTTTGTTAGCATCGAAAGTTATCGTGTCGAAAGTTAGCGTGTTTTTAACCTCGTAAATTCGCGAAAAACCCTTGCCGAAATTCACTCTTTTGCTTATAATTTTTGAACCACTAGACCGATTTTGCTGAATTGCAATACAAACCTGACCAGGTAAATGACCAACATATATGGCAAACTTGAGCAGGCTCTATAAAGTCGTTCAAAAGTTAGCGTGTTTCAAAGACAGACGGACGGACATCGGTAGATCGTTTTAAAATCGATCGAGGATCATGAATATAGATACTTTATAGAGTGCTAGACCAATATTTCGAGGTGTTACAAATGGAATAACAAACTTGTAAACTCTATTTCTAGAGTGTAGGGTATATAAAAAAATGGAATTTCACTGAAATAAATTCAACTTCACAAGTGTCAAGTTTTTGTTAAAAAACTTATTAAAACGAAAAAAAATCAGCAAAAAAAATGTTTAAAAGTTTTCATGCATGATTTTTTTTTCAGAGTAGTTTTTTTTCAACTTACCCAAGAACCTGTAAGCACCATGCACAGCTAAATATCCTTGAAATAGTGTCAGCAATACACCATACCATATCGACCATAAGGAATTCAAATGCAAATAATTATTATGATCTGGATACATATGCGAATACATATTATTGTATTTGGCATGTTTTCTTTTTGAATTCATATATTTTGCTGGCAAGTGGGATTGCTGGAAATTTGAATGCCCTCCCACTCCCACTCCTCCGCCGCCACCACCAGCGGATGATTGATGATGCTGATGATTGCCACTGCTGCTGGCATTTGTTATTACAGAATTCGAAATGCTCGAATTTAGACTAGATGGTGCTGTTTTACCCATAGAGCTGGTTGTAGTTGTGGTTGATGTGATGCTTGTATTGAAATTTGAAGAATGTAAAATGGAACAGCGTTTTTTAGTTTTTTTATTTACAATATCGTTATTATTTTCATATGTTAATAATGATCCCGTAATAGACATGTCCTTCATTTTGTATTGTATTGTCTTTTGATATGTTTACGTTTACGTTTCCTTTTCCTCCGTTTTTTTGCAGTTATATTATGGTTAATTTAAATTTAATGTCACTAAGAATGATGAGCATATCATGTAGTGGTTTCTTTGGGAATATGTTGTGACGGTACATTGTAATAATTCGAAACAACATTTTTGAAAACGATTTTTAATTAAGTCTGTAAAGAGATAAACAAAAATAAATTTATGATTTTTTAAATTTTAAATATGTTGGTACTAAATTAAAATTGACATGTTACATGGAATATACTAAATATAAATAAAAACAATAAAAAAAAAAAATTCAAACATTATTAAGGACTGGTTTTAAAAACCAGGACAGTGGACTCCTAAAAGTGCGAAATATTTGTCTTTTTTACTTTTTAACAGCGAAGATCTCAAAAACGGTACGTGCTAGACAAAATTGGATGGCAGATTTGGATTCAGGAAATCAAAATCTACAAAAATCAGTTGGATATTTCACTTGGAGGTTTTTGTTGTCGAACAGTGTAATTACTTAGCAATAACGTAAAAACAGTATCTGCTAGGATTTTCGTGTTAACGATTTTTAAAGTTCCAAATAAAGACGAGTGAAATGCCATTTTAATACAACCTAAATTTGCTTGAAGAGGGGTGTGTAGGAGTAAATTATTAAAATTAGGAAATGTATTAATTGTATTAGACGGCAATACATATTTCTAAAGGAAATTCTCGGATTCTGAACTTTTGTTACAAAGATAAGTTTCAGAAAAGAAATTTTTCCTAAATTAAAAGTCTCAGATTATGAGATTTTTTTTTAAGATACAACAGTCACAGATTTCTATATGGCTTAGTTTTCGAGATATCGCCATTTTAAGTTTAAAAAATGCCTGCGAATTTTGTACTCTTGCCCAAAACATTACATCATGATAATGTTTTGCGGAAGATTTGGGTGTACTTGCCAAAGCAAAGTTTCTTAGAAAAAATAATGTTATGTTACTTTGCTATTCCATGCAGAACGAATTGAAATATCAGTCCCCATTAAAAAACCAAAAGATCTGAACATTTCGTGAGTGCAAAAATAAGTGCAAAAAAGTGTTTTTACATTTTGGAGAGTATAAAAGATTCGGCACCAAAGAATATAATACTCTCCCTTGTTTTATGTGCATTTGATAAATAAATGGAAAATTTTTATGCGAAAAGCTTAGACTTGGTGAAAAAGTAGTTTGGGTAAAAAAATTTTTTTTTCACGAAAAACAAAATTATGTTAAAAAAATTTAATAAACCCAAAATTTTTGGTGAAAAAAAGTTTTGATTTTGCTGAATTTTTTTGATGAAAAGAAAAATTTTTTGATGTAAAAAAAATTGATGAAAAAAAATTTTTTACTGAGAAAAAGGTTGATAATAAAAAATTTGATGAAAAAAAATGATGAAAAAAATATGATAAAAAAAAAATTTATGAAAAACAAATTTTGATGAAAAAAAAAATGAATGAAAAAAAAAATTTATAAAAAAAAAATTTGATGAAAATAAAATTTTGATGAAAAAAAAATGAATGAAAAAAAAATTTATGAAAAAAAAATTTGATAAAAATAAAATTTTGATGAAAAAAAAAATTTGATGAAAAAAAAAAAATTGATGAAAAAAAAATTATCAAAAAAATGATGAAAAAAAAAGTTTGATGAAAAAAAAAAATTTATGAAAAAAAAAATTGATTAAAAAAAAAGTTTGATGAAAAAAAAAATTGATGAAAAAAAAATTGATGGAAAAAAAATTTTATAAAATTATTTTTTATTTTATAAAAAAAAAAAAAAATTACGAAAACAAAAAAAAAATGATAAAAAGAAAAAAATTTGACGAAAAAAATTTTTTTTTGTTGAAAAATAATTATGTTACTACCTCCGTCCCAAAATATTTTTAACATTTCTATAGATTTTTTTGTCCCAAAATAAACTTAACATTTTATTATGCAGTGTTTTAGTTGAAATAATACAAGATAAAGTTAAAAAAACAATATTATACTAATCTCGTGTACTAAAACTGTAACAAAATTAATTAAAAATATTTGCAAGATGTCCCTATTGCATCCATAATGCATTTATTAAAAACCGTTAAAAGGGCCTCTAGCGTAAAATTTCTCATTTCATACGCCGCATTTTGTAATAATTTTCATCTTTTCGACCATAGTGGACACCATGCCTGTTTGTAACGTCGAAAACAAGTTGTCTCATTTATCTGGATGCAGTTTATTGCATCAATTTTGCACGTGAATTGAAAAATTGCAAAGCTATAAAGAATTTTTAAATTATTGATATGTCCCGATATGTATTAACAAAAAAAACAAAGCTTTTTCAAAAAATCCTCCATAATCCCAGCCAAAATATAGAAATGTTAAGATTATTTTGGGACGGAGGTAGTACTTTTTATTCACCAGCTGGTGAAAAACGGTTTTATTCACCACGAGGTGAATTACACACCCAAGTTATTAAAATTTTTGGTTTTAAGAAAATGAAAATAGTATTCTTGCTTTCTTTTTCGTTAATTGTTAGCTTATATAGTCAAACTGAGGTGGCGTCCTGCAACTTTTTTAAAATTAGACACCAGCCTAAAAACATTATCATGTTAAAAAACTTCCTCAAGTCTAAGAAGATGAACTATTTGGTAGAAAATTGCGTTCTAAAATGAAAGAATAGCAATATATCTTAAAAATAAAGATTTTTTTCACATATTTGGGGAACATTTTTTTGGCGGTAAGAATTTCTTCCCTGTATTAGGGAATTCCATTTAAGGAAAATAATGGACTATTTAATAGTACATGAACTAAAATTTTTTCCTAACAGTTAAGAAATTTCTCAACTTTTAGTTAAATTTAACTAAATTGTGGGAAAATTTATAAACTATTTTCAAGAAAATTTTTCAAAGTTTTAGTTAAGTCTTTTTTTTTTTTGAGTGTAGTAAAAATTACAAATTTATTGATAAAAAGCTTGTAAAATTTCAAACAATTTACAAGCTTTTTACCACTAAAATTGTAAAACTCCTATTTTACGAGAATTTCTAGTAAAAATTACGATATTTTTTGTAATTTTACAAGTTTTTTACCAATAAAATTACAACTTTTTTAATGCGATTATATTTACCAGGAATTTTCTTGACTTCACTAGACTTTTGTTGTAAAATTACCATGGAAATTTTGGACATTTACGAAGAAAAAATTGTAAAATTACAAAAGAAAAAAAGAATTTATGTTTTATTTCGATCGAAAATTTTTTGTTAAAAGACAAGGAAAACTGTCAAATATTGCTAAAATGGGATTATGGGACTTTTTTAATAGTTTGACAAGTTTTTTTTAGTGTATGAAGGGTGGAATGAAGGACTTTTCAAGAATTAGTTAAGATTTGTAAAAAAACACAACTGTTTCTTTAAACTTTGACTTTTTTAGATGAAATTTATTCTTTTTCGTTAACATACTTATTATTTTAACAGCAGGTGCTGTTAAACAGCAGCAATATGAATTGTTTACGCATTTATTCGATCTTCGAACTTTTATTAATATTTATGGAGTCTGTCATGTGGAATTTTGTACAATTTTTGTGGCTTTTTATTGTTGTTAAAATTACAACAATTTAATCGTATTATTAAACATTTCGCTAGACTCAATAATTGTTGTTTGCTGGTTTGTTCGTTCGATTATTATGGGAATAATGTGTAATAAATGAGTCTGAATGTTTACACAACTCACGAACTATGTACATTCATACATATGTATGTAATGGCGTTGAATGTTGAGTTATTGTTAATATTGTGTTGAATGTTAGGGTGCTCTGCTTTTTAGCTAATCATTCAGATCGAGTTCGCCAATAGCCGTAACTTCTAATCACACGCATAATGTCTTTCTGATCGGACAGACGGAACCGTTTTCATGAACAGACGAAAGAACCTCGTTAAAAAGACTCAAAAAGTGAGTCGATTGGTTGAGAGCGTTTTGAGAGTTCTTTACATATTTACAAAATATATGATTGTTCCAAAACATTAATGGTTTTTAAGCAGTTTGCAATTTTCAAACGCGAATATTTCGAAAAGGGAACATGCTAGAAAAATTTCGATTGCTGTTTTGGAATCAGGAGGTCCATTTAATATGAAATTAAGTCCTATTTTTGAAAGAATCTGTAACAGTTTTTAACAGCGAATATCTCAAAAACTGTAGGTGTTACAAAAAATTGGATGCCAGAGTTGGATTCAGGAGAGCAAAATCTATAAGAATCAGTTGGATATTTTACTTAGAGGTTTTTGTTGTCGAACAGTGTAATTATTTAGCAATAATAAATTATAAATAATAAATTTTCGTGTTAACGATTTTTAAAGTTCAAAATTTGGATTTTGACTCACACTCACTCACGCAAACAATAATCGAATCACTCATTGATCACTCACACAAGTTATTTTATTACTCACAATAACTCACTATTCACGTGATTACAAATAAAATAAATCACGATCACGCGTGACTCACTCCAGATTCAATCACGCTCATGCGTTAGTCACGCAAAAATTTTCTTACCAAAAAAAAAAAATTAAAAAGTTAGTAAAATTAAAAAATAAAGTCAAGCAAAAAATAAGTGACTCACTCACTAATCACTCACGCAGATATTTTTCTAGCTCACTTACAATCAAGTGATTGAAATAAAAATCACTCACGCGTGATTCAGGTGAATCACGCAAATCACGAGGTGTTAAATGCCACACTCAAAATAATAACTCTGTTAAATACTCTGTAAAATGACTGTAATCTCAATTCGACAGATATTTGACAAAGTTATCTGTCGAAATACAGATTTTAAGAAAAATCTTTGTATTTTCTTCTGACCGAAAAACAAAATTTTGTAAAATTGGAGTTACTCATTAAAAACTTGTAATTTTCACAAAAATAAAAAAAGCTGGAAATTGAACAAAATTTTAATTTTAATTTTAATTAATTTAATTTTAATTAATATTTTTGAATCAGAGAAGTTTTACTTATAAAATGGATTTAACTAAAACTTTGTAAATTTACAGAGTTTTTTTTGTAAAATTTTGTAGTCATTAAATGCATTTAACTAAAACTCTGTTAATTTACGGAGTTTTTTTGGTGAAATTATTTTCGGTTTGATCAATATTTTACAGATAATTCTGTAAATTTACAGTTTTTTTTGATCGAAATCATTTTACAGAGTTTTCTTCGTAAAATAACAAAAAATCTTGCTGGTTGGAAATCTATGGTATTTTCTGCTGGCTCAGCAGAGTATCTCTGTAATTTAACAGAGTGATTATTTTGAGTGCATTACCCGATTTTGCAACCATTTTAACACAAACTAAATTTGCACAATTTTTTTGAGTAAAAAATTTCATTAAAAACGATTTTAGGAAAAAATATTGTTTGACAATTTTAAAAGTTCCCAAAAAACTTTTGAAAATAATCTAAATCTTAGAAACAAAATTATTTTGTAGTAAAAAATTCATTAAAAATACTTTTAGAAAAAAAATCTATAACTTTCTAATTTTACACTCAAAATAATCACTCTGTTAAAATACAGAGATACTCTGCTGAGCCAGCAGAAAATACCATAGATTTCCAACCAGCAAGATTTTTTGTTATTTTACGAAGAAAACTCTGTAAAATGATTTCGATAAAAAAACTGCAGTATTACAGAATTATCTGTAAAATATTGATGAAAACGACCAGAATTTTACCAAGAAGCATGGATAGTAATAACTTGACACAAAATAAAAAAATGCTATCATTTAAATGCGCCCGCTTAAATGGTTCGCACGCGAATGCTTAACTTTGTAAAAATTAATTATAAAATCGCTGGATGATCTCACGGTTTTTTTTTTCATAAACTTCTCATTTTCAGTTCCACATTTGAGCGGGGTCATTCCGGTAAACACTTTTCTAAAATTAAAGGGAAATCGTTGAATGCTTGATATGGCTTTTACACAATGGTCACTATTTAATTCCTGATGAATTTCTCCTTCCGTAATGTGCAAGTTGTGTTGACAATTGGGAAATGCCATCGTGTAAATTTGCCCGCTTTAATGCTTCCAAATTGTAAATTTACTTTTATTTTTGTGAAAATTACGAGTGCCTTCAATTTTGCACTACACCTCGTAAAATTTAGCATCTTTTATTATAATTTAAGACGCTTTTTAAAGAGGGGTTGAAATACTTTGAATTTTTTTCAAGAAATTTTAATTTAAAAACCGTATTACAGAGCAATAGTAAAAAGAAAAAAGTAAAATTACAGATAAAATTTTGTTTTTCGGTCACAAGAAAATACAAAGTATTTTCTTAAAATCTGTATTTCGGCAGATAACTTTGTCAAATATCTGTCGAATTGAGATTACAGTCATTTTACAGAGTATTTAACAGAGGAATTATTTTGAGTGTAGGGTTATGTTAAGAAAAAATTTCTTTTTTTTCTTATTTGAGGCTCATAGTGGGAAAAGAAAATATATTCCGATCTCTGTTATGTTTTGTGAATTGTCCTAATAAAATTTTAAAATTAGGCCACCCTATTGCACGTATTTCATGCCTCATTTGTTTTATTTTTTTCCTCCACAAATGTATATTGTGTTTTGTACAAATATTTCAGTACATTGTAATATTATTCCATGTAATTTACAGTCCAATAGTTGGTAGCTATGATTATTTTTATATTAAAATCCTTGTTTATAGAAACGGCATGAAAAATACAAAACTTTATGAAAGCAATCAAAAGATATAAAACTGTTGTTCGGTTTGCTTTAAATACTTAAAAAAAAAAAATACTTAAAAAAGAAACAGAATCCATACAAATCAGAAATTGTTGATTTATTAGTATTATTAAATTTTTCTACCATAATTTTTATTCAATATAAAAATGTAAATAAATTGAAATAATTAAATATTATAAAATTCGAAACAACCAGCCAGTTTCACAATGTTACAAACATAAATTGGATATAATTAACTTCTGACAGTTCAAAGAAAAATTTACTATCGGCTTTGAATTACAAATGTTTCGCATACAATGAAATAAGCTGAAATTATGTTGACGACAACCATAATCTAGGTAAACTTCCCGGTTAATTTTTTATTCTTGTTTTAATTTTTAATCCTTAAAAAGAAAAGAAATGAAAAGTTAACCATGACGACTATAAAAATAAAAAAAAATAAAATTTATTTTCCATAGAAAAATTCATAGTGTCTGTTGGCAGAAAAATATGTTAAGAATTATGTATAATAAACGTATGATTAATATTATTACAATTACAAAAATTCAGTTGCGTATGATGATTATTTTCTTTATTATATAATATTAGTCATACGCCACAGTATTATCAGTAAATAACCCTACTCTTCACGATTTTTGCACAGACATGTTGAATACAGTTTGTAAAGTATTTTGGCCTTCTAAACACGAATCTGTCATCAGACAAGCTGAATAAAAACCTTCTCGAAATAAATGTGGCATTCCATGTCAAATCGGACACTTCGAATAATTTTTTTCTAGATTTTCCCAATATGTTTACATTTTTTAGTACCCTTCGAAAAATCCTTTGTGGTAAATTTTCAGATTTTTTTGATGACCCGTTTAAAAGAAATCGAATTTTTAAAAATTGGTAGTTTGTTCCTTTACTCAAACTTCTTTTACTCATAACTAGGGCAAGTACTTTCATGCATCTAAAAATCGAAAATATAATATGCGTCTAAAAACCCAAAGGGTGTCCAGTCGTTCCAGGACTCAAATTTGCCCATTCACTAAAATACAAGTAAGCTCACTTTCAAGAACATTTGTCAATTATATTTGTTTCTACGCAATTCTAAATACGAAAAACGTGAAAGTATTAGTGATTTTGGTGGAAATACGAGTGTGTATTAGTGAAATTTTGGAAAGCGAATGAATTTATCAAAGCAAACGATGGCAAATGTTCTACCGTGTTAGCTTATTTCCAGAGGGTTCATTTACTTTCCCGTGTGAAACGTCTTCTTTAATAGTCTTTGTAAAAACCCAAAATATGCACTAAAAACTTAGAAAATATGCATTTAAAAATTATTGTTATACTAAAAAAAATAGGTTTGTCAACATAAATTAGGCTTTGTCAAATACTCTAAGGCGCTCGAAAATTCTTAACAACGGTTTTTATACCCTCCAACTACAGTATGGGGGTATACTCACTTTGTCATTCCGTGTGTAACGCATCGAAATATCGGTCGGGGACCCCATAAAGTATATATATTATTGATCAGTGATCGATTCTAAGTCTGTAGTTAACACGATGCAGTCCAAAATAAAAGAGCTAGACCCCTCAAGTTTGGCATAAATATGTCTTATGGTCCTAGGCAGGTTAAGTTCGGAAATGGGCCAAATCGGACCAGGAGGAAAAAGTTCCCCCTTGAAGAACTAAACAAACCTCTTACAAATGCTAATTTTTTTGACGTTTTTTTGTATTTTTGTGTACCAAATGAGTCATTTTTATGTTCGTAAAAGTTTATAGTCCTGTGCTTGGACCCAGGGGATTAAAAAATGTCTCTTTTTTGCCCCGCCCCTCTTTTAAGGGCGTGGATAAAAAATAACTTAAAGAATTATAAAACTATAATACTTAAGTGCACAAAGCAGACAAAAATGAACTTGTAAACATATACCGTGAGGTCCAAGGAGTCACCCCAGCTCACCGACCCCTCCCCAACCTTGCCCCCCCCCCCCCCCCCCCCTTAAAACAACGCCCCTGTCAAGTTGTTTTTTAACTTTTTTACATGTTGAAGGGTATAATAGATTCGGCACAGCCGAATTTAACACTCTCACTTGTTTTTTTTTTTTGATTGGAAACAATTTTTAATTATTAAAATATTTTTTATAGACACAATTTGTGATAAAAATATTTTTAGTTAGACAAATTTACTAAAGAAAAGTTTTTCTTTCAGTCACTAAATATTTCTGGAGTAAAAAATTTTATAACAAAAAAATAATGAAGTACAATAATTTTCTAATTACTTAAAATATTTTTTGCACTTTATTCGGAATTTTCTGATTTTTAAATTTAAAAAATGAACTCAAAGGCAAAAGACCCCACCCTGACTCTAAGCGAAATGGAAAAAAAATCAATTTTCCCCATAGAAAAATCTTGAATTCGAATACATTTCTTTCTTTACGATTAGTAAAGTGTATTGCAATAGGAACATTTTAAACAGGAAACATTTCTCAGAATCTAAAAATTATAGTTCCAGAGTCAATTTTCTATAAGAAATGGCTCAGAATATGATTTTTATAAATATATTTTTCTATAAGAAATAGGAGATAGGTTTTGAATTTTTCTAAGAAAATTTTGAAAAATATTGATAAAAATTGAAAAAAAGTCCAATTTATATAAAAATATGCAAAAATATGCATTTATACCAAAATATGCAAAATATGCAACTACAAATCGATGCCATTTTATTGCAAATTCATTGATTCGGATAGATATTCAATTTATATGATGTTTAGAGTACCGAGTAAAAACATGAATTTTCATGAAAGTACTTGCACTACTCATAACTTCTTCAATAACGGTCCAAATTGCAATTTTTTTTTCTTCAAAAATTTTGTTTTTTACGTACTTTAAAAAAAAAAATCCAAAAATTCTTAAAAGTGCTCTAGTATGCGATTTTTAAGTTTTAAAATTAAAATTTAATTTTTGAAACTGTTTGTACTCTTTGATTTTTTTGAATTTTTTTTTTTTGCGTAAAACTTCTATCGATTCTACAAATGTATTGCCCAGTAGGATCGTGGGATAACGATTATTTCTATTTTTTTTAAATTTTTTGAAAAATTTTTTGAAAAATTTTTATTGTAATTTTCCAATCTTAGGCCGCTGTTCCTAAAAAAGTTATTTACATACAAAATTTGAAAATGAAAATTTCCGCATTTTTTTGGTGTTCTGGATTTCACATCCGAATTTATTTTTCGTTTTGTTTCACATTGTAATTAAAATTTGTTGTGTAATTCGTAAAAGGTTATTTGTAATTCAAAACTCCAACTGAAATTCGAAACATATCAATTGTAATTCGTAAAAGATCAATTGTAATTTTAAAGAATCAATTGATATCGAAAAAAAGCAATTGTAGGTGCAACACGATTGTTCACACATGTGAACAGAACAAACATATTTTTTTACAAAAAAAATATCGGATTTATTTTATCTATAAAATAAAGTTTTTTTTTTATCAAATTCTTCCTTTTGAAAAAAAGTTAAAAGGATTTGAAAATTTTTATAAATATGTATTTCTTTTATTTCTTGAACAGCTTAAAACCACACTCAAAATAATTAATCTGTTAAATACTCTGTAAAATGACTGTAATCTCAATTCGACAGATATTTGACCAAGTTATCTGCTAAAATACAGATTTTAGGAAAATACTTTGTATTTTCTTGTGAGCGACAAACAAAATTTTATCTGTAATTTAACTTTTTACTTTGTAATCTTCATTTTGCAGTTAATAAACAGAGTTTTTTTTGTTAAAATACAGAGTTTAGAAAAATATTTTGTTTTTCTCGTAACCAAAATACAAAATTTCGTCTGTAATTTTACTTATTGCTTTGTAATTCAGTTTTTAAATAAAAATCTCTCCAAAAATCTTCCAAATATTTATACCACTCTTTAAAAAGCGGCTTAAATTTTAATAAAAGCTGGTAAATTTTACGAGAATGTTGGTTTTCGTAAAAACTCTTAATTTTCACAAAAATAAAAAAAGTAAATTTACAATTTGGAAGCAATAAAGCGGGAAAATTTACACGATGGTATTTCCCAACTGTCAACACAACTTGCAAATTAAGGCAGGAGAAATTGATCAGGAATCCAATAGTGACCGTTGTGTAAAAGCCACATCAAGCGCATTAAAAAAATATGCATGTAAGTCAAGGCATTCTTAAACGATTTCCCTTTAATTTTTATGAAAGTGTTTATTGAAATGTTCCCGCTCGAATGTGGCACTGAAAATGAGAAGTTTATGAAAAAAAACCGTGAGAACATCTAGAGAGTTTATAAATAATTTCTAAAATGTTAAAAATTCGCGTACTTAACATTAAAGCGGGCGCATTTAAATGATGGCATTGGCCTTTATTTCGTGTCAAGTTGTTATTATTACTCAAACATGCTTCTTGGTAAAATTCTGGACTCTTTCGTCAACATTTTACAGATAATTCTGTAAATTTACAGTTTTTTTTATATCGAAATCATTTAACAAAGTTTTCTTCGTAATATAACAAAAAATCTTGCTGGTTGGAAATCTATGGTATTTTCTGCTGGCTCAGCAGAGTATCTCTGTATTTTAACAAAGTGATTATTTTGAGTGCAAGATTCTAAACCCTTTTATGTTAAATTTATTGCTAATTTTTTCCCTTGGATCTATTGTTTAAACTCTAAATGTTTCCTTAGAACATTCACTTAATGTTGTTACGCATTTTGTACTGAACATAAGTGCCGTTATGTGGCGTTAATATATTTTTTTGAAATTGCGTTAGATACACCGAATGAATGACGACTACCTATACATACCAACCAACCACCTTAATATATGTATGCTGTATGTTTTTATACCCTACCACTACAGGGTATACTCACTTTGTAGTGACGTGTGTAACGCATTGAAATATCGGTCGGGACCCCATTAAGTATGTACTTATATTATTGATGATCCCTGATAGATTTGAAAACATTCTTGCGATGTCTGTTCTTCCGTCTGTAGTTATCACGATGCAGTTCAAAATAAAAGAGATAGACTCCTTAAGTGTGGCACGAATATGTCTTTTGGTCCTAGACAGGATAAGTTCGGAAATTGTCAAAATCAGGCCTGGGGGAAAAATTTCCCTCTCGAAGAACTAAACCAACTTCTCAAAAACGCTTATTTTTTTTAGATTTTTTTTTTTTGTATTTTTGTTAAACAAATGAAACATTTTTAAGTTCGCCGAAACTTGGACCCAGGGATTTAAAAAATGTTGCTTTTTTGGCCCGTCCTCTTTTATTATTTTTACTAGTTGGAGGGTATCAAAGATTCGACATTGCCGACCTTAACACTCTCACTTGTTTTTTATGTACTACTATGTAAAAATTACAAAACAGTTTGTTACAATCAAACAAAATTCATGCCATGGCATAGTGATACAAACCATTAAGCAATTCATTCATTCAACCCCCACGGACAGTTGGGTGGGTGTATGTATGTTGTTTAGTCCGCTCCACCATGTCAAACATTTATAAAATCTTGGATACTCATTCAGGAAGAGAATAAATGTTTTTTTTCGAGTGAATTACAACAACAATAACGACTACGACAAAAAAGCAAAACACATTGAAATGCCGGAATTTATTACATTTAAATGATTTTTAAGGCTCTGGTGGTGTTTTCTAGGATTTTTTTTTGGTTGTTGTTGATGTTTTTTTTTTTGCTTCGTTCTGTTAATAACAATTTCTTTTGTAAAGTTTGGGGTGTTTAGAAAGTAAGGTTAAAAGGAAAAACAAAATTATAAGGGTACTTTTTGTTGTTTTTTTTTTTGTTTCTTTTTACTATTTCACAAAAAAAGGGGCATGCGAATGTTTAGTATAACTGCGGATTTTTATTTATTTACCAAACCCGGTAAAATCAATAAATACCCATGATAACAACATTGTCAGCAGCGACTTTAATACATTTAAAAATAAAATCAATTTTAAATTGTATCAACAATAATGCAATAACAATAAAGTACTTTAAAAGTATTTGTATCCTAACAACATGGTGTTTTTGTACTTTGCTTTGGAAAAAATTTTTATGGAAAAGATTTAGCATTTTTATTTTAAGAACATTCTCAGACACGATTAGAAAACATCTTTGGATGTTTTAACAAGTAAAAGATTAATATGGTGTTTCTGTTAAACGGACGAAACAATACACGAACGAATGCTACCCGTACGAATTCGTAATGATATCAGTTTCCATAACATTTTCGTTTGATTACGTTATTTTTTTTCGTTAGTTACGTTTGTCTTGACCATTTGTCAAATTACAGTATTGCCACAAATTTTTTTTTTAGTTTTTGTATATTTTTTTCATACAAAAATTATCTAAACTAAACGAAGTGGCAACATCAACACATCAGCTAAAGAAAACAGCTGATCAAATTTCATGTTTATAAAAAAAAACATACAATTATAATCAAATCAGAGTTTTTTTATTTATTATAGCTAAAAAGTTAATACAATTTTAATAAAAAACAAATGAAAACAATAATTTGTATGATGACCCGTGGCTTTTAAATTGTTAAAATAAATTGGTCAAATCCGTCTTTTTTTCACTGATTTGTTTTAATATACATTTTTTTCAAAGCATTTAGTTATAAAACATTCACATTTTTTAATTTTATATATTAATATTACTTATTTTTGTTATAAATTCACATTTTTCACTTATTTTGTTAAATATTACACAAAAAAACTCCTTAACGAATGGTATTTTTCATTCGTGTGGTTTTGGCGTTTTTGACATTTCAATTCGTGTTGTAGAAACGGAAAAATATGAAGAAAAATGACAACTTTTACGTTTTCGTTCGACTAAAATGACATCCGCAATACAGAACCTCAAATTGATTTTCTTATGTCATTTGGACGAACGAAAATGAAAATTCGTAATAGAGAAACTGGACATAAATTCGACTGAATCGCAATGCAAAAAAACCCATTTTTAAGTGATTTTTTGTAGTTTTTGTACAAAAAAAAATTTTTAGAGTATAAACTAGGGTTCTTTAGTCGAAAAGTCGATTAATCGACTTTTTGTATAAAAAAGTCCAAAAGTTGAAATCGACTTTTTTGTTGTTAAAAAGTCGAAAATTCGACTTTGGTTTTGACTTTTTTTCGACTTTTTCGACTTTATTGACTGGATTTATTTTTTTTTTACTTTTGCCAGATGAAAATAATTTTTTCTGAAAAAATTTTTCAAATGACAGCGGAGTAACAAAAACTGAAGCTGTTGGCATTTCGTTGTTAGCATTTATTTTGTATGTGAAGCAAAAATGCCAAATTCATGAGTTAGAAACTATTAAGTGCAATATTTATCAATAGTTTTGATTATTGTAAAAACCTCAATTATAGGGTTCTAAAAAAAGAAACTCGACTTATGCTTTCGGTTTTTTTAACCTTTACCACTTTTTCGATTTCTTCGACTTTATTGAACCTGAATTCCTTTGGTACCCAATATTGTTAAATAAATACAATAAAAAATAGCATCTAAATGCTAACAACAAGTCAAACTTTTATTTACAAAATATTCGACTTTTTAAAAGATGTAAAAAGTCGAAGAAAGTTGAAAAGTCGAAAAAAAGTAAAATTTGAAAAAAGTCGAAAAATCTACTTTTTTTGAATTTGAAAAATGTTGAAAAGTCGGAAAGTCGACTTTTTAGAAATTGAAAAAAGTTGAATTTTCGACTTGTTTTTGCTGTAGTGTAAACATTTTTTTTTAGTGTAAAAATTTGTTCTTTGAGTGTAATTTTTTTTTGCGTGCACTGAAAAAACAATTAAAATTTAGGAAAAAATTTCTTTGAAATTTTTTCATGAAATTTCCAAAAATTTAGTTAAATTTAACTAAAAAATGGGAAATTTTCCTAACTATGAGGAAAAAATTTTAGTTCATGTACTTATAAATAGTTCATAGATTTCCTTAAATGGACTTCTTAAATATAAGGAAAAAAATCTTACTGCCAAATAAATTTTCCCCAAATCTTAGAAACATATATTTATTTTTAAGACACATTTCTTAAATGTATGTTCACACAAAATTTAGTTCAAGTTAAAATTTAATACAAATAACTTCACCGAATTTCACTTCTTAGAATTGAGGAAGAGAACTTCTTAGAATTTAGTTAAAACTTCTTAGCTTTCAGTTAAAAACTCAAATTTATCTTCTTAGAATTTACTTAAAAACTTCTTAGGATTGAGTTAAAACTGCTTAGAATTTAGTCTAAACTTCTTATATATATTCCCGTTGTTCCATTTAGCAGCATAGGGCCTGTTTCTTACACTCAAAATAATTCTACATTAAAAGGTTTAGTAAGTAATATTGTACCCAAATCTACTAATTAGTTACTAATTTTAGTATCTTCAAAGTACTAAAATTAGTATTTTTTACTGGTTTTGACTTATATTAGTTAAAAATTTTAGTATTGGGCCGCTGTTCCAAAAAAAGTAATTCACAGAAAAAATGTGAAAATGAAAATTTCCGAATTTTTTTGGTGTTCTAGATTTCACATCCAAATTTCTTTTTCGTTTTGTTTTGTTTCACAAAATTTGGTGAAAGTAAAACGAATGCACCTTTTTCGTTATAATTTTTTAAATTTAAATTATTCGATTTCAACTTCGAATAAAAACGTGATCAACAAAACACTAAGCTTGATTTCATGTGATTCGGAAATTTTCATGTGAATTGAAAAGTTGTGAAAGACAGAACAGAGGCCTTGGTTACCAATTTCTGCACTAGGTCCTTTTGGACTAAAATTAGTTAAATTTTTAGTATTGAATACCCACGTTTTTTTTTGGGTGTAAAATTTAGTGAAAACCTTCTTAGAATTTTGTAAAAAAATTTTAGAATTTAGTTAAAACTTCTTAGAATTTGGTTAAAAAAATCATAGAATTTAGTTAAAACTCGTATTTTTTTATATAATTTAGTAAAAACTTCTTAAAATTTAGTTAAAATTTCTTAAAATTTAGTTAAAAATTTTAAAATGGCGAAGTCTCAAGACCCTCAAGAACTTATTAGACCCAAAATTCCCGTATCTCAAAAACTAAGCAAGGTAGAGCAAAATGGACAACACTTTTGGATCAAAATCTATAGCGACCCTTAACAACCCATCGGATCCAAACCCAATGGGGTCTGGACCCATGGAGTCTACACAAAAAAAAATAAAAAAAAAATATTTGAGTAAATTTTGAATACTATTGAGTAGGGATGTGCGATTAATCGATTAATTAATCACTTCGATTAATCGAAATCCTGATTAATCAATTAATCGATTAATCTACTTTCTGATTAATCATAACTATGATTAATCAACTAATTTGAATTTTGATTAATCGAAAACGAATAATTTTATTCAATTTTTAAAAAATGTTGGCAAAACAAAATCAAAGAAAAACAAAACAAAAAATATTTAAAAATAAAAACAAAATTAATAAACAGAGCGAAATTAAATATGCCAAAATCCAACAATAAATTCAACCAAATTTTCCAAAATTTATGACGAAATTTCATACTTAGATCTATCATGGAAGACTGGAGATTCTACTATGAATAATATGCCTCTTACCATGCACAAATCTAGAAATGAATATACATATCGTCGGTGTGCGAACCAGAACCGCTATGTGTATTTCAACATTTTTTGAAGAGACTTGAATAACAGCTATATTTGGTACTTTTGCGCTGTTTTCTATAACTCAAATTAATGGAAATAGAAAATGTGCAATATTTTTTAATGGTCAAAATAAAGCTGATTTGTAACCCTCTTCAAAACATTTTGAAAAAAACATAGCGGTTCTGGTTGGCGCACCGACGATTTGTACAAATGTATGTAAGACGCCCAATAACACGCATCCATGTTCCATCCCTCTAGAAATGCTTCTCTCTGCCAGCACTTCGACGCCAATTGGTTGTATTGTACATGAGTTGGACATCATTTACAATACAACAAAATTAATTTTCTACAAGGGCTCAATAAAAATGGTCCTCTGTGTCAGCAATTCGACGCCAATTGGCGTTAAATTGTGCATGACCCGGAGATTATGTGCAATACAACAAAATGAATATATTTTTTTTTTAATTTAAAATGATTGGGAAGCACATCAATTTTTTTAGATTATGCTATTTTGTAATGTGAAGAGACCGTGATAATATCCGCATTGTGAGCTGAAAAGAACGCCTAAAAGTCTATTCGAGTAAAATTTAATAAATTTTCTAAAAAAATTTCAAAAGTCATAGAATTTGAAATATAAAAACAAAATTAAAACAAAACAAAATATTCAATTATTCAAATTTTGAATATTCAACTTCCTGATTAATCAATTAATCATGAATTTTGATTAATCAAAATTTAAATTATTTGATTAATCATAGTTCTGATTAATCAGAAAGTATGATTAATCGATTAATTGATTAATCAGGATTTCGATTAATCGAAGTGACTAATTAATCGATTAATCGCACATCCCTACTATTGAGTAAAAAATTACTCAATTTTGCACCAGTAAACGATTAAATAGTATTGAGTAAATTTTTAATAAAAATTTATTAAATGTTTGAAAAAAAAAATTGAGTTAATTTTTAATTGACACAATTAAACATTTACTCAAAATTTATCTATTTATTTTTTTTAAAGTTTAAAAAAGTTTTAAATTTTTTTACAAAAAAAAAAACAAAAAACTTGTTTTTTCAAACTTTACCAAACATATTTATGTCTCAAAAATACATACACAAAAAACTATAAACTAAACGAGAATTCAAAAAACTATAAGAGTTAAAAAAAATAAATAAAAAAAATATTAAATTTTTATTAAATTATTTACTTAAATTGTTTTTAAAATGTTTAAGAAAATTTTTAATTGCGTCAATAAAAAAAATTACTCAATTTTTGTTTTTAAATTTAAACAAGTGATTACTTAAATTTGTTTCCTCCATATTTTTTTCTGTGTAGATCAATGAGGTCTGTACTAGAATGGCTCGTTTTTAGGCTTTTCTCTCTGATCAAATTCTAATACCCGCCAAAAGTGTCGGTCCCCTAAGGGTAACTTACATGCAAAATATCACTCCGATTGGAGTTTATTTTCTGTCTCCACTGTGAGCTTCAAAATTGGGATTTTTGCAAAAAAGGACTTTTTAAAAAAAACAAGTGAGTGTTAAATTCGGCTGTACCGAATCTTTTATACCCTCCAAAATGTAAAAAAAAATTGTCAGCGGCGTTTGTTTTAGGGGGGGGGGGGGTGATGGGGGGTCAGTAACCGAATGTACCGAATCTTTTATACCCTCCAAAATGTAAAAAAAAATAAAAAAAAATTGTCAGCGGTGTTTGTTTTGGGGGTGATGGGGGTCAGTGGGGGACGTTGAGAGCACCTTCCCATCCCGATAAATATACCAAATGTTTCATTTATTTAACAAAAATACAAAAAAACATGTAAAAAAGTATATTTTTTCAGAGGTTGGTTCAGTTCTTCAGTTCAGACATATTCATGCCAAATTGCAGGAGGCTAGCTCATTTATTTTGGACTGTATCGTGCCATCAACAGACAGACGAACGGATGGACGGACGGACAGACAGAATCGATCATGGATAAATAATATATACTTTATGGGGTCCCCGACCGATATTTCGATGCGTTACAAACGGAATGACAAAGTGAGTATACCCCATACTGTGGTTGGAGGGTATAAAAATTAAAGTTTTTTTAAAAAAATAATAATTATTAAAAAATATTTTAAATATGAAAGATTTTACGGTATCATTAACCCGTTCAAACTTGATACCAAAAAAATACAATCAAAATTTTAAAATTTTATTAAAAAAAATTTTAAATATATTTTTTTCTTTCTGAATTCATTAAGAACACCATGGAGAAGAAAAATTTAAAATATGGCGGATATCCGTAGAGCCACTTTTCGGAAATTGCGGGGGGAAGTTAGCGGATTTCAAGGAAATGTTGGTTTTATCAATAATTTGGGTTAATTAAATCTTATAAATTTAGTTTTTGGGAAAATTAACTGTTTTTTGGTGTCGTGTCATTCTATAAGATCACTTTAAGTCTGTCATATATAGGAATGAGATTTCCATGCAAATGCATGTTTTTTGTCGACAGTCTAAAAACGATATCAACCAATTATCTTTCCGAATCAAGAAATTTACGTTAAAATGGCATCGATTTGTTTTTGCATATTTTTGCATATTTTGGTAAAAGTGCATATTTTTGTATATTTTGACTTTAAATGCATATTTTGTGCATATTTCCAACTTTTAAGTGCATATTTTTGCATATTTTGGCAAAAATTAGCAAAAACAAAAATTGAAATTTATTTTTTATAAAAGCTCTTTAAAAATTTATTTTGAAAATATGAAAAATTTTTTTAAGATCTTCTTAATTTATAAAAAAAAACCGTGCTTATATAAAGTTTTAAATGTTACTATTTTTGCTATGAAAACAAGATTTTTATTGTACACATTTTATTTTTTAGTGCATATTTTAAGGTTTTTTAGTGCATATTTTGAACTTTTTAGCGCATATTTTAAGCGCATATTTTCGATTCATATATAATAGTTCAAAAATTTTGTAAAAACTTTTTAAAATTTAGTTAAAACTTCTCAGAATTTTTATATTTTTTAGTTAAAAATTTGTCCCCTATTTTTAAGAAAAATATTAACTAAAACGAATGAAAAAAATCTTTGGAGCCATATCATTCTCTATTTTTCTAAAAATTTAGTTAATTTTCCCAGTTTTTAGTTGTCTTTTTTTGAGTGCAGGGAATTGCAAAATGTAATTTTTCGGCCCACTCCCTTTTGTGGGCGTGGATATAAAATATAAGCTTAAATAATTACAAAATTGTAGTACTTAAGTAATTGCAAAAATTAAAATAAATGATTTTGTTAACATTTACCGCAAGCCGAAGGTGCCTCTTAAATCTCCTCCCTTTGATCCTTGATCTATTCTAAGACATTCCACCTCTAGAGGACATCAAATAAAAAGGGCAAGATCAATTTAATATAAATTTAAAATATTTTAAATTTTTTCTCGTGCATCGGAAATCAACTGTATCAATAAATTAAAATTGTTAACGTTACAACTAGAGATGGGTACATGAGCTGATAACGCGTGAGTGTGACTGTAAATCAATTTTACTCACGTTATTGTGAGTGAGTATGAGTGAAAAAAAACGTGAGTAAGTTTGCGTGATTTCTCTTCATATTTTCTCTTTTTGCATTTTCTTTAATCCCGAAAAAAGCAAAAAAGAAATTGTAAAATTTCGCTAAATTTTACCAAAAATGTTGTTAATTTTTTAAAATATTAGTTTTTATTAATTTATTTTTTGTATAAATAAGAGCTTCGTGAGTGTGAGTCGTCTTAAATTTACTGGCGTGATTATGAGTGAGTGTGAGTAGAAATAATACGTTCGTGAGTGAGTGTGCGTGATTGGAAAATATTTTTTGAAAGTAAGGCAAAAGTTACTCACGCGGCCATCTCTAATTTAAACACTTTACGATTGTAATTACAAAAACTAAAACAAAGCCATAATAAAATCTATTCCAACAAACGTTAATCTTAATTTTAATCAATAAAGAAAGGTCTTCTTCCCTAGTTCACATGTTGATTTTTTGTACAAATTTATATCGAAATAACACATGGCTGAGCAGCTTAACAACAATGCAATGCAGCTTTTGTGGAAATGTAATACAAAATTAAAAGAAAATTGAAAAAAAACGACACCATATGTTTCTTGGGTTGAACTAACATTACAATATGTATGAAATGAAATACTGGCCACTTACACACATTTTATGAGATCTGGAAAAACTATATAGAACATACATATTTATATGTATGTACATAAGACTGGCATTTTTTTACAAAAAAAATTTTCTTTAAACTTTGAATGGCAAATTTTTATTCTTCTAGGCCGAAAACTTATGTGGTTAAAATTTGAGGTCAATCGGATTTATTAAATTTTGAAAATTAAAAAACAAAATATTAAAAAAAAAATATGTCTTGCGACACAGCTAAACATGAAAATAAAAAAAAATAAATCGATCTTTTGAAATTTACAAAACATTGCGTTTTTTCCAACGTTCACGAAATTTAAGAAAAAAAAAATCGGTTTTATTGGCACGCCCCCCTATGAGGAAGTGGATAAGAAAATCTTTAAATATTAACAAAATTATAATAATTT
The DNA here is from genome assembly GCA_963921195.1 of Pegoplata infirma. Lineage (NCBI taxonomy): Eukaryota > Metazoa > Arthropoda > Insecta > Diptera > Anthomyiidae > Pegoplata > Pegoplata infirma. The sequence continues at coordinate 5,416,536 of OY992536.1, read as the reverse complement.
AGTGCACAAAGCAGAATAAAATGAATTTGTAAACATATTCGGCAAGGGAAAGGGGGCCCCCAACTCACCGCCCCTACCTCCCCCCCCCCAAAACGCCCCTGTAATTTTTTATTTTATTTCATATTGGAGGTAGTGTTTCCAATTCGGTTAATCGATTAACCGATTCCCCGATTAATCGCCTCTATTTCGGTTAATGTCGAAACAAATAATTTAAAACGCAAATAATTATTCGACCCGATTAATCGGTTAAAATGGTTCGATTAACCGGTTAATATTATTATCTCTTTATTCTACTATAATTTGTTTGAAACACTTCCTCTTTTTTACAAACCCTTCCGAAAAAAGTCAAAACTATGGAAAAAACATTCAGAAACCAGCAATTAACAGTTTAGAAAAGCAAAATTAAAAATTTAATCATTTAAAACTCAGAAATCGTAATTAAAGTTTTCAAACGCCATATTGAAAATCCCAATTAAAATTCAGAAAATCCCAATTGAAATTCAGAAAATCCCAATTGAAATTCAGAAAAGCTAATTTAAATTCAGAAATCCCAATTGAAATTCAGAAATCCAAATCGAAATTCAGAAATTCAGAAAAACTTAATGAAATTTAGAAATAATTAGAAAATTAGAAAATAATTAGAAAATTAGAAAAAAAAAATTCACAAAATTTAAATTTACAGAAGCCTACTGAAATTAAGAAATTTTAATTGAAATTTAGGAAAGCAAAATTTAAATTTAAAAATTCTAAATGAAATTCAGAAAAGATAATTCAGTTTCTGAAGAGCTAATAAAATTCAGAAATCTCAATTGAAATCTCAATTGAAATTAAGAAAAGTGAAATCAAATTATATAAATCAAAATTAATATTTAGAAGACACCAATTAAAATTCTGAAAAGCACAATTAAAATTCAAAATCCCAATTGAAATTAAGAAATCAATTAAAATAGTAATTGAAACTTATTCTAATTTTGTGTGTGTGTATAACGACTGAAAATGAAATTTTAATTAAAATACTTTTATTTTTTTTACATTACTTTTAAAAAATCGTTTAAAATTAATTTTTCATTGTTTTTGACGATTAATCGATTAATCGCCACTTTTTCCGATTAATCGACCCGAATAACCGATTAACCAATTTTCGTTAATTTTCGAATAATGCCCTAACCGGTTAACCGGCAGGGTCGAATAATTGGAAACACTATTTGGAGGGTATAAAAGATTCGGCACAGCCGAATTTAAAACTCTCACTTTTTTTTTTTTGAATTTTTTTAAAAAAATTTTCAAAAATACAAAAATTTGATCGCCAATCGCCGATTGGCCTCAAATTTTTACCACATAACTTTTAGGTCTAGTAGAATAAAAATTTCCCTGGGAAAATCAAAAGTTAACGAAAAATTGTCACTCTAATGTACATATGTAGTATGCATTCAGTGAATGGTACATGTTAGTGTATTCTAAAAAGATTTCCTTTACTTTGAAATTTACATACAAACATCCATCCATACATGCCATAACACTTGTAACCATTTTTGGTTTTCTTTGCTCAACTTTTTTTATTTTATTTTTTTTTTTTTAATTTTAGTTTTTCAGACGTTGTACTTTCTTCTGTTTAACTGCACAAAAATAATAAAAAAAAATAAATAAAATACAAACAACATGACATGTCTTTTGTTAGCACATTTATAAAAACAATAGTTTTTTGCAGAAAAAAAAAAACTAAACTACGTAAACATAAAATTTTCTTAATGCATTTTGTATATCTGAAATGTATTTCATTCATACATCATGTATTATATTAAAAATGGTAGAAAAACATGAATAAATTTTAAAATGTAAAAAGTTTTTTAAACCCTTAAAGACCAAACATTACAGTGACAACACAGGAAGTTGAGGAAGTTGCTACTCTTTCATCATCAACGCTTTTCGATTGTCACACTTTTTGTGTGTCACATTAAAATCAGCTTTTTAAATAAAACTTAAGTCTGAAACACATTTAGTGTGGTAATTGAAAAGCGCTGATGATGAAAGGTCACTTTGGCCTCGGAAAATATTGAAAATATCTTCAGTGAAAAAAAATTAAGATAATATTATACTATTTGTTTTAAGATTTAGAAAAAAAAAATTCTTCAGAATTTTTTTTTTATAAAAATCTATTTTTTAATGCGGTTTGGTCACTTTGGCCTCGGAAAAAATTGAAAAATTCTTCAGTGAATTTTATTTCGAAATTTAGAAAAAAAAAATATCTTAAGTAAATTTTTCTTAAGAAAAATCTATTTTGTAATGGTTTTTAGCCACTTTGGCCTCGGAAAAAATTGAAAAATTCTTGAGCAATTTTTTTTTTTTCAAGTAAATTTTATATTTTTGAAATTTAGAAAAAAAATATCTTAAGGACATTTTTCTAAAGAAAATCGATTTTATAATGGTTTTTAGTCACTTTGAACTCGGAAAAAAATTAAATTTAAAAAAAAACAAGTAAGAGTGTTAAATTCGGCTGTGCCGAATCTATAATACCCTCCAACAGATAAAAAAAAAATTAAAAAAAAAAAATTGCAGGGGCGCATTTTTTTGGGGGGAGGGGGTCAGAAGGGGTCATTTGGGGACACATAAACCAATGCGATAAATGTTTAAAAATTGATTTATTTTGCTTTTTGAGCTTAAGTAATACAATTTTATCATTATTTAAAAACATTTTTAAAATCCACGCCCACAAAAGGGGGGCGGGCAAAAAAAAATATTTTTCTTATTTCCCAAGTCCAAGTGCAGGACCCTAAACTTTTTCTGGCATCAATTTGTTTCATTTGTTTAATAAAAATACAAAAAAAACTGGAAAAATATGGCGTTTTTACAGGTTAGTTAAGTTGTTCAGAGGGGAACTTTTTTCCCCCTGTTCCGATTTTGCCCATTTACGAACTTAAACTGCCTAGGACCAAAAGACATATTCGTGCCAAACTTTGGAAGTCTAGCTAGTTTATTTTGGACTCCATCGTGTCTTATACAGACGGACGGACGGACGGACGGACGGACGGACATACGGACATTCTAGAAAAGTCTTAGAATCAATCATAGATCAATAATATATATACTTTATGGGGTCCCCGATCGATATTTCGATGCGTTACAAACGGAATGACAAAGTGAGTATACCCCCATACTGTGGTTGGAGGGTATAAAAATATGATCAGTGATCGACTCTAAGACATTCTAGCGATGTCCGTCCGTCTGTAGTTAACATGATGCAGTCCAAAATAAAAGAGCTAGACTCTTGGCATTTGGCACGAATATGTCTTATGTTCCTAGGCAGGTTGAGTTTGTAAATGAGCAAAAACGGATCAGGGGGAAAAAGTTCCCCCTTGAAGAACTAAACCAACCTCTGAAAATACAATTTTTTTACATGATTTTTTGTGGCTTTGTTTAACGAATGCAACATTTTTATGCTACATGAAGTATTAAATGTAGTTTTTTTTCGGTCCGCCCCCTTTTATGGGCGCGGAATAAAAACATTTTTTTTTAAATAATGATAAACTTGTTTTTTTAGTGCAAAAAACAAAAAAATGCATTTTCAAACACATATTCCAGAGAAAATTTGCCCCCCAATTATTTTTTTTTTTTTACTTAACCAACACTCAGGGGATGTCCCCTATAAATGCAGTGCATTGTGTTGGTAATTAGGAAAATAGGTTATGGGAAGGAGGAAAGAGGGAGTAGTGTTTGTGGATATTAGATTTGAATTTTTCTAGATTGTAGTTAACAGGGAAGACGTCTGCAGGAAGTATATTCCACATACGGATTGTTCGACTTATAAATGAATTTTCTCTGTAATGCGTTGTGCGGTACACTGGGCAATCGACAACAAATGGATGAGCCCTACTAGACAAGCGAGTACTCCGAACAAAAACTCGTGCTCGCGGAATCAATTCGCTTATCTCAGCAGAACACTTACCGTGGTAATATCGATAGAACAGTGTTACACAACCCACATTCCGAGTTGGATACCCTACTGTCATTGATTAACTTCGACGCCCTCCTTTGAACACGGTCCAGAAACTTCAAAATAGACTCTGAAGCCCCTGCCCATATATGGGAGTTGTACTCCATCTTCGGCCGGATATAAGTGGTATAAATATTAAGGAGATCGGGAGGAGTGAAGTAATTCTTGCACCGTTTTAAGAAACCGAGACACTTGAATGCTTCTTTCGACACTTGAAAAACATGTTTATTCCAACGTACATCACCCTGAATTTTCATGCCCAGAACATCAAGAGTTTCCGATTCCTCAATACCAATACCACCCATAGATACAGACGACAATGTTGGTTCCACAACTCGTCTGTGGGTCAACATACAACATTGGGTCTTGCGTGCATTAAAATTGACCTTATTCGCCAGACCCCACTCAGAAATTGTCAAAAGGTCTTGATTGAGTGTGTTATTCATATTCTGTCTCCCGAGCCCAACCTCTACAAGGCTTGGCCTATGATCGAAGGAAAATGAATGGCAAATGTTGCTGTCGTCTGCAAAAGAATAGATAGGGTTAAAAGTTTGACTAAGGAGGTCATTAATAAAGGTAAGAAAAAGAGTAGGAGGGTTTATGTTGGAGGGTTTATACCCTACAAAAAATAAAAAAAATTATATGGGGACCGCCCTAACAATTAGAGATAAAGGGTAGGTTTGTTTAGAGAAAATGTTTGGACTAAAAAAATATTGTGGGTCGGTCATACATTTTGTTGCTCTAAGGGCACTATTAGAGCAGTTAGAGCGGTTGGAGCAAATTTTAAAAATGTAGTTTTGTGTGGGAGCCCCCTTAGGAATTGGAGATAGGGTATTAGTTTGTTCCAAAGAAATGTTAAGACGTAAAAACTAATGGGGGTCGGTCTTATAAATGACCCCCCTATGACGCACCATTGGAGCAGTAGAAATGATTTTAAGATTGGAAAATTACAATAAATTTTTTTAAAAAAATTTTTAAAAATAGTAGTAATCGTTATCCCACCATCCTCCTGGGCAAAATATTTGTAGAATCGATAGAGGTTTTACACAAAAAAATTACAAACAAATAGAAGAGTACAAACATTTTCAAAAATGAGATTTAACTTTTAAAACTTAAAAATCGCATAGTAGAGCGCTTTTAAGAATTTTTTGGGATTTTTTTTTAAACTACAAAAAAAAAAAAAAGTTTGAAAAAATTAATTTGAAATTTGGACCATTATTGAAGAAGTTATGAGTAAAAGAAGTTTGAGTAAAGGAACAGACTACCAATTTTTAAAAATTTGATATCTTTTGAAAGGGTCATCAAAAAAATCGGAAAATTTACCACGAAGAGGTACTAAGAAGGAGATACTAAAAACTGTAAACAAATTGGGAAAATCTAAAAAAAAAAAAATTCAAAGTGTCCGATTTGACATGGAATGCCCCATATATTACAAGGAATTTTGGAAAACCTTAAAACTTGAACAATGATTTACTTGAAATATTGTGTGTGGGATTTAGCCACATTGGCTTCCGAAAGGTCAAATGAATCTGCAGTAAATTATGTTAAATAATGTAATATTATTTTTTTTTTTTCAAATACATTATTTTAAATTAATTTATTAATTGGTTTATTAATTATCTTAAAAAAGTTGTAGGACAGACAAATTTTTAAAAATATATGTTTTTAAGCTTTTGGTTGCAAAAGGGTTATTAAATGTATGTGTTTCATTTATTTATGCTCTACTTCCGTTTGTTACTTCTTGTAAAACAGAAGATTTTTTTATAGAGTTTATTTCTGAGCAACAACTTCCTCATATTTTTTGCCTGCATGGTTTGTCAGTTGGTAAGATCTTACATTTTTTTTATAAATACAGCTTAATGCATTCTTGAAATTAAAAATAGAGTGGCTCACTTCACCATGCGATAAATGTGTCCTAAATCAATGTGAAAAGACTTGAAATAAAAATTGTAATATGATAGCCGTGATTTTTCTCATACGCCATTTGATATTTCATATTTTTATACCCTCCAACTACAGTATGGGGGTATACTCACTTTGTCATTCCGTGTGGAACGCATCAAAATATCGGTCTAGGACCCCATAAAGTATATATATTCATGATCAGTGATCGATTCTAAGACATTCAAGCGATGTCCGTCCGTCCGTCCGTCTGTCCGTCTGTAGTTAACACGATGCAGTCCAAAATAAAAGAGCTAGACATTTGGCACGAATATGTCTTATGTTCATAGGCAGGTTAAGTTCGTAAATGAGCAAAATCGGACCAGGGGGAAAAGTTCCCTCTTGAAGAACTAAACCAACCTCTGAAATATACCATATTTTTACATGATTTTTTGTGTTTTTGTTTAACAAATGCAACATTTTTATGCCACAAAAAGTTCATAGTCCTGCATTTGGACCCAGAGAATTAGAAAATGTCGTTTTTTCGGCCCGCCCCCCTTTTATGGGCGTGGAATAAAACATTTTTTTTTAAATAATGATATTCTTGTATTTCTGTAGTGCAAAAAGCATAAGAATGAATTTTTAAACACATATTCGGGGGAAAATTTGCCCCCCCTCAATTACTACTAGCAAACCCCCGCCCCTCCCCCCAAAAAAAAAAAAAACGCCCCTGCATTTTTTTTTTCATGTTGGAGGGTATAAAAGATTCAGCATAGCCGAATTTAACACTCTTACTTGTTTTTGATTTTTTTTATTAAATAAAAGTTTTGTGAGTGTGAGTCAACATGAGTGTGAGAGAAGCTTGCGAGAGTGAACTTGAGAGTGAGTTGTATTAAATTTACGTATTGTGAGTGAGTGTGAGTAGAAACAAATTGCGAGTGAGCGTGCGTGACAGAAAAATTCCTGTCGTGATCGTAAGTGACTGTGAGTCAAAACTCACGTGCCCATCTATATCACACTATAAAGCTATAAAAAAGAAATAAAATCGTGATTGAAATTTTGTTACAGTAGTTCAAAAAAAAAAAAAACTTTAGTACTGCCAGGGTTACCCTTCCATAATAGGTCGTTTGTTTAAAAAGGGGTAATCAGCTGCCACGATGCAGAAAAAAGGGGTAGAATGATTTTAGTTTTGGGACTATTTCTTTATTTTAAAAAGCTTTTCCCTGACGTAACCAGATTTTCAAATTTTGTATTTTAGCAAAAAAACGTTCGAGGGTAAATTTTAAAAATCGCACCTTTTTTTTCATAACAGGTCAGGGAATAGAGCATAAAATGCTTTACAAACAGCCAAGAACAGATGCAAAATCGGAAAGCTCGTTTTTGTTTTATTGTGGCAGCCGATTTTGAACATAGGTAATAGGTAGGGCAAGTACTTTCATGAAAATGCATATTTTTGCTCGGCACTCTATACATGATATAAATTAAATATTTATCCGAATAAACGAATTTGCAAGAAAATGGCATCGATTTTCAGTTGCTTATTTTTGCATATTTTGGTATAAATGCATATTTTTGAATATTTTCATATAAATTGCACTTTTTTTAATTATCATTAACATTTTTTCAAAACTCGTTGTTGAACCTTAAAAACAATTTAATATTTTTTTCTTATAGAAATAATATTCTGACTTATTTTTTATAGAAATTTATTATGAAAAATGTATTTCAAAGAAAAAAAATTTCAAGAAAATTTGTTCAATTTAAAATTTTTATTGAAATTTATCATGAAAAATTTATTTCAAAGAAAGAAAAAAATTTAAGAAAATTTGTTCAATTTAAAATTTTTTATAACAAAATGTGTCAATATTTTTTTTTTACCTGTGCTATGTTAACAAAGCTTTAACTAAACTTAACTTTTAACAAAATCTTAAATGGATATTTTTTAAATTTTAAGTGCATTAAAGTACTTGCATGAAAGTACTTGCCCTAGTAATGAGATTAAAGTCGATTGAAAATTAGCTTTTAAAACTTGTTAAGAGTTAATATTAGATTTTAATATTATTTAATAAGAGCTTTGTATTTATTTCTTTTGAAAAAGAAAAAAATAATTATATTTAATTGTGTATTTGTATTACACCTCATTGCTTTTGCATATTTAATCGTTCATAATATTCAAAGTGCAATAATAACGTTTGTGCGGACCTGTGCCCTCGAAGTGCAAGCTAAAACTGAATTTTTTAATTCAAACTTGGAACCATTCCAGCAAAAACTTGCATTACCAAGTAGTGAAATGTGTAATGGGAAATTCAAAAGGCATCACTCTACACGCAAAAAAAAAAATCTGTGTCAGATTGAGCAATCCTACTTGGTAAAAATTTTTTCATACCAAAAAAAAAATTTTACCAAATTTTTGCTAAAATTATGCTTGTCGATGTTAAAGTAACATAATTAATTTTTTATGTAAAATAACCAAGTAGCTTGCACAATAACGCAAATTACTTGCACAAAAATTTATCGAAAGAAACCAACAGACCGCTATTTTCATTTTGTGTGCGTTTTTCGTTTATTTTTTATACCCCCCAACCACAGTATGGGGGTATACTCACTTTGTCATTCCGTGTGTAACGCATCGAAATATCGGTCTAGGACCCCATAAAGTATATATATTATTGATCAGTGATCCATTCTAAGACATTCTAGCGATGTCCGTCTGTCCGTCTGTGGAAGACACGATACAGTCCAAAGTAAAAGAGCTAGACTCCTAAAATTTGGCACAAATATGTCCCAATACCATGGGCTGGTTAAGTTCGAACTTGGGCAAAATCGGACCAGGGGGAAAAAAGTTCCCCTCTTAAGAACTAAACAAACCTATAAAAAAAGCTATTTTTATAGTTTTTTTGTACTTTTGCTTAGCAAAAGAAACATTTTTATGTCAAAATAAGTTCAAATTCTTGCAGTTGGATCCACGAAGGTAGTCTCCCACCGACGTAAACCCCCCCCCCCCCCAAAAAAAGACGCCCCTGTTTTTTTTTAACGTGTTGGAGGGTATAAAAGATTCGGCACAGCCGAATTTAACACTCTCACTTGTTGTGTTATAAAAACGTTAAAAGGAAATTGATAAATAAAATTAAAATAAATTAATAAATAAAAATAAATAATTAGTTTTTAAAAGATAAATAAATGTAAGATACAAAAATGGTAAAGTTAATTTTGCTGCCATAACTTAAAATACCATTAATTTAGCAAAACCAATGGAGTCCCAGACGTATGTGTCGATGAATTACAAATGGAATGATAAAGTGAGTATACCCCCATTCCGAAGACACCAATAAGGTTTAATAGATTTTTAGTTTAATAGATTTTTAGTTTAAAATTTGTGTTTGGTAATAATTTTCTATTTTTACAGGGTACTGGTAAATAAATTTTTGAAGCCATGGCGAATCCTTCACTACAATAAAGAGCATGGACACCAGTCCTGCCTTTAGTTATAAAATAAAAATCTAAAAACTCACACTCAAAATAATAACTCTGTAAAATACTCTGTAAAAGGACTGTAATCTCAATTCCACAGATATTTGACAGAGTTTTCTGTCAAAATACAGATTTAAAGAAAATACTTTGTATTTTGTTGTGACAAAAAAACAAAGTTTCCTCTGTTATATTACTTTTTACTTCGTAATCTTAATTTTACAGATAATTAACAGAGTTTTCTGCTAAAATACAGATCTAAGCAAAATACTTCTTATTTTTTATAACCAAAAAAGTTTTCTGTTTTGAGTAGCTTTTGTTTTTGTTACCAAACATCAAAATTTTATCTGTATATTTTTTTTTTTGAGAAAAAAATGAAAAAGTAGCAAAAAAAGTTATCAAAATTTTTTTTTTCAGAAATCTTATAAAAATTTTACAAAATAAACTCTGTAAATTAACATTTAACTAAACTCTGTAAATTTACAGAGTTTTTTCTGTAAATTTTTTTTGCATCAAATGCATTTTACAAATATATGTTTTACATAGTTTTCTTTGCTAAATGGTGGTTTAGGTTGTAAGTGGCTGCTGACGTTTGGTGGTTTACTTAACAAATATTTTACTAGAAACTCTGTAAATTAACAGTTTTTTTGTCCAAATCATTTTACAGAGTTTTATAGTAAAATTACAGAGTTTTCTCTGTAAAAAAGCTTTCATATTTAACCAATATTTTACTATAAACTCTGTAAATTAACAGTTTTTTCTGTCAAAATCATTTTACAGAGTTTTTTAGTAAAATTACCAAGAAATATCGATTGCTGGAAAAGTATGGTGTACTCTGTTAAATTAGCAGAGTTTTTCTGTAATTTAACAGAGTTAATATTTTGAGTGCATTTATATAGCAAAGCCAATGGAGTCCAGAACTGTTTTGATGAGTTACAAATGGAATGACAAAAAGTAAGTGTTCCTCCATACCAAGAGACCAATGGGGTTAACTAGTTTTTTAAATTAAAAATTTTTGTTTTGTAATAATTTTCTATTTTTACAGGATGCTTTTAAATAAATTTGTGAAGCTATAGCGGATCCTTCACTTCAAGAAAAAGCGTAGGCAGCAGTCACTGGAGAAATTTGTACAAAAATGGTCAGTTGGTCGGTGGTAAATTAAATCCTACACAACATTTATTATATTAATATGGATTTATAGTGGGAAAATTTTAAAGTCAACAAATATACAATTTTTTACAAAAATTTAATAAAAAAAATATTTTAGCACCTTTTTAAATCATTTTGGTAAATTTCACCATATTTCTTTTGGTATATTTTACCAAGTTTTTGCTTAAATAGCATTAGCATTTTCTTCAAAATTTTTTACATAAGCGTTTTGGCTAAATTGCGAAAACTACTTCGTCAGTTGTAGTTTTAGCAAATTTTTGGTAAAATTATGCCAGATTTTTGCTCATTCCGACACAGATTTTTTTTCGTGTAAATATGATTCCAATTACTTTTCCCATTACATTTATAAGCGATGGCCACATATAATGATTATAAAAACAGTATTACTTAGCAACAACCCTGCAAGAAAAGTGTGTCTCTCGATCCAAAATCACCTATTTCGCAACTGGCGAAAACGGGATATATAACTAAAATACATATTACGTGACAGATGATAATTTAACTTACCAATAAACTGTCTCAAAAAACTTATCCCGTGACCGGACACAATAGGACAAACCCAAATTTTCCAATTTTTACCAAGTCTCGAATAAAGTTTAAAAATGTTCTAATACTTATGCAAATTAAATGAAACACAGTTAAGTCTTTAAATAAAAGTTTTTTATAGATTTTTATATGGGATATCGATTTAAAAAAAAAATAAGAATTGGAAAATTTTCAGAAGAAGTTCTGAATTTTCGAAATTTAAACTTAAAGTTTATTTATCAAAAAACATGCCGCAATTTTCAGAGATGTGTTTTGCCTTGTTTTCGAGAAATCAAATGTTAAAGATTGCACTACGCTAATTTAATACAATAATGGTGTATATAAAGTGTGCGTATGAGTAATATCAACACTTAAAAAATATTTTAAATAGCGAAGCGTGAGTGAGTTTTTATTTACGATCACGCATGCTAATGAAAGAAAAAAATTATTCACGCACGATATTTTATTTTACACACGCTCACGTGAACATCGTGACCGTGACTTATTTTTTTTTCTACTCACGTGTGCGTGAATGAGCGTGAGTAAAATTAAATATCGTGCGTGACAAAATTTTTTCTTTCATGAGCGTGGTAATCGTTATTAAAAACTCATTCACGATCCCATCTCAATTTTAAATATTGTTTAAGTGTTTTTATTACTCATACGCACACGTTATGTACAACATTATCGTATAAAATTAGCATAGTGCAGTTTTTAACATTTGATTTCTCGAAAACAAGGCAAACAACATCTCTGAAAATTTCAGAACAGATAGAAAAGCACTTTTAATTTTTTTTACAAATTAAAAAAAAAATAAAATTACGGCATGTTTTTTGATAAATAAAGTTTAAGTTTAAATTTGAAAAATTCAGAACTTCTTCTGTAAATATTCCAATTTTTATTTTTTTTAATCGATAGCGCATACAAAAATCTATAAAAACTTTTATCTTAAAAACTTTACTGTGTTTCATTAAATTCACATAAATATTGAAATAAAGATACTCAGGAAAAAATGATGATATTGTCAATATTTGACCATGTCTACAAAGCCCACTTTCTGAAAAAACTTAAATTTTATTTGTGTTATTTAATAGTGTCCTAAGAGCGAATACTCTGCAATTGTTTTCATATTGACACGACAGAGCTTTTTTTTGTTGAACATTTGGTGTTGAAGGCCTCATATACATTATGGAGTCCTACACTCAAAAAAAAAGTTACCAAAAAATCTCGTGATTTTACGAGGTTATTCTCGTAAAATAGGAGGTAGGTAAAATTCTCTTAAAATTACGAGGATTTCCTCGTAATTTTGAATGCGCCAAAAATTGCTAAAATAAGCAATTTTATTGGTAAAAATATTGTTTTAAAACCGCAAAAAAAAAAAATGGTAAACTTACAAGAAAAAATGGTAATATTTAAAAAAAAAAATGATGAATTTACAAAAAAAAAAATATTTGTTAAACAACATAAATCCTCGTAATAAAATCATTTTTGTTAAATAACTGTTTTTTTTTTTGAAAATTCCCGAGTAAAAATTTTCTGGTCTAATCATATATAATTTGATACAATCTTATATTAGTTAATATGCTTCCGTATAAATTTATATAAAATTTTATCTATCACTTTGATACGGTTGATCCACTTTATATGGTTAGATATTGCTCCATATATGATTAGATTCGTATTTTGGTTTTGCTCATCAAATTATATAAAAATAGATATTATAAGATCAATTTGATCTAATTAGATTTGACCAAATTCAGGATCAAATTGTATCAATTTTTATATTTTTTGATCTAAAGTAATACAATTAGATATTATTTGATACAACCATTTTACGGATCAAATTAGATCTATTTAGTAAAATTAGCATAATATTTTTACTAGGGTTAACTAGAATCCTCGTAATAAATTTTTCAAAATTTTTTCAACTTCTCGTAATAAAATCGTTTTTGTTAAATAACTGTTTTTTTTTTTTGTAAATTAACTAGAATCCTCGTAATAAATTTTTCAAAATTTGCTCAACTTTTTTTAAATATTTTTCAATAAAAAAAAAATTTATCCGGGACTTGGAAAATTAAAAACAAAATAGAAAATTTACAATAAATCCTCGTATAACATAATTTTTTTAAAATAACAGTTTTTTTTCTTGTAAATCAACTAGAATCCTCGTCATGAAAACTTTGTTGTAAAATTACAGTTTTTTTTTGTAAAATAACCTTTCAAAATGGTAGAATACAATTACGAAAATAAATTTGTAAAATTATCAATAAAACTGTAGTTCTCGTTTGAGCAAAGTACAAGATTTTTTGTTAAAAAATAAGGAAAATTGTTAAATATTGGTTGAACGGGATTACAAGGCATTTTACCAGGCGTTTTACCAGTTTTTTTTTTTTTTTAGTGTAGACCAATATTTCGGTGAGTTACAAACGGAATAACAAACTAGTGATAGTTTTTTGCAAGTGGAGGGTATAAAAATAGTAGTAGGATGGGATTAGATAATTCTCATGTGTTCCCATTTTAGAGGGTTTGAAGGAATTGAATACAATGTGAAGAAAATAAATTAAATTATAATAAAATTGAAGGGCTTATTGTAAAAACTCGATAAGCAACATTTCATTTTATGGTGGTTTTTGCCTTAAAACTTTTAAAATAATGTAGAAAATAGAACTTTTGCAGAACTTTTATTCTCAATATACTTGTACGAAGGGTTAAAGCAAGACTTCTGCAAAAAATCTGTCAATAGAACATCAGCAGAAGGCGAAAAACAGGGAAAAATAAAATGTTGCTTATCAAGTTGCAGTAAGCCCTTCAATTATTAAAAAATCTAAAACCTTAACAAATCTAAAAAAAATAATAGGTATAAAATAAAACCAAAAAAATTTTTTTTTTCAATCTTTACATTGGTTGACATTGTATTTAAAGTTGCGGATTGAGAGATTTAAAAATTTGGCACAGTCGAATAAAGCTTTCTTACTTGTTTTTTTTTTCTTGGTCTACCCCCTTATGTGGGCGTGGATTTAAAAAAAATCATTTAAATAATGATGAAATAGTATTACTTAAGTGCAAAACGCATAATAAATAAATTTTTAAGCACTTGACCCAGGGGCGTATCCAGGATTTTATTTCGGTGGGGGCCCAACATTTTTTTTAAATTTTTTTTTTACAAAAAATTTACATAACAGCACATGTTTAAGAATTTTTCTCGATCTTTTCCTTGAACTGAATGTAACAAAATCAGATTCTTCATTTTTGTGTAAGTTTAAATTTTCAAAGTAAATTTTTTTTTTTCAAAGTAAAGTCCAAGATTCTATGACAATTTTCAGTTAAGACAGTTTTTGTTATAGAAAACGCAAAGACTCTAAATCATATTTCCAATGGAAAACGTTTCTCGGGAAAAAGTCACTTTCGAAAATGATTCTATAAACATATTCATAAAATAATTTTCCAAAAGAAAAGACTCCGATTGTAAGACATTTTCCCAGAATCTGAGATATTTCTAGTCTAGCACATTTTCTCAGATTCTGAAACACAAAAAGTTTTAGATTCTGAGAAAATCTTCGCTTTTTCTATAAGAAAAATAATTCAGATTCTGAGACCTTTTTAAAAAGAAAACAACATAAAAAAAAGTTTTAGATTCTAAAACCTTTTTCCTAAAGAAAAATTCTCGGAATCTGAGAAAATTTTCCTGCAGAAAAAGTCTAAATTTCTTAGACATTTTTCCTATAGAAAAAGTCTCAGATTCTCAGACATTTTTCCTATAGAAAAAGTTTCAAATTCTGAGACATTTTTCATATAGAAAAAGTCTCAGATTCTTCGAAATTTTTTCTGTAGAAAATGTCTCAGATTCTCAGACATGTTTTCTACAGAAAATTTCTTAGATTCTGAGACATTTTTCCTATCGAAAAAGTCTAAGATGCCTAAACACTTTCCTATAGAAAAAGTCTCAAATTCTTAGACATTTTCCTATAGAACAGGTCTCAGATTCTGAGACATTTTGCCTATAGGAAATTGTGAGATTCTAAAATATTTTTCATATAGAAAAAGCCGCAGATTCTGAGACATTTTTCCTAAAAAAAATCTCAGATTCTGAGACTTTATTCTTATAGAAAAATATATTTTTTCAATAGAAAAAGTATCAAATTTTGAGCATTTTTCTATACAAAAAGTCTCAGCTTGTGTCTCTGAGACTTGTGTGTCTCTGAGACATTTTGAGATAATTTTCCTTAAGAAAAATTCGTTGATTCTGAGACATTTTCCTAGATTGTAAGAAAAATCCAGAGAAATTATTCATATAGAAAGCTTTCAGATTCTAAAACATTTTTCATATAGAAAATCCTCGGATTCTAAGAATTTTTTATAGAAAAAATCTCAGATTTTGAGACATGATTTAGATTCAGAGACATTATTCCTATAGAAAGTTCTCAGATTCTGAAAAATTTTTCATATAGAAAAGCCTCAGATTCTGAGAATTTTTTATAGAAAAAGTCTCAGATTCTGAGACATTTTTCCTATAGAAAATATCTTGATTCTGAGAAAAAGGCCAATATTTTAAGACATTTTTCCTATAGAAAAAGTCTTAGATTCTCAGACATTTTTCTTATAGAAAGTTTTAGATTCTCAGACTATTTTTTTTAGAAAAGTGTAAGATTCTGAGACATTTTTTTTTAAGAAATAGTCTCGTTCTGAGACATTTTTCTAAAAGACAAAGTCGTACTTTAAGATTTGACTACATTTTACTTACAATTAGGTCCATTTTTTTTGTACATAAAACTTCAGGTTCATAGATATTTTTTCATTAGAATCTTAAGTTGAAATTCTAAGAAAATAAATTCAGATTTTGAGATTTTTTAACAGAAAAATTTTCAGTTTCAAAACATTTTTCTTCAAAAAATTTTAGATTCTTAATTTCTTAATGCTTTTCGATTTTTTTTAAGAAGTTTTTTAATATTGTACTACTACTTGTTATTTGATACCAAATCCTGAAATTTGTGAAATCATTTCGGGGGGGGCCCGGGCCCCCTGTATACGCCACTGACTTGACCACACTGTGCGTTGTTTAAATAAGACCAGTTTTTTTAATCTAAATTTTACAATTTAAGTACCGCTGTTAGAGCTGGGCTTAGGTTGGACAACTGTAAATAGAACTGTAAACAGGTGTCAACTTTTTTTACAGGTGTCAACATATCCAACAATTGTACAAATACGTAATTATGTGATGTAGGACGGAGCGATTTAAGTTTTTTTAATCGAAAACAAATCGCGCTTCCGCTTGAGGGTAGCTTTTTATACCCTCCACTCTAGTGATAGAGGGTACATATATATAAGTTTGTCATTTCGTTTGTAACACCTCGATATATTGGTATAGGACCCCATAAAGTATATATATTCATGATCCTCGATCGATTTTAAGACGATCTAGCGATGTCCGTCCGTCTGTCTGTTGAAAAACCGCTAACTTTTGAAAGACTTTACGGAAGCTCCTGAAGTTTGGCATATATATTGGGCATTTACCTGGTCAGGTTGGTATAGCAATCCAGCGAAATCGGTCAAGTGGTTCAAAAGTTATGAGCAATAGACTGAATTTCGGCAACGGTTTTTCGTGAATTTACAAGATAAAAAAACACGTTAACTTTTGAAAGGCAATTCTGAAGATGCTGAAGCTAGGCATATACATTTGTCGTTCCCCGTGCCTGATTCGTGGTGAATTTCAGCCAAATCAGTCTAGTAGTTCAAAAGTTATTAGCAAAACCTTGAATTCCAGATTAGGTTCACCTTAAATTCACGTGTTGAAAACCTGTTAAAAGTGTTTTAAAAACATTGGTAAGTCACAAAAATATTTTACAACGTATTTTTGTCATTCAAAAATATTTTTACACTAAAAAAACAAAATACACTCAAAAAAAATTACACTTAAACAAATTTTACACTCAAAAAAAAACTTAGTAACTTAATTTTTTTTTTCAAAAATTATTAAAAAAATTTTTTTTTTACACAAAATAAAATATTTTTAATCAAAAATGTTTTTTTTTTTACGTTAGAAAATTTACTATCACTGAAAAAGGGCATTGTGGAGGGTAAGTTGTTTTTTATTCGACCTTTCCAATTTAATTATAAAAATAAAATATTTGAGCTCGAGGCCTGGATTTTGTAATTAAAATTCTTCTTTATTTATTTCCAATATTTCGCTACTCATCGAGTAGCATCCTAAGAGTGGATTTAAAAGAAAAATACAAATTTTAAATATTAACGTTGTTTATCGCTATTCATCACAAATTATCTAGTATAACACTGTGGAACAAATTCAGGTTAGCAAAAGTTAGGTCGATTCTAAAATTGAGGGGTGAAAATAGAGGCTAAATTAGAAGACCCGTATCGCGGCGTTGGTTTATGTTAGTTCGATTTTTTTTTTAATCGACCTTCGAACTTTGCAGTCAAATGCCGATTTTTAGCATATTGTTTATATGGTTTTTTGGCTATAACTCGTCGACTAATTGATATTTTTTTAATCTGTAAAAGCCAAATTATTTTTTTTTTAAATTGATTTAGAAAATTTTTGTGGTTTGAAGCAAAATGTTGGACAAATTATTTTTTTTCATTTTTTTTGAAAATATTTTGCTTCAAAAGCACCACAAAAATTTTCTAAATCAATTTTTTTTAAAAAATTTTAATTGTTGGACAGGTCTCTAGCAATAATTTGGCTTTTACAGATTAAAAAAATATCAATTAGTCGACGAGTTATAGCCAAAAAACCATATAAACAATATGCTAAAAATCGGCATTTGACTGAAAAGTACGAAAGTCGATTAAAAAAAAAATCGAACTAACATAAACAAACGCCGCGGGTCTTCTAATTTAGCCTCTATTTTCACCCCTCAGTCTCAGAATCGACCTTACTTTTGCTAACCTGAATTTGTTCCACAGTGTAATTTAACAATATAGGCTGGTCGTCACCTAAATAGGCGTTTTATGCATAGAGAAAAGATAATAAAATTATTTGGTAGACGCCAAAATCAATCTATCATTTTCTATAAAATGTTGAATTCGGTGTATTTTTCTTTTCATATACGATTTTACATGTACTTGCCTCTTACACTAAATATCGAGAGAGGAAATTAAATGGTATCCAACCAACCTGATACCCACTGGTTTTCTGTTTTATTATTGGAAAGGGTTGCCAACATGATCTGGAACTGCAGACACAAATAAAGGGATTCACAGAAAAAATTTGAAACGAATTTTAATTAACAAAAACGCGGATTCAATCAATTTTTCAATTGAAATTCCTGCAATCAAAAAAATTTGTATACCAATCATCAAATTGTAGGTGATTGATTGAAAATTTTTTCAATCAAAAATTTTTTTGATTTTGATCAAATATTTGATAATTTTTTTATTTATAGTCAATCAAAATAATGATTGATTCAACAAATGAATTGTAAGCTTATGACAAAATTATCAAAAAAAATTGGTATTGGTAATTCGACAGTTAAAGAAAATACCAAAAATTTTAATCAAAACATTGATTGACTCATTTAAATTTTGTTGATCAACAAACTTAATTGAACATTTTTAGCCAATAATTTTTTGTGTGTTTACGTTATTCTTTTTCATTTTATTATTTTTTTTTTTTTCGATATTAAAATTTTTAAACCCTTTCCATCTTGAAATATTGATCGTAGGTAGATCGATCATGGACCACGAATATTGGAAATAATGGCACTTTATGGTACTAAGGAATCCCATAACGAAAGCTTTAGTTTTTTGGAAAAGTGGCCAAGTTTGGCGTAGTCAAATATGGAAAAACTGACAAATTTTCTCATGACTTCGCTCTATGCTTCATTTTTTCTCTTGTTGCATAAAAATCTTAAAAATCAAAGAAAAAAAAAATGTCGCTCCGGCCCAATACACATTCATCTAATGAAATACATTTAAAAATAGAAATATAGTTTCATTACATTTCATTCGTCTTAGATTGTTCATTAATATATCACAAAATAAAAAAAATGACTATCGTAAAATTTAAAAAACCATCTGAAAGTTTTGAAACTATCATTAGAATTATACGATTTTCGGCCTCTATATGTGGCATTGATTTATTAAGACCTAACTATCGAATGAACTGGATAACATACACTTTGTTTACCTCCATAGCGTTGTATTATGTTTTTGTAGCCTACACCATACGGATGAACTATAAGGATGATTGGACTATATTCTTAAAGGCAACTGTAACAATGGGTACATCTCTTCAAGGAGTTTCGAAATTATATGCTTTTATTTCGAATAAGAATGTAATCATCGATTTATATCATTTGCTAAGTGGAATTTACAGAGATTATGAAAAGATGGGCGGAAAACTCAAGGAAGCATTAGAAACTAGTTTACAGAAAACTAGACAAGGACTGTACTCATTATTGTTACTCTATGTTATTGGTTATGTGGGTCTAATAACTGTTCCCTATGGTTGGCTGATTGTAACAGGCGTAAGATCTCTGGTTATTGAATTTCAAATACCCGGTTTGGATATTAAAACCGATACCGGTTATTTCATTACTTTGGGTTTTCAAACTGGTGTGGTCATATGCTTTGCTTTTGGTTTATATTGTGGAGATTCTCTAGCTCTAGTCTATTTTTTGCAATCATTTATGTTTTCCTATATATTTGCTGTAAAAATTGACAACGTTAATGAAATGGTGGAAAATCCTGAGAATAACCGAGACCCCAAGGTTACAAAAGCGTTAAAGGATATTGTTAAATGGCATCAGTTATTTTCAGAGTAAGTTTTTTTATTTAAGCTGATACCACTGTGTATCTTGAATGGGAACAATACAAAATTTAAGTAGTGTTAAATCACCGAAAGATTTTGGAAACATAGCTCGAGTCCTTGTTTATGGCCTACTGAAGTTTTTTCAAAGTTTCACTAAAGTCGTTTCAATTAAGACTTAAAAATTTATTAAAAATACTTCTGAGCTAAATAATGTTTTCAGTAAAATTTGATGGCGGTTCTTTTCTTGGAACATATTAACCCACTATCTCCCATTTTGTGGCAGTGAAATAAATAGTGGTCAGTTTAATCCCTATTTAAATTAAAGGGATAAAATATTATAACAAATTCTTCATCGAATTTCACTAGAGATTGTAAAAGATCCAAGGTCGTGTGATATAAGAAACATGCTTAAAAAAGTAATATTTAAAAGTGTATTGAAAAGTAAGCCCCAGTTCTTTTTTTTTATATCTTACTAAAGAGTTCCAAAGTTTTACCAAAGGCATGTGAAATAAGACGATAAAAGTTATTCAGTAAGTTTGATGGCCGTATTTTTCTTGGAATATATTAACCATTTATCTCCAATTTTTAGGGGTCATTTTAGTCCCCATTTGAAATATTCTCATAGAACACCACTACAACGTGCGTTTAAAGGGTTAAAAGTTGTGTAAAAAAATTGTCAGCATAGAAAAGTTAATGCGATATAAGAAAAATGCTTAAAAAGTAAAATTCAAACGGGAATCAAATTTTATTGTCCACTGAAGTTTTTCAAAAGTTTGACTAATGTGTTTGAAATAAGACGAAAAAAATTATTAAAAATTCTTCTGAGCTAAATAATGTTAATAGATGTCTTCTGTTTGTAAAAGGTTAAATGTTCTGCATCGCATTTTATTGATGGTAGTTATTTTCATGGAACACATTATTTCAGCCGCTACAGTATGGTCCCAAATGGATTTTTTTTGGCATAAATTCAAAAAATTAAGAAAGGTCACTTGGATTGATTCTGGGATGATTTTTATCTCTTAGCGCAAACAAAAATCGATTGTAAAAAAAAAAAAATTTTTGGAAAATTTTTTTTTTTTTATTTTTTTTTTAAATTTTTTTTTTTTTTTTTTGGAAAAAAAATTTTTTTTTTTTAAAAATATATTTTTCTTAATTAATTAGCTTTACGGAAGGCAAAACAGTTATAAAATAAAATAATTTAAAAACGGTGTCACGCAAAAAACAGCAAATTTGGCCGAAATTTGTGCTAAACTAAAATGGAAATTGTGGGAGTTTGCCAAAAAATGCTGACAAGATGTAAATTTTAATATTAAATATACAATATTGAAAACACTTTCACGTTTAAAGACTAATGCAAGTTCGTGCCCAAACACAACTTTTTGTCCACGAAAGATATAGGCTATTTTGGCTCCAAAATCCTCATAATCAAAACATCCAAGGATAACGCCAAGGATGCATTAACTGTAAAATATGAATTTTAAATAAGAACTAGTATCCTTAGGTTTCAATTTGTCCCTTTAGCCTCTTTATAATTTTAGTTTTTCCCATTTGCCGTTTGTATAAGTGTAATATTGATTTCACTCCGGTTTTATTATACGTCTTAAAACTTTCAACTTTGAAAGCCTAGCAAACTGAAAGTATTGGCACCAAATTTTTTTCATTATACTTTCTTGATAGCTTATAGTGTTGACATTAAGGAAATGTATAAGCTTTTGAAAATTTGTTAAATTTTATTTTTTTAATTTCTGCCAAAAAAAAATGGATTTGGAACCATAGTGCGCTATTTGAAATATTTTCATAGAAGACTACTACGACGTACGTTTAAAGGGTTAAAATGTTCTAAAAACATTTTCTTCATCGAATTTTAAATTGTAAAAGGTAAAAATTACTTAAAAATTCAAAAATCAAACGGGGTTTGAAATCATGGCTCGAGTTCATTTCTTACACTCAAAAGAAAAACTCTGTCAAAAAATCTGTAAAACGACTTTCAATTTGAATTAGCAATCTTTTAGCAGATTGTTCTGCTGAGAAGGATATTTTTACTAAAATCTCTGTCATTCAGTTTAAGAAAATAACAGACATTTTACTATGTTTATACTGATTTTGTTTGCTGAATTTCATTATTTTTTCAAGAAAAATCAGTTGGATATTTCACTGAGAGGATTTTGTTTAACGAACAGTGTAATTATTAAGCAATAACTCGAAAATGGTTCAACGATTTTTAAAGCTCAAAATAAAGAGGAGTGTAATGCCATTACCCCTTTTTGGCACCATTTTAACACAACCTAAACTAGCTTGAAGAGGGGTGTGTAATGTAAGATAACCCAGTAAAAACTTCTATTACCAAGTAATGGGGTTTTTGCCTTAAAATTGATGGTGGTATCTAGTTACTAGGTTGGTGAAACACTCATTATTTTAACATGGCGATGTCATTGGAGTAATGACCGCATACCCACTCGCTTACGAGAATGCTACTGAAAAACTACATACATTAGTACCACAAATAATGAGCTACAAGTAGCCCAAAAATAACTCGTTACCCACTCCTTACAAAAATGCTACCAAATAACAGCATACATTAGTCCTAAAAATAAGTAGCTACCAGTAGCCCAAAAATAACTCGTTGCCCACTCCTTACAAAAATGCTACCAAATAGCAGCATACATTAGTCCTAAAAATTGGCCGTCTTCCCTCAGCAAAAATTTGCGTCAAAAGTAAAATGTTCGCTTCATGCCTATTCGTCAGGATGATAAAGTTCATGTTAAACGCGGTTATTTCAAGAGCAACCAAGCGGGAAATTGTCTACAATCTAAATTTAAGAAAAGCCAACGGAACCAATGTTTACGTTGATATCCATTTCTCCAAATGTTAGATTGTAAAATTCAAATAATACAAGGACCGAAAATATATCTTGGAATATCGTAGAAAGGGACATTTGGCTGCTTAGGGCAGGACCAATAACAAATACACAGAAGCGACTGCTGCTCAGCCCATGGAAACCGCATTAAACACCATCTTAAGTTTTAGTCGACATATATAAGAGTGAGTAAGTTTTTAAGGGAAATACTATCTATGATGGTTTTTTACCTTTTAACCGGTTTTAACATACTTTAAACAACAAGGCAAACAAATGAGTTAAATTAAAATTTGGAAAACGCCCCAAAATTTCTAGAAAAACAATTACAATTTAAAAAAAGCCAATTAAAATTCAGAACACTTCAATAGAAGTTATGTAAAGGCTAATTAAGGCTCATAAATCACTATCAAGTGTCAGCTAGATA
The DNA here is from genome assembly GCA_963921195.1 of Pegoplata infirma. Taxonomy (NCBI): domain Eukaryota; kingdom Metazoa; phylum Arthropoda; class Insecta; order Diptera; family Anthomyiidae; genus Pegoplata; species Pegoplata infirma. The sequence continues at coordinate 5,393,453 of OY992536.1, read as the reverse complement.
CAGGTTTTTAAATATCAATTTGGTTTTCTAAACTTTAATTTGCCTGTTTCCAATTTTAATCAGAATTCCTGAATTTAAATTTCTGTTAACGGAGTTTTATTATCAAAAGTATAGAAATGTTAATCTTTTTTAAGCTAAATGTGCAAGTTCTTCTAAATTTTCTTTAGCATTTTTTTAATTTTAATAAAAAAAAATTATTTGGACAACTTTTTAAATATTTTAAATCGTATTTACCAGTAACCGGTTCTGTATGAGGCTATCAGTAACTCGTTATTTGTTAACACGAAGTAACCGGTCCTGTATGAGGTTATCGGTAACTCATTATTTGTTAATAAGAAGTAACCGGTTTTATATGAGGTTATCGGTAACTCATTATTTGTTAACAAGAAGTAATCGAGCAGGTAACGAGTCCTCATTACATAGAATGCAGGCGGTAATGGGGACTTATTACCAAGTTTTTACTGGGAAGTTAAAAAAACTATTTTTGGCCTTTGACCACCCCTAGCGATATTTGATGCAGAAAATGTTTAAAGAACATTTTAACCCTTTAACCGCATGTTTTATTGGTTTTCTATAAGAATATATGAAAATTGTTCTAAAATGACACCTTAAATGGGAGAAAGAGGGTTAATACTTCACAAAATCTTTTTTCCTTTTTTTTTAAAGATAAAGTTTTGAAAGGACAATATTCCATCCTTCTTCCTAATATGGCAAAATAAAAATAAATGGAAAATTTAGTGAAGATTCCCTCTTTCTATATGACATCAATAGTGACATTGTAGGATAAGTAGATATATTTAAAAAATATTTTACAAAAACGCAATCCTCCAAAACTTTGAAATCCTTTAAAAGGAAACATGATCGCGAGATGAAAAACTCTAAATGCAGTTTTATTTCATTAAATCTCTACATTCAGAAGGATATTTGTCAACCGGATCATGTTAAGTATTGGCTGTCGGAGGCGATATGAAAAAACCCCCAATGAAATATCCCCCAAACAGAAAAATTAAAAAATCCCCAAAAAAATGCTAAAATTTTATTTGGGGATTTTTTCATTTATTTTGGGGGTTGTTTCATTATTGATTTTGGGGTTTTGTTCATTATGAAACAAGCCCCAAATGAAAAAAGAAATAAAAAAAGGCGTACGGACATGGCGCCCAAGGTCTTATTGCCCAAAACCGTAAATGTCTATCGCCCAAGCTGCGACTAATAGCCCAAAATTTTAGTTCTAAAAATTTTATTTCTCCCAAAACAAAGTTGTCAAAAAATCCAAAATATTGCGAAATGTCGAAATTATGACTTCTATGATTTGTTTTTTTGTCATAAAGTTTTTTGCATAGCCGGCCTTCTGCCGGGCTTTGGGATTACATACTCCATGCATTAAAACCTCCCTCTCTGCAAACCAAAGCTATTTTGGTTATCAGGCCTTTTTGAGGCATAACAAATTTGATAGCGTAAAGGCCTGCTACCCTAGAAAACTTTACTTTGCGGAGAGGGTGGGTTTAATGCATGGAGTTTGTAATCCCTAAGCCCGGCCGAAGGCCGGCTACGCATAAAAACTTTTGGTGTTTATTTTATTTTTATTTGGGGGTAATTGCATTTATTTTGGGTGTAATTTCATTATTCTTTGGGGCTTATTTCATTTTATTTGGGGATCATTTCATTGGGGTTTTTTTTTCATTTTCCTATTTGGGGGTAATTTCATTGGGGGTTTTTTCATAGCGCCGCTGTCGGATGATGTAACTTACAATTTTACTTTTTTAAGCATTTTGCTTATATCACACGAACTTTTGATCTTTTACAATCCCCTAGTGAAATTTAATGCAGTAAGTTTTAGTAGAAAATTTTAACCCTTTAAACGTACGTTTAGGTGGTGTTCTTCAAGGATTTTCGAAAAAAGGACTAAAATTGTTTTAAAAAAGAGCCACTATCAAATTTCACTGAAGACACCCATTTGCAATATTTAGCTTAGAAATATATTTAATAAAATAAAAACTTCAGTGGGCCATAAGAGAAGAACTCAAACTAACCCTTTATTAACCCTTTGGTTGTTTTGGTCCTCTAATGTTGTATTTTTAATTTTTTATTGGTTCCATTCAAGATTTCTTGCACAGTGTTTTATGAAAATATTAATTTATTTTTTTGTTTTCGATTGTTAGTTATACGGATAGATGTAATAATTTATTTTATTACGTTATAACTGTTCAATTTTTATCGGCATTTTTTTCTACGGTTTTGAGTATTTACTTAATAATGGCTGGTGGCTGGCCGGGAGCATATTCTTATGTTATGATTTCCATTTGCTGTTTATATATCTATTGTATATTGGGTACGGAAAATCAAACAGCAGTAAGATTAAATAATTTCTAAAAACAAAATACTACTAAAAATTTTAATTATTTGTATTATTTTTATTTGTAGAATGAAAAATTTGAAAGTGATATTTACAGCATTCATTGGTACAATTTAACTGTATCTCAACAAAAGCTCATCTTGCAAATATTATGTAAGACACAGCATCCAAATATTATAGATGTGGCTGGAGTAATGCCACTATCAGTTAGTACAGCGTTACAGGTAAAATTACACATAAGTGTGAAGCGATTTAAAGTTTTTTCGACTTTTTTCAGAACAGTTGCCTTTTAGGGTTTATATTTACACAAAAAATATTGCTTTTGTTGGGCAATGTCTTTGGTTTCCTCTTTTAACTTGAAAACCGGGAAGCCCTAAACAAATTGCAAAAAAAAAAATATTTTTTATTCTTTTGTGTTGAAATCGGACATTAATTTTGACCCTAAACGATAACTTTCTGAAGCCGCACAGTGGTTTTCATCGATTTTTTTTTTTAATAATTCGACCATTCAGTAAGAACCGGACCGATTGCAGTAAAATTTATACCAGTTATATCTAACGTAATTTCGAGCTTAAGTTTTGACGGTGGACCCCACATGTCCAATAGAAACACCTTCAAGGGCCCCTAAAGTAGGTCACCTGTTGCATACAAAGGCTTTAAGCGCTTGCCAATTTGTTGTTTCTTATTCGACTTTTATGAAATTTAGATTTTTATAAAGCGCTAGTAAATTCAAAAAAAAATTGATTTTTAGCCATTTCATGAGGAAATTTTTAATTTTTTCCTAATCTTGGTCCAGTTAAAAAAAAAAACCTTGGTCACATAAACCTATATTTTAACATGATAATGTTAACGAAAAAGAAAATGAGAATTACTATTTTCATTTTTTTAAAACCAAAAATTTTACTAACTTGGATAATAATTCCAAGTTATTCACCTCGTGGTGAATAAAAAGTAACATAATTATTTTTCAACAAAAAAAAATGTCATCAATTTTTTTTTTTTTTATCAATTTTTTTTTTTTTTATCAATTTTTTTTTTTTTCTATCAATTTTTTTTTTTTTCAATTATTTTTTTCATCAAATTTTTTTTTTTTCATCAATTTTTTTTTTTTTAATTTTATTTCAATCAAATTTTTTTTTTTTTATTAATTTTTTTTTTATAAATTTTTTTTTTCATATTTTTTTTTACATAATTTTTTTTTTTCATCAAATTTTTTTACATAAATATTTTATTACATCAAAAATTTTTTAATCGATTTTTTTTTCTCATCAAAAATTTTTTTTTTTTATAAATTTTTTTTACATAAAAAATTTTTCTTTTCATCAAAAATTTTTTTTTTTCGTTAATTTTTTTTTCAAATTTTTTTTATCAAAATTTTTTTTTTTAAAAATGTTTTTTTCTTTATCAAACATTTTTTTTTACCAAAAATCGTTTTTCCCCTTTTTTACCAAAACTATTTTTTCAATAAGTCAAAACATTTCACATAAAAATGTTCCATTTGTTTATCAAATGTACATAAAACAAGTGAGAGTGTTAAATTCTTCGGTGCCCAATCTTTTATACTCTCCAAAATGTAAAAACACTTTTTTGCACTTATTTTTGAACTCATTTACCAAATGTTAGGGTTTATTGGTTTGGACTGCATATTGCTTTCCACAGACAGATGGACGGATGTATGTAGCTAAAGTGTCTTAGAAATGGGTCAATAATATATAAACTTAATGGGGTCCTCGACTGATATTTCAATTCGTTTTGCATGGAATAGAAAAGTAATATAACATTATTTTTTCTAAAAAAAACTTTGCTTTGGCAAGTACACCCAAATCTTCCGCAAAACATTATCATGATTAAATGTTTTGGGCAAAAGTACAAAGTTCACGGGCATTTTTAATGGGGTCCTCGACTGATATTTCAATTCGTTTTGCTTGGAATAGCAAAGTAATATAACATAATTTTTTAAAAAAAAACTTTGCTTTGGCAAGTACACCCAAATTGTCCGCAAAACATTATCATGATTTAATGTTTTGGGCAAGAGTACAAAATTCGCAGGCATTTTTAGTTAAGTTTTGTGATATTTTAAAACCATAACCAATAAAATATCTTGTATCTTTGCATGAAAAAGGTGTCCTAATTTAGGGGCCCCTGGAGGTGCTTCTATTGGACATATTAGGTCCACCGTCCAAACGTAAGCTCGAAATAACGTTAGCTATAACCGGTATAAATTTCACTGCAATCGGTCCAGTATTTACTGAATAGCCGAATTATTTGAAAAAAGAAGCGATAATAAACCGCGATAACATTAAGCAAAATAAAAAAAAAACGAAAAATCGCTCCATCCCTATTAGACATACATTAAATATTTGTTATTTATTTGAGTTTCTTTTAATTACAACTATTTTATTTTCATGTGTTTAGATTTCTAAAACAATTTATTCCTTAACCATGGGAATGATACAATTAATAATGGAATAAATGTAGTGGAATTACTAATTAGCCCTAAAAAGCTGCAGTTGAAACAAATCACCCAATATGGATTTTATTTAATAAATTTAGAGATATCGCACCGCATTTTTATTTTGAGATCTTATATTTTTTAAGTTACTAGATATCTCAAGCATTTTCTACACAAAAGCTCACGATTTTACGTGATATTTACGTTACAAAAGTTGAATTATCAAAACAAATGTTCCCCTAAATTGTCAAAAAATCAAGAAATATTACAATTTTCGAACAAAAAGAATGCAAATCTTTGTTTTGGATAATTTTTAAGAAAAAAAAAATTATGGGAAAAATTTCTCGGAATCTATGAACTTTTCTAAACAAAAAAAAGCTTTTTCTTTAGAAAAATTGTCTCAAAATCTGAAAAGAAAAGTTTTGGAATCTCAAAACTTTTCTAAAGACAAAATCTGAGAATTCTTCTATAGGGAAAATTTGAGAATTTTTCTATATCGAAAAGCTGAGAAGAAGGGGGAAAAAAGAAAAGAAATAGGAAAAATTGCGAGAATTTTTGTTTAGGAAATTTGTTAAAGAATCTCAATTTTTATGGGAAAAATGTCTCAAAATATTAAAATTTTTCTAAAGAAAAAAGTCTCAGAATCGGAGATTCTTATTATAGACTGGGAAAAAGTCTCGAAATCTTTGAATTTTTGTAAAGAAAAAAGTTTTAGAAACGGAGACTCTTTCTATAGAGAAAATGTCTCAGACTGAGCTTAGACAATATTACTTATTAATCGACTTTTTTCTTGGTATAATTATTGTTTTTTAGGAAGAGACTTTTTTATAGTAAAACTGTTTTGAGACTATTTATTTAGGAGAATCTGAGATTTCTTATGAAGAAAAATGTCTCATAATCTGAGACTTCTACTGTAGAAAAAATGTCTAAGGACCTGAGACTGTTTCTATAACAAAAATGTCTTTGAATCCGAGATTTTTTTTTTTTGTTTATTCAAGTATTTTATTTTACAAAATTTACAAATGTACGCCTCAGCGCCAAATATGGCTTTTTAGAGGCTAGTAGGCAACTAAAATTATAAATTTATCTAATTTTTATATACATAACATAAGTATTAAACATTTTAAAAATTGATTTAATTTGTAAGAAGTATTTCAATATTATCCAAAAAATGTTTTTTTAAATTACTTTTAAATATCGACAAAATCACAATGTTTTTACAGTTATCTGGTAGTTGATTGTACTCAATTGGGCCTGCATACTTAATGCGTTGCTTTGTTAATTCAAGGCGACATCTAAATCCATTGCGTGCCTTGTAATTCTATGAGAATGTTCAACATTTCCATACGTAAATGTCACTGCATATTTTTTTCTATGAAAAAAAAAATGTTTCGGAGTTTGAAACTTTTTTTATAGGAAAATTTTTTTGTTTGTCATAGTTTGAGACATTTCTAAGAATCTAAAATTTTTTATATGTATAGCAAAAATGTTTTAGACTCTATGGCGCATAATCTGAAACTTTTCTATAAAAAATATGTCTCAGAAGGAAAGTATCTCAACCCTTACAGACAGGGTAGGGGTACCTCGGCTTATCGGACATGTCGGGGATTTAGGGGTTCAAAAAATGGCGAAAAGTCTTTTTTTTTGATTTTTTAGCCATTTCTTTCTAAGAAACTATATGATGTTTCCATATGAGACGAAATGTTTTTGTAATGCATATACAACGGTGGCATAACCTTGTAAAAGTTTGGCTTCGTTGAATATTTTTCCATGAAAATGTGTAAATTTTAGGGGGTATTTATGTGAAGACATATACCTACGACATCCATATGAATCCGAAATAATCATTATTAAATTTAAGTCGACACTTATTTTTGCTCTAGAGGATATTCCTGTTAGCTAGGGAGTTATCGAAATTTTCCCGAAGGTCCACATTGATTCATAAGAGGACAACGAAATTTTTAAAAACTGATATGGCCGATATGCCGAGACACCCCAACCTTATAATCGTCTCTTTTATACATATTTTAAGTTTCAGGCAAATCGGTTCATAAGGGTTGAGATACTTCCCTTGTCAGAATCTGAAACTTTTTTAATTGACAAAATGTCTCAGAGTCTGTGACATATATCAGAGTCTGACACATTTTAATAGAAATATTTCTCAAAAGCTAAGAATTTTTCTATAGGAAAAGTGTCGGAGAAGCTGAGACTGTGTCTTTAGGAAAAATGTTTCAGAAGCTGTGACTTTTCTATTGAAAAATATTTTAGAAGCAGAGCACTTAAATCTTATATTTTTTCAAGAGAAAAAAACTCAGAACCTGAATTGGTTTTCATGGGAAAAATGTCTCTAAATTTGAGAATTTTATTATATTGCGAACTTTTCTAATTAACAAAGTTTTCAGTAGGAAAAATGTCTCAGTACCCAGTTGGCAATCCCTCCTGGATTTTATATTTCATTTCCATGGGTTCCTTCGTATGGAGATGAAATATAAAAAAAAAAACTAAAGGAGAGCACAGCTGAAGTGCAACGAGACGCCTCCACAGGTTGCGGATAGTCGACAACCCTACCACGCAGGTTGGAGGGTAACTGCGAATAAAATAAGCAGTGGCGGACAGTTAAGCGGATCAGAGAAGAGAGTCTCAGAAGGATACGCCTGGCAACGTGTTACTTTAAATTCTGACGAGGCTCTAATCGGCATGGCGAGTAATTGGCGCCATCAAAAACCAATGCCAAGTATATAAATAAAAGGTTCCCTGACCTAGATAATAGGTTAAGCTATGTGCTAATAACTCATACTCGTACAAAAAGAATTATTACTAAAACATCAACAAATTGGTGCCCTATGTTCAACTACATGAACTTCTACGAATTATTTCAAAACTTCACACAAAAAATTATTGGCTAAAAATTTTCAATTAAATGTATTGATCAACAAAATTTAAATGAGTCAATCAATGTTTTGATTAAAATTTTTGCTATTTTTTGTTACAAATTTTCAACATACCAGATTTTTTTTCGCTTTAATTTATTTGAATAGATTAATTCAAAAATATACAAAATAATCGGGCTTCACTTTTTTTATTGTTGGCAACATATTGGAAAGCACAAAAGATGAATTTTTTGATAATTTTGTCATAAGCTTAGAATTCATTTGTTAAATCAATCATTATTTTGATTGACTTTAAACAAAAAATTGATCAAATTTTTGATCAAAATCGAAAAATGTTTGATTGAAAAAAATTTCAATCAATCACCTACAATTTGATGATTGGTATAACAATTTTTTTTAATTGGAGGAATTTCAATCAAAAAATTGATTGAATCCGCGTTTTTGTTGATTGAAATTCGTTTCAAATTTTTTCTGTGTTTGTATATGATTCCTGAGAAAATGTATGTCAAAGTTCTCAAAAAAACGTGTTTTTGGGCATTTTTGAGACGGGTTTTGATAGAGTAGAAATTTTGGTACCATTTTGTTAAGCTCAAAATGCCCTTTCATTCTATATACGAGGGTGTTTCATCAAGCTCTTTGTCTCCCGCTCTTAATATTTTGGAACTTTTTAACAGAAGGTACGAAAACTGTTAGACGAGGAAAATACGATAATGTTAAATTAACATTGTTGGTTTGACAAATAATGCTAACTTTTTATATCGAAAAAGCGCTTAATAAATTTAAAAAAAATGTATCAATTTATAATTTTTATGTTAATATTATTTAGGAAATACCTTTAAAAGTGTTTAAAACAAATTGTCAGCAAATAAAAAGTCATTGGATTTCCCGATAATCCACAAAAAAAAAACTTTTTTTACAGCTAGATGAAAAAAAAACGCTAGCTTTAGTCTGAAAATCACCAAACTGCAACACTTTTTTTTTTTTGTTTATATCGAACTTAAGGGATTTTTTTTGGTTTGATCAAACTTCCAGTTCTATGGCGGACTTAGCAAAGGGAATTTAAGAGCGGCTTTAACAGAAGAAGAGCGAGTTCAGATCTCTTTAGTATTGATACTCCTTGGTTTCATTCGAAAAGTCACGGAATTGTTGATCTGCCCTTGTAAGAAAAAAACATTATATTTTCGCCCTGTGTGATGTGTTTTTGGAACTTTTTTTAAAAGTTCGAAAAACGTCCGTTGTTTAAATTTTTGGTGTAGAAATGACTGGTGAACAGTGCTGCCAACTTTTTTTTTTGGGAAATCGTCAATTTTTAAAAAATAAATCGTCAAAATCGTCAAGTTGAAAAAAATTTGTCGTCAAAAAATCGTCACGGAAAAAATACTCTAAAAACTCTAAAAATGTTAACGCCCCAGATCACTCTATGGTCCTAAGTGTAATGAGTTTCAGTTGATGTTTGTAACTATCCAAAATACTGGTCTATACTTATCTTTAAGTCGCAATTATCAGTTAATTGACCTGAAATTTGAAACTAAAGAAAAGCTTAAGGCTCAAGGCTCAAGGACGAAGATTATTGAAATTGATTTTTTGTGCATAGTTAATGCACCTATTTTTATTAAATGAACAAGAACTTACCACTTCTAATAACAAACTAATCCATTTTTCGATTAAAAAACTTTTTTTATGTTTTTTCTGGTGGATTTTTAACTTTTCCTGTCTTTTCATTAAATTTTTAAGCTTTTTTCTTCAAGGTTACTATCGTTTAAAAAAAATATGTATATGTTTTTCACTTTTCTTTTCAAACAATTAAGTGAACTTCAAAGAATTTTCTTACAAAATTTGAATTTTTTGATACAAGCTCACCATATTTTCCTCATTTAAAAAAAATCTTCATTTTTGTTCCTGGCGGAAATGAAAAATCGTCAATCGTCATTTTAGTAAATTTGACATCAAAAATCGTCAAAATGACGATAAATCAAAGTTGGCAGCGCTGCTGGTGAAATCAGATTTGCAATATTTTCAGCTGTTTTTGCTCTGCAGAAAAATCAGCTCAAAATCCGCTTTTTCAGATGCATTGAACCACCCCAAGAGCGAAAATTTTTCCAAAAAAATACCACCATTGATTTGATCTCCCCTAAATCCTTCAAAAAAAATTATAATACCCGCAGATCATAAGACTCAAAATTGACTCAAATATTTATATGAGAAGTTTTTTAACGAAAACAAAAAAAAAACTTGTTATGGGGTACGTGGCTGACAAAATTTAAAATTAGGGGTACGCGAGCCAAAAAGGTTGGTAACCGCTGTCTTAGAGGATTTGTCCACACTCTTAAAACAAACATTCATTAATGACAATGTTCGGACACGTCATCAAGGATTACCTATGAATTGTTAGAACCTAAAGAAATTTCCTCAAGGAATCACTATGTAAATATCCTCGCTGACACATTTTCCATATGGGTATTTAACAATTTTTCTATATGCAACTGTATTTGAATCTAAGAATTTTTCTTAAACCAGAATATCAAAAAAAAAATCTAAAGTTTTTTTATGGCCAAAATGCCTTAAAAGCTCATAATTTTTCTGGTGGAAAAATGTCACAGAATCCTACAAAACTTAAAAATCAAAAAACTTTTCTGGATGCAACATGTCTCAAATATTTTGAAAAATTGTTTCATTTTGGATTTTTTTTTTTTAAATTTAAAAGTTTTTTTATAAAAATAAATTTTAAAAATTTTAAAAAATTTGAGCTGGATCCGCGCCTGCACTCATACACAATTATTAGAAAGAATTGCCATGTTTTGTTAAACCAGGCTAAAAAATAGCACTTGTTTGCCCCAAAACCGCTTAGTTTTTACCCATTTTTTGCAATAATACCCTACTGTCGCATCTGTTTTGTTTGTGGCACAGTTGTTGCAATTTACATATCCATCACAAGTCTACCGATGACATTGGTGCATACACGCAATGTGTCGTAATCACATGTCAATATAAATTCCCATATATATTTTTATAGATAAATATTTATCTGAGCTTCGCAACGAATTTCAGTCAAACAAGTTAAACAAAACAAAACAAGTTAAACAAAACAATGACGGTTAAAGAATTCAAAACACCATCAAAAGATTTTGAATCGCTAATCAAAATTTTACGATTTTCCGCCTCGATATGTGGTCTTGATTTATTAGTACCAGATTATCAATTAAACTGGATTACATACACCTTGTTCATCGGCGTTTCAGGTTATCATGCATTTGTGTTTTTTACCATATGGAAACTTTATGCAGACGACTGGACAATAATACTGAAATCCACTGTAACATTGGGAACCGCTTTACAGGGCGTATCAAAATTATATGCATTTATTTCGAATAAATATGTTATTAAGGATCTATATCTATTACTTAGTGGAATTTATAGAGATTACGAGAAGTTGGGGGATAAATATAAGAAAGCCCTAGAAACTAGTTGTGTGAAAGTTCGAAAATGGGTATACGTATTAATGCCGCTGTATGTTATTGGCTATACCGGAATTGTAGCCGTTCCTTTTATATCGTTGATTACAAAGGGTGAAAGAAATCTTGTTTTAGAATTTCATATACCGGGATTAGACATCGAAACCGATCTAGGTTATTTTTGTACCATGGCATTTCAAACAGTTTTAGTAATTGGCTGTGCTTTCGGTTTATATTGTGCTGATATTGTCGCTTTAATTTATTTATTGCAATCTCATATGTTTTCCTATGTGTTTGCGGCAAAAATTGAATATATTAATGAAATGGTGAAAAATTCGGAGAATATTGAAAAAACTAAAGTTACCAGGGCGATAAAAGATATCATTGAATGGCATCAGTTATATTCAAAGTAAGTTAAATTTTTTAGATAAAATTCAATAGATTCTTTATTAAACTGAACCGATTTCAGTTATACATATAGATGTAATGCTCTATTTTATTATGTGATAACTGTGCAAATTGTAACTGCATTTTGTTCAACGGTTTTAAGTATTTATCTAGTAATGGATGGCGCCTGGCCAGGGGCATATACCTATGTTTTAGTACACTTAAAAAATTATGTTAGTAAAATCAACTGAAAATGTCAGTTAAAATAACTACTTTGTAAGTTGTTTTGGGGTCAACTACTTTTTCAGTTAAATCAACTAACAATGTTAGTTATTTTAACTGACAAAAAACAACTGACTTATGTAGTAAAAACTACTTACATTTGTAGTCAAAACAACTAAAATGTAGTAAAAATAATATAATCAATAACTTTTTTTTTCAAAAAATTTTTCAGAAAAAAAATTTAAGACCAAATTTTCTCCAAGTTTTTAAAAAAAAAAAAAAATATTTTTTTATTTTTTGGAAAAAAACTTTAAAAATTTTTCAGAGATAAAAAAATAAAATTAACTACTTTAAATAACTGTTACTACATCACAGTACTTTTTTGTAAGTTGTTCAAAAAAACAACTTAAAATAACTAACAGAAATAGTTGTTTGATATTTTTCATACAAAAACAACTGACTTTGTAGTTGAAAACAACTAGCTACTGTAAAATATACAAACTACTAACATATAGTAACTTACATAATTTTCTGAGTGTAGCTTTTTTTAGTTTATATCTTTATTGCGTGTTGGGAACTGTTATACAGACAGCGGTAAGAGATGCCCAAATTTCAGCCTAACCAAAGAAAAATGAAATACATTTTTAATCGACTTTAAATTTCGTGTCCATACATTCAGCTAATTTTTCAGGGCTTTTGGTGAAAATGTTCAACAAAAAAACCAAAACTTTGATTGAAGGGCGTCCTGGGCTAAAATTAGAGATGGGCACATGAGCAGATTAGAGCGTGATTAACGCATGATACCGCGTGAGTGTGACTGAATTCAATTTTACTCACGTGATTGTGAGTGAGTGTGGTGGTGAAAAAAAATTGCGTGAGTGAGTGTGCGTCAGTAAGAATTTTGCGTAAGTGAGTGTGCGTGAGTCAATTTTTTGCGTGAATTTTCGTGATGTATATTCTCTTTATATTTCCTTTCATACCAAAAAAAGCAACACAAAAATGGTAAAATTTGGTTAACCTTAAGATTTCGTCCCGAAAAAAACAAAAAAAATGTAAAATTTCGCTGAACTTTAAATTTTGCTAAAAATTTTGAAAGATTTTTAAAATTTTAGTTTTTGATTTTTTTTTTGTATAAATAAGAGTTTCGTGAGTGTAAGTCAACGTGAGTGTGAGTGAAGCTTGCGTAAGCGCACGTGAGTGTGAGTGGTATTAAATTTACTCGTGTGAGTGTGAGTAAAAAAAATATGCTCGTGAGTGAGTGTGCGTGATTCAAAAATTTTTGTCGTGAGCGTGAGTGAGTGTGAGTCAAAATACACTCACGCGCCCATCTCTAGTTAAAATAATTGGTATTGGCTTAAATTAATTTTAAATTAAAGATTGTCTTAAGCTCTATGAAAGGGCCAAGGGAAAGAAATTTAAAGATTTAAAAAAAAATTCTTGAACGTAGGAAAAAAAACGTAATTTTTTGCCAATTTCAAACAGTGATCCTTTCTTTGAGCTTGAGACAAACTTTCATTAAAAATCAATTTGAGCCAAATCTGGCCCGTGCGCCTTTGATGAAAATTTTGGTTTTTTAGAAAATGTGGCGTCACGGGCTAAAATCGTCTGATTTGGCTTAAATTAAGTTTAAATGAAAGTTTGTCTCAAACTCTATGAAATAGTTAAAAGAATTTTTTTTTGTAATTATTGAACGTAGGAAAAATGCGCCTTTTAAAAATTTTTAAACCGCTCTTAAACCGCAGAATTTTATTTTTCTTTGGTTCGGGCCATTTTGTTTATTTTTGGAACTTAATCAACTTTTTCCTTTCCTTTATTATTAGAATGATAAATTTGAGCAGGATATTTACAATATTCATTGGTATAAATTAACTGTATCTCAACAAAAACTGATCTTGCAAGTATTATGCAAAACACAAAGACCCCAAATTATAGACGTGGCTGGTGTAATGCCACTTTCGGTCAGTACAGCTTTAAAGGTAAAGTTATTAAAAAAAATTAATTGAATTGAACTTCAGATAATATTATTCTTCTTTTAATTTAATTAATTTAGATTACTAAAACAATTTATTCCATTATTATGGTAATGATAAAATTCTTTATGGAGTAGTAAATTTGTGTGACAGTGCCTTTTGTCGACCTTTGAAGTCAAGGAACGTGGATTAGACTTCAGCATGTGGCAGATATTTTTTTGAGATAATAAATTAAATTCTATAGGTTTTTTTTTAAGTCAAATAAAAAATTATTCATTAAAGTATGTTGTAAAATTTAAACATTGTTCTGAAAACATATTCATATGTGTGTATTTAGGTAACCTAAATAACTATTACCCAAACAGTTTTAGTAAGTAGAAAAAATAAAACACTATTTTTTTCAAATGTTTCCATTTCTTTTTCTATTTAACAAAACATTCATTATACATAAACAAACATTAGACTGGATCATACAAAATGTTTTGCTTTTGGAATTCCGAGAAACAATTTCCACTGGGATGAGCAATAACATAATTGGAAAATAAATTTAAAATTGAATCAAAAATAAATAAAACCAAATTCAAAATGGTAAATCCTAAGTGGAACACACTTTTAAAACTTGTAGGATTCCCTTGATACAAAAGTGTTTTTTATTTTTATTTTTACAAAAGATAAGATTTTTGGATTTGTTTTAAATTTTCTGACCGGTAAGAACACAAATAATATCGTGTTTTTTATGTCAATTAAAATTTGTAATTTTTTTTTAATTTAATATCAATTAAATATTTAACTGAGTTAATTAATATATAACTCACATTTTTAACTTGTGCGAGGCTCACTTCATAAATACATTTGGTAAAATTTAAAGAAACACGTCCATTTATACTAGAGATGGGCACATGAACAGATTAGAACGTGAGTCACGCTTGATCACGCGTGAGTGTAACTGAATTCAATTTTACTCACGTGATTGTGAGTGAGTGTGAGTGTGAGTGAAGGAAAAAATTGAGTGTGCGTGAGTCGATTTTTTTGCGTGAGTTTCCGTGATTTTATTTTCTCTTCATATTTCCTTTCGTACCAAAAAAAGCAGCACAAAAATTGGAAATTTTGGCTTAACTTAAGATTTCGTCCTGAAGAAAGCAAAAAAAAATTAAAATTTTGCTAAACGTTAAATTTTGCTGAAAATTTTAAAGATTTTTGAAATTTTAGTTTTTGATTTTTTTTTTTGTATAAATAAGAGTTTTGTGAGTGTCCCAGAAAAACTTAAATTACCAAATAAGGTATAAAATAAGGTATAGGATCTCTTATTTTATACATTGCAGCATTGATGATTTTAACAGGCGATGAGACTCAAAGTAATGCATCCACATTATCACAAAGAATACCAGTAAGGTATAAAATAAGTCATAAATTTATAATGAAGAATACGAGTAAGGTGTAAAATATATGATATTTTAAAGGTTACGAGAAATGAAATAATATAGCATATCAGAAGATAATATATAAGGTGTTACGAGTAGTGAAAAAGTAATTTTGTATTAAATTTACTCACGTGATTGTAAGTAGATAAAATATGCTCGTGAGTGTGTGTCGTTAGAAATTTCCTGTCGTGAGCCCATCTCTAGTTTAAACTTATGCATTTTTTTATAAAATAATTATTTTTTAAGTTATTGTAATGCATTATGCATCCAATTATAAATAATGCATTATTTCAAACTTTCAAATAATACATAATGTAACCAAATATAAGTCATCCATGAGTTAATGTTTAGAAATAACAAATATGAAATACATTTTTTCCAATAATCATGCAATACGTAGCAAATTATTAGTAATGCATTATTTTTCACTTGAAAATAATACGTTGTGGAACAAATGTTTGGTAAGACATCATAAAATAATGCTACAAATAAGTTATATGCATTACCTGGTAATGTGTTATATAATCACTACCCATTACCAAAGTTTTGCTGGGGTGAGTCAACATGAGTGTGAGTGAAGCTTGCGTGAGTGCACGTGAGTGTGAGTTGTTTTAAATTTACTCACGTGATTGTGAGTGAGAGTGAGTATAAAAATATGCTCGTGAGTGAGTGTGCGTGATTCAAAAATTCAACGTGAGTCTGAGTAAAGCTTGCGTGAGTGCACGCGAATGTGAGTTGTATTAAATTTACTCACGTGATTGTGAGTAGAAAAAATATGCTCGTGAGTGAGTGTGCGTGATTCAAAAATTCCTGTCGTGAATGTAAGTGAATGTGAATCAAAAATCACTCATGCGCCCATCTCTAATTTATCCAACAACAGTATTGGGATACTTTGTTATTTCGTGTGTCACTTTGTCATTCCGTGTGCAAAAAAATTATGAAACATGACATGGGGGGTCGCTGAAGGCCGTGGAGTGACACCTTCCCCCTTATGTATAATTTTTATAACACAATTTTATTATTATTTAAATAAATACTTTATACCTACGCCCGCAAAAGGGGGCTTGACGAATAAATAGCAGTTTTTATTTCATCAGTTTTTGTTTATAAAATCGTCAAAATCATCATTTTGTAAATGAAAATTCGTCAAATTTCGTCATTGCATTAAAATAACGATTAATTCTTAAAACAAGAGTTTTGAAATGGTTACTCGATATTTGTTTAGAGTTGAATTATTCTAGACGTAGTGTTTTATCACGAATATGCTTATTAAGTATTTCCATGGGTCGAAGTCGTAAACTATCAAAATATGAATTTATCGATTTAGACAGAATCTCTGAGTTTGTAGACAGGGAAATAGAAAAATTTGTAATACTGTTTCATCACAATTTATTTTGACAAGTTTTGGCAATTTTTTTTAACACATCTCCTAAAATTTTTTAGTTCAACGCTACACTGAAAAAAAGACATAACTAAAATTAAGGAAAAAATGTCTTTGAAAATTTATCATGAATTTTCCTAAAATTTTGTAAAATTTAACTAAAAAATTAGAAATTTTCTTAACTATGAGGAAAAAAGTTTAGTTCATTTACTTATAAGTAGTTCATAGTGTTCTTTAAATGGAATTTTAAAATATTAGGAAAAAAATTCTTACTGCCAAAGAAATTTTCCACAAATCTAAGAAACGTATCTTTATTTTTAAGACATATTTCTTAAAAAAACAATTTAGTTCAAGTTAAGTTAAAATTTACTAAAAAAAAACATAATCGTATTTCTCTTCTTTGAATTGGGGAAGTGTACTTCTTAGAATTTAGTTAAGCACTTTTAAGAATTTAGTAAATAACTTCTTAGAATTTAGTTAAAAATTCAAAATGGCGATATCTCGAAAACTAAGCGAGATAGAGCGAAACGGATGAAACTTTCAAAAGAAAGACTACGAAGAAAAATATGGAATAGCCTAGCTCTGCATATATGTCGGTGTCTCAAGACCCTAATTTTAGATCTAAAATTTTGAAATTCCCGAGATTTTATATATGCACATATCTCGGTAAATACTGCCAACACGAGAAAAGGTCCAACGGCATTTTTGTTGCTCTTGACTCGTAGAACACTTCCGCAAAATACCCGAAAGCCCTCCAGTTAATAGTTTTTGAGCTATCCAGTTTTTAAGATTCTCAAGACCCTTTCAGATCCCCTATTACCGTATCTCAAAAACTATGCAAGGTAGAACGAAACGGACACAAGTTTTGGGTCAAAATCGATGGGGACCCAAGGGGTCTGAACCCATGGGTCCAGGGTCTAGACCCAATCTAGTTCTAAAATGTGAACTAAAGTGTAATAAAGTTTTTAACTCTGGTTTCCTTATTTTTGGGAAAATTATGAACTAAAATCAAGAAAAAAAATCTTTGGAGCCAAATCATTCCCTTTTTTTCTAAAAATTTTGTTAATTTTCCCAGATTTTAGTTCACTTTTTTTTTTTGAGTGTGTACTAAACATGTCCGACATTAGGGGCCCCTGATGGTGACCTTATTGAAGATATGGAGTTCAGCGTCCAAACCTAAGCTCGAAATTACGTTAGCTATAACCGGTAAAAATTTAGCTGAAATCGGTCCCGTACCTACTTACTGAATAGCCAATTATTAAAAATAATCCACTGTTCACCGTTGCGTATGATTGTTATTTAAAGGCAATTACAAAATTAATCATACGCCTTATAAAGTTTTCACCAAATATTATTATAATTATAATAAAAGTTCAAAAACTTTAAATGCGTGTAAAAAAAATTTAGCCCGGAACTAAAAAAAAGCCTCGATGATTTATATATCAACTTTCATTTCCTTTTGGCATCATCCCATTCCGATTTTGGTTGTTGCACTGTGTAATTAAAAAACATATTTCAATCTGGCCTATCATTCATATGATCCTTTTGATAAACCGTGCTGCTGCTTAGCAGGCACTTAAGTATTATGAATATTTTAATAGATGGCAAAATAACTTCACTTGACAAGTATCTTTGTTGTGGTAAAACTCTGTTAGAAAAATGTTTATTATTTTTTTTACACATGCACCCTACACCATTGATATTAAAAATTAAGCTTACTAGAAAAACGTAAAGCAACACATTTTCTATTACACTGTGCAACACGATTTTGTATCTTGGATGGGACCAAAAAATATAAAAGTGTGCTAGTATTAGACCAAAACCGCCATAGGGTTTTTGAAAACTTAGCTCGAGTTCCTTTTCTTTTTTAAGCATTATGCACTTTTCTCTCGAACTTTTGGCTTTTGACAACCCTTACTGAAATTTGATGCAGGACATTTTTTTACAACATGGTGTTTTATGAGGATATTTGAAAAAATGACTAAATTGACCCCTAAAAATGGGAGATAGAGTTTTAATACATTTTAAGAAAGGAACCGCCAGCAAATTTTACTGAAGACATCTATTAACATTATTTGCTTCAGAATTAGATTTAATACTTTTTTTCACTTATTCCAAATTCCTTGGAAAAAAAAATTAAAAACTTCAGTGTGTCATA
Organism: Pegoplata infirma; assembly: GCA_963921195.1. Lineage (NCBI taxonomy): Eukaryota > Metazoa > Arthropoda > Insecta > Diptera > Anthomyiidae > Pegoplata > Pegoplata infirma. The sequence continues at coordinate 5,374,766 of OY992536.1, read as the reverse complement.
AAAAAATTTCTTGAGCAACGTTTTCAAAACCGTTCGGGGGTTTAGGTCTTCTATTGGTATTCTTTAATTTTTTTTTACTCGTTCGGTGACCCCAAATTTGTTGCACAGTGTTATATGTATGAATATAAGGTTGGCAAGAGTAATGATTTTTTTCGAATTTCGGGATAATTACTGTTCATATTGGTCTAACATCTCTATGTTAAAATTTCCTCAAATTTTATGTATCGTCACGAAATTTATTTTTTTTTTTTTGAATTTCGATAATTTGTCGTGCCACCCTAATGGATATACAAAACAAGTGTAGGGTATTACCTAGTCGACCACAATCGAGAGTATTTATTTTTTTACTTACTTTTTATTTATTTGCAAATGAATGAATCATTTAAGTAGGTGGCCTCCCTTTTGTTTCTAAAAATAGAGAAAAAAAAATAAATAAGGGGAATAAGTGGAACTTCATGAATATCAAAGTTGAAGATACAAATGATTCAGATTTTTCGTTTAAAAAAACGAAAAAGGAGAAAGTATGTATCATTCCTGTACTCCTATTTTATTATTTATTTATACAGCTCACAGTGTCAAGCAAAAATTTTTCAATATTTTGATAAGTCATTGGAGAATGTAATTATTTTTTTTTTTTTTTCATCTTTTTTTGACATTGATTTTTAACATGCTGAATAGCAGGGCAATTAACTCGAAGATAGGTGATGGTGAAGTGAGGAAAGTCGTTAGAAGGGGCACTCCACAAGGGGAAGTGATCTTTCCCCTTCTGTGGAATCTTGTAATAAATGAAATTATCGGGTCACTCAACGGCATTGGTATCAAGGTGGTTGTGTACCGGTAAGTTTTGGCGAACTCATGGAATCAGCGTTTAAGATACTCTCGACGCATCCAACGTAACCATCCATGTTTGGACTTCGGACCCATCCAGAAAACACTAGTGTTGGGTATTATATGGTCGGTCCTGACCGACTATAATTATCTTACTTATTTCTTAGGTACGCCCGTTTATATTTCAGGTGACTGATTATATCTAAGGGAAGCTTATAAAGTTGTCCACAGGGAAAATATCGTGGCCAACAGGGTATTTTGACTGACACTGTGTAGTTGACTTTATGAAAATGAAAATTCACTCGTTTGTTTATTTTTGCACGAACCATGTTGTTTTTCTTTTTAAGGAAAACGGGATGAGAATATTTTCCATTCATTACTATCAATGTTTTGTGGTTTATGTTGTATAATGAATGATTTTTATCAGTATTTGTTTTTGGTTTTACTTTTTCCTCTTAAGGGTAATTGAATGGAAAAGTCGCACAGTAAATCGAAAAAAAAAAATATTTTAATCGCAGAAGCAAATGCGTATATGGAATAAACTACCCTCAGAAGTTTTGCCTGCAGAAAATATCCTAGATTTCCAGCCAGCATTAAATAGTGAATGTCTTACAAGAGCTTTTTTAAAAACTGCAACATTTTAATAACACCAGTTCTTGTAACATGCCGGATATTTAGCTTTTCAAGAAATTTTTTCACATTTTGCAAGTAATCAGATGCTAAAATATTAAATCTTTAAAAATACATGCTCTATATGAGTAAGTAAACATCTGGTGTTGATACCTAGAATATGTTCTTAAAATATGCATTTTTACAGTACACAGAAAGAAATAAAAAAAAAATTTGAGTAAATTTTTAATACTATTGAGTAAAAAATTACTCAATTTTCCACCAGTAAACGATTTAATAGTATTGAGTAAATTTTTAATAAAAATTTATTAAATGTTTGCCAAAAAAAATTTGAGTAAATTTTTAATTGACACTATTAAGTGTAGGAACAGAACAAGAAGTACCACCTTTTAAAAACAGTTTTATTTCACATCGGCGCCGGCCACCGGTTTAATCTGCCAAACCGTATAGAAAAAGTCGTGGCGGGCTTATTCTGTTTCTACTCTAAAAAAAACAAAGTTTAAAAAAATTTCATATTTTTTTACAAAGAAAAAAAACATGTTTTTTCAAACTTTACCAAATATATTTTGTCTTAAAGACATGTCTTTAAGACAAAAAAAAATTTTATAAATAAAAAAATTTTATAAATATGATTACAAACTTTCATGTATATATACAAAAAACTATAAACTAAACGAGAATTAAAAAAACTAAGAAAATTCAAAAAAAAATTAAAAAAGCTATTAAATTCTTATTAAATTATTTACTCAATTTGTTTTTAAATTTTTGAGTAAATTTTTAATTGCGTCAATTAAAAAATTACTCAAAACTTTTTTTAAATTTAAACAAGTGATTACTCAAATTGTTTTGCCCCATATTTTTTTCTGTGTAACTTTAAGTTCTTCTGTAAAATGACAACAGCTATTTCGTAAACTTTAAGGTGAGCAGTAACATTTTGTGCATAAAGTTACATTTTAAACAGAAAGTAGAAATAAAAAATTTAAATTTGAACTTGGTCGAATCTTTAAATACACTCCACAATGCCAACATCAAGCTAATCCCATAAAAATGTTGAGGCTATAAACCAGTCATACGCATTTTTGTAATTCCTATTCCCGCGCTGTCAACACACATACACTATAAAATTCTGTTGCTTGAGCAAATTTGTTGACTTTTCGCTTGCTACTACCCACACAAGCATAAATGTTATAGTATATGTGTGCGCATCGCTGCTATAAACCCTAAAAACGACCGTCCAATAGCAAACTCCATACGCTCTCGAAGGTCATGAAGAGCATGATTAATCACCACCTGGTAAATTATCTGGAGTCTCGTTCACTTTTGTGCGATCAACAGTATGACTTCATTAGAAGTATGGCTTCGGTAGAAGGCGTTAGAGTTTCCTTCGGAACGTTGGAATCGTTCTATTCACCAATTTAGTGAAAGCAAAGTGGTTGCTCTTGATGTTTTCAAGGCATTTGATCGTGTGTGGCACGGTGAACTCATTTCAAAGCTTAATACGTTTGGTGTCAGTAGTAATTTCACTCGATTTATATTAAGCTTTCTCAGAGACCGCTCTATGCTTTTTTATAGGGCTCTCAACGTAATAGTTTTAGTTAAATTCAGGGGTAAAGCAAGGTTCTGTTCTTTCTTCTACACTTCTTCTTCTCTTGGTTTAACTTCTTATTCTATCTATTCTCTCGCAGATGACAGCAACATTTGTCATTAATTTTTTTTTAATCAAAGACCAAGCCTTACTGAGGTTGAATGACACACTTAAAAATTACCTTACGACAATGTCCGAGTGGAGGGCTTGTGAAAACAGCGTAGCCAGTATCCATGGCTGGTATAGCTTTTGAGGAATCAGACACTCTTAAAGATCTAGGCATGAAAATCCAATGTAATGTTCGTTGAAACCAACATGTTTTTCAAGTGTCGAAAGAAGCGCTAAAGTGTCTTGGTTTCTTAAAACGGTGCAAGAATTACTTTACTCCGTCTGACCTCCTTACTATTGGTAAGGATTCAAGGTACATCTTGAAGCATCTGGATCGGGTCCAAAGGAAAGCGTAAAAGTTCATCAGTGATAGTAGGGTATCCAGCTTTATGAGTTTTTATTTATTTTTTTGAGTTAGAAGTTTTGTTTTTGAGTGCCAAACTCAAAGAGTCAAATTGGTTCAAGTATCGTAACTTTGGACACAGTAACATTGCTAATATAGACCGTAGTGAGTCTGATTACATAGTTCCCAAACTATTTTTCAATCGGAAATACGAAGTTCGATTTCCGGATCGAGAATTTTGGTCGATCTTGCAGGGACCTTCTGCAAACTCAATAAATATCTTTACAGATGCTTCGAAGCAATAGCATGGTGTGGAAGTTTTACGATATTGGAACACTTATCTTTTACCAACACTTATTTTTTAAATTACCCGCAGACTCGAGTATCTTTCAGACTGACAAGAGAAGTCTCCCTGGTATCACCCCCTTCGATCTTCATGAAATTTGGATATGTTGTTAAAAACGAAAATTAATTCGACACGTATTTTTTTTTAGCGGCTCAAACTCATTTTTAGGGGGGCTCGATTTGTATGGGGGGAAATTGACCTTTTTCAGTTTTTTACGATTTACGTCTATTTAAACAAAATTAATATAGGCATGTGTGGTATCAGATTAAAGGTATTAAAAATACCTATATCGGGCCAAAGAAGTTAATATTTTTCGACTTATTAACCCCTAAATATGAATTTGGGCCGCTAAAAGAATACGTGTCCCTTAATTTTTTCTGCTCTACAAAATAAAACCAATTCCACTAAGATCCGCGGGTGACACTAGGGAGACTTCCCTTGTGAGATAGCTGGTATATCAAAAGCCGTGGAATATATGGAAAAGGAAAAATTAGTAACCTTAAATTTCTACGTGGATAGTCAGACTGCTCTAAAGGCACTCGTGACTACCAAATTAAATCGAAAAAGGTTTTGATGCTTAAAGAATAAAGTTAACTCTTAATGGGTAATATAGCACGAAGAAATAAAAGGAAATGAGAAAGCATTTGGAGCAGATGGCATTCATAGCTACCACCATATTGCTTTCACCGCCACTCCGACATTAAAAACTAAAACGAAGTTCCCTTACTGCCGCCAAGACAAATTGAAAATGGAGGGAACTTGGGACAAGTCGTATAAGCAGAATTTTGTGGCCATGCTATGATTTAGGAAGGAAAAAATTCTTACTTTCACTTACGAGAATAGAATGTCGTATGTTGACAGGTTTAATAACGGGGCACTGTCATGTTGGAAAACATGCCAAAAACATAAAAGTTATTACGGACGCAAGCTGCGAAAGGTGCGAGATACCAGGCGTTGAGGAAACCATTGAACACATCCTGTGTCACTGCCTGGCTTTGACACGTTATCGTTATGCTCCAATTGGTTTATGCGGAGTGCTGATATGACACCGCCACCCTAACCTAACCTTGAGTGCCAAAAACACAATGTGCTCGATTCTGGAATACGATTTTACCATTCACCTAATTTTTAAAAATTTGATATTCTTTCGAGTTTTAAGACTTTAAATTTGTTCTTGTAATTGTTAAAGATATTAAGTCTATTCGATTACCTTACTACAATCTACTATTTTTTACTCATTTTACTACAGCTGGAAATTTTCAATACAAAAAGTAAACAAGACTTTCCAGTTGTAGTAAAAAATAGTAAGAAATTTGGGTAATCGAATAGACCTATTAACTATATCTTTAATTGTTACAAGAAAAAATTTTTAAAATCTTACAATTCGAAAGAATATCAAATTTTTAAAAATTGGGTGAATGGTGAAGTCGTATTCGAGAATCGAGCACAATGTAAAATGAAAATTTTGTAGTCTTAAAATTTTTGTAGTCTTCAAATATTATCTCAAAAATAAGTGACAGACGGACATTACTTAATCGTCTTCAAACCGATCGAAAATCACGAAAATTTTCTGGGGTTTAAGAACCTAGAGCAATATTTTCAGTTGTTACAGACGTAATGACAAACTTTTACTACAAAGTGGAGGGTATAGCAAAATTATTTAAAACCAAATTTTTCAAAAGGGAATGCGCAGCACCAAGTTGTCAAAGCTGATGTCTGCTTTCAAAATAATGGAGTTTTACTAAAGTTTTATTACCATTTTATGGCTGTTGCATAAGAAAAAAAAACAATGTCATAAATTCAAAATTTTTTTTGTTAACTCCACAGACAGAATTGTGTGCGTGTACAATGGGTATACACAGAAAAAAAACGTGAGGTAAAAGTGGCTGGCTTAGTTGAATTCAATGTAGATTTATAAAGGTAATATTTCAGTGACGAAAATTAAAGCAAATTTCTTTCGAAATCTTTTTAAAGCGACAAAAACGATATAAATAAAATTTTTAAAAGTTTAATGTCGAAAATTTGTGATTACGCTTTATGTCAGCACACATAAACTCCGAGGATTGGTGAACTTAAGATTAGTAGACCCACGGATCATTTCATAAAGGATTAAATGAAAGACGCCTTACTTATCTCAAAAGAGGTGTAAATTCCACTATGACGAATATGAGGATAGTAATAATAATAATAATAGTTTTGATCACTTGATCAATTATTTTTATTTATTCTTTCCATTTATTTACAACTCATTTTTAATAAATTCAACCTAACCGAGAACTGGTAACAATGACCGTCGTCTCGTTGTAGCGAAAAAACCCAAGGGTTCTGGTGGGAATCGAACCCACAACCCCCACGTTGAAAGGCTAGCACGCTACCAACTAGCCCACGGAGGCCCTTTTTTGCGTGTCATCCTTGCGCAGGGGCCATGCTAATCTTCTCTGTATCGTTCCAATTTTAGTATATGTTCTGCCGAAGCAAGAACATGAGGATAGCTAAGTCAAGATACACCAAAAGTGTCTTCGTTGAAAGTCCTATAATCCATTTTTTCTTACTTTCCCCTCCTATAAATGTAACACATCTGGTTTGATTGATTACAGGTCATTAATGGAGAACGACATATGGCAGATAGCATTCTGGCATAAATATAAGGTACCTTAACGTCAAAATAACTGAAAATTAATAATTTTTTAATTGGATTAATTAAAGTTTTCGTCAGTTAAATAAATTTTAAAATCAATTCAATGAATTTTTATTAAAAGTTTATTAAAAGTTTAATTCGTTTGAGCATTTTTTTAATCAATACTATTAAAAATTTCCTAAAAATTATTATTTTTATAATCGAGTCCAATGTAGCCACCACCTCCACAAGTCCTAACTAATTTTTATTTTATTTCGTTTTTTTTTTTTATTTTTAATTCCATTTTTTAATTTAGTTGCTGTATTTTAAAATTTCCTTTTATATTTCTTATTAATTTTGAAAACGTTTTAAATTTTCTTTGTTTTCTTATTAATTTTAAAAATGTTTTGAATTTTCTTTGTTTTTCTTATACATAAGTACTCTTCGATTTTAATAAAGTAGTTGCAATAGTTTTTATTTATTTAAAAACTTTAGTTTTGCATTTTATTTTTTTTTTATCATTAAAAATTTGTTTGAAGTATTTTAAAGTGTTGCCAACTTTTGGATAATGCATGCAGGGGGTTGACAAATTTGAGATAAACTTATATGCAATGTTTTACAAATTGGAATTTTTATGGGTCTAACCAGAATCAAATTGCGTCGCGAAAGTCGTAGAAAAAACAAAAACATTCAATTTGAAAGTTTTACGTCCGTTTGATTTAGGTACCTCACATTTAAATTGTATAAATGAAAAATAATTAGGCGTTACGCCTTACGCTACGTAATTTAATTTTGATTCGCCGCTATACAAGCCGATAGAGCTGATTGTTGTAAAATTAACCCATTTTGGACCAAGATGTAATTTTATTTTTCTATTTTGCAAAAAGGTACTTTTTTAAGGTAATTAGCACCCGCTGATCTCAAAAATCCTGTCAAAAAAATTTTTCAATGTGAAGTTTTCCCAGAAAAGCCAGCATTCCAACTTTTTATGCAATTTTAATCGGGGCGTTTATGAAACCAATGCGGATTGGTTTGACAACACTTTTTCACGGAAATCAGCTGTGTGTGTTTATGAATCCAATCCAATTCCAATCAAAGAAAAAATGAGAAAATTTCCGTTCGAAAACGAAAATGTGCGTTCATGAATTCCATTCAGTTGGTTTGACAGTTGGAATATTTTCGTCAACGTTTGGCTTCGGGGATTTGTAACAAAAGTTGAAAATTATTAATTTAAAAAAAATTAAAAACAAAAGTTAAATGAAAAAATGTGAGTAAGATGTTTTTTTTTTGTTTTCGACTTTTTAAAAAATATTTTTCATCTTTTTTTTATATGGGGAAGGTACAAAATTAATGAGCTAAATGCAGTTAGTTCTTTATGAGTTCGATTTTAACTTTGAGTGAAAACGTAAACAACGAACACAAAATTGGATTTCATGTGATTAGGAAAATATGAATTGAAAAGTTATGAAAGGCAAAACAGAGGCCTTTGTAAAGTGTGTATGATACTTGCTTTTTTAAGAACTTTTTCAAAGGCAGAAAGCCTTTAATAAAATTCTTGAAAAAAAGTATCATACACACTTTAGCTTATTAACGAAAAAAAATCTTTAGTCGGACAAGTATTTCGATGCCGAAATTGGGCGCAAAAAATAAAAAGAGTCCAAATAGGCAAAAAGTTACCGATGTTTAAAAAAAATCATAATTTTTGACCCTTTTTAAAAGCTTATAAAATAATATCCTGACATGCAAATGACTTGGTATCAAGCTCATTCGAAAGCCTGTAATTTTCTCTTAAAGATAAGATAAAATTTTCTAAAAATTTTATTTTCTAAAATGGTAAAAAAATCATTAGCAAAAAACCTTCCATTTTTTCAATATTTAGTTTATTTACACAGTGTTTTTAAACAAATTTCCATACAAATTCATACGTAAATTTTAGATTTAAAGCACTTGTGGTTAATGATTTTTTTACCATTTTAGAAAATTAAATTCCAAGATTTGATCTTGTCTAAAAGAGAAAATTCCACACTTCGAATGAGCTAGATACCAAGTCATTTGCATGTCAGGATCTTATTTTATAGGCGTTCAAAAATGGTCAAAATAAACATTTTTTGACACTTTAACCGCGATTTTCTCAAAATTGTGACGTGATAGAAAAATTTGAGTGACCGTTTTGGAATCGGGGAACCAAACCCTATCAACTTTTTTTGGTTTCATCCACAACGCAGCGACAAACCTCTGATTTGTAGAGCGGTGTAATCAAAAAAATGTAATTCAAAACAAATGCTAGACAGTTTATTTGTTAACAAAAATTTTTTTTTACAAACTGCATTATTATAACAACTTTGACTTTCTAAGTGTTTCTTCACAATACAGCAGCAAAAATTTTTACATGTATTTTGTTGTTGGCGCAAAAATTTTGCTGTCTGCTGCTGTATTGTGAAGAAACACTAACAGAGTTACTATAAAATACGACTCTGTATTTGCAAAAACAGAGTCGTATTTTGTAAATACTTGTGTCTCCGCTAAGTTCGAACGCAATATGTATTTTTTTTCGAACAAAGCAATTCGTCACGGTTTCATGAACGCTTCGAAAATTGGAAACGGATTTGAATTTCGTTTCCAATCCAATTTCGTTGTGGATTCATGAACGGCCTGAATAATTGGATTTATTTGCTATTTTATTAATTTATTTTATTATTTTCAAAGTAAATAGTTTCAAAATAATTCAAATTATTGGAATTTGATAATAAATTAAATCTAGAAAAATTTTAAATTAGTCAAAAAAATTAAAAGCCGAAAATCGTAAAATGCAAAATTTTCGTTTTTGCTTGAAACAATTTCTGTGCCGATTTGCATTGTATTTAATGGACATATAAATTGCGGTGGTCAAGCGGGTATATTTTTTTTTAATTGCAGAAAGATGAAACTTAACATTCATAACCACATTTACCAGAAATTCCAGCTCTTTCATACATAAATATTTTTTTGAAAAAGGTGTTCTCTACTGTTCGAAAAATCGAACAGAGGATCAAAATGGGTTAATAAAAAAAATTTACAAGGGCATTTTCAGTCGGCAACCAGCGGTCAAAATTTGGAAAAACTAGTGAGAGTGTTAAATTCAGCTGTGCCGAATCTTTTATACAAAATCTTTAACATTGACAGTGGTGTTTTTGGGGAAAGTGGAAGAAGGGAAAGCGGCGACGAGGATGTGTGACTTGGGAAACCTTTCCCCTTGCGATAAATACAAAATATAAACAAGTAAAAACGTTAAATTGATGCCCTCCACAATGCAAAAATGATTGTTAACAAAAAAACTTTATTTAAAAAAAAAAGAAAAAAAAAAATTTAAAAATTTCTTCGAAAAAAAATGTTTGACAAAAAAAATCCGCGAATTTTTTCTTTTTTTGTAAAAAAAATATGTTAATAATTGCTTTAGTACCATTCGGTGCTCAATTCTGTTCACATATGTCAACCAGCAACCGAATTAAAGCATTTTGAATTTTTAGGTTATGTTGAATGTACCAAAATTTTTGAGGTCTGCTTACACTTTCGGTTATAACTTTTGAACCGCTAGACCAATATCGCTCAAATGCAATACCAAACTTCTCGGGGCAACAAAAAGTAAATATGTTAAGTTTCAGTCATATCCGTGTAATATTTTGGCCGTGATCGCCATTTCCACAGACAGATGGACATCGCTGGAGTGTCTTAAAATCGATCAGTGACCAAAAATAATAATATCTAAAACATACTTTATGGGGGCCCAGACCGATATTTCGATGAGTTACAAACGGAATGACCCTCTGTCACTAACAAGGAAGGTCTTTCACAGGGCACCCACCGGTTGTCCTTAAACTTAAATATGGGAATAAGGGGGAAAAATAAGAGTTAATGTTTTTTTTTAGCTGCCCAATCTTAAATTTAAAAGGGTTGCCACCTTATGAAAAATAAGAGCTTTCGGGAAAATCCGTATAAAGGAAGAACTAGCAGGAAACGAAAAAATACGGGTCAGCTTAATTTTGATAGAGATTATTATATATGATTTGGAGGTCGTACGTATATACATCTCCATACAAACTACCCCAACGATTATACATTTTTGACAACAACGAACTTAACGAAGCGAATTTGGGCACGACCGATACACCATTGGATAGGCCTTCAAAAAACTGTTCGACCTGTATAAAATGTTCTTGTAGTTAATATTGAAGAAATGGGAAAAATCATAAGAAAACGAAAAAAATCCCGTTTGTCCCCCTTCTCTTTGACCCGCTAAATCGGAGAGTGGGCAGCTATAAAAAACAGCTAACTCTTATTTCTATCCCCTCTTTTCTATATGCAAGTTTTAGGACAATCGATGGGTGCCCTGTGAAAGACCTTTCTTGTAAGTGGAGGGTATAAAAAATAATTCTACAGAGACGTTTCGGGGAGAGTTTTTTTGGGCGGTGTTTGAGAATTTTTCGCCTTATCTTAAGCTTAAATATTACATTTTTTTTATTATTTTGTATAACCACATCCCCAAAAGGGGGCGACCCAAAAAAATCGCATTTTCAAATCCCCTTAGTCCAATTGCTCGTTGATGAGCATTATATGGCACAAAAATAATGTAACATTTATTGAACAAATATACAAAAAACATGTAAAAAATTGTGTTTTTTGGGGGTTTTTTAGTTCATCAAGGGGGAACTTTTTTCTCCTGATCCCATCTTCGAACTTAATCTTACTAGTACATAACATATTTTTGCAAAACTTCTCTAATCTAACTCTTTTGATTTGGACTGAATCGTGGTTTTTACAGACGGACCGGCGTTCAGAGAATGGGTTCCCGACCGATATTTCAAGGCGTTATACACGGAATGATAAAGTTAGTATAACCCCACACTGTGGTTGGAAGGTATAAAAATATTTTTTTTTTTTTGCGTGGCAAAAAAGTTTTTTTTCCGTTTTTGAACGTCCGGGCAAATTTGTATTCTCCTAGGCCAAAAACTTATGTGGTACGAATTTGAAGCCAATCGGATTAAGTTAACCCTGGCGCCCGGAAATGAAAGTTTTAGATTTTCGAAAATTAAAAAAATAAAATAATTAACAAAAAATATCTCTAGCAACATATCATATTTATTTATTTTGATGCGTTAAACACGAATATCAAAAATAATTTAAATCGGTCGAACTATTTTCGAGATATCGCTGTTTGAAATTTGAAAAAAAAAAAAATTTTCTATGTTCAAGATTTTTTTTAAATCTAAAAATTTGTTTCCCTTGACTATTTCATAGAGCATTAAAAAATCTTTTATTTAAACCTAATTTGAGCCAAACCCGATGGTTTTAACCATTGGCCCCCTTCGATCAAAGTTTTGGATTTTTGGAAAAAATTCCACCAAAATGTGGATTTTTGAAAACTTAAAAAAAAAATGTTTTGCGGTAAGGCGGCTCAGAATCGGAAATAATGAGTTATGACTGTGGTTAAGACTTTTTCTGTGAATTTATTTTAAGTAACATTTTTAAGGTGAATGGATATTTTATTTCAATGGTGGCAACACTGGTATACTTTTAATTGTTTATTTTCTACAAGCAGATTATAAGAGTTTGAACAATGTACATTTTTCTCCTTAAGTACTTTTTGTTATAGGAGAACTTTTATTTTTTTTTTTTTATGATTATTATTATTCAAAGGAATATACATTATTTTCAATTTAATCAAATTACAAACATCATCATCCACTTTATTTATTTGTTTGTTTGAAATTTCTTTAAGTTTAAATTTTATCACACGTCCACGGATGGGATCAATATGGTTTGATACTACTAACTCTTAAACTGATTGAAAAATTTCAACTTTTACTCTAGAAGAATTTTTCTCATTTACACTTCAAAAGAAATTTCAAGAGTTTTGCCAACATTTTTCAAGACTAAATGAAGGACAGAAACAAGAGGATTAAACGAGCACGATTTTTCCTAATTTCAGTTTAACAAACACACAATATTGTGTGACTACAAGTATTTTTATTGTCATCTTATTTTTTTATTTTTTTTTTTTTTTCTTGTTCCATTGCGACTTTTGGAATCTCTTTTACTACTTGTTTTCTTCCTTCTTGTTTTATTTGGAAATAGGAATTTACAATTTATTTTATGTGTATGTCGTAGTAGTAGTAGAAACTCCTTTGGACATACAAAAACATTCATGTCTCTGGTACTTTATCATATTCTTCTTATATAATCAACATTATTTGTTAAGTATTAAAATTGTCAATACTTTACCAGTCAAGTCAGTCAGTTCAGTGTACAACAATGGACTACACAAACTGATTTTCCTTTTTCTTCTTCTTCTTTCTGTTCTACCTCGTCCAAGGAATGTTTTTCACAAGTGTGTTTTTTTTACATCCAAGTATCTATTACTTGTAGAAATAAAGATGCTATCAATTTTTACGATGGTGTTTCTAGGAAAAATTTTAAAATCTGTTACAATTGCAGAAATGTGTTGGAATGAATGATTCTGGTGATGATAGTTTCTTTGTACACTCAAAAAAGATGTCGGTAAAACGGTGTTCTATAGTTTTTTATTTATTAAGGCTGGAATACTCCATGCTCCGTTATGAAATATTTGTCTGTTAAATTTAACTTTTTTTTACAAATGTTGACATAAGGCTAGACAATTAGTAATCCACGTTCTTGAAGAAATTATAAAATAAAGTTTAAAATTTCTAAGAAATTATATATTGTGCTTCTAGGTTGGGTAAGGTTGGATGGTTTTCCGCTATTTGGCGAATTCATCCGGAGACCATAGGGCTAATTTTGATTCCCTTAATTATAATTTCCATGCTCCCCTCTGTTACGAATTTCTAATTTTAAAACACTCCGATTCCCTAATATATTATGTTAGAGAAGTCAATGAGACATCATTAAGGCATTCCAGGTCATCAAAAAATGTTTACCCAAAAAACTAAGGTCGGCGCTTTATTAGACTCGGACATTCACACAACAAGTGCTTCACTGACTACTCCTCCTCCAATTCCCCACAACTCTTTAGTCCCTGCCAGAGATTTCCAATTCTGTCAGCACTCTCACCAATAAGCTAACCGCCCGTTTACCAAATCTCTTAGGATTTGGAAGTGGCCACATGGTTCGCGATATCCTGCGAAATAACGATTCCCGATTGCACAGTGTTTGATTCCAAGGCCTTTAGAGCTGCAAGACTGTCCACGAAAATGTGCATGGCACAAGGACGTAAGTCTGTTGTCATAATTGTCGCGACTTTATCAATTGCAAGTACCTCAGCTTAGGAAACACTACACTCCCCGGAAAACTCCGAGCCCGTTTCCATCTCTATCTTCGATCCGTCCGTAATTGCATTCTGCCGTGTCTTTCCTAGTTGGTACTTGAACTTAGAAGGGTCTGTCAAAGTACATACGTCTACATTGAAATATAGTCGGTCAAGTGTCCATAAGAGCGTTGTGTAAGAATTTACTATTCTCTAAACCTGAGACCTGAAAAGCACCTTCCACGTCCAAGAAAGTTGCCAGAGCCTAATCTTTCTTGGGAAGAGTATCCTCAATTAACCCGATAATATCACTTAAAGTTTTCTCCACAGACCGACCTACTCTTGATATAGGCGTGTTGGGCCTTGCTGAAGTTGTCTGATGTAAGGGAACTTCTCATATAGTCTTCTAGAGTTTTCAATAAAAACAGTGACAGACTAATATGTCTGTTATCCCTTGCAATATTGTGGTTTATCTTTCCCGATTTCTGGATTAAGACCACTCTAACCACCCTCCATTCAGAGGGTAGATACTCCGATGCCATGCTAACCAAATAATGATACGCAGCAGCCATGACATGATTATCCCGAGGGATCACTGCAAGAGTGCCGAAATATCCCATCAGGCCCTGCTAAAATGCAGGGCTTGAAGGAACAGGCTTGCGTTTCTCCACCATTGTTCTGATGAATTCATTAATCGGAATTACAGCCGGTGAACGTGTCCTCAAGGTAGTTTCCCCTTTTCCTCGTTTCCGCAGACCGGGAAACAGGTATCCATCAGAAGTTTAATGGTTTCCTGACTGCTTTCTGCGAAAGGTCCATCTGGCTTATTAAGAAATACTATTACACTGGGATATTTCTGGAGAACTTTTCGGGTTTTAGCTGCTTTCGTAGTTATCCCTATTTGCCTTATTGAAGAATTTCCTACTTTTTTTATAAGTAGCTTGAACTCCGACGTCTTCCATGGTTGGTATTACTTATTTGGAGGCAAGCGCTCAGGACAGGATTTAAGATAAGCTTCCTTCAGGGTATTCGTCACTAAACTAACCGATTTCTCTAAATCTTGTACACTGACTGCCTTTTCTATTTCTGGAGGCTTTAGGTTTTTCACAAGATTTCAAAATTTAGCCCAGTTTCTTTTCTTGGGGTTCCTAGAAGGGATCCATTTCTCCATTGAGAGGTCGATACTTAAAAGTATCCGGTAATGATGCGAGAAAGAGCATTCGCAAGATACCTCCAGTCTGAAATTCCAACAGTGTATGGTGAGCATTGGCATCGCCACCTTTCACAATATCCTGGCCCTTTAACTATTTTTCTTTGTTTAGTGTATATACACTGAATCGACTGTTTGTTTTTACTTTACGAAAATGAGTATTATTTTAATTGTTCTCTTCTTTGTCTTGTGACATGCTGATGTACTACATATGAGGATAATATTTTATTTTACTAATTATTGAAATAAAGAAATATATTTAATTGTTGATTATTTCCTTTTGTCATTTTAACTGGATTCATAAAATGGAACAAATGTTTCTGTAACTGAGCCTTTTTTGCTTTATGAAAATATGTAACTTAACTCGTTTCTGAATGATTTATTACACAGCAAAAAAATTTAATGTTGGCCCATTTTCGGACGGTCTGAAAGTGATAGTCAACATTCAACCCATATCTACATCAAGCACAGCAGCCAAATCGGCTTTCAGGTTAAGAGAGTCGCAAGCTTTTATGCAAAGCTCATGGACGGGATGGAACTGAAAGATCAAACCGACTATAACTCACCGCAGACAAACTTTGACAAAACCTTAGAAGTCCAAGTAACAACTAGGAAAGACTAGGCGGGAACTATGTTATGACAGAGAGTACAATAGGGTCGAAGATGGTGATAATTACGGTTTCTAAAGTGTTTTCTGAACGCCTTGAGATCAGTGCCTCATTGAGACTTCCGGGCGTTGATAAAGCCGCTAAAATGATTATGGCAAGTAACTAACGTCCTTGAGCCATAAAAATTTTCTTGGATAGTATCGCAGCTTTGAAGGCTTTGGTAAAATCTGTAGAAATCGGGAATCGTTAGGAATTGTATAAAATCCAAATCTGACAGCACATAGTCAAGCAAATCTGGGTGCTGGCTGATGAATGTGCAAGGAAGGGCTCTGAGTCGGTGGAGGAACAGGTAGAACTTTCATCAACTCTATTGAAGGTATAGATGAAGAACGAAATCGGGAGTAACTATATCAGGGAAAAGGATAAAGGATATGTGGATATCACTAACTACGTGTTTGATTTTGCGAACCCTGGATCACTGCCAAGTTCTCAGAGGGCAGGCTTTTGGTAAACGGAAGCTTATCATATTGGCGGGAGTACTGACAGGACATTGTATAACCGACCAAAGATTTTTCGATGATCTGGACTACCTAAATTATGTGTCATTGATGTTTTCTAACAGACTATATTAGGGAATTGGGGTTTAGGAATTAGATCTTTACAGCAGAGGTAGAGTAGGAAAATGATAATGAAGAAAATCAAAGTGGGCATTATGGACTCCGAGTGAATTTGCCAAATGGAAAACAGCCATTAAATCTAACCTTATTCTAAGCTCAAAGATACAAGAACCAGACAATGCTCGAATTACAACTCTTAAATAGATTTTCTCCATTAAAAGTACCAAATTGTCCCAAAATTACGAAAATTTCTCTCTATTTCGATATAACTTCTATTAAAATTAATTTCAAATTAACAATTAATTCAAAAAATTAAGTTTTCCGAACATCCTATCATTAGTTGAATAAATACAAAAAAATCATCCCTAAGGCATTTAAAAATCAGTAACAAAACCTTAAAAATAAGCAGGTGGCATTTTTAATGCTGTAGGAAATCAAAGATAACCAAAGTGAACAACTGCTGCTTGCTTGAATATGTGAATGTACGTTTGTGTGATCTGCTTCTGCAGGTAGAGAATTATTTTTGTTGTGTAAGGGATCTCCTTTAAAAACTTTTCGGACAAAAGTTTGCACCTGCTCCCAAAAAAAAAGCTTAAGTATCATGAATGTTAAATCAAAGAGCCAACAACAACTACTGAAAACCTGATCGTCGAACAAGTATCCCAGCAAACAAAAAAGAATGCTTTATTATAATTCGGTGTACTAAAACAATTAATAACTTTTTGAAGTTCATTCTATTGGAAATTTATTTTTGAATTACTTAGTTGACAAACTTTTTTTTGTTATCAGATATCTTGGGCTTTGGAGTCTATTCGGAAGAACTTGGGTTGAACCTGGCTCGAAGATTTCCTGATCATTGCAGTGTTTACCAGGCAGAGATGCTGGCAATAAGGGAAGTGGCTGACTGGTTGAGTTGCAATGTCTTGTCTACAACCGCAGTCGACATCTTTTCTAACATTCAAGCCGCGGTCAAGTTCCTGAAGTCAATGCTTCTGAAAACAGGATCTGCCCTCAACTGCCGCACGTCTTCAAGTGAGATGGCCAAGCTGTTTGTCATACGACTCATATGGGTCCCACCCAGGTAGGGATTCCAATCGGGAAATGCCGATCCCAGAAATTTCGGAATTTCTGATTTTCAATCCCGGGATTTTAGGGATACCGATTTTTTTTTAATATTTTTCAATAATTTGTGTTAAATAAGAATTTTGTGAAACACAAAACTAAAAAAACCGACAAAACTGCCGTCTGGTATAATTTTTTTGATGGAAGCAAAAGCTACATCGCTTGCGAAATGTAAAGCTTGCAAAAAGATTCTAAAAACTAATGTTGGTTCGACGAAAGAGCTTTTGACACATCAATATACTGTAATAGAAAATTGTTCTTCAATCCCGAGTCCCCGGATTCGGAAGAACCAATCCCAATTGGAAGCCCTAGTCCCCAAGACACAGAGACATTTCAGGGAACTGCAAGACTGGGAACTACAGGATCCAACAGAGTTGGAATGTGTTGGTATGTCTCTACAAATTTGCGAGCAAAATCTACGGAGATGGGCACATGGATGGATATGTGAACTAGACGACAGATTTGGCATTCTCTCGTCCAGGCCGGACTGGAAGTGATACTAAACATTCAGCCCCTAGACATTTTCGTCAAGAGCACAGCAGCAAAATCAGCTCTCAGGTTAAGAGAGTCGCAAATGCTTAAGCAACGCTCTTGGGCACACTTTATTAAGAACGGTGGACGGGACGGAACTGGAACAGAGAACTGACTATATCTCACCACAGACAAACTTTGACAGAACGTTCGAAGTCCAAACACTGACTTGGGAAAACTGGGCGGAAAACTCTGTTATAACAGAAAATGCGATCTCAATCTTTACGGACTGATCAAAGGAGATGGGTACGGGTTCGGAAGTGTATTTTGAATGCCTCAAAATCGGTGCCTCATTGACACTTGCAAATTTATAAAGCCACGCAGATGATTATGACAAGGGGCCTTCGTCCTTGCGCCAATAACATTTTCGTGGATAGTCTCGCAGCTCGGAAGGCCTTAGAATCAAACACTGTAAAATCGGGAATCGTTAGGAATTGTATACAATCCCTTCGTCGAATCAGTCAGCATGCAGTCAAGCTAATCTGGGTCCCTGTTTATAGTGGTGTCGCTGGGAACAATTTGGCTGATGAATTTGCGAGAAATGGCTCGGAATCGGTGGGGAAACGTGTAGAACCTGACATCTTGGTTCCTATAATGGAATTGATGAACGAAATTGATAGGATATCTGAGAAAAGAATGAAGGATAGGTGGATATCACTGACTACGTGCAGGATATCGCGAACCATGTGGCCACTGCCAAATCCTCAGACGACAAAATGTCTTCTTATTTTTGGTAAATGGACGGTTAGCCTATTAGTGGGAGTACTTACAGGATACTGTATAATTTACCAAATGGCCGTACGTATGGGAATTTCTGATTCAGAATATCTTAGAGAATCGGGGTGGTGTAAGAAGTACGAAGTTTTTGTATCAGAGGGAAGTAGGTAAATGATAATTAAGGGGCCTTATGGCCTCCGAGTGAATTCGTCAAATTGGCTTACGCCCATCCAACCTAACCAAATCAGAGCTTATATCGCTTCCAAGAGGAGAGATTTCGACGGTAGTCGCAGTAATTACCGGGCACTCTCTTATAGAAAAGCACGCAGAGCGGTTAAATGTGTCGTCAAATCACTTTTGCCGGAGTTGCATGGATTAGGAGAAGTTATAAACTATCGAACACTTTATCTGCAACTGTCCGGTGCTCTTTGCTTCACTGGGATCTAGGGAGCTGTCCGATCTTTCTGATTTGTCGGATGTAAAAAATCAATATCTTAAGAGTTTTATAAGAAGTCCGAATTGGTTTAATGGCAGAAATTAGTAGGGGAACCTATTACCGTCCCGTGGTATCACAATAGACCTCAGAGTTATGTGTGCTGACGTAAAACGTGAGAGTCCACTTACAACCAAACCTAAAGGGCAGTTTACATGTTAACTACCCATGACCAATCTTATCTACTATTTCGCAGTATTGGTGATACGATTTGCCGGGTTTAAATAATTTTGTATGAAAAATTATTTGAATTTGACAGTTGTTATCCTCCAATACTGAGAAATAGTAGATAAGGGTGGTCAAGGATATTTAACATGTAAATCAAGCTTAACACTTATAAAAAATATTGATGTCTAATTGATCTAACTATTAAAGACAAGAAGAATAAGAAAGCGTTAAAATATGTGTTGGGGTCATTATTAGTGAAATCAATCATGAATATTTTTGACCCCCTCCGATATTGATGAAATTTGGCTAAGTTCTTACACTACGTAAAAAACTAACAAATGCAAATTTTCAGCCCTCTAAGTCAAAAGGGGCCGAAAATACGGAGGGTCAAAATGTCCCCCAAAATCTCCCAGTCGCGACACTTTACACCGTAAAAACTTAATATCGTTGGTTCTATTATAGCTAGAAAGCCCATTTTTGGTTTGTTTTGAAGCTCATAATATGCTCTACAAGACCTACCATAATAAAAAAATTTTCGGAAAAAATAAGGGTTACCTCCCTTATTTTAAGGTCGTGATAAAGGGAGGAGAAAAAGGGGAGGATGGTATCCCCCGATTTTTTTTTTACTTGACAATCTTATAGAGAAAGTCCTAAAGAATATATTCTAAAATTTTTAAGTTGGGACAACAATGGGATCACTCAAAATCAAAAATTTTCACAATTTCCCCTAAAATCTCCAAATCGCAACACTCTTGAACCTTAAAATTTTAATATCATATGTGCTATTGTAGCTACAGAGTCCATTTTTGTTTGTTTTAAAGCTTATAGAACGCTCTACAATACCTACCTTAACCAAAAAATTTTAGAAAAAAAGGAAGGGTGCCCCCTTATTTAAAGGTCGTGGCAAAGGGTGGAGGAAATGGGGGGAAAGTATCCCCCGATTTTTTTTTTACTTGGTGTTCTCAAAGTGCAAGTCCTAATGAACATATCCTAAAATTTTTATGTTGGGACAACAATCAGATCGACCAAAGTCAAAATTTTTCACAATTTCCCCCAAAATCTCCAAATCGCGACACTCTTGCACATTACAAATTTAATATCGTGGACTGTATTGTAGCTACAGAGTCCATTTTTGGTTTGTTTTAAAGCTCTTAATATGCTCTACAACATTACTATCACAAAAAAAATAAAAAAAATTAGGGTTGCCTCTTGTATTAAATGATCGTGGCAAGGGGTGGGGGAAATCGGGGGATAGTATCCCCCAATTTTTTTTTTTACCTAGTTTTTTTTTTTTAAAGAGTAAGTTCTAGAGAGCATATCCTGAAATTTTTATCTTGGGACTCCAATGGGAGGCGCAAGAATGTCGCGTTTTGTTGATTTTGGGGGAAAATTTTGGATTTTGGTCGATCCTATTGTTGTCCCAACATAAAAATTGTAGAGTATGTTCATTAGGACTTGCACTTTGAGAATACCAAGTAAAAAAAAAATCGGGGGATACTTTCCCCCCATTTCCTCCACCCTTTGCCACGACCTTCAAATAAGGGGGGCACCAATTCCTTTTTTTGGAAATTTTTTTGGTTTTGGTATGTCTTGTAGAGCGTATTATAAGCTTTAAAACAAAAAAAAATGGGCTCTGTAGCTACAATAGCACTTATGATATTAAATTTTTAAGGTTAAAAAGTGTTGCGATTTGGAGATTTTGGAGAAAAATTTTGATTTTGAACGATCCCATTGTTGTCCCAACTTAAAAATTTTAGAATATATTCTTTAGGACTTTCTCTATAAGATCATCAAGTAAAAAAAAAAATCGGGGGATACCATCTTCCCCATTTTCTCCTCCGTATATCACGAACTTAAAATAAGGGAGGTAACCATTATTTTTTTTCGAAAATTTTTTGTTTATGGTAGGTCTTGTAGAGCATATTATGAGCTTCAAAATAAACCAAAAATGGGCTTTCTAGCTATAATAGAACCAACGATATTAAGTTTTTAGGGTGCAAAGTGTCGCGACTGGGAGATTTTGGGGGAAATTTTGACCCTCCGTGTTTTCGCCCACTGTTTACTTAGAGGGCTGAAAATAAGTTTGCATTAGTTTATCACTTAGTGTTACAACCAAACCAAATTTCATCAAAATCGGAGGGGGTCACGAAAATTTTTAGCTATTTTTGATTGATTTCACTAAGACTGACCCGTTGACGTAAAATGTGTTTATCTCTTGGGTTGTGCTTTAGATAGCTAAAGGCGTCGACGAAATAAATATTACAGTTATGAGGCTGGTGGTTCGAATACCAGCATCAGCAAAGGAGTTTTTTTACTTTTCTTTTCAGTATTTTTAATATTTATTATATTTAATTATGTTAATTTCATAAATAATAATAATAATATATTATTAAACTTATGTTTGGTAATACATCCCAAATTAATGCTATTAATAATGGATATAGGTTAGGTTATGTTGTAAGTGGCTGCTGACGTTTTACATCAACACACGTAGACTCCGATGTCCATTGTGATTACCTTGTAATGTATTAAGTAATCACCACCCATTACCAAGATTTTGCTGGGAAATAGCATTCCCTTCTAGTTTTAGCACTTATCAGCAAAATAAGTAATGCTAGTTAGAAAACTCAACTTTTGCTGGGATCTTTTGTAGAACAATACATATTATGTATTAATTTTGCAAGCACCACCAGATCATCAGACCTTTTTCTTTTCTTGTTGAGAAATTCACATATAAAATACCCTAAATGAGCAACATATGTTAAATCCATAAAAACATTGAAAGAAAAAGGATGTTTATGAGCACAATATAAAAAATACATCTTAAATAATATAGTATGGACGTGGAATTGTAGTATATAATTAATTCTTTTTCACGCACATACAACATAATTGTAATTATTTTTAATGTGTAACTGGATAGTTTTTTTTTTCAGGTCGAAAATATTTTTTTTTTTTGGATTTGTAAGAAAAACACTAAAAATGTTATTGATTTTTTTTTTCTTTTTTGGTTAAGAAAAGGTGGAATTTTTGGTAAATAATTTTGAGGTTAATTAACACAATATTTATTTGATATTAACTTAAAGTGTTCATACAAACATACTTCGTTTGTTAACTGAAACAGGTGATAATTTTCGATTTTAACCAAAAAACCAACTTTTTTTTTTTTTTTTTGTTGAAGTTATTAAGTAGTATAACAAAAACGATATAAAAATTTACAGTTTTAATTGGGAATTTTAGTTTAATACTTTAATAAGTTTTTGTAATTTAGCTGATTATTGGCATGTAAGTTATCTGCAAATACAGTAAATGGGGGAAAATATTATTAACGCAACAATGTTTCATTTAAATTTATCAAATATATCATTTTTTGTCATCTGGTCGAAATTTCAATAAGCTTAATAAAAAACACACGTAAAAAAATTAAAGTCGGTAAGACCGACCATAGAATACTTTTCACCAGTGTTTGTCGATAACTGGTTACTAAGTCCAATAAAGGTATGATTAGTATTTGGAGGATAACAATTGAACAGTTCATGCGAATAAGGACAAATATACCATTTGTATTATTTTACATATGACGATAAAAACGCAGGAAACGGCAAAAAACTAATATTGTTTCCAACATTTTTGGATAATTCACTAATCCATTAATGCAAAAAAGTTCACAAAAATATAAGTTTTAAACCGTTTCCTGCGTTTTTATCGTCATTTGTAAAATTATATAAATGGTCTATTCGTCCTTATTCGCATGAACTGTTCAATTGTCAAATTTATGTGAATATCAGTAAGTTGCTTTGAATGGGCAGTAGAAGTCAAAATGGTGCAATTCCTTTTACATTTTAAACGTTGATTTATGAAAATAAAAAATAAAACATTTGCCAGTCAAATTTCTGTACGACAGAAAAAAAATACCTGGTATGCAATACTTTTTTTTAGTAGGGGTTGTACAACAAGACCCTGTATTTGAAATTTTCGAAACACCTCCAATTCAAGTAAATGAGCGGTATGTTTACCTAAAACCATAGACACACACCTTTTAAAGCAAATTTCAAAATCGTTAACACGAAAATCCCAGCTGATCCTGTTTTCAAATTATCGTTAAATAATTACACTGTTCGACAACAAAAACCTCCCAGTGAAATATACAACTGATTCTTATAGATTTTGCTCTCTTGATTCCAAATCTGCCATCCAAATTTTTCTAGCACGTACCGTTTTTGAGATATTCCCTGTTAAAAAGTCAAAAAAAAAAAACAATAATTTAGCTGTTTTGTGGGTCCACTGTTACATATTCTTACGTTGCTTCCAAAAAATATGACTTGATTACATATAAAATGGACCTAATGACACCAAAACTGCAATTTTGTCTAGCATGTTCTGTCGAATATCTTGAACGCAAATATCTCGAAACCGGATCATGCTAGAAAAATTTGGATAATATACATATTTACATATCGAGGGCGAATATTCAAAACTTGATATCTGCAATATTTTTGAAAGAGAGATTAATAATAACTAGAGATGAGATTTCCATGCAAATGTATGTTTTTTGTCGATAGTCTAAAACGATATCGACAAATTATCTTTCCGAATCAAGAAATTTGCGTTAAAATGGCTTCGATTTGTTTTTGCATATTTTTGCATATTTCGGTGAAAATGCATATTTTTGCATATTTTGATTTTAAATGCATATTTGTAGCTTTTAAGTGCATATTTTGGCATAAATTAGCCAAAACACAAATTGAAATTAATTTTTTCAAACGCTATTTTAAATTTTAAAAATTTGTTTTGAAAATGAGAAAAATTATTATTTTTTAAAATTTTTTTTTATAAATTTTCCTTATTTTATAAAACAAGATTTTTATTGTACAAATTTTATTTATTAGTGCATATTTTAAGGTTTTTAAGTGCATATTTTGAATTTTTTAGTGCATATTTTCGAGTTTTTAGTGCATGAAAATCTCATCCCTGCCACCATTTCATAACAAATTAAAAAAAAAAATAAAAAAAATGGGAATATCCTGTGTTGAAGTTTAAGGGATTTTGATATGTTTTGATAAAATGTAGGCGTTGAAAAAATATTGGAGGTCGGTCATATATTTGGCCCTTGGGTACCATAGAGTTCGGTAAAATATTGGGACACAAAAGTTATTGGTAAACAGTCTTACATTTCACCCCTCAAGGGGTGACTCCAGGATAATTGTGGATTTTTACCCCCACCTTTGGAAGATGAGGATCCATTTTCCCCTTTGTCCAAACAAGGCATATGCAGTTTTTCAGAGGACCTATGTATCCGCTATTCCGCAGACAACCCCTTTTAAGACTGGGCTAATAAACACAAATACATATCGCTAATTTACTTGTATAGTGTCATAACTCAAAATATGTCATTTTTGGGTAAACAATACAGAATTATTAGTTATATCCTGCTGTATATTGTGTCAAAAATTCGTATTAATATCTTTTAAACTCACCGTTTGAGAAGAGAACACGCCATTATAGCATTTTCTATGTACAGGCCTTTTGCAATGTAAACCAAGTTTCAATTGTAATCTTTAAACAGGTTTTCTGTAAAATCAAACATTTTGAGTTATGCCACTATACAAGTAAATGAGCGATATGTATTAAAGAATAATGTTGTGGCCAAATGACTACAAATTTCTTCTTTTTTTTGGGGATGGTTTTCTATTTTACCTTTGGTACAACATTCGGGCTATTTCTTTTTTTTTTAGAAAGTAGAGAAAAACAAAATAATAAAAAGAAAAATCAATATAGTAGATATGTCATGTACACAAATTCAATTCAATATTTAGTTTAACGTTTTTATGATTTGAAAAGTTTATCAAATAATATTCCATTAAGGATTATTAACAATAAACAATTTGGACAGAAGTTACAAATACATACAGTTATCAATGACAAATTTATATGGGAATAACTTTATGTTATTACATACTTAAGTGTTAAAGACATTAATGCGACCAATTTCCTGTTAGTAAACCAAAACAGGAGGAAAGGAAGAGTAAAATAACTTGGAAAAGATTTACGCATTTACAAATACATTTTTATTTACCAGGATACATATGTAAAATATTATACACCATTGATATATGCGAAAATCAAACTAGAAACGATATCGGAATAAAATACCTTTTCGAAATACCGATGTTTTTTTAACTTTCGAGTTGGCAATGTCCTTTAGCCATCCTCAGTGACGTTGCGCTGACATGTCAGAGTTACTGCGGACATCCGCAAGACAACTCCATATACTGAGCTGAGGATAGTATAATATCATTGTTCAAGAACGTCTTTAAACATAACACTACTAAACATCGAAAATGCGACTGGGACGCGAACTTGTACACTTAATTATAACAGTTCTGCTGGTCCGAAATCCGGTCTCCAAACTTTTCCATCACAACAGGTTTTTAAGAAAATTGAGGTCAAAGTTAAAAAAAAATCCCCTTTTTGGGCAGGTTTGGCTACTCATAGCTGATGAAACCGATGTGATGGTGACTTAAAAATAAGTCGAGGGTAATGTTTAAACATAACTCTTATAGAAGCAGAACTCATTTGGCCAGTCGCCTTAACCCTTTGGTTTATTTAAAATAAAATCAAACTGTTTTACAGTAGTATAAAAGTAATTAATAACCATACAATTTTGAAAATAAAGTTTGGATCCCTAGCAGTAATTTGAAAATGTCACAGTTTAGAGCACTATTTGGTAGCACTGAAGCTATATGCAGCTGTCCTCATTTCGGTTTATAAAGATCTCTTAGAGATGTCAGGTGTGAATCTGACATTGCAGCAGGCCGTCAACTAGAATAACTCATAGACATTTTGACCTCTGTGGGTGGATTATTCCACATACAGCTATTGAGACTGATAATATAACCTTTTCTGTAATGCGATCAGAAGACTTTCCATGGTAATATCGATAGAACAGAATTACACAAACCACATTTCGACGATGTTCTAACGAGTCAGTTAAGTTGGATACCTATTGTCATTGATAAACATCAACGCCTTCCTTTACACACGATCCAAGAGCTCCAAAATAGACTTAAAAACCACTGCCCTTATAGGGAAGTTGTATTCCATATTCGTCGGTTGTAGAAAAATAGTAGGGAGATCAGCTGAGGTGAAGTACTTCTTACACCGGTTTAAAAAACCGAGACACTTGAATGCTTCTTTCGACACTTTAAAAAAGTCCTAATTTCAACGGACATCACACTGAATTTGCATGCCCAGAACATCAAGAGTGTCAGATTCCTCGATACTTATACCTCTCATATGTACAAATGACGCTGTTGGTTCCACATTCCTGTGGGTCAATATACAATATTGAGTCTTAGGTGCATTAAACTTGACCCTATTCGCATGACCCCACTTAGAGATTGTAAACAGGTCCTGATTAAGTGTGTCATTCATAATCTGCTTTTGTGCTTGGCCTACAATCAAAGAAAAATTAATAGCAAATTTTGCTGTCATATGCAAAAGAGTAGATAGAATTTGAAGTTTGGCTTAAAGGTAGTTAAGAAACATAACATAAATGGTAGGAGAAAGAACAGAACCTTGCGGTACCCTTAATTAAAGCTGAAATTGATTTGATGAGAGCCCATCTATAACAAGCTGGAAATAAATCGAGAAAAGCCATTACCGAAATTGAAAGCATTTAGCTTGGATAAGGGCCGTGCCACACACAATTAAAGGCAATGAAAATATCCGGAGCAACTACTTTACTTTGCCTACAATGATGAATCAAAGGACTCTGCGAAAACCATACTGTCAATCGTTTAAGTAAGTTGGCCTCTAGATACCTCACAAGATGGCAATTTGCCATGCTCTCTATCACCTTCCAGAGCGCAGAGCATATTGGGATTGGGCGGTAATTTTCAGGGTTGAAACACTTTTTGGGGATTGCCTGCACATTGGTAACCTTCCAACAAGCAGGAAAGACTCCCGCACGGTACGACAATACGAAAAGATTAGCCATTGGACGTGCTTACGTCCAAAAATCACTGTTTCAGCACCAGTGCTGATATACAATCCAGCCCAATGACTTATTTACGTTAAGATCCGCGAAAACCTTTTAACTTCACGACCTCTAAAAAATATCCTGGCCATAGTATAGCATACCCTCTTGAGTTCGGGCAATGGTTGGTGGCTCTACGGCAAGAAAGAATTTCTTGCAAAGAGATCAGCTAACAGTTTAGCCTTATCAACCGGTTTAGTAAACACTTGATCGTCTTAAAAGAGTCGAGCTAGAAGAACTAGCATTTACCTTGACTCTTTTAACAAACGACCAAAAGCTCTTACTGCCCCTAGGAGCTTAAAGAACTTTAGCAGGAATACGTTAAAAAGCTTTTTGCAACTAAGTACACTTGCACACTCAGAACCCGCCTGTTTACGTCGCATATCAGTATCAACGTTTTTGTTATCTCGCCAATTTCTGAACATTTTCTATCTGGTTTAGCCAAAATGCGCTTAGATGGACTGAATGACTTTATTCCAAGCACTCTAACATTTTCGCCGCGGCTTCAACGTTGTCGTCGAGGGAACAAAGTTTTTTAGTTGAAAAATCCGGAAAAAGTCGTTAAGGTCTGCCGAACGAACCTTCTGGTTTATGAAAACTGATCGCTTGTAGATGTCGTTGAAACGTTACAAAGTTCGGAGTACAAGAAAGATGCGGAAATTATGAAGTGATTCGAATTACCAGGAGGTGCAAATGTTCTTACTTCATATTTTGTGTGGTAGATATTGCTATGTTTTTGGAGAGTTTCCCAAATGTCCTAATCGATGTCTTAGCGGTTTTATCCACATTATTTAAACAGACATTGATGGATGACAATGATTTGTCAGAACCTGGAGGCATTTCGTCAAAAAGCACGATGTAAATTTCCTCATTGATACATTTACCAACTGGGGTTTCTGTAATCTGATGTCTTGGTATTTCAAAAGTGCAAAATCGGTTAAGTAAATAGTATACTTTACCAACAGCTTTTGGGACACCAAATATAGCTTTTTTACTTGCTTAAAATCACATCTGTCAATTTTTGTGATTTCAAACTTTATTTTTTTTACAAAATATTAAGGGATCACCAAAAATTTTTAATTCGTCTTAGGTGTATGAAATACAATACATTTTAGCATATTCATTCATGTTTGGTTGTATAAATATACAATTTATGCCACGTAGGTAGGTACAACATAAATAAAGTTTATCATAAGGAAACAAGTTCTTTTGCCACAAAAAGGAAATTATATTTTAAAAGATCCTCTCATCATAAAAACGACAACACAACACCTGGTACAGAGAATCATTATTATTTGATTATTAAATGTATATATACGAGTAGAGTAGAGTAAAGTATATATTTATGCATGAATAAACGTGCTTGTGAATATACAAATAATCTTACAATGAAGGATGCTGCTGTCTATGCCTCAAACTGTAAACAATGTCAATATTATGAAGGTTTTCAAGTAAATGGTAAAGGAAAACCAAAGTAATTTACAATATACCTGACATAATATTGTAATAACCACAGAAAACGACAATATAAAAAAAAAAAACAACATAACAGTATTACCTAAAAAGCTACCTCAAGCTTTCCGTTATTACATGGCTTAAGCTTGTTGTTCTTGTCAAATAAAAGGTCGTAAAAACCAAAAATGAAAAAATAATCAATACAAATGGTTGTCATTTAGGTATTTAACGCATCAAGGATAATTATATAGTGCATAATAATTGTTGTTATAACGTGAATTGCCTTAACATTAAAAGAAAGTACATGTTATGACGGTCATATAATAAGTCTAGCAAATATAGGGCATCGTTAACACTGTTCTACAAAAAAAGTCGTACTGGATTATGAAAATCGAATTAGATAGTGTTTGATGTGCTCCATTAAGTCAGGATTTTCAGAAATTCATCCTTTTCCATTTTCGAAAGTTTATTAGAAAATCTCGAATTTCAATATCAGTGTTGTTGGTTTTTTCCACACGCATAGGTTTGTAGAGCTGTGTAATTGACTTTTCACTGGAGGAGGTTCCAAATATGTTATACCTACATACTTTGCTTTTTAGTTTATTGAGTGTGAAAGTAAATTTTCGCAAAGCAAAAATTTATCATATAAAGTTGCTTTACTGAATGGCCGAGTTATTTCCTAAAAATTTCGAAAATAAACCACTGTGCACTGTCTTATAGGAAACACGCTTAACAGGTAAAGGTTCCATCAAATAACTTTACCCAGTAAACTTTCAGTAATTGGCGTACGAAAAAGAACGTCGCATCGCAAAAAGGCAAGAACCGAGTGTGCCAAAGTACTTAGGCGCGAAAAGGTTCTTCACAAACAGCGCCTACATAAAAAAGCCTCTCGGGGCAGTAAGACCTTTTGGTCGTCCATAAAATGAGTAAAGAATAATGCTAATTCTTCTATTCCAACCATCAAAGGACGACCAATCATTCACTGATTAGGTTAATTAGGCCAACCTCTTCGCTGAACTCTTCGCAAGAAATTTTTTCTTGCCGGAAAATAATCAACCACTGCTCGTTCTCGAAAGAATATCCTATACTATGCCTGCTATCTTCTTTCGTGCCCTAGCAGTTAAAAGGGTTCTTGCGGATCTCAATGAAACAAGTCACCGACACCGGATGGCATATCAGCACTGGTACTGGAAAAGTGTTCTTCGACGTGAGCACGTTCATTGACAAAACTTTTCAGTTCCTCGTATCATGTGGGAGTCATCCCCTCATGCTGGAAGGTGGCCAATGACTAGCCAATCTCTAAAAAAAAAGTGCGGCTACTAATCCTGAAAATAACCGCCCAATTGCAACTTGCTCTCCAAAGTGATGGAAAGCATGTTAAATTACCATCTTGTCAAGAGTTTAGAGACCAATTTACTTTTAAATGATAGACAGTATGGCGTCCGCAGTGGTCGACCTGTTAGAGTTTCTTTCGGAACGTTAAAGTCTGTCCCTTTACCATTTTGTGGAAAGTAAAGTTGTTGCTCTGGATAGACTTTAATTGAGTGAGCGCTCATTTTCGTTCATTTCAGATAAAAGAACGTTGGCACAACCTTGTAAAAATTCGGCTTCGTTAAATATTTTTTTTATGAAAATGTGCAAATTTTGGGTGGTATTTATAGGAAGAAATATAGCTACGATATCCATATGAATACGAAATAATCTTTATTAAATTTAAGTTGACACGTATTTTTGCTTTAGACGATATTCCTGTTAGTTCGGGAGTTATCGAAATTTTCCCGAAGGTCCACATTGTTTCATAAGGGGGACAACGACATTTTTAAACACTGATATGGCCGATAAGCCGAGACATCCCATCCTTAAAATCGTCTCCATTATATATATTTTAAGTTTCAGGAAAATCGGTTCATAAGGGTTGAGATACTTCCCTTGTAAGTCATGAAATCGTGTGTTGCAGGGGGCACTCGTATCTAAGCTTATTGTTTTTGAGATCGCAATATACGTGTTGTTTTAGATGGAGTCTCATTAAACGGGTTTCAGCTAAATTCAGGGGTACCACAAGGTTCGGTTCTTTCTCCTACTATATTCCTCATTTTTCTTAATGACCCAGAATTTTTATCCTATCTTCTCTTTTGCAGATGACAGCAAAACATGAATGACTCACTCAACCAGGACCTTATTACAATCTCCTAGTGGGGTAGATCTAAAAAGTTTGATTTTAATACACGCAAAACCCAATGTTGACCCACAGACGGGTCGTAAGTCATCAGTCACACTGAGAAAAGCTTGTGGATGTATTGAAAATTGATATGCTTAATGAAAAATGACACTCAATTAAAACCAAAGCCAGGTTTCATTTATTAAATGAAACGGTTGTCGTTAATAAAAACTAACATGGGGATAATGAAAATATTCGTAGAATGTGTTTTTAAATTTTGAAACGTTTTATGAAGTTTTTCATGAAATGAATGGAAGTATTTTTTGATTAAAGTTTAAAGCCGCATTCACAAAGTTGGAGTACTCCAATCTGTGAATGTGGAAAATTTTATATCTTTCCCTTTTAAACTTTCATATTTTTTAATTTGACTATTTTTTTTTTTTTCAATTCACTCCAGAGTCGAACGTGTTCTACTCTGGAGTACCCAATCTGTGTTAATAGAGCCTATGTTAATTTTTAACAGAGAAAAAATACACCTCTGTAAATGTGATATCTCTAACAATGTCAATGAAATTAAACAAATATGTAAAATGTTCAGTATATTTTGAAAAAAAAAAATAAAATCAATGTGACATTAAAAACAATGTGACAGAACTCCACTCTACATTTTGCACAGTTAACATTTTAATCTAGGATCGAGAGTTGAGTGACTCCAACATTGTGAACGTAGCTCAAATATCACCAGCTGGTAAGTGAAGGAAAATCGCAACCTTACACTGAAAAAAATCTTCGTGAAAATAATAAAAATGTACATTAGCTTAATAAAAAATGACTCACGGTTTTAACTGAAGCCAGGTTTCATTTGATCAATGAAACTGGTGTTATTGAAGTTCTTGTCAATGAAAACTTATATGGAAATTAAGAAAATGAAACGTTTAATAAATTTTTCCATGAAATGCATGAATATATTCATTGATTACAATTTGGATAGCAGTAGGTAAGTGAAGGTAAATCGCAATATTACTCCCCAGCTACACCTAACATAATTATGTAGACATAAAGCAACAAACAAATACAAAACATTAACAAATTCGTGTTTCTTGTTATTAGGTTGTGTACGTTTGTTGCTTTATGTCTGCATAGTTATGTTAGTTGTAGCCGGGCAGTTTAATTAAAACAAACGACAATTCGTCACCTGTAGGACATTCAAATTTTGGACGACCTTAACAAATTGTTGTCTACAATAGCGCGTGTAATAATAACACTGTGCTACAAAAAACACAAAAACTAATATACTTTTAAAATGAGGTAGTTTAGGTTGTAGGTCTCGTCGAAAAGATCACAAAAATGCCCATCAAACTTGCCAGACACCCTCAAACTTTAAAGTTATTGTCAACAAAACGTTTTTTTGGGACTTTTCTCACTAAATCACGTGTAACTTAAACATTTTTCAACCGATTTTAAATTTTTTAACTGTTTTGGATAGAAGAAGGATAGGGCTTTTCATGTGTGTGAATTGGTCTATACATATAATAAATATATGTATTGGTTTGTTCAACAATATCAAATTTTTTGTTATTTTTTGAAAATTTTTTTGAGTTTATCGATTTTTTTCTGCTATAGTTTGTTCAACAACATTTATATTAATAAACGTATTCCTAAAGAAAATTTAATTGTGAATACGATGAGCTTTATGCCAAAAAAATCGGATAACAATTGACAGAGTTGTGATAATTTTTCTAAAAAAGAAAATTAAGATTTTGTGTGAAATTGCCGTGCGGATAACCCAGGTAAAAAAAATAAACGAATATACTGAGAGGTCGCGTATCATTATTTTAAAGGTTTTTGACCTCCTGAATTCGAATTTGACCTTGAAATTGCGCTATCTTATTAAGTTTTTGATATATCAATTTATGTTAAATATCTCAAAAACCTGACGAGATAGAGCAATTTAATGGCCAGATTCGGATTCAGCGCGCCAAAAACCTTTAAAAATATTGTACATGATAATTTATGATAAATTTATTTTTTTTTGCCTGGTTATCTGAATGGCGATTTCCTGCAAAATCTTAATTTTCTTTTTTAGAAAAATTATCACAACTCTGTCAATTATTATTCGATTTTTTCAGGATAAAGCTTATCGTATTTAGAATTAAATTATATTTAAAAAAACGCTCATAAATATAAGAGTCCCCGCACAACAATGTCGGAGCGGTTGACGGTTTCGGTCATGAGAGAGTATAGGCGCAAAACAAAAGCGGCAGCGGGAAATTCCGTCATACGTTAATACTTACACTATTTTTTCACTTTTTCCACATATTTTTATTTTATGTTATTGTTTTTTTTTTTTAATATCAATAGATTTTTCCATTTTGATTACTTTTTTTTTTGTTTTTTTGTGTTTTTTCAGAATTTTTAATATTTTTTTTGTTAGAGATCACATTTTTTTGTTTACTTAATCGAAATATTTATAAAAATGTGGCAACATTTTAATATCAAAAATTAAAAGAGAGAGAGAAACCGACACAAAAATAAAATTAATTTTATTCAAGCGGTTTTCGGTCGAGCGTTTTTTCTTGCCAAATTTGTATGAAAAAAACGTCACCGACATTGTTGTGCGGGGACTCAAAAGGTTGTTAAACGAATTATACCAGAAAAAAATCGACAAACTCGAAAAATTTTCAAAAAATAACAAAAAAAATTGATTTTATAGAAAAAATCAATAGATATCTTTCTTTTACGTATTGAGCAATTCACACACATGGAAAGCCCTATCCTTTTTCTATCCAAAACAGTTTAAAAATTTAAAATCGGTTGAAAATTTTCGGAATTACACAAGGTTTAGTGAGAAAAGTCCCAAAAAAAACGTTTTTTGGCAATAACTCTAAAATTTGAGGGTGTCTGGCAAGTTTAATGGGCATTTTTGTGATCTACTCGACAAGACCAACAACCTATACTATGTCACATTAGAAGTATTTTTTCATTGTAGCACAGTGTAATTTTTGGTAAGTCACGTGAAACCGTCACTGACATTTTAACTTTCGTGATTGTATACAATCACTATAGTAAAGAAGGTTTTTAATATTATTAATTTTTTTTTCCAAATATGCATAATATTTTAATAAGCTTATGAATTCTATCATTGGTGATATGAAAAAAAATGAATCCGTTTCATTTTTATCAAGAACGTCGCTAGAACATTTTAGGTACATCAAGGATCCCGAATGAATAATACTATATGGGGTCTTACACCGATAATTTGAATGACGAAGTTAATATACTCCTTGCGGCCACAGACTCTTTTCAGAGCTTTAAATAAATTTTATTTAGAAATAAAACCAAGAACTAAATAAAATATATTTATGTATCGAAAGTGTCTACTTGACAACCTTAAGGTGTTTTTAAACGAAAAGGTGTTAATTGTACTCACAAAATTAAGTGACTGTATCATTTTAAAATGCAGGTATTTCCATTAAATATTTAATTTCTATATTTCCTTTCTGTTGACCACCCACCCACTATTGTAAATTGCAATTCCGTTTCTTCAAAGTATTTCAGACACTTCCAGCTACAAAACTGATTGTCTACATGGAATGCAAATAGAGTTTATAGACATTTATATCTAGGAGCAAGTTAAAACAACGATAACAAAAAAAAAATAAAACACCTAAAGACAAAACTAACAAAAAAATCTATTCGTCTATAGAAAAGTTTATGAAAATGTTCATTACAAATTCTTGATGTATAAATAAAGCTATAATTAGCTGCAAATGTGCACATTTTGCTATTTAATCAGACATTTCCTTAAGTAGCAGAGGCAAAATTCGCGTTAATATTATATGTACGCATAAATATTTGTTTACCCTCAACCATAGTGATTAATTTTTAGATATAACTTCACTCACAAGGGAACTATCCCAATCGTTATACACCGATTGGCATGAGTTTTAAGTTTGGGGTAGAGATGGGCGCGTGTGTGGAGTTTGACTCACGCTCACGCAAACAATAATCGAATCACTCATTTATCACTCACACCATTTGTTTTTACCCACGCTCACGCGTGACTCACGCCAGATTCAATGACGGTCATGCGTGAGTCACGCAAAATCTACTCACGCAATAAAATTTTCTTACCACAAAAAAAAACTCCAAAAAAATATTTTTTTACAAGAAATGACAAAAAAATTGGGCGAATCAAAAAATCAAATCACGCAAAAAATAAATGACTCACTAACTAATCACTCACTAGATTTTTTTCCACTCACGCTCACTCACAATCACGTGATTGAAATGAAAATCACGTACGTGTGATTCACATGAATCACGCAAATCACGTGACCAGCTCCCATCTTTAGTTTGGGGTGTCTGTGCTGATCGGCCATTTAAGAATGGCATAATTTAGTATTCGTACTGTCCAGAGTTTCATTATTGTCCAGGTATGTTTGAAACTACCCAGGCAGAAAAATACAATCGGATCATGTTAATACAAGGGCGACCTTTTTTTCGAACAATCATTAAAATTATTTTTTAAGACATAGTTATTCCGACGCAATAGTTGCAGTTCAGTCACATTTAGTAAAAGAGAATGTACATAATGTAGGTCTCTGCAATATTGTACAAAGTGAAAAATTTAATAATAGATACATACGTAGTCTGACAGATATTGTTGTCTTTTCATACAGCTCACATTTCTTTTTAGATATTTTTCTACACCATTTACTAATATAATTCGTTAAAGATCAATTGTATTTTAAAGTGGAATCTACTTGTAATTCGAAATTTTTTTTTGAAATTCATAAATTTCAATTGAAACTCGAAGTTTCAACTTTTTAAAAATATTCTCAAAATCAATTGTAATTCGTTAAAGATCAATTGCAATTCGCGAAATATCAAATGCAATTCAAAGATTCAAATTTAAATTCGAAAAAGAGCAATTGTAATTAGTAAAAGATCAATTGTAATTCGAAAAAGATCGATTATAAATGATCAATTGGAATTCGAAAAAGATTAATTGTAATTCAAAGATTAATCGTTCAATTGATTACACATTAAAAAAATTATGGCATTAACTGTTTGTAGTTTATTTAAAAAGTTTTACGTTTTGTCGTTTTTAAAAGAAAACACGTTTGTTTAACGTTTAACAGAAATTTAAAAATTTATGTTATTTGTTTCAAAAATAACAATATAAAAAATAAAGACTTTCATTAGCATTAAATTTTTGAAGTAATTTATTTTTGTTCTGTAAGTAAAAATAAGTGATTCTTCTATAATTTTTAATGATTTGTGTACGTTATTTTTTTTTAATTGTTGGCATTTTTTAAGGAAAAATCATTAGTTTTTACCTACTTGTGAGGGTTTTATTTTTCTAGACAAAAATTTAAAAAAATTTTTTTATAGAAATATAAAAACATGTTTGTATCAAGTGACTTTGGCACGATGGGTAGAATTCTGGCCAGAATGTAGTTGATTGCGGAATATATTCCCCAAAAATTTTATTAACATTTTTTTAAAATAAAATTAAATAAAAAAATTGTAAAAATAAAAAATTGTAATAAAATGTTTTCGTAGGTAACTTTTTTTTTAATTTGTTGGTAAAAATAGCACAACAATCTTTAATTTTTAATGTTTTCGTACACAGAAAAAATTTGAAACGAATTTCAATCAACAAAAAGGCGGATTCAATTAATTTTTTGATTGAAATTCCTCCAATTAAAAAAATTGTTATACCAATCATCAAATTTTAGGTGATTGATTGAAATTTTTTTCAATCAAACATTTTTTCGATTTTGATCAAAAATTTGATCAATTTTTTGTTTAAAGTCAATCAAAATAATGATTGATTTAACAAATGAATTGTAAGCTTATGACAAAATTATCAAAAAATTCATCTTTTTTGCTTTCCAATATGTTGCCAACAATAAAAAAAGTAAAGCCCGATTATTTTGTATATTTTTGAATTAATCTATTCAAATAAATTAAAGCGAAAAAAAATCGGGTATGTTGAAAATTTGTAACAAAAAATAGCAAAAATTTTGATCAAAACATTGATTGGCTCATTTAAATTTTGTTGATTAATACATTTAATTGAAAATTTTTAGCCAATAATTTTTTGTGTGTAGGTTATTTTTTTCGAATTTGTTGTTAAAAATGAAAGTGTTGATGTTTGTTAAAACAAATGAATAAGTACTGGGATGATGTTCAAATGTTTTATCACTTGTTTTAAATATGTTTTTTATTTGTTTTTGCCTGCAAAATATTTTGAGTGTAAGCGCTCATTTACGTTTATTTCAGATAAAAGATCTAGTTTGTTCATCTAGTTCAATCGGTCATTTGTTGTTTTCATTCAACAGTTCGTGAACGAATCATTTTGATCATGTTTTATGTTCGTTCATCTAGTTCAATCGGTCAATTTTTGTTTTCGTCCAAAAGTTCGTGAAAGAATCATTTTGTTTTGGTTTTTGTTTACACATAAAATAAAAATATTAAGAATGGTTTTAGTAAACCACTACATGAAAAATTTACGATATTTCTAAAAAGAATCAAGAATTACTGTTAATCAAATATTTATTATTAACTAAAAAATATACGTAAATAATGTTTGTAAAAAAAATTATATTGTGCTCGATTCGGGAGTACTTACATACTTTTTAAAAATTTGATCTTCTTTTGAATTTAAAGTTTTTAAAAATTTTTTTATTGTTAAAATTAAAGTTCTAGTTGTTACCTTCAATAATTATAATTTTTAAAAAGTAGGTAAATGGTGAAACAGTACTCCCGAATCGAGCACAATATAATTTTGACGTTTGCTCCAAGTGTTTATATCAGTTGTGGACACTATGTTAAGGAAAAAAGTGAAAGTGTATTTTTCTACCTTGTTTACTATAATCACGTAAATTAAAGAAAATGTCAGGTTACGCGTGACTCACCAAAAAATTGTCGTACATAAGCTATGGTAGACAATAATTTGTTATAGTCGTCCAAAATTAGAATGTCCCACAAGTAAAATCTTCGAATTTCAATTAGTCTTATCAGAATTACATCTGTAATTGGTGTAGATACAACTATATGTTGTAAAAGAATTTTGTTAAATGTCATTGTCTTAATATAACTGACAGATGTTGAACAAAAAAACACAAAACACATCAATTGTAAACGAAAACGTGATATTATTAACTAACAAACTTTAAAATATATTTATGTACAAATGTATGTACCACGAAACAAAAAGTGAAGTTTAAAATCTACTACATATTGGTTTTATTTACAGTATAAATTTTACACCATACATTATATATAGGGGTTCCGCCACCAACTACAGGTCAAAACATTTAGAGAAAAATTACTTTTGTAGATAGACATTTTCAAGAAAATATTGCGATTTAAATAAGTTTGTGTATGCATCCCAATTTTCAGTGGGCATTAATTAATTAAATTTTATTTAAGACAAATTTACAAATTTCTTAAAGTCAGACTCACCGCGTGCCGTTTAGATATTAGATATTTTGAAACGCGGATATAGTTTATACTTATATCAACAAAACAATTTATCAGTTAATAACGCAACGAAACAGTCATGCGTGACCCATGTGCCAGTCATACGAACATCCAACCCTTAACCACGACAAAAAGGGAATATCAAAAAGTTGTTTATGTTACATACTAGGGTTGAACATAATGAAGCATAATACTTTCCCATTAATACTTTCTTATATCTAATCAATTTTATGATAATGAAGTTCCATTAAATAAAATAAATTCTTTAAAAAATAACAAGTAGAAAAGTTAAATTCGACTTGGCCGAATCTATGAATACCCTCCACAATGCCCTTTTTAAGTGATAGTAAATTTTATTACGTGAAAAAAATAAAATTTTTGGTTAGAAATATTTTATTTTGTGTAAAAAAACATTTTTTTTATTAATTTTTGAAAAAAAAAAAAAATAATTTACTAATATTTTTTTTTGAGTGTAAAATTTTTTTTGAGTGTAAAATTTTTTTGAGTGTTTTTTTTTTTGTTTTAGTGTGAAAATATTTTTAGTGACAAAAATACCTTGTAAAATATTTTTGTGACTTACCAATCTTTTTAAAACATGCTTAACGGGTTTTCAACACGTGTATTTAAGGTGAAACTAATCTGAAATTTACGGTTTTGCTAATAACTTTTAAACCACTAGACCGATTTGGCTGAAATTTAAAACGAACCGGACCAGAGGAACGGCAAATATATATGCCACACTTCAGCACTCTCAGAATTGCCGTTCGAAAGTTACCGTGTGTTTTATCTCGTAAATTCCAGAAAAACCCTTGCCGAAATTCACTCATTTGCTTACAACTTTTGAACCACTGGACCGATTTCGCTGGAATGCAATACCAACCTGACCAGGTAAATGTCCAACATATATGCCAAACCTCAGGAGTCTCCGTAAAGTCTTTCAAAAGTTAGCGTGTTTTCAACAGACAGACAGACAGACAGACAGACAGACGGACGGACGGACGGACGGACGGACGGACATCGCTAGATCGTCTTAAAATCGAACGAGGATCATGAATATATATACTTTATGGGGTCCTAGACCAATATTTCGAGGTGTTACAAACGGAATGACAAACTTATATATACCCTCTATCACTAGAGTGGAGGGTATAAAAAATAAATAAAAAATAATTTAAGCCATGCAGCACAAAACATTATTAGATCGATTCTCGAGTGCCTTCCCGGTAAAAAATGTTCAGAGGGGTAATTATGTAAGCTTTTGTGACAATAATCGTAAAAATTTGCTAGTTTAATATCTTCCGAATTGTATAGAGTTTTGAAGTGGTTTAAATGACATCATCTTTCTACGCCAGTTATGTATTGGATGTATTATATTAGAGATGCTCACTAAACACGTGATAATCGTGAGCAATTTTTTTCATACCCTCCACTCTAATGATAGAGGGTATATATAAGTTTATCATTCCGTTGTAACATATCAAAATATTGGTCTGGGACCCCATAAAGTATATATGGGTGAAATCAAAAAATGTCAGTGTTTTTGAGCCAAAATTGTACAAACAAAAAATTTTAATTTTTGGTAAATTTTTTATTAAAGATCTCCTCTAAAAATTGTTTCAAACAAATTTTATCGACAATTTTATGATTTTTTTGGTGACGGAGTTTACATTCACCTTAGAAAAATACATTAAATTTGTTGAATTTTCTTTGAAAACATTTTATTGTAATTTAAAACACTTATTTATGTAATTGCTAACAATTTTTGTAATTAGGATTTTTTTCTGATTTTTGTTATTAAAGATTTTACAATTATTTTTTATTTTAATAGGATTTTTCTAAGGAAATGTAAAATAAATTTATTATTATTTCTGTTAAAATTCGTTTTTTTTACTTTTTTGAATAACTAGTGTTAATACTTGCGTCGGTTTTAACAACTTCATAAGGTTTTTTAATGCAATCTGCAAAAAAAAAAGTTGACGGAGTTTACAGAGACGGAGTTTACATTTCGTCACTTTTTGCCCTTTTTTTCGAAAACTATTTGTCGGAAATTGGTTTTCCGAAAAAAAATTATTAGATGTCAACTAGATACGTCAAAATATGACGATATTTCAGATGCACGCTAAGTAGTTTTGTTGTAAACGTGGAGACGGAGTTTACAGCATTTTTCGATTTTTCATTTATGATTTAGCTTTCCATACAGGGAAATTAATATGCAATGAGCAAACTTGAAACCAATGATGCAAAATGATACTTTATAGCCTCGCGTTTAATAAATGGGGAAATAACCTATTATTTTTCTAAACACAATACGTCAAAAACAACAAAATTGTCAGGTTCCATAATGTCTAAAAAAAGTGTCAAAAAATCGTTACACAATTGAAGCCGTGTTTGTATGGGTAAAAGAGATAGTTATGACTATACTTATAAAAATATTTTTTAAGAACGTCAACATGCCCTCTTTAAAAATGTAGTCAATTATTAAGAGTTTGGGTTATTGGTTTTTAAGATATAACCGGTTAAAGTTTAAAAATTGAAAATGTTACTGGCGACGGAGTTTACATTTGGCCTACAAAAATAAAAATAACTTGTTTAAAATAGCTTACTAATATCCGGATTGTTGCTAGTTATGTAGAACGCCAATCCATACGACGTTCTGTCTGTCTGTGGAAATGGTGATCACGTCCAAAATATTACACGGAGATGGCTGAAACTGAACATGTTTATTGGAAGTTTTCCCGAGAAGTTTGGTATTGCATTTGAGCGATAGAGGTTCAGCGGTTCAAAAGTTATGAACAAAAATGGAAGGACAACTTAAAAATTTTGGTACATTCAACATAACCTAAAAATACGAAATGCTTTAATTCGGCTGCGGGTTGACATATGTGAACAGAATTGAACACCGAATGGTATTTAATAGAGTTGTTAATTGTTCGACTTTCAACTTTGTTCGAATAATTCAAATAATTGTTTTTCCTCGTTCGATCAAACGATTAAAGATCAAAATTTATTCGATTAATCGAAGAGAATAACGAATAAAAAAATTATTTTAAAAAATATTTTTATTAACAAAAAAAAAAATAAACAATTCATATAAAATAACTTAAAATCAGAAAGTTAAAATTTTTATTAACGAAAAAATGCATAAAAAACTTAAAAATAAAATATTTAAAAGTTAAAAAAACTTAAAAATTGAATAACTGAGATCACTTTTAATTAACGGATGTCGATTTTAATACTTGTTGAGAAATAATTCAAATACAAATTATTATTTGAAGAATTCAGACAAAATATATCATAAATGATTTTAATTTTTGTCAAATAAGACAATTTAAGTTGTTCTTAAGAAATAATCTTTTAAAAATAAAAGTTGACTCATTTTTTTTGCTTTCAAACGATTCTTTCGCTAATTGTTGAAGTAGGTGATGTAGTAAGAAGAGCATACAAAAGTTTATCTAATTTTTCTGTTCTTTTTTCAGATTTTCCCAAATATACCATATCGTCTGATATATCGCTGAAGTCCTTTTTTTTTTTTGAATTTTTAATATGTACTTTAAATTGAATTATTTAACTCGCATAAAAGATTATTATTTTCATTACTAATAACTTCCTCTATTTCAATACTTTTATCTGAATTATTGTGTTTACTTTCAACATAAAATAATTTGGAGTATAATTCATTTGCATATTATTTTGTTTCGCTTTTTGGAGAATATTTTAAGAAACTTTCATTGCTCGGAAAATTTCCAGAATTTAGAAAAATTATTACCGTATTTAACATTTTTATACGTCTCTCATTAATTCTTATTTTAATACGTTTTAGTAAGTCTGATGCAAAAGAATTATTAATTTTTTCTAATTCTATAATGGATGTGCTATCCAGGGCTATGGCTACAATATATTTTAACTTTCCTACATTTTGTATAAAATCTTTCAAAATTTATGAGAATAAATTAAATTCTTAGCATTTATTTAATTTTTTAATTAAAAAAAAATTGTTCGATTAATCGACATTAATTAATCGATTTATTCGTTATTCGAAAATCGTCATTTTTGAATTATTCGAACAAGAGTTGGGTTTTATTTGATCGATTAATCGAATTATTCTTAATCGACTGACAACACTAGTATTTAAACAAGTGCAAACATATTTTTTGACAAAAAAAATCGCGGCCGAATTTAACTTTTTTACTTGTTTATACTCATGTGAACGTGCATCAACGTGAGTAAACAAAAAAAGTTCGTGCGTGAGTAAAATTGTTGCTTGAATTTTTCGAAATTTTTCTTCAAAATATTATTAAAAGTCGAAAATCGCTACAACAAATTTTCAGTTGAAGCAATCTCACCATTTAGTTAACACAACCGAATAATTAATTTTTTTCTGTGTTCAACCGATCGGCTTCAATTTAAAAGACATGAAAATTCACCGAATGATTTGTGAAATGTCTGCATTCAAATTATCACCATCTTTTTCTTTAATGCCAATACAAAAGAACAAACATAAATCAAAAACTTGCCGCAAATTCTGAAGAGAGATTGTAAAATTCCTCCTGTTTTGATTACTTTTAGCCATAATGAGAAAGTAAAATGTTAAGAGTGCATGTCTATACAGACATATACAAACGTAATAATTTACACAGTGCAACAGTTCTAGGGTCATATTTTAATTTTAGCAAGGGCCTTCACGAAAACAAATGTAAGTAATAAATTTACGTTTTTTTTTCTTAAAAGTTTTAAAACCTTTTTTTCAAAAAAACTAAAAATGGCGACATCTTAAAAACTAAACCAGATAGAGCAAAATAGAGAATTTCTTTAAATTTTAAACCTCCACAGAATCGCCGTATCTAGTATTAAAGATTTTAAAAACCCTATATTTCCGTATCTCAAAAAAATTCCAGTAAGTTGCACCCATATATTTCCAACAAGTTGGATAACATGTTGAATGACCAATGAATTTTTTTTCCTGTATTGGGCTGTCGAATAAAAAATCAAAGTATTGATTTTTTGATGGTCGGATGAAAGGTTGGATGACTTGGTGTTGACCGATCCGGCTCCATTTATTGCAAATTATTTCAAAATAATTTCATTTTAAAACTAGATAGATTTCTTATTTTTTTAAAAAAATAAAACACTATGCTATTTTTTATTTATTTTTTGTTGGGCTAATTGTGGTCAGTTAGATTTTTGATGTAAATAAAAACAAATTTATTGCATCATTTTTTCTCGACGTTTCGTTGATGGGTTTTCAACTTTTTCAAGAGATTTGATTGCCATATCTTGTTTTAGTCACATTTGTCAACCAGCAGTCGATTAAGGCATTTTGTATTTTTAGATTATGAAAAATGTACCAAAATTTTCGTGGTGTCCTCACATTTTCGTTCATAACTTTTCAACCTTTGAACCAAAATCGCTGAAATGCAAAACCAAACTTTTTGGGACACCAACAAGTTTTGGGGCTACAATAAGTTTCAGTCATATGGTCATGGCCGAGGTCACCATTCCAACAGACAGACGGGCATCGCTAGAATGTCTTCGAATCGATCAATGTTCAATAATATCTATACTTTATGGGATCCCAGATCGATATTTCGATGAGTTACAAACGGAATGACAAACTTATATACACCCTCTACCACTAACAATTAGTGGTAGAAAAAATGTGTGGTCTCTAATATTACTACAGCTTTCTTGGATAAGTGCATTTAAAAATTATTTGTTCGTCATCCAACAAGTCACCCAACACGTTTGCTACGTTGATATCGAAGATTGCAATAATCGGTGAAGTAACCAGTTAGGACCTCAGAGTCCACGTGTGCTGACGCCCTTACAACCAGTTAGGATAAGAGCTTGGGTTGAGCCTGGCTCGAAGATTGCCAGATCATTGCAGTGTTTACCAGGCAGAGATGCCAGCATCTCTGCCTGGTAAACACTGCAAAGGGGCTGACTAGTTGAGTTGCAATGTCTTGTCTACAATCGCAGTCAACATCTACTCTGACAGTTAAGGAGCGGTCAAATCCCTGGAGTCAATGTTTCTGAAAACAAGACCTGCCCTTAACTGCCGCACGTCTTAAAATGATATGCCCAAGCAGTTTGACATACGACTCATATGGGTCCCAGGGTAAACATTCCAGGGAATTTCAAAGCCGAAGAGCTTGCAAGACAGGAAACTTCCTTACAGGTTCCAACAGAATTGGAATGTGTTCGTATGCCTCTAGAAACCTGCAAGCAAAATCTAGGGTTTTTTTCCGCGACGGAGACTAATCAGAGATGGACACATGGATGGACGTGTAAGACTACATGACAGATTTGGCCTTTTCTTAATCAGAAGCGCTAAATTAATCAGAAGCGCACAAGTGAGCTGATATCACTTCCAAGAGGAGAGATTTCGACAGTGGTTACTGAATTACCAGACACTGTCTTATAGAAAAGCACGCAATGCGGTTAAATGTGCCGCCAAACGACTTTTGTCGGAGTTGCATGTGTGAGAAGGAGTTGGAAACTATCGAACACTTTATCTGCCACTGCCCGGAACTCCCTGGTCAGAGACCTGCTTCTGGGAT
This sequence comes from Pegoplata infirma, assembly GCA_963921195.1. Classification (NCBI taxonomy): domain Eukaryota; kingdom Metazoa; phylum Arthropoda; class Insecta; order Diptera; family Anthomyiidae; genus Pegoplata; species Pegoplata infirma. The sequence goes on along the minus strand of OY992536.1, from coordinate 5,329,883 downwards.
CTAGCAAGCTGTACGATCATTCTTATTTTTCGGATGTCGAAATTCAATATCTTTGGAGTTTCATAAGGAGCTAAAATTGGTCAAACGGCAGGGACTAGTAAGGAAACCTATTACAGACCCGTGGTATCACAACAGACCTTATAGTCTATGTTTGCTCACGTAAAACGACAGCAGCCACTTACAATCTAACCTAACCAGGGGGTCGATTCTGGTTCTGTGAAAAATGTATGAATGAAAAAATATGTCAGTTTACTTCATTGAAAACTAATAGGCAAAGTGACATTATTTTTTCAGTGATAAATTTATCACAGAAACAGAATTGGTCCTCAGTTAGAATCCTGAGATCCTTTTTATTGAGAGCAACCCAGTTGGAAAATGTGTCACCTAGAAAATTTACACAGTGATTCCTCGAGGAAATGTCTTCAGGTTCTGACAAATCATAGGTAATCCTTGATGACATATCCTTACATTGTCTGCACCGAATGCTTGTTTTAAAAGTGTGAAAAATTCTTCCAAGACATCGAAAAGGAAATATCTTCAGAGTAGCAGTATACTAAATTAGAATTTAAATAAATTTCCAAGAAAAAGATGACAATACTATCGATTTATTTAAAATAAAACCAAAATCTAACAAGTAGTATAAAAGTAATAAATAGACAAACAATTTTCAAAATAAAGTTTGGAACAAGTAGTAAGGTGTGGGACTATTAAACTGGAGGTTTCAAATCCAGTTGAAACTTAAAAATGCAAAAAGTTTTTTCTTAATATGAGAAGGATAACTTATAAAAGAACATGGATAAAAGTAAAATTAAAAGGAAATACAATTTTTTTTTTGTATTTTCGCATGACCTACATCAGACATTTCCCCAAAAAAGTCTTAGGTGATATTGTTTTCAGAGAGTCAGCATGCCCTGACTACTGCTGACTTTTAGTGAGGATATTTTGAAAATTTGTTTGAAACTGTCCTTAACTCAGTACATAGAGATGTCTTGTGGATGGATGGCTCGAAGACGTTGCCAACTGGGAAGAAATAGTCTAGATACCCCAGGGGATGAAGTAATAAATGTTTTTACCTGCAGGCACGCCACTGTCCAGATTCCCTCTATGATCGAATATTTCACATTGAATTTTTATTTGCTCTTTTAGTTTAGTTAAAGCTCAAAAATAGGTGTTGCACAGTGTTATCGCAGAGTGTTAAAATCATAGTTGTGATGCGAGTTATAAAAAAATTGGTCTGTGGGGCGGATGGGTGGTGGTGGTGGTTGTTTGTTTTAGTTTTTTTTTTTTTTTGATACAGACCAAGAAGCGACATTTTATCTCTCAACATTTTGTGTGTTCGAGTTCATGTGAGTGTGCAAAAAAAAAATATTTTACCGGTAAATTTTACAAATCAGACAGTAAAAATTTAAAATGCCGGCAAACACACAAACTGCTTAAATCTATGCATGTGTAGTTGTATATACACTAATACACACACACAAACAAAGGAAGAAAACAAAAACAACTAATTTGTATATGTACGAAAAAAGCTTGTTAAATGTTAAAACTAAGACGGGCGACATACCCTGTCACACAGAGTCAGACACGGAAGGAAGGTAAAGTTGACATTAACTTTAAAACAACACAAAAATAAAACGGATATAAAAAATATTATTTCGTTAAAAAAAAATAAAAATGTCTCTAATAATTTAAGAAAATATTAGTTTACAATTTGCTTATTATGGATACATATTTTAAATAGTTAAAATCATAGAAGGAAAAAAAAAACTTACCAGACGTTTAGCAAAGTTTATTCCATACGTTCGAACAAATTTACTCCAATATATGTAGTTTTATCCATAAGGAAGTTTATATAGATTTTTTTTTCGTTTATTATTTAGAAATATACTGCATACATATACAACAGTACATATATTTTATTAAATTTTTATCGTTATTCCATTAAAAACACTAAATTTTTCCACAAAATGTATTATTTTTTTATATAAATTTTGCAACACTTTCAAAAATTTTTCACCGTTTTTTTTTTTTAGTTATTGCGACATTTGAATATTTTATTGTTTTAACTTATTTTTAATATTTGCATTAATATTTTTTTTTTTTTGTAAGGGAAAAAATCTCTTTAATTTTAAAATTAAATTAAAATCAACCGTTCACATTCTATAGAGTACCGGACATCACGAAGTTTATCAAACGAATAAACTCTCATAACATCCAATGCGTTAGTTAGTACAAGGAGGCATGTATTTTAAAAACACTTGCGCATGACTCGGTGTTACCAGTTGTGGGGATGACTTACTCTCTATCTCTCTCGTGCTTTTAGTATTAAGGAGATTTTATTTTGGGGATAATATAATGGGAATTGGGTTTGTGTATGAGGTAGATTAATAGAAAAATGTTTAACACTTCTGTTGCATAAAAAGAAACTGTTGGGTCAAATTATTACAAAATTTAAGATCACTTAAAATTATCATTAACACAATATGCATTCCCAGTTGGAAAATCTGTCACTGAGGAAATTTCCACAGTGATTCCTTGAGGAAATGTCTTCAGGTTCTGACAAATCATAGGTAATCCTTGACGACATGTCCTAACATTGTCAGCACTGAATGTTTGCTTTAAGAGTGTGGACAATTCCACTAAGACGTCTAAACGGAAATGTCTTCAGAATAGCAGTATATTAAATTAGAATTTTAAATCTGGGCAACTCTTCAATTTCCAAGAAAAAGATGGCAATATTGTCGATTTATTTAAAATAAAATCAAAATCTAACAAGTAGAATAAAAGTAATAAATAGACAAACAATTTTCAAAATAAAGTTTGGAACAAGTAGTTAGGTGTGGGACTAATAAACTGGAGGTTCCAGGTTCAAATCCAGTTGGGACTAAAAAAGGCGAAAAGTTTTTTCTACACTCAAAATAATAACTCTGTAAAATACTCTGTAAAATGACTGTAATCTCAATTCAACAGATATTTGACAGAGTTTTCTGTCAAAATACAGATTTAAAGAAAATACTTTGTATTTTGTTGTGACAAAAAAACAAGTTCCCTCTGTTATATTACTTTTTACTTTGTAATCTTAATTTTACAGATAATTAACAGAGTTTTCTGCTAAAATACAGATTTAAGCAAAATACTTCGTATTTTTTTATAAACAAAAAAGTTTTAAGTTTTGAGTAGTTTTTGTTACCAAACATCAAAATTTTATCTGTGTTTTTTTTTTTTTTTGAGAAGAAGTTGAAAAAGTAGCAAAAAAAGCTAGCAAATTTTTTTTTTCAGGAATCTTATAAAAATTTTACAAAATAACATGAATTTAACTAAAATCTGTAAATTTACAGAGTTTTTTCTGTAAATTTTTTTTTGCATCAAATGTATTATACAAATATATGTAAATTTACATAGTTTTCTTTGCTAAATGGTGGTTTATTTAACCAATATTTTCTTAGAAACTCTGTAAATTAACATTTTTTTTGTGTCCAAATCATTTTACAGAGTTTTATAGTAAAATTACAGAGTTTTCTCTGTAAAAAAGCTTTCATATTTAACCAATATTTTACTATAAACTCTGTAAATTAACAGTTTTTTCTGTTAAAATCATTTTACAGAGTTTTTTAGTAAAATTACCAAGAAATGTTGTTAGCTGGAAAAGAATGGTGTTCTCTGTTAAATTAGCAGAGTTTTTCTGTAATTTAACAGAGTTATTATTTTGAGTGTAAATATGAGAAACATAATTTATATAGGAAAATGGATAAAAGTAAGAACTAAAGGAAATACGAAAATTTTTTGTATTTTCGCATGACCTACGTCAGACATTTCCCCAAAGAAGTCTTAGGTGACATGTCCCCAGAAGGTCAGCCCTGATCCCAACTGACTTTGAGTGAGAACATTTTGAAAATTTGTATGAAACTGTCCTCAACCCAGTACATAGAGATGTCTTGTGGATGTCAGCAGTGACTCTGACATGTCACCGCTCCTTCACTGAGGATGGCTCGAGGACGTTGCCAACTGGGTTGCAAAATGGAAAAAAAATTCTTATACTTTTTATAAGGAAAAAATTTCGATTTTTTTCTTTTTTGCACAAAATTTCGGTTAGTATGTATTCGGAAAAGCTGCTTTTATATAAAATTTATAGAAAAAAATATTTTAACAAGTTTGGAAATTAAAAGGATGTACATTAGCATGTCCCGAAATCAGAAAATTTTCGAATTTTGAGTAGGTTTATTCTAGCTCGAGGTCATTATTTCCTTTACTAATTAAAACTATGATATTCTTATTGACTAATTTTTAAGAAAATTATTTTTCTGCTTTAAATTTATTTATGTTGGTTTATTTTTAATTTTTTTAACAAAAATTAATTCAGATTTTTCGAATTTCTTTAGGGCACCCCTAGAAGGATGGTAACTAAAGAGCTGAAATTAAAAAGAAAAATTGGAGGTCATCTTCAGGGCGCAACCAACGCTCAAAGTTGTCATATGTAGAGGCATGTCACACATTCAATTCCGTTTGGATTTGGAAAAAGTGGTTTATTCGTAAAATGCAAAGCAAATATTTTTTTTCGGAATGACAACACTTTTATGCAATTCAATACCACTTTGATTTTTGAAAGTGATTTCATTCCGAAAATTATAATATTCATTTTGTGTTTTACGAGCAAACCACTTTTTACAAATTTGAAAGGAATTGAGTCTGTTTTTAAAATTAGTGGCAAAAGTTTAGTAATGTACAGTAGACTGGGTCAAAAAAAGTTCCTACTTTCCGCGCTTGTTTTTAAAATTTACTTCGAAAAAGTCCACAGTTTCTCAGTTTTGAGTGTCAGTTTCTCAGTTTTCTACCCAATTAAATAATTTGTATTTTTTCCATTAAATTATAGCACTAAAAAAATCATGAAATTCTGTCCCATTTGGCAGTGGCCACAGGATTCGTGATATCCACCTATCCTTCATTCTATTCTATGATATCCTATCAATTTCGTTCATCAATTCTACTATAGGAACCGAGAGATCAGGTTCGACACGTTCCTCCACCGACTCGAAGGCATTTCTTGCGCATTCAGCAGCCAATTCGTAAGCAGCCACCCCACTATATCCAGGGACCCGATTTTACAGTGTTTGATTCTAAGGCCTTCAGGGCTGCAAGACTATCTGCGAAAATGTTATTGGCGCAAGGACTTAGGTCATTTGTCATAATCATCTGCGCGGCTTTATCAATTGTAAATACACTAAGCTTGTCCGGAAGTCTCACTGGAGCCCTGATTTCGAGGGTAAATCTTTAACTGACTGCTATGAGACTGCACTCAAAAAAAAAGTGAACTAAAATCTGGGAAAATTAACTCAATTTTGAGAAAAAGAGGGAATGATTTGGCTCCAAAGATTTTTTTTCTGGGTTTTAGTTCATAATTTTCCCAAAAATAAGGAAAACAAAATTATTTAATTTTAAGCCAATTTTAACTAGAAAATGGGAAAAATTATACTTCACATTTTAGAAATAGATTGGGTCTAGACCCTGGACCCATGGGTTCGGACCCCATTTAACTCGAGACCCCGTTGGGTCCTTTAAGTTTCCCCATAGATTTTGAACCAAAACTTGTGTCCGTTTCGCTCTAACTTGCTTAGTTTTTAAGATACGGTAATAAGGGGCCTGATAGGGTCTTGAGAATCTTAAAAACTGGATAACTCAAAAACTATTAACCGGAGGGCTTTCGGGTATTTTGCGGAAGTGTTCTACAAGTCAAGAGCTACAAAAATGCCGTTGGACCTTTTCTCGTGTTGGCAGTATTTTCCGAGATATGTGCATATATAAAATCTCGGGAATTTCAAATTTTAGATCTAAAATTAGGGTCTTGAGACCCCGACAGATATGCAGAGCTAGGCTATTCCATATTTTTCTTTGTAGTCTTTTGAAAATTTCATCCGTTTCGCTCTATCTCGCTTAGTTTTCGAGATATCGCCATTTTGAATTTTTAACTAAATTCTAAGAAGTTATTTACAAAATTATCAGAAGTCATTTACTAAATTCTAAGAAGTACACTTCCTCAATTCAAAGAAGAGAAATACGATGATGTTTTTTTTTAGTAAATTTTAACTAAACTTGAACTAAATTGTTTTTTAAGAAATATGTCTTAAAAATAAAGATACGATTCTTAGATTTGTGGAAAATTTCTTTGGCAGTAAGATTTTTTTCCTAATATTAAAAAAATCCATTTAAAGAAAACTATGAACTAATTCTAAGTAAATGAACTAAAATTTTTTCCTCATAGTTAAGAAAATTTCTCATTTTTAAGTTAAATTTAACTAAATTTTAGGAAAATTCATGATAAATGTTTAAAGACATTTTTTACTTATGTCTTTTTTTTCAGTGTGTATATCCATACATAGAACATAGAACTTAGAATGCTAAGAAAAAGTTCAATAAACCCAGCAAAACTTTGGTAATGGGTAGTGATTATATAACTCATTACCAGGTAATGTATATACCTTATTTGTAGCATTATTTTAGGATGTCTTACCAAACATTTGTTCCACAATGTATTATTTTCAAGTGAAAAATTATGCATTACTAATAATTTGCTACGTAATGCATGATTATTGGAAAAAATGTATTTCATATTTATTATTTCTAAACATTAAATCATGGATGACTTATATTTGGTTACATTATGTATTATTTGAAAGTTTGAAATAATGCATTATTTATAATTGATTGCATAATGCATTACAATAACATAAAAAATAATTATTTTATAAAAAAATGCATAAGTTTAAACTAGAGATGGGCTCACGACAGGAAATTTCTAACGACACACACTCATGAGCATATTTTATCTACTTACACTCACTTACAATCACGTGAGTAAATTTAATACAAAATTACTTTTTCACTACTCGTAACACCTTATATATTATCTTCTGGTATGCTATATTATTTCATTTCTCGTAACCTATAAAATATCATATATTTTACACCTTACTCGTATTCTTCGTTATAAATGTATGACTTATTTTATACCTTACTGATATTCTATGTGATAATGTGGATGCATTACTTTGAGTCTCATCGCCTGTTAAAATCATCAATGCTGCAATGTATAAAATAAGAGATCCTATACCATATTTTATACCTTATTTGGTAATCTAAGTTTTGCTGGGAAGCTTCTGAATAGAGGTTTGAAATCTCGAAAGAATGCTGACTGGAATAATAATACCTCGTGCAGAAGGAATATAAGAAAAAATTTTGGGATGCCAAACATGAGTCATATAGAACTTTTTGTGAGAAGGTAAAGAACACGAGGGGTATGGTAAGGTTCTGTAAAATCTTTCAGAAAGAAAAATAGTACTGCGAAGATTGATTCCCTCAAAAAGCCAGATGGTACCTTTAAATACAATCAACTGCAAGTCAGTCTACTGACTTTCCAGAATTTTAAGTGACAACGATGACTACAGATATTATTGAAATACCTGCATCAAAGGTAGTTTCTGAGGAATTGATCAGGTGCGTTCTTTTCTTTCTTTGATTACTATAAATCCCCTGAACCAGATGGTATATATCCTATAATGCTAAAGAGTGGTGGAGATATCTTATTGAAGATTCTTAATGCTGAAGAGTGGTGGAGATATCCTATTGAAGATTCTTTTAACTTTGTTCGAATAATCAAATAATTGTTTTTGTTCGTTCGATCAAATGATTAAATCTAAAAAATTATTCGATTGATCGATGAGAATAACGAATAAAAAAAGTGGTTATAAAAGAATATATTTATTAAGCTTTAAGTTTTTGAAATTGGTGGATTCGGCGGGGGACGTTGGATGACACCTTTTCCCTCTTTACATTAACATAAACAAACTGATTTATTACGATATTTACGCCTAAATAACATACATTTGTCATTATTCTGTATTATTTTCTATAACCACGCCTTTAAAAGTGGGCGGGCCGAAAAAATAGCATTTCCTAATCATCTTAGTCCAAATGTAAGTCAGTGAACTTCATATAGCATAAAAAATGTCATTTATTGAACAAATATAGAAAAAAAAACATATAAACAAATTTTGTTTTTCTGGTGCTGTTTTAGTACTACTACTCCGATTTTGTCTCCGAACTTAACTAGCCTATGACCAGAAGACATAAACGTGCCTACACTGAAAAAAATAGCTTCGTGAAATTAATGAAAATTGACTTAACCTTAATGAAAAATGACTCACGTTTTCAACCGAAGACAGGTTTCATTTGATTAATGAAACTGGTGTCATTAAAGTTCCTTTCAATGAAAACTTGCATATAAATAATGAAAATATTCGTAGAACTTGTTTGAAACGTTTTATGAAGTTTTTCATAAAATGTATGAAAATATCCATTGATTAAATGTGGAATAGTAGTTGGTAATGAGCGTATGATAATTGCTTTTTACAAGTAACTAGTTGCTAACTTTATTAAGGTTGTGATATGGGAATTACGATAAATTCATGTTGGTTAAAGTTATCAAAATATCCATAGAAAGCCCCTAATCAAGTTAGGAACAAGTTACCTAAAAACAGCACGTATCATACACCCATAAGTGAAAATTTGCATTAATAACAATTTTGGTAAGTCACATATAACAGTCACTGTAACCGTCACTGAAATTTTATTTAGGGGCAAGTCACAGACTCAATTCCGATCGGATTTGAAAAAAAGTTGTTACTCGTAAAACGCAAAACAATTTTTTTTCGGAATGAAATCACTTTCAAAAATCAAAGTGGAATTGAATTGCTAAAAGTGGTTTCATTCCGAAAAAAAGTATTTGCTTTGCGTTTTACGAACGGAATTGAGTCTGTGACATGCCCCTTAATTGCACACTTTTTATGGTTTTCACCTAGTTTTTACACACAACAAAATTTTACTCCAAACTTAAATTGGTCTTAATTGCCATATAAGGTAAACTATAAAAGACAAAAACGCGATGACTTTAAAAACACACGCAAAAAAATCCGGTGTGTAAAATTATGCAATCATGCTTGGTAATTTTTTTTTTATATAGAGTATTAACATTTTTCGCAAGCCTTGTTTTGTTTTCCTCTGTCAAAGCTAAAATTTCATATATATGTTGTTAACAAATATTACCAAGCTTGCTTGGCACATTGCAAGTACTTTTAAACATTATGCTAAACGACTTGTTTATTATTACCCGCTACTAAATTGATTTATTTTTGTTAAAACTTGGTAAATTTTTGCATGGGCGTGTACAGGAGAACTAATACACGAACGAAAAAATTTTCAGTTCATTTGAACTAGTTCAAATGAACTAGTTCATTCAATAACTCTATTTTTAGGCGTCAATCCAAATGAATGTGTGAAAAAAAACTATACATAAATAAACAAATACATTCCAACAAGGTTAGTATAAAATTTTGTTTGTTCTTGTTTAATATTTTGTAAAATTAATTAACTTTTAATTGTTTTTTTTTTTCTACACTGAGGGAAAAAAACATATTTAAATCAAATATGTTCATGTTTATTTTAAGTATGCTACATATTTTTGAAAAAAATTTTAATTTTAATATTATTTTTGATTGATTTTAACATAACATGTTTGTTTTAAAATTGCATACAATTTTGATTTAAAATTGATCCCTTTAAACTTAATATGCTGTCATTAAAAATCGTTAAAAATTTTAAAAATATCTTATTCAAATATTTATATTAAAAACAATATTTTTCATGGTTATTTTAAAGTTGAGCAATTTTGTTTTTTGACATTTAAAGTTTTTTTTTCAAGAAATATAATAAAGTTGGGCAATTTTATTTTAAGTAGAAACAATGTTAAAATATTGTTCCATTAAAAAAGTCGTCTATTTTTTTAGTTCTCTAGATGTGAAAATTTTAAGTGAAATTAATTAAATTAAATTAACTAATATAAAATTAAAAATAAAAAAAATAGAAAATTATTAACAATAAAAACAATAATAAAATTAAAAAAGTTAAAAACAAAGGAAGTGTTCTCGAACGAGGATGGGATGATCTACGTAATTGGCAGAAAATGAAGACTTTTAACTTTAGTTTTTCATTTGTGGAATATAAGTACTAATCTAAATGTGTGTATTTTTTATTTATGGTATTTAATTTCATTTCTTGTAATTAGATGTAGGGCTATAATAAGGGAAGAAGTACATTCAAGGCTTTGGCTTTTATTTTTTATGTATAGCGAAAACCAAAGCCAACAAGCAATATTTAAAGCCAAAGCCTTGGATGTAATTCTACCCTTAGATGTACAATTAGAGTAGTGTTAATTTTTTTTTGCTATGTTATTAAAAACTATTGTAAAAATAATTTGAAAATAAAAAAAACTTAAACAAAAATATATATTGTTTTATTTTAAATTTCATGGTTTATTGGTAAGCAAAAAGCTGCAAAAGAAAAAAATGCCCCATATTTAAATTAATATTGGTCAACTTTAAATTAAAATTTGTTGCATATTTAAATTTAGCATGGCCAATTTTAAAACAATATTGTTACATCTTAATTTTAAAATGTTGTCTACAAATCGTGGCATGTTAAAAACAACTAGAAACATATTTAAATTAAATAAAAACAAACTTTGTTCTATTTCGTCACTGTTTTATATTTAATTTAAAGTTGTTTCTATTTGATTTTAACATTTTTTTTTTCTTAGTGTAGGTATACTACTTTTTTTTATCAACGCCCGAAGGAAGATGCAGTATTGTTAATATCTACAATGTAGATTCTACATATTAGATATGTAAGTTTTGTGTATTTTATGTTTAATATAATTGTATTTTTATTGTATTGTATATATTTTATTGTATGTGTTGTATTGTTTTTATTGTATTTAATTTTAGTAATATTAAATAAATAATGAATAATAATAAAAATAATCAAAATATATATTACTAAATTTCTTTTATTTTTTATACAAAACAAGATTGGGCATTTTTATTAAGCATTTAAGATTTTTTTTTTATACGACATGAATGGCAATATTTACCAAGCACTTTTGTGCAAATGTAGTTAAAATTTTGTTTACTGGGATGTTCCTAAGCGTTTTGGCAAAATATCAAAATATATTGTTTAATGGGATTCCTCCCTATCTGCTTGGTAAAATTGGAACATTTTATTATGAAATCGCACCCAAGTTTTTTTTTGCGTGCACGTGCTGCCAAAACGTAGCAACAACGTAGAAATGGAACAACACAAATTACCCTACATTTCATCACAAAATTTTAATGACTTAAAAAACTATTTTTCTGTTGCAAATTATATTATATTTTATAAGAAACAGTCAAAAAAAACACTTATTCGGAAATTTTCACTTGTAATTTCAATTTGTTATAACCAGCATAACACACACACAAGTTTCAATAACAAAGCAAAAAAATATAAAATTATTTTATTTTATTAGAAAAAAGTTAACACACATGTAAAAATTACAATTAGACTAAACACGCGTGGTGTAATAAAACGTCGTATGTTTTTGTTCTGTTTTCTTTCTCTTATTCGCAACGCAGAGTTGTATTTAGTTCTAAAAAATCTTATGATATTTTTTAATGAAATTATGAAATCTAATGAAACAAGTTTCATAAAATTTGTTCATAACATGCATGAAATTTCAATCAGCTTATGAATTCCTTCATTTAAGTAATGAAAACCAAATAATGAATCCGTTTCATTAATATCAGGAAGGTTATTTTTTTCAGTGTAACTTCAGAAGTATAGCACTTATATTAAGGACTATATCGTGCTCTCCACAGACGTACGGACATCGCTAGAATGTCTTATAATCTATCACTGATCAAAAATATATTTACTTTATGGGGTCCTAGACCGATATTCCGATACTGTAGTTGGATGGTATAAAAAAATAATTGTTCGATTAATTGACATAAATTAATCGATTTATTCGTTATTCGAAAATCGTCATTTTTAAATTAATTGAACAAGAGTTTGGTTTTGAATGATCGATTAATCGAATTATTCTTAATCGGTTGACAACTCTATTATGGGTACGCTCCATCATCTTGGTGGGATGTCAAGGTTGTTTTTATTCCCAATTCTGGGAAAAAGATTTGGCTTAAAGTTTTAGACCAATTACTTTATAATCCTTTCTACAAAAGGGTCTTGAACAAATGGTACAAAAATTCTTTAGGTCAGTAGTATTGCCTAAGTGCCCCTAAATAGTAAGCAACATGCATAGCAGAGTGGTAGATCTTGAGAGTCGACACTTCACAATCTTGGGTTCACGATTAAGTAAGTTTTTTAGTTATCCAGATTTTTAAGTTCTCAAGACCTTTTAGGCCTTTGAGTTCCAGTATCGCAAAATGGATCAAAATTTAGGATCAAAACCTATGCCGAGCTTTTAGTTTTCAAGATACAGAAACTTAGGTGCCTTATAGAGTCTAGAGAATTTTAAAAACTGCTTAACTAAAAAACTTTAACTCGGAGAGCTTTCGAGTATTTGGTGGTCGTGTTAAACCAGCCATGAGCTATAAAAATGCTTTTGGATTTTTTTGTCTTGTCGGCAGAATTCAGCGAGAAATGCGTATTTAAAAATTTTCGGGAATGCATTTTTTTAGATTAAAGTTTTTTTTACAAAGACTGATAATAGGAGACGTCTTATGAGTGAAAAGTGCGGAGGTGTAAAAAAGTTTATTCCCTTGGATGAAGATTTTGTGTCGTTTGCTTTGATATTTACAACAAAATCACTAATACACACTCATATTTACAGCAGAATCACTTATACTATAAAATTTTTCGTATTTAGAATTGCGTAGAATCAAATAAAATTAAAAAAAGGAAAAACACGGGAACTTGCCCACTAAAATTTCTTTTTGCTTTTTCTGACTTCTTTGCAATGGAACCCCCTTAGTTTTTTATACAATGAATGAACAAGCCATTCGATTTTTCAAATTGAATGAAAAGAAAATCGATTGCATTCGATTTATAAAAATCGGATGAAAAATAAATCGAATGCATTCGATATTTTTAAATCGAATGAGTCCAAAGTAGAGGTGCACACGATTTTGATTCACGCGTGAGTCAAGCGCGATCGTGAGTGAAATTTATTTTTACTCACTTGATCGTGAGTGCGCGTGATTAGTAAAAATAGTTTCATGCGTGAGCGTGCGTTAGTAATTTTTTTTTAGTGAGTTTACGTGATTGTTTTGTGCTCTCTGAAATAGAAAACAAGTGACACAAAGTTAATACAAAATTGTGATTTAAATAATTTTTATGATTGTTTTTAGGAATTTTTGTAGTTTTTGTGCAAAAAAAGCAAAAAAAAATATTTTTTTTTTAATTTCGTGAGCTTGAGAAAAATTTTAGTTACTTATGTGAACTAGCACGAACGTGAGCAGAAAAAAAATCGTGCGTGAGCAATATTTTTGTTGCGTGAGTCAAAATTCACTCAATTCGCTAAAAAATGATTGGGGAATCCAATCACTAAATTTTCATTCGGAATAAAAAATTGAATAAAGGAATGAAATCCTTCGAAGCTCACGTTGTGGACAGTATGTAAGTTTTTTCCCTGCCCTGGAGGCCTCCATATTAGAAGTGCCAAAACAATCATCTTGTTTCATGTCTATATGTTCTGTGATTGAAACCATAGCACTGTGGCCGAAATCACTGATCTAGTGGCGCTTAAGTCAAAATTAAAAAAATAAGATCGATAAATGTTTTTGCACTGCATCGTTTACCTATACTTTACAGAAAAAATTTACGTTTTTACTTTTGTTTTGCTTTCAATATTCGCACAGCTGTAAGCTGTCAAATATACATTTTCTGCAGCAAGTGTATTAAAGGAATTTGGGGCCTTATTACTCAGTGAGTTTTTCTTGACACTTTTAAGTCAATTGTTTATACATTTTGAGCCAAAAAGTTTTAATTGAAAGTAAAAGGTATGTTTTATCTAAAAAATAAACGTTTGTGGCCTGTGTGTATCTAGTTTATTATCAGTGCATTATAGAAGTTTACATTTCTGATATAAACTATAGTTTCATGGACTGCAACTTTTGAAATTCGATCGTATTCGGTCCAATTCCTGTTTTGTTTATTATTTTGGGTTATTTTTGTTGTGACGTTTCAGTATGGCGTGCTAGTTCGCGCAAGTTGTTCGGATTTTTAGGGTCCATCTGCCTGTCCAAATAAACAGTATAAACGCGATACAGACCACAATTTTCAATCGATTTGGCTAAAATTTGAAATTTAAGATTATTTATCGAAAGAACAAAACCTCTTAAATTTTTGACAAAATCGGTCCATGTTATCCCATAGCCCCCATGTTAATTTCCTCTTCCAGTTTTACTAAAAAGCCCTAACAATGGTATTTTCACAAATATCCTCTTGAAATTCGACTGGTAAATGTTTTTTGTAGCCATAAATAGTCACTCTAAATTTTAACGGAATCGGAACATTTTAACTTCTAGCCCTCATACAGACCACCCTCCCGATATTCACATAAATTTCCCAAAATACATAAAAACACTGAAATAAATAAATATGGTTAAAAATTAAATTCTTTATAAGTTTTATAATCACAAATATGCATTAGGCTTTATTATTTTACATTTCCGAATTAAGCGCCGCTAGATTGGATATTTCGGCCACTGTGCATAGGGGTGAAACGAACAAGTTTCGCATATGTGTATGTATTAGTGACGGCACGCGCATGTAACTTTTGACGTTTCATACAAAACGTAAACAAACAACGAAAATACAGATGCAAAAGCTCACACGTACAGGCACACGTATTCTAGGCAGAGAAGTAAATTTAGTAGTATTTTGTATGCGTCCATATTGAAAGTACCAAAATAAGCACTCGTGTTGCATGTCTATATGGTCTGTGATTGAAACTCACTCACGTTTCCATCTCTAAAAAAAATCATATGCGCACAAAATACATCACTGTTGTTTTTTTTTTTTTTGCTATTTTATTATTTTGTTGTATTATAAAACAACAAACAAATCCAGTTTTGTTTTTCTTTTAATTGCGTTCCTTGATTTAATTAAAAACTAGTATAGTGTTTTCCCATAAATATATGTAAATCAGAATGGCTGTGTGGCATGTAATGTTTGGTATGGGCATCGGTCTAGTTTTTACTATTGGACTAACGCTAATGACAATTGCGGCCAGACAACAAGAACATAGAGCAAGACCAAAGTTAACAACGTATCTTTCGTAAGAAATGTCAATTCAGTTGCAACAAATTCTTTTTATCTGCAAATATATTTACAGGAGTCCTGAAGAACAGTGTGCGATTTGCCTGTTTAATATGACCAACGATGAAATGGTATATATAAACTGTGGTCATGCTTTTCACGATGCGTGCTTAAGAAACTTAAGGGCACACCGAGATCATAAATGCCCGACATGCCGCCAGAAATATGATTAATACTTTAGTTTTTTAAATATATAATGGTTAAACGCAATTTTCCTAATAATCCTATAGGACAATTGCACCATTTTGTGATGGATTGTGTTTGTTATCTTTACGAAGAGCAGCAATCAAAAGTAATACGAGTCTTAAAAACTATAAGTAGTTCATTGAATTTAA
The DNA here is from genome assembly GCA_963921195.1 of Pegoplata infirma. NCBI lineage: Eukaryota > Metazoa > Arthropoda > Insecta > Diptera > Anthomyiidae > Pegoplata > Pegoplata infirma. The sequence continues at coordinate 5,314,344 of OY992536.1, read as the reverse complement.
TAATTTTTAATTTTTAGAATGTGTTTAATTTACTATCATTTTAATTTTGTTTTAAAAAATTTTAAAAAATGTTTAATTTGAAAAATAAAACGTTTTTATCTTATTCTAATTGCAAGTCATTTTATTTTAGATGTACGAATTAAATACGGGCAAGGCATTATTAATCCAATTCTCACGCCATCTTAGGCTCTGGAATGTTTGTAAATTTTTTCGGAATACCTCTTTGGACTCAATAAGACTGGGATTGTTGGGAAAGTTTTCAAACCAAAAAACCAATTGCTGAGCCAACTCTTGATAGCTTTCAAAGATAAATCCATTTTGACCTGGTTGCACCAACTCATTTAAGCATTTGAAATTATAGGCGCAAACGGGCAGACCGCATCCAAACATATCTACTACTTTCATGGGTAAATCAAGACCACTCGAACTCCAGTGTAGACAAACACCCAAGTCTGCAGCAGCCAAAACTGTTGGATAATCTTCTATTTCCAGCCAAGGTGTTATGATGTCAACCTTTGCATAATTTAGTTTCTCTATTTGCTTTTGATATTCCTCCTTTTGTGGTCCCTTACCGGTAATAATGCACAATAGTTTGGGAAATTTTTGTGGTTGATTAGTGGCTTCTTTTTCATAGACTAAAATAGTTGTAATTGTAAGCACATTTTTAGTAACTCAAATGCCAACAACAACTTACCCTGCAAAGCTTTGAGCAACAGTGAAAAATCTTCATCTGGCGTCCAACTGGTTGAAGAAACTAATATTGCCATTCTTGGTGATTTGTAGTGAACCATGCCATTACTTAGTTTTTGTGTCAAAGCTGTTGATTCTATAACGCCAGATTCCTTAAGATCATTGTAGCATTTGGGCATGAATTGGGGATGATCTTTAGATAATTTCATAAAGAGATCATGTTTGGCTGACAAGTCAACTGGATGAAATTGTGTGGGAGGTCTGTCATACAATACAGTTACATTTCTGAAATTAATGCAATGAAAGTATTGTCCACAATATGCTAAATTACATTCCAGCCTACCTTATATTCCAGTTTTCTGCTAAATCATCTTTCATGGCTTTTGTTACACAAAAGTTAGCATCGGCTTTTGAGCCAAACCATCTTTCAATCCATTTTGCCACGCGACAAAAACGATTTTTATCGCCACCCGGTAAACCCAGTGCCAATATTGTATACGTATAATTGTGCCAGTCGATAATCAGCCGGGTCCGTGTCAACACGCAATATAAATAACACACTACCAATGTGGGAATTCCCGGCGGATTTTGTACCAATAAAAATTTGGGCCTTCTTATGGATACCAATGCTATCATCAAGCTCAGCGTTTGCCAAAACGTTTTAAATATTAACTTGAGCTTAGGTGTTAAATTTGTCGTTGGCACCGCAGTCAATTCGTGTATTTTACATCTTGGCTGGGCCGTAGATAATTTCTCGAGAGGCTTAGTTTCCACATATCCTATTAGGTCCACATTGTAATTTTCGTCCAGTAAACTAACAGCATGATATTCCATGCGAGGACTACGTCCAATATCACCTAAAACAATGATGCAAGCATTTGGTCTTTTAATCTGTAATTCCACCATCTCAAATATCTAGAAATGTGTCTGCAGCCTATATACATAGGTATTTTAAGCTAATGGTTAAGAATCGTTCTAAATATAAAAAAAAATGTAGATTTACGAAAACAGAACGTAAAAAAAAACAAAAACATATGTACGTCAACAACACTATTGCCAATTTGATGTTTTTATACCCTACACTAGTAGAGGGTAGGTATAAGTTTATCATTCCGTTTGTAACTCGGCGACATATCCGCATATCCTCGGCGACATGCGATTCACACTAGCTGTTTTTGAGTGTTCACACTACGTGATTAAAAAAATTCTTTTGGCCTTATTTTGTAAAACGCAACGCGGCGCGTTCTCAAAATTTCAATACAATTTATTGTTGTAACAAAAACAAATTACACAGAAATTTTGACAACGCGGCGCGTTGCGTTTTACAAAATTAGGGGGTTAGTGTAAGAGGCAAGTACATGTGAAATCGTATAGTCGAAATATACTGAATTTACCACTTTATAGAAAATGACAGTTTAATTTTGGCGACTATCAAATCAGAGCTTCGAAGAATGAAATCCTTTTCGAATGAATTCTAAAAAAATCCATTCAATTTTCATAGTCAGTGGATGCATTCGATTTCATAAATCAACATTGAATGCAGTCCTTAGTATTCATTCGATTGAATGAAAAAAAAAAATGAGTGCATTCGATTTCTTGTTCATTCGATTTAGAAAAATCAAATGCATTCGATTTTTTATCATTCCACTGCGAATGCAATAGATTTTTTTAAATAGATAGACTAAAACGGAGCCAAATTCTCTTTACATACGATGACCCTAATGGGCTCTAATTTTGAATGCAAAAAAATTGATGTTCCCGAAAATTTTTAAAATGCACATATTAAGTGCCCATACGACAAAAAAATGTGAAGAGTGTTGGCGATACTATGAACAAAAAATTGGCTCCGTTTTGATCTATCTGGTTAGTTTTTTTTTTAAGTTTTTTATGCAATGAATAAGCCATTCGATTTTTCAAATTGAATGAAAAGAAAATCGATTGCATTCGCAAGTGAATGCATTCGATTTTTAAAAGTCGAATAAAAAAAAATCAAATGCATTCGATTTTTGAAAGTCGAATGAAAAATAAAACGAATGCATTCGATATTTATAAATCGAATGAGTCTAAAGTGAATTCACTCAATTCGCTTAAATGTGATTGGGGAATGCAATCACTAAATTTTCACTCAAAATGACTAATTGAATTAAGGATTGAAATCCTTCGAAGCTCTGTATCAAATACTCTCACTATCTTTTCTCTATGAAAAATACCGTAAAAAACCCTAAAAACCCCAAAGGGTGTCCAAGAGCTTCCAGCCTCCAAAAAAGGAATTCACTAATTTGCAAGCGAGTTCCCGTGGAGAAATATTTGTTTATTTTCTTTTCTCCTTGTCCGCAAAAAATATTTTTAGAAGTGTGTATTGGTAAATTCTGATTCAATTTGAGAATGTATTAGTGGATTTTGACAAATTCTGATTTAATTTTCTAATTGGATTCAAAATATTTTTCTCCACTACGAATAAAAAACTAAAGAAGAATTCATCCATATCTCTCCGCGGGAACTTATTTCCAGAGGGTTCATTTACTTTCCCGTGTGATACGTCTTCTTTAATAGTAGTTGAAAAACCCAAAGACTATTAAAGAAGTTTCACACGGGAAAGTAAATGAACCCTCTGGAAATAAGCTAACACGGTAGAACATTTGCCATCGTTTGCTTTGATAAATTCAATCGCTTTCCAAAATTTCACTTATACACACTCGTATTTCCACCAAAATCACACCCAAAAAATTTCCCAGTTACTGCTGACTAATTTATTAACTAAGTCCCAGTTGAAATACACCTAACTGAGTCCCAGTTGATTTGGCTCAGTTAATGATAACTATTTTTTATTCTATTTTGAATTTAACTGAGATTCCAGTTACTGGCAACAAGTTGTTAGTTAAATCTATGAAAATTTTGAATTTAGTAGATAATAACTGGCTGAAATTTGACAATTGGGTTTTAACGTTTTTAGGGGAATAAAATTTCTCTTTTATTTTAAACAACCTTTATTAAATACATACGAAAAAAATATACAATATTCACAAATTAATTTAATTTTTTAATTACCAAACGATTTCGAACTACATGCCCCACCAACACGACACTAAATTACAAGTTCGCCGATTTCGTCATCACATATGGTCCTTTACTTCAGATTTTTTACATCCTTCATCAAGATCTAAAAAATAATAATTTCTTTATTAACTTTTGCAAAAATTAAAATACAAAATAATAAATAGAAACTTACCAAATATTTGTTCTTATTTGTATCTATTTTATTTAATTTTTTGATTAATTTTTAATTTCCTGTCAATAAAATTAATTTTGATTTACAAGTAACTGAAATAATGTTAAAATTAACTGGGTTTAATAGTTATTGGTGATTATACCAGTTATTTTAAATTTATTTCAAATCAACTGGGATTTTTCGTAACTATCCAACTGGGAAATTTTTTCGGTGCACTAATACTTTCACGTTTTTCGTAATTAGAATTGCGTAGAAACAAATATAATTGACAAATGTTCTTGAAAGTTAGCTTACTTGTATATTAGTGAATGGGCAAATTTGAGTCCTGGAACGACTAGACACCCTTTGGAAAAACCCCTAGTGTTCTGAAGGGTATTAAAATATTCGGTAATGCCAAATTAATTTGTTTTGATGGGGTTATCATTCAAAATGAATTGCAAGAAACTTAGTGCATAAACAAACAAATAAAAATATTAAAAATCGCAGATCTCAATCAATAAAAACCAAAACTAACTCCAAATATCTATAAATTTAGACTACACTTTTACAAAATTACACAAAACAATAAAGTAAAGTGGTGTGGCATTTTGAGTAAATTGATTATTCCAATACAGAAAAAGTTTAATTTGTTTACAAGTAAATCTCTATGGCTGCTCCAATAAAGCGTAAAAGAGGTCGTCCACGTTTGGATGAGCCACGAGAAATTAAAGATTTCGATAATAATCTTATACAAGAATTCAAAAAATATCCCGTTTTCTATGATCGCCAACATCAGCAACATCGTAATCGTGAATTCACGGATCGCATTTGGCAGCGTCTGGCCCAAAGTCTTAATGTGTCCAGTAAGAAATTCCATCGTATTTCATTAACATTTCAGGAATATTAACATTAATATTTTTTTCAGCTAATCTAGTGAAAACACGCATGATGCAACTTCGCAATCGGTTTAATTTGGAAAAACGTCGTATGGAAGCTCTTAAAGAACAGCAACCGCATTCTCCAATCACTTCGCAATGGTCTCTCTACGATAATCTTGCATTCCTAGGCGATTATGTCAAAACACGACGTCCATATCCGTTGCCCGTGAATTTTCCACATGCTAAAGATAACACAGTAACATCGAGTGATGCTGAAGAGGACGATGACGAGGAGGAGGACGATGAAAACAAAGGTGATAACGCAGAAAGTGTTTTGAATTCCAGTCAAATGTTATTGTATGCAATCATTTTTATATTAAGGTTTATTAGAAAATTATGTTAAATTCTTTTGTTTTCAGAAATGGTCACATTATGTCCAGTACACAACAGCCAGAATCTACTACGAATACTGCCAATAACAATTTATCATCACAGCATATTCCTCCACCACAGCAATCGCAAGCGAATAATAGTTTAGATCTCAACAATCACGAAGCTAGTGGCAATAATAAATATAAGGCATTTGGACAGTTTTTAGCTTCCTCTCTTATAGAGATGGATGAAATGCAAGCTTTAAGCTTGGTAGAAAAGTTTACATCGGATTTGGTTAAATATTTAAAAATTGAAGAAAGGAAAAACCGCACGATAAATGTTGTAATGAAACAAAATAATAGATTGGACGATGAAAGCGATGATGCAATATCAAATGGGTATTGATTTCTAATGTATGCATCTATATCAGCAACTACTGTGTGTAAAAAACGTAGTTTTAAAATTCATATCTTTTTAGTTCGTCGAATAGCCTGCAAGAAGTCTTATTTAAATTAAAAATAAGCTTTGTTACAGGTCCGTCGACGTTTTGTTGTTTAACAATATTATATATTTCATTTGTTTAATAACTTATTTGTAATTCTTAAATATACTTAATATATGTAGTTTGAAAATATATTTAAAACTGCATTTACTATTACGGCAAGGTTGCACCCAACCAAAAATCATTGTATTCCCAAAGAGAATAGTAATTGGTACACAGAACAAATTTTGTACATAAATAATATGAACTGCTTTCATTGATTTCAGGTCATACTATTTATGAATAAATTTTTACTATTTATAAATCTGTTCATTTATTTTCAATTTCCAAAAAAATAAACAACTTTTTTTTGTTTTTGAAATATAAAAAATTTGTCAAATTACATATATTTTTTCTTTGCTTGGAAAATGTTAAGAATGGGATTTAAAATTGGTTTACCATAGAGGATATGTATTAAGGAGGCGAAAAGGTATGTAGAACATAAAATTGCCAAAATATTTTGTAGTAAATATGTATTTTTCTTAATTTTTTAAGGCAGTTCATCTTGGATGATTGGACCAATTTGATTGTCTTCTACCAATTATTGTTAAAGAATTTCATTTAATATGGATTATTTATGAAGTGCTAAAGGACACCACAATATTCTGGACGATAATCTTGCAAATTTTATATGAATTTGGTATATTTTGTATGTTATGTAATTTTTGTGTAAAGATGCCGTTTAGGTTAATAAAACGCGTCTTTTAGGGCGCAAATATATATTTTATAGTAAACATATATCAAAATATTGTTATTATTGTTCGCAAAATATATTTTGTGCAGAAAATTTGCAGAAATTTAAGGAAAAAATTACCGTAGATTTATTTATTATATGTATGAACAAATTCATACATTGTATAAAAAAGATTTGGGAAAAAAAAGCCATGTTAGATTCATACAGTTTATGAACAAATTTATTCCATGAATGAACTTTTTTTTTCTGTGTATCATTGCTGATTTTAACTTTACAAGTATTTACGTTTGTACGCGGAATTACTGTTAAATAATACACGTACTACGAATGTTTGTAAGACACTGATTATTTTATTAAAATTAAAAACCTTAAGAACTAACTACAATAATCTTAAATCTAACCTAGAACTAGAATATTCCCTACCTGCCGGGCGCATGTGTGCCAGCAATATCTTTACTAAATAAACATGTGTTATGTTATCTTTTTCCTATCTACATCCTTAAGTATTAACCTTGAAAACATGATAATAAAAAGTAACATATCACAATTTGGGAATTTTGGTCATTATATGTAAATAATTAAAAGAACACAATCCTATTTAAACAATACTAATCAGTTTTGTGGAAAATCCAAAACTAGATTATAAAATATCGTGTTCATATGTGAACATTCTGCCGGGCACTAAACGACAATTGATTATTAAAATCTAATTTTACTACTAATAATATTTATCTTTAACATAAATACAGAATAATTAAAAATAACAAACATAAATAAAGTTAAATATGCGTGCCGATGTCTTGTGTTGTTGTTGAAATGTCGGAGTTCATTGGTGTTGCCTTATCTCTTCTTCTTCGAATATTATCAGAGGCCATACTTTATGAATGGACCGCTAAAGCACACTATTGTTCTGAAGTTTCAACGTTGCTACTCTTACATTTCCGTCTCGGCCATCTTTAACTTCGGTAATAACGACTGCACCTTCTTTCAAATTGATTTTGGAATGCCTCTGACGTTGTTGTAGGGTTGTCAAATACTTTTCTTTCCATCGGATCCAAAAGTATTTCTGGATTAACTTCCATCTATCGAAGCAACTAACATTTGAAAAGGAAGTATACTTCGGACAGTCATATATTGGCGTTGGATGTTTAACCGACTTTACACCAGCCTCCCAAATCCCTCGAAAAGGAGGGGCTGCTGGGGGAATAAACTTGAAGATCTTTCTTGATGCTAATATTGGTAAATTTGAATTTTTTAATTGACCACGAAGCATACCATATTTGTGCGTAAAAGGATAAAAAATAACGATTTTGTTGTTTTTGTTAACAATTCCATGCCTTTTAAATTTTGTAAGCTCATGATGAAATATTTGTTTTTGATGATATATGATGATCATATTTTTCGCAACCTTCAGTTTTAATACTGATTGAACCTTTTGTTGCTCTCTTTGAGCTGGCTGGCTTACAGCTTTTTGCTGCTTATGTTGAGTGACATCAAGATTCTGTGGCAATGGCTCCCCCACATTTAAATCTGATACTTCGTTTTGAGGTTTTTCTATCTCAATTACAGTCCTTAGCTGTATCCGTTGAGTCTCATCAAGTTTCTGTAGCAATTGTTCCCCTACATTTGAAACTGATACCTCATGTTGAGCTATTTCTAACTTTCTCTGAGCATTTTCTTGCTCACTTAAAGACTTTTGCTGCTTTTGTTGAGTCTCATCAAGTTTCTGTAGCAATGGATCCCCTACATTTGAAACTGATACCTCGTTTTGAGCTTTTTCTAACTCTTTCTGAGCTTGCTCATTCACAGCTTTTTGCTGTTCAAGTTGAGTCTCATCCTGTTTCTGTGGCAATTGTTCCCCCACATTTGAAACGGTTTCCTCGTTTTGAGCCTTTTCTAGTTTTTCTGGAGCTTTTTCTTGCTCTCTCTGAGCTTTTACTTGCTCATTTACAGCATTTTGCTGTTCCTGTTGAGTCTCATCAAGTTTCTGTAGCAATGGATCCCCTACATTTGAAACTGATACCTCGTTTTGAGCTTTTTCTAACTCTTTCTGAGCTTGCTCATTTACAGCTTTTTGCTGTTCCGGTTGAGTCTCATCCTGTTTCTGTGGCAATTGTTCCCCCACATTTGAAACGGTTTCCTCGTTTTGAGCCTTTTCTAACTCTTTCTGAGCTTGCTCATTTACAGCTTTTTGCTGTTCAAGTTGAGTCTCATCCTGTTTCTGTGGCAATTGTTCCCCCACATTTGAAACGGTTTCCTCATTATTTTGTTTATGTCCACCAGAGTTCATAGCCAACATTATTCTGGTAAAAAACTGCTCCTGGTTATTGGACATCTGCTGCAATTGTGCTTGCACTTTTTCATTCTGGTTATTGGACATCTGCTGCATCTGTTCTTGCAGTTCCTTTTTAACCAGTTGAATTTCGTTTGGCTGCAGCCCCTGTGCTTCTTCCACAGGTTTACTACCACTTGCTTTTCTTTCAAGCAATTCTGGAGCATCTTTGGCGACACTCATTATGTAGTTATAATAACCGTTAGTCTTCTTTAACCTGTGCTCAAAACACACAATGGTTTTGTCGATGGAACGTTTGTTGGACTAGTATTTCCCAATGGATCCGGTTCGAAGGACCAAATGTACGCGGAATTACTGTTAAATAATACACGTACTACGAATGTTTGTAAGACACTGATTATTTTATTAAAATTAAAAACCTTAAGAACTAACTACAATAATCTTAAATCTAACCTAGAACTAGAATATTCCCTACCTGCCGGGCGCATGTGTGCCAGCAATATCTTTACTAAATAAACATGTGTTATGTTATCTTTTTCCTATCTACATCCTTAAGTATTAACCTTGAAAACATGATAATAAAAAGTAACATATCACAATTTGGGAATTTTGGTCATTATATGTAAATAATTAAAAGAACACAATCCTATTTAAACAATACTAATCAGTTTTGTGGAAAATCCAAAACTAGATTATAAAATATCGTGTTCATATGTGAACAACGTTGATTAAGACATAAATTGTTGTCAGTTTTTGTAAAAGCTTATCAACTTTTATTTTTGTTAATAATTTGTAAATCAGACTCGTTTTTTTGTAAATTCAAAAAATTTTTTTTTAATTTTTAGGTGACGATAGCTGTATGGATACTTTGTAGAACCAATTTTTCGATGTGTTACACACGGAATGATAAAGTTATTATACACTCATACTGTGTTTGGAGGGTACATATTTTTTTTTACACCATTTACAGATGTAATTCGAAAAAGATCAATCGTAATTTGAAAATTCTATTTGTAATTCGAAGATTCTATTTGTAATTCGAAGATTCTACTTGTAATTCGAAGATTCCATTTGTAATTCGAAACAGATCAATTGTAATTCGAAAAAGATCAATTGTAATTAAAAAAAGATACATTTTTAATTTCAACAGGGTTTGTCCTTCGACCAAAAGATGTTCAAGTTTCAAATTTCAGCCACATATAATGATAATTGCGACCTGTATCGTGATTACAACGTTTACATTGACAGACGGGCGGACATCTCTAAAACGACTCAAAAAGTGATTCTAAATTGATCGGTATGCTTAAAAGTGGGTCAGGAGCAATATTTCTGGTAGTTACAAACATCAGCACAAACTCCTTGTACCATGTACCGCAGAGTAATATAGGGTATAAAAAGATCAAAATATGGGGCATGTCAGAGACACTATTCCGTTCGAATACGGAAAAAGTGGTTTACTCGTAAAACGAAAAACCAATGTTATTTTTGTCGGAATGAAATCACTTTCAAAAATCAAAGTGGAATTGAATTACATAAAAGTGGTTTCATTCCGAAAAAAAATATTTGATTTGCGTTTTACGAGTAAACCACTTTTTCCAAATCCGAACGGAATTGAGTCTGTGACATGCCTCTACATTTAAAGAAAAATAAAAAAAATCCGCGAATGTTGCGGATATATTTTTCAGGTGAATGTAAATGTTTTTAGTCCTGTTACCATGTCCAAAATCAGAATAATAAATGTAATGTCTATTTTCAGCATCGCCGGATTATCGCTTAAGTGATATTTCGGTGATACATACAAATCTTTTATTTTGCGTTTATATGATTATTTGGCGATATTTATCGCCAAGACAAATTTTTTTTCGTATCGCCGGGATGTATTGCCTTCGGGTAACAGTTTCTTTCGAAAGGTGTATGGCCGGCGATACGAGTTCGATAGTTTCCGCAATAAAAATTTATCGTCTCGGCAATATAACCGGTGAATTGATGTCGTATCTTTTTTTTTGGATAGATGGATTAAAAAAAACGTCAAAATTTCTGTGTGAACTGTGTTTTTTCTTTTTTTGCAACAATAAATTGCACATGCAGTGCGGTGCGTTTTGCAAAACTAATGCACTAAACTTCTGTATTTTCTATGTTTTCCAAGAAATTTTTAATAGCCCTGTTTTTTGCAGACCGGATTAAGATTAGGATTAACTCTATTTAGGGGCATGTCACAGACTCAATTCTGTTCGGATTTGAAAAAAGTGGTTTACCCGTAAAACGCAAAACGAATATTATTTTTTCGGAATGTAATCACTTTCAAAAATCAAAGTGGAATTGAATTGCATAAAAGTGGTTTCATTCCGAAAAAAAATATTTGCTTTGCGTTTTACGAGTAAACTACTTATTCCACTTCCGAACGGAATTGAGTCTGTGACATGCCTCTTAGTTAAAAAATTGATCAAATCAAGTCCAAAAATTTTTTTACATTTTTTTTTCTGAATTTACATTCAATTAGTTAATATAAACAGGAAAAAAAAATTAAGAGTTGTCCAAAATGTAAAACGGTATAAATAAATTTGAGTTAATCCTAGGATTTAACTAAATTTATTTTTCATTCTTTGCATTTTGGACAAAGCTTAATTTGTTTTTCTGTTTCTCTTTACTAATTGTATGTAATTTCAGAAAAAAATTATAAAAAAAAAATCTGGGCTTGATTTGACCTATTTTTTAACTAAATAAAGTTAATCCAAATCTTAATCCGGTCTGCAAAAAACAGGGCTAATAATTCAACTTCTTTTTTTTTTTTAAGTGTAAACTTAAACTTCTGTTAAAAGGTAGAAACAGAACAAGCACGGCACGGGGGACGGTTGCCGTTGCCGGAGAATATAGGCCCAAAACAATGACGGGGGACGGCGACGGCAAAAAATGTCATTTGTTTGTTCAGTGGTGCTAACTTTTAATAAAATAAGCGTAATTTTACGGGAAAAAATCGCTAACCACATAGTCAATGCGGTTAAGTTGGCACTACTGTACGTTCGTTACACCATTGTGAATGAAAAGATAAAAATTTGTTGTGAAAATGCGGCAACCCTGGAGTGTGAGAGGAAGCGAGAATGAGAGAACCCGGAGAACAAATAAAATAAATTTTAATTTTTTGCCGTGCCGGTCACGGTTTTTAACTGTCAAATCGCATGGAAAAAGTCGTGCCGGGCTAGTTCTGTTCCTACCAAAATTTAACTTCATCCCCTTCCGTTATATTTTGTTGGGAAGTGTTTGGAATACATTTTTCCCTTTTTTATTCATAGAACAACCCTGGTTTTGTTATACTGTCATCGCTGGACACTGATGCCAACTTTTTTTGACAAAAACCCGCTAAATCAGGAAAAAAAATCTCCAGAAAACACCAGATTCAAAAACAGAAAATAAATTTAGCTATTTAATAGCTAAATGTCATGATATTTGAAATGTAACTGATTTTTTTGAAAAATATAACGGTTTTATTTTTAAATAATGTTATAAAAATGCTATAAAACGAGAGTTTTTTTTAACATAGCAAGTAGAGATGAGAGCGAGACACGAATTTTTCATGATTCACGCGTGATCGTGAGTGAAATTTGATTTTACTCACGTGATCGTGAAAAAATATTTTCGTACGTGAGCGTGCGTGGGTAACTTCTGTTTCGTGACTTTTCGTGATAGTTTTGTGCTGTTTGAAACAGAAAACAAGTAAAAAAATCGTCATTATATGGAATTTAATGGGTAATTAATACAAAATTGTGATTTAAATAAATTTTTATAATTGTTTTAAGGAAATTCAATACTTTTTGTAAAACAAATCGAAAACAGTAAAAATACAAATTTGTTAATATAAATTTCGCGAGTCTTCGTGAGCATGAGAAAAATTTTAGTTACTCACGTGAGAGTGGAAATGAAAGGGCAGACGAACTCGCGAAACTTGGAGCTGATGGTGTAGGTACCACGGTGCTAGTTTTACCACCGCTCCAACACTTCAAAAAAAGACGGGATTCCATAAATGTTGCAGTAGCGAACAGGAAGTGGGGACAACTAACAACATTCAAAATCAGCAGAACTTTATGGCCAACTTATGACCAAGGAAAAACTGAATACCTTTTATCACTTACGAGAAGGGAATGTCGGGCTCTGACGGGAATAATAACTGGTCACTGTCTCATCGGCATTCATGCTAAGAATATTAGACTCATCCCGGACGCCAGTTGTAAAAGATGCGGCTCACCAGGAGTGGATGAAACGATAGAACACATATTTTGTCACTGTCCAGCGGTGGCAAGAAGTCGCCGATCGATTACTGGTCAGATAAGCTTTAATACTTTGGAGGATATAACGCGAATGGATCTTAGAATATTAAAGAGATTCGCAATGACTTTGAACGTGTTTAACTTGCGACGCTAGCGGAAAAAGAAAAAAAAAGTTTTGTGGTATCGCTATGGACCAAAAGGTCTATGCGAGGTGTAAATCATACACCGCCACCCTAACCTAACCTAACACGTGAGAGTGCGTGAATGTGATCAGAAAAAACAATTTCGTTCGTGATCGTGTGTGAGCAATATTTTGACAAATTCAGGTTTCGTGGGTGAAAATGAGGGGGGAAGAAACAGTAATTTTGTTTCGCTTATGTCACGCCTAATGCAAAGAAACCTAATCATATATGTATATCAAATGTAAAGTCTTTGGAAAACCTACCCAAGTCTGTAAAGAACGTGTCCAAACATGGACATTTTTCGTCATATTGAGTAAATACCAAAGTTTTTGTAAATAAGTCTGTTTTGGCATGTTGTTAGCACTACAAGATAGGTATTTTAAATACCTTTAATCTGATACCAAATATGCCTATGTTAATTTTGATTAAATATGCGTAAATCGTAAAAAACCGAAAAAGGTCAACTTTACAAATGACGATAAAAACGCTCATCTAAACGGCTCTTTAATAAAAACAAAAAAATCAAAAGTGTGAAAAATTTTAAGTTTTTTTATTGTTAAGTTGTGGCTGGTAAAAATCGCTAGATTTCCCGCTGCCCGCTAAATCACTTTTTTTCCCGCTAGTTTTAGCGGGAAAAACACCAAATTGGCAACAGTGTCGCTGGAAAAAAAATCTTATTCGTCGTGAAAAGTTGAAAAATTAACGCGAAAAATTACGGTAATTTTTAATATCAATGAAATATTTGAGGCTTAGTACAATAAAACTTTAAATTAAAAAAAATGATTAATTTTGATCTTCATACGTAATATTTAAGATTTTCAAGTAAACAAATTTAAAAAAATCACTGCACGAAATCGATTTTTGTTTATTTTCTTACAAGAACAAACAAAAAAACCCCTAACGACGACAGCGACTCATTGTAATAAAAAAAAAGTTGGGGGCAGGATTTTTTTTTTTTGCAAAGTGGAAAAGTGCAGTGAACTTTTTCTTTTCGCATGGGTTTAAAGTTTATCATCTTGTACATAAGTAAAACTGACTGATAGTAATTTAAAATTTGGAATCAAAAAAACAAAGTAATTAAATATGGCCCATTCGGTACACGTAGAACGTAGTATACATGAAATGTTAAAAGATACCCCGTCCATGAATGATAGTGATAATGCTGTACACACAGGAACGGAAGCATCCAGTAGCTGTCCACCTTTCAAACCTACTCCACCTACTAGTTTACCGCTTCGAAATCATTCGGGTAAGTTATGAGAAATAGTGTTTCTTAATAAAATATTAATTAAATTATATCTTAGCACCAACTACTCCGATGTCTCCCAGAAGTCCACAAAATGGTTTAGATTCAAGTCTGTTACGAACAGGTGCTTCAAAGATTGATAGTATAAAAAACTGGAGTATATCCACCTATAAATGTACGCGTCAAATCATGCTTGAAAAATTGGGAAAATCACAACGTACTGTGGATTCGGAATTGGAGGCGCAGATTGAACAATTGCGCGAAACTCAACGTAAATATTTATCAATTTTACGTTTAACGCGAGCCTTTAGCTCACACTTTCACCATGTTGTTGTCACCCAACATGCCCTGGCTGATGCATTTGCCGATTTGGCTCAAAAAAATCCAGAACTACAAAAGGAATTCACTTGTAATTCGGAAACACAGCGATCTTTAACGAAAAATGGTGAACTGCTATTAAATGCTTTAAATTTTTTTATATCGTCTGTCAATACATTGTGCAATAAAACCATCGATGATACTCTTTTAACAGTTAGACAATATGAGACCGCCAGGTAAATAGAGTCCACCTATTTTGCAATTACATATTTAAAATCATATATATACCCAGGCAGAAACTGCCAACCGTACAAATTTATTAAAAACCCACAAATAACCTATTACAAACTTAACACCTTTCATATAAAAACACCTTTTCTAAAATGTTTTTTCCTAAAATCTTTTTTAATATTTTTTTTTACTCCACAACACAAAAAAATGTGTCCGGTATACCTTAAAATATATTCTAGTTAAAGAATTTTTTTAAAGATTTTTTTTCAAAATGCAAAAAAATCCCAAAAATTTTTGTTACGAAATTTAAAAATTTTCCCATTTTTTTTTTAATTTTTTCAAAATTTATCAAAACAACGATATCATCCAGATTCTCGATTTCTGCTTTACCTAGTATTCGCTCGCGGTGTCTGGCCAATGCGGGGCATTTGCACAGAATATGTTCAACTGTTTCATCTGTATTAGGTTCATCACATTTTCTACAATTGGCATCCGAGATAAGTCCCATAGTTTTCGCGTGAAAAGCAATTAGGCAGTGTCCTGTGACCACTCCCGTGAGTAAACGACAATCCTCTCTGTTAAGAGAGAGAAGGTAGCGAGTTTTCCCGAGGTCGTAATGCGGCCAGATTCTTCTGGTGATACTGCTCGTGCTTAGCTCTCTCCATTTCCTGTTTGCAATAGAAATGCAACGACAGTCACTTCTCGTCCTATAGTACTGAATCGGGGGCTCAATATGAACAAAAGTTCCTACGCCATCTGCTCCAAGCTTAGCGAGCTCATCAGCTTTCTCGTTCCCATCTACTCCCCTATGTCCAGGTACCCATACAAGAGATACGGTATTATTCCCGGATAGTTTCTGAAGATTCTCGTAACATTTAAAAACGACTTTTGATTTAATACAAAAGCTCATTAGAGCCTTTAGTGCAGCTTGACTGTCGACGTAAAAGTTTATCATTTTACCCGTTTCCCCAAGAAACTGTGAGGCTGCCTTATCTATAGCAACTATTTCAGCCTGGAAAATACTACAGTGTAAAGGTAATTTGAAAGACTTCTCTATATCACAAACGTCTGAAGTAAAACCGGCTCCAACTCCCGTCGATTGTTTGGAGCCGTCTGTGAAAATATTTATAGCGTCATTTGGAGCGCAACGCCAGTCCGACCAAAATTCTCGAGTCGGAAATTCAACTTTAAATTTCCGGTCGAAAAGTAATTTGGGCACTTTGTAGTCAGTGACAACATTTTCCAAATTGTCCATGCTACTGTGTCCAAAGTTTCGGCGTCTGAGCCAATTTGACTCCTTGAGTCTGAGGCATGCCTTATAAGCCTCACCTTTAGCAAAGATGTCAATTGGCAGCAGATGCAGTGCCTGGGAAAGTTTACAGAATTACAGTTAAAATTGCTTCATAAACCAAATTGTATCTTTGGTAACTTTTTAACTGACTTAAGAAGAATATGATTAAAGCTGATTCATTACCTTGAGTTACCATGTAATACAATGGTTTTTTAGCAAATCGTCTTGTAAACATTGCAAAATAAGCGCGACTATAGCACATTATATTTGTTTGGGATATGCTGGTAATGCTAGAAATTTTTGCAAGGTTTTAAAATACCAAGCAGAAAAATACAAGCGGACCAATTCTGGCCCAGTAACGTTAACGGTAGAGCAAGTACTGACGGGACGTAGTTTTTGTTTTTTTGGTTATTTCACTACTGACCCGGTTGCCCAAATGATAACTCAGATCTACGGTTGGCCCGCAGGTTCAGTCAGCATCGAAAAAGCAAGGTAAAAACCAAAAAACTAGAGTTGATTCAGTACTTCAAAAACAAAACTATCTGTATTTCCACAGTATTTCAAATACAAAAAATTACAATGTTTTTACAGTACTTGTAAACAATAAATGTTTTGTACCGCTGGCAATTTCTGGCTGGGATTATTTGCTACTCGTAAAACTTGCTAAGGATGCCGTATATATACATATCTATTTAAACTTGTTTTTATTTTATTATAGAATCGAATTTGATGCATATCGCATGGATTTGGAAAATGCCAAACCCGAATTGCCTCAATCACCTGTGGCCGAGGATATTCAAAAACAGTTTGCGCAACACAAGGATCTATATGAAAAACTTAGGGGTGATGTTGCTATTAAAATGCAGTTTCTAGATGAAAATCGAGTAAATATTTATAATGATATTCTGAAAAAATTTATTTTTATTGATTTGTTTTTTTTTTAGATTAAAGTTATGCATAAACAGTTAGTACTATTGCATAACGCAATAGCCGCTTACTTTTCGGGTAATGCCACCGCTTTGGAAACCACATTGAAACAATTTAACATTAAGGTAACCAAAAATAAGAACAATAGTAAACAAAACGGAAATAAATATATTTTATACAGAAATAAACATATTTTATATTCTTTTTTTTAGCTTAAATCTCCTAATTCTGCCACAGGGTCTTGGCTGGAACAGTAGTAATCCCGTTGATTGCTCGAATCTATAAATATTCCTTAAAAAAACAAAACAAAGTATTTTTCTCTTGTCCACTTATATATTCTTATGGTTATTTAAAAACAAAACAAATGAATAAAATCGTATGTATATGTAATTTTTTGAGTTTGATATTGAAAGTATGCATACAACGAAAGTTTGTAATACGAAATGCAACTTGATTTAAAAAAAAACGCCTTTAAAGGGGGTTCATTCTTTAGAATTTGCTATTTTTTAATATTTCGACTGTATGTACTTTGTCCACATGCTGCAAAAAGTTGCAGCTTGTAAAACTAAGTTAAAATGTTATATTTAGTCTTTGCATGTTGAAACAGCTAAATTTCAAATGGGCTTTATTTGATATAATGCATAATTTAAAGTTTAAACCTTTGTGCATCGACTTTGTCTGGAGGAAGTACTTTGACAACTCAATTTTTGATGCCTTCGCCTCTATGTATACTCTATGCTAAAAAATTTGGATTTGTTTAGATATTTTTAAATTTTTTTGAGTTTACCCCCCACGTAAAATTTAAAAATCTGCCTACGTCAGGAACTAAATCTTTTAATTTCCTACAAAGAGAATTTTTTTTTAAATCCAAATTTAAAAATATGGCTGCGACAGGTACTAGCTTTTTTTTATTTTCTTCACCTTTCCCCTAAATGTTGGCATTCTGATTTTTGCATTTAATACAATTTATCATTATTTAAATTACTTTTATATATCGAGGGCCTATATTCAAAACCCTCTATCTTCCATTTTCACGAAAATGACTTTTTGATGGCAAAATATTCAGTAAAACGGCCCTCGTCTATGGTGTAAAATTCAGAACAAAAATATTTTTTTTTGCTATTTTATTTGCATTTTTGGTTTTCTCTATCTCTTACACAATTAATTTTTCTGAATGCAAAACCCTCTATCTTTTCAAATAATTAATTTATAAATATTTTTTTTTGAATAATTTCATCATGCATTACATGTTTTCATACTAATTTTTGCATGCTGCAAATGAATTTGTCAACAAAATTCCAGAACCACGATTTTGGTCCACTGATGCTAATTTTTTCTGAAAATTCTTGTTTGACTTTTTTGAAAAATATGGCTCAAAATTTGGATGTCTTGTGTACATTATGAAACAAAAATTTTAATCTTAAAAATCCCGATGCTGATCAGCAGCTGTGGACCAAAATCGCGTTTTTAATTTTTTTACTATTTTTTACATAACATACTCAATATTTTGTCAACTTTTGAGACGAATTCGGTAAAAAAATAATTTTTGTCTTAAAAATCCGCACCTGTGGACCAAAACCGCGATTTCGGAATTTTTTATAAGACGTTATCATTAATAAATTACGTTAAAAATTTACCGATGTCGTAAATGAAATCATAATAATCAATTTTTATTAAAATGCAAAACCCTCTATCTGATCATTTTCATTCATCTACCTAATATTTTTGAGAAACAAAACCCTCTATCTATCCTCTAAAACCCCCAATAGTGCAAAATTGTAAAAACAAATCATATGTGAGATTCAGTAGTTGATTTAAAAAAATATTGTAGAATATCGAATTTTAATTACTCTAATAATACGCGAAATAAACAGTTTTTTGGCTCTCCTGAAAAGTTGTGTTTTTTTAGATAGAGGGTTTTGAATATAGGGCCTCGATATCCACGTTCACAAAGGGGACGGGCTGAAAGCAGTTTATTTTTTTATTTATTTCATCATTTTCAATAACCTAGCCTATCCCAGTAAAAACTTGGTAATAAGTCCCCATTACCGCCTGCATTCTATGTAATGAGGACTCGTTACCTGCTCGATTACTTCTTGCTAACAAATAATGAGTAACCAATAACCTCATATGGAACCGGTTACTTTTTATTAACAAATAATGAGTTATACTGTGTACAGACCAGCGTGATTTTAAAATCACTATGTGATTTTCCTTTGAACAAAATCACATAGTGATTTACAAAATCATCTCAAATTGTACTAGCATAAAGAAAAATCACAAAATCATCTCAACTTACCATGGTAAGTTCTTGTAGTGTGAACGTGGCTTTACCGATAACCTCATACAGGACCGGTTACTTCTTGTTAACAAATAATCATCCTTATTTCTAAATACGCGCATCACTTCGACGTCGAATGAGTTTCACTTTCGACGACCGAGTTTCACCACATTCTACAATACTTCAGTGGTATCGGTGAAGGAATATCGATTAATTTTTGTCATCACTAGCAAAACACAAAACATATAAAATAACATGAATTGTAAATTAATTAAAATTATATTGCGGGTCATATTTTATATTTATTTTCAATCTTACTATAATATATATAATTAAAAAATTAAGAATAAGTATTTTAAACTTCAGAAATTATACAAAAAATCGCCATAAACAAAAATCCGTCCCTGTGTGGCACAGTCCGGGAACCAATCCAATTTGCATTTTCATGGTTTTTATTCTGCCGGAGACATTTTTATTACATAATTTATACAAAAATAAAACACTTAATTGATATTTAAAAGAAAATTCTATGAGTTTTAATTAGGGATGCCAAACGGGAAATCCCGATCCCGAAAATCCCGGGATTTTCGGGATTTATAAAATCCCGAATCCCGAAATTTATAACATTGAATTTTTTAACTAAAAAAAAATCTCATTTGGATGAATTGAAATATTACCAATCAAAATCAAGCTAAAAATGTTACTAGCGGTTTTGCAAAAAAAATGAAATCTGCAAAATAAAATTATTTGTAGAACATTTTAACCCTTTCAACGCACGCTTAAGTGGTGTTCTATAGGGATATTTTATAAAAATTACTAAAATTACCTCTTAAGGTATCTATAGACGACGCAATACTATGCACAATAGACCGGGTCGAAAAAAAAAGTTCCCACTGTGCGGGCTTTATTTTAAAGCTTACCTCGAAAAAGTTCCATAGCCAAAATATTAGATTTTTAGGTCGCGATTTGGTACCGCCGAAATCGTTTTTTGTTCATAGCTTTGTCATTTGATGTCCGATCGTTGTAAAAAAAAATTTGTTTGAAAGTCCTCAGCGAGTACTAAATTTGACCCATATCTGGTTTTGACCTCTGAGGTCATCTTCGTGTTATAAGTGTTAGTTTCTCAGCTTTCTACCCACCTAAATGATCTTTATTTTTCCATTAAATTATAGCATTAAATAATTCATGAAATTCTTCCCTTAGAAGTACCCTCTTAAATTAATTAACAAAAAAGTTACATTCAATTTTAAATTTCCATAGAAAAAGATTTAAAACACTTGTTCGTATGTATTTAAATACAAACTAAAAAAAATAAATATAGTTTAAAGGCATAATAACAAGTGTTTTTTCTAATTTTCTTTATATTGTATATGAAAATCTTAAATCAAATGTAACTTTTTTGTTAATAAATTTAACTGGATACTTCCAAGGGAAGAATTTCATGAATTTTTTAGTGCTATAATTTAATGGAAAAATAAAAATCATTTAAGTGGGTAGAAAGATGAGAAACTAACAATCATAACAAGAAGATGACCTCTGAGGTTAAAACCAGATATGAGTCAACTTTAGTACTCGCTGAGGACTTTCTAACAATTATTTTTTTAAAACGATCGGACATCAACTGACAAAGCTATAAACAAAAAACGATTTCGGCGGTACCAAATCGCGACCTAAAAATCTAATATTTTGGCTATGGAACTTTTTCGAGGTAAGCTTTAAAATAAAGCCCGCACAGTGGGAACTTTTTTTTTCTCCTTTATGGTCGACCCAGTCTAATGCACAATATATTTCCCACAAATGACATACATAAATGTACTATATAAAATATTGGACTATATAAAAATTCATGCAGATTGTACTTAAAATTGCATCGTCTGTAGGTGCCTTAAAATGTCAGATAGAGGGTTAATATGATTTAGGAAAAGAACAGCCATCAATATTTACCGAAGACTTGTACTAATATTATGAAGGTCATCAGCAGTTTTAATACATTTTATTTCTTATTCCAAACTTGAAAGCAACTTAAAAACTTTAGAAGGCCATAAAAAAGAACTCGAGCTAAGTTTTTAAGCCCCTTTTGGGGATTTGGTCTACTTATGGCATACTTTCATTTTTTTTGGTCTAAACATACTAAATTGTGTTGCACTGTGTTATATTTTGTTTCTTTCAACTATTTTATGTAAATATTTACATAAAAATATGACAAATAAAAATATTTAAGTTTATATTAATCTTATTTTTTGAATATAGGAAAAATAAAATCCCGAAAATACCTAAAAAACCCGAAAATCCCGGGATCCCGAAAAAATCCCGAAAATCCCGGGATCCCGAAATTTCAATTTTGAAAATCCCGAATCCCGGGATTTTTAAAAGTTAATCCCGTTTGGCATCCCTAGTTTTAATGATTTAGTTAAAAAAAACACAATTTTCTATAAAAACGCGCCAAAAAAGATGTCGAACAAAATTGTATGAATCTGGCGTCGAAGACGAATTGAGGAATACGTCGAATGTCGACGATAACGAAAAAAACATATGTTTTTCGTCTGTATCATCTCCAACGTATTCAGGAATACCAAAAATTACCTTCGTCGCGTTTTAAACGCGTTTATGACAACAGGAATAGCCCCGAATGAATTACCGATAGCCTCATACAGAACCGGTTACTGGTAAATACGATTTAAAATATTTGATAAGTTGTTCAAATAAATTTTTTTTTATTAATATTTAAAAATGCTAAACAAAATTTAGAAAGAACTTGGACATTTAGCTTAAAAAAGATTACCATTTCTCTACTTTTTCTAATAAAACTCCGTTAACAGAAATTTAAATTCAGGAATTCTGATTAAAATTGGGAACAGGCAAATTAAAGTTTAGAAAACCAAATTGATATTTAAAAACCTGGATCTAGCTGACACTTGATAGTGATTTATGAGCCTTAATTAGTCTTTACATAACTTCTATTAAAGTTTTCTGAATTTTAATTGGCTTTTTCTAAATTGTAATTGTTTTTCTAGAAATTTTGGAGCGTTTTCCAAATTTTAATTTAACTCATTTGTTTGCCTTGTTGTTTAAAGTATGTTAAAACCGGTTAAGAGGTAAAAAAACATCATAGACAGTATTTCCCTTAAAAACTTATATATAGACTAAAACTTAAGATGGTGTTTAATGCGGTTTCCATGGGCTGAGCAGCAGTCGCTTCTGTAAATTTGTTATTGGTCCTTGCCTTAGCAGCCAAATGTCCCTTTCTACGATGTTCCAAGATATATTTTCGGTCCTTTTATTATTTAAATTTTACAATCAAACATTTGGAGGGATGGATATCAACGTAAACATTGGTTCCGTTGGCTTTTCTTACATTTAGATTGTAGAAATTTTCCCCCTTGGTTGCTCTTGAAATAACCGCGTTTAACATGAACTTTATCATCCTGACGAATAGGCATGAAGCGAACATTTTACTTTTGACGCAATTCCTTGTTGAGGGAAGACGGCCACCTTTTAGGACTAATGTATGCTGCTATTTGGTAGCATTTTTGTAAGGAGTGGGCAACGAGTTATTTTTGGGCTACTGGTAGCTACTTATTTTTAGGCCTAATGTATGCTGTTATTTGGTAGCATTTTTGTAAGGAGTGGGTAACGAGTTATTTTTGGGCTACTTGTAGCTCATTATTTGTGGTACTAATGTATGTAGTTTTTCAGTAGCATTCTCGTAAGCGAGTGGGTATGCGGTCATTACTCCAATGACATCGCCATGTTAAAATAATGATAATGAGGTTCACCAACCTAGTAACTAGATACCACCATCTATTTTAAGGCGAAAACCTCATTACTTGGTAATAGAAGTTTTTACTGGGATTGACCTTAGTCGGTTACAAACTTCTACTCAAAAAACTATTCACAAAAAGTTTTCTTATATTATTTAGCTTGATTTAAGCTTGATTTACACGTTAACTACCCTTGACCACCCTTATCTACTATTTCCCAGTATTGGGGGATAACAATTGTCAAATTCAAATAGTTTTTCATACAAAATTATTTAAACCCGGCAAATCGTATCACTAATACTGGGAAATAGGTGATAAGGGTGGTCAAGGGTAGTTAACGTGTAAACTGCCCTTTAAAAAAAATTAAAATATTTACTTTTTTTCCTTGAGCAGGAACCAAAAAATAACCGTTATGATTTTATAAAAGTCGTCAAAAAATTTGAAAAAAATTTGTTAATTATTTGACAACAAATTTTAGTTAAAAATAAACAAAAATTTGCAAAGTGAAAGAAAATTTTGGAAAAAAAAAATTATTTAAGGAAAATATTAGAGGTATTCAGAGTCTTGCTTGCCAGCCCTGGCACTAGTGGTAAAAGAGCACTTTTCAAAATTACTTTTCAAAATACATGTATTTTTTGAAAGAAGTACTCTTTTGCTACATTGCCAGGGCTGGCAACAAGTCTCTGAATACCTCTATTATGTTTGTACTTTTTTTGATACCTTCGGTATGTAGTTCTGTTCACATATGTCTATCAGCAGTTGAATTAAAGCATTTTGTATTTTTAGGTTACGTGGATGGGTACCAACATTTTCGAGGTGTCCTTACATTTTCATTCAAAACTTTTGAACTGCTGTACCGATATCGTTCAAATGCATTTCGGCTATATGCATCGACTTAGGACCTCAACCTGAGACCACACAAACAGAAATTGACGACGGTTCTAAAAAAAGCGTTCTGGAAGCACTGTAACAAAAAAAAGCATTCTCAAAACGCTATTTTCAAACGCTTTGCGAGCGTTTGTGAAAAGTGTTCTGAAAGCACTATAACAAAAAAAGCAATTTTAAAACGTTTTTTTGCGAGCGTATCCGATAAGCGTTTTAAGGGTTCTTTAGATTTTTTTTTTTAATTTCTAAGTTCCGAAACTATTTTTGAATAACATAAAAAATGGCCCGTACCATAGAAAAACAAAAAGTCTATTTTAATAAAAGTTTTATTTTAAATTTCAAATTTTCAATACATTTTTTTAAAGTCGATTTTAAAAACAATTTGTATGGAAATAAAATTAAAAGCTGATTTTAAATATATTCTATTTTTTATGGTAAGGTTCAAAAAGTCTATTTTACCAAAAGTTTTATTTTAAATTTCAAATTTCCCACACAATTTTTGAAGTCGCCCAGTCAGAAAAATACAATCGCAAAAGCGCTGTGAAAGCGTTGTAAACGGTTCTACAAGCGTTCCATTTACCATCTTGAAAGCGCTTTCAGATGATCCGAATGATAACATCGATCTACGCTAGGTTTAAAGCGTTTTAAAAAAGCGTTTAAAAAAGTGCTTTCAGAACGTTTTGTTAAAAGTCATGAAAGCGCTTTAAAACCCAAAAGTAAAGCACTTATAAAGAGCTAAAATACAAAAATTAAAGATATTTTCCAGCGATTGTTAACTCTTGGAACAATCCTATTGCTGAAATTCAACGAAAATTGCATGTTTTTCATACCGTTAACTCTCCAAATAAAGCTCCATTGGTATATCCTCTCTTTAAAAACAAAAAGTATTCTCTTGGCAAAGTAATGAAATCCACTGAAACAAAAGTTGTGTTTTCTTTTATTAATATTCATGGTTTCAAAATTACTACATCCCATCCTGATAACGCAATTCTACTTAGTAATGGAAATATTATGATAGTAAACCAAATTTTTAGTACAAATCGATCTAAACACACATGTGATAATATATATTTAAAAGGCAACATCTTTAATGAAATAAACGATTATTTTGTCTATCCAATTCTATCCAATATAACAATTTGTTTAAAATTGAGTATAATCTAAAAAAATACTATACTTGTATGTACTACGAAAAAAATTTAAAAACGTTTGCAAAAACTGCTTTAAAACCATTAAATTTTGAAACGAACATGCATTTTGTTAATAAAGTGCTTTCAAAACGCTTTTCGAAAACGCTCTCAAGGCGTTCGAATAAAGCGTTTTGATAATGCTTTTTTTTTGTTACAGTGCTTTCAGAACGCTTTTCGAAAACGCTCGCAAAGCGTTCGAAAATAACGTTTTGAGAACGTTCTTTTTTTGTTACAGTGCTTTCAGAACGCTTTTTTTTTATAACCGTCGTCAATTTCTGCTTGGGCGATTTTAAAAAACAAAAACAATTTATATGGAAATAGAATTTAAAATCGATTTTAAATTTATTTTATTTTTCTTTGGTAAGGCCAAATGTTTTTAGATTTTTTTTTTTTATTTTATAATTTTCGAAAAATTTTTGGAAAAAAAAGTTTTTTTGAGTACAATTTTTTTTCAGATTTCACTTTGTATCAAATAAATTATTAAACAGAAATGCTTTACTTTAAGCCCCTTATTCATATTAAAATTTGAACACTTTATAACAGGTTTATAAAACAGATTTCCGTACAAAATTCGTAAAAAACGTTCTCAAAGCACTATTTACATCACTTTTAAAACGCTTTAAACCTAGCGTAGATCGATGTTATCATTCGGATTATCTGAAGGCGCTTTGAAGTTGGTATACAGAACGCTCGTACAACCGTCCACAACGCTTTCACAATGCTTTTGCGATTGTATTTTTCTGACTGGGCAGTTGTACCACTTTCCTCTGAGGCAAACAGGTGTTTTATTTTGGGGTGGTAAACTTTACTTGTCCCCTTTATTAAGTCCCAGGCCGATATTTCGATGAGTTACAAACAGAATGACAAACCATCTTCCTCTAACAATAAAGTGGTGGGTATAAAAAGTAGTAGTAATTAATCAATGGTTTTTGTCTATTTTTTTTATCAAATTCAGGCTCAGCCCGCTTGTTTATTTATTATTAAGGTCTATGGAATAATCCTTTAAATAAAGCATTTGGTAAAGTTGTGGCATTTTAATTTGTTTCTAATTTCAATTGGGTCAATTTTTCATTTAGAATAGTTTCCTCCTGATCCTCAGCTTTAAACATTTCCTATACAATAGATGAAAACACATGAAAATATATAATTGTTTTAGACATAATTAACAAAAATAACTTACTGGATCGTAAATAACTTTAATAATTAATGAACAACTCGGACAAGTGGCAACCTCTTCGCCTTCAATTAATTCTTCCTTTTATAACAAAAATTAAAAAAAAAAAAAACAATTAATACTACATGTTTGTTTTACAAAATGTGTTGCTCTAGGTTACTCACTTTGGAAATTTGAAATCGGTCACCACATGGACATGGATAATAATAGATTTCCTCTTCTTCGTCATACTCAAAGTCTTCAATTTCAACTTCGTCGTGATATATACTCATTTTTATATTAATATAAAGCAATCATGTTACGATTAAAATACGATTCTATTATTATTATTAATTAATTAAATTTAGTATTACATACTAAAACTAAATATAAAAATCACAAACAATTGCAAACATCGTAAAAATTACGAACACGTTGTTGAATCATGAATTACCAAAAACAAACTGTGTACAGTATTCCCTCCTATAAGGTACCTTTAAACTACGCAATATACTGTGCAATTAGCAGTGTTGGTCAAATAAATTGTACACGCAAAAAAAAATCTGTGTCGGAGTGAGCAAAAATCTGGCATAATTTTACCAAAAATATGCTAAAACTACAACCGACGAAGTAGTTTTCGCAATTTAGCCAAAACACTTATGTAAAAAATTTTGAAGAAAATGCTAATGCTATTTAAGCAAAAACTTGGTAAAATATACCAAAAGTAATATGTTGAAATATACCAAAGTTATTAGAAAAGGTGACTAAAAATAATGCTAAAAATTACCACATTTATGCTAAAATAAATTTTCTATAAAATTTTTGTAAAAATTTGTATATTTGTTGAATTTAAAATTTTCACAGAATAAATCCATATTAATATAATAAATGTTGTGTAGGATTTT
Source organism: Pegoplata infirma (assembly GCA_963921195.1). Taxonomy (NCBI): domain Eukaryota; kingdom Metazoa; phylum Arthropoda; class Insecta; order Diptera; family Anthomyiidae; genus Pegoplata; species Pegoplata infirma. The sequence goes on along the minus strand of OY992536.1, from coordinate 5,287,036 downwards.
ATTTACCACCGACCAACTGACCCTTTATGTACAATTTTCTCCAGTGACTATGCTTTTTCTTGAAGTGAAGGATTCGCTATAGTTTCACGAATTTATTTAAAAGCATCCTGTAAAAATAGAAAATTATTACAAAACATAAATTTTTAATTTAGAAAACTAGTAAACCCCATTGGTTTTTTGGTTAGGATGAACAAAAAAATAGAAAATTATTACAAAACATAAATTTTTAATTTAGAAAACTAGTAAACCCCATTGGTTTTTTGGTTAGGATGAACAAACACTTACTTTGTGATTCCATTTGTAACTCATCAAAATAGGTGTGAACTCCATTGACTTATATATATAAATGAGTTTTTAGGTTTTAATCTTATAGCTAAAGGGAGGACTGGTGCCCACGCTCTTTATTGTAGTAAACGATTCGCCAAAGCTTCAAAAATTTATTTAGGAGTACCCTGTAAAAATAGAAAATTATTACCAAACACTATTTTTTAACTAAAAATCTGTTAAACCTTATGGTGTCTTTGGAATAGGGGTATACTCACTTTATCATTCCATTTGTAATTCATTGAAACAAACGTCTGGGACTCCATTGGTTTTGCTAAATGAATTGTGTTTTAAGTTATGACAGCAAAATTAACTTTAGCATTTTTTTATCTTACATTTATTTATCTTTTAAAAAACTAATTATTTATTTTTATTTATTAATTTATTTTAATTTTATTTATCAATTTATTTTTTACGTTTTTATAACACAAAAAATAAACGAAGCACGCACACAAAAATACAAATTGAATATGGCGGTCTGTATTTGTTTTTTTTTTTGTTGTTGTTGTTTTCTTTCGATAAATTTTTGTGCAAGTAATTTGCGTTATTGTGCCAGCTACTTGTTTATTTTACATAAAAAACTAATTATGTTACTTTAACATCGACAAGCAGAATTTTAGCAAAAATTTGGTAAAATTTTTTTTTTGGTAAAAAAAAAAATTTTACCAAGTAGGATTGCTCAATCTGACACAGATTTTTTTTTGCGTGTAGGTGTATTTTACAAAAACACGATTGAAGAGTATATTTAACGCAATCAAACACGTTAAATATGCTGTAAAATAGTTTTTTTTTTTTTAAATACATCTACAAATTATTTGACCAATTCAATTGGTTAAGCACCCTCTGAATTTGGCTGACTAGGCTCCTAGCGATTTTTACCTGTTTTTTTGCGATATTAAACTTTTACAAATTTTAGTAATTAATACTATCACTTTCGTGAAATAGTATTTAATATAATCATTTAAGTGATTGAAACTCATTTTCATTTTTTTGTGTGTAACCGGAGAAAAACAACGGAGGAGAGTAACACAAAAAATCTGATCAAACATATTTTTTATGCTTAAAATATATATTTTTTATAATTAATACACGCTAAAAAATATTTTACCAAGCGCTTGGGAGGAATCACATTAAACAAGATTTTTGCGTATATTATGCGAGAACTAATAATATTTTACCAAGCGCTTGCATACTTATACCTAACTTTGCAAACGTTTCAAGAAATTTCCCATGAGCTTGCATAATTTTACAAACTTTAAGATAAAACAAGCAAACGCTTTGTAAAATGTTATAAGTTTTTGCATAATATACGAAAAAATATTGTTTAACGTGATTCCTCCCAAGCGCTTGGCAAAATATTTTTTTCGTGTAAGTTTTTAATTTTTTTAATAATTAGCACATTCTTGTTTTTAATTCATATTTGTTTTTATATTAAAAGTGGGGGTAATTTTGTACTGATTTTGAGCAAAAAAAAATTATTAATTTGTTTAATAGATACAATTACTTTTTTAATTATTTTCAGATTTAAATGTTTATTAAATTTTTTAATTACTGTTATCACTTTCTTTATTAAAGCAAAATTAAGTAAAATTTTAATTGATATCAGCAATTTGTTAATAGAAACTCATTTTTATTTTTATTGTGTGTAGCAAGATTTATTCAGTAAAAACTTGCAAGTTGTTAATATCAAACAGTCACTTTTTTCTCTCTTGTTACTGGATTTTTAAAGTACGCAAACGACTTTTAGACAAAATTCGTGATAATTTGTACAAATTAGATGTATTCGATTATCCAAATTTCTTACTATTTTTTACTACAACTGGAAAGTTTTGTTTACTTTTTGTATTGAAAATTTCCAGCTGTAGTAAAATGAGTAAAAAATAGTACACGCAAAAAAAAACTTGTGTCGGAGTGAGCAAAAATCTGGCATAATTTTACCAAAAATATGCTAAAACTACAACCGACGAAGTAGTTTTCGTAATTTAGCCAAAACACTTATGTAAAAAATTTTGAAGAAAATGCTAATGCTATTTAAGTAAAAACTTGGTAAAATATACCAAAAGAGATATGGTGAAATATTCCAAAATTATTAGAAAAGATGACTAAAAATAATGCTAAAAATTACCACATTTATGCTAAAATAAATTTTCAATAAATTTTTGTAAAAATTTGTATATTTGTTGAATTTAAAATTTTCACAGAATAAATATCCATATTAATGTAATAAATGTTGTGTAGGATTTAATTTACCACCGACCAACTGACCCTTTTTGTACAATTTTCTCAAGTGACTGCTGCCTACGCTTCTTCTTGAAGTAAAGGATCCGCTATAGCTTCACGAATTTATTTAAAAGCATCCTGTAAAAATAGAAAATTATTACAAAACATAAATTTTTAATTTAAAAAATTGGTAAACCCCATTGGTCTCTTGGTAAGGAGGAACACTTACTTTGTCATTCCATTTGTAACTCAAAACAGGTATGGACTCCCTTGGCTTTGGGTTTTTAGGTTTTTATTTTATACCTAAAGGCAGGATTGGTGTCCACGCTCTTTATTGTAGTGAAGGATTCGCCATAGCTTCAAAAATTTATTTAGCAGTACCCTGTAAAAATAGAAAATTATTACCAAACACTAATTTTTAACTAAAAATCTATTAAACCTTATTGGTGTCTTCGGAATGCGGGTATACTCACTTTATCATTCCATTTGTTATTCATCGAAACATACGTCTGGGACTCCATTGGTTTTTCTTAATGAATGGTGTTTTAAGTGATGAAAGCAAAATTAACTTTAACATTCTTTTATCTTACATTTATTTATCTTTTAGAAAACTAATTATTTATTTTTATTTATTAATTTATTTTTATTTTATTTATCAATTTCCTTTTTACGTTTTTATAACACAAAAAATAAACAAACAACGCACACAAAAAAAATGAAAATGGCAGTCTGTATTTGTTTTGTTGTTGTTTTCTTTCGATAAATTTTTGTGCAGGTAATTTGCGTTATTGTGCAAGCTACTTGGTTATTTTACATAAAAAATGAATTATGTTACTTTAACATCGACAAGCATAATATTAGCAAAAATTTGGTAAAAATTTTTTTTTGGTATGAAAAAAGTTTTACCAAGTAGGATTGCTCAATCTTACACAGATTTTTTTTTTGCGTGTAGATTGTAGTAAGGTAATCGAATAGACCTATTATCAGTTCGCGAACAGAACTATTATAACGATAACTTTGTATGGCAGAACATTGTTGAGTATTACCAAATTCGCATTCATTTTTTTAAACATGTTTAACCACTTAAACATGTTTAAATTTAAACTTGTTAAGGTACAAAAACATGTTTATGTGCCAACAAAGCAAAGGCTCTTGAAGACTGTAAACTCGCTGTAAATGGGAATACTGTAGTCGGCTACCCATTTACAGTGAGTAAATAACAAATTTTGAAAAAAAAAAAAAATTGTAAACAAAACATCTTAAAAAAACACCTCCTAATAGAATACTAGTGAAGTTCAAAGATGACATCAAAAAAATTCAGCGATATTAATTTCTACGACATTTTGGGTGTCGACATAGATGCCCAGGAAAGTGAAATACGAAAGGCTTACCGTAAAAAGGCCTTAGAATGCCATCCCGATAAAAATCCAGATAATCCTAAAGCTGCAGAATTGTTTCATGAACTATCTAAAGCCCTAGAAGTTCTAACAGATAAAGCGGCTAAAACCGCGTATGATAATGTCTGGAAAGCAAAGAAAGCTGCTGAACTGCGCCACAAACAACTGGATAGCAAACGACAAAAACTTAAAGCCGATTTGGAGCATCGAGAGCGTGAAGCGTTTAATAAAATAAGCACAAAACAGCCATACAACACAGTACAGAAATCCGATGAGGATATATTGCAAGACCAAATTGAGAGATTAAGAAGAGAGGGTTCCCGACTTCTAGAAGAAGAACAAGCTTTGCTTAGAGAACAATTGAAAAAGTCAGTTGCTGAACACGCTCAACAACAAAATAAATTTGACTCTTCACTACATCGCATAAAAATAAAATGGAACTCTGAGAAAAAAGATCCTCTTAATGGAGGCTATAATGAGGAAAAACTATTGGGGTATTTAAAAAAGTATGGATACATTGTTGCACTTGTTATGAGTAAAAAATGCGGCAGTGCTTTGGTGGAGTTTAAAACTCTAGAAGCAGCTGAAATGGCATTAGCATATGAAAAGGGTTTATTGGAGAATCCTTTGAATTTACAATGGGTAACACAACCAGCACCATCCAATGTTAAAAAGTCACTAAATGATTCTACAGTTACATATTTGGATTATGAGGATTTAGTAATGCGTAAACTAAGACAAGCGGAGGAGCGCAAACGATTAATAGAAGAATTACAAAAAGAAGATGAATAAGAAAATAAAAAATTATATTCAAAAAATGTAAAATTCAATAATTATAAAAGTATCCGGTTAGCAAAGAATGGTGTCTGCTTGTTGAGATGTTCACATGAGCAGATTATTGCGTGATTCACGCGTGAGTGTGACTGAAACTCAATTTTACTCACGTGAGTGTGTGTGGAAAAAAATTGCGTGAGTGTCTGTGGGTAAGATTTTTTGAGTGAGCGTGCGTGAGTCGATTTTTTGCGTGAGTTTGCTTGATTTATTTTCCCTTCATATATCCTTTCGTCCTAAAAAATTAAAAAAAAAATGGAAAATTTGGCTAAACTTTAAATTTTGTCCGATGTGACTGAAAACTCAATTTTACTCGCGTGAGTTAGTGTGAATTGAAAAAAATTGCGTGAGTGTCTGTGAGTAAGTTTTTTCTCGTGAGTGTGCGTGAGTCGATTTTTTGCGTGAGTTTGCTTTATTGATTTTCCCTTCATATATCCTTCTGTCCCAAAAAAGTACAAAAAAATGGAAATTTGGAAAATTTTCTAAAAATTTTGTTAAACTATTAAGAAATTAAAATACTCGAGCTCGAGGCCTCGAGTATTTTAATTTCTTAATATTATATAAATGTCGAATAAAATTCAAAATTATATTTAATTTTGTTAAACTTGCAATTTTTTAAAAATTTTGTAGTTTTTGATTTTTTTTTTGTTTTGTATAAGAGTTTAGTTAGTGTGAGTAAAGCTTGTGTGAGTGCACGTGAGTTTGAGTTGTATTGAATTTACTCACGTGATTGTGAGTGAGTGTGCATGTTTGGAAAATTGCTGTCGTAAGTGAGTCAATTGTCACCCTCGAGCTTATCCAATAAGTTGATTCCGTTTGAGACGCCATATAGTATATATTTATGGTCCTCGATTGCGAACACCATTTTAAACGTCAAAATGGAACTTCGTTTTATGTTGACAGATAAAGTGTTTAAAATTGTATGGGGAAAACTGTAACGGGCGGGCTTGAGCTTTGGCGGCACGAAGGTGTTGTCGGCTTGAACTCGTCGGAAATGCGTGGTTCTTTGTGCTCAAATTACCGTTACATTTAAATTTAAAAAATTCGTGCCTGTAACCAAACAAAAAATACAAAATAAAAAAGCAAAGATAAACCGGAAATGAAAAATTTATAAACCGGAAATGGTTGACGGACGGACACTATACTGTTATTTCCTTTTGATTTGAAGTCGTTAAGTAAGAGGTTGTGTTGTAGTCAACCTATAGGCAGCCCTCCCACAATATGCCTCGAAAGAGTCATCCTATGATGTTCTAATATGGCCTAACTAAGTATTTCCAGAACATCCCTACAGAGTTATCTCTCACCGCATATACTTACACTCTCAACCTTTTAAATATTTAGCAACACATTATTTTAGATATTCAATATATAAACATAATTTTTATTAGAAACAAAAATGGGGGTTTTAAATAAATGAAAATAAAATTAATCATACATTAATTTTATTTTTAAACAAAAATGAAAAAAAATATTTTGTATAAATGAGTAAATCTTATGAAATTTTAATTTTGTTAAAGATTTCTTACATACCCTCGGGTATAAAAAGATTTAAAAAAAAAGGATTTTAATTCATTTGATATAAAATAAGCTTGAATTTAAACACTTTTTAAATGAATTTATTTTTTTTTCTGTTTTTAAGAACACATACTAAATTTTCTGTTTTGTTTTTTTTGCTAATAAGCTGAATATTAAAAAAGAAGGAAACAAAAAGAATGCCTATATATAAAAATCCTGGGCCCAATATATCTATATATAGCAAATCGTTATTTGCAACATTCGCAATCTGTCTAACTTTTCTTTGCTAATGAAACTTCAACCTGTATATGCTCTTTAACAATTTTATATATTTATCCTTATCTTTTTTCTTCAAAATATTTTTAATGCTTTCTAAACATTTTCTAAACTTCCCTTTCTTTTATAATTTTTTTAGATATTAAATAATTTTTTTAACAAAATACTAACAAATTTTTAAACTAACAAAATACTAACAAATTTTAACAAAAATGGTATATAGAAAAATAATTAAAGCATGGTAATAATATATAAGTATATAATTAATAAATAAATTTATTGAGCACTAAGGGTTACGTAACATTAAAGATTACGACCCACGTGCTTTTAGTTTCTTTTTTATCTTTTTTTTAGTTTGAAATTTATATTTTTTGTAGTTTTTAATTTAGTTTTTCAAAATTTTAAATTTACGTTTTACAACGCTTCTATTTTTATGCCCACCAGTGTAATAAAACGTACATGCACTGGTGGTGAATTTCACGGACTTACGAAACTTGGTTTATTGTTTTCCTTACCCAGTACGGCAACCAATAATACTGGGGTATTTATCGACTTATCGGTCAGTGTAGCTAGTTGTCCCTAGATGGAGTGAGGATCTTGTGGGAAATCTTATCCAAGTCTTCGCAATTTTCACAACCAGAGGGTACCCTTCGAGGGTTGTGGTCAAAGAATCCGCCTTAGATGTGGGAATTTTTCCGAATGTTAAACCTTCTCTTCTTTTCACAATAATTTAAAAAAAATTTATTAAACAATTACAAAAAAAATATTTTTTCTTGAACTACAAAGTATTAATTTTTTTAACTTTAAATATTTAATTTGGCGTTTTATTTTTTTTTGCTCGATATTAAGTAACGAGTATCGAGGTTTTATATATACAGCTTGTCACAACTTTACACATCCGACTGTTTTCTTAGAATGTCCAAAAAAGTTTATCGTGACTTAAATAGAAGTCAAATTAAAGTCACAATGACCAACAAAAATTAAACTTACAATGACAAAGAAGGTCAATTACAAGTTCCTTAAACCTGGCAATTCCTTGGAGTTAAGTTTAGGACTAGAAAATACAACTCGGCTTAATAGGAGTAAATCGTTGGTTCTATTGTGAATCGTTATTGAAGTGAAGAAGAAGAAGTTGTAACGGATGAGAGTTTAAATATTATATTCTTTTTACAATGGTCTTAAAAGGAATAATACAGATGTAACTTTACGATCACTCATGTTTCCAAAAAAATTAAATAAATGAAAAAGTCAATAATTTTGTCTTGGAAATATTTGGCGGCAAAAAAAATGTATATTTACTTGGTAGAAATTTCTTTCATTCTACATAAGAAAATCTTATGAGTATTTTGGCATCCAATCGAAATATTAAAGAGTGTATTTTTAAACTCTAACGGCGAAAATAATAATAATTATGAATAAAAACAATAGATTTGTTATTTTTCCGTTTTACATATTTATTCAAAGTAGATTTTTATTTTTTTTTTTTTTCAATTTTTAGATAGGTGTATCTTAAAATTTTTTTCGGTCCTGATGGAGTTAAGTGAAAATTTCAATGACTTCCCAACAAAATTTGTATATTATCAGAATTATCAGAATTCTTCTAAAAAAAATTCTTGATAATGTTACCTTTAAGAAACTTTGAAAAAAAATCAGGACTGTGAACATGAATAATCCAATACTATCAATGTTAGAATCTGTCCTGTGTCCACTTTATCTTATTCTTTTAGCAATAAGATTTATTCATCATATCAAACACAAAAATTCAACTTAATTACCTTAAATGCAAATTAAGTAATTGTTTACATAATTTACATCCAAGTTGACAGATGTAAATAGTGTAGAATTCAATTTGCCATCTCTAATTTCCATTGTAGTAATCGGTCATCGTATATTGTTCCATCTCTATTTGTTTTGTTTACATTTTTGACAAAATTCTTGTTCTTCATTAAAGAAAGTTTGGCAAAAGAAAAAAAAATATATATTTTAACATAAAAACGCCATTTAATTAAAAAAATATATAAGTTTTTTTTTTGTAATAAAATAAACAAAAAGAATAAAGATACGTTTATTCTAAAAAAACAAAAAAACGGATCCACTATACAATGGGATGACAAAAGGCACAGAGGCTACAACCAAAGAACCAGTCAGTGGAACGAGATGGGTTTTCTACGTAGACTGAAGGGGACCACGACTGACCAAACCTCCAGCACAACACCTCATCATTTCATAGGCAACTTGCTTCTTAATCCCTTCACACACAACGACTGGTGGTAAGAAGGTGCGTAAAAACAAACAAAAAAAAAAGAATCTGTTCGAGTGCAGATACACAAGGTGGCCGTCACAAAACACATAATTAAACTAGTTTAAATGAATGCGAATATGGTATAAAACGGTGTTCGCATTCATTTTTAACTAGTTTAATTATGAATTAGGCTAAAATTTTGGGAGGACGTACCTTTTATAAATATGTTGCAAAAAAAAATCGAAAAGTTTTTTTTAGTTACGTCCAATGGCGATTTCGCTAATCACATGTTTTTTAAATGTTGACTATAAAATCGCTGATTTTACAGTGCAACAACCAAAATCGAAATGGAAAGAAAGCAAATGAAAGTTGATATATTTCATAACAAAAACTCTCAAGGCTTTTTTTAGTTCAGCGCTAAATTTTTTTAGACGCATTTGAGGTGAACTTTAATTATAATTAAGGAGTATGAATAATTTTGTAATTGCATTTAAAAAACAATCATACGCAACGGTGCACAGTGGATTATTTTTAATAATTTGGCTTTAGTAAGTAGTTACGGGACCGATTGCAATTCATACCGGTTATAGCTAACGTAATTTCGAGCATATGGTTAGACCACACATGTCCAATAAGGGCACCACCAGTGCCCTTAAAGTATTTATTTTTAAAAGTCAACTTTCATTTACTTTTGGTTTCATCCCATTCCGATTCGGAAAGTTCGATTTTGTATCACTGTTTTTGTTATGCAGCCTTAATTTTATGTAGAGACGTGCATGCATGCATGTATGTTGATAAAATAATCTGGAATCAATCGAAAAACTGACCTGTCGTAACGAATTCGTAAAAACATTTCGGTAGTTTGTCTGAAATCAGACTTGTAACGAGTTCGTTAGGAAATTTCGGTAGTTTGTCTGAAAACAGACATGTCGATTGTTTGTCTGAACAAATTTCTAGGTTAGTTCATTTGTCACATTTACATATACTATGAGCAGGGACATAACAGTTATAATTTATATTTAAAAAAATTACTAACTTTTAAATACTTTAAAATTTTTATATTTCAACAAAAATCAAACAGTTTGCTAACGATTTTTATTTTAAAATTTAAAATATTCAATCAATATTTTGATTTTTATTATTTGAAATATAATAATAGTACATTCATAGTACATTCACACTTACCTCGAAACCCCGTTGAAACCTCGTGTTTTCAATTTCAAAACACTACTGTTCACACTGGACAATTTGACACTTATCTAGTTTTCGAAAACTAGAACAGAAAATAAATGTCTTTAAAAATTAATTAAATTATACAAAAACAATTTTTTATTCGGTTTTATATTTTTTTTATTCTAAATAAACAAATAATTTGAATAAATTTTGTAAATAAATAAATTTGTGTAGCTTTTATTTTTGGCATTTTCCCATTTTCTCTATACGAGGTTTCGAGGCCAATCTGAACGTACTATCAGACTGACTTTGAAACCTCGTTGAAAATACGTATTTTCATTTTCAAAACTCAGCCGTTCACACCTGAAAAATTTTACACTTATCACGTTTTCAAAATTTACCGAACAAAATTCGCGACTATACCGGCTTAAAAAACACACAATTAATTAATTTACGGGATATTTTAAATTAATTTATTAAAATCTTTTGTTTATTGTTGTTTTTTATTCAAATATTTAAATATTTTTAGTTTTTTTATTTTTGACACTTTCTTTAATTTATTTTCTTGTATTATAACAGTTGTAAAAAAAGGAGAACTATGAAATTTAAAAGGTTTCGATCGTACATTCGTTGAAACCTCGATACAAAAAGGTTTCAATTTGTGTGGGAAAATACGTATTTTCAAATGAGGTTTGGCTCGAAACCTCGTTAAACGGGGTTTCGACGCCAATGTGAATGCACTATAACGGTTATTTTATAACCAAATATAAAAATCAAAATAAGTAACAAAAATAAAACAAACAAATTGATTTGACTTTCAAATAAATAAAATTTTAACAAAATTGAAAATATGTATGTATGTGAAGCGAAATTTGTTTAACAAAACGCCATTTTGAAGCATCCGCAAATAGTCTTTAAGAAAATTGACGATGGCCATTAAAGAGCGGATTGTGTAATAAAATTTTAAATACATACGTAAATTTTTGAGACAAACAGCGCGCAAAGAGGGTATTTATACACAGCCTTTTTTTGCTTGCAATAAAGTCTTGCAACTTTTTTTTGATGGCATTCGGGGGTGAGAAGCATAAAAGAAGGAAAACAGAAATCGTGATTTTTTTTCTACCCCGTTTTCTTTTCACCCCCGTTTGCCTACAAAAAAAAAGTTGCAAGACTTTATTGCAAGCAAAAAAAGGCTCTGTATAAATACCATCAAAGAAATTTAGTTTTTGATCAAAACTCGTATGATTTGTTTTGTTAAATTTGCTCAAAGTTTCGCGTAATTTAGGGACTAAATATTTTAATAATTCTAAAACCGGGATTTGGTCCACAGATGTTGCTTTCTGTAATAAATTCTTGTTGGACTAAAATTTTTAAAATCTTGTGTAGACAATGGCAAAATATTTTATGATCCTAAAACAGTGATTATAATCATATTTTTCCCTAAATCAGCATTATGATTTTGCCCATAATGCTGATTTAGGCCATCGTTACTTTTCTCAATGATTATTTCCGGATGCTTCGTTTTTGAATGTCCATTAATATGATATGTCTTGAAAATATGAATAGAAATCTTGTAAAGATTACAAAAAAATATTTTAGAATCCTGAAACATACGATTTTGGTCCAAAGATTCTAATCAGAATTTTGGAACAAAATTTGTATTTTTAATTTGCCACATTTTCCCTAAAATCAGCTTTTAATGCCCAACGTCCGGAATGTCTTTTGATATAATAGGGATTTGCAGATCTTGTAGAGATTATGGAAAAGTATAAAAAGTTTTGAATAAAATTCTCACATTTAATAATCAGCTCTTCAATTCATATGCACATATTAGTTTGAAAAATATATCTACAAAATTGATTGAATAAAATAAAAATCGAAATAAAAGTTATTTCTTGATTAAATAAACAAATCAAAAAATAACTTTTATTTTTAGGTTGAAAATAAAAATCCAAATATTAACCGAAAAGTTTGAATAAAAAAATAAAAATTAATTTTAAGAAATCTTTGCAAATTTTTGTTAATTTTTAACTAAAATGTGTCTTCATATATTTGCTGTTAAATAATTAACAAACTTTTTTCAATTTTTTGGTCGATTTTTATGAAATCATAACGGTTATTTTTGGTCCCTGACTATGAGCACAGTAAAAAGTTTTGGGTTATATGTAAAACCTAGCGGAGCACATTTTAAACTACTTTGGAATTAAACTCAAAGTTAAATCCGAAATGGGTTATATGCTAAACCACATAGGGATTAAAAATTTGATTATCTTTATGTCATTTTTTTTAGTTTTATTTTGATGCCAAAAAATAATTAAATTTCTCTCTTCAAACATTTAAAAAAAATAAACGTCAAACGTCATCAAAAAATTGTATTTCATCAAGTTTAAGATAAACACTTAACAAGGAATTAAAACAGCTGTCATATTGAGTGAACAAAAAATGATTATTTATTCAATGAAAGTGAGAAAAGAGGTTAGCAATGTACACAAAAGTAAAATCTTTATATTATCAAAATTTGTGATCCAGAAAGTGAAGATTTTACTCCGACCGAAATATAAATATCAAGTAAGTATTGACTACGAACGTTTATCAATCATTTTAATTGATTTTTGGTTAACTTTACTTTTAGGCATGCTGAATCTTGAAGCAGAAAGCAAAGAGATGGAATTTTTAAATCACGACGGTGCCTACCCCCAGGAATAATTTCTTAATATAGAAGCAGTAGCAGTTTATTTCATGCAGAGTTGTGCTGAGTTTGGGTGACAAATCAACAATCCTCTGGATTTTACCTTTATTCATGTATTTGGTCTGTATTTGTATTCAATACACAAAAATATTAAAAACATAACCTTACATTTGTTTTATTTTTTTTTTTTTTGAGAAATTTAAGTCCTGTCTTGTTCAAATAAACACCTGTTTAGGTGTAAAATTATTTCCATATTTTGGTTTTATTATAACGCCCAAAAATAAATTCAAAATCCATTCTCTCACTCTCTTTTTATCTCTTTAAAAGTAAACTTTTTATGGAATAAATTAAATTATTTTTGGCATTGTTATATATACACACCAGCTAGAAATTAAAATTAACCCAAAACTTTTTACTGTGAGTTAATGCAAATAAAACTTTTTCAAATAATATAAAACATTGCTGTGAATAAGTTTATTAAGATTTTTAAAGGTAAGTTGTATAATTGAGGGTAACATAAAGAGTGGCCTTAGGCCTAAATGATCAATTTTATAGAAAAAAAAAAAATACCTAAGCGTAATAGGGCTATACCAATTGAGGAACGCTCACTCTCTACTGAGCGCTTATTAATTAGAAAGCTTCAAAAGCCTTCCAAATACCGAATTCTGCCCAAATGTTTGTTTTTTTAAATTACAAGAGGCGTGTTTTTTTCGAGTTTTTTATATATAACTATAACTACTAGTAAAAAAACCGTATCACTACTTATCTCAATAAATTTTGGCAACTCTTTTAATTTCTAAAATGTACTTGGTATCACTTCATTTTAATGTTAAAATATTTCTTTTTATTCAATTTATAGAATTATTAAAATTATTATTATAGTTTTCTATTTTTTTTGTTGAGAATTTAAAATAATCAAACTAATTTTTGGAATTTTATTTATTTATTTTTTTGACTTTTCGACATAAAGAACAGTGTTGGTAATTGACAAAAACGAAAATTTCAAGATTTGGCACCACTTTTTATAAATACTTAACTTTTTACTGGGCTATTCATAATGAGTAAATTAAATCTAATGTAGGTTTATTTGACTGATATTGCATGAATATTTGTCAAATAAACCTACTTTAAGTACACTTTAGGTATTATGAATAAAGGCCTTAGAATATATAAATATCCCTACTTACCAAGTGTATATCTACTTAAATTTGTATGGAAAGTTTATAACATACTCGAAAAAAACACGCCTAAGATTTGCAAACGTTATATTTTTTATTTTTTTTTTGAGTGTATACACTTTTACAATAGGACTTGTATATCAAATTTAGTGAATGGATTTTTTTGTTTTAATCAGCTGTTTAATTTATTTATTTACATTTCGATACCAAACAATTATGTGGCAAATATAAAATTTATTCATTGCAAAATATAAAAAAGTATCATAAGCTCAGAAAAATATAATATGGAACGTACTAAACGTGATTTGGAAAGTGTAATTAATTCTCAAAAGGAGCAATTGGCCAGATATGAAAAAAGATTAAAAGGTGAGTCTTTCCATTAGCATTAAGCGTAAAACTACTTACAAAATGTAATTATTTTTACTTCTATTTAGATGTTGTTACTGCTTACAAGGGTTTACTTAAGGAGAAGGAAGCTTTAGAGACTAGTTTAACTGCGATTACAAATCAAAAAGAGGAAAATGAATTGGAATCCAGTTCTTCTGCTTCATCACAAGACACTAAGACAATTACCAAGAACGATGATGCGCATTCCAAAACTGAAGAAATGACAGGTTCTGTGGACAAATCTAATCTACAGGGACAGCTCGCAACACTTATGAATTCATTGGCTACACTGTCGGCTGAAAAATCTAGAATGGAAGCATCTTTTCAAACTGACAAGAAAATTTTACGTAACCAAATGCTTCAGAAAGATCAAACCATTAATGATTTACAAAATAAAATTAAAGAGAATCAAGAACGCGCCAAAGCTGATATCGATGAGGTAAAGGCAAAGTGGATTATCGAACGGCAGGAACGTGAAAAAGAAACTAACAATCAAATGCTAATGATAAGAGAACTACAGAAGCTATATGCTGATGAGAGGCATCTTAAGGAAAATATTGAAATGCAATTAAACAACTTTAAAATGCAGTTTGCTAGCAATGAAGCCGAACATACTCGCTTAACGGAGCTACAGACTCAATTAAAGGACGCCAGAGCCCAAATCAAACAGTTGCAAGTCAACAAGGGTAACTTAGATGCTTCAGTAGTTACCCAAAGCAGCGCATCATTATTAAGACAACTCCAGCAGGAAATGCAACAACTGAAGGAGCAACATGCTGTCGCTATTAAAAACGAGCAACGCAGAGTTCAATTGGCGGAAGAGCAATCACGAAAACAAGCAGTATTACATGAAGATCGTGTTGCTAATCTCGAATCTAGATTGGCAGAGCTAAGTACATCAGTTGGAACGTATGATCGATTAAGACAACAAGATCAGGAATCTATACAAACCTTAAAGAAGCAAATACACGATTTAGAACGAACGACAACAGAACATTCCAATACCACGCCAACAGCAGAAAAATCTCACAATGAGCACCATGCTGATGGAAGAACAAAGAGAGCAGTACCATTTAACAAAGATTTGGCTAGTCTTGTAGATGAAATATTGCATTTGAAAAAAATACTTTTGCAAGAAAATGCTCGTTCATCAAATCCTATAGATTTGTCAAATATTTTCTTAGTGGGCGCTGATCATACACCATGCCAAGAGGAAATGGCAAGGGTATTGAAACAATTTGAAGCTACAAAAGCGGAGGTTGATCAATTGCGGATCAAGTTAAAGCAACAAAAAGATCACATATCGACTTTGCAGGAAAAGGTCAAGGTTTTAAATGGTAACATTGATGAACAAGACTTGGAATTAAAGCATTTCAATGAAACGATGCGTTTAGCTGTAAAGGACGAACGTACAAAATGGAAAACTTTGGAAACTGAATTGGAAAACGAATATCGTTGTAAGCTGAATGATTTAGAACAGCAGCTACAAAAGCAAAGACAACGCTCATTACAACTTCTTGATGAAAAAGAACAGGAAATTAAGGCACTACAAACATCATTCGAAATCTTCCATTCCAGCAACCACCCGGTCCCTAGTTCCATGTCCTTAATAGCAACTAACGAGTCCAACAACACTGCCTCATCTGATGCAGAAAGTATTGAAGAGCCTTTGCAAGCACATAAGAAAATTACGCTTAAAGCTAAAAAACTATCAATGGGTGAGAGTTGTCATATGCTGCACTACGCCAATGAAATCGCTCGAAAAGATATTGAAATAGCCAATTTAAGAAAAGCTAAATATCAAGCTGAAAATTCTATGCGTAAAGCTATTCATGAAAAAGTAACGGCTCAAGAGGAACTAAACAATAAAATTGAAGCTCTTGAAGAACAGGTTGATAGGTTAGTAATATTTTTTCTTTTTATTTCTTTTTTTTATTATATTTAACTTTTTTGATACTAGGCTAGAACGATGTAAGACACGTGAAGGCGCCAATTTGGAGTACTTGAAGAATGTAATCATCAGTTACATAGTTTCCAAGGATTCGGACGGCAAACGTCATATGATGAATGCCATTAGTGCTGTTTTACAGTTTACACCACAAGAGACACTTACAATTACTGAAGCCTTCCATAAGAAATAATATTATTAATTTACTGAGAAATTATGCAACATACATATTACAATTTTATAAATAAAAAAAACTAATGAAACCCATTAACAGGAAATTTTTCTAAATGATCTTTTAACACAGCCGGAAACAAGGAAAAGAACTTAAATCTAGAACCCATTTGATCTTTATTTGTTAACATTTCGTAAGCGGATTTGATGACTGTTTCGTTTTCTGGCAAAGAATTTTTTAGTAAGCGCTAAAAAAAAATGATTACAAATTAAGAGTGCAAAAAAATTGTGAATTACATACCTCTAGGCGTATTTCTCCTTCCATTCGCTGAAGAAATACCCCTTGTTCGACAGGTCCAAAGCAAATAGTCTTATTGTTTTGCTCAGCAATACGTTTTAGTTGACGAAAATCTACATCTGCAGTTAGATCAGCAGTTCCAGGTGATTTTAAAGGATCATTTAATTCATGTTTTTTGAAAGCCTGCAATTTCAAATGTATGTAATGTTTGTACTACTGATTAGCCAATTCTCGTTTACCCTAAAAGTATCTGATTTTTCACCGAAATGTCCGTAATCCATTATCAACCCAATGCCACCATCTGCATTGAAACGTTCAGCTATTTCATTAATTACACGCTCTGTTTCTAAGGAATATTCCAAGTTTGTTCTTGTTTCTCCAGCTATAGGTGTATAAAGCTTAGAAATTGGTGTTTGATTTTTAGATAAAACGAATCTAAAATCAGATTCAATCTCGCCTGAAGTAATATCTATTAGAACTTCCTTCCACAATCCATTATCCATCTGGAGTTTATGCACTGGCAGTGCATCGAAGAATTCATGAGCCAATACAATTGAAAATCCTGCAGGAACATCCTCCAATCGCGAATACCAATATACTTTTACACCTGAAGCAGTTTCACCTTTTTGGTAGAACCCCTCACTGTTGCTGTCGGTGGCTTCATGTTTATAACACAAACGCTGAGCTTGTAATACACTTAGATGGGGACTGATTTCAACTAAATGCATTGAGAATTTACTGCCCAATTTAAATTGTGACAATACTTTAAGGACATCACGGGCAAGAGTTCCTCTGCCCGGACCAAGCTCTATTAATTGAAAAGGCGGTCCACCTAGTTTTTGCCATTCGCTTAAAACCCAAATAGCAACAAGCTTTTAAAATTGTTATTTCTATTCTCAAACGGGTTTTGTAATACATTTACTTACCTCCCCAAATATTTGTGAAATTTCTGGTGAGGTTATAAAATCTCCTTCCCGACCAAAGACATCTCGATGCATATAATATCCTCCCAGAGGGTTTGTTAAAACTTCGCGCATATATTCCGCTACCGTAATAGGACCGGTGGCCAATATTTTGGCTTGTAATTGTTTAGTTAGATTCACATTATTGTTGATTTTTGTTTCTTTATTATTAACTGGTGTTGGTAAGACTTTGGATTTTGTTAAAAAGTCAGGACGTTTTACAGATTTATAACTGTAATTTCTACGTTCAATTTGGAAAATTCGTTTAAAAATCGTTCTTTGCATTTTTTTGTATATTTGCAATTAAAAAAACTATTACACAAGTTCACAATGTTGATGTTATTAGCCAATGCGACAACGTTATTTGACACTGCGGCACCGACGGGAATAAAACAAGAAAAAAATTGTATCAAAGAAATTTACCAGGGGGCTAATCACGTAAAACGATAGACGATGCATAAACGACATCAAAATACATATCGTTTTGAAGGGAAATTTTAAAGTTTTTCTTTATTAAATTATTAAAGAGTGTTGTCTAATCGAAAAACATTAAAAAAATTGGAAATATTTTGATTTGTTTAGGAGCAACAAGGCTCCAAAAATCGACGATAGTTAACTATCGTTTTACGTGATCACAGTCCAGGACTGATTGTTGACTATCGTCGATTTTCAGAGTCTTGTTGCTTCAAAATTATACAAAATATTTCCATATTTTTTGATTTTTCTGGTTTGAATAACACTCTTTAATAACATAATAAAGAAAAACTTTTAACTTTCCCCCCAAAACGATATGTATTTTGATGTCGTTTATGTATCGTCAATCGTTTTCGTTTTACGTGATTAGCCTCCAGAAGTTTCTGTAAGACCGAATTTACATTAAGCAATTTTAATTGCGGCAATTTTTATTTTAGACGGTATTAACACACTGCGTTTTTTCTTGCACGCCTTTTTTATCTGAGTTTTTTTTAAGGCAATCGGGGGTGAGAAGCAACAAAGGAGGAAAACAGAATTCGTGATTTTTTTTCTACCCCGTTTTCTTTTCAACCCCGTTTGCCTACAAGGCTGTGTATAAATACCCTCTTTCTGTCCCAGTTCAGACAGGGCAATTTTAATTGCCCCTATTCTGATGTTATAGTGTATCGGAGAGAGAGGAAATAATCTTACCACTCTCTCTGATACACTATAAAATCGTTTACATTAAGCAATTTTAATTGCGGCAATTTTTATGTTTCTCTTTTGAACTTTATGTTCACACACTGGTCATTCTGTGTGGCAATTCCAAAAAGAAATGTGAAAATAATCTACAGATTGAGAATTGCGAATAAAAAAAACAAAACGAATTGCCAGCAGGGTTGTCAGATTTTTTTTACGCTCATCGCCAAATCGGATGTCAAAAATCGCCAGAAATCGCCAAAACTCAAATTTGTTTAGTTTTTGTTAAAAAAAATAATTATTTTTATTTAAAAAAAATATATTTAGTTTTCTTTATAGTGGCTAGAAAATAGTAATACTCAAAAATCGCCAAAATCCTAGAAAAATACATAAAAATCGCCAAAAGTATTTTTTTTACTTTTTGTATTTTTTTTACTTCAATCGGAAATTTATAAATTACTCCATTTAAAAATGTTGCTAATTACTTCTTAAATCTGTCTAGGCAATAAATTTCACTCAAAATTTATTTATGCTTGTTTTCTGCATAAATGCAAAAACCCCAATCGATCCATGATCATCATTAATTTTCATATCGCTATTTTTACTCAACAACAGTGTAAAATAGGAGAAAAAAAGTAATTATTTTTTTTGTTATTCGCGTATTATAGTCTTTGACTCTCCTGGACACTGGAAAAATTTCCCTAATGTGTTTTGTTTTAATTCATAAAGAGCCACTTAGACGAGCAGACTTGTAGAAAGCCTGTCAAAAATGTTAAAAAAAAGTTTTGACTGTCTAAGCGCAGCAAAAGTAAATAAAATTTGATAATTTGAAATAATGGCTCTACTAAACCTTTGAAAATATTCAGGAAATAATTTGACAAAATCGCCAAAGAAATCGCCAATCATTTTGTAAATCGCCAAAAAATCGCCACGTCGCCAAATCGAAAAACTCGTCGCCAAACACATTTCAAAATCGCCACGTTTGGCGAAAAATCGCCATATCTGACAGCCCTGATTGCCAGTACGGGCAAGTTTTTTCCGCTTTCTATGCCTCTTGCCTCTCTCTCCTATAAACTAAGAATTGCGGCAATTTAAATTGCCCTGTCTAAATTGGGACTAAATACGCACTGTCTTTCGAGCTTGCCGTTAATGTTCACACACTGGCAATTCTGTTAAGCAATTCCAAAAAGATATGTGAAAACAATCTACAGATTGAGAATTACGAATGAAAAAACAAAACGAATTGCCTGTACAGCAAGTTTTTCCAATTTCCATTCCTCTTACCTCTCTCCCATAAACTAAGAAATGCGGAAATTAAAATAGCCCTGTCTGATTAGGGACTAACACGAACAACACGTCGTTCGTCTTCCGGCGAATTTGATTGCATGTAAATTTTGTCCCCATTTACATGAAGATATTTTTTTACCGCAAGTCTGAGCTTATAGGAGAAAGAGAGGAAAGGGGAAAAAGCTTGCTCGTACTGGCTATTCGTTTTGTTTTTTCATTCGCACTTTTTAATCTGGCTGTGGACTATTTTGTAGCGGACGAATAACGTTTGTATTGACCAAAATTGAAATTGACCAAATGTACTTGGCATCACTGTTGTTGTGTGTCAAAATCTATTAAGGCAAACAAGAAAAAAAGGTTTATGTCTATGTTATAACAAGAAGATGTGAAACTTAGCTTTACTTTTTATGGAAGCTTAAAATAACGGCTATAATTATTAAATAATTTAAAATTTGTATGGGTAAGCGTATATGCGGTTTTGCAAAAACAGAGCTACAGTTATTTTTGATAATTACAAAAATATGTTTTTTATTGACCCTGTAAATATAGATATAACAAATTTATTTGTGCTACTGACACTTAGAGCGCATGTCTTAATAACAGCTTAAGAATATTCTTGAGATAATACTAATTGTAAGATTTAGTAAGGGCTCAAATAACTGAGCAAATACTGCTGAGGAGCTTTCTAATATCTAACATATAAAATAAAATTTTGCACGCAAAAGTTAGTCACAGAGTTTTTTAAATTTAGTGTGCTACTAAAGTCTAGCTAGCAGGTGCTGCCATCTGGATACAAGTAGCTACTTTTTTCCTGTATTGAAATAGAAGCAATGCCTTGATGTTATTACACAATTTTGAAAGTTGTGTAATGTTAAAAAGGACCGAATAATTGAGTTGCCAAATGGGTATTTTTTTTTGTTTCATTCTATTCAGTTCCTAGAGGTTTTTGCTTGTGAACACTAGGGGTAATTCCACATTGTGCAGAGCAAAGTATGCTTAAATAAATCAGCTGTTGTTGACATACATGCTATTAGTTTGAAGTATATTTTTTATTGTTTATAAACAATTTTAGTATTTTATTTTAAATTTGGTCTACCAATAAATTGATAAATATTTTTAAAATGAGTGAAAATATGTGTAGGATATGTGCTAAAGAAAATGATGAAACTGATGCTCTCAAGCTCTTTGAGCGTAAAAATAGGAAATTGCTATTACAACTAAAAGATCTTACGGGAGTTATGGTAATTTACTTTTATTCCATGACATTTTTGAAGAAATTAGCAATTTTAATAGCATTACTTTTTATTTATATTACAGCTTAAAAGCAGCACAGGCCTACCAAAACTTGTGTGTTCCACCTGTCACAAAAACTTAATAGATGCTCATAAGTTTCGCGAAGATTTCCTAAAGGTGCAAACATTATTTAAAGTCAAAGTTCTGAAAACAACTAAAAAGCAAAAAGAAGATGGTTTAATAGAGACAACAGAATTTGTTCAAGTTTTTATATTAAAGGAAGAAAAGGATATACCACAAAGTGATCATGAAGAAGATCAAAACGAAGATGAAGAGAAGGAAATTAATTTAAACGAGTCCCAGGATCCATATCAAAAAGAAAATACAACATTTGATAAATATAAAAATGAGATAAACGCTTTAGAACTAAAGCCAAATGAAGAAAATACATTGGAAGACACAAAAATTCCTACACATAATGAGAAATGCGATACAGATGATAAAGTCGATGATAATTTTAATGAGCATTTTAATGCATCAAAAATATCTAGTGAAGATGAAGACGCAAATTTCGGTGACAATCTAAGTGATAAGGGTGGCAGTGATGACGAATTCATTCCCGTAACTAAAACAATTACTAAGAAATCCCGATCAAGTCCCACAAAAAAGAAAAGACAGTCAAAAACTAAAATAAAGGCTGAAAACCAAGCGGATACAAAAGACGCGCCAGCCTCAGAAACAAAAATATTTAAGCCTCGCAAAAAACGCAAGGATGCCGAAGAGTATCCCAGTGTTTTCATTTGCGATCAGTGTGGTAATCATTTCACTTGCCGCCATCACTTCAAACTACATTTAAGACGACATACGGGTGACAAACAGTGTGCTTGCGAGTAAGTTATAACAAGCATATTATTAACTTTCGATTTTCCTTTCAATTTATATAATTTTCGTGAGCGAGTGAATTTCGTTTAAAAAAAATAGATTTAAAATTATACGAGTTTAAAATAACATTTATCATTTTTATATCCAACAGATTATGTCCTGATAAGTTCTTTACAAGTTCTGAACTGAGAAGACATATGAGAAAACATACTGGTGAAAGACCATTTGCTTGTAAATTTTGCGACCGTAGATTTACCGATTATAGTACGCGTATTAAACATGAAAGAACACACACAAACGAACGACCCTTTGTGTGTACCCAATGCGGCAAATCTTTTACCACATCCTATATCCTTAAAAATCATATGTTAACTCACACTGGCGAAAGACATTTCAAGTAAGATTAGACAATTTCTATATACAATTTACTACATACTTATTTTTTGTTTCTATTTTTAAGATGTGAAGTTTGCAACAAGGCTTTCACAAGGAGAACGCATTTGGTTGTACACTTTCGATCTATTATGCATAAACAGGCCGTTGAAAAAGACAAACAACCCAATTTACAACAAGAACTACCACAACAAACTCATATTCCCTCTTTTTTAGTTTAATTTAATAAAAATATATACAGCCTTTTATATACTTAAGGAAAAATATATTATTTTAAACATATTTTTATTGTATTCTCTAATTTGTTTTTTCATTTGTTCGTTGCTTTACGTCAACCGGGCCACCCCTCTCTTCAAAATTGGTATGGGTTTAAATTAAAAAAAAAAAAATCTAAATTACTTACAAATATTTACTTTTGATGCCGAATGGCGGTTTTTGAATTTCAATATGGCGGATTCAATATGGCGACCAATTTTTTAAAAACATTACAGATTCGCTTTAAACTAACTCTTCATACCCGTGTTCTTGGGGTCGCTTGACAAGAAACCCTCATATATATATTATTGATCCATGTTTGATTCTAAGACATTCTATGAATGTCCGTCTGTAGATGACATAATGCAGTCCAAAATACAAGTGATAGCATCTTGAAGTTTGGTACTAATATGTTTTTCGACCAAAATTAATGTCTGAATTTTTTAACCAAATCCGGCTCAAAAATTAGGAATTTTTGTGTACTTTATGGGAAAAATATTTAAAAAATTAAAAAATAGCGATTTTGGTCCCCATATGCTTATTCTTAAACATGAAAATTATTTTTCATTCAAACTGCACACACAAATTTTTTTTTTCCATGAACGATTTTCATAGTATTTATGAACAAATTCATACAATTTATTAACTTTTTCGTAATATTTATAAACTTTTTCATAGTATTTATGAAAAATTTTAAAAATTCTTAAATTTCACATATTATGATTTATTCATAAATTCTATGAAAAAGTTTATAAATATTATGAAAAAGTTAATAAATTGTATGAATTTGTTCATAAATACTATGAAAATCGTTCATGGAAAAAAAAAAATTTTGTGTGTGGTTGGAAAATGTTATATTACTACAATCTACTCTTTTTTTTACTACAGCTGGAAATTTTCAATACAAAAAGTAAACAAAACTTTTCAGTTGTAGTAACAAAAAGTAAGAAATTTGGGTAAACAGACAGAGCTATTATCTAAAAAATATTAAAAAAATTTCTAAAAACACGATTTTGAACCAAAAATGCTGATCAGCATCTGTGGACCAAAAAAGCATCTGCAGATGCTGATTTTTAAACACAAAAGTTGTTTAAATCAAATTCAAACTTTGACACCTGGTGGCCGGCTGAAGATGACTTTGAAAATATTTTAAATAAATTTTCCACAATCAGCTATTTTAACTAGTGTCCCCCATTTCCCGGAATTCCCGGTTCTGGTACCGGTTTTCCGGTTCTAGATATATGCCCGGGAATACCGGTATTCCCGGTTCTGATTCTGGTACCGGTTCTCAAAAAAAAAAAAATACTAGGGTGGTTATCTTAATTTTTTTTTTTTGGAATTTCGAGGAGTGTGCAGCGGGGTTTACGGGGATGTTACAATAATTGTGTAAGGGGATTTTACAATAGTTGTGTAAAAATTTGAGCTAAATCGGATAAAAAAACGTAAATTAAAAAGAGAGTCCACAATGGAACTATTTTTCAAGCAAACTTGAATTTTGTTAATGAATTTAGGTACCAATCCTGCTTACTTCTATATGGTTTTTACATGATTTCAAAAGAATAGATATTGAGCTCCAAAATAATGAAAAAATTGGCTGCTGGTTTTTGCTGGTTTTTGTTTTTCAGTCGATCTAGCGATGTCTGTTCGTCTGTCTGTTTAAAACACGATAACTTTCAAACGGCAACTCTGTTGCTGCTGACGCTTGGCATATATGTTTTCAATTTTCCTAATCAGGTTGGTCGGTCCAGTGGTTCAGAAGTTGTAAGCAAAAACCGTGAATTTCAGATTGGTGTACCTTGAATTTACGTTAAAAAAAAAACACCTAAACGCTTTAAATGACATTGGTGAGCCACAAAAATATTTTGCTGAGTATTTTTGACATTCTCAAACATTTTTTAACCCAATGTAAAAATTTTACATGCAAAAAAAATTTAAACTCAAAAAAAAATTTCACTCAAATAAAAATTTTTTTACCGAAATGAGTAAAAAAAAAATTTTTTTTTTACTCAAAATAAAATATTTTTTTCTAAACTGTTTAAAAATCTTTTTTACGTTAAAAAACATTACTTTCTCTGCTTATTATTGGCTCTACTTTACCTATATTTTATTATGACAATGAGCGTGTTCAGTAAGGGTGGGATAGTGTTGTGTGAGATTTTAAGCAGCAGTATTTGGAATCGCTAGAACCCCTCATTTTGTGAGGTTCGTAAAAAAAGTGTATGAGCCAAAAAATGGGGGATGTCGGATAGGATCTAGGGGTCGCTCATCGGGGTCAAAGTTAGGCGTACATGGGAAAAATCCACAAAAAGCCCCACAACTCCCCTGGTTTTGCCCCTAGAGGGGTCAAATGTGAGACCGGCCCCCATTATTTTTTTGGCCCAAACACTTTTTCCAAATATACCTAAGCCCTATCTCCTTTCCTTAAGGGGGCTCCCATACAAAGGTTGAAAGTTAAAAAATATTTGCTCCTACCTCTCTAGCTGTCCTAGAAGTGACCCTAGAGGAATCAAATGTATGACCGCCAATATTTTTTCATCCCCAACATTTTCTTAGAACATACATACCCTCTATCTTCAACCGTTAGGGTGGTCCCCATACATTTTTTTTTATTTTTTCTTAATTTTTTTTATTAAATCAGCTCCTACCGGTCCAACGGTGCTTCCTAGAGGGGTCATTAGCAAGACCGACCCCATTTATTTTTAGCCCCCAACATTTCATCTGAACATGCTAACTCCGTATCTCCAATTCCTAAGGGGTCTCTCACACAAAATGACATTTTTATAAAATTTGCTCCCACCGCTCTAACTGGCGCAGGGATGACCCTAGAAAATTTAAATGTATGACTGACCCCCAATATTTTTTCAGCCCCAACATTTTCCCCAAACAAACCTACCCTCTATTTTTAAGCCTTAAGGGGGTCCCCACACATTTTTTTTTTTTATAAAATCAAAAGAAAGTTGCCCCCAATATTTTTTTAGCCCCAACATTTTCCCCAAACAAACCTACCCCTTATTTTTAAGTCTTAAGGGGGTTCCCACACATTTTTTATAATTTTTGTATATAAAATCAGATCTTACCGCTCCCATGGTGCCTCTTAGGATCGGGAAATGCAGACTGACCCCCAATAATTTTTGCCCCCTACTTTTTGTCCCAACATACCTACGTCGTATTTCCACTTTGTTAGGGTAATATTTTTTCCTCTCCATTACGGCACAATACGTTGTTATAGTCCTCTATTAATTTTACGCCTCTTTCGGCAGCGTCTATGAAAACATCTAATTGCAGTAATATTTGCAGCGCTTGCTGGTAGTCCTCACAATTTTCCCAAGTGTTTGGACTGGAACCAATGAAATTTGTTGTTAATCCGAAGCGTGCAAAAAGTTTTGGTGTCTCTTATATTATAAGTTCTGGATTTACTTGTTTTGATTCCATGTTAATTTTTTTCACACCTTCGAATCCAACAACGTGTACTGGATGATCACAATCTTTGTTGCCATTTTCGCCTCTATCCCCCGAGTCCTAATCTTCCCCGATATCATCGTCTTATTTTTCTTCGCTGCCTTCGTCGGACGATTCGCCCATCTTTTCGTCAGATAACTCTTCCTCCTTGCATTTGCCGTTTTTCGTTTTATTTCACAAGAGATATTCGAATTAAATAGTGCAACTGCTTTACCACTGAGATACCAAAGATGTGAGAGAATCTCTTCTCCAATCGTTGAGACATCTTATTAATTGAAGCATAATTAGCAATCGCTTTAAAAAAAATTCAAATCATTATTTGGAGGTTCTATTGCTTTAGAGGCGCTAAACCAAAATTTAGCGTAAATTGTTTTGGGTCAAACCTAAAACATTTTTAGGCAATATATACCTTTTGCCATCCATCGAGCATGACTGATGGATCCTGGTGGGCTAAAATAATTATTAGGAATATTTTCACCAAGGTATAATAAAACAATTTCAAGAAACTCCTTGAAGTCGCCTCTGGGTCGATTTTCCTTAATTTGAGCACAACAAAACAACTTGATGCAGTTTGGACTTGAGCGGATATGTTGCCAGCCACATTCTAATCTTCTATTTTAGGACTGCATGGTTTGTCTTTTATTTATATTTTCCCACTGCTCTTTAAAACGCGCAAACATTGGCACTCCTGGTCCAGACGTTTTGCGTATTTGGTTTCAAACACTTCTTTTAATTGAAGTTCATTAATATGATGTTTGCAAGGCAGATATAGAGGTCAGTTTGCATTTCCCGTCTCTAAGAGGCACTATGGGAGCTTGTAAGAGCTGAATTTATAAATAAAAGTGTTGCTAATTCTTGTACTTTTGTAAATTCTAAATACTCCAACGTTGGGTTCCAGTACCATTACGAATTTGGTTTTCCTAAGGGGAGCACGCTTATAAAGTGGAAATACGCCGTAGGTATGTTCGGAAAAAATGTGGGGGCAAAAACTAATGGGGTCAAGTCTGCATTCCGTATCCCTAAGAGGCACCATGGGAGCGATAACATCTGATTTTATAAAAAATATAAAAAAATGTGTGGGGACCCCCTTAAGGCTTAAAAATAGAGGGTAGGTTTGTTTGGGGAAAATGTTGGGGCTGAAAAAATATTTGGGGTCACTCATGCATTTAACTTCTCTAGGGTCACCCCTGCGCCAGTTAGAGCGGTAGGAGCAAATTTTATAAAAATGTCATTTTGTGTGGGAGACCCCTTAGGAATTAGAGATAGGGAAGTGGTATATTCAGAAGAAATGTTGGGGGTGGAAAATAAATGGGGGTCGGTCTTGATAATGACCCCTCTAGGAGCCACCATTGGACCGGTAGGAGCTGATGTAATAAAACAAATTAAGAAAAAATTAAAAAAATGTATGGGGACCACCCTAAGGGTTGAAGATAAAGGGTAGGTATGTTCTAAGAAAATGTTGGGGTTGAAAAAATATTGGGGGTCGGTCATACTTTTGATTCCTCTAGGGTCACTTTTTGGACTACTAGAGAGGTAGGAGCAAATTTTTTAAAAAATTAAACCTTTGTATGGGAGCCCCCTTAGGAAGTGGAGATAAGGCTTAGGTATGTTCGGCAAAAGTGTTTGGGAGGAAAAAATAATGGGGGTTGGTTTCACATTTGACCCCTTTAGGGGCAAAACCAGAGGAGTTGTGGGGCTTTTTGTGTATTTTTTCCCCTTTACGCCCAACTTTGACCCCGATGAGCGACCCCTAGATCCTATCCGACCTGCCCCATTTTTTGGCCCATGCATTTTTTTTACGAACCTCACAAAATAAGCGGTTCTAGCGGGTCGAAATCGGAAACTCGTGCACTATCCCACCCCTAGTGTTCAGCAGAGAAACCTGCTACTCAACAGTTGAGATGTAGCATGTTTTGATTAGTTGAATCTGCTGAACGCATTTTTTTTGTAAATGTTTTAAAATATTGGAATATTTTTTTTTTTTGACGCTTTCATTTATTTTTTGCTGTAAAAAATACTTTTTTATGATTTGTTGTGTTTACTTCTTTGAATAACGTCCAAAAAAATTAATATTTTCAATAAAACAGCTTTTGTATCAGTTTGTGATCAAATGTAGCATAAATTGTGTACGCTACTAGTGATGAGAAGCGCTCACTCAACATGTTGACTGAAATGTCA
This sequence comes from Pegoplata infirma, assembly GCA_963921195.1. NCBI lineage: Eukaryota > Metazoa > Arthropoda > Insecta > Diptera > Anthomyiidae > Pegoplata > Pegoplata infirma. Next base: position 5,258,586 of record OY992536.1, on the reverse strand, counting down.
AAAATCAAACCGTTCAAAAGAAATGTTGAGGAGCAGCTGAGTAGCAGCTTTCTCTGCTGAACGTACCCAATGTTTCAATAAGTGCCACACCCCTTCAAATACCGCCCACATTTGGACTATATAGAATCTCATCTCATTTTCCTTGTGCATTACAAATTTCATGCTTCTAGGTGCTCTCAAAGTCGAATTATACTCTCTTGCACGCTAGATTAAGCATTTGGTCCACTGTGGACCGCGAGTACCATCAAGCGGTGGTCACCACATTTTTAATGATGTATGTATTAGAATTTTCGGTAAAATTGAATTTGAATGAATAAAAATGAATCTCAAGTCAGTGGTTAGATTTTTAAAATCTTTTAATGCAGAAAAAATTTATCGATTTTTTTAATAATGAACGATGCAAGTTTTGGAGCCTTTTTGACGCGGTTTAGCTCACGATAGATTATCGCTAGAACCCAAATATTTTGGAAATCATCGTAAAAAATATCAAAGTTAATTTTCAGTCGGGTACAAGTTTAACCTTTTTCCCCATATAAGGGAGTCTAATACATGTCCATCCAACAAGTTATACAACGATACTACAAGTCTATGGTCACTTTTACAAAAAGAAAATTCAGTAGGAGTATGAACAGAACAAGCATAAGATTTGCCAGTAACAACCATAAGATTTGCCAATAACAACCGGTGACCGCCGTGAAATAAAATTTGTTTTAATTTATAAAAATAAAAAAATATTGATCATGCTTTTAAAAATCAAGAGGACAAAGAGGACAGAATTTGAAAAAAGAGTACAGAAAGAGGACACAAATTTTATACAGTACAACCAGTTAAAATAGAGTATTGTCCTCTAAAAAAGAGTACGTATGGTCACCTTATGTAAAAGGACTATCGAATTTTTTTTTTAGAGGCGGTGTCTTTTAAATGCTGTTGTTCCAATAAATTTGTAATATATAGAAGAAAACCGATTGCCTCTCCAATTGGGATTGATATCTTATATTAATATATTTTAAACTTACCAAGAATAACCAAAGAGTATATAATAACAACTATGTATAAAGCCTAAAATTTTAGATTGCAGTTCCAATTTTATCAAAAGCCCAATTTACAATTTTAAATATTTACAGTTTTAAACGTTATTAGTTCTCAACATATAAATTCAACTTCATTAAATTAAAGTATTACTTATTTATTAACTTTTTATGAAGTTCTTTGTGTGTAAAATATCACTTTTTCTGAATTCTTGGATTACCAAGTTCAATAAATTTAAAATTTGTTTTGGTGTTGCCAGACTATTTTTATTAAGACTTGATTGTGCAAAAAAAAATCAACTACACACACAAAAAAAACTGTCTGAAAATTTTTCTTTACAAGAAATATGTCAGAATCTTAGATTTTTCTATGGAAAAATGTCTCAGAATCTGAGAATTTTTCTATAGTAAAATGTCTCAGAATCTTAGAATTTTTTCTGTAAAAAAATGTCTCAGAATCTGAGAATTTTTCTATAGAAAAATGTCTCAGAATCTGAGAATTTTTTTAAGAAAAAATGTTTTAGAATCTGAGAATTTTTCTATAGAAAAAATGTCTCAAAATTTTTCTATAAAAAAAAATGTTTCAGAACCTGAGAATTTTTCTATATAAAAAATGTCTCAAAATCTGATAATTTTTCTATATAAAAAATGTCTCAGAATCTGAGAATTTTTCTATATAAAAAATGTCTCAGAATCAGAGAATTTTTCTATAAAAAAATGTCTCAGAGTCTGACACTTTTTCTATAGAAAAATACTCAGATTCTGAGACATTTTTTCTATAGAAAAATACTTAGATTTTGAGACTTTTTGCTATAGAAAAAATCTCAGATTCTGAGACATTTTTCTATAGAAAAAGTGTCAGACTCTGAGACATTTTTTCTATAGAAAAATGTTTAGAATCTGAGAAGTTTTCTATAGAAAAAGTGTCTCAAAATCTGAGAATTTTTCTATAGAAAAAATGTCTCAGAATCAGAGAATTTTTCTATAGAAAAAATGTCTCAGAGTCTGACACTTTTTCTATAGAAAAATGTCTCAGAATCTGAGAATTTTTCTATAGCAAAAAGTCTCAAAATCTGAGTATTTTTCTATAGAAAAAATGTCTCAGAATCTGAGTATTTTTCTGTAGAAGAAAAATGTCTCAGAATCTTAGTATTTTTTAATAGAAAAAATGTCGCAAAACATAAGAATTTTTCTATAGAAAAATGTCTCAGAATCTGAATATATTTCTATTGAAATAAATGTCTCAGTATCTTAGAATTTTTCGATAGGAAAAATATCCCAGAATCTGAGAATTTTCCATAGAAAAAATTTCGTAGAATCTGTGAATTTTTCTATAGAAAAATTTTTCAGAATCTTAGAATTTTTCTATAGAAAAAATGCTTTAGATTCTAAAAATTTTTCTATAGAAAAAATTTTTCAGAATCTAAGAATTTTTCTGTAGAAAAAATGTCTCAGAACCGAAAATTTTTCCATAGAAAAAATTTCGAAGAATCTTTCAATTTTTCAATAGAAAAATGTGTCAGAATCTAAGAATTTTTCTATAGAAAAAATGTTTTAGAATCTAAGAATTTTTCTATAGAAAAAATGTTTTAGAATCTAAAAATGTTTCTTTTCTTTAAAATGTCTCAAAATCTAAGAAATTTTCTAAAAGAAATGTCTCAGAACCCGAAAATTTTTCTGTAAAAAAAAGGATTAGCTTTTAATGAGTTACCAGCCCTAACTTACAACAGTGACTGCGCGTTTATATAGTATATTTGTACCATTCTTGAGGATTCCAAATAATTTGTCCAACTCTCTTTGTTTGAAATGTATACATAATTCTGAATCTGCAATCGAATATGTAGTGTTTAAAATCTTCACCATATTCTTGGTTGGAAAATGATCTGAAAACCCATACCACCTAAAATCGAAAAAGAAACATTTTTATTTATGTAAAAGTTTCAGATTTACAATCTGTTTGCATTGAAAATAATTCATACCTCATATTTCCATTAGATTCTTGTAAATTCACCCCCAAATAATCCAATAAATATTAAATTTCTACAGAAATTGTAAAGAAATTGCAATTTTTTTTTAAATTATTTTTTTTGGACATTCGAAAATGAAAAGTCAAAACGAAACTCATGAAAAAATAATTAGTAGTAAAATAAATTCGAAATTTTATCTATTTTCATTAGTAAATTTTACATGGCCATTAGGTGAAAAAGTAAAGTAAAATTATACTGGTGGCATAGGTAATAAGTCGTGGCTTTTAAGCTTCATACAAAAATAATTTACCTATGCCAGCTTAGATAACATTACCTCGACGTTTTTTTTCTGTGTATGTACAATATTCAATTATATTGATGGTGTGTGGGTTAGATTGACCATTGTACAATCGTCAATATTACCCACACACCATCAATATAATTGAATATTGTACATAATATTGCGTCGTCTGTAGGTACCTTTACAGTTTTAAACCGTTTTTAGCAATTATTTTTAGCATTTTCTGTCAATATACTGTAATAGCATAAAGAAAGTGCTAAAAATATTGCTGCTAAAGTGCGTATGATACCTGCTTGTTTCAAGTTACTTGTTGCTGCATTTATTAGGGTTTTTCTATAAAAATTTCGATAACTTCAACCAAAAATTTTAAATTTATCGAAATTCCCATAGAAAAACCCTAATAAATGCAGCAACAAGTAACTTGAAAAAAGCAAGTATCATAAAGGCATAAAAAAGGTTTAAAACTGTAAGTGTGAATAGGGTACCAGATTTATTTATACACTCATAGAAATATCTTAGTAGAAAAATTAGTAAACCCATTGTAGATCAAGTTTTACAGAATTCAACAAGAATTAATGTTGATATTACAAAATTCAATAGTTGAAAAACACATAGTTGGAAAAAATTGTATAAAATATAAGAACTTGAAATATGCAACACTGTTTTTGTTGAGCGCCATTTGTAAATTTTGTTGTCTTGTGCAGAAGGGATGTTTCTCATAAAATTGTTTTCTATTACAAAATAAAAAGAAAATATTTGGTGAGTAATTAAATATATTTGTTATTTAATGCATTAATAAAGCATTTTTTTTTTATTTTTTTAGCAAATTCCGATCTGGTATCTTTCTAAAAACCCCAGAAGCTAATTTCGTAAATTGATTGCCGATAGCAAAACGACAGCAAAATACATCAGAGTCCAAGAAAAAGAAAACAAAAAAATATCATCTAAAAAAAATAAGTTTGTGTAAAAATCATGAGTTAATGAAAACCATGAAAAAAAATATTGTGAAAAATATTTAATAATATAAAAGAACATTTACAAATAACAACAAGCTTTTTTTATTAATAAAATTTTTTATATTAACAAAAATATGAGTTGAATTTACATAAAATACGAGTTGATTTACAAAAAAACGAGTTGATCAGCTTTTACAAAAACTGACAACAATTTATGTTGAAATCAACATGAATATTTGTAGGGTCAAAATCAACAATAATTTCTGTTGAATTTACTACGATTTTCTTTGGGAATACAATGATTTTTGGTTGAGTGTACCATTTTACATTTTGGACAGCGCTTTTTAGATGTACACTCATAGAAATATCTTAGTAGAAAAATTAGTAAACCCATTGTAGATCAAGTTTTACAGAATATTGCCGTATTCAACAAAAATTAATGTTGATATCGTTGAATAATCAGTAAAGATGAATCAACTTTTTACAACGCCTATACAGAATTCAATAGATAAAACCAAAAAAGAAAAAAAACCCTGTTCGTTCATTTTTGTATTATCAAGTTGGTAGCAATGCATTGCAATGTGAAATTTGTTTGTCTCTTATAAAATTATTTTATGTGTTTGTTTCTTATAAAAATATTTAATATTATAAAAATAGGATCTGATGATCAGATTCTGATCTGTAAATATTTGGTAAGTAATAAAATACATTGGTTACTCTATGTATTCATACTATATTATATTTTCTTTTGTTTTTTTTTTTAAGGTTTTTGATTTGGTGTCATTAGAAAACTGGAGAATGGCTTACGAGTGCATAACATAAATAAACGAAGTGTGTGTGAAAATCTCGTGCAGCTTAAAAAGCCGGTGATAATTCTAAAAAATATTGTGATTTTTACTTAATAAAAGAATATTAACAAATTTACAAGCTTTTTTTTATTAATAAAATTCCTTATATCAACAAAAATATGAGTTGAGTTTACAAAAAATACGAGTTGATTTACAAAAAAACGAGTTGATCAACTTTTACAAAAACTGACAATAATTTTTATTGAAATCAACATAAATATTTGTAGGGTCAAAATCAACAATGATTTCTGTTGAATTTACAGCGATTTTCTTTGGGAATACAATGATTTTTGGTTGAGTGTAGATTCAAAAAAAAAAAACTTTAAAAAAAAATTCTGAACTTGATTTGACCCATTTTTTAACTAAATTGAGTTAATCCTAATCTTAATCCGGTCTGCAAAAACAAACCTAATATTTTTAGTCACCTATTCTAATAATTTTGGTATATTTTACTATTTTTATTTTGGTACATTTTACCAAGTTTTTGCTTAAATAACATAAGCATTTTTCTCATAAGCGTTTTGGCTAAATTACGAAAACTACTTCGTCGGTTGTAGTTTTAGCATATTTTAAATTAATTTATGCCAGATTTTTGCTCAATCCGATACAGATGTTTTTTTTGCGTGTGGTATTACAAACACATTTTTTTGTATGTGTACAACAGCGACACCCAACATTGCAACTATGCGTATTTTAGGAAGTGTTTCAAAAGCATCGAGTTGAAAAGAAAAAAAAAAAGAACAGTGAAAAATAAAAGATAGACAATTAATGAAGTTTGCTGACAAATCTGTTCTTTCTATTGTTTTATTTTAAAATATTGTTTTTTTAATCGTTAAAAATTTGGCAAAGTTCAACAAATAGATATTAAGTAAACATAAAACATTGAGAAGACATAATATGATAATAGTTTACTGAGAACAGATTGTGCAGCAAAAAGAATAATCCAGTAAAGGTAGGCGCATATAGAAGTGACAAAGAAGAAAAAATATTGCCCGGCAGTAAAAAAAAATATTTTTTTTTTTTTTTGCATAAAACTTAACATTTAAGTTATAACAAATCAGAAGATGTAAAACTAAAATGACTCATAATTATTTTTAAAGAAAAGTCTAGTGAAAATCTTGGAGCAAACATAATTTTTTTTTGGAGCTGCTCCCCTTTTTTTAACAAAGAAAGTAAGCCATCGTCACATTGATGCACAAATAAAGAAAAAATGTAATACTTGAAGATGAAATCTGGAAGAAAGCAAAGTATTGCCTGCATGTTATTAAAGTCTAAATGTGCTTAATTAATAAACTCCTATAAATTATTAAAATTCCTGACATTTATTTTACTTATTCTCTATTTTTTTTTTTGTCTTCCTCTTTCTTTCATCCATCCATCCCATTTATAACGAACTAGAACTTCTCATACGCACACATCTAAAGACACGCATCCACACAGAATAACGTACAAGAGCAGCAAAAATATCAACGAAAGTAATAAGCAACAAACAAAAACAGTGGGCTTAAATTTAGTTGGTGCATTTAAAGTCAAAAGAGATAAAAAGTTACGAGAAAAACCCGCAGATTATTTAAGAAACAAACGCGACATGACGGAATATAAACTTGTTGTTGTGGGAGCTGGTGGTGTTGGGAAATCTGCTCTGACAATTCAATTGATACAAAATCATTTCGTTGATGAATATGATCCAACAATTGAAGATTCTTATCGTAAACAAGTAGTGATAGGTAAGTACCTCTTAACAAAATCTATACGGTTATTTGGCAGAGCTTCGAAGGATTTCATTCCCTAATTCAATTTGGCATTCCAAGTGAAAATTTAGTAATTGCATTCACCAATCACATTTTAGCGAATTGAATGAATACACTTTAGACTCATTAAATTCATAAATATCGAATGCATTCGATTTATTTTTCATTCGGCTTTCAAAAATCGAATGTATTCGATTTTTTTTTCATTCGACTTTTAAAAATCGAATGCATTCCATTGCAAATGCATTCGATTTTCTTTTCATTCAATTTGAAAAATTGAATGGCTTATTCATTCATTGCATAAAATACTTAAAAAAACTCCAAGATACAGCAAAACGGAGCCAATTTGTTGTTCATAGTATCGCCGACACTCTTCACATATGTTGTCCCCAATGAGCCCTAATTTTGATTCTAAAAAAATTTGCATTCCCTAAAATTTTTAAATGAGCATAAATTATTTAAAATCATTTTTGTAGTTCTTGTCTTGTATAATACGACCGCCAAATAACTGAAACCTCTCCCAGTTACCGGTTTTTAGTTGCCCAAATTTCTGTATTAAAGGGTAAACATAGATTTTGATCAGTTTTGTACTACTTTACTTACTTTTCGAGATACTGGAATTAAAGGGCCCTGTAAAAATTAAAAAAATGTGGATAACTAAAAAAACATTACCCGAAGGGCTTTTGGGTATATGGCGGCGGAGCTTCGAAGAATGAAATCCTTTTCGAATGAATTCTCAAAAAAATCAATTCAATTTTCATGGTCAGTGAATGCATTCGATTTAATAAATCAACAATGAATGCAGTCCTTGGAATTCATTCGATTGAATGGAAAAAAATGAATGCATTCGATTTCTTGTTCATTCGATTTTTTATCATTCCACTGCGAATGCAATCGATTTTTTAAATAGATAGACCAAAACGGAGCCAAATTTTGGTCCATAGTATCGACGACTCTCTTTACATACGATGGCCCTAATTTTGAATCCAAAAAAATTGGTGTTCCCGAAAATTTTACAAATGCACATATCAACTGCCTACACGACAAAAACTATGAAGAGTGTTGGCGATGCTATGGACAAAAAATTGGCTCCGTTTTGCTCTATCTTGGTAAGTTTTTTATGCAATGAATGATTTTTCAAATTGAATGAAAATTAAAGCGATTGCATTCGCAAGTGAATGCATTCGATTTTTAAAAGTCGAATGAAAAAAAAAATCTAATGCATTTGATTTTTGATAGTCGAATGAAAAATAAATGCATTCGCTATTTATAAATCGAATGAGTCTAAAGCGAATTCATTCAATTCGCTAAAATGCAATCACTAAATTTTCATTCAGAATGCCAAATCGAATTAAGGAATGAAATCCTTCGAAGCTCTGTATGGCGGTCGTGTTCTACGAGCCAAGAGCTACAAAAATTCTTTTGGACTTTTTGTCGTGTAGGCAGTTAAATAATGTGTGATATGTGAATTTTTAAAATTTAAATTAATTGAATTCAAAACTAGGGCCTTTAAGGGTCATCGCATGTTAAGAAGGTCGGCGACACTATGGACTATGGAAATTTGGCTCTGTTTTGATCTATCTATTTAATCGACTTGCATTCGCAGTAGAATGATAAACAATCAAATGCATTTGATTTTTCTAAATCGAATGAACAAGAAATCGAATGCATTCATTTTTTCCATCCATTCAATGTTGATTTATAAAATCGAATGAACAAGAAATCGAACGCATTCATGTTTTCAATTCAATCGAATGCATTCCAATGTTGATTTATAAAATCGAATGCATTCGCTATGAAAATTGAATGGATTTTTTGGAGAATTCATTCGAAAAGCTCTGGTATCTGGGCGGCAGTAGGACAAATCGCCCAAATTTTTTGTAAATTTCTGAAATACATATAGAGTCAAACTCGGTTATAACGAACTCGGTTATAACGAGTTCTCGGTTATAACGAACTAATTCTAAAGTCCCGACGTTTTAGCATCAATTTTCACACAAAATACTTCTTTTATAACGAACTCGGTTATAATGAAAATTTTTTAATTATATTAAAAAATGTTTAAATTATAATTGAAAATTTTTGAAAAATAGATGGACATTTCTGAAATATAATTGGAAATTTTTGAAATATATTTAACTGGAAATTTTTGAAATATAATTAATTATAAGGAAATTTTTGAAATTAAAATTGGAAATGGTGTAGAAATTTTTACGTAAAACAAATTGGAGTTTTTTTTTTGTTTTTGTTCTACGTACAAATTTTGTAGTCACTCACTTCAACCGAGATAGCGAATCACACAGTAGGTGTTGTCGAGTACAACAAGACTCTGTCCTTGAAATTTGCGAAACGCCTCCAAAATTATGTGCTACGGGTAAAAAACCAGGTTTTCGTACTTTTTACACTAATAAGCCAGTAACTTTGTGTAATTATAACCAATTTTGAATTTCTCGACGCTTTGAGAAAGAAAAAACTACGACCTTTCGAAAATGTAATTTTTTCTTTGTTTACAAAAAATTAGTGGCCAAAAAAAATGGACAAATTTACTGTTTGTTTGGGATGTTTGAAAAATAATTTGATCACTGAATAAAAACTATTGGCCTTTTTTTAATTTGTTAATGTCTGAACTTAGAAAAAATCGATTTGGAAATATTTTAAAAAAATTTTCTAAAAAATGTCTATAAATAATTTCATTTTCCAGAATGACCCTTGTAGTACATTTATTATTTAGGTTAAGATTAATGCTTTATAAATTACCTACATATCATTTTTTAAAATAATACTCATTTGATAATAATAACGTTTTGTATTGTTAACTTTGTCTTGAACAAATTGCATCTACTATAAAAAAGTTTCCAATGTATTGTAGCCCACTGTATATGTTAGTGAGAAGTTAAAAAGTTCCTAATAATTACCATTTATTTAAAACCGGGTTTCCGCTGCAATCAAAACAACATGTCTTAGCAAATCATAGTGCTCTTCACCATTGTTTATACAAAACATAAAAATACAATTTGTGTTATAGTCTTTAAAATAATATTTTATTCATATTTTTCATTAGATGGTGAAACGTGCCTATTAGATATTTTGGACACAGCCGGTCAAGAAGAGTATTCTGCTATGCGTGATCAATACATGCGTACCGGTGAAGGTTTTTTGTTAGTTTTTGCAGTTAACAGTGCAAAATCTTTTGAAGACATTGGCACATATCGTGAACAGATTAAACGTGTTAAGGATGCTGAAGAGGTGCCAATGGTTTTAGTGGGCAATAAATGTGATTTGCAAGCGTGGGCCGTTAACATGACTCAAGCTAGAGAGGTAAATAAATAAAAAAAAATAATAAGTGATAAAAAGACAAACTAAAAACTTTAATTTTCTTGTTTAATACTATTACAGGTAGCTAAACAATATGGTATACCATTTGTAGAAACTTCAGCCAAGACACGCATGGGTGTTGATGATGCTTTTTACACCCTGGTACGTGAGATTCGCAAAGATAAAGAGCACAGGGGGAAGAAGGGCCGTAAAACGAATAAACATACAAATCGCAAATTCAAATGTGAGCTTCTTTAAATCCTTCGAAAAAGGTGGTAGGACATTTTCGTATATTGAACGAGAGACTACATAGATTATATTAGATATGTGGAAACAAATGCACTTTAGCTATTCAAAGGCTTCAGTGTGTTAGTTATACAGTGTTGTCAGTGCTACAATATGATTTCATTAATTTTATGTTTATTTAAAATATTTTGAAAAAGAGTTTGTGTCCGCAAATTTTCCAATTTACTGCTTATTAAATTTATCAACATTAAAAAAAAAAAAAAAAAAACCCTAAATATAAATGTACTCTAAAGTATTCTAATTTTCGTTAACGCACAAAAAGTTTTGAAATCAGAACATTGAAAAAGAGGAGGATTATTACTTTTCTTTTTAAATTTAGTTTGGTGCTAAATAACTTTAAATAAAATTTATACAATTTTTTGCAAAAAGTGTTCAACATGCACTTTATATTAACTTAAAGAAAAAAATATTATTTTCTATACGCTGCAACGCAAAATTTACTTTTCTTTGCCATATTTTGTAATAATTTTTATAAATTATATTAATCTTGATTTAAATGTGCTTTTTCATTGCTCCTTTTGTTTTGTATTCAAAAAAAAATTCAGTTATTTTTTGTTTTAACAATAATTGTTTCAGATTTAAGGGATATGTATTCTGCCACCAATGGGATGATTCTACATAAACAGATTTTATTTTTTTTTATATTAAATATTTTATTTTATTGTTTAATTTTGTCTTATGAATATATATGTATTTGACATTTTATGTAATAATTATTGAGCAACAAAAAATGGCATTATATTTAATCGATTGATAAACAAAACAGAAAAAAAAACTAATACAAACATTTATTTGACTTATCATGAAAAATAAATTCATTTTACAATTATAAAACAAATGCATTTTTAACTATAAAAGTTTTAGAGCAGTGACAGTGCACTGCCTACAATTTAGCAATTATTCTAATGAAGGCAGTGCATGGCCATTAACTGACCAAAAATTTTGCCAACAAAGTTTTCATTTGCCAAAGTTATCTTAAAAAATATTTTTTCAGTGTTTGACCTACAATAGTTATAGTTTTTGTTAAGAAAACTTTTGCAAATGAAAACTCTTTTGGCCAGTTAATTGTTTAAGGTTCCTACATTATATACTTAAAGACTGCCCCTTAAATCATCTCGTAAAAAATATGCTGCCGTATTAAAAAAATCGTTTTTCGCAATTTTCAAAGGGATGGTCCATATCACATAAATGTTGTTTGTCCACTATTTGTAGTGTTATGAATGTTGTTATGATCCACAACAAGTTGGTTTTTTTTTATTAAAACCAATTTAGGGGTTATTTCGTGAAAACCTCAAAAAATGCAGAAATTCGCGAATTTAAGGGCTTAATCTTAAGCTTTAAACCAAATTCGCATTAGAAATATTCGCATAAGTCATATCTTTGAATAGTCCGATCAATACCAAAATTTCACAGAATCTACCCAGGAAAATTTTTTGGAACAGGTTCCTAATACAATAGATTCTTAAATACATTCTACGGTAAACACAACAAAATTTTTAATGTAAAATTATTTTTCAAAAAAACTACCCAGGCAGAAAAATACATACGGGCCAGATGTGGCAAAGTACCTAATAAGGTGGTATTAATGCTGGCAAAGTACCTTTTTTTTGGGTTTTTAGTACTTGCTAAGATGCTAAATGATAACACCATTTAGTAGTGGCAAAGTACTTTTAAAAGCGCTTTCCCTGTACTTTGAGAAGTATTATCCGAGATTTTTTTAAATAGCTTTTTAACTTAAATAACCCATTACAAAATTAAAAATGTATGAAGAAAATTATTTTTTTATTTCATAATTTGTACATTAGAAGTATTTTTTTAATTTTTTCATTTTAAATAAATTATATATTAACACAGCATGACAAAAGTGACCACTATTTTAAAAAATAAGAGGTATGACCAACATTTCCATTTATTTGAGACATGCTGAGTCCAATGGCGTACTCCGTTTTTTGATGTATGGTACAGTTTTCTTGCAATATGTCATTAAAGATTATCTTATTTCCAGCCTGTTTTGTAACAAAAAAATTGCAAAATTTGGTTTAAAGCTTTTCATCTTTGGAACTTAAATTCGCGAATTTCTTTATTTTTCAAGGTTCTCGCGAAATTAACCTCTAAATTGGTCTTTGATAAAAATCTTGCTTTTAGTGGATCATAAAGGCATCCCTAACACTAAGAATAGTAAACAAAAAATATCTATATGATATGGACCATCATGTTAAAAATCGCAATTTTTTTTAATATAGCAGAATCATTTTAATGATGATTTAATGGTCCATTTTTAAAGTATATAATGATGGAACCCTAAGCAATTAACTGACCAAAAATTTGTCCAAAAAAGTTTTCATTTGCAAAAGTTATCTTAACAAAAACTACAAAAATAGTAGATTGTAGAAAGGTAATCGAATAGACCAGGGGGGTAATTGTGTAATTCGATTCGAAAGAAACTGTTCGAATTCGAAAAATTTTTATCCTTTGTAAAATCTAACTCGCTATGAGAAAAATATTTTTTTGTTTATTTCTAGAATAAAAGGATAAACATTAATATGCCAAAAGATTTTCGCTCGAATAAAAATTATTTTAGGTACTTTAAATTGGAACCAAAAATGTCGTTCGAATAGCTTCTCTTTTCGAATCGAAATACACAATTACCCCCCTGATATTTTTTTGAACGTCAATATTTTAATTGAATGTAGCCAATAACATTGAAATCAGTACCCACAAAGTAGAATCAAAGTGTATTCTTAATAAATTTGACAATGACACTATTGCAATAACTTTACAACATAATTAAGTTAAAATTTAATTAAATTATTAAAAAAATATTTCAAATAAAGAAACCGTCTTTAGTTTGGTAAAAAAGTACTGGAAAAGTACTAAATTCGGTAAAACTAAGTACTTTACTAAAAAGAGCTTGCTATACAAAAAATAAATTACTTTGCCAGTACTTTTGTTTTGGTACGGTTGGCAATTTCTGGCTGGGTGCTTGCTTTAAAAAACGATTGCTTTCGGGACAATTTCAAACAAAAATCATTTTTACTTGTTTTAAATTAGTTTTTTTTTTTAATTTACTGCTTATAAATTTAGCGGTTTCTATAAAATTTTCAAAATTTAAGCGGATTTTTATGACAAAAAAGTTGGCATCAGCGACTGTAGATGAAAATCGCTAGAATTCCTGATTTAGCGTTTTTTTATCTGCAGAAAGCAACAAAGGAAAACATTGAGTTGGCAATAGTGGTAGACTAAAGAGCAGAGAACGAAGCCGACATGAAATTGTCGGCGGCGCACAGTGGGTTCGATGGTACCCAAAATGGCGATTAATTCATATAAGCAGTAGTTTTGGAAAATTATATTTTTTTATTGATGACATAATATAAACACGTAAAAATACACATTTTGGAAAAAAAAAATTGGAAAAAAAAATTTTTTTTAACCTGTTAGGCGTTTTTTTGTTTTTCGGAAAAAAGGGTTATAGTTCACAATTTTTGCTGTAACTTTGGAATGAAAAGCGATAAATTAATAAAAAAAAATGGAAATTAAAGTGCACATAATGTGCTCTCAAAGTAATTAAAGAAAGAAGGCATAATATAATTTATATTATTATAATTTTTTTTTTAAATCCAATTTTTGTTTTTCACAAAATCTCATAAATGTACAAATTTATCTGAAAAAAGTGATTTATGGGAATATTATAGTTTTTTTTTTAAGGAATTATCATAAATACATAAAAACACAGCATTTTAGAAAAAAAATTTAACAAAAAAAAATTTTTTTTAATCTTTTAGTCGTTTTTTATGTTTTTGGAAAAAAGCACGAAACCCTTGCACATGTAATAAAGCTACAAAAAACAAATTAAGGAGACATTTTTTTCGCGTAGGGGGGGGGGGGGGGGGTTTACCGGGAGACTATGGGGGGCACCTTCCCCTCGCGATAAACGTTGCCAAAAAAATAGATGTCAGTTTTTGCACCTAATTAATACAAATTTATCATTATTTAAATTATTTTTTCTATACACGCCCCCAAAAAGGGGCGGACCGAAAAAATTGGCATTCCTGATCCCCCTTGGTTAAACTCAGGTCGATGAACTTCATATGGCATTAAAATGTTTCATTTATTGAACAAATATACAAATAAAACTTGTAAAAAAAATATTTTTCTGGGGTAGTTTTAGTTCTTCAAGGGGGAACTTTTTCCCCCCTGGTCCGATTTTGCTCGTTCAAGAACTTAACCAGCCTATTATCATTATACATATTTGTGACAAACTTCAGGTTTCTAGCTCTTGTTTTATGTACTTTATGGTGTGCTCAACAACAGACGGACGGACGGACACACGGTTAGTCACAGAATGCCTTAGAATCGATTAGTGATCAATAATATACACTTTGTTGAGTCCTAGACCCATATTTCGATGCGTTACATATGGAATGACAAAGTGAGTGTAAGCCCATACTGTAGTTGAAGGGTATAAACACACATATAATGGATTTGTTTAATAAATGATACCCAGACTTTTTACACAAAAATGGGAATAAAAAAAAAGGGCCGGGCATTGTCCGTACTTTTTTTTCTTTTAAATAAAAGCTGATATCCTATACTTTTTTGAAATCCACAAAACTAAATCCAACTATTACTAACTTAATATGTGTGGCCCATTAAATATGGAAAATATCCCAATTTTGGACCCTTTTTAAAAAAATTATTAAAAACATTGAGACACAATTTTTATAAACAAAAAAAATTTAAAAATTTAGTCTAATCCCTGGTGTTTAAGGTTTCATTATAAAAGATTTTCTTTTAAAAGACTTAATACCACTAATAATCGCTTAAATTGTAAAAAATTTCAATTTTTTTCCTTTTTTCAAAAACTGCAATAATTTGTTAACTTTGACAGCTCACCGAAAAAAAAGTAAACAACTTAGTTGATTGATTTTGATAGCTAGTGTTGCAGAATTTTATCTACTTTTACCCCATACCAAATTTTATAACAAAAACTTCATTTATAAATTTCAATTAATCGCCACTTTGGCATCATTTGAACCCAATGTGCGGCGGCTAAAAATAAAATCTATCGGCGGCGGTTCTTACCCGGCTGCAGCCGAGGAAAGGTATATGTCGTCAGCTTATTATTGTTTTGCTCCATACGCCAACAACTCGGTTTCGAGAAAAACGATAAAATAGGTTTACCACAAATTTTCTCGAAAAGTAATCGATGGATTTTGTTTTAATGTTTACCATTTGTTGCTACATATATTGTAAACAAAGCTTTCAGTTTTCAGACTTTTACATACAATAGATAAAAAGATTTTAAACTTTTAAGAAAATAAGATTTTATGGTATTATGCTCCATATCAAATTTTGCTTACACGCAAAAAAAAAATCTGTGTAAGATTGAGCAATCCTACTTGGTAAAACTTTTTTCATACCAAAAAAAATTTTTTACCAAATTTTTGCTAATATTATGCTTGTCGATGTTAAAGTAACATAATTCATTTTTTATGTAAAATAACCAAGTAGCCTGCTCAATAACGCAAATTACCTGCACAAAAATTTATCGAAAGAAAACAACAAAAAAACAAAACAAATACAGACCGCCATTTTCATTTTTGTGTGCGTGCGTTGTTTGTTTATTTTTTGTGTTATAAAAACGTAAAAAGGAAATTGATATATAAAATACAAATAAATTAATACATAAATAAAAATAAATAATTCGTTTTCTAAAAGATAAATAAATGTAAGATAAAAGAATGTTAAAGTTAATTTTGCTTTCATCACTTAAAACACCATTCAATAAGAAAAACCAATGGAGTCCCAGACGTATGTTGCGATGAATAACAAATGTAATGATAAAGTGAGTGTACCCGCATTCCGAAGACACCAATAAGGTTCAATAGATTTTTAGTTAAAAATTAGTGTTTGGTAATAATTTTATATTTTTACAGGGTACTGCTAAATTAATTTTTGAAGCTATGGAGAATCCTTCACTACAATAAAGAGCGTGGACACCAATCCTGCCTTTAGTTATAAAATTAAAACCTAAAAACCCAAAGCCAAGGGAGTCCATACCTGTTTTGATGAGTTACAAATGGAATGACAAAGTAAGTGTTCCTCCTTACCAAGAGACCAATGGCGTTAACCAATTTTTTAAATTAAAAATTTATGTTTTGTAATAATTTTCTATTTTTACAGGATACTTTTAAATAAATTCGTGAAGCTATAGCGGGTCCTTTACTTCAAGAAGAAGCGTAGGCAGCAGTCACTCGAGAAAATTGTACAAAAAGGGTCAGTTGGTCGGTGGTAAATAAAATCCTACACAACATTTATTATATTAATATGGATTTATTCTGTGAAAATTTTAAATTCAACAAATATACAAATTTTTACAAAAATTTATTGAAAATTTATTTTAGCATAAATGTGGTAATTTTTAGCATTATTTTTAGTCAGCTTTTCAAATAATTTTGGTATATTTCACCATTATTCTTTTGGTATATTTTACCAAGTTTTTGCTTAAATAGCATTAGCATTTTCTTCAAAATTTTTTACATAAGTGTTTTGGCTAAATTACGAAAACTACTTCGTCGGTTGTAGTTTTAGCATATTTTTGGTAAAATTATGCCAGATTTTTGCTCACTCCGACACAAGTTTTTTTTTGCGTGTACACATTTGGGACTTTTGTGTGACATGGAGCAAATGAGTTCTCAGTGCCAAACAAAATAACAATGAAACAAAAAGAGCTAGATCTATAAAACTGGGTATTTAGAACACTTATATAGTCAGGTTGCATGGTATTAAAAATGGGGATGATCGGTCAATGGACACGCCTACCTCCCACACAACCTAAATGGCAAATGTGACATTACTTGAAATGTTTAGAAGTTACGGTATTAAAATTCGGTAAGTAGTATCAACATAATTAATCTTCATTCCAAAAATATGCAAGATCCGTTAATTTTTAAATAATCTAGAGCCTTTTCTATAACGCAAATTTTCAAAAAACGTCAAAATGGTGTGTTTTTTCTTAGGAAATGCTGGATATCTCAAATTTGAAAAGAGGTTTTAAAAAACGGACTTCGGAATAAGAAAGAGGATATTTATATTATACATATATATTCAATTTCTAACTCATTTTTTTCAAAAATGGCGTATGGAGCAAAACAATAATATGGCGACGATGTGATGATCCCCTCCCCCATTGATTTTTGTTAATTTTATGGGAAAACACAATAATTAAACTACACCATTTACAGATGTAATTCGTAAAAGATCAATTGTAATTCGATGATTCTACTTGTGATTCGAAGATTCCATTTGTAATTCGAAGATTGCATTTGTAATTCGAAAATTCCATTTGTAATTCAAAGATTATACTTGTAATTCAAAGATTCTATTCACACAAAAAAATATATAAAAAAATTGTGTACGTTTTGTGGATAATACAACCTATAATTTTTTATTATTTTTTTTTTTGTGTGTAGGTACTATTCGAAAAATATCAATGGAAATTCAGTTCATATTTTTCGAATTACAATTGGAATCTTCGAATTACAAATGGATTCTTCGAATTACAAATAGAATCTTCGAATTTCAAGTAGAATCTTCCTATTACAATTGATCTTTTACGAATTACATATGTAAATGGTGTACTTAAAAATAAATGCGAACACCGTTTTAAATTCACGCAAAGAAATACACGTAAAATACGCTTCGAACAACATCGGTAAACTACAAAAGTATTATTTTTTGACTTTTTGAACAACTGTTCACAAACAAAAAAAAAAACACCATTAAAAAATGTACGCACAATTTTTTTTTTTTACAAAAATTAAAAAAAATTTAACTAAAACTATTTTTTTGTAAACATTTTTAAGCCGAAATAAGCCGAGCAAACGGCGGCGGCTGGAGAACCTAAATAAAACATCAGCGGCGGCTAAGTCGCGGCTGTTAGCCGATCGGCTTCGTTCTCTGCTAAAGAGTGTAACAAATTCAACACATCAAAGAAAAATATAAAATGTTTTTATTGACAAAAATTGTTTAAAATATTTTGTTTTAAATAAAAACATATCCTGTTGTAATAGTTTAATGTAAGTATTTGTAATTTATTTGTATAATATGTGAGAAAACTAATTTAAGCGAATTTGGGAGCTCCCTATTTTATCTACGCTTTCATCAAATTTGTTGTTAGTAAACTAGGAAAATTCTCAGGAATCATCATTCCTAATGAATAATAAAGCCACTTAATCCCTAGTTGATAAACTTTTTCAATGGATGTTTTTCTTTTAATTTGTGAAATTTTTTTTTAAAGAAAAATCGATTTTAATTATATGTCATGCATTTTGCATTGTTTCCAGTAATGCCACTTTAAATTAAATATCCCCATTTGTTGTAGGAGTTCTGGGATTGGGGATTGAATTTACATTGAAGGAGTTCTGGACAAAGTTATAGTTCTGGGATTGGATTTAAAATTAACAATTTTTTTTTTAAGAAATAGGGATGATATAGTTGAGTGCAACAAAGAGAAAAAATTTGGCAGCGGCCCTTGGTTCCCCAGTTATGGGCCTCCAAAGTTCGGATATCGAATTTAATATATCTTCTCCAATAATGGTCCGATCAGACCAAGATTGGGCTGAGTCGATTTTTTCTTATTTTTACTACAAACATTTTCTTTTTTTTAATATTCGGCTTAGGTTTGGCCGAATATTGAAAATTTGGCTTCGGCTAACAAAGTTTTTGTTAAGCGTGGATAATTTAAAATTTGTATGGGTATGTGTATAATTAATATGTATTGCTGCAACATTACCGGATTATTTTACCAGGTTTTCACCAGCGAACGGAAATAAGCGAAATTTTTACGCTTTTTAAAGCCACTGTGAAATTTTTGTTTTTTATATGGAGTTTGACAGATTTTTACGTGAAAACCGAGCAACTTATTTTAACAAGTTTAACAGGCCAATTCACAGTTATGACTGTTATTGACTAATTTTATTATTTTTAAACTTCATATTCCCTGTGTTTGTTGTAAACACATTCTTAAAAAGTCTCAAAATTTAAAATTATTTTTCAATTTTGAGACGATCGGGTAGCAGGTCTTTATTTTTTTGAAATTTTTCAACAAAATTTTAATTTTTTTATGATTGTTTACAACAACCACATGGAAAAAATTAAGTTATGACTATATTCTGTGAATCGGCCCCTAATTATTGGGTTTCCCCGTACAATTTTAAACTGTTTATCTGTTAAAATTAAACGTCGTTTAAATTTGACGTTTAAGAGGCGAGTCACAGTTGGGTCGACAGACCACAACCACAAATAGTTTTTGTCAGATTACAACCACACAGACCTTTGAAGAATTAATTCACTTTTTGATTTGATTCGCAAAAAGATTAATTCATATTAATAAATCAAGGAATTAATTCTTGATGATTTGATTCAAAAGAATTAATTTCAACTATTTGTTGAAAGAATTAACTAATTTTTTGTTTAATTCCTTGTTTAAATAATGAATTGATTCACTTGATTCAAATCAAACAAGAATTAATTCACTTGATTCAAATCAATTTGATTCAAATCAATTGATTCAAATCAATTTGATTCAAATCAATTGATTCAAATCAATTTGATTCAAATCAATTTGATTCAAATCAATTGATTCAAATCAAAAATGTTTTGAATCAGTTGATTTAAACATTTTTTTCTTAAATCAAAGTATTTACTTTACACACGCACACACATACTATAACATTTATGCTTGTGCGGTAGTAGCAAGCAAAAAGTCAAAGCAACAGAATTTAATAGTGTACATTTTATTGGCAGCGCACAAGCTGCATTTTTTAGCCTATGCCCGCATGCATAGGAATCACAAAAATACAAGACATTGCTTTAATATAACATTTATTAATTTGCACATACATATCGTCACCTTAAATGCAAAACAACGTAACAACAAAAAAATCAAAATCGAGTTTTTGATTGATTATGATGCATTTGACTAAACTACATGTCTCTGGAAAATTTTGGAAGTCAAAATTTAAAAATTGCGAATTTATTAACAATAAACAAAAAAACGTATCAGCAAGTGCATGCATTTCATAAACCAAAACAACGTAACATCAGTGTTACACACACAATTTATATGTAATCGAGCAAATATTAATATATTTTAATATATTTCTATATATTGAAATCGCATAAATATTTAAGACATTCACCATACAAATTGAATAAATATTTCAGATTAAAATTTACATAAAATTTTCAAAAAATTTGTCTTTTAAATTTTTCCAAAATTGTATAATTTTTTTTTTTTTAATTTATCGTTTTTTTTAACCAAATATTTTTTTGAGAAATTGAATTTTAAAAGTTTTTCCTAAGTTTTTCTTAAGAATATGCAGATTTTTTTAAAAATGTATCATTTCTTCCTAAAACTTTTTTGAGGAATATTTGTCAATTATATTTGTTTCTACACTCAACCAAAAATCATTGTATTCCCAAAGAAAATCATTGTAAATTCAACAGAAATCATTGTTGATTTTGACCCTACAAATATTTATGTTGATTTCAATAAAAATTATTGTCAGTTTTTGTAAAAGTTGATCAACTCGCTTTTTTGTAAATCAACTCTTATTATTTGTAAATTCAACTCATATTTTTGTTAATATGAGAAATTTTATTAATAAAAAAAACTTGTTGTTATTTGTTAATATTCTTTTATTAAGCATAAATCACAATATTTTTGTATTATCGTCGGCTTTTTAAGCTGCAATATTTGAAGATTTTCACAAAGATTTTCACAAACACTTCGTTTATTCATGTTATGCACTCATAAGCCATTCTCCAGTTTTCTGATGATATCAAACAAAATCCTTAAAAAAACAAAAAAGTTTTAATATAGTATGAATACATAAAGTAATCAACGTATTTTTTTACTTACCAAATATTTACAAATCAGATCCTTTTTTTATTTATTTTTATAATATTAAATATTTTTATAAAAAACAAACACATAAAATAATTTTATAAGAGATAAACACGATTCACATTGCTACCAACTCACTCGTCACTCGTTAATAATAAAAAAAAAAATGAACGAACAGGGTTGTTTTTTCTATTTTGATTTATCTATTGAATTCTGTACAAGCGTTGTAAAGAGTTGATTCAACTTTACTGATTATTCAACGATATCAACATTAGTTCTTGTTGAATACGGCATTATTCTGTAAAACTTGATCTACAATGGGTTTACTAATTTTTCTACTAAGATATTTCTATGAGTGTACGCAATTCTAAATACGAAAAACGTGAAAGTATTAGTGATTTTGGTGGAAATATGAGTGTGTATTAGTGAAATTTTGGAAAGCGAATGAATTTATCAAAGCAAACGATGGCAAATACTCCACCGTGTTGGAAAGACCCTTATCTTTTATAAGAACTCTTAAAATGTTAAGTATAAAGTTTTTTTTTTTTAATTTTTAAAGATCTCGAAGTTTTTTTTTGAAAGATGCAAAGCAAATGCTTAAGTTTTGTTTTGAAGATATTGACGATATTATACCATATTCGCATTCATTTAAACTAGTATATTTATTCGTTTTCTCCATACGTTAAACGTCAAATTTAAACGGCGTTTTATTTTGACAGATAAATTGTATAGGAAGAACGAAATATGGTATTAAATCATTTAAAATGTTTAAGAACCAAAAACGAATGGAAAAAAATCTAAAATTTTGAAATCATGTATGCTTAAATCTTTGTTGGCTTGTAAAAATGAATGGGGGTTTGGTTACATTGCACCCCTCTCGAAGCGACACCTAGGCAATTGTTTTGGCAAAAAGTGGCGGTAAAGGGTAAAATGCCTCAACGATTACCTCGGGGTCGCTTCTAAAGAAGTTCAATGGAAGATTGACCCCCATTCATTTTTAGAACCCAATATTTTTCCTAACAGTTCTACTCGTTCTCGTTACTCCCGAAGGGAGCATTCATACAAAATGAAATTTTTATAAAATTAACTTTCATCTATTTAAACCTCGAATTTTATTTTTGATTCAAACTCATCTACACGAGCTTTCAAACTAGTAAAAACAATCAACATGTTCTGAACGAAACTTTTTATCTAGAGTCAAAAGAGTGTTGTTACTTTGAACAAAAAAAAAGTATTTTTTTTTAATTTTTAACTTTAAAATAATGTATTTTCGGACTAAAACAAGATATCGGTTTGTTGTTTTTTTTTTAAATCAGAAATCTATATAGTTTTCAAATGAAATTAGTTTAAAATAAATTGGAATAAATGCGGTTTTGCTATTAGCAAAAATTTTACCGGATCTGTAAAATTTTTAAATTATAAATTTTAAAATGGTTCTATCTCGGAAAGTATAAGAGATAACCACACCCACTAAAGAGGGTTTTTAGGTAGCTACTAGCACATTGTCCACATATATTTTTTTTAAGAAATATGATAACAAACAAAAAAAAAATGGCAGTTTTTTTAAGTGTTCGTATACAAAAGGTGCCCAACTTTGGGGGGTTCTGCTGCATCCCCCGTTCAACCGCTGAACTTCCAAACTTAAGCTCGAAAATACGTTAGCTATAACTACTACAAATTTCATGGCTCTCGGTCGAATACTTACTGAATAGATGAATTATTTCCAAAAAATTAGCAATTTAGTAAACTTTGTGATGTTACGTCGTTTTGGTTTACAAAACACGATTCCACGAAAAACGTAACCCACATATCTCAAAAAATATTAACAAAAACGACTTTTTTATTTCAGAAATGGATTTATCGCTGTTTTTTAAGCTAACACTTCACAAAAGTCTTTTATATTGCAAATATTTTTCATTTAATAACGTTTTTTGCTTCTCCTGTAAAATTCTAAAAAGTGTTGTTACGTTGTTTTGCATTTGTGGTGACGATATATATTAAGGGTGGGGTAATGCACGACTTTTCGATATAATGGAAATGTATGTGTATAATAAAAATGTTAATCATTAATTGTTTTTGTGTTAAATTTAAAGTTATTTTTATGCTGAAGAGCCAAATTCGTTATTGACTAAAGTAGAGATAGGCGCGTGAGTGGATTTTGACTCACACTCACTCACGCAAAAAATAATCGGATCACTCACGCAATATTTTTTTACTCACGCTCACTCACTATTCACGTGAGTAATAAAAAACTTACTCACACTCACGCGTGACTCACGACAGATTCAATCACGCTCACGCGTGAGTCACGCAAAATCCACTCACGCAATAAAATTTTCTTACCAAAAAAAAAAAAAATTTTCACGAAAATTTAAAAAAAATTGGGCAAATCAAAAAATCTAATCACGCAAACTCACGCAAAAAATAAATGACTCACTCACTAATCACTCACTCAGTTTTTTTTTTAAATCACGCTCACTCACAATCAAGTGATTGAAATGAAAATCACTCACGCGTGATTCACGTGAATCAAGCAAATCACGTGACCAGCGCCCAACTCTAGACTAAAGGTACACATTTAATAAAACTGTACAATTTGGAGTGTTGTTTATTGATGGCGTGTGTTTAAAATTGACGATATTCCAATGACTTTAACGCAATCAGACATGATAAGATTTTTATAATGTGCATTTTTAGTGTTTGATTTAAGTGAAAAAAGTCTAAATCAAGTTGATTCAAACCAAAAGTGATTTGAATCAGTTGATTTAAATCAAAAGTGATTTGAATCATTTGATTCAAATCAAAGTAATTTGAATCAGTTGATTCAAATCAAAATGTATTAATTCAATTTAATCAAATCAAAAATTAATTCTTTGCAATGAAATTAAGTGAATTAAATAATGAATTAATTCTTTTCGATTTATAGAAACAGGGAATTAATTCAATTATTTTAAATCAGATTTAAGAAATTGAATTAGGGAATTAAATCTTCAAAGGTCTGCAACCACAAAAGTTATTGAATATTTTTTTTCCTAACATCTGCTTCTATCATCAGATAATTAGCTCAAAAAAAAAAAAAATAAAGGTGTATAAAATTTTGTTAACACGGCAATTGGATTAAAACAAAAAATTTCGTCAAGACTTTTTACTTTTTAGCCACTTGGCGTTTTGAAAAAATTTTATACACCTTTATTTTTTTGGTGCTAATTATCTGATAAAAGAAGCAGATGTTAGGAAAAAATATAAAATATTTAATAACTAGGGATGCGATTTCCATGCAAATGCATTTTTTATGTCGATAATCTAAAAACGATATCGACCAATTATCTTGACGAATCAAGAAATTTGCTTTAAAATGGCATCGATTTGTTTTTGCATATTTTTGCATATTTTGGTTTTAAATGCATATTTTGTGCATATTTCAAACTTTTAAGTGCATATTTTGGCATAAATTATCAAAAACACAATTTGAAACTTATTTGTTTCAAAAACTATTTGAATTTTTAAAAATTTTTTTGGAAATAATAAAAATTATTTTTTTCTTTAAAATTTTGTTTATAGATTGTTTTAATTTCAAAAAAATCTTGCTTATATAAAGTTTTAAAGGTTACTACTTAAACCCGGCTTTAATTTTTGCTTTTTAAGAAGTTTTTCCTATGAAAACAAGATTTTTATTGCACACATTTTATTTTTTTGTGCATATTTTTAGGTTTTTTAGTGCATATTTTGAATTTTTTAGCGCATATTTTAAGCGCATATTTTCGATTTTTTAGTGCATGAAAATCTCATCCCTATTAATAACTTTTGTGGTTGTAATCTGACAAAAACTATTTGTGGTTGTAGTCTGTCGAACCAACTGTGACTCGGCTCTAAATTGTATGACGAAAGCCAACAATTAAACTAGTTAAAACAGAGACCAAATATAACAGTTATATGTGTCTTTTTGATTTAAAAAAATCATTAAACGAATGTTGTCCAAACTAACAAGGGAAGTCTCCCTGGTGTCACCCTCCGATCTTCATGAAATTTGGATATGTTGTTTAGAACGAAAATTAATTAGACCCGTATTTTTTTTTGGCGGCCCAAACTCATTTTTAGGGGGAGTCGATTTGTATGGGGGGAAGTTGACCTTTTTCAGTGTTTTACGATTTACGCCTATTTAAACAAAATTAATATAGGCATGTGTAGTATCAGATACCTATCGCGTGGTGCTAACAACGGGCCAAAAAAGTTAATATTTTTCGACTTATTAACAAAAATGTTCTAAAATTTTGGTATTTTACTCAATATGACGAAAAGTTGTGCATATTCAGACATGTGCTTTACACACGTAGATAGGTTTTCCAAAGACCTTTCATTTGATATGTAACATGACTAGGTTTCTTTACATAATATAGGAGATAAACGAAAAAAACTGAAAAACGACAGTTTCTTTCCCCCTCATTTGCACCCCCTAAATATGAATTTGGGCCGCTATAAAAAAATACGTGTCCCTTTATTTTTCCTGCTCTACAAAATAAAATCAATTCCATAAAGATCGGCGGGTGACACCAGGGAGACTTCCCTTGTAAGTATTTTATATAAGAAAGAACTTCTAGAGATGTCCCGTGTTAAAATTTGCAATAACTTTTATTTTTACCATAAAAGGATAAAATAAGAGTTATTAAAAACTTTTTGTTCAAACAATTTAAAATAAATTTTATTTTATATTTACTGGAGTAAATAACTGTTATAACCAGGGTTGGCAACCGATACCCACCTAGAATAACGGTATTTGGCTATTGTACCACAACCAATAAAGATATGGACATTTTCAAAAGCGATTATGAAAGCTGATGAAATTTCTAGTATTTTAAATCTGTCACTTCGTGTTTCTACCGGTTCGTTTTAGTTATATAGGCCAATACTGTTATAATACCGTTTCAAACGGTATTATAAAGGTAGTGACCAATATTTCGAAAACGAACCGGTAGAATCACGAAGTGACACATTTAAAATACTAGAAATTTCATCAGCTTTCATAATCGCTTTTGAAAATGTTCATATCTTTATTGGTTGCCGTACAATAGCCAAATACCGTTATTCTAGGTGGGTATCGGTTGCCAACCCTGGTTATAACAGTTATTTTTAAAAAATCAATCAAAGTTTATATCTTTAAATCATTGATTAAAGTATTAGCTTTCAATAGAATTCTTTTGCATGCGTTTATTTTAGTTTTATTTAAATAACTCAAGTTTTTTAAGGCGCAAAGAATTTTTAATAGCAGTTATAAAAAATATTTTTTTTTTTTTATTTCTGATATTTTGAACAAATATTTATATAAATCATTTCAAACTGTTATTTTTATTTGAAAAATATTTTTGAACAGTTAAATTTTACTTTTTTTTAATAAATCTGTGTAACAGTTATGGTCTCTGAGTTAAAATGAATGCAAATATGGTATTACCTTTACAAACACCCAAACAAATATTTTACCAAACGCTTGGGTTGAAACACATTAAACAATATTTTTGCGTATATTATGGAAAACTAATATTTTCCTAAAGGTACCTACAGACGACGCAATATTATGTACAATATGCAATTATATTGATCGTGTGTGGGTAAGATTGACGATTGTACAATGGTCAATCTAACCCACACACCATCAATATAATTGGATATTGTACATAATAATGCGTCGTCTGTAGGTACCTTAAGCGCTCGCATAATTACCCAGGTAGAAAAATACAACCGTAAAAACGCTTTTAAAGCGCTCTGCATGGTAGTACTAATGCTTTCAGATCATACGGAAAACCATCCTCAGAGCGCTTTCAGATAGTCCTAATGATAACACCGTTAAACGGTTTATATAAAGCATTTTTAAAGGCATTTATAACGGTGATTTGAGAACGCTTCGTTAAAGCATTATTAAAGCGTTAAAAAGCAAAAAATATGGCAATTTTAAAATTTTTGCAAACTTTGTCGTACTGGACGATATAAGTTGTATCTTGGTATAGGCAAGAAATTGCTGCAAAAATTAGTTTTAAAAATGTTAAAGTTTGCAAGAAAATGTAATATTGCAACAAAATTTTATTAAAATATCTGATGACATAACTTTATAGTTTCAGAGGAAATCTTTCGTTTTAATGGATATTGAAAATTGGAAAATTAGATATTTTTGTTATGTGGTTGAGCAATAATTCTAAAAAATGTAGTGGAATTTAAGCAGTACTGACACTTTAAATTCTTTATACAGTTTTTCGTATTTTTCCATCCAGAAAAATAGATACTTCAAAAGCGATTAATGCGAAGACAATTTTAAGAAAATTATTAGAAACAAACAATGAATTTTCACAAAATTTTTCACATCGCAGATGATGTAGCTAATATGGAAGCTACAATATCTCATTTTTCTGACTTCGATTTTGAAACCAGTTTCTTAAAGTCAATAGTAAATGCTTCATACAAATTCTCAAAATAAAACGCCATTGGTAGTATACCCACTCTACAAGAATAGAATTCAATGCAACAAAATTGGTGTTTTCTTATGGCTGCCTCTCATCCTGATAACGTATGCCCAATTTGAAATGCAAAAACTATCAGCCTTACCACAAGAAAATAAAATAAATTTAAAATGAGCTTTTGATTTTATTTCCATACAAATTGTTTTTAAAATCGACTTTCAAAAAATGTATTGAAAATTTGAAATTTAAAATAAAACTTTTGTTAAAATAGACTTTTTGTTTTCTTGAGGTAAGGGCCTATGATTGTAAATCAAATTTTTGTCACAAATCCAATATCTTCAATGAAATGAACAACATTTTATAACCCAATTTCATCAATAGATACAGGACATAATAGGATATAATGTTGAAAATACTTTGTAATGGGAAAATTATAATAGCAAACCCAATTTTTTGCTCAAATCAAGCCAAAAACAATTTTGACAATTATTTTTTGAATGGCAGTGAAATAAAATCATAGGTTTGGTTGAAAAGTATTCTCAAAACGCTTTTACGAATCGTTCGAAACGCGTTATGAAGCTATGCTTTAAAATTGAGTTATTTTTGATGTCATAATTTTATTTTATAACCATCATGAATTTATACTTGGGGGTGTTTTGAAAATGCTTTTTCTTATTACCGTCATGAATTTCTACTTAAAAGTGCTTTAAAGACGCTTTATTTTTATAACCGTCATGAATTTCTACTTGGGTATATCTAACTTTGCAAAAGTTTCCCCAAATTTCCCGTAAACTTGCACAATTTTACAAACATTAAGATAAAACAAGCAAACTTGCGTGACGCAATTTGATTTTGGTTCGACCCAAAAAATGAATTAAAAATTAATTAATTCAAAAAATTAATTGAACATGAATTAATTCAAAAAATGAATTGAAAATCAATTAATTCTTTGAATTAAAATTGAATTATTCATAAAATGAATTCATTCTTTTTTAAATAATTCCAATTTAATTCAAAGTATTAATTCAAGCATAAATTAATTCATTAAAAAATTAAATTAAAAAATAGTGTGAATTAATTCACAAATCGAATTAATTTCTCAAAGTTCTGATTTGCGGCCATATGGAAAATACCTCGAATATATCTCTGGGGGTCGATTCTGGTTCTGTGAAAAACGTATGAATGAAAAAATAAAGAAGTGGCCACTTAAAATCGGTACGTATTAAAGCGACCATAAATTTTAAATGAAACAACATATATTAACATGTTATACATTAAATTAAAGGTAATTTTTTAACCTTTAAAAAAAATATAATTGGAAGTTTATGGGTCCTTATTTAGTATAAATTTTCTGGCTTCTCTTTTAATGCCTCCTATCAACTTCTGCACAACTTTTCTTTTTACTCTCAAGCTAATTTATTCCACTTTGTTCTCCTCAAAATATGGTTATTTACTGTTCCTGAACACTTTTTCAATTTGCGTTTAAAAATTGCCCAATATTTCTTGATTGGACGAAGATTTGAGCAATTTGGTGGATTGATGTGTTTTCATCATCCATAACAATGCAGCCCTAAAAATTGGTAAAATCCTGATCACACAGCAATCTGCTACACTTTTTTGCTACTGGTTCTTTATTTTCTGTTCTATTTGGATATTAATTAGCACGGTAGGACTTTAATCCAACATTTTTACTAATTCGACGTACAATACTTCTGCTAGTTTAATTTTTTTTTTTGCACGATTATTGTTTGATAAGCCTGGGTTTTTTTTTTTTGAGAGACCTTAGCACTTTCTGCTTTAATTTTTTGTCTCGAGTTCCTGTTTTTTTTCACAATTTTGATCTTTATTTCAGTGTATAATTTATTATTGTACTTTTTTTAAAAATTTACACACTGTAGATGTAGCCATTTTAAGTGATTTTGCTATATTTGAACCCGCCAAAGTCGGATTTTCTAGATATTTGTGCACAATTTTATTTATAGCTTCTTTTTCCATTGTGTCTACACTTTTAAAAATTAAACTTAATTACTCGCAATTAGTTGTAGATTAACGGTAGATTTGTTGTTAAAAACGTATGTTAATGTTTTCTAATTTTGATAACAGGGGGCGTCGTTACGATTACAACAGTGCGTACCGATTTGAAGTGGCCACTTCTTTATGTCAGTTTATTTCATTGAAAACTAACAGGCAAAGTGACATTAGCCCTGTTTTTTGCATACCGGATTAAGATTAGGATTAACTCTATTTCGTTAAAAAATGGGTCAAATAAAGTCCAGAATTTTTTTTTTATATTTTTTTTCTGAATTTACATCCAATTAGTTAATATAAGCAGGAAAAAAATAAGCGTTGTCCAAAATGTAAAATGGTACAAATAAATTTGAGTTAATCCAAGGATTTAACTAAATTTATTTTTCATTCTTTGCATTTTGGACAAAGCTTAATTTGTTTTTCTGTTTATATTTACTAATTGTATGTAATTTCAGAAAAAAATTATAAAAAAAAATCTGGACTTGATTTGACCCATTTTTTAACTAAATAAAGTTAATCCAAATCTTAATCCTGTCTGCAAAAAACAGGGCTATTATTTTTTCAGTGATAAATTTATCACAGAAACAGAATTGGCCCTCTGTTTGCATACTACTTATGTGTTTCTTCACAATACAGCAGCAGACAGCAAATTTTTACATGTATTTTGCTGTCTGCTGCTTGCTGCTGTATTGTGAAGAAACACTATATGTGGTGTGGTGTAAACACAATTTCCCCATACTCTGGTAACAAAAATATGGCAACTTTTTATTTTGTTTTCTCTTTTGTTTTTACATTCTACAAGAATTTTTAGCTATTCATATTTTTTTTTCACAAATTGACAGTTTTTTTCATTGTTAAATGTTTTCTCGAGTGCTTGTGTGTTAAAATATAAAAATATCTAAAATAATGCTAATTTTTTAACTATTATATGTATATATTTCACAAATTTGTAATAATCGGTATAAACTTTTTGAAAACTTTTGTTTAATAATGATAAACGTGAAATTGGTTTAAAAAAAAGTGAATCTTTTAGCAACAAAAAATAAAGGTATAAAAAAATGATAAAACTAAGAAAAAATATATTTTTAATGCAATAGATTGATACACATAATATGTATATACATATGTATGTACAAAAAACATACTAGATGAAAAAATATGCATAAAATTACAAATAACTGATTAGCGGAGTCTCAATAGGGTAAACGCCCCAAACCATTATAAATGGTATGGTCGTCGCGGAGCAATTGTAACTACACTTGTATATAAATGCATGTATATATATTTCAACACATATATGCACATATCTATGTATGTTTGTTGATAATGAGGAGGACTCTAGTTTGAGCTCAAAGTAGTATGCACAAAATTGTTGTAGTATTTTCTTTTCTTGATCTATAACAAATGCAATATTTAATAATTTTCAATTACGTCATTAAGAAAAAAAGTTAAATATACAACAGTACAAAAATTCATATTACTGCTGCTCGTAATATTATTATCTTTTTTTTTTATTTTAATGTATTTTATTATTTTTACATTTGTGCTTTTACCATTATTATATCACTACAATAAAAAGAGAGTGTGTGTAGTAGAGTTTTCCAAATAAGTTAAAAGTCGTATTTTTTAGTACATATACATACATATATGTATAATCTTAAAGCTAAGGTCGTTGGACATATTCGTGAACTTTTAATTTGTATCAATTAAACATTTTTTGTCTGTCAAATGTTAAAGTTTCAATGTACTTTAAATAACAAGTAAAAACATTAAACTAGGGAGTGATTCTTATCTGTTCTTTATTTCTTGGTTTTTAAATAATATCCCAGCAGAATTTTTTCTGAACTAGAAGCAGCTTTTGGGAAAGAATCAATGGGCGCATTCAAACCACATAAATTCATGCATGATTCCTATGGGCTATAACCCAGTTTAGAGCACTATTTGAAAGCACTGATTGAGCTCTATTAATATGCAGTGAAAACATGTGTATTTTCAGCGCTGATTGTAGCATTCTTTCGCATCATTCTTTCGTTATATGTAATAGGTTTTTATATAAAAAATCTTAACAAAAATTTGAAATTTCCCATCTTCCATTGCACGCCCAAGAGCGCTCTTTGGATTCGATATAGTATGATATAAAAAAATTGCCAGTTTTAGTGTCTGAGCGAAACGGTTTTTTTTAGACCAAACCGAATATTTGACCATGTTAATGTGTGTCAAATTGGTAATTTATGACGTGTTCATGACTACTTTCATTTCACTTTATTTAAATTAAGGATGATAAAGTTGAAACCAAGCGGGCAAATTTCTACAATCCAAATGTGGAAATGCCAACGGAACCAATGTTTACGTTAATATCCATCCCTCCAAATGTTTGGTTGTAAATTCAAACAATACAAGGACCGAAAAGATATAAGCGTGAGTTAGGTTTTAAGGGAAATACTGTATGTGATGGCTGTTTACCTTTAAACCGGCTTTATCATACTCTAATCAACCAGGTGAAGAAAAAATTTAAATTTAAATTTAGAAAACACTACAAAATTTCAGGAAAAAACAATAACAATTTAGAAAAACACAATTAAAATCCAAAAACTTCAATAGAAGTTAAGTAAAGACTAGTGCCTACGGTCAGTACCGTAGTAACGGGAATACCGGTATTCCCGGTTCTCGGTATTACCGGGAAATGGTTCCCGGTTCTTGAATTATTCCCGGGAATACCGGTATTCCCGGTTCCGGTTATGACGGTATTACCGGTATTCCCGGGACTACCGGTATGTACATTTTGTATCACTGATTTTTTTTTTTCGCTTTTACCAAAAAAAAATACAAAACATGTGAAAAACACCATTTCCAATTTTTTTTATGAATTAATGAAAAATAGTTACATGATTTTTAAATAATTTTACAAACACAACTAAATATTTCTGAAATACTAATTAAATGGTGTAATTTAAATATTTTATGGTATAGTATTTTTTTGTTTTCTGAGAACCGGTACTAGGATCAGAACCGGGAATACCGGTATTCCCGGGAATATAACCAGAACCGGGAAACCGGTACCAGAACCGGGAATACCGGTATTCCCGGGAATACCGAGAACCGGGAAATGGGGAGCACTAGTAAAGACTAATTTATGCTCAAAAATCACGATCAAGTGTCAGCCTTATCTAGGTTTCTGAATATCAAATTGGTTTTCAAAACTTTAATTTGTCTTTTAATTTTTTTTAATTGAAATTCCTGAATTTAAATTCCTGTTAAAGAAGTTTTTTTGTGAAAAAATTAGATAAATGTTAATATTTTTTAAGCTGAATGTGAAAAATGTTTCTAAGTTTTCTTTAGCATTTTTTGAATTTCAATAATTTTTTTTTATTTAGACATCTTATCAGATATTTGAAATCGTTTTTGTTAACCAGTGTTCTAGCAGGTAACGAGACCTAATTAAATGGAATGCGGGCTGTAATGAGGACTTATTACCAAGATTTTACTGGGATGTCAAATGATCTTAGGCTGGTTAAGTTCGGAAATGGGCAAAATCGGACTAGGGGTAAAAGGTTCCCCTTTGAAGAACTAACCCAACCTCGGAAAAATAACATTTTTTGGTGTTTTTTTTTTTTTTGTACTTTTGTTAAACAAATAAAATATTTTTTGACAAGATAAGCTAAAAGTCCTGCACTCGGACCTAGAGATGGGCACATGATCAGATTAGTGCATTATGCACGTAATTCACGCATGAGTGACTGAAACTCATTTTTAAGTTTGCGTGATATTTTTTCTCTTCCAATTTCCTTTCGTCTCGAAAAAAGCAAAAAAAAAAAAAATTGTATAATTTATCAAAACTTAAAATTTTGTTGAAAATTTTGTTAGATTTTAAAAATTTTAATTTAAAATTTTTGGGTATAAAAAAAATTTTATGAGTGTAAGTCAGCGTGAGTTTGAGTGAAGTGAGTAAGTTATTCCGAGTCAAAATTCACGCGCCTATCTCTACTCGGACCCGTAGGATAGAAAGATTCGTTTTTCTTTGGTCTGCCCCCTTTTGTGGTCGTAAATATCTATGATTTGGCTCAGCCGAATTTAACTCTCTCACTTGTTTTATATTGGTTGTGTGTATTTTTTTTTAAATAGGTCCAAAACTTTGTAGAAGATTGCAAAGCAAAAAGCCAAGCAATGCACTATGTACATCGAATATTTGTTATATACCTACCATAACTGTTCTGTTTTTGTAAGCCATTGGTTCATTCTATCATATTTTTATTTTTGCTGTTACAGCATCTTTTTATATTCAAATTTTAATTGTTGTTAAAATATGTCCAAGGAAATGACCATTTAGTTTAACTAGCTTGTACATTTGAATTGAATTTAAATTGCATGTATTTTCTTTTTGTATGTAAATGTAAAGTGTGAAAGGTGACCAACATGCCTGACAAACGATTTTTATTTCGAAAATTTTATTTGTTTAACAAAAAATACATATTAAAAGGTTGCTTTATTTCTTCTAGTGTGAACTTTTTTCCCTGGTTTGATCTTGTTAATTTATTAACTTAACCTGCCTTTGACCATAAGTAATCTTCTGAACTGCATTGTGTCCTATACAGACAGACGGAAGAATATTCATATAATGTCTTAGAATTGATAATTAGAGGTATTCAGATTTTTATTGTCAGCCCTGGTACGGTTGGCAAAAGACCACTTTATAAAAATACTGTATGTATTTTTTTAAAATTTTATATTTTGGATAATTGTTAGGGTGGCAGTAAGACTCTGAATACCTCTGATGTATTTTAAAAGGTACTTTTAAAAAGTTTTCTGAATTTCTGCCGGATTCTCGTATTCTGATTTGCCAAATATTCGCTCGAGATGCCTGGAGAATGCGGGGAATTTGCACAGGATTTGTTGAACTGTTTCGTCCGATTTGTTCAACTGTTTCGTCCGTATTCGGTTTATCACATCTTAAGGGTAGTTTAGACCAGCAGATTTGTAAAACGACATGTCAAAAATTTCTAAATAAAACTCTTGTTTTTACAGCATTAACATAGCCAGAATAAATAAATTTTGATAATTTGGCATTCGGATGGCTCTTCCTATCTTTTGAAATTATTCAGAAAATGATTTGACAAGCGGATCAAATTTAAACATACTCCGAAAGACAAATCTTAACGAAAAAAAGTATTGTCTAAACCGCTCTTTATAGAATTAGAATCAGAGATGGGTCCAACTGTTCGACTGAATTTTCGGCTTCGGCCAAAAAGCACTATTCGTCTTTGGCCAAAAATTTTTTGGTTTTGAAATTTTTTTGGTATCGTAATTGGTTTAAAAATTAAAAAATAAGCAAAAATTAACAATGATTAATATTAATCATAGATTAGCTTTTGATAAGTTACCAGCCCTAAGTGAATAAAAATGAAACTGATATTACTATGTTATATACCTATAATTTTCTTACTAGCCTTAAATTTAAAAGCATGTGAAAGCAGGTGATGTGGTGGTAGTGAGTAGTTAAATTTTTAAAAATAAAATTACTGTTTAAAAAATCAAACTAATTACAATAAAATATAAAAAGCATTCGCAGCACTTTATTCAAATTTAACTAAAAGCTGCCATCCACATTATCCTCTTGAACACATTTTTTTAATAAAAATTCTATTGGATCAATTTACAATTTTGTGCAAAGTGTTAAAGTTTAAAGTGCTGTTTCCATTTAAAAATAAAAAGAGAACTCACTGCTGCCACCTTATCCAGTTCACAGGCGTTTTTCCCAACTTAGAGAGATGTAATAGCAACGTTTTTCTTCTCTTTTCTTCTTTGTCATAGAACTTGTAAAAAAAAAAAACTTTTTAACGAATCATCATGTCATCTGAAAATCATGAACTAGCAGCTGCTCTTTTAGCCGAAATGCCAGAAATGCAAAATGAAATTCAAGAAGAACTTGGTGTCTCTTGTATTAAAAAAGATGATGCAGAAACATCTAAGGAGTCATCCTCCGATGATACCAAACTAAATTTTAACGATTTAAAAAGTTTTCGTATTCAACGTAAAAGAAAGCACGATGAAAAAGACGTTGATGAAAATGTAACTGCAATGGCACCAGTTACACCTAAACAACTACGATTGGAAAGTCTTGTCAGTGAAAGAAAATCAATTATAGAAATTCATATTGAAAACATAGATGCCAAGAAAATAGAGACTTTGAAAAATGAAACAGTTTCACAATTAAAAGATATCACAGAAGAAAGGTCGAAAGAAATTGCAGATCAGACTATTAAGGAAATTGATATCATCAAAAAAACAGATGAAAAGGACTCAAAAATTGACAATATCATATTTTCACAAAAAAATGAAATTCCAGATGTCAAAACCGAACTCGGAGAATCCAATTTAAAAGAAGTAACAAAATCTGATTTAGGACAAAATAATACCGTAGCTACAACGTCTAAAGCGGCCAATATAACTACTGCACAGATGCAAAAAAACGTAGCAAATCATGATGAGACAAGTAATAATTCACAAAATGATGAAGAAATTGCCCAAAATTTGGAAAAACTGACACCAGAAGAGGAACTTAAAGATAAAGAACATCGTAAAACATGTAAACCTTTTTTACAGCATTTACCCTGTTTCAAACTCCAAGGAAATTCTTCACTAACTGGTACATTAGAAGCCAATGAAAATGCAATGCAAAATTCCAATCTAGCAACGAAAATTCACAAGTGTCGAGAATGCCGCAGACGCACTCCACAACAGGGTTCAAATGATGTCTATTGTCGTTTCTATGAGTTTCGATGTCTTCAGTACACAGAAGATGGCCAATTACTGATAGCAGGTTTTCCCAATCCCTATACTGCTCCTACACAAGAAGAAATAAATATTTGGCGGCCCGACGAGAACACTGAACCTACCGCCGGTAACATGGATATACAAGTGTGTCGTTATATTTTGCTACATGTAGGTGATCAGTTTTGTTACCTGTGGCGTCAAGAAGCCGAAGCTCTAAAATTGCACGAGAATAGTAACAGTACCATAGCTTGGAAGAAAGTTGTTCAGGGCATACGTGAAATTTGTGACGTATGCGATACTACGCTTTTTAATTTTCATTGGACGTGCGACAAATGTGGTTTTGGTGTTTGTTTGGACTGCTTTAAGGATCGCATAGAAAAAAGAACTGTGCGAAAAATGCAACCGGGAGAAAAACCCCCAAGAGGAAGAGATGATTTTTATTGGTTGCTTTGCTCAGGTGGCGTAACGCACCACTTGAAGGAACTCATTCTGACCCAGATAATAGCTGGCGATGCATTGAACATATTGGGCAGACTATTGCATGACGTTCGTACACTATGGGAAATTCCACAACTCTGTGGGTGTCTCTTAAGTAAACAAACATTGCCCAATGGTGATTTGAAGGCTCTTATACAAGACCTTATCAAAGAGTCGCAGTTAAAACAACAGACAAGTGCCTCTTCTTTGGCCACACAAGAAACGCTAAGAAAACAAGCGCGCTTAGAGCAAATTCATTCAAAAGCTTTAGAATTTGCCCGTGTTAAAGGTATCGATTATGTTCCGGGCCGTATATTCAACAAACAAACGTTGGGCAAAGATCCCATCACTTCAGCTTTTGATAATTTCAAACATATTAACTTTTTGCGTAAAGGCTTGACGGGTTATAGGAGGTTTTTACCTCCCAGAGCTATGACCCTGACACATTCGACTTTGTTAGCTCCGGGAGTCCCTCACGAGTGGCTCTGTGATGGTAAATTGTTGCGCCTTACCAATGCCAATCATCCAGATAACCGCATACTATTTCAAGAAGTGTGGAAGTGTGGACAACCAGTTATGATTTCAGAAGTAGCTAAATCTCTGAACTTAGATCTTTGGCGACCAGAAGCATTTTTGAAAGATTTCGGTGATAAGCCGAACGACCTTATCAATTGTCTTAATGGCAATCTGGTGCCAAATCAGCCAATGCGTCATTTTTGGGAGGGATTTCAGTGCATGAAAAAGAGATTACTCGATGCTAATGGCAAATCAATGCTGCTGAAACTTAAAGATTGGCCACCGGGTGATGACTTTGCCGAAATACTTCCGACAAGGTATAAGGACCTTATGAAAGGCCTTCCCATGCCCGAGTATACCCTACGTACCGGTAACCTTAATATAGCCAGTTGTTTGCCAAAAATGTTCGTTCCTCCTGACTTGGGTCCAAAAATGTACAATGCTTACGGATCGGCTTTTCACCCTGATAAGGGTACAACTAATTTACATTTGGATATATCGGATGCTGTTAACATAATGGTTTATGTTGGCATACCGGAAGATTCCGATAACAAGTCCCAAGTATCGGCTTCTCATAAAGCTATCGCAATGGGTGGTTGTGAGTTTTTAACGAGAGCTAGAGTTCAAAATAAAAACGTATTTCCTGGCGCATTGTGGCACATTTTTCCTGCCAGAGATGCAGATAAGATTCGAGATCTTTTGAACAGGGTCACGCTTGAAAAGGGCTATCGTCTAGAATCTGATCATGATCCCATTCACGATCAAAACTGGTACTTAGACGATAAGCTTAGAGCAAGGCTTTTCAAAGAGTACGGCGTAGAAGGTTATCCCATTGTGCAGTGTTTGGGCGATGCCGTTTTCATTCCGGCCGGAGCTCCTCATCAAGTGCAAAATCTACATAACTGCATTAAGGTTGCCGAGGATTTTGTATCCCCCGAAAATATAACACATTGTTTTCATTTAACACATGAGTTTAGAAGACTATCACACTCACACACTAACCACGAAGATAAATTGCAAATCAAGAATATCGTCTATCATGCCATTAAAGATTGCTGCACTATTTTGACGAGGGCTTTGGAAAAACGCCTTGACCAGGAATTGGAACGCGCCGAAGAAATGAAGGCAAAACTTGAGATGAGAGCTGACGATGGTGTCGAATTTGTTTCAAACATATAGAAAATCTTCTGTAAAGATTTTCCAATACACCAAACTCTTGACTAACAAGTTTGTTTGAATCTTTAAATGATGTGCACATCAAATTAAACAACAAGTTAGAAAATCGAATCATTTAGTAACAAAATGATTATTGAATTTTTAATTTTAAAAATACGCATAAAATTGTTGAAAAAAAAAATCGGTGTAAATCAAGAGATATGTGTATTTTTTTATTTTATATCTTTTACATATTTTCTTTACGGCAAGGTTTTTGTTTTTAATATTATGAATAACAAGTCCTAAATGGCGAATAAATATAAAGTTTTAATAAAAAAATCAATAAAGCTGATATCAATTATAATTTGTTCCAGTGTTGCTCTTTTATTTTTAAAAATTAAGTAAGTACCCAATTAGAAATAAGCACTCGTTTTATTATAAATAAAAATTAGACTTGACGTACCTTTTTAGTAAACGTACCATTTATAAATACGACTTCTCAAAAGTATTTTCTTAAAAAGTGAAGTGATTAATACATAACACAGGGCAACACTTGATTTTTTTTGCCAGGTTAGGATATTTGGGTACGCTAATTTCAAATTTGGCTGCCGTTTTTTTGGGTCAGCTCTAGTTTTCGAGATATAGCCTACGGAAACCTTGAAAATAGGCTATTTTTGGCATGTTTGTGAGTCCATATTTACAAACACTGGTCTTGCATCCGAAAAGTGAAAAACACTGATAATTTTTTCAACACTCAAAAAAATTCGGTTAAACTAACAAACTTGGGACAGTTAGTATTTCAGTAAAAACAACTGTTTGAAAAGAGCTGTTTAAAAAGGTTTAAAAACAACTGCCTTAAATTGTTGTCGTTATTTTGTTTCAGTACAGAAATTATAACAAAAACCCACAGGTTTTGAGTTTAAGAATAATATAAATAATAATAAATCTGACTTATAAAACTTCCCAGAAAAAGAGCACATATTTTTTAAATATCGGTTGATGTTCTGAGTGATTTGTCCAATAAATTCTGAACATCTCAGAATGATTTGAATTGGTGGAATTACATTATCTTTCTAAAAATATAAAAATTCCCGTAAACTTTTCGCTTAGAAACGAAGATTATGGGCGCCTTTTCATATAAACCTTTTTATGTTTATAGGATCCCGAACTCTGAACTTTCAAGAATTGTTTTAACTCAAATTATCTCTTTGTCATACTAAAGTTATAAAAAACTATTCCGATGACTTACTTATTTTATGGAAATTCAAGTTTTTGTATACAATTTTCGAACAAAATTATTTTTTATGTTGAAATGTTCAAAAATCAGTACATATTTCAAAAAATCAGTACAAATCAGTACAACGCCTTTTGATCAGTACACGTTCATGACCCTCTTAAATCTGAATTCGTTTGCCAGAGTTTGAGGACACGATTTACACTAAATAAGGCACGCAGATTTAAAAATTGCTATTAGTATTATCCTGCAAGCTTAAGTTTTCGAGTTATGAAGCAACGAAATAACATATCTCTCTAGAGTAGATCGGCCCCATTTAAAAAAGCCTAGCTGCCTCTGACAGTGCATACAGCTTCGCCTGAAAAATATTACAGCTGTCCTGTATCCTTTAACCGCTACCTGTTCCCTGTAAAATCTTTGATCTATCCGTGTAGACTTCGATGTGATGTTCCCCCACAGGTGGATTTTTTCTGAATACCCTAGTATTTTAAAATGGCTTTTTTGAAGTTACATTTAGTCATATGATAAACGGTCGCCGTGAGATAAGCTATTCACCAATTTTTTTCTTTGCAACTTCGACCCCATGAATTAAATATATTATTGATCAGTGGACGATTCTAAACATTCAGCGATGTCCGATTTAAATCTACCTATAACATATTTACTTGTTGTTGCTTTGAGAAGTTTGGTATTGCATTTGGGCGCCATGGGTTCAGCGGTTTAAAAGTTATGAATAAATATGAAGGGACACCACTAACACTTTGGTACATTCCCCATAACCTTCAAATACAAAATGCATCAATTCGGCAACTGTTGGACATATGGGAACAGAATTTGATACCAAATGGTATTTAAACAGGCATGTACAAAAAATTTATTTTACACAAAAAAAAAAAAATCCAAAATACTTTAACAACTAAAAAATCTCAAAATTAATTGTTTTTGCCAAATTTTTACATCTTATAAAAAATTTAACAATTTCTTTTTCAAATAAAGTTTTTTTGCTATAATATTTTTTACATTGTGGAGGATATCAGTATATTCGGCAAGACCGAATTTTACTTTTTTACTTGTTTTATTTAAGATATAAGGAATACCAATGAAATTATGAATAAATAACGTAATGTCCGAATTTGGGTTTTATATCCTTTTTCGACCGACACATCCAATTATGTATATTATAATATAATAATGACGATTTTATCTTTTTTCTGCTTTTAGACAAAATCGTCCTTAATTTGAGACTTTGCTTGGAATTTGCGTTGTCTTTTTTGTAATACATCTTAATATTATGAAAAGTAGAAAATGAATGTAAATTTCTTACAACCAGTCAATTACTATTTCTAATTAGAAATCAACTTTTTCTAACACACATTTTTTACGTTAACAATAAGAAGATTTTAAATTAAATTTATAAAAATGACTGTCGACTTCAATGACTATTTTTGGGTAAGTATATTGGAGCAGTTATGAATTCAATTTAAACATCATTAATATAATCTTTTTAAGGGCGAGAAAAACAATGGCTTTGATGTATTATATCATAATATGAAATTTGGTTTACAAGCCAGCAAGGAACTTTCGGAATTTTTTCGCGAAAAATCGAATATCGAAGAACAAAATTCGAAATTAATGTCAAAACTGGCCCACAAGGCCAGCACAGGAACATTAAATAGTACATTTGCGCCAGTATGGACTATACTCAGAACATCTGCCGAAAAACTATCCACCTTGCACATGCAAATGGTGCAAAAACTAAGCGAACTGGTAAAAGATGTTGCGAAGTATGCGGATGAGCTACATAAAAAGCACAAAACGGTCAAAGAAGATGAGGCACAAACCTTAGAGTGTGTAAAAGCAATACAAGCATCTACTGCTGAGGTCCAAAAAGCTAGAGATCTTTATAGCGGTAAAGTCCAAGAGTTGGAGAAACTACGCAAGGATAATGCATCACAGAAAGACATTGAGAAATTGGAAACGAAATTGCGCAAATTGCAAGATGAATATAAAGTATTATTGGATAAACACAATCCTATTAAAAATGAATTTGAACGTCGCATGACCCAAACATGTAAAGTAAGTATGAACGACTTGATGGACTATAATAGTAGCGACTATGACATGTATTAATACGTTTTTTTTTTGTTAAATCATCTCCACATAAAGTACCCCAAAAGTTGCACATTTTTGACAATAAGAACAAAGCCAAATATGGGAAAGTCAAATTATACATTGGATAGGCATTCAAAAAACCTTTCGATCCATATAACATGTGATATGACTGTAACTTAAAACATTCTAGCTTTGTTCGTCTTTTTGTCTGTTGTGGCGATTACGGCCAAACTATTACATAGATATTATTTAACATTTTTACTTGTTGTTGCCCTGAAAAGTTTAGTATTCCATTTATAAACGTAAGAACATGTAAGGATACCTCAAAAATTTTTTGTACATTCCACATAACCTAATTCGGCATTCCACATAACCTAATTCGGCATTCTACATAACCTAAAAATTCAAAATGCTTTAATACGGCTACTAGTTGACATATATGTCAACATAATTGGATACCGAATGGTATTTAAACAAGTACTAATATACTTTTTGACACATTTTTTCCGCTGATTTTTTTTTTAATTTAGCCAAAATTAATTTCTTTACAAATTTTTACAAAAATTTTTCACAAACATTATTTTTTTTTTTTAAATAAAGGTTTTTGCAATAATCTTTTTAACATTGTGGAAGTTATCTTATAATTTATTTTTATAACTTATAAAATACATTGATTTTGATTAAGTTGTCCTAAAAACAACTTAAAGAAACAGATACATGAAATTTTTATTAGAAAAACGTCTTGTGTAAATTTGTCTAATAACATCTAAACGGCACAGACAACTGATATGCATAAATTCTCTGAGTGTATAAAATTTCTAATCATTTGACTTTGTTTTATTCGTTTAAACTTTAGCGTTTTCAAGAAATCGAAGAAGTCCATTTGCGCCAAATGAAGGAATTTCTTTCTACATATTTGGAACTGTTGCAAAATAATCATGACATGGTTGGACAGGTAAGCTTAACATAAATATACAGGGTATTGACTTCAGAAATTTTTGACCCTTACAACAGTGCAATATTGCAACTTTTTTTTTAAAAAAATTAAAAAAATATATATTTTTCTATTACCTTTTATATGATTTGATGTTGCAACAAAATTTTAATTGATGTATTTCAATAGTATTATAATTGCTTCTATTTACAAAGTATTGAGCAAATAAAGTTCCAATTTTGACATTTCGCAGTTTTGCAAGACTAAAATTTCTGACATGAATTCCATTATAAACTATAAATATGTTCACGGCGTGCGAAATGACAACTTTGCAACTATATTGAATTAAAGTGCAACGTTTCTTTGTTGCAATCTAGCACTTTTTTATGCTTACACATTTTAAATGAGAATACCATTAATAATGGTATTCACTGCAAGATGCAAAATAGTACAGTATTGCATTTTTCAGCGCAAAACATTTCTGAAGAGAATACCATTAATAGTGGTATTCATGTCAACATATTTACAAAGATGTAAAATATTTTTTTTTATGTCATTTTGCAAAGAGTATATGAATATAAATTTTAATTTTTTATTGCAAATAATTGAATGCCTAAAAATTTATAAATTTTTACCATTGCAAAAGTG
The DNA here is from genome assembly GCA_963921195.1 of Pegoplata infirma. Taxonomy (NCBI): domain Eukaryota; kingdom Metazoa; phylum Arthropoda; class Insecta; order Diptera; family Anthomyiidae; genus Pegoplata; species Pegoplata infirma. The sequence continues at coordinate 5,214,884 of OY992536.1, read as the reverse complement.
CAAGATTGCAATTTTTTTTAAATAATGATGGTATTCACGTCAGAATTTTTTACCCTTGCAATGTGCGAAATTACAACAAATACATTTTTGCATTTCGCACTTTGCAAAGATGGAAAATTCTGAAGTGAATTCCAATAACTTTTACACTTTTCTATTACCTTTTATATGATGCGTGGTTTCAAGAAAGTATTCCCACTATATTTCATTAGTTATATTATTGCTACTCTTTGGAAAACAACATATAAAGGGTATTCATTTCAGCTTTTTTTCGGTTGTAAAAATGAAAAATTGTAAAAATGTAACTTATTATTACAACAAACACATGAAAAAATTTTCCACTTAAAAGTTGCAATTTAAACAACCTATATCCAAGTGTAAAATTATCAGAGTAAAAAGTTACATTTTTCCAATTATTTAAAGCGTTGCCATTCATTACTAGCCAAAGAAAAAGTACCAAGATTTGCAACTGGCATGTCAGTTTTTTCTACCTCGGCAGCCCTTATAAAACATGTGTTTGAAATTTTTCTTAAAAAAAAATATGTATACAAATAATTTTGGTTATAATAATAGAAATTAAGAATTAAACAACAAGAAAAAACTAACAAAATGAGTAAAAAGTGTAATTTATAAGTTAATTGGTACATTCATCGAATAATTTAATTATTTTTGGAAACTTTCTATCATATTTTTTTTATGTACCCGTTCACATCAATGAGAGTGGAATCTTGCATTTTTCATTTTTCCACTTTTACATTTTCTGAAATGAATACCCTTATAAAGTTGCAATTGTGTTATTTTACATTTTTTGCAAGACTAAAACAACAAACAAATGGGACTTAATAAAAACCAAAATAATAATTTTATGAGTGTTTGTTGTAATAACCCAGCAAAAAATAAACGAAGTGGTTCAAAAAGAATTAGTAGTTTCCTACATACAAAGTAGCGATAGGTGCCGAACTTCATATTCCGTAGGAAGTACTTTTAAAATCACTTCCAAAAATGCTACAAAATAACAATAAAAACATCTTTCACCAGTTCTTTGCTTAATGATTTTGAAGTACCTTTTTCATATGTTCTTTGGAATCAAATCACCACAACATATGAACTTCTTTTTCAACTGAAAAAATTAGAATGAGGGTGATACACGAAGTATGCAATTTTTTCTACGTCCAGCATCAAATAGATTTAGGTTTTGCAAAAATGGTGACAAAATTTGGTAATGGCATTTCATTTCTCTTTATTTAGAGCTTAAAAAATCGAAAAAACGAAAATCGATTATTGGTAAATTCTTTAAATTTCATATCTTATATCAAAAAAAGTTGGTCATAAATTAAATAAATACATTTACGAACTAAAGCGGGCGTTGCTGCATCACATTATTAAAGATTGTTTAAGCTTTTTAGAAAATTGAGGTATAGGCTTGTGGTCAAACAAACTGGTGAATCAATTCGCCATGAATTTTTATAGTTTTGTGATCTCTATAATTGCTCCTTTTTTTTAATTCGAAGTATATACGTTAGATTATCAATAAAATTAATTTTTCTATCACGTGAGGTTTTTAAGATATTCGCATTTTAATATTGAAATATTTGGGTCTCCTCTGTAACGTATTCTTAAGTTGCTCAAACACAGAAGAACTCGATTTAGTAAAAATAAGGCATCTTTATTCCAAATCTGGCATCCAAATTTTTCTATCGCGTACTGTTTTTGAAATATTGGCGTTTGAAAAACTCAAACTCTACTGTTACGCACTTATATTCTTTATAAATCACACTAAAATTTTCAAACGCGAATATCTCAAAAACAGAACATGCTTGAAAATTGTGGATTGCAGTTTTGGAATCAGGAGGTCCATTTTATATGAAATCAAGTCCTATTTCGTGGAAGCAACGTAAGAATACGTAATAGTTGACCCCTAAAAGTGTTTTTTTACTTTTTAACAGCGAATATCTCAAAAACGGTACGTGCTAGAAAAATTTGGACGGTAGATTTGGAAGCAGGAGACCAAAATCTACAAGGACCAGTTAGAAATTTCACTGGAAGGTTTTTGCTGTCGAACAGTGTTTTTAGTGTAAATATTACAAAAAAAAATACTCTTTCAATCAATCTTACAAAAATAAGTGAAAAAATAACTTCTAATTTAGAAGTTCTAAATCACCAAATAAAAATGACATAAAAAAGAAATATGTACTTCTAAAGAAGTGATGAAAAAAGTGCTTCCAAAAGGTCAAGTTATATTAGCATCCGGATCACTACTTCAGAAGTTGTGATAAAAACACTAGTGATATATGTTATACTTAAGTGTCAATCTTTCGCCACTGAAAAGTGATGATAAAAAGAACATACTTTGTGTGTCACGCCCATATAAAATTCATCAATGTTTCAGTTGAAGAAGAAGTACATCTGGTTCATAAGTTGTGGTGAATTTTGTAGTGAATGGTAAGCTCTTTTTTGCTGGGAAATGTTGCATTTCGAACTTTGGAAGGGTAAACAATTCTGACGTGAATACCATCATTATTTTTTAACCTTGCAAAGTGTGAAATGTTTATTTTTTTTTTACAAAAAACACAGAAAATTTTGAGTTTTATAACATTTGAAATATTGTTGCAACAAATTTAGCATTTTACAAAAGTAAAAATGTCTTTGATTTTGAATATGTTTTTATGCTTTTTTGTATAATTGTGCAATTATATTTGTAGGTACATTCCGATTTTAAGCGTCAATTTTTAGACATGACGGTTGACAAATTGCTGGAACAATTTGTATTAAATAAATATACAGGCTTGGAAAAACCCGGTATGTTTTAATAATCGCAAAGTTTTTGTTGTAATGCATAAAAATATTTTGTATGTTTTTTTTATTTTAGAAATGCCCGAACTTGAATTCATTCCATTATCTATTAGTCAACAAATTTCAGCCACTTCAAATATTCGTTTGAATCAACCTTCTACCACTTCGAATTCAAACTCAGCCACTAGTATTAATCGCGGTGCAAACGTTTCAATGGATATACGTGGCGCTGAAGCAATTTCAATGGGTAGTGTAGCTAGCGGCAGTGGTAGCCTCGTAAATGCAGACGAGTCTGTGCTGGATGTTGTAAGCACAAAACCCACTACATCGCGGCCAACATCACCAGACCCAATGCCTGCAGCAAACACAGCAATAACTACCACTACCAGTACAGTAAAAAGCAAATTCGGCAATTGGTTTTCTTCATCATCCTCGAGTAATCCGAGCAAACAACAGCTGCAGCAACAAAATACCGGAATATCTGCATCTGCCACCAGTGGAAGTGGAAATTTCGGTATGGATAGTAATTGTATCTCAAGTTCACTATCAACCAATATAACTACCACAAATAATACTACTAGTACCACCACTGGCACCACTACCACAACCATCAACAAAAATCCCCTTAACTCAGAGCTTCAATCACTGCAGGACAATAATAATCAAGGTTCATTATTGACTACCGCTTTAACACTATTATTTACTACTACTACTCTTTCTCTTCTCTAAAAACACCTAATGATCTTGACACTTTTAAAAGAACAAGTATTGTTTATATAATATCTTTGTTTTATTTTCATTTTTATTTCCTTCTACTATTTTTAAAAAACCCATTATATTCCAAAATATTTGTAAAATTAACAAATTTCTGTGGTATTTTTCTGTTTTTTGTTGAGAGTTTTGCACTATTAAGTTTCCACTTATATTTTTAAAAATTTCTTATATTTAAAAAGGCTATTACACTGTGCTACAAAAAAAAAATAATAAAATTAAATATACATTTCAAATGATTAGGTGTAGGTCTCGTCGAGTAGATCACAAAAATTTCCATTAATTGAACATGCCAGACATCTTGAAATTTTTAAGTTATGAGTTAAAATTTAACTCACTTAATCCCATGTGACTCGTAAACTATTCAACCGATTTTCAATCTGGATTAAAGAAAAATAGGGCTTTTCATATGTATGAATTAATCTATACATTTAAGTGTAGATTTTTTGTATTATATCTAATTTATTTTGTTATTTTTTGGTACTTTGTCCGAGTTTATCGGCTTTAACACCCAACACAATTATAAAGTGATTGTTAAATACAATTTTATTCTGAATATTATAAGCTTTAAATTATTGTTTTCTGTAAAGACAGTCGAGCTCAGGCTCTAATTATAATTATGTATTATAATTTTTTGATTTGTTATATATGGTTTTGAATTGAGAAAAGTGTGAAAGAGAAAGCTTTAGTTTAATAAAATCGGCTAAAAATTAAAAAAAGTTTTGAATTAAAGAAAAATAGCTCTTTCCATATGTATGAAATTATTTATACTTAGAACAAAGTTAAGTTCAGATTTAATAATTTCAATAATATGAAACTTTTTTGTTAATTTTTTAAACTTTTTCCCAGTTTATCGGGTTTTCCAGCAATATTTTATTTAAAAATCATTATTAAATACAATTTTATTATGAATATGATAGTTTTTAGCTTGATAAAATCGGTTTAAAATTAAGAAAGTTGTGATAATTTTTCTAAAAAATAATATTTAGATTTTGCAAAATATTGGATTACCCAGGCAAAAATTGTTAGTGTCCGACCGAATACATCTTTTTTGTACGAAGCCGAATATTTGGACAAATTTTCAATATTCGGCCAAACCGAAGTTGAATAAAAAAAAAAAAACATTTTTGTAGTAAAAACAAGAAAAAAAGTAAAACTCGACTTGGCGGAATACACAAATGTATTAAAATTTTGTGTATAATGATTTATTTTGAGCAAAAAAAAACTGTTCTCATTTAATATTCTTACTTGTTTTATCTCATATAAACGTAAAATATGTCATAATTTTTAGAAACAACTAGAAAATATAGGCATATAAATGATATTTTTAAAAATATAATTGGAAAATGTGCAGCAGATGTTATTTAATTGTTGAGTTTTCATTTCATTCATTTTAGTTTTTATTATTTTAAGGAGTAAAATATTTGAACTACTAACACTCAAAACACCAACTTTATTTGTATAGTAAAATAGTGTTATTCTTTTTTTTATTGTTGTATTTAACATTTATTTGTTTCAACACATAATTAAAACAATTTTGATTTATATAAAATTATTTGTACCTACACATTTTAACTGACCAAAAGTTCTACCAAAAATCATTAACGCTTCACCAACAAACTCACTTTTAAAAAACACACATTTATCTATTTTCCCCATTTATAAAGAAACCAAAAAAACAAAAAAGTATAATATACTAAATAAATCCATAATAATTCCTTAAAACAAATACATCTTCCTTTCATCTGTATTATATATGTATATGCATAGCACCCATCTCACAAATGGAACGTGATGCCTTAACAAGAAATTCTTCAGACACTACTACCGCCAATGTAACGTCATCAAATAATTCAGCTCCGGTACTAAATACTAAAAAACTTTCAGAGCGATCAGGAACAACTACTGCAACAACAAACCATCATCATCATCAATTTTCTTCACCACAAAATACAACAATAACAAACACCAATTCTTCCTCTTCTACACCTGCATTGGGTACCAATCAGAGACGTACTACATCTCTTTTGAATATATTCTCTTCAAATTCTCAGGGTATGATCGATCTATTACTTGTGTTGCATTCAACAAAACTCAGTTTTTTTATTTAATCAGTCTATGTATGAAATGCCAAAAAGAAAATTACGGAAATAATTTCCAAAACAACAACAATTTAATTGAGTTAATGCTAATTGGTTTTTAAATATTTTGCTATAAGGTGACCATCCGACAAAAAGAAAAAAAAAGAGTCGTTAAACACAGTTTTTCATTTATTGATTCTGTTTCCTTTTAAAAGGACTTCAAAGTTTTAGAGCACTACATTTTTGTAAAATATTTGAAAATATTTGACATATCAGAAAAAAAGGACGTTACTAATTTCCTTTTAAAACTTTATCCTTCGATATCATTTACAATTTTTAACAAAATATTTTGATAAAGTTTTGAAAGGACATTATTGACATCCTTTTTCCTGATAAATCAAAAAAAAATGGAAAAATTAGCGAAATTCTCCTTTTTCATTAGTGACATTATAAGAATAAATATTAAAAAAATATTTTATTAAATGTAATCCTTTAAAACTTTTTTTTTTGATTTCTCCAGTGTCCAGACAAATATTTATTTCATTAACATTCAAAACTTAAGCGGTACAAAATTTGGATTGAACGCGAATATAAAAAAAAAAATTTTCAAACAGTTTTCGAGATATCGTCATTTGAAATTTGTTAAAAATGCTGGTTTTTTCATATGGTCCAAGAATCATTTTAAAAAAAGTCTTAAAATTTGTTCTCTTGAACCATTTAGTAAAGCATAAAATAGAAAATTCGTTTTCTAAATTTGAAACGAATCGGATTCGTGACACCCTGCAATCAACATTTTGGTAATTTGGACTTGTAAAAAAATTTAAAAAAAAATATATAATTTGGAACCCTAAACACAAAAATAAAAGAAAAAATGATTTCACCTTTGAAATTTGAACGTAGGAAAAACCGCCGTTTTCAAAAAATATTCCAAATTATTTTAATATTCGTCGGCCGGGTGACATAGCGAAATATTACACAGATATTACAGTGTACTGTATCTAAATAAAATATTTCCTTGCTGTTGCTTCGAAAAGTTTGGTATTGCATTTAAGCGATATCGATTCAAAGGGTTAAAACGAAAATGTTAAAAAACCTCGAAATTTTTGGTACATTCTACATAACTTAAAAATTCCAAAAAAGCTGAATGATACCCAATTATATCACTATAGTGACATTTCGAAACTTCAAAAATTTGTCACATGTTTTTTTGCTATTCCAAAACAAAAAAAAAATTATCAAAAAAAATTTTTGTCCGGGACTTCGAAAATTTTCGGAACTTTATGAACAATTGTTTTTTCGAAAATCATTTTTAATGAAATTTTTCACTACAAAACGCAAAAAATGTGAAAATTTTTAATTTTTTTTTAAAAATTGGAAAATTTAGGTTTGTCATGGTCTCTGGTCGTGGGATAAGTTTTGTTTTGATACAGTTAAGAGATGAGTCCAATTTTCATATGTCACGTGATAGGCATTTTAGCAGTATGTCCAATTTTCACTAGTCACATGGTAGTTTGAAGTAAAGTTCAGAATACTAAAAATAGAATTGTAGTGTTGAAAACTGTAAACATTTATTCTGCAGAATCGAAATGTAAGCACAGCAGCATAAGAACAAACGACTATTTGTTGGTTGCATCGTCTAAGGTCAGCCTGTGTTGTTAATGGTAAAAAATCTAAGGTGCCAATCAGCCAGTGTTGTTAATGGTATAAAATCGTGAACAAATTTCGGGGGGTATTAATATTTGTCAAGGACGATTTTTACTTAGTAACTTGTTTTGCCTGCCAAAAATTTATTTAGTTTTTTTTTTTGGAATTGTAGTTGTAATTATTCGACCTTCAAATTGTAATTACGTAAATAAATAATCGAGCTCAAGGCCAGTGTTTTGTTTAATAAATCTTCTTTATTAACTTCCAATATTTCGATCCTCATCGAGGAACATCATCAGGGAGTAAAATTGGATTTTTTTTTTGCGTTAAAAATCCAATTTTATTCCCTGATGATGTTCCTCGATGAGGATCGAAATATTGGAAGTTAATAAAGAAGATTTATTAAACAAAACACTGGCCTTGAGCTCGATTATTTATTTACTTAATTTTTTAGGAATAGTAAAAATATTTCTCAAATATGTATGTAAAATATTTAAAAACCCCATTACCACTGCATTATTAATAAAATTTCCTTAACCTGCATTGGAAATTATTTCCAAATACAATTTCGTGGGGCATTTCATAAGCAATCTGACTATATAGAATGGAACATCATGTTCGTTTTTAGAAATGGAAGGCTTTATTTTTTGGTGCTATGAACTATTAACTCTTTTTAAAATTTCTTTTTTTAAATTTATTTATAGATCCTTGTTTTTTTATATTCAATTCCTTAAAGATTTTAGAAATCATTGCTTTTATAGGAATTTTTTAATTACTTATTAGTAGTATAATTTAAATTTATTAAATTACGTATGTAGAGTTGGTGTTTGAGTTTCTACTTTCTTCTTGTATACAATTCTATTTACGCATGATATGCTATTTAATTGTACGCTACTCGATTACATTTATTTAAATATTTTAGTTTGTGTTAAAAAAAAATCAACTCAATTCTTTTCTTTAGTGTCTGGTATATTACGAAGTCGTCGTGACAAAACGAAAACTAAAAAATCAAAGAAAAAGAAAGATGGCGAAATTTCGGATAATATACAGGAAGAACGTACGCAAAGGTTAGTTAAAATATCAATTACACACTGTAACAATCAAAATTGGAATGGGGTTGAAAACAAAAGTAAATGAAAGTTTACATATTCCATATTTTTAGTTCAGCGCTACATTTTTTTTACACGCATTTGATAAAATTTTTTTATAATTATAAAAATAATTGCTTGAAAATTGTATAAGTGGCGTATGATTTATTTTGTAATTGCCTTTAAATAACAATCATACGCAACGGTGTACAGTGTTTTTTTTTTTAATAATTTGGCTATTAAGTAAGTAGGTACTGGACCGATTGCAGCGAAATTCAAACCGGTTATAGCTAACGTAATTTCGAGCTTAAGTTTGGACACTGGACCCAAACTTCGTAAACATCTGTTTATTCAGCTTTCAATGCGTGTAAAAAAAAAAATCTAGCGCTGAACTAAAAAAAATTATATAAAATGTCAACTATCATTTGCTTTTGGTTTCATCCCATTCCGATTCGGAAAGTTCGATTTTGTATCACCGTGTTATTGGTCAAATGTGCTTTCCTTATTTGAGAAAATAGCGAAAAAAATTTAAGACTTTTTTCTGAGAAACCTTAAAAATATCGAATTTCAAAACAACAAAAATATCAGTTTACAAGATATCGCGTAGCAAAAAAAAAAAAAAAAAAATACAAATTTTAAACTTAATACAATTGTTGTAGTTTTAATAGTGTTTAATTTTTTTATCGAAATTTTCTTAAAAATACTATTTAAATAACAAATTCCAAAAAAACGGGAATCAGAAATGTCTTAAATTTATATGATTTTTATAACATTTCAATTAATTTCTTTGTTTAATATTATCATCTCAAGCATGGATCGTGGAAATAGTTCTATTGAATACGATGACCAGGGTAAAAATAAAGTACAGAATACTAGTGGCAGCAGCAGCGCCGGTGTTTTAGCCATATCTTCAAATTCAGCTGGTGCTAATTTGGACTCAACGACTGCCTCTGCTGTTGGTTTGTCGAATGTCAGTGGTACTGGCGGAACAACAGTATTAAGCAGTGATACAATCGGTGCTGCTGAATCTAGCCATATAAAAACTAATAGTGGTACAACATCAGCTGGACAACCAGTTAGTGGCACTGAAGTTGACGAAGATGGTTATAGCCTGCAACCTCCCAAAGAGGTAGCGTGGGAAGAAAAAAATGAACATGGTATTTTTGAATTTGAAATATTATAAACTTTTTATTTTAATCATTTATTTACTTTTAGTTGCTAGTTTCTATTCCGATTCGGATTCTGATTCAGACAATGACCGACCAGAGAAACGTATTCATGTAAAAATTAAACCACTCAACAATGGTCAAGCGCCTATGTCTGCTAGTGTGGATGAACTAAGGGCAACAGTAGAGAATATTTCGTTGTCACCGACAGGAGTATTTTCGGTATGTTGTCAATTGCTTATTTGATGGATTGAAAAACAATTATCAACTTTGGCGTTTTTTTTATTTAAAACTTTAAGCAGCACAGTCAGCAGTTACAACAGCAATCTAGACTGGCTTCGCGTCAACAATCACCAGAAATTTCAAACGCTTCAACGCCAACGGCTGCAGTACATCCATATGCACCGCTGCAGAGTCCTACACTTTCTATGTCAAATAATTCTAGGTTCGTTTCGCATAACGTTCTATTTTTAAATTACAAGTACATAATTATAATTTTACTTAAAATTTCTTAAAGATATGCGGATTTGGGGGATATATTCTCGGATTTGGCCGATGTAAGTTCATCAGCCCCTGCCTCAGCAAATCTCACCAAAACTCAAGGTCGCCAAATACCAACACCTACGTCTGGAACCGGCAGTAGTATTGCAATACCAAGGCCTCCCTCTAGGCGTTCCGAAATGGTTGTCGGTGCTAGAGGTCGTATAAGTCCGGCACCCATTAACCCTATGAATCGTGCCGATAGTATAGGATCTTTAGAATTTCGTACAGCTATTGGTGGTATTGGTTCCTCTAGAGGTCCTTCGCCTTTAACTATTGGTATTTCTGATACTATACCGCTGGCGGTAGCATTCCATGAAATCATTCATGCTTACTTTAGGTGAGAATGAAATATTCATATTTTTTTATTTTTTTTTTAAACAAATAGTTTTTATTGTTGGCTAATTCTAACAATTATTATTGCTGTTATTATTAACATTAGAGGTAGCGATGAATCGCGTTGTCAAGTGAAAATCTCTGGTGATATGATGTTATCATTCCCTGCCGGTGTTGCTGGCCTATTGGCCAATAATCCCAATCCCGCTAAATTGGGTTTTCGCATAAAAAATGTACAAAATCTAGACAATTTTATTCCAAATAGTAAATTAGTACAAGTGTAAGTACCTACCTTCCACCATAACAAAACCAATGTGAAAGTCATTATTTGTGTTTTTATTTCATGATGTTTAGTGACAAAAATCAATCTAGCTCCTTTAGTACAATGCTGGAATTTAATATGTCAGCTTTAACGGCCTTGTTAAGACGTCAAGCGGATCATAATCCAAATGCATCATATTTTAATGTGGATATATTGAAATATCAAGTACGTACTAAACCGGGTGCTAGTTCGTGTCCTTATCAACTTGTTAGCTATTGGAAATGTGAACCCACCTTTACCGCATTAAAGGTTGATTATAAATACAACAATCATGCCATGACCGCTGCATGTCCACTATTAAATGTTACACTTTCAGTACCGGTAAATGGATCCGTAAGGAATGTTCAATCTAAACCCCACTCAGCTTGGTAAGTTTTTTTTTTTTTTTATATACTATAAAATTACACCTATATTCGATCAGATAAATTAATTTAAAATTTTATTTTTAAAAATGTACCATTTTAACTTGAACTTGTTTAATAAACTATTAATTATACATATTTAAAAATTATAGAAATAATTAAAATATCAAAATTTTATTAAAATAAAATCCATTAAAATTAATTATAATAATAAAAAAAAAATATTTAAAAAATTTGTCCAAGATACTCAAGAAAAAATTAATTTTGTCCTTAAGCCGCTCTTCAAAATAACAAATTCGAAAACAAAATAGGTGTTTTTATTTTTAATTTCAAATATAATTTCAAAATGTGAAAAACAGCAGTATTGTTTATATTAAACATTGACATTAATTTTAATTTAGGCTGGGTGAATCGAATCGTTTAGTTTGGAATTTCACTGATATATCACAGAATTCTCAAGACGGTGGTGTGGGAACACTAAGAGCCCGTTTGGAATTAAGTGATGGACCATCTACACCTGCCTTATTAACAACTCAATTTAACTGTGAAGGTACAACATTATCAGGCATTGAATTTGAATTACAAGGCTTGGGTTACCGAGTGTCACTGGTGAAAAAAAGATTTGTATCAGGTAATCAGAATTATAAAAAATAACACTATTATTAGAGTATCCAAAAAACCGCTGATTCTCAAAAACCGGTTTTCAGTTTATTCCAAAAATCTAAAATTTAAAAAACCGGTTCGGTTTCGGGTTTTATATAAAAAACCGGTCAACCGGTTTTTTCCGGTTTTTTTGAAATTTAAAATTTTTATTTAAAAAAAACAAATTTGTTAATTAAATGGAAGAAAATAAGATACACAATTATTTTTTTAACTTCACTTAACTTAAAATTAAAAAAAAAACGTTTGGTTTTATATTCTAAAATAACGTTTTAGAAATCAAAACCAATTTTTGAGTTCTGGTTGTGTTAGAGTTTTTGATTATTTTCAATAAAATTCGATTTTTGTTGAAAATTCACGTTCGATTTTTGTTTTGCAAAATATCACTCAAAATTTTGGGCCAAAATCGCTGCCAATTTTTTCTAATAAATTCTGTGGCACCAATGTTATTGGTTATTTAAAAAAATAAAATAAAACGGTTAAACCGACCTTAAAACATCGGTTTTTCGAATAACCGAATTTAAATAAAAACCGAAACTGGCCGGGTTTTTAAAAATGAAAAAACCGGTCCACCGGTTTTCGGTTTCGGGTTTGGATACTCTAACTATTATACAAAAAATATAAAATTTCCTGTGCAATGAATGAGACTAGATTTATACCGCATACCACATCGTGAGCTTGCAGGTAAAGTGACCGGTCCAAAGGAAAATGTTTTAACCCTGGATACACCACTTGTGACATGTCACTGGACCTGTAAATTAGGAACAAAACCCGTGCCGGTTACAGGTCGCAATTATTAATATATTTGGCTAAAATTAAAAACATGAGCTTCTTTTTGCCCAAGGACAAAGTCTATTGAAATTGGTTCGTGTTTAGACTAGGGTTATATAGTCGCAACAAAAAGTCGACTTTTGGACTTTTCGACTTTTTTCAATTTCTAAAAAGTCGATTTTTCGACTTTTTTTAAATTTTAAAAAGTCGACTTTTCGACCTTTCGACTTTTTAAAAAATCGACTTTTTTCTACTTTTTTCGACTTTTTTTTTTGGTTGTATTTTATTTATCAAAAAAAGTCAAAGGAATCGAAAATGTGGAAAAGGTTGAAAAAATCGAAAGCAAAAGAGGCGACTTTCGATTTATAGAACCCTATCACTGAGGTGTTTACAATAATCAAAAATATTGGTAAATATTGCAGTTAACACTTTCTAACTCATGAATTTGGCATTGACATTTTTGCTTCACACACAAAATACATGGACACACCAATAGCTTCAGTTGTTATTAAACTCGGCTCTCATTTGAAATTTTTTTCAGAAGAAAGAAATTATTTTCACTTAAAAAAAGTAAAAAAAAATCAAAAAAAAAAAATCGAAAAGTCGAAAAAAAAGTCGAAAGCAAAAGTCGACTTTTCGACTTTTTAAGAACAAAAAAGTCGATTTCGACTTTTCGACTTTTTCATACAAAAAGTCGATTAATCGACTTTTCGACTTTTCGACTATAGAACCCTAGTTTAGACCTAGACCCCATACAATGTCCCCTTACAATTTGGCTTAAATTCCCCTATTAACCGTACAAAAGTAGGTATCCTTTCGAAATTTGACAGTTAAATGTGTTTTTTATTCATTAATAACCATTTGGAATTTCGACGGGATCGGAAATTTTTACTGATAGTCTCCATATTACTCTCTCAAAATATTTGGAAATGAGAGATATGTGACTAATTTGCAGATATTTAACGTGTACAGTGGTACCTTTATTTAACCTGATTATAATCAAAAAATTCTTGGTCTTAGTCTCCTATAAAAAGTTTGCCCGATATTCCGATAAATCGGCCTATTGACCACAAATATCAACCGATTTCAATCAAATTTTGTTTGCGTGTATTTTCTACACCTATAAAAGAATATACCAAATATAGATGCAATCGGTCCATTTTTGGACTTGGGACCCATTTTAAGGAAAACAAGTAAAAAAGTTAAATTCGGCCTTGCCGAATGTAGTGATATCCTCCACAATTTCAAAAAGATTATTGCAAAAAACTTTATTTAAAAGGTTACTTTTGAAAAAAAAAAAATTGAAAAAAAAATTTCCGCGAAAAAAAATTTTGGTAAAAAAAAAATCCGCGATTATTTTTTCTTTTTTTGTCAAAAAATTAGTTCGTACTTGTTTAAATACCATTTGGTATTCAATTATGTTCACATATGTCAACCAGAAACCGAATTAAAGCATTTTGTATTTTTAGGTTATCTTGAATGTACTGAAATTTTTGAGGTGTGCTTACATTTTCGTTCATAACTTTTGAACCGCTGAACGAATCGCTCAAATGCAATACCAAACTTCTCGGGAGAACTTCCAATAAATATGTCAAGTTTCAGTCATCTCTGTGCAATATTTTGTCTGTGATAGCATTTTTCACAGACAGACGGACATCGCTAGAATGTCTTAAAATCGATCGGGCATCATGAATATATATACTTTATGGGGTCCCAGACCGATATTTCGATGAGTTACAAACCGAATGACAACTTATATATACCCTCTATCACTAAGTGGAGGGTATAAAAACTGGTGGGGTAGGGTATTATATGGTCGGTCTTATATAATGGTCTGCGTTTTTCCGTTTTATTTGGTTATAACTTTTTTTTTATCGAACGATGACTTCCACAGTTTTTGTTTATCAATAAAAAATAAGAAAAACAAACTAAACAATAGACAAACAATAAAAAATGGGGTTTTTATGACACAAATTATGATCTAAAAACAAATTCACTGAGGGGTGCTTTAGTTTTGGCCGATACTGTAAGTTCCCCATTTGACACGGTCTTTTTTTAAATCTTTTTCTTGTCTTTTTGTAGGGTTTTTAATAAAACTAATAAAAACTTTTTATTAGTGCCCCTGTAGAAATTGAAAATCTGACTTTTATTTTATATAAAAATTATGTTTATTGGACAAATATAAAAACCTGAATGAAAATTCTAAATAAATCTGAAAGTTTGCTATAAATAAAATTTCAAAGAATTCCTGATAGGAATTTACAGTGTTTTTCATAATGGAGTTTACAACATTCCCTCAGACCTAATTAACAGCGATTCCTTTTTTTCTAAATCGTTTAAAATCCCGGGGAACCAGTTGTAGTTGGCTTTGATGTTGCTCGGTGGTCCTTTTTTTCAATGGCTGACAAAGTTCCATCTAAACAAATTTTCATTGATTTGATTTTCTGGATCTGATCCACATGATTTTTAACCAATTTGATTACTACATATTGATGTGAAGCTTTTGATTGAAGAACTTGACTTAACTTTGTAGCTGTATAACCTATTGGTTTTGGAGGAAGAGGTTTTTCATTTAACTTGTAAAATGCCATTGTTTTTTCGACGTGATTCCAACTTTCTTGATGATTAATTTCATTATAAGATTCTTTCACTTCATTGTGTGATACTCCTCCTTCCCCCAAATTTTTAAATGTTTCGAGAACGTCAAATGATGATACTTCATTGACATCTTCAACAGCATTGTGTGATACTTTTCCTGCATTTTCAAATGTTTCTAGAACGTAACATGATGATACTTTATTGACTTCTGTTGAACTTTCCCTGTTTTCTTTAACTGGATCTGATAATGAAGTCTCTTTGACTTCTTCTAAACTTGTTGCGATTTCTTTTAATAATACTGATTGAACTGGATGAAGTGTCTTTCCATGATTATTCTTGATTCTACTTGAGTAGTAATCTGTACAAGACGTGATGTTTGTTGATTGATAACTGCTCTTTGATAAGAGCTCAAATTCACTTACTTCTGATGGTGACTTGTGTACTCTTTCCATATCCTTCGATATATTTGACATTCCAAATGGTAAAATATTTGGCTTTTGTCTGATTTTTGTTATCATATCTTCTAATTCGGCTCTGTTCTGAGCAAGAGCTTGCGCAAGAAATTGCCGATAATCTTCTTGAAATTGATTCAGGATTCTTGATAGATCATTGGTTTCCATTGTTCCTTGTATCCTCGTCGCCAAATGTAGAAATTGAAAATCTGACTTTTATTTTATATAAAAATTATGTTTATTGGACAAATATAAAAACCTGAATGAAAATTCTAAATAAATCTGAAAGTTTGCTATAAATAAAATTTCAAAGAATTCCTGATAGGAATTTACAGTGTTTTTCATAATGGAGTTTACAACAGCCCCCCATTTCCCGGTTCTCGGTATTCCCGGGATTATTGGTATTCACAGTTCTAGATATATTCCCGGGAATACCGGTATTCCCGGTTCTGATTCTGGTACCGGTTCTCAAAAAACAAAAAAAATACTATATCATAAAATATTTAAATTACACTATTTAATGAGTAGATAGATAGATAGATAGATAGATAGATTTTGTTCTTTATTTCAAAAATTCATGATTTACAAAAAATAACTTAATGCTATTAATTATAATAAATTTTAAAAATTTTTTTGAACATTCGACATTGACTGTATAGTCGTCTGTCGGAGGTTTGTATTGACATAAGTATGTTGACAATGTTGATTTATTTTGAGTTATTTCTGGTGCTTATGTTTTAATTTACAAAAGTGTTGAGTAAGTAATAAACAATAAAATAAGAATTGTTGTACAATTATTGATATTCATTTAATATAAGTGATCTATACGAAAGGGCACTAACAATGTAGCTAACTAAATTATCCCAATTTGCATTATTTCCACCATTCAAAATATTAATTATTTCATCTTGAGTTAAGCTAGTTTTACCAAGAAATCTTCTTCGATAAGGTTTTAAGATTGGACATTTTCCAAGGAAGTGATTTATATTTTCTTCTTCATTTGTGTTGCATAATGTACATACTCCTTGAGTATTAGAATATGAACTATTAAGACTAATAAGCCCACACCTCGCTTTAAAGATCCACATTATTTTTGATCTACTATTATCATCTTTAATGTATTGAGCTCCGCAGTTATGGTTTAAAGATTTGTAGATTCTTGTGTTGCTGCTAGTGGCACGTTCTAACAATTTTTGGCGGTTCTTTGTATTTATTTTTTCAATTAAATTTGTAAATGCTGTGTTCCAATTGAGTTTGTTCAAGTCTGTTAAAGTCCACTCAATATCAAAGTCAGAAAATAGTTTTTTAATGTTTTTTACCCAAGACACATTTTTTGATAAGGCTTTCTGTGCTAGTTTGTGTGGCAGCCTATTTCCATTATACTCAAACACAGCTTTCATTATATAAGCAAGATGTAATTTTAATGTGTAAATATGACCGTGTTCCATATTTGTTTCAAGCATAATGGCATATGTTGGCGAGTTATTTGGTAGCTTTAAGATTCTCTTAATAAAAAACAATTGGAGTTTATCAACTTCTTCAAAAAGAGAGCATCCCCAAATCTGTGCTGCATAGCTTTGAATAGCTCTGCAGACAGCAAGAAATAATTTCCATTTGGCTGATAATGATATGTTGTCTTTACCGAAGTAAGAGTTCCAAGTTGCCATAATACTGCTTTTCGCCGAGTTATTCCTTTTACTTAAATGCTTTTTGAAACTTAACCCTGGTGTGAGAATAACACCTAAATATGAATATTCAGAAACGATATCTATCTCGGAGCCTCTAAAAGTCCACTTTTCATTTCTTGCAAGTCTTCCTCCTTTTCTAAAGACCATTATGGCAGATTTGCTAAGGTTCACTTCCAAATTCCAAAAATCACAGTATACTTCTAATTTGTTGATCATTTTTTGTAGTACACCCACATCATCTGATAAAATCACTATATCGTCTGCGTATAACAACAAACGAATGTTTAGTTCCTCTATAAAAAGACCTCCTTCTAAATACTCATGTAAATCATTGAGAAAAAGAGCAAACAATAACGGCGACAGCAAACAACCTTGTTTAACACCAGCATGTGTACTGAAATCTTCCGAAAAGGATTCACCATTCCAAATAACCGATTTAGTATTTGCATATACGTTTTCAATAAAATTTACCATTTTAGAGGAAATGCCTAATTGATTTAGTTTGTAAATTAACAGCTTCCGTGGAATTTTGTCAAACGCTGCCTTAAAATCTACGAAAAAGCCATAGACTTTCTTTCCCTCTTCCATCTTGATATTTATAATTGACGTTAGTGTGAAAATGTTATCTGTAGTAGAATAATTTTTTCTGAATCCTGCCTGATGTTCAGTTAGTATGTTATTGGTTTCTACCCATTTGGTAAGTCTACCATTTATCATTCCCATCATAATTTTAGCGACACAATTCATAAATGAGATTCCCCTATAGTTTGATGGTTCATTTCTGTCTCCTTTCTTATAAATTGGAAGTATTATACTTGTTTCAAACGTTTTTTCTACTCTTCCTTGATCATACATTTTAGTAAAGACTTTTGCCAGCTCTTCTAAAAACTTCACATTTGCATTTTTAAAAAATTCATATGGAATTCCGTCTAATCCTGGTGCTTTTTTATTTTTTGTTGTAGATAACATTGCAGTGATTTCGAGTGCAGTAAAAGGCTTATCAAGTTCATATATATCGATATGAAAAGCAGCATATTGCATATCTCTTGCCAATTGTTGTGGGTTTAGTAATATTTGGAAATATTCTTTAAATATTCTAGGAGATATTCCTGGATCTAAATTACGTTCAGAGTTTTTAAGCTCTTTGTCGATTTTCCAAAACTCTTTGCTATCATTGACCATGTTGATCCTATATTCAATCTCTTTATAGTAATTGGATTTGCTTTCAATACATACTTTCTTGTATTTGCGATTCGCTTCGATATATTTTTTTCTATGATTTGTGTTTCCGGATTTATTGTATTTTCGTAGCCAATGAAAAGACTTGCTACGCGCTGCCACACACTTATAATTGAACCATTTATCCTTATGTTTCAAAGGTTTACGTTTAGAACATGGTTGGACTGCTGCATCTTTTATTATGTTTGTAAGGTGATCTAGACTTAAATCGTTATTTAAGTTTTTTAATTCTGATAACTTTTTATCTAGTTTTGACTGATATTGATCTCTTAAATTATCCTTCCATGTCAATTTTGGAAGCGAAATTTCAATTTCATTTTTACTTTCTTTGTGTGGTAATTTTACGAACAAAACAATCGGCATATGATCCGACCATAATTGTTTTTCTACGGCAAAATCTGTAGTAAAAACTAAGAGCTCTTGCGATATCGCGCAAATATCATTTACGGAATCACCCATATTACTTAAAAATGTAAAATTACCATCCATATCGCCGTTCGTTACACCATTTAAAACTATCAAACCGTTATCATTACAAAACTCAATTAGACTTCTTCCTTTTTTATCAATCTTAGTGTCTTTAGATCGCCTTCTACTGTTACAAATACATGGTGAGCTATAAATTTCTTCAATATCTTGTGCTAGATCACCGATTCTTACGTTTAAATCACCGATTATAATTGGTGTCATATCATCATTTACTGTAAAGTAGTTTTCTACTGTTTGGAACTCATTGTACCAATTACTTCCATTTATATAAAGAGGAATAATTGTAAAATTTGTGTCTCTACTTTTTAAATCAATTAAATCGACTCCTTCTTCTCGCTTAAAGAAATGTTTTATACCGTGTTTTTCCAAGTCTTTTTTAACTCCATAGACGCTATTTAATGAGTATTTCAGAAATATTTAGTTGTGTTTATAAAATTTAAAAATCATGTAACTACCCAGCCAGAAATTGCCAACGGTACAAAAAAAAAAGTACTGGTAGAACATTGGCTACACAAAAAATACTACGCTTTGCAGAAATATCGTAAAGTACAAAAAAACATGTACTGGCAAAACATTGGCTACACAAAAAATACTACGCTCTGTCAAAATTTCTCATTACATATACAGTAAAAAAAAAATGTACTGGCAAAACATTGGCTACACAAAAAATACTACGCTTTGCAGAAATATCGAATAGTATAAAAGTGTACCAGCTGGCAAAAATATTACACTTTGTCGAAATTTTCTCATTATATACAGAACAAAATAAAATATTTTTTTATTAAATTTTTTTTTAAAAACTTATTATTAAATAATGTTTTAATGATTATCTTAACATTTAAGAAATGAATAGTAGGGTTCTATAGTCGAAAAGTCGATTAATCGACTTTTTGTATGAAAAAGTCGAAATCGACTTTTTTGTTCTTAAAAAGTCGAAAAATCGACTTTTGCTTTCGACTTCTTCGACTTTTTTGACTTTATCGACTTGATTTTTTTTACTTTTGCCAGATGAGAATAGTTCTGAAAAAAAAATTTCAATTGAGAGCCGAGTTTAATAACAACTGAAGCTATTGGTATTTCCATGTATTTTGTGTGTGAAGCAAAAATGTCAATGCCAAATTCATGAGTTAGAAAGTGTTAAGTGTAATATTTACCAATATTTTTGTTTATTGTAAACACCTCAGTGATAGCGTTCTGTCGAAAGTCGACTCTTTCGCTTTCGATCTTTTCAACCTTTTCCACATTTTCGATTTCTTCGACTTTTTTTAACCTTCATTACTTTGGTACCCAACATTGATAAATAAAATACAACCGAAAAAATAGCACCTAAACGATTACAACAAGTCAAAACTAACTGAAAAAGGTCGAAAAAAAGTTAAAAATCGAAGAAAGTCGAAAAAAATCGAATTTTTAAAAAGTCGAAAAGTCGAAAAATCGACTTTTTAGAAATTGAAAAAAGTCGAAAAGTCGACTTTTTTGTTGTGACTATATAACCCTAAGATGTTGTAAGAATACATTTAAATTCAACCAGTACAAATTTCATCTAAATTTTCAACACGTTACAAACCAATTTCACTTGAAGGCATTGGATAATCAAAATAATCAGAAATTTTAAGAAAAATGTTTCCCTTTAAAAATATGTTTACGCATAGCATTTTTTATTATGACCACTGTTTGCCAACGTTTGCTAGAACCGTGGGTACACGTACAACTGGCGTTATCATTTAGATATTGTGCCAGTACAGTATTTTTTGTTTTTAATACGGTTTGCCAACATTGGCTAGAACCGTGGGCACACGTACAACTGGCGTTATCATTTAGATATTATGCCAGTACAGTATTTTTTGTTTTGCCCACAGTTTGCCAACATTGGCTAGAACCGTGGGCACACGTACAACTGGCGTTATCATTTAGATATTGGGCCAATACGGTAGTCGTTGTAGAACATATGTTTTGCCAACGTTTGTTGTACCGGTTACAACACTTTGCCAATGTAGGCCCCACCGTATTTTTCTGGCTGGGTATTTATTTCTTAAATTCATAAAAAATGGAAATAGTGTTTTTCACATATTTTGTATTTTTTTTTTTTTTGGTAAAAGCGAAGAAACAATATAAAGTTTTACAAAATATACATACCGGTATTCCCGGGAATACCGGTAATACCGTCAGAACCGGAACCGGGAATTCCGGTATTCCCTGGAATACCGGGAATAATTCAAGAACCGGGAAACCGGTACCATTTCCCGGTAATACCGAGTACTACGGTACTGGCCGTAGGCACTAGTTTTTATACAAAAATTTTAAAAATTTGTTTGAAGTAATTTTCAAATTTTTGTAGAAAAACCGTACAAATAGACTAGAAAAAGATTTTAAAAAAGACAGTGGGTATCATATGGGTATAAGGAATATAGTCGGTCTTAACCGAATATTATTTGTTTTAATTTCGAATATATTTTTTTCTATTTTAAGGTAAATATGTTTGTGAAGGAGATGGTATACGTAGTGCTGCCACACCAACACCACCGTCTGTTGGTTCTTCTAGTCCATTTTCAGCAAAATCAAATTAAAATAACCACCACCATCATTCACTAGAAATAAAACAGATGCCTCAATTAATTGTTACTGTAATATTAAAAAGAAACAAAAAAAAAACGAAATTATTTTATATATTAAAAAACAAATCTATACAAAATCGAACGATGCAAAAGTTTCTCTTTCAAAAATATAAAAATTTTAACAGGCTCGTGAAATTAGCAAAAATCTAACAAAAAAACATGAATTTTGAACAACTTTATTTTTACATTATCTATTTTGTTTTTGCTATTTCATGTGTTATACATATATTATTAATTTTATTATTATTATTAAAAAAAAATCAGATTTAACTGTATTATTGTTATACATATTATCATTATTAATTACTCTTATTATATAATTATATATATTTAATTTTCTTTATTATTATTATTTTTTTGTAGTTATTTAAGTGTTGATTTTATGTTTCCAAAAATTATATTCTCTCAGAAAGCCCAATACAAAGCAAGTAAAATTATTTAACAATTTTTATTTAATTAACAAAATACTCCCATTGCTAACTGGGTTAACAGATTTAGAAAAACTTTTACATTATTGGGATATAAAGTGGAAAAGGAACTTTTTATTATTGTTAATTAAATAACATAAATTCATTTTCTTTTTATTTAAATCATTTTTAAAACTTTTATAAAGGATTTTTCGTTTTTGTTTTCAATTTAATTAATTGTACAATGTATAATTATGGTATTCTAAAAATGAATAATTATAGCAAAATATTATTTTATTTATTTGTTGATAGAGAATTTTTCTCACCCATCAATTCCATTTCCAACTGGCTTGGCTATCTCATATTTTATATCCACAATATATGTAGCCATATCTTATATGTTTTTTTTTGTTTTTTTCCATATAGTTTTTTTCGAATTCAAAAATAATGAATTCGTAAGATTTTAGTTTTTAATTTTCCTAAAACTAATATATTTTTAACTAAAAGCACATTATATAACATTAAAACAAATCCGAAATAATTGTTTTAACAATAATAGTAATTAATTACAGTATACAACAAACACAGAGAATGAAATAAAAGTTAAATCTTATAACTTCAAAATAAATTTATTTAAAAGTTGTTTCATTTTTTTAGTTTTGAGGTAATGACAGACCCCTAACAATGAATTTGTTTTAAATTTTAAAATTATAAATTTTGATTTTTTTTTTTTACTTTGAGGAATCACATCTGAAGATGTTGTAAAGGGTGGTGCAATTACAAGTATATTTTTAAAAATGCATTAAAATGAACAATACTCAAATTTTTTGGAATATTATGGGTTTATTTAAAAGATCAAACATTCCCATTTTGTATGGCAAACGACTTTATTAATGCGTCCTCGGCTTGCTCTACAGTATCGTGTTGTACTGCAGTAGTGCGTTGCCATGTTATTTTTGAGAATCCAATTCATTCATAGAAAGTAACAGATTTGAGCATCATTACACCATATTTTTAAAAATACAGCTGGAGCCTCCATTTCCGTCAAAGTGAGAGCCACAAGGCCATGATTACCGAATTTTGTTAGCCGTAATATCAAGAAGATAGTCTAATATCACATAGCCCATCAAACAATCGATATTTTGGGCACTTAGTTCGGTAATCGTGTTCTAAGCCGTATTCGCGGTATTAATTTGCCACCTCAGAGCTGCGATTTGAACCCATAAGACATTTTTAAGAGGAGTGTCGTTAAAGACTGATACAATGTGGAAAATCCAGAAATGATTTAGGCCCTATAGGCAAATATCGTTCAAGCCATTCGTGAGATAGAATCAAAAACATTCAAAAATGTGTCGGAAAAATGGTTTGAGAGGATGTGCTACTGCAGAGCTAGCCGAGGCATCCGCATGAATGAAGTCGTTTGCCATAAATAATGAGAATGTTTGCTCTTCCAAATAAAGCCATAACATTTCAAAAATGTTGAATAATGTTCATTTGATTGCATTTTAAAAAATATACCAACCCTCAGCACTCTAAATTTAATGACCAGCATTTTAAATTATAAACGATTTATTTCCTTAGTATTTGACAGCCTTTTATATAACTTAGCCACTAGTCATTCCAGGAACTCGATAAAGAAATTCTCCATCATCGTCATAGTAGCAGTCATCAACACGGTAGGTCGCCCCTTTTTGCCATAATTTTCGTGGAATATGGATGCGGCTATAAAAGATTATTTTGTAATATCAGAATTAAGCAAATAATAATACAATTAATAATAATTAAGCTGAATTCACAATGACGGAGTACTCTGTGTCAGAGAGTGGATTTTGTTCCTTTCTCTTTCGCACTTACACATTATTTTAAAAAATTTTTAACCGTTTTACCCTCTAAAAATCAGTCTAAATTTCAAGTTTTAGGAAATTGTGTCAAAGTAAATTTTCTTAACCCATTTAAATTGGAATTTTCAAAGGTACTATTTTAAGAAAGCTTTTTTTTGATGAATGTTCCCATATGGTGTTTTGAAAACGCTTTTTCTTATTACCGTCATGAATTTCTACTTAATAGTGCTTTAAAGACGCTTTATTTTTATTACCGTCATGAATTTCTACTTGGGAAGTACCATATTTTTTCCTTTTTTGTTCCCTTGGAATCCGAATTTCCAAAAAATACATTTTACCTTTTTTTTTCTAAAATAAAGTTTTTATAAAAATTATTTTAGGAGAAAGAAAAAAAGTACCAAAGTACAATTTCTTACCTCTTTATGTCACTTTAGAATCAAAATTGCCAAAAAGTACTTTTTTAGATTGAAATAAAGTTTCTATAACCATTATTTTAGAAGAAAGACAGAAGTACCAAAGTACAATTTTTTACCTCTTTTTGTTACTTTACCTCCAACCTGAATCAAATGACGTCGCGTAAGGCGTAACGCCCAATAATTTTTCGTTTCTAATATTTAAATGTGAGTTACCTAAATCAAACGGACGTAAAAATATCAAATTTCATGTGTTTGTTTTTGTTTTTTTTACGTCTTGCGCTACACATTTGATTCTGGTTCGACCCTTAGAATCAAAATTGCTAAAAAGATGTACTTTTTCAGAATATAATCAAGTTTCCATAATCTATTCTATTTATCTATATATACTCTTTAGTTTCTATAACCACTATTTTAGGAGAATGAAAAAAGTACCAAAGTACCATTTTTTACCACACTTTATCACAAGAATCAAAAAAAGTACAGAATGATTTCTACTGGAGGATCCTACATTCCAAATTTCATGTTTCTAGGGCTACTATTTAAGAAAATATAGAAAGTACAAAAAACACTCTTTTTCCCCCTTTTTTTTAGTACATAAAGGAGTGTTCTTCCTTCAATGATGCACTAAAATTTACGAGTCAAATATGATTATCTAAATAAAAAATTTCTACTGGAGGATCCTACATTCCAAATTTCATGTTTCTAGGACCACTATTTAAGAAAATATAAAAAGTACCAAAAACACTATTTCTTCCCCCTTTTAGTACATAAAGGATGAACTATTCAATGATGCACTAAAATTTATGAGTCAAATATGAGAATCTAAACAATCGGGTTTTTGTCTGGCCTTTTTTTATTTAAAAAAAAAAATCCAAAATTCTAGAAAAATTTTGAAATTCTTTTTAAGGAAAAACGTGTTTTAGTGGTTTTGTTATATAATTTTAAAATGTATGCAAAATATTTTTTTTTTTCAAACTTACTCCTTAACTGTTGACATTTCAAAACGTTGTTTATCGCGTTCGCTTATAACCACTTCATTGGAAGCAAATTTTTCAGTATAATCAAAAGCAGACATCTGTGAAGTACTGTTCTTTACAATACCTGTACCATTGACATTGTTCAACTCTAAGGCAGCCCTATGCTCTATGGATTTAGCTTTATCATCAGGTGATATAGCAATATCATCGTATGTAAGAAGTTTGCTTTCTTTTAATTCTTGTATTCTCATTTGCTTTCGGTTCTGGACTTTACCCATTAGATAAGTTTCATCTTCATTATTTATGCCTTGCAAGAATGAATCTGTATTATTTTTAGATATACCCTCTGTCAAGGCTTTCGGACTTTTAATTCCTTCCTGTTTTGCACGCAGCGATATAATGGATGAAAATTCCGTGCACTGTGGCTTCTGCCATTTAGGTTTAGATAATACTTTGGCGGGATCTGGCAAATTCTTTAAATCTTCAGCTCGTCTATCGGCAAATTTTTTTAAATGTTCTCGAAATTCAGGTGACAATTTTTGATTAAGTTCTCCCTTTTTATACAGTTCCCAATTTGAAAATGCCCCAGCATCATGAGAATGTATTCGTTTTATAGACATTGGTTTCCAATTGGCCTTTAAAATTTTACGAATAATTTCACTGTTAGCTGGAAAACTTTCAGTTAATCTTTCGACAGACCATTCTTCAGGATCTCTCGAGTTCAGTATTCTTATCTGTTCCTTTTCTGCATATGTTAAAAGATTTGGCATTGGGACGTCGCGAAAATATTTTTTCTTAACCATAAACTGTCTTATTTTTTCCTTTTGCTGACGCATTTCGAATTCATGTTGTTTGTGAGTTTTATGAGCATCCATTAAATCGGATTCCAAACCACCAAAACCCTCCGGATCACTTTGTATTACTTCTGCAGCATCTTCTAAATCGGCCACTTGGTGCCCCAGGCCTGGATTAGAACGTTTCGTTAGGCGTCTAGTCATTAAACATAATGTGGTTGATATACTTCGAGTTATTTGTAATGAAACAGACATTTTAAATTTTTATTTTAATGGTTTTGTAATATCTTCCTGCTATGCAAATATTTTTAAAAATTTGACAGAGTTCGGAAATTGGTAAATATTTAATAAAAAATTATAGAAACAGCTGATGCGGCTGTTTTAGAGATCAAAAAGCACTGTTGCCAACTATTTTTAACCAAAAACCTCTAAATTTCACTAAAAAAGCGCTAGAAACCGCCAAAAATAAATTTAGAGGGGAAAATTTTAAATTCTCCCGCTAAATTAAGAAAAAAGCGCTAAAAACCGAAAAACTTAGCATTTTTGATTGACAAAAAAGAAAAATTAAAAAAAAAACCTCCAAATTATTTTTTCTATGAAAATTAACTTTTCACTAAAAACGAGCAAGAAACCGCCGAAAAAAATTTAGCGTGAAAATATAAAATATATAATATATATATAAAATTCTCCCGCTAAGTTACAGAAAAAAAAGCGCTAAAACTCGACAAATTTTGCTTTTCGATTAAAAAAAAATTGGAAAAAACCTCTAAAAAACCCACTAAATCCAAACAAAAAGCGCTAGATTTTCCCGCTAAAACACAGTTCCCGCTAAAACCAATTTTCCCCCGCTAAATCCAAACAAAAAGCGCTAGATTTAGCGGGAAAACCTCCAACTTGGCAACAGTGTCAGACTAAACAGACGCGGCAATATTGATGCACACAAATAAAAATAGTCAGATTGAGCAATCCTACACGCAAAAAAAAAAATCTATGTCAGATTGAGCAATCCTACTTGGTAAAAATTTTTTCATACCAAAAAAATTTTTTTACCAAATTTTTGCTAAAATTACTTTTTTATGTAAAATAACCAAATAGCTTGCACAATAACGCAAATTACTTGCACAAAAATTTATCGAAACACAACCAAAAAAAAAAAAACAAATACAGACCGCCATTTTCATTTTGTATTTTTGTGTGCATGTTTCGTTTATTTTTTGTGTTATAAAAACGTAAAAAGGAATTAAAATAAATTAATAAATAAATTTAAATAGTTTTTTAAAAGATAAATAAATGTAAGATAAAAAAATGCTAAAGTTAATTTTGCTGTCATAACTTAAAACACCATTCATTTAGCAAAACCAATGGAATCCCATAGCACATTCATACTGACCTCGAAACCCCGTTGA
This sequence comes from Pegoplata infirma, assembly GCA_963921195.1. Lineage (NCBI taxonomy): Eukaryota > Metazoa > Arthropoda > Insecta > Diptera > Anthomyiidae > Pegoplata > Pegoplata infirma. Next base: position 5,187,431 of record OY992536.1, on the reverse strand, counting down.
AACCTCGTATTTTCATTTTGAAAACTTTGCCGTTCACACCCGAAGTTTTTGAAGTGTATTGAGTTTTCAAAATTTGCTAAACAAAATTCTTCAATTTTACGCGTTGAAACAGGCACATTTATATTAAATACACGTTTTTTTACAATAATTTATCGAAACATATTGTTTAATTGTTGTTTTTTTGTTTAAATTTGTAAATATTTTTATTTTTTTATTTTTGACACTTTCTTTAATTTATTTTCTATTCTTCTAACAGTTGTAAAAAAAAGGAGAACTATAAAATTTAAAAGGTTTCGATCGTACTTTCGTGAAAGCTCATAAAAAAAATGTTTTCAATTTGTATGGGAAAATACGTATTTTCAAATGAGGTTTGAGGCGAAACCTCGTTAAACGGGGTTTCGATGCCAATGTGAATGCACTACCAGACGCATGTTTCGATGAATTACAAATGGAATGATAAAGTGAGTTTACCCCTGTGGCGGTTACAACTTTACATCTCTGCAATATTATAAAATAATCTGGCTGCACTATAAGAGTACGAGATTATGTGATAATCTGGCAGCACTGCATATAGACGAGATTTTTTTAAGAATTTTCGAGAACAGCGCATTACTTCGTATACGCGAACGAATTACATTTTTTCCCTTTTTTAAAGTTAATTAGAGTTAAGATACTTTTGTTTTGTTATTAGTTTAAATGTAAATAAAACATTTATTAAACATTACATTTGATTACTAAATTGGTGACCCCGCGCGCGCGACTAAAGAAAATATAGAAAATGAACAAAGGAGCACCTTCTGACGAAAATGATGTTAAGGCCAATCCAAATGCTATGGAAGTTGCCGCAAACTGCTATGCTCGGCTACAAATGCCACAGTTTATTGAGACAGACGTGGAAAGTTGGTTTTATTTGCTTAACTTCTACTTTCGTGCTGTGGGTATTGCTCAGGATGACCGCAAGTTTGACACCGTAGTCTCTCAACTTCCACCTGATCGCATCACAGAATTCCGACCGATCATTGATGAGGCTCCTCAGCAGGATAAGTATGAATACATTAAGGAGGAGCTCAAAAAACTAATGGGTGCTTCGCGACAAAAACGACTTCGTCAGCTTTTGCATGAGATGCAACTTGGCAACAAACTGCAGACCACCGTGCCGGTTCCAAAATTCACAGAATCAGCAATGACTATCTACGGCGAACATTAACAGACTGTGCATTAAAGAGGGATTAACGTAATCAAGATTCCTAATCGACACCGGCGCAGAAGTATCCTGCTTACCACCCTCAAAAAATTTTAAAAATTTACGCCCAACAAATAAAAGATTATATGCTGTTAATGGTTCGCCAATCGATGTCTATGGTGAGGTCATTAAAGAACTCGACCTCGGCCTTCCACGAAAATTTATTTGGACCTTCCTTGTGGCTAACGTATCATCACAAATTATTGGTGAGGACTTTCTTCGACATTATAATTTGCTTGTAGATGTAAACGGGCAACGGCTAATTGATGCCAACACGCAGACTCCATCTAAGAGACTAAGTGCCATCACCAGCCATGAACCTTCACCACAATTCACAGATCAGTCTACGCCATTCGCCGACATAATACGAGCGTTTCCCAATATTTTGCGGCTGGCCCCACCAGGTGTTACGACGAATTCAAAAGTCTTGCATTTTATCGAAACAGGGGGTCCGCCATGTTCAGCCAGGGTTCGACGACTACCCCCTGAAAAATTAGCTGCGGCCAAGAAGGAATTTGATATTTTATTACAAGCTGGCATTTGCCGCCCGTCAAAATCAAATTGGTCTAGTCCGCTACACATGGTAAAAAAACCTGATGGATCCTGGCGTCCCTGCGGAGATTACAGGGCGCTGAACGCAACAACAACACCGGATAGGTATCCGCTACCATTCCTACACGACTTCGCTGGAATTCTACATGGTAAAAATGTTTTTTCGAAAATAGATCTCCAGAAAGCTTTCCATCAGGTGCCCATAAACCCGGACGACATACCGAAAACAGCGATAACAACACCATTTGGACTGTACGAGTTCACGCACATGACGTTCGGGTTACGAAACGCAGCGCAGACCTTTCAGCGGCTAATTCACGAAGTGCTGCGTGGACTTGACTTTGTCTTTCCATATATGGATGACATATGTATAGCATCGGTTAACATCGACCAACACAAACAACATTTGAGGGAAGTCTTTGATCGTCTTGAAAAGCATAATCTTTCGATCAACGTGTCAAAGTGTGTACTTGGAAAATCAAAAATTGATTTCCTTGGTCATCAGGTAACTCCAACCGGTATATCCCCATCAAGTACTCGCATTGAAGCTATCATGAGAACGAAACGACCTGAAACAGTGAAGGAGCTTAAAGGGTTCCTGGCAATGGTAAACTTTTATAGGAAATTTCTTCCACACGCAGCTGAGGTTCAATTACCGTTGTTAAAAATGACGCCCGGCAATAAACGTAACGATAAAACGCCCTTAACATGGTCTGATATAGCATTGCAGGCTTTCGATGAATGTCGATTGATGTTAAAAAATGCAGTAGCCTTGAGCCACCCAAGACCAGATGCTCGGCTTGTTTTAGTAACGGATGCCTCAAACTTAGCAGCTGGTGGCGTCTTACACCAAATTGTGGGAAATGAAGCCGAACCCCTTGGATTTTTTTCTAAAAAATTTTCTGACACTCAGCAGCGATACTCAACCTACGATCGTGAACTCACGGCGATGTATCTCGCGGTTCATCATTTTCGGGATTTGCTGGAAGGCAGAGATTTTTACATCGAGACCGATCACAAACCCCTGACGTTCGCCTTTAAACAACGATCTGAAAAATCTTCACCTCGCCAGACAAATTACCTATCGTTCATCAGTCAGTTTACAACGGATATACGATTTATTAAAGGAGAAGATAATCACGCTGCAGATCTCTTATCGCGCATCGATGCTGTATCTATTGACAGTTTATATGAAAGGCTACTAAGTTCACAGGAAAATGATAATGAATTAAAGAAAATGTTAGCAGGTGAGATCCCACATTCTTTAAGTCTCCAACCAATCTCTTTTCCAGAATACTCTAAGCCAATTTACTGCGACGTATCTCAAGATCGAGTACGGCCATTTATAACAAAGGATTTACGTAAAATATTCTTTGATGCAACACATGGTTTATCTCACCCAGGTCGACGTGCATCCGTACGCCTTATGGTAGATCGCTTTGTGTGGCCAGCAATTCGTCGTGACTGCGCAAACTTCGCAAAAACTTGCATTCCGTGTCAAACGAGTAAGGTACATCGACATTCCAAATCCGGCCTCCACCAATACCTTGCACCGGACGAAAGATTTGCACACATAAATATCGATATCGTAGGGCCATTTCCTCCATCAAAAAATTTTAGATATCTACTTACCATTATCGATCGTTACACAAGATGGGCCGAGGCAATTCCTATGGTTGAAATGACAGCAACAACGTGCGCTATTGCATTAATAAATGGATGGATTTCGCGATTTGGTGTACCACTACAAATTACATCTGATCAGGGACGTCAATTCACATCATCTTTGTTTTCGGAGCTGTGTAGATTTCTGGGTGTCAAACATTCGATGACTACATCATACCACCCGCAATCCAACGGTATAATTGAACGGTTCCATCGTACGTTAAAAGCCGCGATAAATTGTACTGATTCTACAAACTGGGTTGACCGACTTCCAATTATTCTTCTCGGCCTACGCTCCACCATCAAAGAAGACATTGGAAGGTCACCTGCGGAGCTTGTGTATGGAACAGTTCTCCGCCTGCCTGCGGATATGCTTACTTCCTTGAAACAACAGCGATCTTATGCCGATTTTGTAGAACATCAGCGAGGATTAATGCAAGACTTTATGCCCACTCAAACAGCTTGGCATACTAGCGAAAAGCCTTTTGTACACAAAGATTTAAATAGTTCCTCCCATGTCTTCATTCGAAATGATGCGATAAAGGCTACAAGTATTCCACCCTATGAAGGACCGTTTAAGGTATTGGAACGATTTGAGAAGTATTTTATGGTGGACGTTCGCTCCAGACAGGTAAAAATATCCATAGATCGTCTAAAACCTGCATATCTGGAATCTTCGGAATTAGGACAATCGCAGCCATCGGAAAGAGAAGATCGGGATCAACGGACAGAGCCAGTTACAATCGTTAGTGACAGTGAAACAGATGATGGCAACACACCACCACAATCTGAATATCAGGCTCAACGCACCAGAACGGGTCGTGTCATTCAATGCCCGTCCCGATTCCGTGAATAGGTGCTCGACCCTTCTGGGGGGCCAATGTGGCGGTTACAACTTTACATCTCTGCAATATTATAAAATAATCTGGCTGCACTATAAGAGTACGAGATTATGTGATAATCTGGCAGCACTGCATATAGACGAGATTTTTTTAAGAATTTTCGAGAACAGCGCATTACTTCGTATACGCGAACGAATTACATTTTTTCCCTTTTTTAAAGTTAATTAGAGTTAAGATACTTTTGTTTTGTTATTAGTTTAAATGTAAATAAAACATTTATTAAACATTACATTTGATTACTAAATTGGTGACCCCGCGCGCGCGACTAAAGAAAATATAGAAAATGAACAAAGGAGCACCTTCTGACGAAAATGATGTTAAGGCCAATCCAAATGCTATGGAAGTTGCCGCAAACTGCTATGCTCGGCTACAAATGCCACAGTTTATTGAGACAGACGTGGAAAGTTGGTTTTATTTGCTTAACTTCTACTTTCGTGCTGTGGGTATTGCTCAGGATGACCGCAAGTTTGACACCGTAGTCTCTCAACTTCCACCTGATCGCATCACAGAATTCCGACCGATCATTGATGAGGCTCCTCAGCAGGATAAGTATGAATACATTAAGGAGGAGCTCAAAAAACTAATGGGTGCTTCGCGACAAAAACGACTTCGTCAGCTTTTGCATGAGATGCAACTTGGCAACAAACTGCAGACCACCGTGCCGGTTCCAAAATTCACAGAATCAGCAATGACTATCTACGGCGAACATTAACAGACTGTGCATTAAAGAGGGATTAACGAAATCAAGATTCCTAATCGACACCGGCGCAGAAGTATCCTGCTTACCACCCTCAAAAAATTTTAAAAATTTACGCCCAACAAATAAAAGATTATATGCTGTTAATGGTTCGCCAATCGATGTCTATGGTGAGGTCATTAAAGAACTCGACCTCGGCCTTCCACGAAAATTTATTTGGACCTTCCTTGTGGCTAACGTATCATCACAAATTATTGGTGAGGACTTTCTTCGACATTATAATTTGCTTGTAGATGTAAACGGGCAACGGCTAATTGATGCCAACACGCAGACTCCATCTAAGAGACTAAGTGCCATCACCAGCCATGAACCTTCACCACAATTCACAGATCAGTCTACGCCATTCGCCGACATAATACGAGCGTTTCCCAATATTTTGCGGCTGGCCCCACCAGGTGTTACGACGAATTCAAAAGTCTTGCATTTTATCGAAACAGGGGGTCCGCCATGTTCAGCCAGGGTTCGACGACTACCCCCTGAAAAATTAGCTGCGGCCAAGAAGGAATTTGATATTTTATTACAAGCTGGCATTTGCCGCCCGTCAAAATCAAATTGGTCTAGTCCGCTACACATGGTAAAAAAACCTGATGGATCCTGGCGTCCCTGCGGAGATTACAGGGCGCTGAACGCAACAACAACACCGGATAGGTATCCGCTACCATTCCTACACGACTTCGCTGGAATTCTACATGGTAAAAATGTTTTTTCGAAAATAGATCTCCAGAAAGCTTTCCATCAGGTGCCCATAAACCCGGACGACATACCGAAAACAGCGATAACAACACCATTTGGACTGTACGAGTTCACGCACATGACGTTCGGGTTACGAAACGCAGCGCAGACCTTTCAGCGGCTAATTCACGAAGTGCTGCGTGGACTTGACTTTGTCTTTCCATATATGGATGACATATGTATAGCATCGGTTAACATCGACCAACACAAACAACATTTGAGGGAAGTCTTTGATCGTCTTGAAAAGCATAATCTTTCGATCAACGTGTCAAAGTGTGTACTTGGAAAATCAAAAATTGATTTCCTTGGTCATCAGGTAACTCCAACCGGTATATCCCCATCAAGTACTCGCATTGAAGCTATCATGAGAACGAAACGACCTGAAACAGTGAAGGAGCTTAAAGGGTTCCTGGCAATGGTAAACTTTTATAGGAAATTTCTTCCACACGCAGCTGAGGTTCAATTACCGTTGTTAAAAATGACGCCCGGCAATAAACGTAACGATAAAACGCCCTTAACATGGTCTGATATAGCATTGCAGGCTTTCGATGAATGTCGATTGATGTTAAAAAATGCAGTAGCCTTGAGCCACCCAAGACCAGATGCTCGGCTTGTTTTAGTAACGGATGCCTCAAACTTAGCAGCTGGTGGCGTCTTACACCAAATTGTGGGAAATGAAGCCGAACCCCTTGGATTTTTTTCTAAAAAATTTTCTGACACTCAGCAGCGATACTCAACCTACGATCGTGAACTCACGGCGATGTATCTCGCGGTTCATCATTTTCGGGATTTGCTGGAAGGCAGAGATTTTTACATCGAGACCGATCACAAACCCCTGACGTTCGCCTTTAAACAACGATCTGAAAAATCTTCACCTCGCCAGACAAATTACCTATCGTTCATCAGTCAGTTTACAACGGATATACGATTTATTAAAGGAGAAGATAATCACGCTGCAGATCTCTTATCGCGCATCGATGCTGTATCTATTGACAGTTTATATGAAAGGCTACTAAGTTCACAGGAAAATGATAATGAATTAAAGAAAATGTTAGCAGGTGAGATCCCACATTCTTTAAGTCTCCAACCAATCTCTTTTCCAGAATACTCTAAGCCAATTTACTGCGACGTATCTCAAGATCGAGTACGGCCATTTATAACAAAGGATTTACGTAAAATATTCTTTGATGCAACACATGGTTTATCTCACCCAGGTCGACGTGCATCCGTACGCCTTATGGTAGATCGCTTTGTGTGGCCAGCAATTCGTCGTGACTGCGCAAACTTCGCAAAAACTTGCATTCCGTGTCAAACGAGTAAGGTACATCGACATTCCAAATCCGGCCTCCACCAATACCTTGCACCGGACGAAAGATTTGCACACATAAATATCGATATCGTAGGGCCATTTCCTCCATCAAAAAATTTTAGATATCTACTTACCATTATCGATCGTTACACAAGATGGGCCGAGGCAATTCCTATGGTTGAAATGACAGCAACAACGTGCGCTATTGCATTAATAAATGGATGGATTTCGCGATTTGGTGTACCACTACAAATTACATCTGATCAGGGACGTCAATTCACATCATCTTTGTTTTCGGAGCTGTGTAGATTTCTTGGTGTCAAACATTCGATGACTACATCATACCACCCGCAATCCAACGGTATAATTGAACGGTTCCATCGTACGTTAAAAGCCGCGATAAATTGTACTGATTCTACAAACTGGGTTGACCGACTTCCAATTATTCTTCTCGGCCTACGCTCCACCATCAAAGAAGACATTGGAAGGTCACCTGCGGAGCTTGTGTATGGAACAGTTCTCCGCCTGCCTGCGGATATGCTTACTTCCTTGAAACAACAGCGATCTTATGCCGATTTTGTAGAACATCAGCGAGGATTAATGCAAGACTTTATGCCCACTCAAACAGCTTGGCATACTAGCGAAAAGCCTTTTGTACACAAAGATTTAAATAGTTCCTCCCATGTCTTCATTCGAAATGATGCGATAAAGGCTACAAGTATTCCACCCTATGAAGGACCGTTTAAGGTATTGGAACGATTTGAGAAGTATTTTATGGTGGACGTTCGCTCCAGACAGGTAAAAATATCCATAGATCGTCTAAAACCTGCATATCTGGAATCTTCGGAATTAGGACAATCGCAGCCATCGGAAAGAGAAGATCGGGATCAACGGGCAGAGCCAGTTACAATCGTTAGTGACAGTGAAACAGATGATGGCAACACACCACCACAATCTGAATATCAGGCTCAACGCACCAGAACGGGTCGTGTCATTCAATGCCCGTCCCGATTCCGTGAATAGGTGCTCGACCCTTCTGGGGGGCCAATGTGGCGGTTACAACTTTACATCTCTGCAATATTATAAAATAATCTGGCTGCACTATAAGAGTACGAGATTATGTGATAATCTGGCAGCACTGCATATAGACGAGATTTTTTTAAGAATTTTCGAGAACAGCGCATTACTTCGTATACGCGAACGAATTACATTTTTTCCCTTTTTTAAAGTTAATTAGAGTTAAGATACTTTTGTTTTGTTATTAGTTTAAATGTAAATAAAACATTTATTAAACATTACATTTGATTACTAAACCCCTATTCCGAAGACACCAATAAGGTTTAATAGATTTTTAGTTAAAAATTAGTGTTTGGTAATAATTTTCTTTTTTTTACAAGGTACTGCTAAATAAATTTTTGAAGCTATGGCGAATAGTTTACTACAATAAAAGGCCTTTTTTGTTGGCAAACTTAGATTGTTAACAGGCGTCAAAACGAAAAAAACGAAACGTTAACTTCCATAAATTTCTTAATTTAATTTAGCGTCGTTTGGAATAGTTTTGTAAAATATTACACATTTTCGATGAAATATTGATAAAATTAGTTAATTAAATGCAATTTAGCTTGAAAGCAACACAAAAACATTTATCTTTTTTTATTAATACCAAAGAGAGCCATTAACAATAACAGAATCATTAACAATGAATGCAAGTTAATTTTTAACTTCTAAAATTTTAAGCGTTAACACTAATGTGAACTTTGTATGGTAGAACACTGATAATTATGCCAACAAAATACGCCTAAAGAACGTGGGCACCAGTTAGGCTTGCCAGACGTACTTTTTTCAACAGTACTCGTACTTTTTTTTACTCAATGTACTTTTTTCTGCATAACACCTAAAAAAGTACGCTAAAGTACTTTTTTAAGGCTTTTGTACTTCTTTTTGTACTTTTTTCTGTGCTTAACGTTTTTATTAGAAAAAAACTATTGAAGAAAAATGAAATGTTAAAAATGTCTAAAGTAGTGAAGTACTTTGTTGTAAATATTATTTACAATCCTATTTTTTATATTCTTTGTTGAATAAATTGTTATAAATTGTTAAAGAAACGACGAAAATCTAAATTTTAGCCAGAGCCGTTTTTGAAAAAATCGCTGTCAAAAGCCAACAAATTTACATTTTAAGCTTATCTCGAAAACGATGAGAGATATGAAACAATTACTGAAAACAAAAATTATTCCTCGGGAAAAATGCATTAAAACAGCCAATTTACATTTGCAATGTTTTTGTTGCCGAAAATTGCACTTTTAAATTCAGAGCTAAAACCTTCGCGTTTTGGGGGGAAAAATAACGAACTGTAAATACCGCTTTTAAAACTTCTTTATTTAATTAATTTTATCGGTTTTGTTGCTCAAAAACTTAGCAGACAAGGAAAAACAAAAAAATTAAAATTCGTTATTGATTAAATTCTATTTTGAATTTATCAAAAAATTCAAGAAAGAATTAAAAAAAATCTAAAAAATTTTATTTAAAATTCTTAAAAGAATTTTATTAATTAAAAAAAAAATTATTTTCATACAAACAAATATATTTATTAGAGTTAATTTTGAAAATTTGATATGCGGATATCATAATTTTTTTGAAGGATTTAGGGGAACTAAAAAGAGTGGCGGTATTTTTTTGGAAAAAAATCGCTCCTTGGGGTGGTTCAACGCATCTGAAAACGCGAATTTTGAGCTGATTTTTCAGCAGAGCTAAAATTGCTGAATATATCGCAAATCTGATTTCATCAGTCGATTCTACAGCAAAAAATAATACAATGGTCATTTTTCAAACTCTTAAAAAAAGTTCCAAAAACCCACCACAGAGGGCGGAAATATAAGGTTTTTCCATTTTCTTTTTAAATTAATTTTTTAAATATGCACAATTAAAGGGCATATTCAGCTTGACAAAATGGTACTAAATTTTCCGTTCTATCACAACCCGTTAAAAAGTTATCAATTCTCAAAAATGGACAAAAACACGTTTTTTTGAGAACTTTGACCTCAATTTTCTCGAAAACATGACGTGATAGAAAAATTTGAAATCTAGACTCAGAATCAGCATCGAAATGTTAATCGAAAACAATTTTTATGATCCCAGAATATCATCCAAAAACATCACAAAAAAATGGTCTCAATAATGCAAAAAAAAATGCGTTTTTTGTGAACTTTGACCTCAATTATCTCAAAAACCTGACGTAACGGAACATTTTGGAAACCAGATTTGGAATCAGCATTGAGATAAAAATCGAAAACGAGTGTCCAGACCGCGGACCCATCCAAAAAAATTTAAAATTTCGGTTAGTGTTTTATAATTTTGCCATTAGAAAAAAAAACTTTGAAGCCTTATAACTTTTTAATGGGTTGTGATAGAAAGGTGCTTTTCGTACCAAATTTCTAATCAAAAACTGCCTCTTCATAGTGCATGATTAAAAAAATAATTTAATTTAAAAAAAAAAAAAAAGATTTTTCCGCCCCCTGTTGTGGGTTATTGGAACTTGTTTTAAGAGTTCAAAAAACTGCTATTATTTTAATTTTTGGAGTAGAATCGACTGGTGCAATCTGATTTGCAATATATTCAGCCGTTTTATCTCTGCAAAAAAATCAGCTCAAAATCCGCGTTTTCAGATGCTTTGAACCACCCCAAGGAGTGAACATTTTTCCGAAAAAATACCGGCATTATTTTTAGCTCCCCTAAATCCTTTAAAAAAATGATGATATCCGATAAACAGATGAAGTGACATAGTCACCAAACGAACTCTAATATTTATAACAAGTAAATATTTTAAAAGTGTTTGAAAATTTATTTTTGGAAAATAAAATTCTATTTTTTTTGAGAGTTTTATTTTTGGAAATAATTAAATTTAAAATTTTTTGAGAAATTTATTTAAACAAAAATTTTATTTCAAATACCTTATGAATTTTAAATAAAATTCGAATTTTTCCCTTGTCTGGTTTTTAGATAAGCTTAAAATGTAAATTTTTAACGTTTGACGGCGATTTTGAAAAAAAACGTATTTGGCGAAGATTTTGATTTTCGTCGAAACATAGTAGTGGGGCACCCCAGATTCATAATAAAGAAAGACATTCACAGTGCTCCCAACTTGAGGTTAATGTTGGTTCTGCCGAGGTGTGAAAAACACAATGTACTTTTTTTTCTTAATTGTACTTCTTTTTTTTTCCTCAATGTACTTTTTTTGTCAATTCTATATCTGGCTACCCTAGCACCAGTCCTTCCTTTTGTTATAAAATTAAAACCTAAAAACTCATTTATATAGCAAAGCCAATGGCACAGACTAAATACAGACTCGACAGTAGAGTTTTGTATGAAAATGGGGAAAAACTAAGCGATTTTAGGAGAAAACACAGCGGTTTTTTGTCCGTTTTACGCTAACATGGCAACACTTTCTACGACTTAGGAGTGAGTGAAACAACAAAAATCGATCTGGCATCCATTTTTCTTATGGCGCGTTATATCAGTTTTCTCTTTCTAACCTAATTCGTAGAATAATTTGAAAATATTAACCATATGGTTAAAGAATACATTTTTGACACCTGTCACTTATGTCGAGTCTGTATTAGTCTGTGCCAATGGAGTCCAGACCTGTTTTGATGAGTTACAAATGGAATGACAAAGTAATACCAAATTCGCATTAATTTTTTTTAAACATGTTTAACCACTTAAACATATTTAAATTTAAACTTGTTAATACCAAATTCGCATTCATTTTTTTATAGTGCATTCACATTGGCATCGAAAGCCCGTTTAAAAAATAGCATTAAATCAAAAGATTTAAATAAATTATTGTAAATTAGTGCGAAAATTAATTAATTGTGTGCGATTAATGTCGGTATGTTCGCAAATTTTATTCGGTAATTTTCGAGAACGTGATAACCGTCAAAAATTTCGGGTGTGAACGGTTATGTTTTCAAAATGAAAGTACGTACTTTCAACGAGGTTTCGAGCTGAGTGTGAATGTACTATTAAACATGTTTAAGTATTTAAACATGTTTATGTACCTTAACAAGTTTAAATTTAAACATGTGTAAGTGGTTAAACATGTTTAAAAAAATTAATGCGAATTTGGTATAAGTGTTCCTCCATACCAAGAGACCAATGGGGTTTACTGGTTTTTTAATTAAAAATGTATTTTTTGTAATAATTTTATATTTTTATACACTCATAGAAATATCTTAGTAGAAAAATTAGTAAACCCATTGTAGATCAAGTTTTACATAATATTGCCGTATTCAACAAAAATTAATGTTGATATCGTTGAATAATCAGTAAATTTGAATCAACTATTTACAACGCTTATACAGAATTCAATAGATAAAACCAAAAAAGAAAAAACAACCCTGTTCGTTCAATTTTGTATTATCAAGTTGGTAGCAATGCATTGCAATGTGAAATTTGTTTGTCTCTTATAAAATTATTTTATGTGTTTGTTTCTTATAAAAATATTTAATATTATAAAAATAAATAAAAATAGGATCTGATGATCAGATTCTGATCTGTAAATATTTGGTAAGTAATAAAATACATTGGTTACTTTATGTATTCATACTATATTATATTTTTTTTTGTTTTTTTTTACGGTTTTTGATTTGGTGTCATTAGAAAACTGGAGAATGGCTAACGAGTGCATAACATAAATAAACGAAGTGTATGTGAAAATCTTGTTTAAATATTGCAGCTTAAAAAGCCGGTGATAATTCTAAAAAATATTGAGATTTTTACTTAATAAAAGAATATTAACAAATAACAACAAGTTTTTTTTATTAATAAAATTTCTTATATCAACAAAAATATGAGTTAAGTTTACAAAAAATACGAGTTGATTTACAAAAAAACGAGTTGATCAACTTTTACAAAAGCTGACAATAATTTTTATTGAAATCAACATAAATATTTGTAGGGTCAAAATCAACAATGATTTCTGTTGAATTTACAGCGATTTTCTTTGGGAATACAATGATTTTTGGTTGAGTGGACAAGCATAATTTTAGCAAAAATTTGGTAAAAAATTTTTTTTGGTATGAAAAAAGTTTTACCAAGTAGGATTGCTCAATCTTACACAGATTTTTTTTTGCGTGTAACAGCTGATTGAACAGGGTCGGCAATTTTAGAATTTATTTTTGACATTTTATTTTGTGTTTTTGACATTTCCTTTTGCTAATTTTATGGATAAATTTTTTCTGTTTTGTTTGCACTCTCCTTTTATTTAGTTCTTTGTGAAATTTGAATGGTTGATGGTTGTTTTACGGCAAGTGTTTATTGTTAGTAAATTATATACATTATAATTCAGTTTTAATTACGCGTTGTGTGTTTGCTCGGTTCTTCTGCAGTGTTTTTCTTAGAACGGAAAAAAATATATTTCGCAAATACAAAACTACACAAAATAAATATTGAGAAATTTTAATAAAATACTCTTATTTTATTAATCATTGTTTCCAATAGGTTTGTTTCAGTAAACGGTTGTGATTGTGTATGTGTGTGCTAATAAATGTTGAAAAAAAAAACATAAAAATCAAGTTGAAAAACGCAAAGAAAAGGAAAAATTTGGTAAAAAATCTTCCAATAAAATAATAAAAAAAAAAAAATAAGTAAAAAGCACAGAAATAATATACATAAATACAGATCAGTTCAACAGCAATAAAACCAAAATTGTGTCAACGTGTTAATTATTTTTAAAGTGTTTAATTAAACAAAAAGAAATTAAAGGAAAGAGAAATAGCCACAGAAACTGAAAAACATAAATTCCAAAAACAAAAACAAAGCAAACAAGGTAAAATCTACAATCTATACTAAAAATATAAATACACATACATAAATGGACGGATAGACAAATCAAATTTGGATAAAAAAAATAAATAACAAAGAAAAATGTATACAAAAAATTTTTAAATGTTGCTACCTCAACTAACAAAAAAAAAAACCAATCTCTGCTTAATAGGAAGATAAAGTCCCATTAATTAAACGATATTGTACGCCATTTTAGTACGTGCACTTGTCTGTTACTACTGTGTTTCTTTCTGTAACCAAAAGAAGAAGAAACATGTTGGATTTAGCTGATTTAGCCACCTTAAATTATGTTTCTTTCTCTTTGTATTGTGTAGTTGTTGCGGGCGTTTACCAAAATTTTCTTCTGGACCGACCTTTAAAATTCTCTTGGTCAACTTAGTTTTATGCATACTATAATGTTTTTACAATGCGAAATACATGGTAGTAGCCAGACAATTGTTTTTAACTTTTTTTTCCTTTTGGGTGTGTTTGTGGTAATATTTTTCTTTTATTACTTTTTAATTTTTAATACTCGGCGTTTAGGATATCGACAACTGATATTATAATTATATTAAGTACAGGTTAATTTTAAATGTATACCAATTTAATTAGGATATAATTAGTTTTTGCAAATTATCTTACTGAAGGCAATACTTGACCTGCCAATCAAGTCGGAATTCCTATCTGACCCCAGTTTTTCTAACCCGCCTTAGACGAACGAAGAATTTGCATCTACAAATTTAGTTTTTGTTACAGTAACAAATTATGCACACATAAATTTTCCTTCGTCTAACAAGTTCATTTTGTTTCGTATGGAAAATGTCTCAGAATCTCAGACTTTTTTTCCACGAAAATGTCTTAAAAACTGTGATTTTCTTTATATGAAAAATGTCTCAGAATCTGAGATTTTTTATTTAAGAAAAATTTCTCAGACTTTAAGATTTTCTCTATACGAAAAAAGTACATACATATTAGAAATTGAGACTTTTTCTATACGAAAAATGTCTCAGAATCGGAGACATTTTTAATACGAAAAAGGTCTCAAAATCTGAAACTTTTTCTGTACGAAAAATGTCTCTGAATCTGAGACTTTTCTATACAAAAAATGTGTCAGAATCTTAGAATTTTTCTATACAAAAAATGTCTCAGAATCTGAGGATTTTTCTATACGAAAAATGTCTCAGAATCTGAGAATTATGCTGTAGGAAAAATGTCTCAGAATCTGAGAATTTTTCTATACTTTTTGTACGAAAAATGTATTAGAATCTGAAAATTTTTCTATAGGAAAAAAGTTTTAAAATCTGAGAATTTTCTATACGAAAAGTGTCTCAGCATCAGAGACTTTCCATACGAAAAATGTCATTAGGATCTGACACTTTTTCTATGCTACAAATGTCTCAAAATCTGAGTGTATTCTATAAGAAAAATGTCTCAGAATATGAGAATTTTTCTGTACAAAAAATGTCGCATAATCTGAGAATTTTTTTTGGAAAAATGTTTTAGAACCTGACAATTTTTCTATAAGAAAAATGTCTCAGAATCTGAGACTTTTTCTATAAGAAAAATAAATCAGAATCTGACACTTTTTTCATACAAAAAATGTCTCAGAATTTGAGACTTTTTGTGTACAAAAAATGTCTCAGAGTCTGAGACTTTTTCTATACGAAAAATTTTCCAGAATCTGAGAATTTTTCTATACGAAAAATGTTTCAGAATCTGAGGCTTTTTCTATACGAAAAATTTCTCAGAATCTAATGTGGTTATTCATAAAACCTAAAATATATTTAAAGTAGGTTTATTTGACAGTTATTGCAGGAACAATTGTCAAATAAACCTACAATAAGTCTGTTATAAGTATTATGAATAAGAGCCTAAAACTTTTACTATAGAAAAAATGGTCTCAGAATCTGAGACTATTTCTATAGGAAAAATGTCTCAGAATCTGAGACTTTTCTATACGAAAAATGTCTCAGAATATCAGAATTTTCCATACGAAAAATGTCTCAGAATCTGGGACTTTTTCTTTAAGAAAAATGTTTCAGAATCTAAAACTTTTTCTGTATGAAAAATGTTTCAAAGTCGGAGACTTTTTCTATTCGAAAAATGTCTCAGAGTCTGACTTTTTCTATACGAAAAATGTCTCAGAATCTAAGACTTCTTTTGTAACAAAAATGTCTCAGAATCTGATACTTTTTCTGTACCAAAAATGTGTCAGAATCTGAGACTTTATCTATACGAAAAGTATTTCACAATCTGAGACTTTTTTTATACGAAAAATGTTTTAGAATCTGAGACTTTTTATACGAAAAATGTTTCAGAATCTGAGAATTTTTCTACACAAAAAATGTTTTAGAATCTGAGATTTTTTTTATACGAAAAATGTCTCAGAGTATGAGACTTTTTCAATATGAAAAATGTCTTAGAATCTGAGAATTATTCTATAGGCAAAATGTCTCAGAATCTGAGAATTTTTCTGTAAGAAAATGGTCTCAGAATCAGAGAATTTTCTATACGAAAAATGTCTCAGATTCTAAGACTGTCTCTTTACGAAAAATGTCTTAGGATCTGAGACATTTTCTATCTGTCTCAGATCCTAATAGAATTTTTCTATACTAAAAATATCTCAGAATCTATGACTTTTTCTGTACGAAAATGGTCTCAGAATCAGAGAATTTTTCTATACGAAAAATGTCTCAGAACTTAAAACTTTTTCTTCACCAAAAATATATCAGAATCTGAGACTTTTTCTATACGAAAAATGTCTTAGAATCTAAGACTTTTTCTATACGGGAAATGACATAGAATCTGAGACCTTTTCTATACGAAAAATGTCTCAGAATCTAATAATTTTTCTGTACGAAAAATGTTTCAGATTCTGAGATTTTTTTCTATACGAAAAATGTCTCATAATATAATCTAAGGCTTTTTCTATACGAAAAATTTTTCAGAATCTAAAACTTTTACTGTAGAAAAATGGTCTCAGAATCTGAGACATTTTCTATAGGAAAAATTTCGGAGAATCTGAGAATTTTTGGAAAGGCAAAATGTCTTAGAATCTGATTGTAGTTAAATAAGAAAAATGTCTCAAAATCTGAGACTGGGTATAAAAGATTCGTCGAATTTAACTCTCCCACTTGTTATACCCTCCACTGTAGTGACAAAGTGGATATATAAGTTTGTCATTCTGTTTGTAACACCTCAAAATATTGGTATAGGAACCCATAAAGTATGTTTAATCATGATCATCCATCGATTTTAAGAGACGATTTAGCGATGTCCGTCCTTCTGTCCGTCTGTTTTACTGTTGAAAACACGCTAACTTTTCAAAGACTTTACTGAGGCCGCTGAAGTTTGGCATATGTGAAATACATAAGTTTTCCTGTAGAATCGAATAGTGAAGTCAGATTTGACATATATTCAGCCGTTTTTGTTGTATCGGAAAAGGAACCCAAAATCCGCGATTTGAGTCGCCTATAGGCACGGGAAGGAGTTGGAATTTAAAACAAAAAATACGCCATTATTTTTATTGATACAAAAACCTTCTAAAAAGTGATAATATCCAAAAATCTATTTTTCAAAATTACCTCTATGTATGTTGGTCATTTACCTGGTCAGGTTGGTATTGGAATTCAGCGAAATGGACCAGTGCACTATAGGAAATTTTACCCTTTTTTTGGCCAAAATTATTTACAGCCAAACGGCTGGACCGATTTGACTGATTTTTTTTATTTGACTTTTGGAAGACTCTTTAGAGGGAGGGAGTGACTCTTAAAGGTTTTCATACACTCAAAAAAAAAATTAGTAAAGTTACCTAAAAAATTACCTAATAATTAGTTCCAAACAGGGTTCCCGGGTTATAAGTTGCCGCATCTAAGATTTTTTAGATCCTTGATAGATTATATGGTTTTCTAAACTGTTTTTACAATATTTTTTTTTTGAGTGTACACTAACTTTCGAAGATAACAGTAGAAATTTATTTTAACAATGTTAAGAAGTGTCAAACAAATCTACTTTTTAATAAGGATTTTATTCAAAAATTTTATTTTTGAGTTCCAAGTCGTCAACTACATTTCAAAATGCCACTACGGGCAGCCGTAGATGATGCAAAAGCTAGGGGCTCAACTTCCCTATTTAGATCTTTAGAGATTTCTGCTGTAACTCGTATTTTTGTTCTCGCAGATTTTGACAAAAAAGTTAATTGCGGTCGCCCAGGTTTCGATTTAGTGGAGGCAGGCTGCGTTTCAAGTTTTTTTTAGCCAAGTATTGCCTTTAAGACAAACAGCATGCTGTCTTTCAAAAATTTTCAAACTCCTACAACTTTTAATCCTTTTCATATTTATATTTGAACAAAATATTCTTAATTCCTCCTTTATATATTGTTTAAAGTTTTCGAAACATTCACTCTCAGCAATGTATGAAAAGAAATGGTCAGAAATAGCGGCTCCTTATCCACCTCTGCTTTATTTCTCTCGCCATGTATTAAATAACTCTGAATTTGGCACTCGGTAGTCACCTGGAAAAATGGGTATAAAAAAAAAGTTTGCACATATCCGACCTTGAAATTTTTTAAATTCGGAAGGTAATTGATTGTCCTAGAGAACTTTTATGGTTTTATAGCTAACATATGCTATCATTTTTTTTAAAGTCAAAATAAAATTCCAATTCATACTTCAATAAGTTCATCTTAAGGTCACTTCAATTTTTCCAATAAAATCGATCTAATAGATGAGTTCACCAACATTTCACTATTTATCATTAAAGTACTCACCTTTGACATTATTTTCCATTTTTTAGTTTTTAAAAACTATAAATTCTTAATATAAAAACTTTTGTTAGAAGCTATCACAAAATTCGCTGCTCTTAATCGTTATTTTATAACTAAGTAAGAAATTGCAACAAAAACTACTGATAAAGTGACAGTACATCAATTCTGTCGAAAAATTGAGAAAGAATTGTTTACTTTGTTAAGTTTTTTTTATATTAATGTGAAAAAAAATAATGTTTGCAAAAATTTTAATTTTGACTTTTGGCCACAAAATGGGTAAAATTTCCTATAGTGCAGTGGTTCAAAAGTTTTAGGCAAAAGAGGGAATTTCGGCAATGATTTTTTGCGAAATAAAAAACACGCTTAAAAAAGACAATTCTGAGGCTGCTGAAGCTTGGACTATAGAATTTTCGTTCCCTTAGTTTCCGTAAAATCGGTCCAGTGGTCAAAAAGCTGTTTTTTTTACAAAAATTTCTAAAAAAAATTCTAATCAAAATTGTTAAACTTTTCACGTAAGAAAATTTGCTATCACTTAAAAAGGGCATTGTGGAGGGTATTCATGAATTCGGCTAACGGCTTATTCACACCTGAGGTGAAATCTGGTTCGAACGAGATTTCACATTATGTGTGGATTGGGTATAAGTCGAATTTAACTTTTCTACCTGTTTTTTTTGGGCAAAAACTAATACAATTGTTTTACTTTTATATATCGCTCATTTACTTGTATAGTGTCATAACTCAAAAAATGTCGTTTTTGGGAAACAATACAGAATTATTTGTTATATCCTGCATTTTATTGTGTCGAAAATTCGTATTAATATCTTTTAAACTCACCGTTTGAGAAGAGAACACGCCATTATAACATTTTCTACTCACGGGCCTTTTGCAACGTAAACCAAGTTTCAATTGTAAACTTTAAACAGGTTTTCTGTGAAATCAAACATTTTGAGTTATGACACTATACAAGTAAATGAGCGATATCTCTTCAGTTATTCTATGATCTATGTCTCCATTGTGGTACTTATGAATCAGATACATTCATATCTATGTATGTAGTATGAAATAAATGTTCAAGTCTGTTTCATTTCATTTCTCTAATGTTTTTGATTTAGTTATTTTTATAGTTTTACGTCATATGTTTTGTTTATTATTTCTTTCATATTTATCTGTTTCATAGGCAAATTCCCATTACATTTATTTATTCATTCGTTCGTTTTATGCGTGTGCAAGATACCAATGAGTTGATCTGTATTTTTGCAAAGATACACGTATGCGATGAAAGTACAAACAAACGAAAAAAAAATAAAACACCGAAACAAAAGCGAAATACAAAAAGAATCTTCTCACGCCAACATCCCACAAATAAAATTTTTAAAAAATAAAAAATATTTTTATTTGATTAAACGAAACATATAAAGTGTAAGTTCAGTGCACTTAAATATGCTGATGCATTTTCCGATTTTAATTTTCTGTGGAAAATATAGAATAATCGGTAATGATGGAATATAAGATAAAGAATTTGAAAGAAAGGGGTTTCTTAGACGTCGTAAAAGTCTACTAATTTTTGATTTTTCCAAACAACCTAAGTTTATTAATATTGGAATAGTTTTCAACCAATACATTTATTATGACCAAGGAGATTACTTAGTATTTTCCAGGCTGAAATAGTTGCTATAGATAAGGCAGCCTCACAGTTTCTTGGGGAAACGGGTAAAATGATAAACTTTTACGTCGACAGTCAAGCTGCACTTAAGGCTCTAAGGAGCTTTTGTATTAAATCAAAAGTCGTTTTAAAATGTTACGAGAATCTTTAGAAACTATCCGGGAATAATACCGTATCTATTGTATGGGTACCTGGACATAGGGGAATAGATGGGAACGAGAAAGCTGATGAGCTCGCTAAGCTTGGAGCAGATGGCGTAGGAACTTTTTTTCATATTGAGCCCCCGATTCAGTACTATAGAACGAGAAGTGACTGTCGTTGCATTTCTATTCCAAACAGGAAATGGAGAGAGCTAAGCACGAGCAGTATTACCAGAACAATCTGGCCGCATTACGACCTCGGGAATTTTTTTAATTGCTTTTCACGCGAAAACTATGGGACTTATCTCGTATGCCAATTGTAGAAGATGTGATGAAACTAATACAGATGAAACAGTTGAACATATTCTGTGCAAATGCCCCGCATTGGCCAGACACCGCGAGCTAATACTAGGTAAAGCAGAAATCGAGAATCTGGATGATATCGCGGCTACGGACCTTACGCAACTAAAACTGTTCGCAACATGGATTAATGCGTTTTATCCTCGTCGCTGAAGGAAATTGTGGTATCGCTATGGACCAGCCGGTCTATGTGAGGAGTCTGAACTTTAGGCTCCACCACCCCTAACCTAACCTAAGGAGATTACTTTCATGCAAATACATGATTTTCCCCTTTAGTCTTACAATTGCATAAACCAAATATCTTTGCGAATCAAGGAAATTGCTTTAAAATGGCATCGATTCGGTAGTGCATATTTTTGCATATTTTGCCATAAATGCATATTTTGCCATAAATGCATATTTTGCCATAAATGCATATTTAGCTATAAATGCATATTTTTAGGACATATTTTCTATTTTATTTAAATTTTAGTAAATTCTGTTATGCACTTTTGCTGCATTTATTTTTTGTAAAATATTTTACAAAAAATAAATTAAAAATGAATACAAAAGTTAAGAATCTAAAAAAAATTGGAATGTATGGAGAATTTTTTTATAAAAGTTAAATGCACTTTCTTTTTTTAAATTTTTAGTGCACATTTTTATAGTTTTAAGTGCATATTTTAGAATATTAGTGGATATTTTAGGAGCCTAAAACATAGTTTTTTAGTGCATGAATGTACTGTCCCTGATTATGACTTTTGGACTTGAGTATGTAATTTTTTTGTACCCTCCACTTAGTGATGGAGTGTATATATATGTCATTCCGTTTGTTACTCATCGAAATATTGGTCTAGGACCCCATAATGTATATATGAAGGGTTCTTCGTCAACCGGGCTCTCTCCAAAATTGGTATGGGCTTAATTTTTTTTTTTAAAAAATTCGAAATTAATTAAAAATATTTACTTTTTAATGCCGAGTGGCGGTTTTTCATACACGGGTTATACGGGTCCCTAAAAAAGAATCTGCATTTGGACTTTCACAATTAAAAATGGCGGATCCAACATGGCGAATGTTTTTTTTTTTAAATAACAGATTCAACTAAAACTCTTTACGCACAGGTTTGTTGGGTTGCTATATTGGAATCTGACATATGAAAATCTAACCTCAGATTCTTTTTTAGCGACCCCAAAAACTCGTAACATTAAAAGTTTCAAGCAAATCGGCTTATTTTTAAAAAATATTGGTCGCCATATTGAATCCGCCATTTTGAATTTTAAAATTCCAATTTCAGATTCTTCTTAAGCGACCACAAAAACGCGTGTTTTAAAAGTTTTAAGCGAATCCGAAATGTTTTTAAAAATTGGGCGCCATATTGGATCCGCCATATTGAAATTCAAAAACCGCCACTCGGCATTGAAAAGTAAATATTTTTAAGTAATTTCGAATTTTTTTAAGAAAACTTTAAACACATACCAATTTTGGAGAGAGCGGTGTCCGGGTTGACGAAGAACAACCCCCATATGTTATTGATCAGTGCTCGATTTTAAGAAATTGTAGCGATGTCCGCTTGTCTGTCCGTCTGTGGAAATGGTGATCACGGCAAAAGTATTGAACAGTTATGACTAAGATTTAGCACATTTACTTGTTGTTGCCCTAAGCAGTTTGGTAATGCATTTGAGCGAAATCGGTCCAGCGGTTAAAAATTTATGAGAGAAAATGTAAAGACACCTCGAACATTTTGGTACATTCAACATAACCTAAAAATACAAAATGCTTTAATTCGTCTTCTGGTTGACACATGTGAACAGAATTGATCACTGAATGGTATTTAAACAAGTACAAACATATTTTTTTACAAAAAAAATATTTCGTCTATTTTTTTACCAATTTTTTTTTTTTGCAAATAAATTTTTTTAAATTGTGGAATGTATCAATACATTTGGAAAGGTCGAAATTAAATTTTTTAATTTTAATTCGATTGGCCTCAAATTTGTACCACATAAATTTAAGGACTAGAATAATAAAAATTTGGCCGGACGTTCACAATCAAAAGAATTTTTTTTACCAAACAAAAAAATGGCGGTCTAATGTACATATGTAGACTTTTAATGGCTATGCAGACAAACAAATTAAAAGACAAGGCTTTTAATTTTTGTCCCCTAGAAAGCTCAAAATTTCCAAATTTAATCGCGATTACTACAAAGTATTCTTTGTAAATGGTTTCATTCAATTTTCACAAGCATGCAAAAAATGTATATGCATGGAATTGTTTGTAAAATAAATTGAAAATGTGTTGGTTACAACAAGTGTTGGGACTTTTCAATTGGATGTAAAAATTTAGAAAATTTCGGTTTTTATACACTCTACTTATTGTTAGTGAAAGAGGGTATATATAAGTTTGTCATTCCGTTTGTAACTCATCGAAATATCGGTCTACTAATCCATAAAGTATATACAAATGTTATTAATTAAAGCTGCTTAAAAATTGTTACCATTAAGGCTTTTTTAGTACCAATACCAAAATTCTTCAACATAGGATACGTCGGACGTTTTTGTATTAAATTTCATATACATAGAAATATCCTAAAACTTTCGACTATTTGAAAATTATTTTTATACACACAGAAAACAAATTTGCTAATTTCCAACTGAAAATCAGTTGTTGCAACGAAAATTCGATTGATGCATTTGTATTTAGTTTGTAACAACTGAATATCGACAGTTACAACTTAATATTGTTAATACAACAGTCTTTTAATTGAAACAACTACAAAATTTGTTTGCCACATCGAAATGTAGTAGGAGCAACCGAATTTTGTGTTGATACAACTGAAAAATTCAGTTGGAAATTTATTTTTCTCTGTGTAGTAGTATTTAAAAATTTTTCAAAAAAAAAAAATTTTCATCGCTTTGTTTTTTTGATGCCGTATTGCCATAAAAATAAGCATGTTAAAAAAAAAATCTTTGCCATTTAAAAAAATGCTATACTTTTGACATCCCAACTCTGGTGAAAAAGAGTATAGCTTTAACATGAGACATTCGGGAATTCATTTGATATCAAAAATTACTTTGTCATTGTGGTTCTATTGTTGTCATTTAATTGGTTTCTTTTGTTGCTTTATTTTTAACATGACACAGGATACTACAACCAAAATAAACATTTATATTTCAAATATTTTTTTTTTATTTATTTTTCAAATTATCTCATGATTTTTGTCACATTAACACTAAATCAAACAAATATGTATGTGTATTTCTAGCATTAGCGTGATGGCCTTTCTGGGGGTTTCCAAAAGTTGTTGTTTGATATTTGTCTTTCGAATACCGTTTTAATACCGATTGAATATGCTAGAAAAATTCAATACCGATACTTACATACCATTTTCCCAAAACCGATCCACTACCGATATGGTTCCAGTACCCAACCTAGCTATAAAATATTAAATGCTAGCTGAAGCACCCAGAGTTGCCCGGGTCGACTAAGATACGAATATCTACATAGCTTCTACCCAGCGCCACCTATCGGTCTATTTATACATGCACAGTTTTCTCATAAAGTACATACAAACATCACTAATATAAAGAATTTTGTTAATATATACACACCAGCGCCATCTAACGGGTCCAAATTTTATCAGGATACTGATTTTTGTTTAATAAATAAGTTTTGTGAATTTCAGCCAAATAGTACCATAAACAAAAAAATTTAAATATCACGACAACAGCGCCACCTATCGGGATCACACTTAAGAGAATTCTGGCTCCAGAACTAACTAACATATTGTCCAAGTTTAGTGTCTATCGGTCCAGCGGCTCTTGAGTTTTGTTACGTTTCCTCTCCCTGTTCTGTCGTCCAATACGAGTTCCAAAAAGCGTGCCTCTATGGGTTGGACCCATAAAGATGTTGAATTCAGACGAGTGGGGTTTGCTCACAGTTGAAGAAGTGCGGTATGTCATGTGGATATACTCCACATTCGGGGAACGTAAGAAACTGTTTTGTCAGTATGTAACTGTGTTCCCACCCGGAAGTATCTTCATCTCCTCGTTAAGTTAGTGTTCTGAAGACATCAGAAGGCAGCCTTTTACAATTCTTAGGGTTGCATTTTGACGACTCTAATTCTTCCGCTGCATTTCGCTTATGCTAGCTTGCTACACCGGCACTGCGTAGTTTGCCACCGACCAGCCAATCGTTTTTTAGGCCGCCAACAAGGTTTCTTTGTCCTTTCTTCTCCAAGTGATGCCGGCAAATTTAGCCAACCGAAGGTTATACAGGGTGGCGCATAAGTAACACATAAGTAACGTTATTATGGTAGCATCGAGATATCGCTTTCAATAAAGGATTCCACCATGTTGGCCTTTCTTGATATAACGGGGACTTTTAATAATTTTAGACGCGATAATTGTGACATTATCTGGTCTAGGAGTTAATCAAAACGATGATAGTAAAAATATACTTTCCAATAGACGTGTAACGTCTAAATTGGGAGCGTCTGTCACATCTCGATTTTTCAATAGGGGTATACCACAGGGAGGTGTTCTTTCGCCGCTTCTTTAAGCCCTGGCACTGAATTCAATGCTGCTCTCTTTGTCTTGGAGTTTATCCGAGTGAAACTGAACTGAAAAATGAGATTGCTGCTTTTGATTCTATTTCTGTAGACGGCACTTAAATCGGGATTTTGATATAGAGTCGTTCACTGGATTTACACAGCAGTGGTGCGTCCAACTCCGCTGTATGGAATCATTCTCTAGTGGCTTGCTTTAGAGATAAAGAAAACTGTGTCTTTGTCACGGAGGCACAGAGAATGGCGTCGATGTGTATCACTGGAGCTTTTCGTAATACACCTACGGCTGCATTAGAAATCCTGTGCTCCTTCTATAAATATTTTTGAGCGAGACTTTACCAATATAATACTATCTACCAAGTCTTGGATGAGGGGCATTCCGTTTAGTGGAGCCTCTTTAAATTTTTAAACAGATGGATCGAAGCTACACGAACAAGTGGGCTTAGAAGTCTATTTGAAAGAGCTTGGGTTGAAACTGGCTCGATGATTGCCAGATTATTGCAGAGCTACTGACAATAAAGGAAGTGGTGAGTTGCAATTTCTTGTCTACAACCGCACTCAAGTTTCGGAAAACACAATCTTTCATTAACTGCCACGTCTTTAAATGAGAAGGCCAAGTAGTTTGACATACGACTCATATGGGTCTTAGGGCACAGATACATACAAGGGAATTACAAAGCTGATAAGCTTGCAAGACTGGGAACTTACAGGTTCCAACGGAATCTAGAAACTTGCAAGCAAAATATACGGCTTTGTTCCGCGACGGTGACTACTTACAAATGGACATTTGGACGGACGTGTGAGACTACACGACAGATTTGGGCTTCTCTAAATCAGAAGTGAACAAGTGAGCTGATAACGGTTTCAAGAGGAGAGATTTTAACGGTGGTTTTTGAAATTACCAGACACTATCTTATAGGGAAGCATGCAGTTTAATGTACCGTTAAATGACTTGCCAGAGTTACATGGATGAGGAGTTGGAAACTTTATCTGCCATTGCCAGGCACTTTCTGGTAAGAGACTTGCTTCACTATGATTAAGGGAGCTGCACGATCTTTCAGAATTGTAGGTGTCCAAATTCAGTATCTTAGGAGTTTCATAAGGAGCTTATATTAGTTTATAGGCAGAGACTAGTAGGGGAAACCTATTACCGTCTTGCGGTATCATAAAGGATCTCAGAGTCTATGTGTGCTGACGTAAAGCGTCTTTGTTCTTCCATCCTATATTTTTATTTAGAATATATTTTGCAAATATGTTTACATTAAATATATCTTGTTTGTTTCGGCCTGACGTGCTCTTTCCAGAGAATTTTAGAGCCCAGCACCCTCACTTCTTCTCTGAAATTGACCTTTAACTGTTGGATTTTTCTTGGCTTATTGGCATACACATTACCCGTTTTTGTAGCCTCAAAGAAAAATCGGGAGCCATTGTGATGAAAATGGGTCTCGTCACTCAATATAAGTTTGTGAATAAAGTCATTGTTTTCTATTCATAGTTCTTGAATACTTTGGTTCTTATGCCCCAACCGATAACTCGATGTTGTTTTAAAAGGCATTGATCTTAAATTTCAGTTTTGAAGCACCATATTAATATCTTTATGATGCAAAACCAATAGGGGAATATTTTATGGTCATTCTCAAAAACGACTGTAATTATCTGAATTGTTTTGATTTAAATTTTATGTGATGAATATGCTTTAACTGTCAGATTCAAGTTCAGCTTGAACTAAAAAACTTTGCTGTGTAGACGCAAAATCGACAAGGCTAAATTTAATAAAGATTGGTAACATTTTTGGGATGAATGTGTATATATTTTTATTGTGTTTTCTTCATTTTAATTTCGTTGTTTTTGTTTCTTTTAAATGTTCGTAAAAACAAACAAAAATTGCGTTGTGTTTTTTTTGATTTTATTGCCTATAGTCTTTTGCTGCATAGCATCACTAAACAAATTGCAAAGAATTCGAAAGCCATGTCGCCTTTGACTTCTACCAAATACTATTGTTGTTATTGTGGTAAAGTTGTTTAGTGCTCTGCTTCAATGCATTGGGTAAATTCTCTTGCAATGGATTTTGGTAAGTTTTAGTGATGCTAACTTCTTGGAAATTTCAAAATGGTAAAAAAACGAATTATGGTAAAAAAAAACGAATTATTTTTCTCAAATTTTGTTTGTGTCTGTTTTCTATACTTATTAAAGATCTAACGAAATATGGATCTAATCGGTCCATGTATGGACATGGGACCCATTTTCCGGAAAACACTGGTGTAGGGTATCATAACACATCGACTATAATTTTCTTACTTGTTTTTTTATTCTTCTTTGTGAGCAAAATGAGTTCGGTTTTAGCGGGATTAACTACTAAACCTTTCTTTTTGCCCACGTTGAGATTACTGTTAGTGCTGATTCCATGAGTTTCCGTTCGTCATAACAAAGTTTGCTGTCTAGTTTTCTCTACTCGGTATTTGGATTTTTAAGGTTCTGTCACAGCTTGTCTTTTTTTTTTTTTTTGACTTAACCAACACTTAGGGGATGTCCCCTATAAATGCAGTGCATTGAGTTGATAATTAGGAAAATAGGTTATGGGAGAGAGGATAGAGGAAGTAGTGTGGATTTTTCCAAATTGTAGTTGACAGGGAAGACCTCTACAGGAATGAACCTATATAAATGAATTTTCTCTGTAATGAAATGAAAATGAAATCGACAACAAATGGATGAGCCATACTAGCCAAGCGAGCATTCCGAACAAAAACTCGTGCTCGGGGGATAAGTTCGCTTATCTCAGCAGAACACTTACCATGATAATATCGATAGAACAGTGTTACACAACCCATATTCCGACGGTGCTCCAAAGATTCAATAGAGTTGGATATCCTGCTGTCATTGATTAGCTTTGACGCCCTCCTTTGATCACGGTCCAGAGGCTTCAGAACAGACTCTTAAGCCCCTGCGCATATATGGGAGTTGTATTGCATCTTAAACATTTGCGACTCTCTTAATCTGACTGCCGATTTTGCTGCCATACTCTTGATGTAAATATCCAATAGCAGAATGTTGATAGCACCATTGACACCACCACACGGCAGTCGTTGTACCTTCTGCGGGTTAGAGAGATGTGATAACTTATCTACTGCTCTCACCAATCGGGAAAACTTCTCTCTCGGTATTTCTCTTCCAACAACACCTTCGAGTCCTGTATAAAACCTAGTTATTTCACCTCATTAGGTAGTTCCAGAGTGGTTCCATCTAGTTTGGGAATATTAAACCAGTCTATCTTATTATTCTTTGTGAACAAAACGAGTTCGGTTTTAGTGGGATTAACTCCTAAACTCTTCTCTTTTGCCCACGCAGAGAATTCTTTTAGTGATTCCATGAGTTCGCTAATCGTTAGTAAACATTTAAATTTCATTAGGAGCGCAACATCAATAGCAACCACCTTGATACCCTTTGTGTTGAGTGCTAAGGTTCTTATTTATTACAAGGTTCCACAGAAGAAGACATATTACTCCTCCTCATGGAGTGGCTCTTGTAACGACTTTCCTCGCTTCACCATCCCCTATCTTCAAGTTAATTGCACTACTTTTCGACATGTTGCCTAGGTTGGGCTAGAATCGTACTTCGTGACATCGTCACGTATATTATGCGCCAAATTTTAGAACCCTATGACGATTGGAAGGGGATGCTAACTGATCAATTGTGTTTGCAACCTCCGAATGGTAGCGTAACTAGATCATATAAGTCATATTTTGAGGATAGTCTTGCAGCTCTGAAGGCCTTAGAATCAAACACTGTAAAATCGAGAATTGTTAGTAATTGTATACAATCCCTTCATCGAATCAGTCAGCACACAGTCAAGCTAATCTGGGTCCCTAGACATAGTGGGACATAGAAATGGCTCCGAGTTGATGAACGAAATTGATAGGATATCAGAGAATTGAATGAAGGATAGGTAGATATTACTGCCCACGTGCAGGATATCGCGAACCATGTGGCCACTGCCAAATCCTAAGAGGACAGAAAGTCTTCTTACCTTTGTCAAACGGACGGTTAGCCTATTAGTGGGAGTACTGACAGGACACTGTATAATCGGCCGTTCGTATAGGAATTTCTGATAGCGACTTTTGTAGAAGTTGTGGGGAGGTGGAGGAGGAAGAGTCATTGAAGGACTTGTGTGAATGTCCAGGTCTGATGAAACATCGTCTTTATTATTTGGGGCAACGATTTTTTGATGGCCTGAATTGCCTAAACAGTGTCCCATTGACGTCTCTAGCAGAATATCTTAGAGAATCGGGGTGGTTTCAAAAGTAGAATTTACATATCAGAGGGGAGTAGGGAAACAACTTTAAGGGAATCACAATGAGCCTTACGGCCTCCGAGTGAATTTGCCAAATTGGTGAAAGCCCATCCAACCTAACCTAACCCTAAGTCATATACGACCATTCGGTTTAATAATGTTGCAAATAAAACCGTTAATAGCTAAAAATTGCTATTGTTAAAAAAAAAATCCGCTAAATGGATAGTTTTTTTATTATTTAAGACCAAAACTGACATCGTACAACGATTTTTTTTAAACATGCATGGGTGTATGTAGTTTTGAGGATTAGTTTGTATGAATGAATGAATGGTGACTAAGATGGCGCTTGAGGCACGTACGTGAAAAGATTTTTTAAGTCAACATCATATGACTTTTTTTTTTGGTTTCTTGTTCTTGTTCTTGTTTTTGTCGAAATATTGCAATAGCCATAGGAAATTTCTGAAAATACGGCATTGTTAAAAATATTTTGTCTGGTAACGAATTGTTAGTTGGAGCTTATGTATGCTGTTTTCAGTGTTAAATTGGGTATGTACATCTCTTCTCTCCATAAAAGTAGAAAACAAACGAACGAAGAACTCATCTGCTTCAATCTAATTTAGTTTGTTCAGTTTTTTGGAAGGTAATTTTAAAGTTTTTTTTTTTTTATTGTTTTTCGTTTCCTTTTTTGTTTGGAGTAAAACAAAACTAAACGTAGAAATCGGTAAATACCAACCCAAAGGCAAAAATATGGTAAACTTAATTTAAATTTTTAAGTTTTGTGGTGCATTGGAGTAGTTGAAAGAATGAATGAATGAACGAGTGAACAATTTCATTTCATACATTTAGCCCCCCATATCACATAGAGTCAGTCAAAATACATATTTGCAATTTTCTTCCTCATTAGAAATACAGTTACTTGTTCGATGCTGTAAATAATTTTCTTCTACGCATGTATATGTAGTAAAATTTAAAAGTCTTTATTAAAAATCTACCTTTTAACTTAAATTTTCTTTTTCTATTTTATTTTACTTTTAGTTTATATATACGTAGATATTATATATTTTATTTTTTTTAGTAATTTGCTTTAACATTTTCTGTTATACTGTCGACTTTGCAAAACTAAAACGCCTAACTTCATTTTTTTTATTATAATTTATTTCTGCAAATACGAGGGCTAGTTAATAAGTTCTACTTAATAGAAATATTATCGAAATCTTTTCTAAACATGTCGAAAATCATACGTAACATATTTTTTTTTTGAGCCTAAAAGTATGCACTTCATTTTTAGATAAAACATCGAAATCCGTTTGACTTACAAGGAAGGTATTTCACAGGGCACCCACTGATTGTCCTGAAACATGCATATAGGACAGAGGGGAAAAAATAGGAGTTACCTTGTTTTTCTAGCTGTCCAATCTCACATTTAGCGGTTCAAAGGGGCGAAATTTTTTTCAATCTTATCCATATTTTTGCGTTTGGCGAAATTCCTGCTAGTTCGGATTTTTTTTACGGATTTTCCCGAAAGTCATAATTTTTTCATAAGGTGGCAACCCTTTTTTAAATCTGGGATTGGGCAGCTTAAAAAAAACGGGAGTTTCACGACAATCGGTGGGTGCACTGTAAAAGGCCTCCCTTGTTGGTAGTTTCGTGACATTTGTCGTTTAAAATTAGTGCACAGAGAAAAATAAATTTCCAACTGAATTTTTCAGTTGTATCAACTCAAAATTCGGTTGCTGCAACTAAATTTCGCTGTGTCAGATGAATTTTTTAGTTGTTTCAATTAAAAGATAGTTGTATTAACAAAATTTAGTTGTTACTACCGATATTTAGTTGTCACAACCTTAACACAAATGCATCAACCGAATTTTTTTTGCAACAACTGAATTTCAGTTGGAAATTAGCAAATTTGTTTTCTGTGTGTGTCATCATTTTCATAAGATCTAAAACCCGGGGTGGGTCTTAACTTCCTTTAGTAGCCAATTAAACTCGTCTTTTCGCCTTTAGGCTCCATCCTCTTATGTAAATTAAACTAAAGTTCTCTTTCACATTATCTAGCCACCTTATCTTTGGTTTGCCTTTCAGTCTTCTTCCTTCAGGGTTACGGTTCATTATCATGTTGATGGGGTTATCGCCGTCTGTACGTACTATGTAACCGTGCAATTTGTATCATACATGGGAATTTTTAATTGGCATTGAATTTTCATTGGCATTAGTTGGAACTAATGCCAATGCCAAAAAAAAAGCATTAGCATTTATTGCCAATGAAATTTTTTGGCATTGGCATTATTTGTACTAATGCCAATGAAACGGCACAAATGCCTAAAAAAACTATTTACAATTGATAAAAAAAGCATTTTTTTACAAAAAATAAATATTTTTTTTAAAAACTTAAAATGGCGATATCTCGAAAACTAAGCCAGATAGAGCAAAATAGAGGGCATTTTTGGTTCTTAGAATCCCCATACTTTCGCGGGTCCTCTTCACATATGTGGACCCCAATGGGTCCTAACTTTGAATCCAAAAAATTTGGGATTCCGGAAAATTTAAAAATGCTTATATCTCGGTAAATATTGGTGACACAACAAAAAGTCCAAAAGCATTTTTGTAGCTCTTGGTTTCTAGAACTCGTCTGCCAATACTAGAAAACCCTCAGAGCAATAGTTTTTTAGTTATTCAGTTTCTAAAATTCTCAAGACCCTATTGGGCCCCTAAATAGCAGTACCTGGAAAAATAAGCAAGATAATGCTAAAGGTAAGTGCATTTTTAAACTTTCGGGAGTGCCAATTTTTTAGATTAAAAATTTGAACCTATTAGGGTCCACACATGTGAAGAGGACCGGCGAAACTATGGGGATTGTAAGAACCAAAAAAGCCCTCCATTTTGCTCTATCTGGCATAGTTTTCGAGATATAGCCATTTTAAGTTTCAACCAAAAAAAATTTTTCACAACACGCTGACGATAATACGACTTTTAATCAGAGCTTCGAAGGATTTCATTCCTTAATTCGATTTGTCATTCTGAGTGAAAATTTAGTGATTGCATTCCCCAATCACATTTTAGCGAATTGAATGAATTCACTTTAGACTCATTCGATTTATAAATATCGAATGCATTCGATTTATTTTTCATTCAACTTTCAAAAATCGAATGCTTCGATTTTTTATCATTCGACTTTTAAAAATCGAACGCATTCACTTGCGAATGCAATCGATTTTCTTTTCATTCAATTTGAAAAATCGAATGGCTTGTCCATTCATTGCATAAAAAACTTAAAAAAACTAACCAAGATAGAGCAAAACGGAGCCAATTTTTTGTCCATAGTATCGCTAACACTCTTCACATTTTTTTGTCGTATAGGCAGTTAATATGTGCATTTTTAAAATTTTCGGGAACACCAATTTTTTTGGATTCAAAATTAGAGCCCATTAGAGTAGGGGATACTATGGACCAAAATTTGGCTCCGTTTTGGTCTATATATTTAAAAAATCGATTGCATTCGCAGTGGAATGATAAAAAATCGAATGCATTCGATTTTTCTAAATCGAATGAACAAGAAATCGAATGCATTCATTTTTGTTCATTCAATCGAATGAATTCCAAGGACTGCATTCAATGTTGATTTATGAAATCGAATGCATTCACTGACTATGAAAATTGAATGGATTTTTTTGAGAATTCATTCAAAAAGGATTTCATTCTTCGAAGCTCTGCTTTTAATATTGCTAATGCTTTGTTTTCATTAAGGCATTTATTAATGCCAATGAAATTTTTCAAAATTGGCATTACTAATGCTACTAATTCCTTAACGGGCATTGGCATTGATTGAAACAATGCCAATGCTAAAAATTTCATTGGCATTAGTTTCAATATAATGCCAATGAAATCGTCAATTAATTAGTCCATTTATTTAAATAGTCCCATGTATGATTTGTATTCTTTTAACGACATCAGGTTCATTATATAACACTGTAAGTATGTGAAATTGGCACACTAAAACGCCGAGACACATAAACATAATTTTGGGTTGTAGAACCCAGTCGCAATTTCCATTTTGAAAGATCAGGACAATATCAAGAGAAAAAACTTGCTTTAAAATCGCTAACTTAAAAACGAAATGTCTCTTGATTTTGACCTGATTTGTCAGAACGGAGAATGTCACTGGATTCTGCGACCCGAAATTAAGTTAACGTGTTTCGGAGTTTTGGTGTGTCATTTCAAAAGTTAAAATTATACTTTTGTCTTAAATTGTCGAGAATCATACATAATATCTTTAAGCCTAAAATTATGAACTTAATAGAGATTATTATATGTGGTTTTGGCGGTCGTGCGTACCTTATAAACTTCCCCAATGTTTTTATATTTTTAAAAATGAGGACTTAACGAATCCGAATTCGAATAAGACCTATGCAAGAGTCAGAACAATCGGTGGGTGCCCTGTGAAAGATCTCCCTAGCTCTTACTTCATAATACATCCTTAGACAAAACAGCCTGGAAAAAACCTTGGTCCAAACTGCTTGAAAAACATTGCACTTTAGTACCCACTTAGACTTAGTGCTGACAGTAAAATCCAACCTTAGGACCATAAATCAATAAAACATTTTAAAAAGTTTTATTTTTTTTTCGATTTGTTCATCATAAAATTATTAAAATAATACATATAGCCTCATGACATGAATTTTGTAAATTCTATATAACATACTCTTAAAAGTATGTGCAAATATTTAAGGAAGCAGTTTGGCGCCTTGACAAAATACATATAATGTACTTTGTAACAATGCTTGCACAAAATTATACCTATAAATGGTTGGTAGAAACTGAGTAGACATTGTGGCAGCTCACTTAAAATAGAAAAGAAGTAATAATATAAATCTAAAAGTTTAAATCAACGTCACAAAATTCAGTTAATTAAATTCGAAATAGAGGTTTTGTATGACATGGGCAGGAATAACTAAAAAAATATTTATAAAAGTTTTCCAGCACACACCACTCTTCAAGAAATTTTAGGTTTTTTTAGAAATGGTGACAAAATCGGGAAATGGCATTTTATTTCTTTTTATTTATAACGTTTTGAGTTATTGCTAAATAATTACACTGTTTGTCAACAAAAACCACCCAGTGAAATTGTAACGCTCGCAACCCACTTGTGAGCCCTATCTCCTTGAAGACACACGCTACCTATAGTTTCCGGCCGTGCTCAGGGTATTGGGGTGGAATCTTGTCTTCTGGGAAATAGGTTGGGAGCAGCTACAATAAAGTTAAGGTAGCATTAAGTTTACGAACCGAAAACAAACCGCCAGAAAAGAAAAGATTGTTTAGAAGCAGGAGAAAAAAAAATAAATTTGGAAAAAGAAAGAGGAAAACGGATGTAAGAGAGTTTTAGTTGAAAGAGGTATAAGATGGAAGTTCTACCCCTCTCTATTCTATACCCGCCCATGACCTATGTTATCTTGTATAGAATTGAAGATAACCCTATCCCATCCTAACCGCAAGAACCTAAATGTTTCACGAAATGGAGATAAACGAGATTAGATTTTCATTTTACCAAAAAAATAACATATTTATTTAAGTTTAAAAACCACCATAATGACAAAAATCCAATGGATTTCAAAAATAACAATAATAAGGATATGGTTTAATTTAAAGATTATTAGAAGTTTAAAATTAAATAATTAAAGATTATTCCTTGTAGCATTAGGAAAATAAAACCAACTAAAGAATACTAAAATTAAATTTCGAGTGTATGATGTTTGCAAAGTATGCAATTAAATTTAATGGGATATGTAAATATTAAAATTAAGAAAGGTTTACGTTATTATTCAAAATCAACCGTGGGCAAAAAAAAAAAGGAATTAAAATACGTTATGTTTTAAAAGGTATATTTTGTTTTGTAGTTTAATTTATGTTACGTGAAAATTCAGATAAAAAGTTAAAAGAAACTCACCATTACATTGTCCAGCGTTGACATAAGGCCTTGTGTCTGCTGCGGAGTAACCTTTTAGATGCACATTATTGTTACGATTTTCACGTAAGGACTAAATTAGTGCTTGTATTGGTTTATGTTTAGATAACTATATTTAAATCGGTTTGAATGTATTATTGTATGTGAATGATTGTTTAAATTATTTTTGTGAGTGTATAATATTTTATGTATGGAGTGTTTGATGCTAACTGTATAATGTTTGATTGAATCAGGTTCGAACACGAAATTTAAATTTTGAATTTGTCAACAAAAAAAAAATAAATAAATCAAAAATTTAAAATTAAAACAAAATTAAAACGAATATTGAAATAATAACCCGATTGAAATCAAAATTATGTCCTTTATATGACCGTGTTAATATGTTTAATCAATAAGTCCTTTCTTGTACAGGAACGAAACCTCTTTGATGCTTTGCAACTAACTTGCTCTTTCCACGTAACCATACGTTCCCGTGCACCAAACAAACACATTCAGATTAGACAGGGTTAGTTCAAATATGGTGTACGTGCTCCTTGGCCACCCGTACACCAGCTCAATACCAATTACAATTCGCAAAGTATTCTACGAATTCAACGTTGTTTCGCAATATATATAATACGATTATGGGTTGTCTTCTGTCGACCAATTTTCCCAAATTCCGATAACGGATGCCTGGTGTTGACTACTCGGAACTGATCCGATGTTTGTCTCAAGCCCTCAAAATGCCAAGGCGCCTGTGGCTAGAATACAACAACTTATTAGCCCATATATCCTTTCATAAAAAAAATCAATATCCCCTACCTCGCTCTTACGTTTGACAAAGATTAAAATTATGATGTTGTATTGCGAATTCGCCGAAAAATATAGTCCCTTAAATCTTTCGCTATTCAAGGGATTCCAGTTTTTGATCACAGAAAATTCTTTTATGGAAAAATTTAATTTTCCTTCAACGGTCTGTACAAATCAAATTTCAAACTATCAATAAAAAATTTTCACAATTTTCTGACAAACAATTCCATAGAATTTAATTTTCCAAATTTGATAAAATCGAAAAGTAGAATACACGTTACAAAATTTATATAGAAGCACCTATTTATGGTAACGAAAATTCTGCAACCCCCCTCACAAATTACAAAATATCCAACTGATTCTTATAGATTTTGCTCTCCTGATTCCAAATCTGCCATCCAAATTTTTCTAGTGCGTACCGTTTTTGAGATATTCGCTGTTAAAATGTAAAAAAAAATAATAATTTTGTTCTTTTTTCTTACGTTGCTTCCAAAAAATAGGACTTGATTTTATATAAAATGGACCTTCTGATTCCAAAACTGTAATCTTAATTATTCAAGCATGTTCTGTTTTTGTGATATTTGCTTTTAATATCTTTGCGTGAAACATTGTTTGAGTCTCCAGCATATCGGGTTCATCCGCTATGAGTTGCCAAAAATGCCCAAAACGATGATTTTTTTGAACTTTGACCACAATTTTTTGAAAAACCTGATATGATGAAAAAGTTTGGAGACCGGCATTTTTACCAGCAGAACAATTATAATTAAGTGTATAAAGTCGCCTCCAAGTCCCATTTTCGATGTTTAGTAGTGCAATCAATATCAGTACCAATTTTCAACAACTCTTACTACTTATTGTACAAATTGTATAACCAATTCTCTTCCAGATTAATATAACTTTCCTTATCCCATTAAATTTTATATTTGGTTGTTGTACAGTTTTGTGATTTTACTCCAAATAATTTCAATTATGGTAAAAAGTGTATTTTACATATTTACAAATTTCAAGTATTCAACGAAAATAAAGTGAATTGTTATAAAGAATTTAACATAAAATTATTTTAAATGGACTCCGTAGCTCGAGTTTGTAATGAATATGCAAAACTACATGATGCATTTGGCATGCAAAGAATGTGCCAAATGCACTTATCTTTTAATACACAGACATGTTTAAACTAACTACCATTGCTAACACTACTCCCTCGTTATTTGAAATTTAAAAATTTGTATTTTTAGCGATTTGGCGGAAATTCACAAAATATATTTTTTAAACAAAAATAAGTTTCCTGATAAAATTTGGAACCGATAGGTGGCGCTGTTGTCGTCATAATTCCATTTTTTTGTATTTATGGTACAATTCACAAGATATATTTATTAAACAAAAATAAGTTTCCTGGTAAAATTTGGGCCCGGGAGATGGCGCTGGGTTATTAAAAAAAAAATTGATAAAGTAAAAACACTTAAGATCTTATTACAAAAAAATCGTATAAAGAGGTATTAATGTTTTTATAAACATTTCATATGTGTACATTAGAGTGTCTCTAACTTGGAGTTTTTTGTTTTAAAATTTTAAAACAAATCCTATAAGACGGCAATAAAAGTAAAATTGTCACGATATCACTGAATTAATAAAGTACATTTCTTAAAGCATAATTTTAGGCATAAAGAACAAATAATTATTTTTGAATGCTCTTGGGCATTTTTAGATTTTTTTTTGAAAATGTTTAAAAATCAGTCAACTCTGTGTTATGGGAAACATTATATTTTGATTGTCAATAAATTCAAAGATTCATAAGCTTTTTAATCTATAATAAATAATTTTCGCTTTGCCTAAAACTATGCACTTAAAAATAGTTTTAAAATAAATGTTTGTTAAAAATATCCAAAGTAATATTGTATTGTAGTCTATTATTATGAAAATGTTTGCTTAATACGGGACACGCTAGTCTGCACTTTACTCTTGAACACATTTTATTCATAAATTTAAAATAT
This sequence comes from Pegoplata infirma, assembly GCA_963921195.1. NCBI lineage: Eukaryota > Metazoa > Arthropoda > Insecta > Diptera > Anthomyiidae > Pegoplata > Pegoplata infirma. The sequence continues at coordinate 5,148,949 of OY992536.1, read as the reverse complement.
GATGGGTTTTTAAGTAAAATGCCCAAATTCAAAGAGAAAAAATAAATACTGCATTATCATATTCTTTATCTTAACTAAAGTTGTGTTTTATAATCACTAGGGTTAGGATTTACTATACAAACAAGCAGAAAAAAAATCTTAATCAATTATGATTCACCATGTTTTATTCAGATTTTGTGTATTTTTTTTAAAGCCTACCCTAAGGTGTGAACAATAAACAAATATATTACCGAAGAAGACATCCCCGAGTAAAAAAGCTTTTATATAATTATATATAATTTGATGAAATTATATAAATTTATATCAAATTATATATAATTATATATAAAATTATTTGTGTTGAAATATTTTTATATATAATTATTAGAGTCCGACCGAAACCAGTTTTCGAGGCCGAACCGAAACCGAACCGAATATTCGGCTGAAAAAGTAATATTCGGCCGAAACCGAACCGAAACCGAAACTTTAAAAAAATTAACGCCTGGCATGAATAAAATTATTAAAAAGTTGTTAAAGATTAATATACAGCATATAATGCTTTTAAACCATAGGAATTGTTGTATTTTTGAAAAAAAAAAATATGTTTTTTAAAAAACTTACAAAAAAATTGTATATTTCATTTGCAGATTAGGAGAAAATAATTTTTGAACTGAAACAGTTTTACATTTATTGCCTAAACTTGTAACATTTTCTTCAATTGAACTGAAACAAGTGTAATGAAATACAAAATCAAAAAATTCACCGACTTTTTTACATATTTTTTAAAATACAAAAAAGTTTCGGTTTCGGCTAATATTCGGCCAAAATTTTGCCGAATACCGAATAGAGGCCGAAACCCTGTTATTCGGCCGAAACCGAGACCGAAACCGAATATTCGGTCGGACTCTAATAATTATATATAATTAGATCTGCTTTATAAAATTATATATAATTTTATATACAACATCTCTGATGATATCTTGCATCATTTTTAAAACCTTCCAATAATAGTATTGGGGTATACTCACTTCTGTGAGTATATCGTGTCGAATCATCAGTCTAGGACCCCATAAAGTATATACTACTACAATATTATTGATCCATGATCGATTTTAAGAAATTCTATGAAAGTCCGTCCGTCTTTATAAGACACGATGCAGTCCAAAATAAAAAAAATAAGACTCCTGACATTATATGCATATGTGTTATGGTCAAATGCTGATTAAGTTTGTAAATGGGCAAAATAGGACCAAAGGGCAAATAGTTCGTCTTGAAGGCCTAAGCTAACCTCTGAAAAACGACATAAAAAAATAAAATTGATATGTAAATAATTAAATACATATAATTTTCAAAATTAGCGTGTGCAAAAATATTAAAACAAATACGTTGTGCTTTTTAAGTTTAAGCTTTGATTTATCAGTTTGGATCTGCGAATCAATTTTTAAAATTATATTTTTTGCACCAATAAATAAAAAATTATTGTGTTTTGAGTGTTGCATTTTTTAAATTTCATAACAATATTTTTTTTAGTGTCAACTTTCAAAATATTTTTTTTTGGAAAATTTAATTGTCAATCAAAAAAAAAATAAAATTTTGTAATTTAATTTTTCTTGAAATCGAAATGGCTTCTGGTAAGAAAACTTTTTAATTGTATTTTAAATATAATCGTCAAATATGTATAATTTTTATTCTTGTTTCAGGAAAGAAAATCGCTAAAGGTGCAGTGTTTATTTAGAAGAACAACAGCATAGTCAGAAATTGGATGAAAAGAATTATGAAGGACATTGTGTAAGTAACTTTCATCTCATTTGTACTTTTTCGGTAATATTGGTTTTTCAAACCTCTTTGCTGGAATTAACGTTTCCAAAATAATTTAAATTATGTAACCGACATTTATCCAATACCGTTACTCATTTTTTTTTATTTCTTTTTTTCAGATGGTCGATATTGGTTACAAAATAAATATTGTCGCAAATTATTTTTATTATAACATATGGATCATCAGGTATAGCTACCCTCTTGGAAAGCGAATAATAAGTGGTTTTTACTGAAGTCAACACAACTGGTATGCCGCCTTGTTTCCAAGGAAGGAAAAGTCCAATCCAGCCGGCCAAACAAATTTTAAATGTCAGATCAGCAATTAAAGGTAATTTAAATATGTACATATGTGCTTTTATGTGCAGATTATAATATATGCACATTTTTTATTTTTTCTAGATTCCGCAAAAAATGCACCGAAATGGGCTGAGATGTGGATGAAACCAAAACAACACTTCAATAAAAATCTGATTTATGTGCTTTTTTATATAATTGCTAATGTTTTTTTTTTAATTCGATAATTATTGCAATTATATAACTTTTGAATTGTTTTTTATAGATAATTGTTAATTATTTTACAATTTACTGTAAATACGATGTATTTATGTTTCTAATAAATTAAAAAACACACAAAATCAACGTTTCTATACAAATTAGGATAATATTTTATTAAATTATGCGTGGGTTACTTTATATCTTTTACATAAAATTATATATTTTTATATAAAATTATATCAAATTTGATAAAATTTGATAAAAAACTTTTTCGGATCTAATTTTATCAAATTATATCTAATTTTATATAATTTGATATAATTTCATATAATTTTATATAATTTTATAAAATTTTATCCACCAAATCCTGGATATAATTATATATAATTTTATCAAATTATATATAATTTGATAAAGGTGGGTTATATAAAATTATATATAATTATATATAAAAATTTTTACTCGGGTCGTTGACTAGCGCCACCTGTTGTGTTTTAATTTATTCCTTACGGAACGTTGAAATCGATCCATAGACAAGTTTGGTGAAAGTAAAGTTGTGTCTCCGGATATTTCCAAGGCATTTGATCGTGTGTGGAATGGCGCACTCGTATCAAAACTTATTGCATTTGGTGTCGGTGATGACTTCTCTCGATTAGCATTGAACCGAGAAAGTTTGCCTTAATTTAGGGGTACCTCATGGTTCCGTTATTTTTCTACTCTTTTTCTTTTTTTCTCAGCGACCTTCGTGGTCCAACTTTCAATCCGATGTATTCTTTTGAAGATGACAGCAACATTTCTCATTAATAATTTTTAATCATAGGCCAAGCCGTATAGAGGTTAAAGCCATGAGACAGAATAAGAATGACACACTCAATCCACGGGTGGTCCGAGACAGTTTTAACCTAAAAGTGCGAATACCATATAATTTTTTTTTAATATGTATTTGGGATGTCTAAGAATAATTTAGCAACTAAAACCATAATCTTCGATCGACCACTTTTTGAAAAATCGCGGTTGAATTGGAAAACATTACAATATTCGAATTTTTTCGAAAACTATGAGAGATATCAAAAAAACACATATGATCAAACACACAAAAAATTATTGGCTAAAAATGTTCAATTAAATCTATTGATCAGCAAAATTTAAATGAGTCAATCAATGTTTTGATTAAAATTTTTGTTATTTTTTGTTACAAATTTTCAACATACCAGATTTTTTTTTTGCTTTAATTTATTTGAATAGATTAATTCAAAAATATACAAAATAATCGGGCTTTACTTTTTTTATTGTTGGCAACATATAGGAAAGCAAAAAAGATGATTTTTTTGATAATTTTGTCATAAGCTTACAATACATTTGTTAAATCAATCATTATTTTGATTGATTTTAAATAAAAAATTGATCAAATTTTTGATCAAAATCGAAAAAATGTTTGATTGAAAAAATTTTCAATCAATCACCTACAATTTGATGATTGGTATAACAATTTTTTTAATTGGAGGAATTTCAATCAAAAAATTGATTGAATCCGCGTTTTTGTTGATTGAAATTCGTTTCAAATTTTTTCTGTGAAAATATTCCTCGGAAAAAATGCATTTATATAAAATATTTAAAAATTTACATTGCAGTATTAAAACAGTCAAAAAAATTTTTTTTTAACATTTTTAAGTAAATTTTTAATTGCGTCAATTAAAAAATTACTCAATTTTGGTTTTTAAATTTAAACAAGTAATTACTCAAATTTGTTTCCTCCATATTTTTTTCTGTGTAATAGAGAAGCCACAAAAACGCTAAAAAATCGCATTTTTTAAATTTCAATCGCTAATATTTCGAAAACGAAAAGCTAAAGAGAAATTTGGACTGCGGATCGGAATCACAAGGCCCATTTTATGTAAAATTATGTCCCATTTTGTGGCTATTACTTACAACACCGTTGCAGTTCCCCTTAAAAAAAAAAACAAAATTCGTTTTTTTTTTTTTTCATATTAACGAGTGTTACGAACCCGAGTCTCAGGGATAAGTTTACCCATCAACACTTACCCTGGTAATATCGGTAGAACATCTTTCGTCTCTCTTAAAATTTGTAGTATTGTTTAAAATTCTAATTAAATCAATTTAGTTTGTATCTGCAGTTAGCAGATTTTAACATAAAAGGTACAATACCAATATTTTTATGCATTTCTCTTTTTAATTTTCCAATTTATTTTTAAAATTTTATTGTTTATTTTATTTTGTATGAGTTAGTAGTTGAAATCTTGCATTTGAATAAACATTGTTAAATCAAATTTCAATGATATTTCGAAGTAAATGAAAATAATCCTTGATTACATAAGATGTGTTTTTTAACTATGTATTTGGATTTACGTGTTTCAATTAAAATTTAACCCATTAAGACGTTGTTTTTGGGATGTGGATTAGTTTTAACCTAGTTTAAGGTAGTCTTAAACTTAGATTCTGCTAGAGAATTTTAGGCAAAAATAAGCTGTTCCTCCGAGCAAATTTTATTAATGTTAAATTTGTATGGGACTAACTGGAGGTTACGTCAACTTCGAAGTGTTAACATATTTATTGCCTATTTTTAGGCGTTCATAAATACACTTTTTGGTTCTACCGATTACAGTTTATGCTTTTTGTCTGGTTTCGTACCTGCAAACTTTTAATATAACTTAACAAATTCCAATAAATAGAAAACATAGCTATTATTCAAATTGAAAAATAATAATTTATTGTAAAAACTAACTGGGCGATAACAGCTTTTTTTTTTGATAACAAATTGAATCGTGTTTTAAAATTTTAAAATTCCTTAGAATCATCTTGGAAACATATGAAATATAGTTTTTATTTTTTAACCAAGGGGAGATATTTATTATTTTATATGAGTAGAGAGAAACTTAAGACACTTGATCCTTAAAATGTTAAAGGATATGTTTTAAACTATTACAGTTTTTTATGTTTGAACTTTATTGTAAATACATTAAGGGAGCATCTACCTACTGAATACAGATTTATAACATATTACATCTCAGAGGTATGGTAAAAAATCTGAAATTGCCAAAAAGGGATCGAGTGTCTTTCACTAATATGGATTTGAAACCCCATAATAAAAATATTGTTTTTAAGAAAAACTCAACTAATCCTCTTCTGCTCATGTACTCTGGTTCCGTTCTTTATTAATGTCAAAATTGATTCCCGATGTCTGCTGTCTACCGGTATGCCGCTATTTTAGCTTTTTTTAAATCAATTCTACGTCAATGTTTGATGTCAATGTCAAAAGCCTGTCTCATCTTCCAGCCGCTCTCTAAACACCTGATTTTTTATACCGTCCAACCACAGTATGGTGGTATACTTAGGGTGACCATTTTTTCTGAGCTCAAATCAGTACGCCCAAGTTTTTATTTATTTTTTTTTTCTAGAAATAACTCTCTTAAATTTTTTTCTACTGGGAAACACTGATGTTTTTTCAACACTCAACCTAAGTATTTTGAGTAAAAACAACTGAAAAAACAACTGTTAAAAAACAACTGCAAAAAAAACAACTATTAAAAACAACTGTTGTCGTTATTTTGCAGAAAATTTAGTTGACTTTAAACGACGTCATTTTAAAGTTTTGATCGTTTTACTGCAGAAAATATAACAAAATTCCACAGGTTTTAAGAATAAGAATATCTTTCAGACTTTGAAGACTTTTTTCCTTAAGTTTGGACAGCTTTTCCGTCAAGAAAACTTCCCAGCTAATAAGCTCGTGTTTTTTTTTTTAATGGCCCTGATTTTATGAGCGCTTTTTCAAATTTCCTCTGATAACATTACCTCATTTAAGATACCAGAATTTTTTGAATTCATGCAATTTACATCATCTTTCTAAAAATATAAAAAAATCTATCGACCCATTGATCTTTTCGTTATAGAAAACCTCAAAGACACACTTTCATATAAATTTTGAAAGATTTAAATAATCTCATGCTCAGATACACCCTTTTGATTCACGAACTCTAATCTCCTTATATAAGAATTAATTAATTATAAATTATCTCATGGTCAGACTTATGTTATAAAAACAACACTGACGACCTTTATTATGGAAATTCAAATTTTTGTACAGAATTTTCGAATAAAATTATGTTTTTTGTAAAAACTCCAAAATTGTACTGCTCCAAAATCAGTACAATCAGTACATATTTGAAGAAATCAGTACATATTTGAAGAAATCAGTACATATTTGAAGAAATCAGTACAAAGTTTTTTGATCAGTACACGTGCTCAAAAATCAGTACATGTACTGAATCAGTACGAATGGTCAGCCTAGGTATACTCACTTTGTCATTCCGTATGTAACGCATCGAAATATCGGTCGGGGACCCTATAAAGTATATATATTATTGATCCATGATCGATTCTAAGACATTCTATGAATGTCCGTCCGTCTGTATATAACACGATGCAGTCCAAAATCAAAAAAGCTATACTCCTGAAATTTGGCACAAATATGTCTAATGATTGTCAGCAGGTTAAGTTCGTAAATGGGCAAAATCAAAATCAGAAAAAAACGTATTTTGCATGCGAAAAATTGCTGGTCCCGTTGTCGGTCATACATATAAATTTCAACATATACAACTCTGTGGGATAAAATACAACTCTGGAATGGATTCATACACAGCAGGATTCCTTAAGAAAGTTTTATGAACGAGATATTTAAACGCCGACATCGATGGGCAAGAGATTTTCAACATCGTAGCAACTTTACACTTTTGCAAGTATTCTAAGGTACCAGAAGTGTTAAGTTTCTTCCCCTACTAAATAGTTTCATATACAAATTTGTTAGGTTACATGTGAATGTAAGTACTTAAAATCAACTTGCAGTTTAGTTTATAAATTTTTATAGATTGAAAAATGTCATAAGTGAATATGAAAAAAGAAATTATTTATGAATGTAAGTAATTTTTTCTTTTTTTTTTTTGCAGTTATGCAAACCATTCATTCATACCCTTACATAAGAGTTTTGTTTCCATATTCAATGGAGTTTTTTTTTTTTCATTCTATCCTCTTTGGAATATTATGATGAGTACTGCTACTGCTGCTACTACTACTATTGGTGCTATTGCCAACATTAAATCTAGGTTAAAATCTTTGCCGTAAATGACATTTGTTCTTGTATAATGTTAGTAGTAAGTAGTTAGGGATGGATGACAGAGATGTTCCATCATAAAGAGTTTGTATGTTTGTATATAGTAGTGTGGGTGTAAAGAATGATTATATTTTTTTACGTTGACGTCAACATTTATTTTGAAAAAGGATTTCTAAATAATATTTTTTTTCTTTTTTTTAAAAAATTGCAATTAAATAAGAGTTTTTAACATAATTCATATTTTTAATAAACCGACGAAGGACATTCATTAAACACAAATTTCAAAAATATAGAATTTATTATGTTTTGTTTTAAATAATATTTCTTAACTTAAGTGCTTAAGGCCAATTGTGACGATACCACAGAGTCAAACGGTAGATGTTATCTGTAAAAAAAGGAGTGCATACTTTTAGGTTCAAAGAAAGAAATTGGCATTACGTATGATTTTCGATATTTTTAGAAATGTTTTTAAAAATGTCAAAAATTATTCGACGCAGAAGGGAAGTCTTCCTGGTGTCACCCACTGATCTTTATGGAAGTGGTTTTATTTTGTAGAGCAGGAAAAATAAAGGGACTCGTATTTTTTTATAGCGGCCCAATTTTATATTTAGGGGTGCAAATGAGGGGGGGGGGGGAGAAGAAACTGCAATTTTTCAGTTTTTTTTTAATTTATCTCCTATATTATGCAAAGAAACCATGATGTTATATACCAAATAAATAGACTTGTGCTTAATCGTTCAATTGAGTGAGCGCTCATTCTCGTTCATTTCATATAAAAGACCTAGTTCGTTCATCTAAGGAGTGAGATCATAAAAATGTTAACACACATAAAGTTAAATAAAAAACAGACTACTGAATTTTAAGACTTCAAACCAAATTTTTATTAAATAAAATTTAATACAAAATCATAACAAAAAAACCGCATGGAACTCTAACCACTACGAACAAAGTTATCCACTTTTTCCGGAAACCCTCCCATTAAGGCTTTTATGGTAGTTTCTGTCACCTTTTTAGAGCAGGTGGTCCATCTACGTTTGAAATCTTGCATGTCCTGGGAGACCTTTTTTGTGCCCTTTAATTCTTTTTTAACAAGAGCCCAATATCTCTCCACTGGCCTGAGCTCCGGGCAGTTTGGTGGATTTGCCTCTCTTGGTACAAAAACCACATTATTATCATTATGCCACTCCAGCGCTTTCTTGCTGTAGTGACAAGATGCTTAATCGGGCCAAAAGTAAGTGGATACATTGTGCTGACTCAAGAACGGAAGAAGTCTCTTCTGCAAACACTCCTTGATATAAATTTCGCTGTTTATAGAGCCAGATGTCACAAATGACTGGCAGCTACATATGGCTTGCCATACTAGGAATTTTTTGGGGAATTTCGTTTGCTTTTTTGACCGAAATTTTTCCGCAACATTTCCTCGAACATCGGAAACATAAAATTCTTGACCAGGGAGCTGCGCAAAATCAGCCAGGACATAAGTTTCGTCGTCCATTACACAACAGTTGTATTTTTTTATAAAATTTGATTTCAATTTTCTAGCTCTGGTTTTGGCCTCCAAATTTTTAAAAGCGTTTCTATCGGGAACTTTTTGAACTTTGTAGGACTTTAGTCCCGCCTTACGTTTCACTTTACGTACAAAAAAGTCTGAGCATTGGGCTAACCGAGCTGTTTTTCTGCCAGATGTGTTAGGAGCTCTCTTAAGGATGCTTTTAACTTTATATGCCTTACCAATGTTACGATAACCAGTCGTTGTTCCTGTTCCCGGCTTCCTTTCAATTGTTAGGTGTTCCAGATACCTTTTTACCACTTTTGAAACTGTTTGGCGGCATACATTAGTTTCTTTGGCAATTTTTTTGTATGTCCATGTTTGGTTTTGTTGAAAATATTTAATTATTTTTGAACGCACTTTTCTTTCATCGTCCATTGTGTAAAAAATTGCAAATTAAAACTCATGATGTAAATTAATTTATTAACTGACATATTTTTAAAATGTAAACTGCCGAAAAAAAAAAAATTTGGAAGCTTTACACCAAAGTTGTAGGCAAAAATGTGTGTTAACATTTTTATGATCTCACTCCTTAGTTCAATCGCTCTTTTGGCTTTTTTGTTCAAAAGTTCGTGAACGAATCATTTTGATCATGTCTATTGGTCGTTTATCAAGTTCAAATCTGTCAATTTTGGTGTCCGTTCAACAGTTCGTGATCGAATCATTTCGATCATGTCTGTTGTTTTGGCTTTTGTTCAAAAAATACAAAAATGTTGAATAAAAACATTAATTAAAAAAAAAACAAAAATAAATATATAAAATTTTTGTAAAAAAAAAAACACATAAATGATGAGAAATCGTGTCAAAAGAGGAGAAAACTAACGCCTAATGACAAAATTAACAAAAAACAAGTAGGAGTGTTAAATTCGGCTGTGCCGAATCTTTTATACCCTCCAACACGTTTAAAATTAAAAAAAAAAAAATTGCAGGGGCGTGTTTTTTTTTTGGTGGGGGGGGGTCGGCATAGTTGGTGGGGGACACCTGTTCCCCCGCTATATATGTTTACAAATTATTTGTTTATGATATTTACGCTTAAATAATAAATTTGTATCGTTATTTTTAATTAATTTCTATAACCACGCCCCCAAAGGGGGGCGGCCTAAAAAAAATCGAATTTTCTGACCGCCTTTGTCCAAGCGCAGGTCTATGAACATAATATGACACACAAATGTTACATTTGTTGAGCAAAAATTAAAAAAAAACTCGTAAAAATATCGTATTTTTCAGGGGTCGTTTTAGTTCTTCAAGGGGGAACTTTTTTCCCCTGGTCCGATTTTGTCCATCTTCGAACTTAACCTTACCAGTAAAATAAGAGATATTCTTGCCCAATTTCAAGGGTCTAGCTCTTTTGGTTTGGACTGCATCGTTATTTCTACAGACGGACGGACGGACGGACGGACGGACGGACGGACATCGCTAGAATGTCTTAGATTCTATCATGGATCAATATTATATATACTTTGTGGGGTCCCCGACCGATATTTCGATGTGTTACACACGGAATGACAAAGTGAGTATACCCCCATACTGTGGTTGGAGGGTATAAAAATTGAACGACCGTACTGAAAGATCAAAATGAAGTAATGACCAATTGAGCTGAATGAACGAAAAGACCTATAAGAGCTGAATTGAACGAACTAGATAAACCGCTCAGTTAAGTGAATAGTTCAAATAAACTAGTTCGTTCGTGAACAACACAACTCTACACAGAAAAAAATAAAAAAAATATTTGAGTAAATTTTTAATACTATTGAGTAAAAAATTACTCAATTTTGCACCAGTAAACGATTTAATAGTATTGAGTAAATTTTTAATAAAAATTTATTAAATGTTTGCCAAAAAATTTGAGTAAATTTTTAATTGACACAATTAAAAATTTACTCAAAATTTATCAATTTATTTTTTTAAAGAGTTTAAAAAAGTTTTAATTTTTTTACAAAAAAAAAAAAACAAAAAACTTGTTTTTTCAAACTTTACCAAACATATTTATGTCTCAAAGACATAGGAAAATTTTATAAAGACGATTACAAACTTTCATATACATATACAAAAAACTATAAACTAAACGAGAATTCAAAAAACTATGAGAGTTAAAAAAAAAAAATAAAAAACTATTAAATTTTTATTAAATTATTTACTTAAATTTTTTTTAATATGTTTGAGTACATTTTTAATTGCGTCAATTAAAAAATTACTCAATTTTTCTTTTTAAATTTAAACACGTGATTACTCAAATTTGTTTCCTCCATATTTTTTTCTGTGTACAAATAAAAGGTCTTTGGAAAACCTATCGTCGTGTGCTAAGAACGTGTCCAAAGACGCACAACTTTTCGTCATATTGAGTAAAATACTAGAGTTGTCAACTATTCGTCTATTTTAAAAACCGGTTTTCAAATACTTCGAAAAACCGCCTTTTAAAAAACCGGTTTTTCGGTTTTGTAACTAAAAACCGGTTTCGAATAATCGGTTTTTCGTTTTTTTTTTTTAATTATTTATTTAATAAAAAAGTTAAACAAAACTAGCATGTCCGTCTGCATAAAACACAATTCAGTCCAAAATAAAAAAGCTAGACCCCTCAAATTTGGCACAAATATGTCTCATGGTTTTAGTTCGCAAATGGACAAATTCGGATCAGGGGGAAAAAGTTACCCCTTGAAAAACTAAACCAACATCTGATAAACGACACTTTTTAACATGTTTTTTTTTGTATTTTTGTAAAACAAAAGAAACATTTTTTAATTTTACAATTTTTATTTGTAATTTTACAAATTTCTAAGGTTTTTTTACAAAAAAAAGATTTCCTTGTAGTAAGTTTTTCAGCGCCAAAAAAGTTGTAAATTTACAATTTTATTGGTAAAAATCTTGTAAAATTACGAAGAGCTCGTAATTTTGTATAGAAATTCTCGTAAAAAAGGAGGTAACAAAAAATCTAGTAAAAACATGAAACCTCCTTGTAAGTTTTATCACGTCAAAAAATTTGTAAATTTACGATTTTATTGGTAAAAAGCTTGTAAAATTACAAGGAATTCAACGTTTTAAAGGATAACATTTTGTAAAATATTTTTTAAATATTTCTACTTGTCTTATAATGTCACTACACACAAAAAATTATTGGCTAAAAATTTTTAATTAAATCTATTGATCAACAAAATGTTTTGATTAAAATTTTTGTTATTTTCTTTAATTGTCGAGTTACAAATTTTCAACATACCAGATATTTTTGTCGCTTTAATTTATTTGAATAGATTAATATACAAAATAATCGGTTTATTTTTTTTTTAATGTTGGCAACATATTGGAAATCAAAAAAGATGAATTTTTTGATAATTTTGTCATAAGCTTACAATTCATTCGTTAAATCAATCATTATTTTTATTGAATATAAATAAATAATTGATAAAATTTTTTATCAAAATCGACAAAATGTTTAATTGAAAAAATGTTCAATCAATCACCTACAATTTAATGATTGGTATAACAATTTTCTTAATTGGAGGAATTCCAATAAAAAAATTGATTGAACACGCGTTTTTGTTGATTGAAACTCGTTTAAAATTCTCCCTGTGTATTGATGGCAAATGGAAGAGAACAATCTCTTTTTATTTTGCCATATAAGGAGAAAGGAGGTGAACGTCCCTTCAAAATTTTATCAAAATATTTTGAATAGGTTTTGTCTAGCTCAAGGCCATTATTTTCTTTAAAAATTAAAACTATGATATTCTCATAGAATAATTTTTGGGAAAATATTTTTTCTGTTTTAAATTTATTTGTGTGGGTAATTTTTGCAAGACAAAATCGACACTTGCTTTGGAATTTGTCAGATTCCATTGTCTGACAAAAAATCAGCAGATTTTTCTGCTGTCTTGACAGATTTCTCTGCTGATTTCACCTAGACATTGGAGACAGATATTTAGAAAATCGCGACTGCTAAAATCAGCAGATTTCTCATATTTCTCAAAATAGGTATATTTTCAGCCAAATTCAGTATTAATTTTGAGTGTATGTAAAATCTACGTTCGCCTTTATCATTCGTCTTATGACAACAGGAAGTTACTCTTTTTCAAATTTTAAGTGATTGTTGATATTAATTAAATATTTATTGATAATTTTCAAATTTGAATTGTTCTTTTACAAATTTAAATTGATCTTATTTTAATTTCAGATGATCTGTTTCAATTGAATTTCAATTGGAATTTTTAAATGGAATCTTTAAATTTCAATTAATCTCTTACAAACATCTTAATAAATAATTATTTTGTTATTAAAAACTTTTAAGTAACTTTCCATGTCAGAATCAAAAGCAGCACTAAATTGCGTTTATATTTTTTATCAGTTAATTGAAATTATATCTTCAACTACTGGAGAATTGAGAAATTGTTTCTAAGATTTAACAATGGTAGTCTATTTTGAACTAAATGTTTTTTTATTTTTTATACTCAAACATAATATACAAACACACACACACATGTATTACCATAAAAGACATTATTGTTATTAAGGCAATTTTTCTCTCGTTCCGTTCTATCATCCTGTAAAAAATTTAATTATTTCCTTGAATTGTCTGCTCGGCATCCGTAATAAAAATCCACATCAAAATGGTCATAATTTCGCATTTAAATTACTCAAAATGTCTACCACAGTCAGACACATCAGTATACAAAAAAAATATATATATTCCAGCTGTCCACACTATTCCACAATGGCAAAAAAAAAATGTAAAGAAAAAAGAAATCCTGTATTGTCCACAATTTACTATGACAACCACCCACACAGCCACTTACTCACCATCATACATCCACCCATAACACGCACTACCCAGGAAACCACACTAATACTCTTCCATATAAAATAGAAAAAAAAAAAAAACTGATCAAAAGTGTGACCACTATAAGGACAGGACAAGAAGGACAAGACGACGTTAAAGGAGAAAAATGCTTAAAAACATAGTAATAAAAATATAACATCATCTTTGGGGTTGTAACCTCTATGCAGCACCTTTTAAAGAAAAACATTTATCCAACCCACCCACCTACCCACATCATACTGAGCCCACATACAGTCACCCTTAATTGTTGTAAGGTAGTTTTTTTTTTATCTCGCACCATTATACATATTTTTGTTTGTTCTTTGCTCTATTCATATTTAATTTTATTCTAGGCTGGTCTTGGCATCATCATCATCATCATCATCATCATATTCATATAATAACAAAAAGGTGGTTTTCTATGAATGAACGATGGAACGACCAAATGTTGTTCGTATGCCAGTTTTAGTGTAGGGGGACATGCAGTGCAGATTCCGTATTCTTGGACGGCTCTTCTATGTTATGATAACAATAAAATTAGTTTTTATTTTTGTTTTTCGTAGAACTTTTTGCCTTTTCCTTTCTCTATTATAAATTAAATTCACTTTATGGCTGTCACAATCTCTCGGGGGAGTTTGTTTTTTTGTTTTTTGAAACTACCATACGTTTATTTGCACACAAAAATTGTAACCAGAGGCAAATTACTGCATGTAAAATAAAATCTTAATATATTTACTCGTTTTAGTCGAAAACCTTTTATAAATAATAAATACATATTTGTGTTTCTGAAAAAAAATAATACTGCTACACCATTTACAGATGTAATTCGAAAAATATCAATTGTAATTCAAAAATTGTGCTTGTAATTCGAAGATTCCATTTGTAATTAAAAAAACATAAATTTTAGTTCGAAATAGATCAATTGTAATTCGAAAAAGATCATTTGAAATTTGAAAAAGATCCACTGTAATTCTAAAATGATCAATTATAATTCGAAATAGATCAATTGCAATTCGAAATAGATCCATTGTAATTCGAAGATTCCAATTGTAATTCGAAAAATATCATTTGTAATTTGAAAAAGATCAACTGTAATTCTAAAATGATCAATTGTAATTCGAACACTGTTGCCAAGTTGGAGGTTTTCCCGCTAAATCTAGCGGTTTTTGTTTGCATTTAGCGGGGGAAAATTGGTTTTAGCGGGAACGGTGCTTTAGCGGGAAAATCTAGCGCTTTTTAGTTGGATTTAGTGGGACAAATTTAGAGGTTTTTTCCAATTTTTCTTTTATTTTTCAATCGAAAACGCCAAGTTTGTCGAATTTTAGCTCTTTTTTTGAAATTTAGCGGGAGAATTTTGTATTTTCCCGCTAAAATTTTTTCGTCCGTTTCTTGCGCGTTTTTAATGAAAAGTAAATTTTCGTAGAAAAAATAATTTGGAGGTTTTTTTTTAATTTTTTCGTTTTTGTCAATCAAAAATGCCAAGTTTTTCGGTTTTCAGCGCTTTTTTTTGTAATTTAGCGGGAAAATTTTAAATTTTCCCCGCTAAATTAATTTTTGGCGGTTTCTAGCGCTTTTTTCGTGAAATTTAGAGGTTTTTGGTTAAAAATAGTTGGCAACAGTGAATTCGAAATAGATCAATTATAATTCAAAAAAGGTCAATTGTAATACAATTAATCTATTTCGAATTACAATTGATCTTTTTCGAATCGCAATTGATCTTTTTCGAATTACTATTGATCTTTTTCGAATTACATTGATCTTTATCAAATAACAAATGGAATTTTCGAATTACATATAGAATCTTCGAATCTTCGAATTTCAAATGGAATCTTCGAATTACGAGTAGAATTTTCGAATTACAATTTATCATTTTTCGGGTTACATCTGTAAATGGTGTAGTATTATTTTGGTGAAATTTGAAACGAAATATACTAAAACAAGTAAAAAAGTTAAATTCGGCTGTGCCGAATGTATTGATACCCTCAACAATATCAAAGAGATTATTGCAAAAAACTTTAAAAAAAAAAATTTGAAAAAAAAATTTCCGCGAAAAAAAATTTTGGAAAAAAAAAATCGGCGATTTTTTTTCTTTTTTTGCCAAAATTGTGTTCGTACTTGTTTAAGTACCTTTCGGTGTTCAATTATATTCACATGTGTCAACCAGCTGCCGAATTAAAGCATTTTGTATTTTTAGGTTATGTTGAATGTGCCAACATTTTTGAGGTGTCCTTACATTTTCGATCATAACTTTTGAACCGCTGAACCGATATCGCTCAAATGCAATACCAAACTGATCAGGAGAACTTCCAATAAATATGTTAAGTTTCAGTCATCTCCGTGTAATATTTTGGTCGTGATCACCATTTCCACAGACAGACGGACATCGCTAGAATGTCTTAAAATCGATCACTGATCAATAATACATATATACACTTTATAGGATCCTAGACCGATATTTCGATGAGTTACAAACGGAACGACAAACTTATATATACCGTCTATCACTAAGTGGAGGGTATAAAAATAAATTAATAAAATTTGAGAAAAAACTTCCTCCAAAGTATTTAATTAATTTTCTTAAAATTTAACTAAAATTTGGAAAATTTTCCTAATGTACACTGAAAAAAAACAACCTTCGTGATATAAATTAGAAAATTAGAAATGATATAAATAAAAAATTTATAAAATTTTTTATTTTTTTTCCTAAAAGCATGATTTTTATGGGAAGGTGCTCTCAACGTCCCCCACTGACCGCCATCACCCCCCCCAAAAAAAACAAACGCCCCTGACAATTTTTTTTTTTTACATTTTGGAGGGTATAAAAGATTCGGCACAGCCGAATTTAACACTCTCATTTGCGTTATTAACGTTATATTTACTAAAATCCGCGCTGTTTTATTTTTATCGTGGTTTTACTAATGTATTACAATTTAAGGTTGAAGTAAAATTGTGTGTAATATAACAATAAAAAAATGTGAAAGTGTATTTTTTCTACCATGTTTAATCACGTAAATTAAATAAAATTTCTGAGACGGTAACACGTGACTCACCAAAAATTGTTATTAATGAACATTTTCATTAATTTCAATTAATAGTTGCAAGTTTCCTTCACTTACCTACTGCTAATTCACATTTAATCAATGAATGATTTCATTCATTTCATGAACAATTTCATAAAACGTTTCAAAAAAGTTCTACGAATATTTTCATTGAAAGGAACTTTAATGACATCAGTTTCATAGATCAAATGAAACCTGTCTTTAGTTGAAATCGTAAATGGTTTTTAATTTTTTTTAGTGTATGAGGAAAAAACTTTAGTTCATATACATAAAAATGGTTCCTTGTTTTCTTTAAATGGAGTTTAATGAAAATCTAAATCTCCCTAAAACCTTAAATCCCCTTAAATTTTTTATAAATATTTTAAGCTTTAGGCAAATCGGTGTATAACGGTTATAGTTCCCTTGTAAGTCGGGATTTCGATAGCTTTCGGAAGTAGCCACCCTTTCATCATCAGCGCATTTCAATTGTCACACTCAAAATGTGTCAGATCAGCTATTGAAATGAATTTTTGATGAAAAACAATATGAAAAATAATCATTTCACATTACCCAGAAGTTTATTTAATCAAAATTTTCTTTTCTCAATTGTTTTTTAGCAAAATGACTTAAAGACGAACATCGCTAGAAAGTCTTAGATTTGATTTTGCCTATTTACCTAATTTACAGCTCTTTTAAGTTGGACTGCATATTACTTTTCAAAGACAGATTGATCCAATTGAGTTCATATACCAAACTTAAAGCTCTTTTTACCAAAGATTCATCTTGCTTTCCATGCGGAAGGATGAATATCGTTAGAATGAAACCATAATGGATCAATAATATATTAACTTAATGGGGTCCTCGACCGATATTTTGTTATTTCAAAAACCCATATTTTCTGAAAACATTATCATGATTTAATGTTTTGGGGCTAGAGCACAAAATTCGCTATAATTTTTTTAAATTTTTTCAGTCATGTGGAATCTACTGTATACGGAAACGATTCTTGATTTAACGGTTTTTGTTTTTATATCTACATTTTTAAAATATGTACTAATTTTGTTGTATGTGTTAATTAGAAAGCAGTTGACGGCTAAAATTATGAGTGAGCAATCATGTTGTGATCTGATTTATTTCAAAAAAGGGTCATTAACCTTTTTTTTCATGTATAATCAATTACCACTGGCTTATTAAGTTTCTCAGTGCTAATTCATAAAAACATTTGAAATTTCTTTATCTACAAAAAAAAAAAAAAAATGGCGCCAAATAGATATATTTTATTATGTAGCCGACAGTTTTTGTTCAATTTGTTAAAAAAAAAAAATGGAATGATTTTGTATTTTAAATGACCACAAATAAAGAGTAGTAGTGTCAAACCGAAAAGTTCGGTTAAAAAACGGTATTTCATTAAAATTTGGTATTTGGAAGTACTTTTGACAACTTTTTTCATATCGGGTATGATTGTTGTGCCGATGGAAGACGATTTTATAAACAAAATTAGAACGAGTACGAAGTTCAGACATATTTTTTATATTTGGTGGTTTAATTTAAAATTCAGAATAGTCTTCTATTGCCCCAACAAACAAACGTCCATTAAAAAAAGTTGTTCAAAATACTTGCAATTACCGATTTTTGACCAACATCGTTTTTTGACCGCAATGTTTGGTCGGACTCTTTAATAAAGAGTAATCAATACCAAACAGTTTTAGTATTCTTTGATTTATTGAAAATTATTTTTTTTTAATTGATTTAATTAAAAAAGTAATCAATATTGGGAATTTCCAAAAAAGCACTCATCATTTGAGTAAATTGCCACTCTATTATGGAACACATAAAAACTCCTACTAGGAGTCATCAAATTATTCTTTTAGTTGAATTTAATTGTGACTTGGAGGAAGGATAGATATCCTTTTAACAATTTAATTTTGAAGTTGTGTTAAATTAATTGCTATATAAATAGCTTTGTGATTACAAAGACACACCGTTTTTATTTGTATTGTCTAGAGTTTTAGCATTTATTTTTCTCTCATGTCATCGCATACACTTGACATGTTGTCCTTTTATCATTTGTTTTTTTTTATGTTTTCTATTATTTATTTTTGTTTTAACCTAAAACAAGAGATAAACACGTGACAAAAGTGAGTCACTCATAAACAGAAAATGACTTTTTCCAGGGGCTAGGCATGCACCTCAAACACTCAAACATTAACTGCATGGATTAATAGAATGAAGGTTGAAAGAGGAATTGAAGAAAAAGGTTTTTTGTTTTCTTTAAAAAAACACTTTTATATTGTTTTAAACAAAACAAATTTATGAAATTTACGTTCTTAAAATGTTAATGATTTAATATAATTTAAAAAAAAAATATTAAAAGTGCAAAAAAAGTACAAATTTCATGACTTTAAAAAACCAAAAATTATACTTGATCCCAGACAGATTTCGCGTGAGAGGGAAAAAAGAGAGTAAAGAGAATTACAATCTCTTTACTTTATCCCTCTATGCTTTTTCACAGCATAGCAAAATTGACGCTCCTTGTGGTGAGTCTCCAGTTGCAACATTATGTGGGTTTATTTCGCTAATTTTTAGGGAATATTTTTGTATTAATATTGACCCTAAAGGCAACTGTTCCGACCCTCGAAAAAAGAAAAATTTGCTCCACTACACCATTCACAGATATAATTCGAAAAAGATCAATTGTTATTTGATATTTCTATTTGTAATTCCAAAATTCCATTTCTAATTCGAAGATTCTACTTATAATTCGAAAATTCTAATTGTAATTCGCAAACGATTAATTGTAATTGGAAAAAGATCAATTGTAATTCGAATTGTAATTCGAAAAATATCAATTGTAATTCGAAAATGGTCAATTGTAATTCGAAAAGATCAATTGTAATTCGAAAAAGATCAATTGTAGTTCTAAGATTCCAATTGTAATTCGAAAAAGATAAATTGTGCGTAAAAAAAGATTAACTGTAATTCGAAAAAGATCACTTGTAATTCGAAAAAGATCAATTGTAGTTCGAAAAAGATCAATTGGAATTCAAAGATTCCAATTGTAATTCGAAAAATATCAATTAAAATTAAGTTGATATTTTTCGAATTACATTTAGAATTTTGCAATTACAAGTGATCATTTTCGAATTGCAACTGATCTTTTTCGAATTACAATAAGTCTATTTCGAATTACAATTGATCTTTTTAGACATACAATTGATCTATTTTGAATTACAATTGGAATCTTTGAATTACAATGGATCTTTTTCGAATTCAAATCTTTTTTGAATTCAAATTGATTTTTCGAATTCAAATTGATCTTTATCGAAGTGAATATGATCTTTTTCGAATTGAAATTGATCTTTTTCGAATTGAAATTGATCTTTTTCGAATTGAAATTTATCTCTTTCGAATAACAATAAGTCTTTTTCGAATTACAATTGATCTTTTCGAATTACACTTGATCTTTTCGAATTACACTTGATCTTTTTCGAATTACAATTGGAATCTTTGAATTACAATTGATCATTTTCGAAATAAAATTGATCTTTTTTGAATTACTATTGATCTATTTCGTATTACAATCGGAATCTTTTAATTACAATTGATATTTTTTGAATGACAATTGAATTTTTCAAATTGCAAATGATCTTTTACGAATTACAACTGATATTTTACGAATTACAATTGATCTTTTACGAATAACAATTGATCTTTTACAAATTACAATTGGTGTTTTACGAATTAAAATTGATCTTTTACGAATTACAATTGGAATCTTCGAATTACAAATGAAATTTTCGAATTACAAATGAAATCTTCGAATAACAAATGGAATCTTCGAATTACAGGTCGAATTTTCGAATTACAATTGATCTACTACGAATTACATCTGTAAATGTAGTAGGAACAAAATTTGCCGGGACTCTTGGGAAAATCAAATGTTAATACATGTTACATTCGTGACAAACTTTAGGGGTCGAGCTCTTTTGGTTTGGACTGCATCGTGCATTTCAGTTTGCCTTCAAGATACACTCATCGAGTGTATCTTGAATGGGACCGCAAAAAAATTAAAGTATACCAATAGTAGACCAAAACCCCCTAAGAGTTTTGAATATTTAGCTCGAGTCTTTTTTTATGTCCCACTGAAATTTTAAATTTTTTTTCAAAGGTGTTTGAAATGAGTCCAAAAAAAGTATTAAATCTAATTCTGAGGTAAATATTGTTAAAAGATATCTTCAGTGAAATTTGATGGCCGTTCATTTCTTAGAACATATTAACCCTCTGTCTCCGATTTTTATGGGTCATTTTGGTACTTTTTTCGAATATCCTCATTGAACACCACTAAAACGTGCGTTTAAAGGGTTAAAATGTTCTACAAAAATTTTCTACATCAAATTTATATCATCAAACACTAGGTGTTGTCAAAGGCCAAATGTTCGTGCGAAAAGTGCAAAATGCTAAAAAAAAAGTAAAATTGTGAATTATCACATACTGGTAAATTGTTTTTCACCAAAGTCGTGCGAAAAAAGTCCAACAAATTTTATAATTCTGCTTTTGAGTTAAAAGATGTCTTCAATGAAATTTGATGGCAGTTCTTTTCTTGGAACATATTTACCCTCTACCTCTCATTTTTAGGTATTTTTTATCCTTTTTTCAAATATCCTCAGAAAACGACTCAGACGTGCGTTTAAAGGGTTAATATTTTCTGCATAAAATTTTACTAGGGGCCAAAGGCAAAATGTTTGTAGATCATTTTAACCCTTTAAACGCACGCTTTAGTGTTGTTCTTTTATGGTATTTGCAAAAAAGCCCCCTTTAGTGTTGTTCTTTTAAGGTATTTTAAAAAAGCCCCCTTTAAAATGGAAGATAGAGGGTTAATATGTTCTTAGAATAGAACCACCATCAAATTTTACTGAAAACATCCTTTAACATTTTTTAGCTCAGAAGCAGATCTATAACATTTTTGTGACTTAATTCACAAGACTTTGGTGAAAAACAATTTAACAGTATGTGATAATTTACAATTTTACTTTTTTGAGAATTTTGAAATTCTCTTACGAACTTTTAACTTTCGACAACCCCTAGTGAAATTTGATGCAGAACATTTTTGAAAAACATTTTAACCCTTAAAATGCACGTTTTAGTGGTGGTATCTATGAGGATATTTGAGAAACGGACCAAAGTGACCCCTGAAAATGGGAGACAGAGGGTTAAAATGTTCTAAGAAAAGAATCGTCATCAAATTTCACTGAAGACATCTTTAAGCATTATTTACCTCAGAGTTAGATTTAATACTTTATTTTTGACTTATTCAAAACGCCTTTAAAAAAAAAATAAAACCTTCAGTGGGTCATAAAAAAATAACTCGAGCTAACAAGGGAAGTCTCCCTAGTGTCACCCGCGGATCTTTATGGAATTGGTTTTATTTTGTAAACCAGAAAAAATAAAGGGACACGTATTTTTTTTAGCGGCCCAAATTCATATTTAGGGGGTAAAAAGAAGGGGGGAAGAAGAGGTAATTTTTAATTTTTTTTCGCTTATAACCTTTAGTATGCCAAGATACCTAGTCATGTTACATACTAAATGAAAGGTCTTTGGAAAACCTATCTACGTGTGTTAAGAACGTGTCCAAACATGAACAACTTTTCGTCATAATGAGTAAAATACTATAATTTTAGGACATTTTTGTTAATAACACGAAAAATATTAACTTCTTTGGCCCTTTGTTAGCCCCTCGAGATATGTATTTTTAATACCTTTAATCTGATACCACATATGTCTACATTAATTTTGTTTAAATAGGCGTAAATCGTAAAAAAACTGAAAATGGTCAATTTCCCCCCATACAAATCGACCCCCTTTAAAAATGAGTTTAGGCCGCTAAAAAAAAAATACGTGTCGAATTAATTTTCGTTCTTAACAACATATCTAAATTTCATGAAGATCGGAGCCTCCGATTCGGAGGGTGACACCAGGGAGACTTCCCTTGTAAGTTTGAATTTTCCAATCTTAAAAGAACTCACTCTTTCATCTCTGGCAATTACTCACCCGTTTGTTTGTGTTTGCATATAAATAAATATTTCGTGCAAAAAGCACTTTTGCACGCATGCATGTTTCAGAAACCGACGACCACCTCACAATCATATTAGAATGAGTAAGTGCCGTCTTATTATTGCTTAAGACGAAGATATTATGAAATGTCTTTCCTTAAGCCGGTGGTAGAATGTAACAAATGCTTAATGCCAACCATCCATCCAGCCAAGCAAACAACCACCACTCACTCACGTTAAACTTCACGGTATGACAAAGTGTTTTGTGTATTTAAACTTATCCAGACAAAAGTATACATGCACACACACAGATAAATGTGTGTGTGTGTGTGTTTGTACACTTTTTAACAAGGAAACGGAAGGAAACATATTTCTATGGTAATATTGAGAATTTCTGTAATGTGCAAAAATATTCACTTTATTTTGTAAAACCCATTGTTGTGAAATGTCCTGCATCCCACAATTGCCAAAGGTGAAGGTGGATGGATGGTAGTAGTATTTGCGTGCGTATTTGAGTTAAACTGATGCTGTTAAGTCGTTCTTTGGAGTTCATTTTAATTTACTGTTGAATTGCTGTTTGTTTTGCTTCGCATTTTCCTTAGTCTGGACATTTGATTAATGATCCTTAAATGTTCACTGGAAAAACTTTTCACTTTTCTTGATAAGTTTAGGACTGGAAGTCAAAAGTTCTCAACATGATGACAAACACTTTGTATGTTTACTGTCTAGCTTCGAGTATTGTTTCCGTTGTGTCTGTCTCTTCCTTGTTTGACGTATACTCTATAAGTGGGATAGTGAATCGCGTTTTTGCAAAAGTGTTTTTTTCTTTTTCTATTTACGTATGTATTTGTTTAGGTATACTTGTATAGATTCAACAAAAAGTTTCGAATACATACAGTGTAGAACAAAACTGAGGGTAATATTGAATTTTTTTAAAAAAGTGTCTGTTAATAAGAAAGAACTGATTCCGTGACCTATAAATCGTTTACAAAATTAATTTAATCGTGTTCTAAAATTTTAAATCAGTAACATATTTTGAGTTTGTTCTGTCAAATGCTTCAAAAGTTAGATCCATGACAACTAAAACTTAGTTGTCGCAAAAATCTGGGTTTTAATTCTCATTGTCAGAGTCGATAGCAATCAAAATTCTTCTCGAACGTGCAATTTTAAAATTTTTCTTTGTGGCTAAAAGTATGCTTTGATAAATACAACATTTTTACATGTTTCTTTTACAACACTGAAACATTAGAGTTGTCAAATAATCGTCTATTTCAAAAACCGGTTTTCGAATACTTCGAAAAACCGCCTTTTAAAAAAATCGGTTTTTCGGTTTTGTAACTAAAAACCGGTTTCGAATAATCGGTTTTTCCGATTTTTTATTTTTTTAAAAAAGTAAAACAAAAAAACAAAAAAGGAAAACAAAACAAGCATGTCCGTCTGTATAAAACACGATTCAGTCCAAAATAAAAAAGTTGGACGCCTGAAATTTGGCACAAATATGTCTCATGGTGATAGGCCGGCTACGTTCATAAATGGACAAAATCAGACCAGGGGGAAAATAGTTCCCCCTTAAAAACTAAATCAACCTCTGAAAAACGACACTTTTTAACATGTTTTTTGTATTTTTGTAAAACAAAAGAAATATTTTTATGGTAGAAGAAGTACAAAGTCTATCATTTGGACCCATGGGATTAAAAAAGTTTTATTCGGCTCGTCCCCTTTTGTGGGCGTGTATATAAAAAATAGTTTAAATAATGATAAGGTTGTATTACTATAGCGCCAAAAGCATTATAAATGAACTCAAAAACATTTACCGTGAAAAGCAAGGTGTCCCTCAATAACCCATTTCAAACACCAGCAAATTTTTTTTTTTTTGCATGTTGGAAAGTATAATAGATTCGGCGCAGCCGAATTTAACACTCTCACTTGTTTTATATTAAATAGTATTTAAAAAAAGTTACAAGTACCTAACTTTATTAGGGGTTTTCTTAGGAATTACGATAAATTCAAAATTTTTGGTTAAAGCTATCGAAATTTTCATACAAAACCCCTAACTAGTTACTTGAAAAATGCAAGTTTCATACGCCCATTACTTTTTGGTAATGCCTTGTAAAGCATGTCTAATTTGGAAGATTTTTTAGAACATTTATCTTCGTAGTATCTACTCAAAATCCTCTTTCAATTCAGGATTTTGAATTTCTTTATAATTCTGTATAATTAAACTGTTCTTCAAAGTTTTGAGATGGCTACCAAAAAACGACATTAAGTGCAAAAAAACAAAAACAAAATTAAATATAAAAAAAGTCGATTATTCGAGACCAAAAAATCGGTTTCTCGAATACTTCGAAAACCGGCCTTTTTAAAAAACCGGTTTTAAAAAACCGGAAAAATAGAAAAAAATCGATTTTTCGAATACTTCGGAAATCGGTTTTGACAACTCTACTGAAACATAAAAAAAAGGAACTAAGATATAAAAAAATTGCATTAATCAAAGCATAGTTTTAGGCAGAAAGAAAAATTGAAAAATAAATAAAATAACTTTAATTAATTAAAGCATAATTTTAGGCAAAAAGAAAAATTGAAAAATCACACGTTCGAGTAGAATTTACATCGCTAACGACTGCGAGAATAAGCTTCCTGTTTTCTCTTTGCAGGAACTAAACGGGGATTCTATGCCAGAACAATAAATTTGTCTTTAAATACATTAATTAAAAATATTTCTAATAATTCTATTGTTTTGTAAAACACTGTACAATTTATTTTTTTCTTCTACAATAATCTAGCTTCTTTTATACTTCTTCAACCCCAATTAGGGCTTTTCAAATTGAAGAGCATTTTTTTTTTTTTTTTTTTTTGATAATAATATAATTTAAAAACATCCCTTTTTGTAGCCAATTTTTGCAATAAATGTTCTTTGCCAAAAGTAAGATTATGAAAAAACGTACAAATAACCCCAAATAAATAAACCTGTTAAATCCCATGTCTCAAGATCTAATTGAAGTAACGAACAAACTTTCTTGTTGAAATAACAATTAACCACTTAACTGCGTAAGTTAAGTTTACTTCTCGTGCCGAACATTTTATATGCTTCCATAAAAATTTAAACAATCTGAAAATTTATTTTATTTTTTTCAAAATTACAAGTATAAATTAAAAACAATTGCCAAAATTTTTTTCTGGAACAAAGAAAAAAAAATTTCCTTATTTTAAAAGTATGTTTTTTTTGTTAAATATAATATTCGAAATTTGTAAAATCCAGAAAAAGTCTAAAATATGCGCGTACCAGTGTTGGAAAAGTCAGTACTTTAGCACTTTCCTGTTCTCCAAAAGTACCACCACGTTTTAGTACCTTTTCAGGTAGTTCACCTGAAATTTTATAATTCATAAAACCTGAAAAGAATTTTCCAAAATTTGCTGATTTTTTATAGAAAATAATATTACAAAAGTTAATAATTTTTAAGTTTTATTTTTTTAACAAAAAAAAAAACATATGACTAAAATAAGTTCCTTCCAATATTCACGATATTGAATTCATTCCAATATAAGTTTAATTCAACTGTTATAATGTTGTTATGAATAATTTTTTTAGTACCGTTCAGTTAAAAAAAAGTATTTTATTTTGGGTTTGAAACTTTGATTGTTCTATCGCTGCTACCTACTTACTCTCTTTGCTAAATTTTTGCTTAAGCAAAAAAAAACTAAAATTAAAATGCAGCCTATAATTAGTTCCACAATGTCTTTGTAGTTCCGCTTCAGAGAAAGATACAAAAATAACGTTTTGAATGTCATATAACAATATTTAATAAAATAATTAAATTGTAACAGCTATGTAAACAGCTAAAAACTTAATACAAAATTTTTTTTGTGTTATTTTTATAATTTTTGAAAAATATCATATCAAATAATAATTTTAACGGCTTTATTGCATAAGACGTACACAAACACAAAAAATTATTGGCTTACAATTTTCAATTAAATGTATTGATTAACAAAATTTAATGGAGTCCATCAATGTTTTGATAAACATTTTTGTTATTTTCTTTAACTGTCGAATCACAAATTTTCAACATACCAGATTTTTTTTCACTTTAATTTATTTGAATAGATTAATTCAAAAATATTCAAAATAATCGGGTTTTAGTTTTTTTTTTTATAGTTTGCAATATTTTAAATGGCATTAAAGTTGAATTTTTTTATGATTTTGTCATAAGCTTTCAATTCGTTTATTAAATCAATCATTATTTTGATTGACTATAAATAAAAAATTGATCAATCTATTGATCAAAATCGAAAAAATGTTTGATTGAAAAAAAATCAATCAATTTGATGATTGGTATAACAATTTTTTTAATTGGAGGAATTTCAATCAAAAAATTGATCGAATCCGCGTTTTTGTTGATTGAAATTCGTTTCAAATTTTTTCTGTGCACAAGATCAGAATGGCGTCAAAAAGTGAACGAGTTTAAGGCCCACACCCGGCTGTAACACTAACAGATGATGATGATGACGTACAAACAAGTTTGGACCGATAAAGTACACACGTATCCTAGTTTGTCTAGACAAATCGTAAAGATTTCGAACATTTTTATTCGCAGTTTTCAATGAGGGAAAGTAATACCCTGTTCTCACGTACAGCTGAAAACTGTTTTTTTTAGCGACGTTTTAATTAAAATAAAGTGTTCACACGTAATTTGACTCGTTTTATTTTGGTTTTTATACCCTCCACTTAGTGATAGAGGGTATATACATATAAGTTTGTCATTCCGTTTGTAACTCATCGAAATATCGGTCTGGGACCCCATTAAGTATATACATATATAATTGATCAATGATCGATTTTAAGACATTGTAGCGATGTTTGTCTGTCTGTGGAAATGGTGATCACGACCAAAATACACGTAGATGACTGAAACTTCACATATTTATTAAAAGTTCTCCCGAGCAGTTTGGTATTGCATTTGAGCGATATCGGTTTAGCGGCTCAAAAGTTATGAACGAAAATGTAAGGTTACCTCAAAAATTTTGGTACACTCAAAATAATAACTCTGTTAAATTACAGAAAAACTCTGCTAATTTAACAGAGTACACCATACTTTTCCAGCTAATAGATAATAGAATAGAAAACTACGTAAATTGACATTATTTGTAAAGTACTTTTGATGCAAAAATAATTTACAGAAAAAACTCTGTAAATTTACAGAGTTTAGTTAAATGCATGTTATTTTGTAAAATTTTTATAAGATTTCTGAAAAAAAAATTTTGATAACTTTTTTTGCTACTTTTTCAAATTTTTCTCAAAAAAAAAATATACAGATAAAATTTTGATGTTTAGTAACAAAAACTAGTCAAAACAAAAAACTTTTTTGATTATAAGAAATACGAAGTATTTTGCTTAGATCTGTATTTTAGCAGAAAACTCTGTCAATTATCTGTAAAATTAAGATTACAAAGTAAAAAGTAATATAACAGAGGAAACTTTGTTTTTTGTCACAACAAAATACAAAGTATTTTCTTTAAATCTGTATTTTGACAGAAAACTCTGTCAAATATCTGTTGAATTGAGATTACAGTCATTTTACAGAGTTATTATTTTGAGTGTACATTCAACATAACCTAAAAATACAAAATGCTTTAATTCGGCTGCTAGTTGATATATGTGAACATAATTGAACACCGAATGGTATATAAACAAGTACGAAAATATTTTTTGACGAAAAAAGAACAAGGATGGGTACCAATTCGATAAAAGTATTGGTATTGGTATTGGTTTTTAAAATTATATTAGTATTGGTATAGGTATTGGTTTTCATTTTTTGTTGAATTGGTATAGGTTTCGGTATTGGTTTTGAATTATTTAGGTATTGGGTATTGGTATTGGTTTTAGCCTCGAATCGGTATCGGTTTTTAATAAGTATTGGTATTTATCTTATATCGGTTTTGGAATTTGTATGCAAAAGGTTTTGTCGTTAATATTAATTAATTTAACGTACGTAGTCCTTCTGTCCGCCCCACAGTGGAGAAAAATATACGTTTATGTGCAATTTTTAACCGAGTTTAGTTTTGATTTTAAGCCATCGATCGGACATGGTGGATTTTTGAATAATGATTTATTTTTTATTTTTCTTATATTAAGTAGAGATGGGCTCATGAGCAGATTAGAGTGTGATTCACGCGTGAGTGTGACTGAATTCAATTTTAATCACGTGATTGTGAGTGAGTGTGAGTGGAGAAAAAAATTGCGTGAGTGAGTGTGCGTGAGTAAGATTTTTGCGTTAGTAGATTTTTTTGCGTGAGTTTGCGTGATTTATTTTCTCTTCATATTTCCTTTCGTACAAAAAAAATGTACAAAAAAATTGTAAAATTTGGGTTAACTTTAGATTTCATCCCGAAAAAAGCAAAAAAAAAAAATTGTAAAATTTCTCTGAACTTTAAATTTTGCTTAAAATTTTGAAAGATTTTTAAAAATTTTAGTTTTTGAAATTTTTTTTTGTATAAATAAAAGTTGTGAGTGTGAGTCAACGTGAGTGTGAGCGAAGCTTGCGTGAGTGCACGTGAGTGTGAGTTGTGTTAAATTTACTCACATGATTGTGAGTGAGTGAGTGTGAGTAGAAAAAATATGCTCGTGAGTGTGTGTGCGGGATTCAAAAATTCCTGTCGTTAGCGTGAGGGAGTCAAAAATCAAGGCAAGGGTATTTGAACCCCTTATTAATGATGTAAATAGCATTTGTTATATAATTAATTTAGTTTTTATAACCAAATTAAAATTCAAACAGCCTCACCACAAGTCCTCAAAAAATCGATAAAATCGACTTCTAAAATATATTTTTAATAGTCGACTTTATATTTAAAATTTTAAGTCGCTGGAGGGTATAAAAATTAAAAGCCTAAAATAATAAAATGCAAAGTTTTCGTTTTTTCTTTAAACAATTTCTGTGCTGATGAACATTGCATTTAATGCACAAATAAATTGCGGTGGCCAAGGAGAGATTTTTTTTAATTGCAGAAAGTTGAGACTTAACATTCGTTACAAAATATACCTGAAATTCATCCTTTTCATACATAAATATTTTTTGAAAAGGTGATCGAAATAGGTTATCGTGGAGGCCTCTTTTTCGATTTTAGATCTTTTGGTAATTGCGATTACATGGGTAATTGTTTTCTTATATGGAGTTCAAACTTACGACCTTAAACAAGTTGTTTATCAAAACACCAGTAATACCATATTCGCATTCATTTAAACTAGTTTAATTATGTGCCTTCCCCATACAATTTTAAGCACTTTATCTGTCAAAATAAAACGGTGGTTTATTTTGACGTTTAAATTGTATAGGGAAAACCAATAATTAAACTACCCAGGCAGAAAAATACGAACGGGAGAGCGCTGGCAAAGTACCTTTTATGGTCGCTTGTGTGCTGGGAAAGCATCAGAGTTTAGTACTCTCCCAGCGTCCAAAATGATAACCACGGTAAACGGTATGCCGTTGCTATTTTAAAGCGCCTTGTGGTACAGGGTATAACGAGTTTATGCTTATGTTTGAAACTACCCGAAATAATAGATTAACCTTTTAGCAAAAGTACCGAAAAAAGTGATGTATTGAACCAAACGTGTTGTTTTCCAAAAGGATAGACCCAGTGGCATTTCACATGTGATGTATCCGGAGTTTAAGACACTTCCTCACAAAAGAAACGTGTTTTTATATAAAAGGTGTCAAGTTTGTGATAGGAATTTTGTCTAAGTGACATATCACGAGAGCTTTCAAGGACCAATAACTAATACTGCAGGGAAATGAAAAATATTCCAATTGTTATGAAAATTAATAGATTTTAATTACAAATTATACTTTGAACGGATTTAAATAGAAAACATTTGCAAAGCGCTTGCAAAGCACTTTTTTTCGTACTACCTTATACACAAAAAATAAAGTGCTTTGCCGAGACTTTTTTGTGGAACGGTTGGCAGTTTCTGCTTGGGTAGTTAAAAATGAGTGCGAACATCGATTTGCAGAATAAAAACGTAATGGATACAGAACAAAGATTTTTTTTAAACACGTCGCCCTTAAACTCTCAAAAATAGCAAGTGTGAACCGCACACTAAAATAAAATAAATTCTTATATAATATGACTGTGCCCGGCAGAGTGTGCCTCTAATAAAACAAAAAATATTTTTTTTGGATTCTGGTGTTGTGACATAAAATTTTGTAACGACTGCTTGATTGGAATTTCCAAAAAAGGACATTAGTATTTTTTTTACAACCCAAAGAACAGTGCAGTGACACTTAATGTATATCAAATATAAACAATGTTCGCAAAAAAAAAAAAAATCATCACAGAAAAGGTCTAAATTTTTTAAGATATACTTTTATTAGGGGTCATAAAAATCAAATTTGGTTAAAAAGAAGTAAAAAAAAAATATTTTTTTTTATGTTTTTATGGCTTTTTAAATTCAAGTAGCTAACTCCTTTTTGTTATATGACATTGCATGCAAACGATTACTGATCGATGTAACATCTTTTGTGAACATCTTTAGCAATTCGTTAGGCAGGTAAAACCTAATATCAATTATCAATATTAAAAATTTATCACAGAAAAGGTCTAAATTTTTTAAGATCTACTTTTATTAGGGGTCATAACAATCAAATTGGGTTAAAAATAAGGATATGGTACGTGACAAAAAAAAATTGTTTTATGTTTTTATGGCTTTTAAAATTCAAATAGCAAACTCCTTTTTGTTATGTGACATTGCATGCAAACTATTACTGATCGATGTAACATCTTTTGTGAACATCTTTAGTCAGGTAAAACCCAATAATGTGATGGAAAGAAAATGTTTGAATTCATAATTAAAACAAACGAAAATAAGAATACAAAAAACCGAAACAAAACCGATACGAAAGTAGAAAAAAATGAATTGGTATTGGTTTTTTATTGGTATTGGTTTTGAAGAATAAAAGTATTGGTTTTTAATTGGTATTGGTAGTGGGGAATCGGTATTGGTTTTTAATCGGTATTGGTATCGCACAAATAAAGGTATTGGTTTTTAATTGGTATTGGTTTTCAATTTGAATTGGTATTAACGGGTATTGGTATCGAAAAGGTATTGGTACCCATCATTGAAAAAGAAAGAAATCGCGGATTTTTTTAGTTTTTTTTTACGTGTTTTTTTTAATTTTTTTTTTTTTTCAAAAGTAATTTCTTTTTAAATAAAGTTTTTTGCAATAATCTTTTTGAAATTGCGGAGGATATAAATACATTCGGCAAGGCCGAATTGTTTATTTACAACTTTTTTGAAGCGATAAAATTTACAAGGAATTCTCGTGACTTTACTTGATTTTTTGCTACCTCCTATTTTACGGGAATTCCTAGTAAAAATTACATGTTTTTTTGGTAATCTTAAAATTTTTTTACCAATAAAATTGTATATTTACAACTTTTTTGTCACAACATAACTTACAAGGAATTCTTGTGAATTTAATAGATTTTTTTTTTATAAAATGTCGTTGGAAATTTGTAAAATAACAAAAATTAAATTAAATTTTGATTTGTAAAAAACAAGGAAAACGGTCAAATATTGGTAAAATGGGATTATGAGACTTTTTCTAGCAATTTGACAAGGTTTTTTTTTGTACGTATTGAAAACTCTTTTTGAAAAATATTGCAGATAGCAAGTTTTAAATATTCGCCCTGTAGCTGATTTCTGTAACTCTCGAATCGAAAGATTTCTCGCATGAAACATGTGAAATGAAACGAAAACATTGTAAATCGGCACAAAAAGTGACTTTTCACATTTTACTGTTTCTACGCGAAAACTTTTAAACTTTTTGGAATGATGTGAGAAAACTGTTTCTGTAAAGTAATTGGTCGAAAACTTTTGTATTTGAAGTGTCAAAAAAACTCACATTTTAAAACGGTGCGAGACTTCGACAAAAAGAAATAAAAACATTAAAAAAATAATAATAAATTAAAAAAGATGGAGAAAAATAGTAAGAAAAATACAAATTACTTGTTTTGTGTTTGTATAAATATCTAATTTATTCTATTTTTTGACAAATTTTAGAAAAATCAAAGAATCTCTAAATGCAAAAATGCTGTTATTAATACAACACTATACATTATTAACAACAATATATAATTTTAATTTTTTTATATTTATTTTATTGCTTTTAAATGATCCGAAAACAATAATTTGAATTGATCCGTGTTATTTTTTTTTTTGTTTTCTTACTATTTTTCTCACTTTGATTACTTTTTTGACAGCTATCTTGGAATATTCCAATACAAACGCTGGCGTTTTCGCATTGACATACAGAAACAGTTTTTATTCCGGAGTCGAGAAACTGTGGAATTATTTGTTTCATATTTTTCGATGCGAAAACTTCTCACTTTAATTACAGAAATGGGCTACTGGATATGATTTCGAAATATTAACAGTATCATAACCAAATATAATTTAATGCAGGTAAATGTCTGCAAATGTTAAATGCAGTTTTTGCTTCTTGTAGAAGATAAATTCTTCGTACTAAGAGAAGGGTTATCAAGTTTATTGAATATGATGAAATAAACTTGATATTCCTCTCTTAGTACGAGACAATTTGTCTTCTATTGGAAGCAAAATAAAAAAACTGCGTTTAACATTTGCCGACGGCAAAAATGTGTAGCCAAAGTCTGCTTTCAATTTATTTTGGTTGTGATACTGGAAAAATTTCAAAATAATAGATTTCTTTTATTTCTTTCTCACTAGGTTGAAATCTATATAAATAAAAATCAATTGTCGTTCGTTGGTAACAGCATCAGTTGGGAACGGCTGAACCGATTTGGACAATTTTTTTTTTGAAATATTCGTCATAGTCCAACTTAGGTTTTTACGTAAAGAAAAATTGACCACGCCCACTTTGACGCCCACTTTTTTCGATTTATCTAAAATCGAAAAACTGCTGCACCGATTTGGGTAATTTTTTATTTAAATATTCGTAGTAACCCAATTTGAGTTTTTACTGAAAGAAAAATCGACCACGCCCACTTCTACTCCCACTTTTTCAATTTATCTGAAATTTGAGAATGGCTGGACCGATTTGACTAAATTTTTTTTAAATGAATTTTTATCATATTACAACTTTGGTTTTTACGAAAAAAGGAATTAACAACGCCCAATTTGACTAATTTTTGTTGAAAATGTTCGTCATAATTCAACTAAGGTTTTACGGATTGTGAAATTTTCCACGCCCACTTTTTTCTATACATCGAAAAAACTATAACGGCTAGACCGATTTGGTTATAGTCTGCAAAATATTTTTAAGGAAAGAAAAATTGTCCACGTCTACTTTTACTCTCACTTTTCCCGATGTATATATTTTAAATCATAGAATAGCTGGATCAGTTTATCTAATTTTGGTTTTAATGTTCATCATAGTCCAACTAAGGGTTCTTGAAAAGAACAATTTTCCATTTCTTCTGTTGATTTAATTCAAATAAGTTTTTTACGGTAAGAAAAGTTGTCCACTTACTCTTTTTGTCGATATATATAAAGTTTGCTTTATAGAAAAATAAAATAAAGAATAATAAAATATAAATAAAAATCAAATATAATTCGTTAATAATCGCATCACTTGAGAACTGACCGATTTGAAAAATATTTTTTTTAAATGTTCGACTTATTTTTTTTTTTTAAATGTTTATTTCGATATATCTAAAATAGAAAAATGGCAGGGCCGATTTGGCTATAAGTGGTATTTATTGACGTTCGTGATATTACAACTTAGAACTATACGGAAAAAAAAATTGTTCACTCCCACTTTTTTCAATACATCTAAAATCGGAGAACGACTGGCCTGATTTGGTAAATTTTTCCTTCAATGATCATTATAGTCCAAGTAAGGACCGATTTGGCTAATTTCTCTGTTTTAAATGTTCGTAATAGTCCATATAATTGTTCGGAAAGAAAATTGTCCTCGCCTACTTTTTCTTATATCTAAAATTCATTTTTACTCTAATTCGATCTATTAATTAATTCATTTTTACTCTAATTCGATCTTTATTGTTTCCACTATAACATATGTACAAGTTTAACTTACCACACAAATTTAAACGCCCACTTTTGTCTAAATATGTCAACTACTAATGACCGGACCGATTTATTATGTTAATTATAGTTCTAATAAGGTTTTTAAGGCAATATAAATGAGATAGTGCCCCGGAAAAATGGGAAATTCGGGAAAACTATAAAGGTTTGTTTGAGCTCAAGACAATAGCTGACGAAAAGAATGAAGGATATGGGTAATTTATTTTTTTTGTTGTTCGTAATGATACTAAAGAAGTTTTAAATTTGTACAGTTCGCAAAGTCGAAGACATCTGATTTTTTTTTTGTTCCTAAAATATAATCTGAAGATGAATACATATCTGCCTAATCGGATCTTTAAAACCACGCCCACAAATTTTTCTAAGCCAAGAAATTCTTTACATTTTTGCAGGGCTATATATTTGAAGCGAGACGAAATATAACACTGATCTTATATTTGGGCCAGCAACGCGGACTGGGCCAGCTAGTAATCTATATAAATAAAAATCAATTGTCGTTCGTTGGTAACAGCATCAGTTGAGAACGGCTGGACCGATTTGGACAATTTTTTTTTTGAAATGTTCGTTATAGTCCAACTTAGGTTTTTACGTAAAGAAAAATTTACCACGCCCACTTTTACGCCCACTTTTTTCGATTTATCTAAAATCGGAAAACGGCTGCACTATTTGGGTAATTTTTTATTTAAATGTTCGTAGAAATCCAATTTAAGTTTTAACTTAAAGAAAAATCGACCACGCCCACTTTTACGCCCACTTTTTCAATTAATCTAAAATCTGAGAATGGCTGGACCGATTTAATACATTTTTATTTAATGAATTTTCATCATATTCCAACTTTGGTTTTTACGAAAAAAGAAATTGATCACGCCCACTTTGGCCAATTTTTGTTGAAAATGTTCGTCATAATTCAACTAAGGTTTTTACAGTTTAGTAAAATTTCCCATGCCCACTTTTTCTATGTAGCAAAAGAACTATAACGGCTAGACCGATTTGGTTATAGTCCGAAAAAGATTTTTAAGGAAATAAAAACTGCCCACGTCTACTATTACGCTCACTTTTCCCGATATGTATATATATTTTAAATCACGGAATGGCTGGGTCAATTTGTCTAATTTTGTTTTCAATGTTTGTCATAGTCCTACTAAGGTTTTTCGCAAAAGAATAATCTTCCATTTCTACGCTCAATTTTGAATTAATGGACCGAGTTGATTAAGTTCAAATAAGATTTTAACGGTAAGAAAAGTTGTGCACCGACTCTTTTTTCGATATAAATAAAATTTTCTCTATAAAAAAATAAAATATAGAATAATAAAATAATAATAAAAATCAAATGTAGTTCGTTTGTAATCGCATCACTTGAGAACTGACCGATTTGGATAATATTTTTTTTAATGTTCGTCTTATTTTTTTGTTAGTGTTCGTGTTTGGTTTTTTCGGAAAAGAAATTAATCACGCCCACTTTTAGGCTTCCTTTTTTTGATATATCTAAAATCGGAGAACAGCTGGATTGATTTGACTAAAATTTTTTCACGTCCACTTTTTTTTGATATATCTTAAATAGAAAAACGGCAGGGCCGATTTGGCTATTAGTAGTATTTTTTGACATTTGTGATTGTACAACTAAGGTTTTTACGGAAAGAAAAATTGTACACCCCCACTTTTTTCAATACATCTAAAATCGGAGAGCGACTGGCCTGATTCGGTAAATAATTATTGTCCTCCAACAATATATATTTAAGCCTTTATTCATAATAAATATTAATTACTACAAAGAAATAAAAAAGTAATGATAAATGATCCTCCAACAATCCAAAGCCCATATTTTTCAATATCCTTTAAATTTGCAACACTTAAGAACACCTAGACCGATTTGGCTATTTTTTTTTTTTTTTTTTTAGATGTTCGTAATAGTCCCTATAATTGTTCGGAAAGTAAAATTGCCCACGTCCATCGATATATATTAAATTAATTTTTACTCTAATTTGACCACAAAAAAAAATTATTTCTTAATAAATTCCGCTTAAACTTGGTACAAAAGATTTTTAATCCTTGGGAGTTGTTAACGTATGAACAAGTTTACCTTCCACAAAAATTTTAACGCCCACTTTTGTCTAAATATGTCGACTACTAATGACCGGACTGATTTTTTTTATATTAATTAT
Source organism: Pegoplata infirma (assembly GCA_963921195.1). Taxonomy (NCBI): domain Eukaryota; kingdom Metazoa; phylum Arthropoda; class Insecta; order Diptera; family Anthomyiidae; genus Pegoplata; species Pegoplata infirma. The sequence continues at coordinate 5,111,856 of OY992536.1, read as the reverse complement.
AGTTCTAATTTTTAATGAAATATAAATAAGAAGTGTCCCGGAAAAATAAGAAATTCGGGGAAATTATAAAGGTTTGTTTGAACTCAAGACATTAGCTCACGATAAAAACGAAAAATATGCGTAATTTATTTTTGTGTAGTTCGTAATGATACTAAAGAAGTTTTAAATTTGTACAGTTCACAAAGTCGAAGACATGGAGTTTTTTTTAGTTTCTCAAATATAATTTGAAGATAATTATCTGCCTAATTGGGTCTTTAAAGCCACGCCCACAAATTTTTCTAAGCCAAGAAATTCATTACATTTTTTGCAAGGCTATATATTTGAAGCGAGACGAAATATAACACTGATCTTATATTTGGGCCAGCAACGCGGACCGGGCCAGCTAGTTGAGAATATAAAGAATTGATGTTTGTACACTAGAAGTATTACCTAATTTTCTAAAGAATTCTGATGATGGAAAAATTGGAAAATCCCCAAAACGATCGTTTCTTCCTGAAAATTTCTAAAATTTTTGAAAGCAGAACTCAATTATTGGGAGAATATCCAAATAAAGAAAGTATAGCTACCATAAGTACTTGTTATGTTAATTAGTAAATTTAATAAAATTAATCAAAAAAATATTTTTTTTAAAATAATTTCCAATTCTAAATAAATTTCGCTAAGAATTTCACAATCAGACCGTTTATCATTATTTATCGTACTGTAAGTATGTATGTATCACAAAAAATATAAAATTCCCGTTCCAATATAAATTGTTTTTAAATGTTAAATGTTAATTGTTTATTTTAATTCAATAATAAACAAATCATGTTATTGTTTACAATTTTAAAATATTCGGGGTTTTTTTTAATTTTTTATAAAACATGTTTATTTGTTTATTTTTTTGCAAATAAAAATGCCTTAACCCATTTTTAAATTCTGCTACGAATTTTAAAACAAAAAAAATTAATAATATTATGCAGCGATATAGCTTAATAATTTGTTAACAAATTTTACTAAAAATTAGTACCTTTTGTTTTGCTGTTATTTATGGCGGGGTTGTTTTTATTAGAGTTATATGCTGATTACTACCTTTTTTTCGTGCATTTTGCTATGGAGCTTATAGAGCCCAAAGGAGAAATTACATCATTGGCACGTGCCACTTTAATATAAAACTTGTTCGTACAACATCTTTATAATTTGTTGGAGAAATATCTTTTTGTTTAATATTTTATTTTTATTTGTGATAATTTTGTTTTATTTTTCATCATTCAAAAAAAAAAAAATAGAAAAAATTTAATTGAAATCCGCAAGGTTATTTGGAATTATATATTCTTTTCAAGGTAATCCACCATAAATGTTGGGCGGTTGGGTGATAAACAGGGGGTGGTGGTAGTATTGGATTGGTATTGTATTAGTGTTTACACAATTGAAAATAAGTATTTTTATTAGAGTGGGTGAAAAAGAAAACAAACCATAAAAAAATAATATTATCGAAGTAGAATTCAAAGTTTTGTGGGTTTCGAAATTTTCAAGTTCAAGAATTTTTCATAATCCGTCTCTCTCTTTAACCATATCAATTGTCAAATGAAGTCCTCTAAATCAATGCTGTCAAAGTTTTGCATTTTAGGATATAAAAAAAAAAACAATTAAGAAAATTATAGTCTGTTAAAAGATCCACTATATCAGAGCTTCTCACTAACTCTTGCTTTGCGACCCCTTTTCAATATTTAAAATTTTTTGCGACCCCCATAAAAAAAATGATTAACGTGAACTTTGACCTCAGTTTTTTTAAAAACATGAAGTAACGGAAAAATTTGGAAACCAAATTCAGAAGCAGCATTGAAAGATTAATCGAAACCGTGTGGTAAGATTCGAGACGCATTCCAAAAATTTCAAGTAAAAAACTTCTAAAAAATAAAAAAAAAAAAAACACAATTTTTGTGAACTTGACCTCAATTTTCTCAAAAATTTGGAGACCAGGTCCCGAACTACGGCATTTTATATCGAAACTTATTATTTTCATCGATTTTTTATTTCCGAAAATAAAAGAAAAACTCCAGTTATGCCTGATCAGAAATGAAGAAATGTTTACCAAGAAAGCATTTACAGTCCATTTGAAGTAATGATTGTTCTTTTTTCAAAATTATGTACCGATATTTGGTATTGATCGAAATTTTATTCGATCACGAATCTAGATCCGTTATTCGGATCTAGATTTGGAATCAAATAAAAAGTAAATCGAAAAAAGTGGTCAGATCCCAGACGCATCCGAAAATTTCACAAACAAATCTCTTCCCGAGTAAAAATTTCGATATGATGCAATATATAATGATATGTAGCACAATATATATTTATACTCAATTTGATCCGAATAATGGTGGATGGTTTTGCATTAAAAAAGATCAACTTGTATAAAATATGATTTGATTTCATCCGAGTTTTGACCAGACATTGCCTTATATTGGTGGATCTAATTAGATCTAATTGCATAAAAACATATAAAATCCTGGTGTTTTTTGGTTTGGGTTGAGATACACCACAGGTCAACGATAGATTCACCAAACATTTAATTTTCTAAAAAAAATATTTGGGTACGCTTCGAACCAGATAGGTGATATACATAACCCTAACAAGAAATGTTTAGGAACATTTTAAAAAGTTTTTTATACTTCGCCTAAAAAACTTAGAATATTTTTGGTTAATTGGAAACATATATAGTTTTATATGAAACAGCATAAGCTATATATAATTTTATGTTAAATCATACAGAAAAACAAATTTTTGTATTGACCCTCATATAATTTTATATAATTATATCTATAACACAACAATAAAAAAATGTGTTTTTAATTTATCAAAATTTAAGGTTTTAAAAAATTTGTTCGCGACCCCCTGAAATTCGTCCGCGACCCCCTAGGGGGTCGCGACCCACCGTTTGAGAACCATTGCACTATATGATACCCAACACCAGTGTTTTCCGGAATATTTTTTTTTCCAAGTCCAAACAGGGATTGATTTGATTTATCTTTTGTTAGATCTTTAATTTGTTTAGAAAATACACACAAACTAAATTTGATTGAAATTGGCTTATTTTCGTTGCCAATGTACCGATTTTTGAATATCGGGCCAAATTAAAATAGGGACTAACAATAAGTTCAAAAATGGTCCAATCATATTCAGATTTGATTAGGTTACCAAAGAACAAGTTAATTACCTACTAGAGATGCATATGATACCATACACCAGTGTTTTGCGGAAAATGGGTACCAAGTCCAAAGATGGACCGATTTGATATATCTTTAGCTAGTGTAGAAAATACACACCAGTTAAATTTGATCGAATTTGACTTATTGTTGCTATGGGGCCGATTCAACTAAATATCAGGCCAAATTTAAATGGTGACTATAAAGTCCAAAAGTAGTACAATCATATTCAGATTTGGTTAGGTTACCAAAGAACACGATTGCCAACTACAAACAAAATTTTAATGAAATATTTCGTATTTTCATAAATTTTGAGAGATTTATGTGAATATAGGGAGGGTGGTTTTTATAGGGACTACAGTGTTTTCTGTGGTACAGGGTATAATGACTTTGTGCTGATGTTACAAACTGCCCGAAATATTGGTCCTAAACCCACTTTCATGTATACCGATCGACTCAGAATAACTTTTTAAGTCATTCTAGCGATGTCTGTCTGTCCTTCTATCTGTCCGTCCGTCTATCTAAGCGTTGTAAACACGATACAGGTTGCAATTAACAATCGATTTGTCTGAAATTTGAAACTTTAGCTTTGTTTGGTCTAGAGCAATGGTTCCCAACCTTTGATTCTCGCCCCACTGGGGGGCAATTTGAATGCTTCAGGGGGGCAACGAGCAAATTTTTAAGTTTTTGTTTTTGTTTAAAACCTTAAAAAAAATATTATTTTAATTAAATTATTTAGTTGGTTGTTGAAAACTTTTGCTAAAAACTTTGTTTAAAAGATGATTTTAACAAAAAGTTTGCTTAACTACGAGTAAATTTTGAATTTTAAAACTTGAGTGTAGGGGGGACATTTTGGTTTTTTTAACTTAAAAGTGGGGCATGGCCAAAAAAAGGTTGGGAACCATTGGTCTAGAGATAAGTCCTATTGAACTTGGAAAAAATCGGTCCATGTTTAGACCAGCACCCATACAAAGGTCCGCTTTATTTTGGCATAAATGACTCTAATAACTGTATTATAATAAATATCTTTTCGAAATTTGTCAGGTAAACGTGTTTCGTTTTCAAGTTCTTGTAGTCCCGTTTTCAAACCACCTTCCAGGTATTCACATAAATCTCTCAAATTTCATGAAAATTGAAATTTTTTTATTAAAATGTGGTTTGTGTGTGTTTAACGCATACTTTAATAACCTAATAAAATGTGATTATAATCGGATCATTTCTGGACTTATGAAAATGTCGCCCGATATTCAGTTAAATCGGTTTATTGGCAACAAATAGATCCTATTTCACTCAAATTTGGATTGTGAGTGTTTTTTTAACTTATTACAGATTTGACAAAAGATAGATCCAATCGGAACATGTTTGAACTTGGGACCATTTTTCCGAAAAACACTAGTGTAGGGTATTATATGGTCGGTCTTGACCGACTATAATTTTCTTACTTGTTTTTCTTTGGCAATTTTGTCTATATAGTAGACCATTTTTAGAATAGAAAAAAATATATTTTTCGAATTTGTCTTGGGTCAGGTCAAATATTTCTTCTTAAAATATGATTAAAAATAATCGAATTTAACCTCAAAGTCATCCTTAAGGACTGTTGGAATTTCAGTAAAGTTTTGCAAGTTTCAGCCCACCCGATTGATTATACGGACTTATTAATGAACATTTAATCATCATCTCTACAATTAAGCTATATTTTTCTCTTTTGTTTATCTCTTTCGATTAAATCCAATACTTAGTTACTGGATGAGGTTAAATCTGTAACTACATATTAGTTTTTTTTTATACCCTGCACTTTGTGATTTTGATGGTGTACATAAGTTTGTCATTCCGTTTGTAACACATCACATTTTGTAACACATCAAGTTTACATAGATATTTTTCGATGCCTCGAACAGTTTGGTATTGCATTTGATCAAAATCGGTATAGAGGGTTAAAGTTATGAACAAAAATGTAATGACACCTCGATAATGTTGATATATTCTACATAACCTAAAAAGACAAAATGCTTTATTTCGGCTGCTAGGCGAGAAAAGTTAAAGAAATTTGATATAGAATATTTTTTAAACAGTTTTAAGCAGTGATTAAAAAACTGAAATTCATTACACATTTTTAATTTCCACTTCCAGTCAAGTTGTCAATAATTAAAAAAAAATACTGCAACCCACCAGTCCAGTTTACATTTCTAACAAAACAGTCCAGTCACTTTTTTGCTGCTGAACTTTTTTGTGTTGTGCTGATGGTGGTTGATTTAAAAAAAAAACAAATACTGACAAACCAGCAACAGTAAAAAAATTAGGCAGCACACAAACAGCACAAACGTTGTTTTGAGAAATCCACTGCAAGTAACAATTCAAAAAGTGGTGAGCTGCTGACAAGCAAATAAATATAAACGAAAATAAACTCGTACATTGTAACGAGAGAACTTCTTGTATGCATAAGAAGAAAAAAGGTTCAATAAATAAAAAAATGCAAGGTTCATTTAAAAAGAAAAAATCTTTTTAATTCAATTAATTTATTTCAGTAAAAAATCAATATTTTTTATATTAAATAAAAAAATAAATTAATGCGTAGTTGAAAAAATTATAAAAAATAAACTTCAAGTCTAAAATAATAGTACAGTAGGTATTCTAAAGTTCAAATAAAAAAAAAAATTTGAAATATTTTTAGAGTTACAGAGATGGAAAGTTTTCATTTTTATGCACCGATCATTTCATTTTTATGCACAGATCATTTGGTTGAATTTTTATTGACACTTTGATGCGATAAAAATTTATTTTAAAACACGAATTTTAAAGGATTTTTGTCGACCTTTTTAAATGGCATTGTTGGTTTTTTAAAAAAATATAAATTTGACCTTAAAATTCAAGGTCAAATTATTAAAAAAATGTATCTTATAAAGCGCCTATTTTGATATTATTTTAACTGAGATTTTACATTTAAAAATAATTGTTTTGTATAAAATAACACTCAAAAAGTACGAATGCCGCGTGTATAAAAACAAATAAAAAAATATTTTCGCAATAAGGAACACTCGATCCATTTTTTAAAAATGTTTTTAAATGAAAAAAACGTCAGGCTTTTTAAAAAAAAAACTCAAAATAGACGCTTATAAGATAAAATTTTTTTTAATAATTGACCTTGAAATTTAAGTTAAAATGTTTATTTTTTTAAAAAACCACCAATGCCAGTGAAAAGGTCGTCAAAAATACTTTAAAATTCGTTTTTTAAAAATAAATTTTTATCGCATCAAAGTGTCAATAAAAATTCAACCAAATATGATCTTTGCAAAAAAATGAAAACTTCCCATCTCTATAACTCTAAAAATATTTCAAGAAAAAAAATTTTATTTGCACTTATTTATTCTAAAATTTTGGCATAATTATATCTAAATCGGTTTTTGGTGTGACCGTTAACGCGTTTCAGCCCATATTTAACTTTTTGTTTTCATCATATTAGTTTTCGTTAGTTAGTAAAAAACAATTGTGTCTGACACTTATTTTAAAAAATTTTATGAAACTTGGAATTTTGGATCTGTTAATAAAACAATTAACTTCAAACCAAATTTTCAAAAAATTTTCTTAATAAAGTAAAAAAAAATTTGTGTTTTAAAAAAATTTTCAAATAAAAATTTTGGCACTTAATTTTTTTTTTATTTGTTTACTTCAAATATTTTCCAAAAAATTTTGGAACCTAAAATTTTTTTTAAGCATTTTTAATGAAACTTTAAACCGTTAAAACTTACTTAGAACTTAGAAAATTTTAAAACTTTTTTTTAAATAATTTTTAGTTAAATTTAAAAAATTTTCAAAACATTAGAAAAATTTCTTAACATTTTTGTTAAAGCATTATCTTTACGTTTGAAACATTATTCTTAATTATATAATACAACATGCCATTACTTGTACATATATCTACTTATAAGTGCGTTCATTTAATTTTCAGCAGCCAAATAAAAAAAATTTCATGCTGACGAGTCGAGTTCAATTTTTATTTTCCATGCTGCAAGTCCCGTACAACAAACATAACTTGTGCAGCGCAGTAACCAGACAATTCAGTCGTGTGTGCTGTTTTTTGTTTTTTTAAACTGAAGCTGAACTGTGTGCTGGCAAGTTTGTCAATTTAAAAAAAAAACTTTTACTGTACTGCTGCTGAAGAAAATTGACAATTTTTAACAGCTCAGTTCTTGACTGCTGTTTTGTTTTGATAATGTTTATGCTGACAAAACAGTACAAATTATGTGTTTTTGCTGAAAATCTAGGCAGTATTTTCAACACTGGTTTTAAGTTAAAACAAATAGAAAAGTTAAATTCGACTTGGCCGAATCTTTGAATACCCTCCACAATGCCTTTTTTAAGTGATAGTAAATTTTCTAAAGTGAAAAAAATAACATTTTTGGTTAGAAATATTTTATTTTCTGTTAAAAAACTTTTTTTTATTAATTTTTGAAAAAAAAAAAAAAATAATTTACTAATTTTTTTTGAGTGTAAAATTTTTTTTGAGTGTAAAATTTTTTTGAGTGTAAATTTTTTTTTGAGTGTATTTTTTTTTTGTTTTAGTGTAAAAATATTTTTGTGTGACAAAAATACCTTGTAAAATATTTTTCTGACTTACAAATGTTTTTAAAACATGTTTAACCGGTTTTCAACACGTGAATTTAAGGTGAAACTAATCTGAAATTTACGGTTTTGCTAATAACTTTTGAACCACTGGATCGATTTGGCTGAAATTTAAAACGAACCGGACCAGAGGAACGGCAAATATATATGCCACACCTTAGCACCCTCGGAATTGCCGTTCGAAAGTTACCGTGTGTTTTATCTCGTAAATTCCAGAAAAACACTTGCCGAAATTCACTCATTTGCTTATAACTTTTGAACCACTGGACCGATTTCGCTGGATTGCAATACCAACCTGACCAGGTAAAGTCTTTCAAAAGTTAGCGTGTTTTTAACAGACAGACAGACGGATGGACGGACGGACATCGCTAGATCGTCTTAAAATCGATCGAGGATCATGAATATATATACTTTATGGGGTCCTAGACCAATATTTCGAGGTGTTACAAACGGAATGACAAACTTATATATACCCTCTATCACTAAGTGGAGGGTATAAAAATTAATTTTGTTTCCCAAATTTTTTACAATAATCTTTTTTTACATTGTGTAGGGTGTCAATATATTCGGCCAGACCGAATTTAACAATTTTACTTGTTAGTTTTCTAAAGGTTGTTGTTTTTTATACCATTTCATTTTGTGATTTTGTTTTTTACAATGTCAGCATTGTCAGTTTTTCTGCTTTGGGGGAAATCTCAACAATAATTTTTTTGCAATTACGTGACGATAACAAGAGGAAGTAGTGGTGGGGGTTTAGTGTTGACACATCGGTGCATTAGAGGGCTGCACACTTCTTTATAATGTGGCTTTCCCAGTATTGTTTTCAATTTCTACTTTCAAAATAAACAGTTTAATCACATTTCATTAACAAAGTTTTTGCATGTATTATTTGTTATTTGTTTTTTTTTTTTAAATTTATTGATTTTAATTTTATGTATTCTTTTTTTATATTATTAACTGATTAATTGCGATAAGAATGTATATGTATTTAAATAATACATAAGTATATACATATGAATGGATTACTTACTAACTGTCATGACACATTGATAAGAAATTGAAATTGTTTTGTATGCAACTCAACAAATAAATAATTAGCAAAATTAGACATAAATAAATATATATAAAAAAAATATAATATAAAATATTTACAATGATTTTAACAATAAATCTTTAAGATCCAAATAACATTTTGTGCAAACTCTTTTTAAGCTTCACACTAATTTTTTTGCTTTTTTTTTTGTTAGCAAGTTTTCGAGATAACGCTACTTGAAATTTTCAAAAATGGCGTTTGTTTTTTCCTGGAGTCAAATTTTTTTTCCTTAGCCCTTTCATAGAGCTTGAGACAAACTTTCATTTAAAATTAATTTGTGCCAAATCCGATCATTTTAACCCGTGGCGCCCTTTTATCAAAGTTTTGGTTTCTAGAAAATTTTCACCAAAAGCTCCAACATTTTATTGGAGGACGCTATTTCTAAAAAATAGTCTTAGAAAAAAAATTTCGAGATTTTTTTTTAATTTATTGAACGTAGGAAAAAAAAACCGTAATTTTTGGAAATTTTTTAACAAATTTCAAGTTGCGATGTCTCGATAACTGCTTAACCGATTTCATAAATTTTTTGACATTCGTATTCAGCATCCCAAAATTAAATAAAAACAAGTTAGAACGTTATAGTCGGTCAAGTCCGACCATATAATACCCAACACCAGTGTTTCTCGGAAAATGGGTCCCAAGTTCAAACATGGACCGATTGGATCTATCTTTTGTCAAATCTTTTATAAGTGTAAAAACACTCACCAAATTTGAGTGAAATAGGCTTCTATTTGCTGCCAATAAACCGATTTTACTGAATATCAGCGAAATTTTTGTATGGGGCGGGGCCTAAATCCAAAAATGGTCCGATAATAATCAGATTTGATTAGGCTGTTAAAGTACGCATAAAGCACACACAAATTTTTGTATTAAATATTTTTTATTTTCATGAAATTTGACAGATTTATGTGAATATCGAGAAGGTAGGTTGTATGGGGACTACAAGATGAACTGGTCCGATTCCTTCAAAATTTGAAATGGTGATTTGTGGTGATAATAATAAGATTTGATTAGGCTATTAAAGTACGCATAAAGCACACACAAACAAAATTTTTATTAAATATTTTTTTATTTTCATGAAATTTAAGAGATTTATGTGATTAACGGTTGTGTGGGGGCTAGAAAAAGAACTGGTCCGATTCCTTCAAAATTTTAAATGCCCGAGTAAAAAAGTTCCTATATAATTGTATATAATTTTATAAACATCATATATGATTAAATAGAATTATATAGAATTTGATGCGAAAAATGAGTCGATTTTGGGTGTAAAACTTAATACAAGATACATTCACATATCATTATGTAAAGTACTGTGTATGACCGTATATAAATATATTAAATAATATGTTACTATATCTAAACTTTTTTAGTCGGGGGGACTTTTTATGGCGGCTAGGTCAAAATATGGACAGATTTTTCCAAATTCAAAAGGCTTCGTCCCTGGGACAAGAGAGGCATAAGATTAAAATTTCAAGTCAATTGACTACAAATTGAGAACTGTATCGTTTTTACACCGTTTACATGGACAGACAGACGGACGGATGGACATCGCTAAATCGACTCAAAAAGTGATTCTGAGTCGATCGGCATACTTCAAAAATGGGCCTACACACAAAAAAAACTTTGTCAAATTACTAGAAAAAGTCTCGTAATCCAATATTTGACAGTTTTTCTTGTTTTTTTTTTAACAAATTTTCAATCGAAATTTTCAATTTTTTTTTTGTAATTTTATTTTTTTTTTAATTTTACAATTTTTTTTTGTAATTTTACAAATTTCCAAGTTTTTTCCTTATAAGTTTCATTGTGCCAAAAAAGTTGTAAATTTAAAATTTTATTTGTAAAAATCTTGTAAAATAACGAAAAAGCTCGTAATTTTTACTAGGAATTCTCGTAAAATAGGAGGTATAAAAAATCTAGTAAAAATACGAAACCTCCTTGTAAATTTCTTCATATTAAGCTTTTCTTCAATATGATGAAAAATGTCATCAAAATTGAAAAAAAAAAATGATGACACATTTCATCATATCATTAAAAAGTGTCATCAATATGCCTTTCAAATGTTTTTTTTTTTTTTTAATAATTAAAATAATATTAAAATAAATAAAACTATTGAATAAATATTTTAAAAAAATATAAAAAAACAATAAAAAAAAAAAATCCTGCCCTGGCTGGGATTTGAACCCGCGGGTCCCCAGCTATAGTATTTATTGTCGACGCATTAGCTAGTTCACCTATCTATAGATGAAAATCTCGCACCACTACTTAGTTAGATAACGTTAAACGTTTGTTAATGTGTATATGTAAAGACTCAACATTTTTTGTTATATACATACATACACATTTGCATATGAGGGTTTGTAGACACACACATTTTATTATTGTACAATATCCCTCTCTTTCCCTCTCACAGCTTTTAGCAGAGCATAGTTACACACAAATTTTAGCGTCATATTTAGCACACAACAAATAAAACGGATTTTAATTGTTATTATTTGTTGAAGCTCTGTAGACAAGTGGCTAGAAGCTAAACCCAACAAACAAGAGGTCCACCGTTCAAATCTTGGTGGATACGAAAAAAAGATGTACGTTTTTAAAAATTAGAAAATAACAAACAATTATAAGTAAATAAAAATAAAAATTCAATTTAGTTAAAATTAAATAAAATCAAATAACAAAAACAAAAATTTTTTTTTTTTATTTTTTTTTTCTTATTTTTCAAATAAAAAAATGTTATTGATGACACCGCTTCATCATATTGATGACAAGTTACATTGGACGATGATGTAACATTTCATCATATTGATGTAACTTTTTATCAATATGAAGAAGCTTTTTCTTTCAGTGTGGTAAAAAGCTTGTAAAATTACGAAATCATTGGTAAAAAGCTTGTAAAATTACAAGGAAAAGTTACAAGCTTTTCTTGTCGTTTTACATGGTTTTGTTTTTGAGTGTAGGACCAATATTTCGGGTAGTTAAAAACATCAGCACAAACTCATTATACCCTGTACCACAGTGTGGTGTAGGGTATAAAAACTCAAAAAAAAATTGCACTCAAAAAAAATAAGTCAACTTTTTTTTTTACAAAAATTACTATATAAAGCTGTTTACTCAAAATAAAATATTTCTTATCCAAAATTGCAAATTTTTATTCGCGTTAGAAAATTTACTATCACTTGGAATGTGCATTGTGGAGGGTATTCATGAGTTCGGCCAAGTCAAATTTAATTTTTCTACTTGTTTTTAAAACATTTTCAGCTTTATCATTCCTCCATTATTCTAATGAAAATACTGAATACACTTAAAAAAAAAACTTGTAAAATGACAAGAAAAGTTTGTTATTTTTATTTTTTGCTACCTCCTATTTGGCGAGAACTCCTAGTAAATGAACAATATTTTTACCAATGATTTTGTAATTTTACAAGCTTTTTACCAATAAAATTGTAAATTTAAAACTTTTTTGGCGCAATAAAACTTACGAGGAATTCTCATGAATTTGCTAGATTTTTTGCTACCTCCTATTTTACGAGAATTCCTGGTAATTTTACAAGCTTTACCAATAATTTTGTAATTTTACAAGCTTTTTATCAATAAAATTGTATATTTACAGTTTTTTTTGTTATTTTTATTTTTTGCTATATTCGTTCAACTGTTGACAAGTGTGGACGTGTTTTAATTTATCTCCGTGCTATTAATTGAATTTTTGAAATTGTTCGTAATAGGTATTTTTGTAATATTTTCATGACCACATCCAGGAAAATGAAAATATGGACACAAATGATACCGATTTAATTCGAGGCTCTGCCTCACCGACTGGTGCTGGTCCTAGCACTGGTCTTAGGGTTGCGACCTTGAAGTCCGACCTTGATTCTGGTAGGGGTGCTCAGCCTAATATTGGTGGTAAAAAGAAAAAGAAACTTAAACCATCAAAGGTCAGGCACAACCAGAGACGGCTTTGTTTGAAAATAATTAACAGACTAAGCCAACTTGATGGAACGAAGCTCTCCGAACGTGAGAGGGCGTCGCTATCATGGGCGAAAGGAGTCATTGAAGAACAGGACAAACTTTCGGCAATGCGCGCATCTGACAAACAGAGCGCTGTTTCGGCCTCGTCATCGAAGTCTGGTAAAAGGTTGCGCTCGCCCGACGAGAAACCTTTACCTAAGAGATCTAAGGTGACCGGCAACGTCTGGACTCAGTCTTTTAGTGAAGTGGTTAAAGGTAACTTCGTTAGGGCTGTGATAAACAGGCAAAATGGGGATTGTAGTATTCCAAGGGACAAGTGGAGTTTAGTTGAAACTAAACTAAATGAAATCTACTATAGGCTCCTTGAGAGTATGCCTGATTTTCTACCTACTACTGTCAACGCAGGTTGGTATCAGGGGCGAGTAAAACTCGTTGCTTTTGGGAACGAAAGATCCGCAGCCGTGTTTAAGGTTGCCATTAGCCAAGTGGGAGAGTTATGGCCTGGAGCCAGACTGGACGTTGTGGAAAAACATGATATCCCCTCGCAACCCAGAGCTCATGCATGGATCCCAATGGCTACAAATGACACTGCGGTGATTCTTAAGATGATAAAAGTCTGCAATCCTGACCTTCCAACTCAGAATTGGCAAATTGCCAGATTGGGTGAGATGGAGGGCGCTCGTCGTCAAGCAGTGGTCTTGGTTAATGAGGAATCGCTTCTGCTTTTAGCCAGGACTGACGGCATTATTAGATTTGGATTTTTTCATATAAAAGTCAATGTCTACAAGGGCGACCAGAAGACTATTTTGGACGCAGACAAGCCAGTGGCAGAGTCGGCTGGGGAGGAGAATCTGGAAAAGGTTGATACTCAGCTGGCCGATTCTAGGCTGATGGGAGATGCATCTGGCATTTTTGAAACCGAATCTGGTAACGAATGCGACCTCTGTGATGGCATGGAGGATAAAGCCGATGCCACGATGGGTGACATTCAGGACGAGGCCCATGCAGTGAGGAATTCGGAGAGTTCTGTTGCCTCCGATTCAGAACAGATGGGATATATATCTGGCTTATTCGAAACCGAATCTGGGGACGAATGCGACCTCTATGATAACACGGAGGATGAAGCCAATAACACGGTGGTGGAAAGGATGCCCGAGTAAAAATTTTTGTATGGAGCAATATATGTTCTTATATTATTCCAGATCTGTTGATAGATCCGAGATTTGAAAGATCAGCACTGATCCGAAAAATGGATCGCTAAGATTAGATCAGTTTTAACCGGACGGATACAATTTGATCCGAAAAGTGGGTTTATCTAATTAGATCAGTTTTAATCGGTGGGATACAATTTCATCCGAAAAATGGTTGGATCTTATTGGACCAAGACAAAAAAAAAGATTTTTTTAGCTGGATAAAAAAAGATAAAATTTCATACGAAAGAAAAAAAAAATATTACAAAAAACTTTAGATAAAATTTTATCCGAAAAAAAAAATCTATTTTTAGAACTATATATAATTTAATCCGAACAATAAAATCTATTTTTAGAACTGATAAAGTTTTATCCAAACAATTTTTTTCAATATTAAGATATAAATATATATAATTAAAATTTATTAAAAAAAAAAAAAAAAACTTCGAGCAGCGGGGGAATCGAACAGCTACCAACTGTTTTGTAATCGCAATCTCTACCCTCTGACCCAGCGGACGTTGTTAATAAATGGGAACTTTAAAAGACTATGTTTTAAAAAAACTTAGAAAATTTTTGAAAATAGTTTATCATATGTAATTATATCAAGTTTAACTTATATATAATTAAATCCAGTTTATCTTATCGGGTATATGATTGCATCAAATTATATTCGACTTGAATTTGAACAAAATTTTAAAAAAGACTTAGAAAATTTTTGCTAAAATTTGTGATTTTTTTTTTTTTAGTTTATTTGCTGAGCTAATAGGGGGTTTAATACTGAGTTCAACAACATGATTTTCATCTTCCAATGCTCTTAATTTTCCAAGTTATAAAGCTTTAAAGTAAAAACGGTTTTTGGATAATGAGCTTCACATTTTTCATCGGATCCAAATTTTTTTTTTGCCGTTGTATATTTAATAAAAATACCTTTAAAATGGTATAAAACATGTATAAACTTTTTTACTCACCAACGGCCAAATAATGAGTTTTAAGTTTTTTTCGGAAGTTTTTTCAGACAAAAATAATTTTATCTGAAAATATTGCTAACATAAGTTCGAACCAAATACACTTTTAATTATTGGCAACAAATAAAGCTTTGATTTGAGCTTGATCTGAGGACTTTAGCTCTCTTAAAACCAGAGATATTGATGGTTAAACATTAAAGTTTTAAAATATTTTTTTCTTCGGATTAAATAATATATAATTATATCAAAATATAATTATTTTTGAAATATTTTTGTTAAAATTCAGGGATTTTATTTTTTTTAAATTTGAAAAACGAAAACGCATTAAAAAATCATTTAGATTAAAAAAAAATTTAAAAAAAAATAATTTTTTTCTTGACTTAGTCGGGAATCGAACTCAGGGTCCTCAAGAATTATATATTATCATATATGATGCAATGTAGAAAGTTATATTACTATATATAAATAATATTTATTTCTAAATATTATCATAAAAAATCAATTAATCAATATTTTTAAGTTTAGTAAAAAATTAAAGCTTCTAAAACATATTTTCTTTAAAAAAAAAAATTAAAAAAAACAAATTTTTTTCTTAGCTCAGCCGGGGATCGAACCCAGGGTCCCTAGGAACCATATATTAACTTATATGATGTAATATATAAAATTATATAACTATAAATAAATAATATTTATTTTTCGATTTTATCATAAAAATTTAATTATTCAATATTTTTAAGTTTAGAAAAAACAAAAAGCTTTAAAAACATATTTTCTTTTTTAAAAATTAAAAAAAAATATTTTTTTTCTGGGTTGAGCCGGGAATCGAACTCGGGGTCCCCAAGCATCATATATTATCTTATATGATCTTATATAAAGTTACACACAACTATTTAAGTAATATGCATTTTTTAAACATTTAACTTTTAAAATCCAATATGCATTTTTTTAAGTTTTAAAATACAATGGATTAAACAGATTTTTTTTCTATTTAAAAATTTATAGAATTTATATATATATATTTTTTGACTGATTTTAGGTGCTTTGAGAATCATATATAATTATACAAGCTCTCTTGTATACTTAAATAAAAATATATATGATGCAACATTAAAAAAAAATATTGAAATACTGTCATATAAAAGTATACATAATTATATATAAAATATTGTGAAAGAAAAAAATATTTTTTACCTTATACAATTGTATAACATTTTATATGGCGTTACATGTGGCACCATTTAAAATTATATATAGAGTTTAAAAAAAAAATTTTATTTATATGGTACCTTACAAAACTATATACGGTATCTCATAAGCCATTTATAATTATATCTTTGATAATATTAAAAAAATAAATGTTTGATGCAATGTATAGTTTTATATAACTGTATATAGAGTTATATGTGCGACCATATATAATTATATTTGAAAAATTTTTTTTTTCGTTTTTTAAGATGGATCCATATATAGTTTTAAATGGTTTCTTGTAAGTCATATATAATTTTAAATGGTTTCTTGTAAGTCATATATAATTATATATATAATGATGTTGGATTTTTTTTAAATATGCTCGTATACGTTATTTGATATTAAGTCACATATAAATATGTATGCAATCAGATTAAGTTATATGTGTCACATATGATTATGTCTCCCACATGTATTTATATATTAATATGGTTATCATTAGATGTAATTTTATATAACTCCATTTAAAAAATTTGGAAAAACTCAATGCGAGATATAATTATGTACTTTGTTTGATATGAAAACATATTATTTCATATGGCTATATATACATACATCAAATAATGTAAAATTATATGTATTCATTTTTACTCGGGTGGTGGAAAAAAAACAAGATGTTGCGGTTCCTACAAATAAACCTCCATCACTGTAAGGCAGCCTCAGCTGCACTCTTGCTGCGCCTGACGACAGGAGCAGTTGACTTGGTTAAGTTGGTGGTTGCCAAAGGTGAGGGCTCACCAAGAGCCTGCATCTTGGCAAAAAATGGCTTAAATATATTATTTTTATCAACTTTTAGTGATATGGATGTTACAGCGGCTAGCTTAGAGCTTCATGGGAAGTCTATTTGGCTCGCCTCTGCGTATTTTCCTAATCCGGGGTCAATACCCCCGGAGAAGGTTGTCGGTCTAATTCGGGAGTCTGAATCTAGGGGACACCAGTTAGTAGTGTGTTGTGATGCTAATGCACATCATTCGATATGGGGAAGTACATACACAAATGATAGAGGCGAATCACTTTTGGAGTTTTTGTTAAGCACTAACCTCTATATTTGTAACAAGGGTGGTGAACCAACTTTCGTTACAAGTACGCGGCAAGAGGTTCTTGACGTAACACTTGTATCAGATACATTGTCTGATAGAATTGATGACTGGAGAGTTTTGGAAGAGCATTCTTTCTCAGATCATCGCTACATTGAGTTTTTACTCAGGGAGCGTGCCCCGGTTGAGACAGTCTCTAGAAATCTGAGGAGAACAAACTGGGTGAAATATAGGGAGACTTTTTCTTTGCTTTTGGATGAAGTACCCTTATCTAAACCACATAGTTTGGCGCAAATTGACTGTCTGGTTGACCATATAACAAATGTTTGTAATAGGTGCCTGGATGCGTCTTGCCCTTCTGCAAAGCCTAGAGGGAAAAAAAAGCCACCTTGGTGGTCAAATGAGTTGCAGACGAGCAGAGATTCCTGCAGCCTGCTTTAATAAGGCTAAATTTTCAAGAGCGGACGAGGACTGGTCTGCATACAGGCTGCAACTTAAGAGTTATAAAAAGATGATCAGAAATGCAAAATGTGATTCTTGGAAAAACTTCTGTGGAAACATAGAAGACGTTTCTGAGGCATCCAGGCTGCGCAAGGTTCTGGCTTCTTCTCCTTGCACCCTGGGATACCTGAAAGATCCTAATGGGGTGTGGTCTTCCTCCAGTGGAGAGTCGCTGGATCTCCTTTTAAACACGCATTTTCCGGGCAATTCCATGACGCCGTTTCAAGCTTTGGAACGTTCTGACGCCCAAGCATCTGAAGTTGCTTCGGAAATAATAAATATGCCAACATTAATCTGGGCGATAAAAAGCTTCAGGCCCTATAAATCCCCGGGACCTGATGGTATAATCCCGGCTGAGTTGCAGCAAGTGTCGGACTATATAGCCCCGTTGCTGTATAATCTATACACAGCATGCATCAACTGGATGTACATTCCTTTAAAATGGAGGGATACCAGAGTCGTATTTATCCCGAAGGCTGGGAAAAGTTCCCACACAGCTCCGAAGGATTTCAGACCAATTAGTCTGTCTTCTTTTTTGTTAAAGACAATGAAACGAATGATAGACTCATATTTGCGTAGAGTGATTGACCCGAGGTTGTTTTCGACAAAGCAACATGCATACAGCAAGGGACGATCAACGGAAACAGCTCTTCATGAGCTCGTTGGTACCATCGAGAGATCGCTTTCGGTAAAGGAGTACACTATGGTGGCCTTTCTTGATATTGAGGGGGCTTTTAATAATGTCATCCCAGAATCGATAATATTGGCATTGTCTGGTCTGGGAGTAAAGCGTGAAATCGTTTTAATGGTGGAAAGCCTACTTGCCAGTAGACGTATAACGTCTGAATTGGGAGCGTCCGTCATATCTCGATTTGTCAATAGGGGCACACCACAAGGAGGTGTTCTTTCGCCGCTTCTTTGGAACCTGGCACTGAATTCAATGCTCTAGAAGCACGTGGTTGTCATGTTGTCGCATATGCTGACGATGTCGCGATAGCGGTAAAGGGGAAGCATCTGCCAACATTGCGGGACATTCTTCAGGGTTCTCTGAAAGATCTGTCTAAATGGGCAAGAGACTGTGGTCTAGGAGTTAATCCTAGTAAAACAGAGCTTGTTTTATTTACAAGGAAAAATAAGATTCCTGCTTTTGATCCTATTTCTCTGGACGGTACTGAAATCACCTTCTCAGATGGAGCCAAGTATCTTGGAGTATTTCTAGATAGGAAGCTGAATTTCAGGCGTAATATTGAGGAACGGGTGAGAAAAGCAACGATTGCTTTGTATTCCTGTAAAAGGGCCATTGGAAAACGATGGGGTTTTAGCCCTCAAGTCGTTCATTGGATCTATACAGCAGTGGTGCGTCCAATTTTGCTGTATGGAATCATTGTCTGGTGGCCTGCTTTAGAAACAAAATCGAAATGTGACTTTATCACGAAGGTACAGAGAATGGCGTCAATGTGCATCACTGGTGCTCTTCGTACTACACCTACGGCTGCATTAGAAATCCTCCTTCACCTGATACCCTTGGACATATTGGGTAGGCAGTATGCAGCTGCGTCGGCAATTCGACTTAATAGCACGCTGCAATGGAGGAGCAGCGATTGTGGCCATAGCGCGATCTTGAAAAAGATAACAATACCACAAAATGTGGATTGTGCTCCCTCTTTGAGCCTCTTTGAGCGCCACTTTACCACTATGATACCATCCAGGGAGTCTTGGATGGGGGATACTCCGGGAAGTGGAGCTACCATAAATTTTTACACAGATGGATCGAGGCTGCACGAACAAGTGGGCTTTGGGGTCTATTCGGAAGAGCTTGGATTGAGCCTGGCTCGTAGATTGCCAGATCATTGCAGTGTCTACCAGGCAGAGATGCTGGCAATAAAGGAAGTGGCTGACTGGTTGAGCTGCAATGTCTTGTCTACAACCGCAGTCAACATCTATACTGACAGTCAAGCCGCGGTCAAGTCCCTGGATTCAATGTTTCTGAAAACAAGATCTGCCCTTAACTGCCGCACGTCTTTAAATGAGATGGCCAAGCAGTTTAACATACGACTCATATGGGTCCCAGGGCACAGAGACATTCCAGGGAATTGCAAAGCCGATGAGCTTGCAAGACTAGGAACTACCTTACAGGTTCCAACAGAATTGGAATGTGTTGGTATGCCTCTAGAAACTTGCAAGCAAAACCTACGGCTTTGTTCTGCGACGGAGACTAATCAAAGATGGGCAAATGGATGGACGTGTGAGACAACACGACTGATTTGGCCTTCTCTTAATCAGGGGCGCACAAGTAAGCTGATATCGCTTCCAAGAGGAGAGATTTCAACGGTGGTTTCTATAATTACCGGACACTGTCTTATAGGGAAGCACGCAGAGCGGTTAAATGTGCCGTCGAATGACTTTTGCCGAAGTTGCATGGATGAAGAGGAGTTGGAAACTATCGAACACTTTATTTGCCATTGCCCGGCACTTTCTGGTCAGCGACTTGCTTCACTGGGATCTAGGGAGCTGTACGATCTTTCAGATTTGTCGGATGTTAAAATTCAACATCTAAGGAGTTTCATAAGAAGCTCAAACTGGTTTAACGACAGGGACTAGTAGGGAAACCTATTACGATCCCGTGGTATCACAATGGACCTCAGAGTCTACGTGTGTTGACGTAAAACGTCAGCAGCCACTTACAACCTAACCTAACCTAACCTACAGTTTTTTTTTGGCGCAATAAAAATTACAAGGAATTCTCGTGAATTTACTAGATTTTTTTTGTAAAATTATCTTGGAAATTTGTAAAATTACAAAAAAAAAAAATTGTAAATCCAAATTTGTTTGTTAAAAACAAGAAAAACTTAAATATTGACAAAATGGGATTACGAGACTTTTCCTAGTTATTTGACAAAGTTTTTTATTTTGTGTGTATGTAGATTTTTTGCTACCTCCTATTTTACGAAAATTCCTATTAAAAATTACGAGCTTTTCAGTAATTTTACAAACTTTTTACCAATAAAATTGTAAATTTACAACTTTTTTGACGCAATAAAACTTACAAGGAGTTCTCGTGAATTTACTACACACAAAAATTTTTTTTTCCATGAACGATTTTCATAGTATTTATGAACAAATTCATACAATTTATTAACTTTTCATAATATTTATAAACTTTTTCATAGTATTTATGAAAAATGTTAAAAATTCTTAAATTTCACATATTATGATTTATTCATAAATACTATCAAAAAGTTTATAAATATTATGAAAAAGTTAATAAATTGTATGAATTTGTTCATAAATACTATGAATACTATGAAAATCGTTCATGGAAAAAAAAAAATTTTTGTGTGTAGATTTTTTTGTGAAATTTCCTCGGAAATTTGTACAATAACAAAAAAAAAATTGTAAAATAACAAAAAAAAATTTAAATTTCGATCAAAATTTTTTTGTTAAAAAACAAGGAAAACTGTAAAAAAATTTGGTAAAACGAGATTATGAGAAATTTTCTTGTAATTTGACAAGGTTTTTTTTTTTTGTGTAAGTTTTTTTTTATATAGTGAGGCTTTCTCTTTTCCGTGTAAGATTCTTTTGTAATAAAAACTTCATTTCCATACACTCATGCAACCAGAAATCAATTACCAACTATCCAATATTTTTTTCCACTTATAAAAAAAAAATCCTTTTACTTTTCCGTTTTTTATAAGACACTTTACATCAACCAAAGTTATTTTTTTTTTCCTGCAATATGTGCCCTGTATATCGTGGTTTTGTGCGTTCATAAAAGTTTGCACGTTGCTTTCATCTGTTTACTCGTACTTTTCAATTGATATTGAGATTTGCATGCATCTACAGTATCTGTCCATATAATTTGGATCAGTTTTGATTTTATGATATTCTTCCTACCTTCATGAATGTATAACGTCGTTTACATTTACTGTTAAACAAAATCTTTTTAACGTTTTATTAAAAAATCTTTAAGAAAAATCACATTGAAACAGAGTTGTATTTTGGTTGTGTTGCCTAAAAAACAACTCTGAAATTATTTTTTTTATTTTTGTTAAAAATTACCATATAATTACAAATCATAAACTAACATTACCTAACCGAGACCTGGTAACAATGACCTTCGTCTTGTTGTAGCGAAACAGACCAACCCCTCTGGTAGGAGTCGAACCCACGACCCCCAGCCTGAAATTATAAAGTACATGGTTTCTTAGATTGAGTTTTAAAAAAAGTGCAACTACGTTAAACCCCATACATAGATAGCACTACCCGATTCTTTTGCAATGTCTGCTTGAGTTATAATTTTTAAATATTTATTTTTATATCCTGCAAAATTTTCTCTCAAGATACATATTTACTTCTCAGAAGCACTCACTGTTACTAGAAATGAAGTTAAAGAATAAACAATATCGAAATTGACATAATGGCGTAAATACCACTATTAATTTACCATTAATTGCTTGTAAATTTTATTGAAATCGATGTGGCCATTTATTTTGTACCATCTCCTGTTTGTAGAATATTTCCATTCAATATTTGTAAAGTTTGTTTTTACTGAATGCAGTACGAGAGTAATGCAATAAGCAAGCAAAAATATATCAAAGTAATTTAAACAAAAAAAAAAAAAAAAAAAAAAAATAATCTTATTTGAAAATTTAAATATTATTTTTTTTGTTACAATACAAAATTATTTTTCCGCACTTAAAATATATTTCTGTTTGTAAATCAGTTTTTTCATATTAATAACAAAGTTTTTTTTAGTGAAACACAATCAATATAACCTCTACTGAGTGGTAGAGGGTATATATAAGTTTGTCATTCTGTTTGTAAATCATCGATATATTGGTCTGATATCACATAAAGTCAAATATATATTGACCCGTGATCTATTCTAAGACACTCTAGTATGCAGAAAGAAAATGAAACGAATTTTAATTGACAAAAACGCGGATTCCATCCATTTTTTGATTGAAATTCCTCCAATTAAAAAATTGTTATACCAATCATCAAATTGTAGATGATTAATTGAATATTTTTTCAATTAAACATTTTTTCCATTTTGATCACAAATTTGATCAAGGAAAAAAACAAGTCTCAATTAAAAAACTTAAAAAAAAAATTGATAAATTTTTCATTTATAGTAAAATAATGTTTTACTTTTTTTTATTGTTGGCAACATATTGGAAAGCAAAAAAGATGAATTTTTGATAATTTTGTCATAAGCGTACAATTCATTTGTTAAATCAATAATTATTTTGATTGACTAAAAATAAAAAATTGATACAATTTTTGATCAAAATCGAAAAAAATGTTTGATTGAAAAAATTTTCCATCAATCACCTACAATTTGATGATTGGTATAACAATTTTCTTAATTGGAGGAATTTCAATCAAAAAATTGATTGAATCCGCGTTTTTGTTGATTGAAATTCGTTTCAAATTCTTTCTGTGTATTCATATTTATTTAAATGTTGTTGATCAATAGATTTAATTGAAAATTTTTTTCTGTGCAATGACTGTCTGTTAAAATGGCGATCACGGTCTAACTATTACTCAGATATGATAAAGACTTAACATATTTACTTGTTGTTGCCCCAAGCAGTTTGGTTCAATAGTTATGAACGAAAATGTAAGGACACCTCGAATATTTTGGTACATTTAACATAACCTAAAAATACAAAATGCTATAATTCGGCTGCTGGTGGACATAAATGAATTGAAATGTGTATCACAAAATTTTTTTTCGTAAAATTTTTTTTCTTCACCAAATTATTTTTTTCCGCGGAATTTTTTTTACCAATTTTTTTAACAAAATTTTTTCACAATAATTTTTTTGCAATAAACTCTTTTTATACCCTCCACTTAGTGATAGAGCACTTAAAATATTTTGTAAGTAAATTCAACTGAAAAAACATTTAAAACAATCGTTTTTCCTTAAAAAAAACGGACTACTTATATTTCACTTGAAACAACATTCTTTTTCAGTTATTTTTAAACGTTAATTAATGACTAGACATTCCGTAAAAACAAATGATATTTCAGTTATTTTAACTGTTTACAATTTTATATTTTGTGGAGTAAAAATATTTTTTTTTGAACAAACTACAAAAACCGTACTTCTGTAAAATTATACGGAATAATCCGTCAAAAATAATTTAACTGATAAAAACATTTTTCCGTAAATTTTTGTAGTTTATTGTTTTAACAACTGTATAAATCTTTCAATAATTTAGTTTTTTTGAAAAACAAACGATAAAACGTTTAAAATAACTTTACCTAAAAACTTGTTGAATAACTGTAAATAGTTACTGTAAAACTTTTCTAGGTGAGGGTATATATAAGTTTGTCATTCCGTTTGTAACTCATCGAAATATCGGTCTGGGACCCCATAAAGTATATATATTCATGATCACCGATCGATTTTAAGACATTTTAGCGATGTCCGTCTGTTCGTCTGTCTGTCTGTTTGTGGAAATGGTGATCACGGCCAAAATATTACACGGAGATGACTGAAACTTAACATATTTATTGGAAGAAGTCCCGAGAAGTTTGGTATTTCATTTAAGCGGTTCAAATGTTATTAACGAAAATGTAAGGACACCTCCAAAATTTTAGTATATTCAACATAACCTAAAAATACAAAATGCTTTATTTCGGCTGCTGGTTGACATACGTGAACATAATTGAACAAAAAATTGTATTTAAAGAAGTACGAACATATTTTTCGCCAAAAAATATAAAAAAATCGCGGATTTTTTTTTCAAAAAATTTTTTTTTAAAGTAATTTCCTTTTAAAAAAAGTTTTTTGCAATAATCTTTTTGAAATTGTGGAGGGTATAACTACATTCCCCGGGTGAAAATGACCATGTATGTTCATATATGATGCATATATGGATGTCCATACAAGTGCATATCCGTAATTTGAGGGTACATGTACATTAATGATCATACATTGTCATACATGAATTTGTATGTAATTTTTTTTTTTTTTGTATTTTTTTCCATAAAACGTCTATTAATTGAAATTTTTTCAAATATAAATAATTTGTACTAATTTATGACACTGATTTTTTAATAAAAACTAACGAATATTTTAAAAATATACTTTGGACTTTATGATACTTTATGATAATCAAAGCTTCGAAGAATTAACCACTTTTCGTATGAATTCACAAATAAAATACATTCGATTTTTATTGTCACTGAATACAATTATCTTTACATATCTATATTTCATGGAATGCATTCGATTTTTACCATTAAAGCGAATTCTTGTTTATGAGAATTTTTAAAAGTGAATGCATTCTTTATTTTATTCATTTATTATTCATGAGACTTAAAAATTGAATTTATAAAAACTTACGCATTCAATTTCAAAGTCGAATGATTCGAATTTTAAAATCAAATATAAATTCATTCGATAAATTGTGATTGGGGAATGCAATCATTAAAGTTTAATTCAGAACACCAAATCTTATTAAGGGATGAAATCCTTCGCAGCTCTGACAGTAATACCGTCAGAGTAGTCGAATTTTCTTCTAAATTTGGTTGTTTACGTTATATATTCGCCTATAGAATACAAAAATTATAACCAATGTTGATGATGTATGATCATTATTGTCCAACCGAACGACTTTTTCAGACTGAACACATACATGAACTTCGTCCAATTTTGCAAAGTTCTGCCGAACCCAACCTTTAAAAAATTGTTTTTAAGACATGTATGCTATGCAGATGCATAGCATATATGAAGGAGTATGACATATACCTATCCACACATAGTTGCATACATTTACATATATGGAATATTACATTACTTGTGTATGTTCATATATGCTCCCATATATGACATACATTTTCATATATTGTTCATATACTATCATACATGGAATCATGTATGAGCATGTATGAACATGCATGGTCATTTTCACCCGGGTCGGCAAGGCCGAATTTAACTTTTTTACTTGTTAACTGTCAAATCGGTTAAAAAGTTCCGTGCCTTTTCTGTTCTTTCTCTTCTTCTTTGTCTTCACCCTTTTGACTTTTAAAGCGTAGTGGGGTTCTTTCTCTTTTTTTTTTAATTATTCAAGGGGTGATCTAGCCCTAATGGCCGGCACTGCGACCCTTATGGGTCTTTTGTGCCAAGATCCATTAATCTAATTCAAATTCTGTTCAATGTTCCTAATGAACATTATAACAGAGGATGGAGAAGCTAGCTTTACATCCGCAGAATTCCGCAATTCTTTGTCTAAGAACCGTCTTCTGATCCTACATATTGCGACGCACTCACATAATATGTGTTGCGTTGTTTCCACTTCTTCAAGACAAAGTCGACACAAAGGCGATGCACAAAGGTTTAAATTATGCAAGTGATAATTTACCTTATAATGCCCGGTGAGAAAACCTCTCAGTAACCTAATGTCACTTTTGGTATGATTAAGTATACTTCGCTATGATAATGGCGCTATTAGTGCTTTGGATTGTCGTAGACCTCCTGAATTTTCCCACAAGTTTAAGAAGTCGGTTCTTTCCAAACCCTTAATCATGTTCGAGAAGGTGGACCAGTTTACCCCACAATAGGGTTCGATTCCGTGATAATATTATGAATAAATTAAAAAAAAAAAAAAAAATCTCAAGAAAAAATTACGATTTCTCCATTTTTTTGTACTGCACCCTCAAGAGCTGTCTGTTGATGTGCTATGGTTTGCTATAAAAATAATCTGTGCTGCCAAAATCTCGATTTATCTTTGCAGGGATACTAATGGTGGAAGGTGGACCAGTTTACCCCACAATAGGCTTCGATTCCGTGATAATGTTATGAATAAATTAAAAAAAAATAATCTGTGCTACCATTTGATAAAAAATATGTTGCCTTCTTGTTGTACCATTTTATTTCTTACACCCGTACCCGTATTAATTTAATTTCTTACACCTGTATTTATTAAATTTCTTATCTATTTATATCTAAAATAAACTATTTTATCTAACACAGTTGTTAAATAACTATTATATTTATAATAGGGTTTCTTTTCAACAAGAATATTCCAGGATATCCTTAAAATGGTTTTTCTGAACTGAATTTAAAACGCCCAAATACTGATTTCTTATATGTAAAACCTTTAAGAAGTTTTCTATAGATTTTTTTTAAAAAATATTTAGAGTTGGCGATTGCGTTTTTTTTCTAATTTAAATTTTTAATTCTTGATTGCGAGTAGTTTTCTGCGTTTTATATTGTTGGACTTTATTATATTTTATACATCGATTACCTAAAGTTAAAATATTTCAATAAATTTAAGATTTAAATAACATTTTTCTTTCGTTCCGAAAATTATTGTTTTTGGTTTAAACGTATAAATGTGTTTTTTTTTTTTAAATAAATATAAATTAACTTTACATACACATGTTTTTAAGATTCATTAATTTAAATTTCCACCTGTGCAGCCACCGTTAAAAATCGTGTTTAACTTGTTTTTGTTTATCTCGTAACATCGTATTATTTATAAAACAAAAATTACAAAACAATAAAATATTTTAATTAAAAACGGATGGTTGTATTAATTTAATAACTTCTAACGAGTGAAACTTGCCACGTGAAATTATAAAATCAATTAACCAAAATGTTATGATTTTATCAATAATAAATAATTGAGTTCTAATCGATGTTAGCGTGAAGAAATCTGTCAAATTTCATTATGTACATGCAGAGGTAAAATATGATTGTGGTAATCATATTTTTGGTTTATTGCAATCATATAAGAATCATTACTAACTTTATCTTTACTGCGATGAGATCAAAATTTGGGCTATTGTTCATTCTTTTTTAAAGACTTTTATTTTTTGTTGGAGTTTTTCTTTGAAAAATATCAAAAAACTAAGGTAAATTTTATAAAAATGGTAATTTTAACAGTATTGTTTTAAAACGCAAGTAAAGCCCAACCAAACGTAATAATTTGAAAAACAATTGTGTTCTATGTTGGAGACCATAGACAAATTATACTTTTGCGCTTTATACCAGATTTGTATTACACTGAATGGCTGCTGTGCAGGCTTTCAAATAATGCATAAATCGTCATTTTTCGCATTTTCAACCGTGAATAACTAAAAATCTTGACGTGATGGGAAAATTTGGAGAACAGATTTGGAATCAGGAGATCAAAGTCTACTAAAATTGATCATCAGAATTCAAACCGGAAAATGAGTGTTGAGCGGTGTAATTCTGATTAATTTTTATTAAAAAAATAAAAATTGTTTTATTCGACCTTTAAAATTTTATATTTTGAGTAGGTTTATTCTAGCTCGAGGTCAATATTTCCTTTACTAATTAAAACTATGATATTCTCATAGAATAATTTTCAAGTAAATTATTTTTCTGTTTTAAATTTATTTAGGCCATTTTTGCACAATTTAATCGAAACGTATTTCGGAATTTGTGAGACTCCATTGTCAAGATTATTTAGCAAATATAAAAACTCTATACTACAAGTAGCAAAGGATTTTTAATAACAAATCGTTAATGATCAAACTTAAATATTAATACTTCCAAAAATAACCAACATAAATGAATTTTAAAAAAAAATTTTTTTTTTTTGAAAAAAAAATTTTTTTTTTTTTGAAAAAAAATTTTTTTTTTTTTGAAAATTATTCTATGAGAATATCATGGTTTTAATTAGTAAATGAAAGAATGACCTCGAGCTAGAATAAACCTACTCAAAATATACTCCTTACACTCAAAAAAATACGTTAGTAGATTTACTAATTTTTTTTTTGCTAATGCTAGTTAGCTAACTTTTAGCAAATTTTTAGTTGCGATTAGCATGTTAGCAAAAAATTCTTGTAAACTTCATTTAGCACATTAGCAATTTTAAACAAACTATGAACTAATTTCTTTTGCTAAATTTGAAATTGAGTTGACAACATTTTTACAAGATTTTTTGCTAATATTAGCAAAAATAAATGGTAAATTTTTTTTATTTTCAGAAAACTTAAAATGGCGCTATCTCGGAAACTAAGCCAGATAGAGCAAAATGGAGGCCATTTTTGGTTCTCGGGCTCTCCATAGTATCGCCGGTCCTCTTCACATGTGTGGACCCTAATGGGTCCTAACTTTGGATCCAAAAAAGTTAGCATTCCCGAAAATTTTAAAATGCTCATATCTCGGTAAATATTGCCGACACAACAAAAAGTCCAAAAGCATTTTTGTAGCTCTCAACACGTAGAACAAGACCGCAAAATAATCAAAAGCTCTCCGAGTAATATTTTTAAAGTTATCGAGTTTTGTAATTCTCAAAACCCCGGTGGTCCCCTAAAATCACGTATCTCAAAAACTAAGCAAAGTAGAGCGAAACGGACACTAATTTTGGATAAAAAACTATGATGGTTTTTAAGGAACCCAAGAAGGTCTAGCCCCATCGGGGTCTGGACCTATCGGGTCCGAACCCAATGGGGTCCTCAAATGTATATGAACTAAGTTGAAATAAAAAAAAATTCAGTTAACTAATTTTTAGCAACACGTTTTTGCTAACTTTACCAAAAAAATTGTGGGTTCAAAATCAGCAAATTTTCTTGTAGGTTTACATGCTTTTTTTGCTAACTTTACAGTTTTTTTTTTTTGAGTGTAATAATTTTAATATTACTTAGAACTTTCAAATGATTATTACAAGCAAATTATGGTACCAGTTATAAAATATAAAACTATGCTCTTTTATTATGATTGTCCCAATCATATTTTATTTATGTGTAAATTTTATATTTTTGCGACTCAAGAAATTATAGTGAAATAAGGTTTTTTATCCAAATTCTGATTATATTTTAATGAAAAATACAAATTTATTTATATTGATAATTTTTGCAAGACTTAGTTGACACGTGTTTCTGATTTGATCAGATTACATCGCCAAGACTATTTAGCAATTACAAAAACCCTATACTACAAGTATCATAGGGAATTTAAATGACAAATTGCTAATTTCCAAACAAAAATACAAATACATGTTCAATTCTACTCTCATTGAGAATTAGAAGAAGAAAACTGTATAGTATCTTAGTGTGATCACAACCGTCAAACGGCCAACAAAAAAACAATACAATTTTCTTCTTATAATTCTCAATGAATATAGAGTTTAATATGTATTAATATTTTTGTTTAAACATAAGCAATTTGTCATTTAAATTTCCTTTGCTACTTGATGCATAGGGTTTTTATGTTTGCTAAATAGTCTTGACAATGGAATCTGACGAATTCCGAAACACGTGTCGAGTAAGTCTGGCAAAAATTACCATTATAAATTTGAAACAGAAAAATATTTTTCTTGAAAACTATTCTATAAAAATAAAATAGTTTTAATTAGTAAAGAAAAATTACCTCGAGCTAGAATAAACCTACACAAAAATATAGTTTTTTTTTTGTTATCGACTAATATATCTAAATTTAATAAAAATCTTTTTTAAATTTCTCGAAAACCAAAAAAGATATTACCATTTCGGTAAATTTGACTGAAAAAACAAAAATATAACCGGAAAACCCTAAATAACCTACATACATACCTTTAAGTCAGAAAACATTCATTTACTTATATTTATGTCTTTTTCTTTGCAGGTATGTGGCCATATTAATGTAAATATTTGGCAAGTATTTTTTTTTTTATTTTTTTTTTTAATTTACCTTAAGCAATATCAGGTTGAAGAATAACACACACACACAAACAGAAAAATCAAATATAAAAGTAATTTAAATATTTTTTATATATTAAATAACTATAAGATTATTTTTTCTTGTGTTCTTAAATATTGAGGTTTTGATAGTCATAATAATTTTTATTTTAACCCTTAAACGCTTTACATTAAAACGGTAAAAATTTTATATGAACAAAAATACGATTTTTAAGCATATTGAAATTGGAAAGTTTTTCGTTAATTGGAAAAATTTTTAAAACCGGTTTTTCTCAATAGCAATTTTAATGTAATACTTCAAAAATATGTGTCCGGATATTTGAACATTATAAAAATTTTTTGAAACTGGAAAAAAAAAATTGCACACTGTTTTTTTCCAAGTGTTGCACTCAAAAAAAAAAATTGTCAAATTACTAGAAAAAGTTTCGTAATCTCATTTTACCAATATTTAACAGTTTTCCTTGTTTTTTAACAAATAATTTTCGATCGAAATTTAATTTTTTTTTTGTAATTTTACAGTTTTTCTTGTAGTTTTACAAATTTCTAAGATTTCTTACAAAAAAAAAATCTAGTAAATTTACGAGAATTTCTTGTAAGTTTTATTTCGCCAAAAAAAATGTAAATTTATTTTGTAAAATTAGAAAAAAAAAATCGTAATTTTTACTAGGAATTCTCGCAAAATAGTAAAATCACGAAACCTTCTTGTACGTTGTATCGCTTCAAAAAAATTGTAAGTTTACAATTTTTTTGGTTAAAAGCTTGTAAAATTAAAAAATTTTTGGTAAAAAACTTGTAAAATTACAAGGTGGTAGCAAAAAAAAAAGTTACAAACTTTTCTTGTAATTTTACAAATTTTTTTTTGAGTGTGGTAACCCCCTGAGTAAAAAAGTTTGTATATCTATATATATAAAAATGGATGTGTGTATGTATGTGGGTATGTATGTATGTATGTATGTTCCGTATGGACTCGAAAACGGCTGGACCGATCTTGATGAAATTTTCAGGGAATATTCCGAATAGCCTGGCGAGTAACACTGTGTGGCCAGATTTTTGATTTTTTGAATGTGGGCGGAGGGGCGTGGCAAAATAAAATTTTTACATTGCACCACTAATGACATTTATATATAAAAAACGGATGGACCGATTTTGATGAAATTTAAACCAAAGATAGTACTAACCAAGAACTAACTATATGCCAAATTAGAGCGTGATCGGAGAAATGAGCGTAAAATACGATGCTTTTTTGTCTGTGGGCGGAGGGGTGGGCAACATCGAATTTTTACATTGCACCACTAATGACATCTATATATAAAAAACGGATGGATCGATTTTGATGAAATTTAATTCAACGATATTACTAACCAAGTACTAACTATGTGCCAAATTAGAGCATGATCGGACAAATGGGCGTAAAATGCCATGCCCCTTTGTATTTAATTGAATGTTATTTATGCATGCTCCGCAATAACGCAAAAACTGTTGATTCGATTTTAATTAAATTTTCAGCACTTATAGTGTTAACCGAGTGCGGAACTATAGGCCATGTTATACTACGATTGGAAAAAGGGGCGTAAAATGCTACGCCCCTTTGTATTATACTGGACGTTGTCGGCCTGTTACGCAAAAACAGTTGAACCGATTCTCTTGACATTTTCACTACATACATATAAGATCGTTTTTGCAAATGGGATCAAAATTGCAACGCCCTTTGTACTATACTAACCACGATTGAACAAATAGGCGTAAAATGCCACGCCCCTTTGTTTTATACTGAACGTTATATGTATCTGCCTGTTTTGAAATCACGCAAAAACGGATATGCCGAATCTGTCACTACTGATAAAACTAACCGAGCGAAAACTGTAGGTCATATATAGAGCGAGATTCGGCAAAAGGGTATAAAATGTCACTCCCGTTTTTTCATAAATAAATCACACAAAAACGGCAAAACGGATGTCAATGAAATTTGCAGCACAGATAGTACTAAAAATGCGTTAAATGGCACGCCCCTTTGTACTACACTTAAAGTTATGTCTGTCTGTTTCGAAATTACTCAAAAACGGCTGAACCGATTTTGTTGAGATTTCTCTATAGATAGTGCTAACCGAGGGTGGAACAAAAGGGACTAGCTGGACCAGGACCCGTGCTTTAATTTTGTCCGACACTATATTTAAATTAAGATGCAATATAAACAAGTTTTTTTTCTTAGGGCCAGCAACGCGGACCGGGTATAGCTAGTAATTTGATAAAATTATATATAATTATATATATTTTGTAACATTAGATAAAATTATATATAATTTAATAAAATAATATTCGATTATTTTTTTATATAAAATTTTATAAAATTGTATAATTTGATAAAATTTTATAAAATTACATAAAATTATATATAATTTTATGAAATTATATATAATTGTATCAGAATTTGTTTTATATAAAATTATATAATATTTGATAAAATTTTATACAAAAAATATCGAATATAATAGAAGAATTCCAAAATTTTTGACTACAAAAAAAAAAACACTTTTTCGGCCTTACCTATTTCAATTGTCTTAAAAATTGGTAAATATATTCTTCAGATTTTTGTTGAATTTCGGTTTTTGTTATTTAGTCAAAATTGTAAATGGTTCGCGTTTTATCGCTGTTCAAAGTTGGTATTTTGCCACAATTTTAAGAGATATACATAATTAGGGAATTCACATGGGTATCGTATTTGGTGTTGTATGTTGTATGTCCTATCTAAAAACAG
Organism: Pegoplata infirma; assembly: GCA_963921195.1. Taxonomy (NCBI): domain Eukaryota; kingdom Metazoa; phylum Arthropoda; class Insecta; order Diptera; family Anthomyiidae; genus Pegoplata; species Pegoplata infirma. The sequence continues at coordinate 5,078,636 of OY992536.1, read as the reverse complement.
GGTTGGTTAAACTTTAAATTAATAATACGACACTTACACGATATGACGATACAACATTTATACCTATGTTTTGTGTGCTATTTTCAAGTATGCTAACAAGAAGAGAATCTAAGAGAAAAATATCAAATGAGCGATAAATAATTTTTACTAACCCTGTTTTTAGATACGACATACAACATATACAACAAATACGAGACCCGTGTGAATTACCTAAATGTTTAAATGATCGTATCTTTGGAACGCATCATCCGATTGTCACGAAATAAAGCGCAAAATAATGGTTATGTCCTGTTCTTAAAACAGAATTTTGAAAAAGGTAAGGATGCTTTGCAAAAAGGATATTGAAATTAAAAAAATGTCCTTAACTTGCAAATATCTCAAAATGCGTATCTTTAATTTTCCTATATATTTTTGCACATATAGCCTCCAAAAAAACGCTAAAAAATTTATTAAACAAAAACGTATTCGCGAAATGTTCTTTTAATGAAAAATTTGAGTTTAGCAGTCCAAAATACATATAAAAAAAAAATATTTGCGGTTACTGCGCAGAAATTGTTTTTCATTTGTAAACAAGAGTTATTAACAAAAATCAATTAGTCGTTTCAGGAAACCACGTTTATATTTAAACCGCTTATCACCCCAATTTGGGATTTGCATATGATGTTAAGAATATTTTGAGTTATATGTGCAAAAAAATATAGGAAAATTAAAGATACGCATTTTGAGATATTTGCAAATTAAGGACATTTTTTTAATTTCAATATCCTTTTTGCAAAGCATCCTTTCCTTTTTCAAAATTCTATTTTAAGAACAGGACATAACCATTATTTTGCTTTTTATTTCGTGACAATCGGATGATGCGTTCCAAAGATACGATCATTTAAACATTATGTATTTTTCATAAAATTGTTGCAAACTACCAACTTTGAACAGCGATAAAACGCGAACCATTCACAATTTCGACTTAATAAGAAAAACCGAAATTCAATAAAAATCAGAAGAATGGATATGTTAATTTTTGGATAAATTGAACCACCATCGGCTGATTGCCTAGGCTATTTAGAATGGAACCAGTCAATAACATAATATTTTTTATCAAATTATTTATAATTTTATCTAATTTTTATCAAATTGTTTAAAAAATAGAAAGCTTTATATACACAGAAAAAAATATGAAGGAAACGAATTTGAGTAATCACTTGTTTAAATTTAAAAACAAAAATTGAGTAACTTTTTAATTGACGCAATTAAAAATATACTTAAAAATTTTAAAAACAATTTAAGTAAATAATTTAATACAAATTTAATATTTTTTTTTTTATTTTTTTAAACTCTCATATTTTTTTGAATTCTCGTTTAGTTTATAGTTTTTTGTATATGAATATGAAAGTTTGTAATCGTCTTTATAAAATGTTCCTATGTTTTTGAGACATAAATATATTTGGTAAAGTTTGAAAAAAGAAGTTTTTTGTTTTTTTTTGTTGTTAAAAATTCAAAACTTTTTTAAACTTTTTTAAAAAATAAATAGGTAAATTTTGAGTAAATTTTTAATTGTGTCAATTAAAAATTTACTCAATTTTTTTTCAAACATTTAATAAATTTTTATTAATAATTTACTCAATACTATTAAATCGTTTACTGGTGCAAAATTGAGTAATTTTTTACTCAATAGTATTAAAAATTTACTCAAATAATTTTTTTATTTTTTTCTGTGTATAATCTTATATAATTATGTACAGTTTTATCAAATTATATCAAATTATATATAATTATTAGGGATGAGATTTCCATGCAAATGCATGTTTTTTGTTGATAGTCTAAAAACGATATCGATCAATTATCTTTCCGAATCAAGAAATTTGCGTTAAAATGGCATTGATTTGTTTTTGCATATTTTTGCATATTTTGGTGACAATGCATATTTTGATTTTAAATGCATATTTTTATTTTAAATGCATATTTTGTGCATATTTCCAACTTTAAAGTGCATATTTTTGCATATTTTGGCATAAACTAGCAAAAACACAAATTAAAATTTATTTTTTTCAAAAACTATTTTAAATTTAAAAAATTTATTTGGAAAATAAGAAAAACAATTTTTTTTGGGTTTTTAATTTTTTTTTAGATTTTCTTAATTTCTAAAAAAATCTCGTTTACATAAAGTTTTAAATGTTACTATTTAAACACGCCGCTATTTTTTACTTTTTAAGAAGTTTTTCCTATGAAAACAAGATTTTTATTACACACATTTTATTTTTTAGTGCATTTATTGAATGTTTAGTGCATATTTTCAGCGCATATTTTAGATTTTTTAGTGCATGAAAATCTCATTCCTAATAATTATAAATAATTATATAAAAAACTTTTTTAATCGGGCCAACAAAAATATTGCTGAACTGGAAGCATCTTTTAAAAGGGAATAAATAAAAAAAAAATTTCGCGGAAATCGATTTTCTGAAATAGATATTTTCTAAATTTAACTTAGAATTTCTAAATTTCTATTAATATTTTTTAAATTTTATTGAACGTTTACTAATTTTCAATTGGAAGTCCAATTTGGAACAGCTGTAGTGAAATTTTGAATAATAAAGAGCTTGACATTGATTTAACATTGCATTGACTAAAGCAAAATATAAAATATTTGCGGTGAAATGCCTCATATACAAACTAAAAATGTATATAAAATTTTGAACTTTTTCAAGTATTTATTTTTTTGTTTTTATTCATTTTTTTTAATGAAGGTCTGTTTTTCATTCATCCAATCACATAGAAACTATTTCATAAAATCAACCAAGCACAACCTCTAAAATTTAAACAATAATAAAAACCTTTTCATTTTTATTTTTATAATAGAATTAACAAGTTATTTATTAAAATAAAATGCAAACAAACAAATTAAGCACAATTTTTTTTTTAAATATGCAGTTAAATTTGTTTTAAAACGTGCCTACTTTGCTATGCACTGTAAAATCTTTTATATATATTTTTTTAATTTTATTATATTTTTGTTATTGTTTTTATTAGTATTTATTTAGATTATATACATATTTTTGTAATTGTTATTCGTCATAAAACTAAATATTCGTGTTGTAATTCATGTTTTTAATTTTCTAATATTTATCTATTTGTTTTTGTTATTATTACATTTTTTTAAACTGACATTAAATTAAGTGCATTTACAGTGAAAGCGACAGGCGATGACAACAAAGGAAAACGTACTTTTTTGTAAAAGTTAAAATTTTGTGGCTTTATTGTGGAATAAGTTATAAAGGATTGCGAAACAGTTTTTTTAAGCAAAAATAATAAATTAAATAATTTAAAATAAAAATTTCACCAGTTTTAATTGAGTCAATTCAATATTTTTTAGCACAAATTATGACTTTTTTCTTTCGAATTTCGTCGATCACCAGGCAAATTATGGTCGCTTTTAAAAAAAAAAACTATTATTCCTATCCGTGACATCTTTATCGTGTTCTGAAATGTATCAAAACAACAACAAAAAGTTAGTTTTTTACCCTTTTTTTTTAATTTTATATTTTATCACAAAAAATATCATTCGTTTTGGTCTAAAAACTCTATTTTTAAATTTTTAGCCAAATCGGAAAATTTTAACCCTTGCCCTGGGGGTTAAAGTTTCTTGTACAAACCAAAAAAAAAAAAATTTCATGGCTAAATTTTTACCCCACAGGTTAAAATTGTTCCATTTGGCTAAAAACGTAAATATAGATTTTTTTAGACCAAAACGAACACTCAAAAAAAAAAAAAACTGTAATGTTAGCAAAAAAAGCTTGTAAACCTACAAGAAAATTTGCTGATTTTGAACCCACAATTTTTTTGCTAAAGTTAGCAAAAATGTTTTGCCAATAATTAGTTAATTTTTTTTTTTAACTTAGTTCATACACATCTGAGGACCCCATTGGGTTCTGACCCGATAGGTCCAGACCCTGATGAGCCTAGACCTAGTTGGGTTCCTTAAAAATCGTTATAGTTTTTGATCCAAAATTTGTGTCCATTTCGCTCTACCTTGCTTAGTTTTTGAGATGCGTGATTATAGGGGACCATTGGGGTCTTGAGAATAAAAAACTCGATAACTTCAAAAATATTACTCGGAGGGCTTTTGACTATTTTGCGGTTTTGTTCTACGTGGTGAGAGCTACAAAAATGCCTTTTTGTTGTGTCGGCAATATTTTTTTTTTGTGTCGGCAATATTTACCGAGATATGAGCATTTTAAAATTTTCGGGAATGCTAACTTTTTTGGATCCAAAGTTCGAAAAGCAACGAGTATAAAATCGTTTCTTACGCCTTTAAAAACATTGTTTTTTTGTTGATTTACTCGTTGGTTTTCGAATTACAATTGGAATCTTCGAATTACAAATGGAATCTTCGAATTACAAATGGAATCTTCGAATTACAATTGATCTTTTACGAATTACAATTGATCTTTTACGAATTACAATTGATCTTTTTCGAATTACAATTGATCTTTTTCGAATTACAATTGATCTTTTTCGAATTACAATTGATCTTTTTCGAATTACAATTGATCTTTTACGAATTACAATTGATCTTTTTCGAATTACAATTGATCTTTTTCGAATTACAATTGATCTTTTTCGAATTACAATTGATCTTTTACGAATTACAATTGATCTTTTTCGAATTACAATTGATCTTTTTCGAATTACAATTGATCTTTTTCGAATTACAATTGATCTTTTACGAATTACAATTGATCTTTTTCGAATTACAATTGATCTTTTTCGAATTACAATTGATCTTTTACGAATTACAATTGATCTTTTTCGAATTACAATTGATCTTTTACAAATTACAATTGATCTTTTACGAATTACAATTGATCTTTTACGAATTACAATTGATCTTTTTCGAATTACAATTGATCTTTTACGAATTACAATTGGAATCTTCGAATTACAATTGATCTTTTTCGAATTACAATTGATCTTTTACGAATTACAATTGGAATCTTCGAATTACAATTGATCTTTTACGAATTACAATTGATCTTTTACGAATTACAATTGATCTTTTTCGAATTACAATTGATCTTTTACGAATTACAATTGATCTTTTTCGAATTACAATTGATCTTTTACGAATTACAATTGATCTTTTACGAATTACAATTGATCTTTTTCGAATTACAATTGGAATCTTCGAATTACAAATGGAATCTTCGAATTACAATTGGAGTATTCGAATTACAAATGGAATCTTCGAATTACAAATGGAATCTTCGAATTACAATTGGAATCTTCGAATTACAAGTAGAATCTTCGAATTACAATTGATCTTTTTCGAATTACATCTGTAAATGGTGTAGATTGGAGGGTAAAAAAAAGTACTTTTCACTCAAAATAATACATTAGTAGATTTACTTATTTTTTTTGCTAATGCTGGTTAGCTAACTTTTAGCAAATTTTTAGTTGAGATTAGCATGTTAGCAAAAATATCTTGTCAACTTCATTTAGCGCATTAGCAATTTTAATCCAAATTTGAACTAATTTTTTTTTGCTAAATTTAAAACTGAGTTGACCAAATTTTTACAATCTTTTTTTGCTAATATTAGCAAAAATAAATGGTAAATTTTTTTTATTTTCAGGAAACTTAAAATGGCGCTATATCGGAAACTAAGCCAGATAGAGCAAAATGGAGGCCATTTTTGGTTCTCGGGCTCTCCATAGTATCGCCGGTCCTCTTCACATGTGTGGACCCTAATGGGTCCTAACTTTGGATTCAAAAAGTTAGCATTCCCGAAAATTTTAAAATGCTCATATCTCGGTAAATATTGCCGACACAACAAAAAGTCCAAAAGCATTTTTTGTAGCTCTCAACACGTAAAACAAGTCAAATGCTCTCCGAGTAATATTTTTGAAGTTATCGAGTTTTGTAATTCTCAAAACTCCGGTGGTCCCCTAAAATCACGGATCTCAAAAACTAAGCAAGGTAGAGCGAAACGAACACAAATTTTGGATCAAAAACTATGGCGATTTTTAAGGAACCCAACTAGGTCTAGGCCCATCGGGGTCTGGACCTATCGGGTCCGAACCCAATGGGGTCCTCAAATGTGTATGAACTAAGTTGAAATAAAAAATTTCAGTTAACTAATTTTTGGCAAAACATTTTTGCTAACTTTACCAAAAAAATTGTGGGTTCAAAATCAGCAAATTTTCTTGTAAGTTTACAAGCTTTTTTTCCTTACATTACAGTTTTTTTTTTTTTGAGTGTTGACTCCATTTGTCCTGTCCCATTCCGTTTTGTCCCTTATGTCGACATCATGTAAAAAATACTTTATCTTGTTATCGCCTGTCGCTACAATTGTAACTAAACTTGAAGACTTGCAATTTCAGAATCTTAACAAAATAAACTTTTAACACGAAAGAAAAACCACTCCAACATATGTTTTACCACAAAAAAAAAATTAAAAACAAAAAAAAAAAATACATATAATTCCACCCACATACAACATTATTTTCAACCTTGTCTCTAGTGCATTATTTTCAGTTTTGTATCGTTGTGTTTTATGAAATTAAATATTCAATGAACTGCATTCTGTGGTGGCATATGTATGATAAATATGTGTATTCAAATCATTTAAGATAATGATTATGACGATGTTTTAGTGAAAAGCTCTTTACAGAAAATATCTTTTAGGCGCCGGCAAATTGTGTATGATGATGACTGAGGTCTAGTGATTTTTTATAATTACACTATAGGGTGACATTTATTAAACGATTTTTATGTATTTGATACACTCAAAAACAAAAAAATCTCGTCAAATTACTAGAAAAGTCTTGTAATCCTATTTTACCAATATTTTACAGTTTTCCTGGTTTTTTTAACAAAAACTTTTTGATCGAAATTTACAGGTTTTTTTTTGTTATTTTACAATTATTTTTTGTAAATGTATAAACTTTCAAGGTTATTTTACAAAAAATATTTGGTAAAGTTGCGAGAACTCCTTGTAAATTTTATTGCATCAAAAAAAGTTGTTAATTTATAATTTGATTGGTAAAAAGCATGTATAATTACAAAAAAGTTCGTAATTTTTACTAGGAATTTTCGTAAAATAGGAGATAACAAAAAATCTAGTAGTCACGAGAACTCCAAAAAAGTTGTAAATTTATAATTTTATTGGTAAAAAGCTTAAAGAATTACAAAACAGCTCGTAATTTTTACACTCACAGAAAAATGCTTCATAATATTTATAACATGGTTTCATAAATATTTTTGTCATAAAATTTCATCATATTTATGAAACCTTCATTAATATAATGAAGTTTAATGAAAAAAGTCTATGAATTGCACTTTATAAAATTTCATGATTACGTAAAAAAAAATCATAAACGTGTCATATGATTTTTTGTAATATGATTAAGAAATTGGGGCAACAAAACAATTATAGCTCCTAAAAACGATTTTTAAAATTTTTACTCTTTATTTTAGTTCTTCTAATATAAATATCATAAATTTTATTTCTAAAAAAAATGCATTTGCTTTATTAATGAAACATTTCATAAAGACTTAATAAACCCTTTTATAAATATAATGAAACTTGTCATTAAAGTTCGTCCAATGTAACTGTTTCATAAATATTATGAAATATTTCATAAATACTATAAAACATTTCATAAAAATAATATTATTTATTTAAGTATTTCATTATAAATATGAGGCATTCCACACCAAATGTCCAGCAAAAAAAAAAAAACAAACATTTGTACCGTATACTTCTGAATAGGTTGTATCGATAGCCCTATATGAAACTTCGAAAATTGCGTTTGTGGTTTTTCAAAAACTGGGCTTAGGAGGCATGGTCAAATATTGGAAAAATGGTCAAATTTGTGGCGAGTTGCCTTGATTAAATATTTATCACAGTAAAACGGAATGCACCACAATCTTAAAAATTTTCATTTTTATATACTAGTTTTGTAAGGTCTATCGATTAATTTTTTTTTTACACCCTCCAACCACAGTATGGGGATATACTTACTTTGTCATTCCGTGTGTAACACATCGAAATATCGGTCGGGGACCCCACAAAGTATATATAATATTGATCCATGATAGAATCTAAGACATTCTAGCGATGTCCGTCCGTCCGTCTGTAGAAATAACGATGCAGTCCAAACCAAAAGAGCTAGATCCCTGAAATTGGGCAAGAATATCTCTTATGTTACTGGTAAGGTTAAGTTCAAAGATGGACAAAATCGGAACAGGGGGAAAAAAGTTCCCCCTTGAAGAACTAAAACGACCCCTAAAAAATACGATATTTTTACGAGTTTTTTTTTTTAATTTTTGCTCAACTAATGTAACATTTGTATGCCATATTATGTTTATAGACCTGCGCTTAGACCAAGGGGTTTAGAAATTCGATTTTTTTCACGCCGCCCCCTTTTGGGGGCGTGGTTATAGAAATTAATTAAAAATAACGATAAAAATGTACTATTTAAGCGTAAATATCATAAACAAATAATTTGTAAACATAGGGGGGTTCAGGTGTCCCCCACCAACTCTGCCGACCCCTCCCCCCCGCCCACAAAAAAAAAAAAAAGACGCCCTGCGATTTTTTTTTTAATTTTAAACGTGTTGGAGGGTATAAAAGATTCGGCACAGCCGAATTTACCACTCTTAATTGTTTTTTTTAAAAATTTACTTTTTTAAAAATGGAAAATTTCAGAACGGGTTCTGAAATTTAACAAAAAAAAATTTTAATCGATAGGTCATACAAAACTGTATAAGAATGTAAATTTTTGAGATTGTGGTGCATTCCGTTTTAATGTGATAAATATTTAATCAAGGCAACTCGCCACAAATTTGACCATTTTTCCAATATTTGACCACGCCTTCTAAGCCCAGTTTTTGAAAATTAGAAAAACCAAAAACGCAATTTTCTTAGTTCCATATAGGGCTATCCAAACAACCTATTCAGAAATTTACGGGACACATGTTTTTCTGTAGCGGGACATTTGGTGTGGAATGCCTCATATGAAACTAATTCATAGTACCAGTGAAGTGGTTCAAAAATACTATGAAATAGTTTCCAAATATTATCAAATATTTAAGAAAAAAGAAATTAAATCTATGACATTTTTCATCGTATTTATGAAGCATTCATAATATTTATGAAGAGTTTCATAAAACTTTGTGAAATTTTATTCATTATATTTATGAAAATAAGACCCTATGAACAATTATGAAACTGTTTCATTGTATTTATGAAACTGTTACATTGGACGAACTTTAATGAAGATTTGTATTATATTTATGACAGTTTTTATAGATTTAATGAAGCTTTTTCTTTGAGTGTATACTAGGAATTCTCATCAAATAGGAGGTAGCAAAAAATAAAATTTTTTTTGTCATTTTACAAGTTTTTTTTTGAGTGTATGGAATGTTTTTTTTAATAAATTCTGAATAATTTTAATTGAAAAATAATATATTTGAGCATTGCATTACTAGCATATATTATTATCCAATGGGTAATAATATGTAAATCTGTTTTAATAGTTTTTGTTGGTTGTTTGACAATTGTGATCAAACTAAGAGAATGTACAATTCTTCTTTAAATACTCAATGAGTGTAAAGTTGAATATTTAATTTTTGCTACTTTTAGTTGAGGATTTTTATATTTGCTCAATAGTCTTCACAATGATTTCTGATAAATTTCGAAACACGTGTTGCCTAAGACTTGCACAAATGACCAAATTAAATTAACTAAACATGCTGCGTTGTAGCAGATTAAATTTCAAAACCTCCCTTATTTAAAAATGCATTTAATATTTAAGTGTCGTAATTACCTAAAACAATTAATTTACATATGAATATGCTTGTAATTACGATGGCTAATGAGTTTTTAAAGTTTCAAAAATATTATAGTTTTTAACCAGGAAGTGCCCGAACTAACATATTTTTTTTTTCAAAAAGTTCTTGTAAATTGTTGAACATAACTTTAAATCTGTTTTAAATAGTTTTTTTTTGTACTTTTTTTTGTATTTTCCATACAATTCTGTGAAACAAAATCACTCAAAGTCATTGTTTAAAAATACTATTTCCGCCTTAAAACTTTGTAAAAAAAACTTTTAAACTAAACTTTTTTTACTAAGCAATTATAAATATAAATAAAATAGTTTTCGAACGAAACAACATAATAATAACGGAATTTCATAATCAGAAAGAAAAATAAATTGTTACACAAAATAAGAAAAATCAATGCAAAATATTGCAGTAATTTTGTCGCCACATGATGTGGTATGTATGAGTATTTTAAGTAGTAGTAAGGTCAATGATTCCATACAATTTATGATTAAAAGATTAAACACAATTGTGGCTGCGACCACACATACAAGATGATTTTTTTTTATCGTATACAAATTACACCATTTCTAATTTTATTTCAGAAAATACAAATTATATTTCAAAAGTTTTGTATTATTTTACATATATATATGGGACATTCCATGTCAAATCAGACACTTTGAAACATTTTTTTTTTTAGATTTTCTTAATTTGTTTACAGTTTTTAGCGCCCTTCGAAAACTCCTTCGTGGTAAATTTTCCGATTTTTTTGATGACCCGTTCAAAAGATATCGAATTTTTAAAAATTGGTAGTTTGTTTCCTCTACTCAAATTTCTTTTACTCATAACTACTTCAATAATGGTCCAAATTTCAAATTTTTTTTTTTAAATTTTTGTTTTTTTTACGTACTTAAAAAAAAAAATCCCAAAAAAATTCTTAAAAGCGCTCTAGTATGCGATTTTTAAGTTTTAAAATTTAAATCTCATTTTTGAAAATGTTTGTACTGTTTGATTTTTTTGAAATTTTTTTGTGTAAAACTTCTATCGATTATATTTTGTGAGGATGTTTATTCTGGCTCACAAAATATAATATTTTAAAGGTCGAATAAAACAATTTTTATTTATTAATAAAAATTAATCAGAACTTCTATCGATTCTACAAATTTTTTGCCCAGTAGGATCATGGGATAACGATTATTACTATTTTTTTAATTTTTTTTTTTTTAAATTTTTATTATAATTTTCCAATCTTAAAATCATTTCTATTGCTCCAATGGTGCGTCATAGAGGGGTCATCTCCAAGACCGACCCCCATTAATTTTTACGTCTAAACATTTTTTTGGAACAAACTAATACCCTATCTCCAATTTCTAAGGGGGCTCCCACACAAAACGACATTTTTAAAATTTGCTCCAACCGCTCTAACTGCCCTAATAGTGGCCCTTAGAGCAACAAAATGTATGACCGACCTACAATATTTTTTTAGTCCAAACATTTTCTCTAAACACACCTACCCTTTATCTTTAACTTTAAGGCGGTCCCCATACAATTTTTTTTATTTTTTGTAAATTTACTTTATCTAATCAGATTCTACCGATCCAATGGTGCGTCCGAGAGGGTCATTAGTGAGACCGACTCCCATTTATTTTTACCCTACAACATTTTTTTAAAACATACCTACGCCCTATCTCCACTCCCTTAGTATTCTCCCACACAAATAACAGTTGGAGCAAATTTTATAAAAATGTAATTTTTAATGGAAGCCCACTTAGGGAGTGGAGATAGGGCGTAGGTATGTTTTACAAAAATGTTGTAGGCTAAAAATAAATGGAGGTCGGTCTCACTAATGACCCCTCTCGGACGCACCATTGGATCGGTAGAAGCTGATTAAATAAAATAAATTTACCAAAAATAAAAAAAAAGATATGGGGACCGCCTTAACAGTTAAAGATAGATGGTAGGTGTGTTCAGAGAAAATGTTTGGAGTAAAAAAATATTGTAGGTCGGTCATACATTTGTTGCTCTAAGGGCACTATTAGGGCAGTTAGAGCGGTTGGAGCAAATTTTAAAAATGTCGTTTTGTGTGGGAGCCCCCTTAGAAATTGGAGATAGGGTATTAGTTTGTTCCAAAGAAATGTTTTGACGTAAAAATAATGGGGGGTAGGTCTTGGAAATGACCCCTCTATGACGCACCAGTGGAGCAGTAGAAATGATTTTAAGATTGGAAAATTATAATAAAATTTTTTCAAAAAATTTTAAAAAATTGTAATAATCGTTATCCTACGATCCTACTGGGCAAAAAAATTGTAGAATCGATAGAAGTTTTACACAATAAAAATTTCAAAAAAATCGAAGAGTACACCCATTTTCAAAAATGAGATTTAAATTTTAAAACTCAAAAATCCATACTAGAGCGCTTTTAAGAATTTTTTGGGATTTTTTTTTTAAAGTATGTAAAAAACAAAAATTTTGAAAAAAAAAAATTTGAAATTTGGACCATTGTTGAAGAAGTTATGAGTAAAAAAAGTTTGAGTAATGGTACAAACTAACAATTTTTAAAAATTCGATATCTTTTGAACGGGTTATCAAAAAAATCTGAAAATTTACCACGATGGAATTTTCGAAGGGTACTAAAAACTGTAAACAAATTGGAAAAATCTAAAAAAACAAATGTTTCAAAGTGTCCGATTTGACATGGAATGCCCCATATACTTTGTGGGGTCCCCGACCGATATTTCGATGCGTTACAAACGGAATGACAAAGTGAGTATACCCCCATACTGTGGTTGGAGGGTATTAAACCTTAAGAAAGTTTTCTTGAAAAAATGATGACAGCAAATTATTTCTGTAAAATTACAAAGTAATCTGCTAAAAATATGTTTAAAAATATCGTTTTAATTGCATAAAAAACAAAAAAAAAACTTAAAAAATTTTCTTGAAACAAGAATGACAGCAAATTATTTCTGTATAATTAAAAAATAATCTGCTAAAAATATGTTCAAAAATATTTTGAAATTCAGCAAACACAATCAGTAAAAACGCAGTAAAACTTCTGTTATTTTGTAAAACTGAATGACAGAAATTTTAGTAAAAATATCAATTTTAGCAGAAAAATCTGCTGAAAGTTTGCTAAATCAAATTGAAAGTCGTTTTACAGATTTTTTGACAGAGTTTTTCTTTTCAGTGTAGTAATTAGTGAAGAAAAATGACCTCGTGCTAGAATAACGCTACACAAAATATATAATTGGAAATTTTTGAATTATAATTTGTATTTCGAAATAAAATTTGAAATAGTGTAGTTCTTTATTTTGTGAATAGGAAAAAAACCAAAACATCTTTTGAAAAAATAAAATAGAAAAAATTCACTTAAATTGCCGCTGTTGATTTAAAAGTTAACACTTTTACGGCCAATTTGTTATATATTTTTTTCAACACAATCGGTACTTATTTGTTTAACTATTTATAAATTGCAATTATTTTGTTTTCATATCGTTAGATAAAATATGTGTTATAAACACAAACATAACGCTACTCACATCAGATACAATGCAATTACGGAATATTTCTAAGAATTTTGAAATATCTCTTATTCAGATAATTCAAAGTTTAAATATTCCCCACAAAGTTGCAAACAAGAGAAAACCACCTTTGGTTTCGAGTGTAAATAACACATCAGAGTTGATGGAAATTAATTAATTTTAAAATTGTTTCCTGTTAAATGTTGCATTTAAATAGAAAAAATTCATCTGGCACAAGTGTGAATAATCAAAGAGCGCTGTTGACGGGGTACTAACCCCCATTCAGTATGACGTTCGTCGTAAGTTCGTCATACAGAAACTAGGAGTTAATCTCCCGTCCTCAGCGCTCTTGGGTCATTTACACTTGTGTCAAAAATGTGTCTTGTATCTGAGCACTCGTTTTAAATAGTCAAATTTTTACAAAATCAAGGTTAAATGTTGTTTAAAAATAAAAGGAATTCATCTGACACAAGTGTGAGGGACCAAAGAGCGCTGATGACGGGAGATTAACCCCCAGTTTCAGTATGACGTTAGTCGTACATTCGTCATACAGTTGGTCAACTACACTTGTGTCAAAAATGTGTCTTGGATCTGATCACTCGTTTTAAATGGAAACATTTTTACAAAGTGAGGTCAAAGTTTACAAAAAAAATCTTGTTTTTGACTACGCGTATTATTAAAACCCTGTAGTATCGAAAAACCACAATTTCTCTGAAAAACCACAATTTCTAACTCTTGATTTTATAAAAACGTCCAAAACGTTCCAAAAACTGTAGCCTGCTGTTTGTAGCTTACTCATTTATAATATGTAGTTTGCTGCCGAGTAGTAAAATCCATTAGCAATTTTTATGTTTTCGTTTGGAGTACTTCGTTATTAATGTAGCATTTTATACTCCAGATGTTATATTTAACTGAAAATTTGTTTTAATATAATTTTTTTTTTTTATATTTTTAAAAATTTGAAGTCGTGGGAAAAATATGTAAACTATCCTAATTCCTTTATAATTTGGTGTACTTATGGGGTGGAGGGAGTTCATCATAGTGCTCTCTAAATGTTATTTACACAGTTTTATTTTATTAAAAAAATTCTGTAAATATGCAATTCTATATTATGATACTTTAATATTAAAAAAAAAAAAAGAAAAAATAAATAATATTAGCTTTGTATTTCTATGCATAATGTATATTAAAAATTACTTTAGTTTCATTCACGGTGGCCTAAATATATCAAATCATACCAAGAGGGTGAGGAAGGAGGATATTTAAACACTGAAAACAGAATATAATACACACATGAATGAATAAAACACTCGGGAAAATTATAAAATAAAATTCCGACCAAATATTAGTTATTAGTAAAAGACATTTCTGATTTTTAAGTTTTATTTTGAATAACGAAATATCCGCAGAAAAATAGAAATATAAAAAAAAAATGCAAAAATTTTGTCAATTTTTTTTTTTCAAAATTGCCAAAAATAATTTTTTGGTAATTTTTTTCTGCATATTTTGGCATAAATTATTCTTTCTGAATTCTTACCGAGCTAGGACGTCTTTAACCCACATTGACTGAGGGTCAAAAATGGCCCCAGCAGAAAATTTGAAGTTTAGAGCTTAAATTTTGTGATATAAACAACGGTTTTTGCATTTTGTACCCCAACTATTATTTCGTATTACCTTCTTGGTAGGGGGTCAAAAATGACCCATTCAATAAAAAATATATATTTTTTAATAAAAAATTAATATGTGGCAATCTATTAGATAACTTTAAATCAGGCCTAAAATCTTACCTATTTAAGACATCTTTAACCCATATTGGCCCAGGGTCAAAAATTTCCCCGACAACTTTTAGGCATGGTGCTTGAATTTTTTGATATCACCAAAATATATATTTTTTACTAAATGGGTCATTTTTGACCTCCAAGAAGGGTTAACGATTTTTTTAAAAATAATATATTAGTACAAAATTATAGTTGGGGTACAAAACACAAAAGCCGTTTTATACTTGTTTATAGCACACAATTTAAGCTCTAAACTTTAAATTTTCTGGGGGGTCATTTTTGTCCCCCAGCCAATGTGGGTTAAAGACGTCGTAGATCGCTAAGATTTCATTAGAGACTTACAGATATTTAATAGAATGACACGACACCAAAAAACCATTAATTTGCCAAACAAATATTATTTATAAGATTTTTTTAAGCCAAATTATTGATAAAACCAACATTTCATTGAAATCCACCCAATTCCCGAAAAGTGGTCCGACGGATATCCGCCATATTTCACATTTTTCTTCTCCAAGGTGTTCTTAATGAACTCAGAGAGAAAAAATGGTATATTTAAATTTTTTTTTTAATAAAATTTTCAAATTTTGAAAAAGGTGTTTTAAGAACGCCCGCAAAATCATGTCATTTTGTTGGTATCAAGTTTGAACGGGTTAATGATACCGTAAAATCTTTAAATTTAATATTTAAGTATTTGCGATCAAATAAAAAAAAGTTAAATTCGACTTTGCCGAATCGATGAATACCCTCCACAATGCATTTTTTAAAGGATAGCAAATTTTTTAACGTGAAAAAATTAACAATTTTGATTAGAAATATTTTATTTTGAGTAAAAAACTCTTTTTTGTCATTTAAAAAAAGAAAAATTACTAATTTTTTTTTTGAGTGTAAAATTTTTTTGAGTGTAATGTTTTTTTTACTGTAAAAATATTTCTGAGTGAATGCACGTACGTATGTACACAAAATATTGTCATTTTTGTAAAAAAAACTATTTTTTTTTGAGTGTAAAATTTTTTTTGAGTGTAAAATTTTTTTTGAGTATAAATTTTTTTTTGAGTGTAAAATTTTTTCGAGTGTAATTTTTAAGTTACGAATGCTTTTAAAACTTAACTAGTTTAAAAAGCATTGCTTTAAATCTAAACAAGTTTGAAAAGCATTGTTAAGTTACCACCAATGCTTTTAAAACTTGTTTAACACGTGGCATTTAAGGTGAAACCAATCTGAAATTCGGGGTTTTGCTTATAACTTTTGAACCACTGCACAGTGGCCGAAACACCCAATCTAGCGGCGCTTAATTCGGAAATGCAAAATAATAAAGCCCAATGCATATTTGTGATTATAAAACATAAAAAGAATTTAATTTTTAACCATATTTATTTATTTCAGAGTTTTTATGTTTTTTTATGTGAATATCGGGAGGGTGGTCTGTATGAGGACTAGTAGTTAAAATGTTCCGATTCCGTTAAAATTTAGAGTGATTATTTTTAACTACAAAAAACATTTAACAGTCGAATTTCAAGAGGACATTTGTTAAAATACTATTGTTAGGGCTTATTAAGTGAAACTGGAAGGGGTAATTAACATGGGGGCTATGGGATAACATGGACCGATTTAGTCAAAAATTTAATAGGTTTTGTTATTTTGATAAAAAATCTTAAATTTCAAATTTTAGCCAAATCGATTGAAAATTGTGGTCTGTATCGCGTTTATACTGTTTATTTGGACAGGCAGATGGACCCTAAAAACCGAACAACTTGCGCGAACTAGCACGCCATACTGAAACGTCACAACAAGAATAACCCTAAATAATAAACAAAACAGGAATTGGACCGAATACGATCGAATTTCAAAAGTTGCAGTCCATGAAACTATAGTTTATCACAAATGTCAACTTCTATAATGCACTAATAATAAACTAGATACACACAGGCCACAAACATTTATTTTTTAGTTAAAACATACCTTTTACTTTCAATTAAATCTTTTTGGCTCAAAATGTATAAACAATTGACTTAAAAGCGTCAAGAAAAACTCACTGAGTAATTAGGCCCCAAATTGCAGAAAATGTATATTTGACAGCTTACAGCTGTGCGAATATTGAAAGCAAAACAAAAGTAAGAACGTAAATTTTTTCTGTAAAGTATAGGTAAACGATTCAGTGCAAAAACATTTATCGATCTTAATATTTTAATTTTGACTTAAGCGCCGCTAGATCAGTGATTTCGGCCACAGTGCACTGGACCGATTGAGCTGAAATTCAATACCAAACAGACCTAGGGAACGGTAAAGATATATTCCAAGCTTAAGCAGTTTCATTATTGTCTTTCGAAAGATAGCGTGTTTTATATCTCGTAAATTCGTGAAAACCCCTTGCCGAAATTCACTCTTTTGCTCATAACTTTTGAACCACTGGACCGATTTGGCTGGATTGCAATACCAACCTGACCAGGTAAATGACCAACATATATGTCAAACTACAGTAGCCTCTGTAAAGTCTTTCAAAAGTTAGCGTGTTTTCTACGGACGGACAGACAGACATATGGGCGGACGGACATAGCTAGATCGACTTAAAATCGATCGAGGATCATGAATATATATACTTTGTGGGGCCCTAGACCAATATTTCGATGTGTTACAAACGGAATGACAAACTTATATATACCCTCTATCACTAGAGTGGAGGGTATAAAAACTTTATTTTTTTTTTTAAAAGTCCTTTTTTGCAAAAATCCGAATTTTGAGGCTCAAAGTGGAGACAGAAGATAAACTCCGATCGGAGTGATATTTTGCATGTGAGTTACCCTTACGGGACCGACACTTTTGGCGGGTATTAGAATTTGATCAGAGAGAAAAGCCCAAAAACGAGCCACCTTACAAATCTGCTTTGAACAGGAAATTTCTATTCAACATGTCTGTGCAAAAACCGTGTAGAATGGTTCTATTATTTAACGAAATTACTTTTCCCCCAAAGTTATAAATTTATGTACAAATATATAGTAAAACTTAATACTGCATCTCATTGACGCCATCACAAGCGCCAACATCATATTATTTTTATTAGGGTCGTTCAAAGTGTAGAACATTTCGAATCCTTAAAAAAATTTAATGTGTTATATGCAAGGAGATGACTTTTATGCAAAAGCATTTTGGTAGTATTCCGCTACAAATGCATATTTTTGTATAAAATTTTAGGTTTAGCCTCACAATTTTTGTTGAAGGTCAAATACTTGTCTCACCGAAATAATTTTTTTCAAAAATGTAAAAATGCACAATTTTTATAATTTTAAGAGCATTTTATGAAGTTTTGTGCATATTTCAAAATTTTTAGTGCATATTTAGGCGCTTAAAATATATAGGTAATTCGTATTTGTTGTATATGTTGTATGCACTGTTGCCAAGTTGGAGGTTTTCCCGCTAAATCTAGCGCTTTTTGTTTGGATTTAGCGGGAAAAAATTGGTTATAGCGGGAATGGTGCTTTAGCGGGAAAATCTAGCGCTTTTTGTTGGGATTTAGTGGGAAAATTTAGAGATTTTTTTCCAATTTTTCTTTTTTTTAATTAAAAACTCCAAGTTTGTCGAATTTTAGCGCTTTTTTTGTAACTTAGCGGGAGAATTTTATATTTTCCCGCTAAATTTTTTTCGGCAGTTTCTTGCGCGTTTTTAGTGAAAAGACAATTTTCGTAGAAAAAATAATTTGGAGGTTTTTTTAAATTTTTCTTTTTTTGTCAATTAAAAATGCCAAGTTTTTCTGTTTTTAGCGCTTTTTTTTGTAATTTAGCGGGAGAATTTTAAATTTTCCCCGCTAAATTTATTTTTGGCGGTTTCTAGCGCTTTTTTAGTGAAATTTAGAGGTTTTTGGTTAAAAATAGTTGGCAACAGTGGTTGTATATCCTATCTAAAAACAGGATTGGTAAAAATTATTTATCTCTCATTTGATAATTTTCTCTTAGATTCTCTTCTTGTTAGCATACTTGAAAATAGCACACAAAACAGAGGTACAAATGTTGTATCGTCATATCGTGTAAGTGTCGTATTAGTAATTTAAAGTTTAACCAACCCTGTTTTTAGATAGGACATACAACATACAACACCAAATACGATACCCATGTGAATTCCCTAATAATTTTTAGTGCACTAAAAAAACTAATAACAGGAAAAAAAAATTATAAATACAAGAAAATTATTTAAATTAAATTTTTTTGGTTTGATTACTTAAAAGTTTGCTAAAAATTAGTGAACTGGAAACAACAAAAGCACTGCAAACTTAGTAAAATTTTTGTAGAACATTTGAAAGTCGATTTACTAACGTAAACAAATAATTTTTTTAAATTCTTAGTTAATCAATCAAACTTTTTCAAGAAAGTTTCAAGTCCCGAATTTTTTTTTTTAATTTGAAGTCTTGGACCCACATTGTTTTGTATTTTTTTCATGTATAAGTTTATTTAAAATAATTTTAAGTTTTGTTTTTAATTTTTTAAATCCCAAAATTTTTTTTTATTCAATTTTTTAAATTCCAAAACATTTACCGCACACCAAAACGCTAACTGTAAAAATTTCTGGAGTTAAAAAAATTAAATTCAGGTAAAAAAGGTTTGTTTTTTTTTATTACAATTTTTTTTTTGCACTTTGGGATATAAAAAAAAAATTGAGAATTTTTGTTCCGGATACAAAAAAATTTTGGGCATGAAAAAAAAAAATTATAAACTTTTGAAAAATATTGTAATCGAATATTTAAGATACAATTTGGTTAACCCTAATATTGATGTACAACATTCTCGTATACATATAGGAAATGAAGCAAATGCCGCTCGCTACAACATTTATGCCACTGCTTTTGCTGTGTTGATTATTGATGTTTCTCTTTCATATTGGTATGATATGGTATTAACGTCGCCACATGCCACATTTTAGGCTCCTGCTGCTACAGCTTTGTATGCATGACCTAAGTTACTAAGATCTGGTGTACAATATTAAAATCATCGAATATCTGTTTTTGAACAGTTCATAAAGGAAAACATAGTTGTAATTTGGGGATTTTAAATTTTGCTTTTGCTTGTATGGAAATACACTGAAAGAATATTGTATTATTATTTTTAACTAGCTGGCCCGGTCCGCTTTGCTGGCCCAAATATAAGATCAGTGTTATATTTCGTCTCGCTTCAAATATATAGCCTTGCAAAAAATGTAATGAATTTCTTGGCTTAGAAAAATTTGTGGGCGTGGTTTTAAAGACCCAATTAGGCAGATAATTATCTTCAAATTATATTTTAGGAACTAAAAAAAAAATAGCATGTCTTCGACTTTGTGAACTGTACAAATTTAAAACTTCTTTAGTATCATTACGAACTACACAAAAATAAATTTCGCATATTTTTTGTTTTTATCGTGAGCTATTGTCTTGAGTTCAAACAAACCTTTATAATTTTCCCGAATTTCTTACTTTTCCGGGACACTTCTTATTTATATTTCATTAAAAATTAGAACTATAATTAATATAAAAAAAATCAGTCCGGTCATTATATATATATATATGTCCTTTATTTAATTAAATATTAATAGAAATAGAAATACATATCGATTTTTAATTAATCTATATAAATAAAAATCAATTGTCGTTCGTTGGTAACAGCATCAGTTGAGAACGGCTGGACCGATTTGGACAATTTTTTTTTTGAAATTTTCGTCATAGTCCAACTTAGGTTTTTACGTAAAGAAAAATTGACCACGCCCACTTTTACGCCCACTTTTTTCGATTTATCTAAAAACGGAAAACGGCTTCACCGATTTGGAAAATTTTTTATTTAAATGTTCGTAGTAATCCAATTTAAGTTTTTACCGAAAGAAAAATCGACCACTTTTACGCCCACTTTTTCAATTTATCTTAAATCTAGGAATGGCTAGACCGATTTGACAAAAATTTTTTTAAATGAATTTTCATAATATTCCAACTTGGATTTTTACGGAACAAGAAATTGACCACGCCCGATTTGGTTAATTTTTGTTGAAAATGTTCGTCGTAGTTCAACTAAGGTTTTTACAGATTGCAAAATTTCCAACGCCCACTTTTTTCTATGTAATGAAAGAACTATATCGGCTAGACCGATTTGGGGTTAGGTTAGGGGTGGCGGAGCTCAACATTTTGAACTCCTCGCATAGACCGGCTGGTCAATAGCAATACCACATGTTCCTCCAGCGACGAGTATAAAACGCATTAGTCCATGCTGCAAACAATTTAACGGGCACAAGGTCCTTAACAGCGATTTCTTCCGGATTCTCGAGTTCGGCTTTGCCTAAACTTTGTTTGCGATGCCTGGCCAATGCGGAGTATTTGCACAGAATATGTTCAACTGTTTCATCCGTATTCGGTTCATCACATCTTCTACAACTGGAATCACAGATTTGGGGTTAGTCCGGAAAGATTTTTAAGAAAAGAAAAATTGTCCACACCTACTTTAATGCTCACTTTTCTTGATATATATTAAATCATGGAATGGCTGGATCAATTTGTCTATTTTTTTTTTTTAATGTTCGTCATAGTCAAACTAAGGTTTTTCAGAAAGAACAATTTTCCATTTCTACGCAAACTTGAATAGATGGACCGAGTTGGTTCAATTCAAATAGATTCTTACGGTAATCGCATCACTTGAGAACTGACCGATTTGGATAATATTTTTTTTAATATTTATCTTATTTGTTTTTTAAATGTTCGTCTTAGGTTTTTTCGGAAAACAAATGAATTAAGCCCACTTTTACGCCTCCTTTTTTCAATATATCTAAAATCAGAGAACGATTTGATGAATTTGACTAAACTTTAAAATAGAAGAACGGCATGGCCGATTTGGCTATTAGTAGTATTTGTTGACGTTCGTGATTGTACAACTAAGGTTTTTACGGAAAGAAAAATTGTCCACTCGCACTTTTTTTAATACATCTAAAATCGGAGAACGGCTGGCCTGATTTGGTAATTTTTTTTTGATCATTATAGTCGATGTTACGAAAATTATTATTGTCCCCCCCCCCCCACTTCAGAGCCCACATTTTTAAATATTCTTAAAATTTGCAACACTTGAGAACGCCTGGACCGATTTGGCTATTTTTTTTGTGTTAAATGTTCGTAATAGTCCATTTAATTGTTCGGAAAGAAAAATTGTCCTCGCCCTTTTTTCGATACATATAAAATTAATTTTTACTCTAATTCGGTCTATTTAAAAAAAATATTTCTTAACAGATTCCGTTTAAACTTGGTACAAATGATTTTAAATCCTCGGGTATTGTTACCATATGTACAAGTTTAACATACCACACAAATTTTACGCCCACTTTTGTCTAAATATGTCGACTTCTAATGACCGGACCGATTTTTTTATGTTAATTATAGTTCTAATTAGGTTTTTAAGGAAACGTAAATAAGAAAGTGTCCCGGAAAAATGGAAAATTCGGGAAAACTTGAAAGGTTTGTTTAAACTCAAGGTTGTACGTAATGATACTAAAAAAGTTTTAAATTTGTACAGTTCGCAAAGTCGAAGACATGGTAATTTTTTTTAGTTCCTAAAATTAAATTTTAAGATGATTATCTGCCTAATCGGGTCTTTAAAACCACGCCACAAATTTTTCTAAGCCAAGAAATTCATTACATTTTTTTGCAGGGCAATACTTATATTTGAAGCGAGACGAAATATAGCACTAATCTTATATTTGGGCCAGCAACGCGGACCGGGCCAGCTAGTACTTAAATAAAAGTTCAAAGTGAACATAGGGCGTCAACAAATTCTCTCCATCTTTGTCTATCTCTGGCAATCGCCTTAGCTTGATTCCATGAAACTCGAGCAAGTTCACATTCCTGTTTCAGGTAGCGCACCCAGGTGTTTCGGGGTCTACCAGGTCTGCGCTGTCCTTGTGGGTTCCAATCTAAGGCTATTCTTGCTATTTCTGATTGTGGTCTTCGCAATATATGACCTACCCACGTCCATTTGCGTTTGCGAATTTCGATTTCTACCGGCTTAGAGTTTGCCATCTGCAGCAGCGCTTCATTTGTAATCCAATTAGGCCAAAAGATGTGAAGAATTTGCCTTAAGCATTTGTTTATAAATGTTTGGATTTTACGAATGGATTCTTTTGTTAAGCTCCAGGTAGAACAGCCATACAATAACACAGACTTAACACTGCAGTTGAAAATCCGTAGTTTAGTTTTTCGCGAGATATTGTTTCTACGCCAATTTTTGTAAAGCGATAAAAAAGAGCTGCGTGCTTTATTAATACGATCAGCAATATCGGCTTGAGACCCTCCATCTTTGGTTATCTTACTACCAAGATAACAAAAAGAATCTACGTCTTCAATAGTAACATCATTTACCACCAATGGAGTTGTTACATCTGTTCCTATTCGCATATGCTTAGTCTTCCTAATGTTGATTCTCAATCCAACTTTTTTAGCATTTTCGGAGAGACACCTAAGTTTTGCTTCAATATCCTGAAAGCGATGGGCCATCAGACATATGTCATCGGCGTAGTCAATGTCATAAAGAAATTCGGATAAGGTCCAGCGAATACCAAAAGGAGCTTCTCTATTGGTTTTTTCCATGACACAATCGAGTAGTATTAAGAATAACGTTGGCGAAAGGATGCAACCTTGTCTTACACCAGTGTTAGGAAAGAACGGGCGACTCTCATTTCCGTTAAAACGAATCTTACACTTAGCATCCCTGTAGAGTTCACGTCATTAGTAGTCGACATATTTAGACAAAAGTGGGCGTTAAAATTTTTGTGGAAGGTAAACTTGTACATACGTTAACAATTCCCAAGGATTTAAAATCTTTTGTACCAAGTTTAAGCGGAATTTATTAAGAAATATTTTTTTTTTGTCAAATTAGAGTAAAAATTAATTTAATATATATCGACGGGCGTGGACAATTTTACTTTCCGAACAATTACAGGGACTATTACGAACATTTAAAACAAAAAAAAAATAGCCAAATCGGTCTAGGTGTTCTTAAGTGTTGCAAATTTAAAGGATATTGAAAAATATGGGATTTGGATTGTTGGAGGGCAATAATTATTTACCGAATCAGGCCAGTCGCTCTCCGATTTTAGATGTATTGAAAAAAGTGGGAGTGTACGTTTGTGATTGTACCTTAGTTGTACAATCACAAAACGTCAAAAAATACTACTAATTGCCAAATCGGCCCTGCCGTTTTTCTGTTTAAGATATATCAAAAAAAAGTGAACGTGAAAAAATTTTAGTCAAATCAATCCAGCTGTTCTCCGATTTTAGATATATCAAAAAAAGGAAGCCTAAAAGTGGGCGTGATTAATTTCTTTTCCGAAAAAACCAAAGACAAACACTTAAAAAAAATAAGACGAACATTAAAAAAAATATTATCCAAATCGGTCAGTTCTCAAGTGATGCGATTACAAACGAACTACATTTGATTTTTATTAATATTTTATTATTCTATATTTTATTTTTTTATAGAGAAAATTTTATTTATATCGAAAAAAGATTCGGTGTACAACTTTTCTTACCGTAAAAATCTTATTTGAACTTAATCAACTTGGTCCATTAATTCAAAATTGAGCGTAGAAATGGAAGATTATTCTTTTGCGAAAAACCCTAGTAGGACTATGACAAACATTGAAAACAAAATTAGACAAATTGACCCAGCCATTCCATCGTGGGTAATTTTTATTTCCTTAAAAATCTTTTTCGGATTATAACCAAATCGGTCTAGTTCTTTTGCTACATAGGAAAAGTGGGCATGGGAAATTTTACTATCCGTAAAAACCTTTGTTGAATTATGACGAACATTTTCAACAAAAATTAGCCAAAGTGGGCGTGATCAATTTCTTTTTTCGTAAAAACCAAAGTTGGAATATGATGAAAATTCATTAAATAAAAATGTATTAAATCGGTCCAGCCATTCTCAGATTTTAGATTAATTGAAGAAGTGGGCGTAAAGGTGGGCGTGGTCGATTTTTCTTTAAGTTAAAACTTAAATTGGATTTCTACGAACATTTAAATAAAAAATTACCCAAATAGTGCAGCCGTTTTCCGATTTTAGATAAATCAAAAAAAGTGGGCGTAAAAGTGGGCGTGGTCAATTTTTCTTTACGTAAAAACCTAAGTTGGACTATAACGAACATTTCAAAAAAAAAATTGTCCAAATCGGTCCAGCCGTTCTCAGCTGATGCTGTTACCAACGAACGACAATTGATTTTTATTTATATAGAAGATACACCCAAAAAAAGTGGGTATTCAATACTAAAAATTTAACTAAATTTTAGTCCAAAAGGACCTAGTGCAGAAATTGGTAACCAATACTAAATTTTTTTACTAAAATTATGGAAAACAAGTAAAAATTACTAATTTTAGTACTTTGAAGATACTAAAATTAGTAAATTATTAGTAGATTTTGGTACAAAATCACTTACTAAACCTTTTACTGTAGAATTATTTTGAGTGTAGTATTTATACAACTTTTCTTAAAGTAAAATTTCTTTAATCAATGTATTAAAGTTTGGCACAGTGAAATAGCTCTCAATAAAATAATTCGGAACCACGATCCTCGCGTTCAAAGGCTAGCTCGCAACCAACATGGGCCCCTGACGAATTCTGAAATCAACGAAAATTTCGCTTGGTATTTTTATATTTTTAATATCGTATATTTTCAAAACATTCTTATTTACACTCAAAATCGTTCTAGATTTATTTAAAATTAATGCTAATGAAGTGTTAACGTGACAGTTAGTGGTGGCTTTTACTGAAATATTGCTCCATTTACCAGTTTTAAACTCTCTTATTTCTAAAATATTCTGGTTTTGAATTAGTTATTTTATTAGCATAAATTAAGAATTGTTCCGAAAACACATACACAATTCATTTACACCTGTTAGTAAATAGAAAAAGGTTCTGATTTATTTAAATATTTTAGAGTTGGCTGAAAATTGAAAAAAAAAAAAAAAATATAAAAAAAGCACATAATGTAGACACAAGTTTGAATGGATTAAATCTTATCTGATCTGAAAATATATGTTTGCATCTGATTGTGAAAAAATCCGAGATAGAATTAAATCTTGATCTCCCCTTGAATAATAATACTACTCAGCACGGTTTTTGCACAGACTTGTTGAATACATTTTTTAAAGTAATTTGACAGTTATTTTGACACGAATCTGTCATCAGAAAAGTTGTATAAAATCGACTTCTCGAGATATCGGCATTTTAATTTTTTGTGGGCAAAGCCATCAAAACCGACAAATTTTTTAATATTGGAAAAAAGTATATTAAAATTATTCATATTTGTTTTTATTCCGATTCCCAATAAAATTACCTAATTTTTGCAAGAAATTAGGACTCGATACGATCAAGGATACCATTAGGACATTATAAGGAATTTTAAAATGTCATTTTTTGGGTTTATCCTCATAAGTATCCGAATTTTGTAAGAAATTTTCTGTTCAAAGCAGATATGTAAAGTACACACTCCAATAAAGAGAACCGGGGGTTAAAATTCAAAATCCATTGAGTATATTCAGAAATATATTTTTTTCATACATTTTTTCGTACCAATTTTTATGATTTTTTGTTAAAATTAAAAAGAAAATTTAAAACACATTTCCTAAAGTATTTTTGCCTTCTAAACACGAATCTGACATCAGAAATCGTATCAAATTACCTTCTCGAGATATAGGCGTTTTCAGTTTTGTGGACCAAGCTCTCAAAACCGAAAATTTTTTTAATATTGGAAAAGTGTATTTTAATTATTCATATTTTTTATTCGAATTTCCAATAAAATTGCCTAACTTTTGCAAGAAATCCGGACTCGATACGGTTAGGTATACCATCAGGACATTAAAAGGAATCTTTAAAAGCCCTTTTTTCGGTTTTATCCTTAAGAGTCCTGTTCAACGCAGATATGTAAAGAAGACACTCACATAAACCTGGGGTTAAAATCCAAAATCCAATGAGTATCCAGAAATATTTGCCAAAGCAAAAAAGTAGGTTTTGAGGGCTTTGTTAACCAAAATTGAAAATATATTGAGAATGCGATTTGATACAATTTTTATGATGTCAGATTCGTGTTTAGGAGGCAAAAATTTTATTGGAAATTCAAATAAAAAAAAAAAAGAAACAACTTTATCATACACGTTTCCAAAATTTTTGAGGGCTTGGTTCAGACAAAATGAAAATGCCTATGAGATATAGGAGAGAAGGCGATTTGATACAACTTTTCTGATGAATATTCGTGTTTAGGAGGCCAAAACTCTTTAAAAATAGTTTCGCCGATTTTTTTTTTCACCAAAAATTTTTTTTCGTAGATTTTTTTTTTTGTTTTTTTACTTGTTTTTGTTTTTTTTAAATTTTATTTTTCGACCACACTAATAGAATCGTGTAGACAAAGTATGATGATGCAAAAGAAACATTTAATGCAAATTACCAAGACATGTTTTAAAGTTTGTTTGTGCTAATTTATGCAACAACAACAACATGAAAAAAATAACAAAAACAAAACGTATAAATTGAATTTGTTGGTCCAGTGTGGTTTTTATAGCAAATTTTCCTAAAACAAAAATATAAATTTATTTCTTTATTTTTGTGCACATTCATTCATTTATTTATTTCTATCATTTCCTTTCTTTAACACTTAAAACCAAAGAGTTTTGCTAATTAACTAAACATGAGCACGCAGATGATGAGTAAAACCTAAAAATAAAGAAATAGATTTTCTTCTTTTTTTCTATTTTGCACATTTTCAATTGCACAAAAAGAAGTCTTTTTATATTTTATAATTTTTAAGTGTTCTAGTTTTGTAGCTTGAAGCCAAACAACATGTTTGAAGTTTCTGATGTTGTTTTTTTTTTTTTATTTTTCTTCATCTTTTAAATCCTTATAAGAAATGAGTTCAAGAATTCTTATGTCCTTTCTATGTAAATGTAAAAGTCTTCATAAATATGAGATCTATTATTCATTGATAGAAATATTTAAGTAAGACTAAAAGTAAAGGGATTCCTTTTTCATTTGTTAAAATAGAAATACCTACATAATTTAAACAAAGGTAAACCTTAAAATAATAAAAAAAATATTTTATTTAAAAAGGTTGGAGTTGAAATTCGAAAATTTCAGTTAAAAATAATATTAAAATTTGAAAATTTCAAAAAAATTAAAATTGAATTTAAATTAAAATCTAAATTTATTTTTTTTTTTTTAGATTTTAAAATACTCAATTTAAATTTGAAAAACATCAATTTAATAACGAAAAATGTTAAATAAATATTTCAAAAATTTCATCGGTCAAGACCGACCATATAATACCCTACACCAGAGTTTCCAGGAAAATGGGTCCCAAGTTCAAACATGGACTGATTAGATATATATTTGGTCGAATCTTTAATTAGTCTAAAAAACGCTTACAAAGCAAATTTGAGTGAAATAGGTTTCAATTTGCTGCCAATAAACCGATTTAAGTGAATATCGGGCGAAATTTGTAAATGGGGCCTAAGTCCAAAAATGTTCCGATGGTAATCAGATTTCATAAGGTTGTTGAATTACATTAAAAATTTTATTAAAATTTAAAAATCTCAATTGAAAATTAAAATTGAATTTAAATAAAAATCTAAATTTAATTTTTTTTGAAAGTATTTTAATACTCAATTTAAATTTGAAAAACATCAACTTAATAACGAAATATGTTAAATAAATATTTCAAAAATTTCATCGGTCAAGACCGACCATATAATACCCTACACCAGAGTTTCCCGGAAAATGGGTCCCAAGTTCAAACATGGACCGATTAGATTAATCTTCAATTAGTCTAAAAAACGCTTATAAAGGAAATTTGAGTGAAATAGGTTTCGATTTGCTGCCAATAAACCGATTTAAGTGAATATCGGGCGATTCCTTCAAAATTCGGAATAGTGGTTTGTGGAGACAAAACAAGTTGCCAAACACTGCCTAATTTTGATAAGATACCTATCATAATACGGCTATAAGAGTCATTTAAGCCAAAACTAAAGAGGACCTTTGTATGGGGGCTAGGTCTAAATATGGACCGATTTTTTCAATTTCAATAGGCTTCGTCCTTGGACCAAAAGAGTCTTAAGTTTCAAATTTCAAGTTGATTGATTGAAAATTACGACCTGTATCGTGTTTAGACCCTTTACATGGACAGACAGACAAACGAACGGACGGACTCAAAAAGTGATTCTGAGTCAATCGGTATACTTAAAAGTGGGTTGTTACAAACATCAGCACAAACTCATTATACCCTGTACCACAGTGTGGTGTAGGGTATAAAAATCAAAGAAATTAATATTGCTTATATTTTCAATATCTTAGAATTAATTTACTGAATTTTATTTTACATTATCCAATTCAAGCTAAAATGTTTAGCATTTAAATTTAATAATATTCATATAATTAAAATTTAATTGTATTGAGTATTTACAAAGAAATGAAACATCATCTACGTGAAGTAGATACTTAATTTTAGCTAATGTTTCCACGAACATATCATATGACTTGTTTTGTCTACAATTTATATTTAGCAATAGCATTAGAATCGCTACTTAATCAATCATTAACATTTGTTTTGTTGTTGTTTCATCTTTGAACAGGTTTTCACGAGTTTAAATACAACACTCAATTTCAACATTCAGAATTCCCAACAACTTTTTTGAAATTGAAGTGTTTTTGTGTTGTTTGTTTTTTGTTGTTGTTAAATTTGAGATAATATTCAAGACTTTAAACAGTCTGTTTTATCGATTTATCAAACAATGGCTTAAAACTTTTCAATATTAAATAATAACATTTTGGCTTTGAAATTCTAGTTTATTAAGAAAGAATAACAACTTTTACTCTTTATATTTAGTTTATAAAATTTTTTTTTGAGATACCATCGATGTATTATGTACACTGTTTCTAGTTGAAAATTTTGATGAACTTGACAACACAGGCTTACTGTGAAGATGTCGACAGCTTTTGGAAGAAGGCACACTTCCTTCATCAGCACTCTTTGGTTTATAACACTTAAGGTGTGTCAGAATAAAATTAGATATTTAAAAGAACTTAGAATAAGAATAACTTTATTCCACATTGCACAGTTATTATTGTACCAGAACTTTTTTTATCATCACACCCCTCTCTTAGCAAGTTTAGGTTGTGTTACTGGCATTTTACTCCTTTTTGTTTTGAACTTTAAAATTCGTTAACACGAAAATCCTAGCTGATCCTGTTTTCGAGTTACATATTTCTAATTTATTACACTGTTCGACGACAAAAACTTCCCAGTGAAATATCCAACTGATTCTTATAGATTTTGGTCTCTTGATTTTAAATCTGCTATCCAATTTTTTCTAGCACGTACCTCTTTTTAAGATATTCGCTGTTAAAAAGTCAAAAAACCAATAATTTCGCACTTTTGGTGGTCCACTGTTACAGATTCTTCCAAAAATAGGACTTGATTTCATATAAAATGGACCTCCTGATTCCAAACATTTAAAATTTGTCAAAAAATTTCAAAATGGGGGTTTTTTCCTGCGCTTAAGAATTTTTTTTAAAAAAACTCTAAAAATTTCTTTATTTTAACCCTTTTATAGAGCTTTAGCAATCTTTCATTTAAGCTTAATTGGAGCTAAATCCGATCATTTTAACCCGTGCCACCCTTCGATCAAAGTTTAGGGTTTTTGGTAAAAAGTTTATAAAAAGCCAAAACTTTGATCGATGGGCGCCACGGCTTAAAATGATCGGATTTGGCTCAAATTGGTTTTAAATGAAAGATTGTCTCAAGCTCTACAAAAGGGTCGGCGGAATGAAATTTTGAGACTTTTTTTAAAAATTTCTTGAACGTCGGAAAAAACCGCAATTTTTTACAAATTAGGAATGGCGATATATCGAAAACCGATCGAGCGATTTTAATTTTTTTTTTGATAATCGTGCTCAGCGCATCGAAATTAACAAAAATGATGTGTCGAAAGATAAAATTTTTATTAATTTTATTTTTAAAAATTTTTCAAAAATCCAAAACTTTGACCGCCGGGCGCCACGGGTTAATTTAATCCGATTGACCTCAAATTTGTACCACATAAGTTTTAGACCTAGGACAATAAAAATTTGCCCGGACACTTGGGAAAATCGAAAGATGACAAAAAAATGCCAGTCTAATGTTCCGTTTTCGACTTATTCGTTTGTAAATTTTTCCACGCGAATATCTTAAAAACGGAAAATGCTAGAAAAATTTTGATTGCCGTTTTGGAATCAGGAAGCTATTTGTTTGAAGCAACATAACAGTGGAGCCCCAAAAGTGCGAAATTATTGGGTTTTTGACTTTTTAACAGCGAATATCTTAAAAACGGTACGTGCTGGAAAAAATTGGATGTCAGATTTGTATTCAGGTGAGCAAAATCTATAAGAATCAGTTGGATATTTCAATGGGAGGTTTTTGTTGTTGAACAGTGTAATCATTTAGCAATAACTCGAAAACAGGATCACCTAGGATTTTCGTGTTAACAATTTGTAATGTTCAAAATAAAGAGGAGTGAAATCCCATTAGCCGATTTTGTCACCATTTTAACACAACCTAAACTTGCTTGAAGAGGGATGTAAAAATAGACATATATTTTTTTATTCAAAGTTCAAACATTTACCTTCAAATTCATAAAAGTTAAAAGTCTAATAAGAGGTTTATAAAACAAATTTTGTATGTAAGTATGAATATAAATTATTGAACAATTCTTAAATTTGTATTGTTAAAACTTGGAATAAAAAATTTATTATTTTTAAAAATTGTGTAAAAAATGTCTATAAATAATTTTATTTTCCAGTTCGACCCTCATAGCACATTTATTATTAACTCAATCTGGACGCTATAAAGCTTAAATTAAAGCTTAATAAATTACCTACAAAATACCTTTTGGAAAAATACTTGTTTGAAAAAAAAGCTATGGTATTATAAACTTTGTTTTTAATAAATTGCATCTACTTCAGCTCCGCGTGATTACTTTTGTCCATCACTGTATCCACTGAAGTCAATTTATTTTATTTTTATTTTGTAAACTTAATTGGAATTGGTGTATTAATCTTTTAAAATTGATTTAATAGGTTTTATATTGTATATGTAGTATTTTAGAGTTTAGAAACATACAATAGTACTTGACTTTGAATACGTATATTTTTTTTATGTTTTGGCCTTGATAATTGAAGCGCATCTTATAATAGATGATTTTTATAGATTTTATTTTAATATGTTCAAAAGTTGAAGAAACATATCAAGGTTAAAATTACATATTAACCAGAAAATAATAAATGAGAAAGTTAGTGATTTTTAAGACCGACTATATAAACCCTAGACCATATATGATTCTTGAGCATTCTTGGTGGGATTCCATCATCTGAAATCCGAAAAAAGATCGATTAAAATTCGTAAATGAGAAATTGTAATTCGTTAAGTATAAATTACACTGAGCTCGAATTTAAAACTTTTTTTAACAAGCTGGGCACCCTACTGGAAAGTTAATTCGAGTGCGCTGAATTTTCATGGAAAAATTGGTTTAATACAATGATTTTTAGTTTGATTTTACGACAGCCATTTCGTGAAGCTAATTCGTGTACTATACACTAAATCCCATTGTAATATCAATTTTTTTTTTTAAAGTTAGCGTATGTATTAGCGATATTCGCGATTTTTTTTTTCGAGTTTTTATCATATAAACTCTATTGAACATAAAAAAAAATTATTCGCGGAAATTTTTTTTCGCGAAATTCTTTTTTTTGATTTTTTTTATTTTGTTATTAATTTTTGAAAATGTGTAGAATGCGTTACAAAATTTTTTGAAAAAAAAAAATTTTTCGCGAAAAATTTATTTTTGCACCTAGCACCATTGAACTCAGCGTACCCGAATTAGCTTTACCAGCAAGGTGCCCAGCTTGTTAATTTTTGCGACTAGCACAGTGTTATTACAAAGTCCGACAAAAATGAAAAAAAAAAAATCGTTGAACACGAAGTGGATAATATGCGTTTGAAACTAGAGACTAAATGTAGTAAAACTGCATTTACAGTTTTTCATTTCGTGATCATAAAATAAAAAATGGAAAAATTGGGGTCCTGCTCTTTCATTTGCCATTACCAGTCATTGTCACCCTAGTACAAGTACAAATATTTCAAAAATATTTTACAAAATGTATCCTTTAAAACTTTGAAGTCCTTTTAAAAGGAAACAGGATCACGAAATGAAAAACTGTAAAAGCAGTTTTACTCCTTTTGATCTCTACTTTCAGACGTATATCATCCGGTTCATGTTTAATATTGGCTGTCGGACGGTGTTATTTGTAAAAGATCGTCAGAAATTCGAAAATATCAGTTTTTATTCGTAGACACCTTCGAAAAACAACTAACAAGGGAGTGTCACCCTCCGATCTTTATGGAATTGGTTATATTTTGTAGATCAGGCAAAATAAATGGACACGTATTTTTTTTTAACAGCCCAAATTCATATTTAGGTGGTCCAAATGAGGGGGGAAGAAACGACCATTTTTCCTTTTTTTTCGTGTATCTCCTATATTATGCAAAGAAACCTAGTCATGTTGTATGCCAAATGAAAGATGTTTGGAAAAACTATCTACGTGGGTTAAGAATGTGACCAAACATGCACAACTTTTCGTCATAT
The DNA here is from genome assembly GCA_963921195.1 of Pegoplata infirma. NCBI lineage: Eukaryota > Metazoa > Arthropoda > Insecta > Diptera > Anthomyiidae > Pegoplata > Pegoplata infirma. The sequence goes on along the minus strand of OY992536.1, from coordinate 5,044,863 downwards.
TGAAGAAAATACCAAAGGACATTTGGTAATAAGTCGAAAAATATTAACTTTTTTGGCACGTTAGCACCACGAGATAGGTATTTTAAATACCTTCAATCTTCAAAAAAAAAAAACATAAAAATGAATTTGGGCCGCTAAAAGAAAAATACGTGTCGAATAAACTTTCGTTCTAAACAACTTTCCAAATTTCATAAAGACCGACTTTTCGACTTTTAAAGAAAGACTTTCTGAGACATTTTCCCATAAAAAAGTCTCAGATTCTGAAAAATTTGTCCTATAGAAAAAGTCTTAGATTTTGAGACATTTTTCCTATAGAAAAGTTTCAGATTCTGAAACTTTTCTTATAGAAAAAGTCTAAGACATTTTTCTTATAAAAAATGTCTCAGATTTGGAGACATTTTTCTTATAGAAAAAGTCTTAGATTATCAGATTCTGGGACATTGTTCCATTGTTTCATATAGAAAAAGTCTCAGATTCTGAGACATTTTTCCTATAGAAAAAGTCTCAGATTCTGAGACATTTTTCCTATAGAAAAAGTCTCAGATTCTGAGACATTTTTCCTATAGAAAAAGTCTCAGATTCTGAGACATTTTTCCTATAGAAAAAGTCTCAGATTCTGAGACATTTTTCCTATAGAAAAAGTCTCAGATTCTGAGACATTTTTCTTATAGAAAAAGTCTCAGATTCTGAGACATTTTTCTTATAGAAAAAGTCTCAGATTCTGAGACATTTTTCTTATAGAAAAAGTCTCAGATTCTGAGACATTTTTCTTATAGAAAAAGTCTCAGATTCTGAGACATTTTTCTTATAGAAAAAGTTTTAGATTCTGAGACATTTTTCTTATAGAAAAAGTCTCAGATTCTGAGACATTTTTCTTATAGAAAAAGTCTCAGATTCTGAGACATTTTCCTTATAGAAAAAGTCTCAGATTCTGAGACATTTTTCTTATAGAAAAAGTCTCAGATTCTGAGACATTTTCCTTATAGAAAAAGTCTCAGATTCTGAGACATTTTTCTTATAGAAAAAGTCTCAGATTCTGAGACATTTTTCTTATAGAAAAAGTCTCAGATTCTGAGACATTTTTCTTATAGAAAAAGTCTCAGATTCTGAGACATTTTTCTTATAGAAAAAGTCTCAGATTCTGAGACATTTTCCTTATAGAAAAAGTCTCAGATTCTGAGACATTTTTCTTATAGAAAAAGTCTCAGATTCTGAGACATTTTTCTTATAGAAAAAGTCGCAGATTCGGAGACATTTTTCTAATAGAAAAAGTCTCAGATTCTGAAACATTTTTCTTATAAAAATTCTCAGATTCTGAGACATTGAGAAAAAGTCTTAGATTCTGAGACATTTTTCCTATAGAAAAACTTTCAGATTCTGAGACATTTTTCCTATAGAAAAAGTTTCAGATTCTGAGACATTTTTCCTATAGATAAAGTCTCAGATTTGAAGACATTTTTCCTTTAGAAAAAGTCTCAGATTCTAAGACATTTTTTCTATAGAAAAAGTTTAAATTTTTTTTTTACACTCAAAAAAATAATTCCACTCAAAAATAATATTAAAAAAAAAACAAGTAAAAAAGTTAAATTCGGCCTTGTAGTGATACCCTCCACAATTTCAAAAAAATTATTGCAAAAAACTTTATTTAAAAGAAAATTACTTTCGAAAAAAAAAAAAAAATTTTTTTAAAAAAAAAATTTCCGCGAAAAAAAATTTAGGTAAAAAAAAATTCGCGATTTTTTTCTTTTTTTTGTCAAAAAATATGTTTGTACCTGTTTAAATACCATTTGGTGTTCAATTATGTTCACATATGTCAACCAGAAGCCGAATTGAAGCATTTTGTATTTTTAGGTTATGTTGAATGTACTGAAATTTTTGAGGTGTGCTTACATTTTCGTTCATAACTTTTGAACCGCTGAACCGATATCGCTCAAATGCAATACCAAACTTCTCGGCAGAACTTCCAATAAATATGTTAAGTTTCAGTTATCTCTGTACAATATTTTGTCCGCGACAGCATTTTCCACAGACAGACAGACGGACAGACGGACATCGCTAGAATGTCTTAAAATCGATCGGGCATCATGAATATACTAGTCGAATAGCCTGTCCCTGCCAGGCGGAACACCAAATCACTTTTTTCAATAGTTCTAATATTTTACCAAACTTTATAAAAAATTATGTTTGTAGTTCAAAAATTTAATATTGCTAGATTGAGTTACATCAATATATGTATTTCCCAAACTGGAAAAAAATTTAATGAGTATAAAAGGTTTTATTGATAAAATTTTAGAACTAAATCATCATGTGGATCTGTCCCATGGTCACTCCTATATACATGGCAATTTTTATCTTTCTTTTTATCATGAAGGGTTTTAAAATTAGATAAAATTTTAAAAAACACAATTTTTTCACTTAAATTTTTCCTTATAATTTTCTGTACACAGTTTAAATATTAAATTTGACTTCATATGGATATGATCCATTGTCAATACTTTATTCTTTACAATTTTCAGCTTCCTTAGTCATTAGGGGTTTCAGAAATAGTTTAAATGTTTAAAAACTAAATTTCGCCGTCTTCCGCCACTCCCCCTGTCTTAAAGGACGAAAATTCGGCTACGTTACAGATTATATATATAAACTGAACAAAATTCACAACGGATTTTTTTTTGTATATCCGCCCTTTCACTGGATATCCAGGTCAGAGGTGATCTTTGCCATAGTCCGTACCATATGTATTCTAATTTTCATCTTTCAAGGTCATAAGGTGTCTTCAAAATAAGGTAAGATGTAAAAACATAATTTTTCCACGCCCATTTCTTCTCTTAATTCTCCGTCCCTACACAGAGAGAACAGTTTAGTTGTGCCAGCCGAATTTAGAGCCAACTGCATAGTTTAATAACAACAACCGAAATTTTCGGTTGCCATAACCAAAATTTGTTTTGAAAATTTAACTTCTGTTGGTCCAAATAAATTTCGGTAATCGCAGCCGAAAATTTCAGTTCTTGTAATTAAACCATGGCTCTTAATTCGGCTGGCACAATTAAACTGTTTTTTCTGTGTATTCCAAAATTTTTAAATCTGACTACTTTATGATAAGCTGCATCGTTAGTACTATACTCGTATCCACGCCCCTTTTCCCTCTCATTTCTCCGTCCACAGTCCAAAAATTTTAAGTCTGACTACTTACACAGAAAATAAAATCGTCAAATTTAAATCAACAAACAGCAATTGTAAATCAACCAAACATGATATCAACCAAACATTTAATAAAAACGGCCGCCTGTTAGTCTATAATACAAACCTTTAATTTTGTTTTTAACAAACTCAGTCAAGTAATTTTATTTCATAATTATTTTATCATGTCAACAAATAGTGTTTGTTTGTTGAATTTCTTTGTTGAAATAAAAATAAGATTTTTTACGTTTGTCAGATCAACAAATTGTGTTTGTGTTTGTTGAATTTCTTTGTTGAAAAAAAAATTAAGATTTTGTACGTTTGTCAATACAAATAATAATTTTAGAGAACTGTTACAAACTCGTTTATCAATTTTTTTTAAATTTTTTTTCAACAATCAATATTTACAAACGTTAGTTGATATCACAAATTTCCGTATAGGAGCACTTTCAGTGAAAAAGTTAATTGTATTCACAAATATGGGGGTCAATATAACAATTCGTTTTTTTCTGTGTAAGGATATGTTCCAGTGTCAGGACAATATGCTTGCAATTTTCGGCTGCGTAGGTCATTAGGGCTTTAAAGTTAGTCAAATATAAAAAAAATAAAACACAATATTGCCTTGCCCCTTTTTCCTCTCAACTCTCCATCTACATTCCAAAAATATTAAATCGGACTACTTTAGAATATACTTCATAGTTAGGACTACATGTTAGGGATTTTCAGCTTCCGTATTCATTGGGGCGGAGCTTAAAAATACTCTAAAATGTTTAAAAAAAAAATAATTTTGCCAAGTCCCCTTTTTCTCGTAATTCGCCGCCCACAGGCAAAACATCTGACTTCGTAAGAATCCGTCCTTGGTGTTTTATTATATACATTCCAATTTTAAGCTTTTAAGTCCACCAATGAGATTCAAAACGCGCTGGATACACAAAAAATAAGAGAAACACAAAAAAATAAAATATATATTCAGGAAATAGATGCAAATAAATTTACCACGCCCTTTGCCTTTCTTATTCTCCACCCATACACTGGATATCAAAAATCCAGGCTCGTGTTGATCTTCCACATAAAACCTTCTATATACATGCCAATTCTGTGCATTTTCCGCTTCCTTTAGGGACTTCAAAAGAAGTTAAAATGTTAAAAATCTCAATTTTGTCACTCCTCATTTTCCTTTCAATTCTCCGCCCACAGTCCAAAAATTTAAAATTTTACTACTTCAGGATATGCTTTATCAATAGGACTATATGCTAGAAAATTTTCAGCTTCCTAAGTCATTAGAGGACTTTAAAATAAGCAAAAATGCCAATTTTCATCTTCATAGATCATTGGGGGTCTTCAAATTAAATATTAAAAAACACAATTTTGCCACGCCCCATTTTTCTCTTAATTCTCCTTAAACAGTTTAAAAAATTTAAATCCGATTACTTCAGGATATGCCTTATTGTTAGAACTAAATGCTATGCAATTTTCCGCTTCCTAAGTCATTTGGGGGCTTCAAAAGATGTTAAAATTTAAAAAAATCCCAATTTGGCCACGCCACTTTTGCCTCAATTCTCCGCCCACATTGCGAAAATTTTGAATCTGACTACTTGGGGATTTGCGCCATCGTTAGGGCTATATTCTAGGAAATTTTCAGCTTCCTAAGTCATTTGGGGGCTTCAAAAGGAGTAAAAATGTTACAAAAATCAAAATTTTGCTACTCCACTTTCCCCCTCAATTCTCCGCCCACATTGCGAAAATTTTAAATCCGACTACTTGGGGATATGCGGCATCGTTAGGACTATATTCTAGGAAATTTTCAGATTCCTAAGTCATTTGGGGGCTTTAAATTAAGCAAAAACGTCAAAAAATTGCATTTTGCCACGCCCACTTTCCCGCTTATTTCTCCGCCCACAGGCAAAAAATCGAAAATCCGGCTACGTTAGGATCTGCCCCAGGTGTTTTACTATAAGCATGCCAATTTTCAGCTTTGTAGCTCATCAGTGGGCTTCAAAAAGCTCTGGATAGACAAAAAAAGAGGAACACACAAATAGGGAAATTATATATATAGATATACTTTATGCTGGGACCCCATAAAGGGGTCTCATCGATATTTCGATGAGTTACAAACGGAATGACAAACTTATATATACCCTCTATCACTAAGTGGAGGGTATAAAAATAATTAAATTTTTGAGTTAAAATTAAATTTTTATAGTCAAAATTTTAACGTTAAAAAAATTTATTTTCATTTGTCTTCAAAATTGTTTGGGCATTGTGGAGGGTATTCATGGATTCGGCCAAGGCGAATTCAACTTTTTTACTTTTTGATTTTTTTTATATTTTTTTTTTAAAAGCGGTTAACAATAATGCCAGACAATTAACAAAAACAAATACCTTATTCAATTACTAATAATACAATAGGGTATAGAAATAATATTTTACAGTAGCATTTACGTGATTTTTTTTCAAACACTAACTTTTAGGTGCCAAATTGTTAAAAACAAAGTTTATCATAAATTAGTCTGGTGGAAAAAAATTCATACATACATATTATAATTGTAATTTAAATTTTAATGAAAAATATGAATTATTCATTATTTCCACAAGTTCAATGAATATACAAAAACAAAAAAACAATTGTCAAAAGATTCTAGCAAATACCCGCCCGTCTCTCTTTTTATCTTCGTTTTTATTTTAATTATCCAATTATAATAAGTCACATTATTAAATTGCATTTATTTTTTTTTTGTCTTTCTGTTGAATAATGAGTTCAGGGTTGAAAAATATCGATGTTTTTTTTTTTTTTATATAATAAAAAAAAGTTTTTTTAGTATATTTTATTTTTTGTAAAAAATGCAGTCTTTCTTTTTTTATATGTTCACAATTTTTTTATTGCAGTTTTTAATTTGTTTGCCAAATTTCTGTTGCTGGTATGGAGTAGAAGAAAATATGCCTTTTCTTCTTGATATGAAAGAAAACATCAATATTTCTTTAATGTACACTAGATGGCGAAAAAACCCAAGTCGAGACATTTTTTTTTAAATTCTTAAGATAGGGAATATAAATTTTTAAGGAGACAAATACAAGTAAAAGATTGAAATTCGTTTAAAAGAGTTTTATATTTATTTTGAGTTAAATTTTTTGTCATTCCGTGTATCTATAAGATCTCGAAATTGCGGTCTAGGACCCCATAAAGTATATACAGTGTTAAAGACAAATTTAAAAACACTAAACTTTTTTTTATAAATAATTTTTTTTAAACAGTGTTTCGTAAGTAATTTATTAAGCTTTAATTTAAGCTTTATAGCGTCCAGATTAAAGTAATAATAAATGTGCTACGAGGGTCGAAGTGGAAAATGAAATTATTTATGCAAATTTTTTATAAATTTTTTTTTTTAAATATGTAAAATTTTTACAAGTTCGAACAATAAATTCAGTTTTTAACTAATTTGTTTAACGACCCAAGCAAAAGATTTATTTTTTTAAATACAGTAGATGAAATTTTTTGTAAACAATTGATTAAAGTACACGCAAGTGGATAGTAATGAGTAGGGCAAGTACTTTCGTGCATCTAAAAAACGAAAATATGTGCCTATAATATGCATCTAAAAATTCAAAATATGCACTATAAACTTAAAAATATGCATCTAAAAATTATTGTTTTTACATAAGGCTTTGTCAAATACTTTAAGACTCTCGACAATTCTTAAAAATGTTTTATTGAGTGCAAACAATTTTTAATAAGTAAATATTTTTTTACATAAGAAGTTTTTTCGTTGAGTCACTAAATATTGCTGTCACTAAATATTGCTGAAATTATATAAAAAAAAAAGATATTAAAATACAATATTTTTCTAGAACAAAATATTTTTCAATACTTTTTGTTCACTATTCTAAAAAAAAAATATATATTTTAAAATATTTTTTAGCCTTTTTGTGGAATTTTCCGATGTTCAAGCCAAAAAATTAACTCCAAAGAGACCATCCAAATTCTAATGAAAATAAAAACTCAATTTTCCTGTAAAAAATCTTAAATTCGAAAATATTTTTTTTTTACGATAGTAAAATGTCTCAGAATAGGAAACATTTTTAAGAATCTAAAAACTATACTTCCAGAATCCATTTTCTTTAATCCATTTTCTTTAAAAAAATGCATCAGAATATGATTTCCATAAATAAATACAATTTTCTATAGGAAATAGGGGATGTGTTTTTGAATTTTTCTAAGTTTTGAAAAAATATTGATAATATTTAAAAAAAAGTCCAATTTATATGAAAATATGCAAAAATATGCATTTATACCAAAATATGCAAAAATATGCAACTACAAATCAATGCCATTTTATTGCAAATTCATTGATTCGGATAGATATTTAATTTATGTTATGTGGTCCCGTGGTATCACAATGGACCTCAGAGTCTACGTCTGTTGACGTAACAACGTCAGCAGCCACTTACAACCTAACCTAACCTATGTTATGTTTACAATGTTGAGTAAAAATATGCATTTTCATGAAAGTACTTGCCCTAGTAATGAGTTGGGATGTGATTTCCATGCAAATGCATGTTTTTTGTCAATAGTGAAAAGCCATTTCGACCAATTATCTTTCCAAATCAAGAAATTTGCGTTGAAATGGCATCGATTTGTTTTTGCATATATTTGCATATTTTGGTGAAAATGCATATTTTTGCATATTTTGTAGAGTCCGACCGAATATTCGGTTTCGGCCGAATAATGGGGCTTCGGCAGTTATTCGGTATTCGGTCAAATTTTGGCCGAATATTCGCCGAAACCGAAAATTTTTTTTTAAATAAAAAAAATATAAAAAAGTCGCTAAATTTTTATTTTTTTTGTTTCATTCCAATTGCTTCAGTTCACCAATTGCTTCAGTAACATGATTGTCCAATAAATATACAACTGTTATAGTTCAAAATTTTTTTTTCTAATGTTATTATGTAAAATATTATTTTTTTAAAAATATGACTTTTTTTAAGTTTATTAAAATAAAGATTTTTTTAATAAATACAACGATTCCTATGGTTTGAAAACATTAAGTTCTATAAAAAAAAATAAAAATATTTTTTTTAAGCCAGGCAATTATTTTGATTTTAAGTTTCGATTCGGTTAGGTTTCGGCCGAATATTGATTTTTTTGGCCGAATATTCGGTTCGGCCTTGAAAAACTGGTTTCGGTCGGTTTTAGTTTTTAATGCATATTTTATGCATATTTCCAACTTTTAAATGCATATTTTTCGATATTTTGGCATAAATAAGCCAAAACACAAATTGAAATATATATAAGTGCATATTTTTGATCTTTTTTATATTTTTGATTTTTAGTGCATATTTTAGGCGCATATTTTTGTCGATCTAGCGATGTCCATCCGTCTGTCTTTAGAAAAATCGCTATTTTGCCAAAGACAACTCTGAGGCTGCGTAAGCTCAGCTCAGGTTGTTATTGAATTTTAGTCAAATCAGTCCAGTTTTTTACGATAAAAAAATTAATGCTATTTTTTTTTTTACAAAAAATACTTAAAGAAGTTTTTACTCAAAATTAAATATTTCTACACTTAAAATAAATTTCTATCCAATCAGCAGAAAAATCTGCTGAAAATACACCCATTTTGAGCCATATGAGAAATCTGCTGATATAATCAGACATGATTTGCTGAAAATCTGTTATGATTATGTAGGAGAAATCAGCAGAGAAATCTGTCAAAACAGCAGAGAAATCTACTAAGACATTTTCTTGAAAATACTTGTTTTTAAAAAATTTGTCTTCATGAAAACCTTAATAGTTTTTTTTTTGCTTTAAACTTAAAAAAAATAAAAAAATGTTTCTGTGAAATTAGCAATATAATCTACTGATTTTTTTTAGTTTTGTCAATTACACAGTGATACAAAATCGAACTTTCGGAATCGGAATGGGATGAAACCAAAAGCAAATGAAAGCTGACGTTTTCCATAACAAAACCCTCATGGCCTTTTTTTAGGTCAGAGCTAGATTTTTACACGCATTTAAAGTTGGTGATTTTAAAGCATTTAAATTTTTTGTGTACTAAACATGTCCCACTTTAAGGACCCCTGATGGTGCCCTTATTGAACATGTAGGGTCCAGCTTCCAAACTTAAGCTCAAAATTACTTTAGCTATATTTGGTATGAATTTGGCTGCAATCGGTCCAGTACTTATTTACTGAATAGCCAAATTATTAAAATAAACCACTGTACACCGTTGCGTGTGATTGTTATTTAAAGACAATTATTAAAATAAACCACTGGACACCGTTGCGTATGATTGTTATTTAAAGGCAATTACAATATTAATCATACGCCACTAATACAGTTTTCAAGCATTTAATATTATAATTATAATAAAATTTCACTAACTTCAAATGCGTGTAAAAAAAATCTAGCTCTGAACTAGAAAAAGCCTTGAGGGTTTAGTTATTGAATATGTCAACTTTAATTTGCTTTTGGTTTCATCCCATTCCGATTTTGGGTGTTGCACTGTGTTATTAGTCTCAACCGTTTTAATTGTGTAAAAAAATCGAAAAAAATAACACTTTAAAAAAAAAACTTAAGAAATTTTTCTTGAAAAACGGATAACAGCAAACTATTTTTGTAAAGTTACAAAATAATCTGCTAAAAATATGTTTAAAACTAACACTTTGAAAAAAAAAACTTAGAAAATTTTCTTAAAAAAAAAAAAAAAATAGCAAACTGTATGTAAATATTTTGAAATTCAGTAACCAGTATCAGTAACAACGTTGTAAAATTTCTGTTATATTGTAAAACTGAATGACAGAGATTTTATTAAAAATATCAATTTTAGTAGACAAATCTGCTGAGAGTTTGCTAAATCAAATTCTTTTGAGTGTAGTCAACATTTTTAAACAATTTCTTAAAGAGCATTTTGGAGGGTATTCAAAAATTCGGTCAATTCGAATTTTAACTATTCTACTTGTTTACAATGAAATTAAAAATTTTTCCAATGTTGAACCGTTTTATTGTCGTCGAATGTACATGTATGTATGAAACTACATACATATATAAACTTGTAAAGTATTTTATTTTTTTGCAATATAAGCAGAAAAAAAAAGCGGAAAAACTTTTTTGCTATTGGCATTATAAATGATATAATTTTTCGTTGTTGCTCCAAATACATATATCTCTATCTACTAAATACAATGTACAAACATACAAACATACATATATCATCAAAACTACAATGAAAACTACGGGTATATACGTATATCTACTATGTATATATGTAAATTCGTACATGGATATGCCCATTAGACCGTCCCATATAACAAATTTTGTTTCATAGATTTGAAATATGTATTAAATTACATATTCCGACACCTTTCTAACAAGTGCCGCATTTTGGTAAATTTGTGTAATTTAAACAAATTTAATTAAAACAAGTAGAAAAGTTTAATTCGACTTGGTCAAATCCATGAATACCCTTCACAATGCAAAAAAATTCGCACAATCTAAAAACTTTTTCCTAAGAAAAATACTCGAATTCTGAGATATTTTTTCTACAGAAAAAGTCAGAGATTCTGAAACGTTCTTCCTACACTAAAACACGTTCCTTTAGAGATCTATCTATTCTGAAACACTTTTCTGTCTACTTGAGATTAAAAACAGGCTCTACCTTAATGCTTTTTAACATTTTTGAGAAAATTTCCTAGATTCTGAGACATTTTTCCTAAAGAAAAAGTATTATTTTCTGAGAAATTTTTTCGTTAGAAAAAGTCTAAGATTCTGAAACATTTTTCATATAGAAACATACTCAGGTTCTGAAACATTTTTCTATAGAAAAATCTCAGATTCTAAAACATTTTTATTTTTCCTATAGAAAAAGTATTAGATTCTAATATATTTTTTGTCTATAGAAAAAGTTTCAGATTCCGAGACACTTTTCATAACGTAGAATTCTCAGACTCAGAGACATTTTTCCTTAAAAAAAAATTCTTAGATTCTGAGACATTTTTTAAAAACTGAGTAATTTTTTAAATAGAAAAATTCTCAGGTTCTTAGTAATATTTTCTATAGAAAAAGTTTCAGATATAGAAAAGTTCTCAAATTTTTTCTAAAAAATATCACAGCTCAACAAGAAAATGCGTACACAGAAAACATTTAAAACGAATTTCAATAAAAAAAAAACGCGGATTCAATCAATTTTTTGATTGAAACTCCTCCAATTAAAAAAATTGTTATACCAATCATCAAATTGTAGGTGATTGATTGAAAATTATTTCAATCAAACATTTTTTCGATTTTGATCAAAAATTTGATCAATTTTTTGTTTAAAGTCAATTAAAATAATGATTGATTTAACAAATGAATTGTAAGCTTATGACAAAATTATCAAAAAATTCATCTTTTTTGCTTTCCAATATGTTGCCAACAATAAAAAAAAGTAATGCCCGATTATTTTGTATATTTTTGAACTAATCTATTCAAATAAATTAAAGCGAAAAAAAATCTGGTATGTTGAAAATTTGTAACAAAAAATAGCAAAAATTTTAATCAAAACATTCTCATTTAAATTTTGTTGATCAATATATTTATTTGAAAATTTTTAGCCAATAATTTTTTGTGTGTATTGGATTCTGGTTAGTGATTTGGATAGTGTCTGTTGCGCAGATTCCAAATCCGGAGCCCAAATTTGTCTATCACATCAGGATTTTGAGAAAAGGGCATTTTTGACCGTTTTTAAAAGCTTATAAAATAAGATCCTGACATGCAAATGACTTGGTATCAAGCTCATTCGAAAGCCTGTAATTTTCTCTTAAAGATAAGATAAAATGTTCTAAAAATTTAATTTTCTAAAATGGTAAAAAAATCATTAGCAAAAAACCTTCCATTTTTTCAATATTTAGTTTATTAACACAGTGTTTTTTAACAAATTTCCATACAAATTCGTACCTAAATTTTAGATTTAAAGCACTTGTGGCTAATAATTTTTTTACCATTTTAGAAAATTTAATTTAAATCAGATTTGATCTTGTCTGAAAGAGAAAATTACACACTTTCAAATGAGCTTGATACTAAGTCATTTGCATGTCAGGATCTTATTTTATAGGGGTTCTAAAATGGTCAAAATGGTCCTTTTTTGACACTTTAACCGCGATTTTCTCAAAATTGTGACGTGATAGAAAAATTTGAGTGACCGTTTTGGAATCGGGGCACCAAACCCTGTCAACTTTTTTTGGTTTCATCCAAAACGCAGCGACAAACCTCAGATTTGTAGAGCGGTGTATTTTAAAATTTTTCCTACACACAAAAAAAAAACTTTGTCAAATTACTAGGAAAGGTCTCGTAAATCCCATTTTAACAATATTTGGCAGTTTTCCTTGTTTTTTAACAAATCGAAATTTACATTTTTTTTGTAATTTTACAATTTTTTTTGTAATTTTACAAATTTTCAAGATTATTTTACAAAAAAAAAATCTAGTAAAACTGTAAATTTACAATTTTGTAAAATTACAAAATTATTGGTAAAAAGCTTGTAAAATTACTAGGAATTCTCGTAAAATAGGAGGTAGCAAAAAATCTAGCAAAATTATGAAATCTCTTTGTTAATTTTATCGTGTCAAAAAATTTGTAAATTTACAATTTTATTGGTAAAAACCCTGTAAAATTACAAAATTATTGGTAAAAAGCTTGTAAAATTACTATGAATTTTTGTCAAATAGGAGGTAGCAAACAAAAAAAGTTACAAATTTTTCTTGTAATTGTACAAGTTTTTTTTTTGAGTGTATAGAATAATTCTCACTTTTCCTATAGAAAGATTCTCCAAGATTCCGGAACTTTTTCCATGCAAAAAATTTCTAAGATTCCGAAAACTTTTTTTGAAAAATTTTGTGATTCTTAGGCATTTTTTTTTTTTTAAAGTCTTAGATTATTTCTTTTTCTCTACACTCAAAAAAAAAAAAAACCTAATCAAATTACTAGGAAAAGTCTCGTAATTTTATATATTTGACAGTTTCCCTTGTTTTTTAACAAATAATTTTCGATCGAAATTTACATTTTTTTTTGTAATTTTACAGTTTTTCTTGCAATTTTAGAAATTTCCAAGATTTTTTACAAAAAAAATTTAGTAAATTTCTTTTAAGTTTTATTTCGCCTAAAAAGTTTTAAATTTAAAATTTTATTGGTAAAAATCTTGTAAATTTACAAATTTTTTTGTAATTTTACAAGGTTTTTTTCAGTGTACCTCCCTCACCCATTCTTAGATTTTCCTATAGAAAAAATCTTAGATTTTCATTATTAAGATTTTCATTATATTTTTGGCACTCAAAAATATTTTACAAAGTATTTTTGGCACTCAAGAATAGTTTTCCGAAAAAAAAAAATACACTCGAAAAAAATTTTTACAAAAAAGAAAAGTTACTAAAAACAAGTGAGAGTGTTAAATTCGGCTGTGCCGCATCTTTTATACCCTCCAAAATGTAAAAAAAAAAATTGTCAGGGGCGTTTGATTTGGGGATGATGGGGGTCAGTGGGAGGCGTTGAGAGCACCTTTCCATCCCGATAAATATAACAAATGTTTCATTTATTTAACAAAAATACAAAAAAAAAAAACATGTAAAAAAGTGTATTTTTTCAGAGGTTGGTTCAGTTCTTCAAGGGGGAACTTTTTTCCCCCTGAGCCGGTTTTGCCCATTTACGAACTTAACCTGCCTAGGACCATTTGACATATTTATGCCAATTTGCAGGAGGCTAGCTCTTTTATTTTGGACTGCATCGTGCCATCTACAGACAGACAGACGGACGGACATTCACAGAATGTCTTAGAATCGATCATGGATCAATAATATATATACTTTATGGGGTCCCCGACCGATATTTCGATGCGTTACAAACGGAATAGCAAAGTGAGTATACCCCCATACTGTGGTGGTTGGAGGGTATAAAAAAAATTTTGTCAATTTTATTTTTTACAAAAAATTTTTAATAAAAATAAAAAATTTCTAATAAAAATTGTAAATTTAGTTTTTTCACGTTAGAAAATTTACTATAACTTAAAAAGGATATGTTGGAGGGTATTCCTGGATTCGACCATGTCTTTTTACTTTTTATACATTTTGGAGGGTATCAAATTTACCCCTCTTACTCACAAAATAAGGGGCTGTCTAATATTGCTACATATTAGCATGTGGGCGAACAAAAATTCAACTTATTTTGGATTTAATTGCAACAGATTTTTTTTTTCGTTTGTCACTTTTTTTTTTGTTCTCAACACAAAATGAAGTAATAGTTATGATGAAAAATGTCATTTAAGGCCATATTGGAACATGATTTCAAGGACTTTTGAACAGGATAATCCTTATTATGACAATTGTGGGGATATATTATTTATTGATTTTATTTCCAACTAATAATTTTTTTGTTCAAATATATAAACTATTTTGTAGTGAAAATTAATTATTTTTTTTAATTAAAATTTATTGTATTGAAAAAAAAAAAAAAATACATAAATAAAATATTGCTTTATCCATGAAACGTGTGTCACGCTGGCGTTTCGCACCATATTTTAACAAAAATTGATTATTTTTCGTATACAATTACTATTAAACAATATCGAATGGTTGTAAATAGTATTTTTTTTAATTTTTTGTAATAATCCATTAGCTGATTATCATTAACATTTTATACCTGAATGATAAAACAAAATATATTTGAAAACTACATATTTAATATTTTATAATTCCATTATATAAATGGATGGACATTGTTTTTAAAATGACCGTTAGTTTGAAAATTAATTTTTGTCTTTTTTTTTTTTTTTTTGTTTATTTTAATTTTAATGACTAAACATAATGTATTTTTCATGTATTGTCCTTTTAACAAAACATCCTTGCATACATACGAGTAGATTACATTTTAGTTTGTTTTAATATTATAGTTTAAATATTTGATAACCTTTTGTTGGAGACATATTATTAGTGTCCGACCGAATATTCGGCTTCGGCCAAAAATCACTATTCGGCCACTATTCGGCTTCGGCCACAATTTTGCCGAATAGGCCGAATAGCGAATAATTGTATAATATTTGTGCTCACGTGTTGAAAAACACACTAAACTAACTTTGAATCAAATTAGTAAGACACAAAAACATTTTACTAAGTGTTTTTGCAACTAAAAACATATTTTTTTTAATATTCGGCTTCGGCTTCGGTTTGGCCGAATAGTAAAAATTTGGCCGAATATTCGGCTTCGGCCAAAAAAGGTGTATTCGGTCGGACACTACATATTATGTAAACCAATTTTCTATGTATTTTATGTATATCATAAAAAAATAAGACATTTCCATACACGGGAAGAATTACCTTAATTGTTTCAAAATCCCAACGGAACTTTGTTAGAATTCAGCTGGTGATTTTTTTTCTTAAAACTCCTTAACAAAATTCACACCGTTAAACAAAAACTTCAGTTTTTTTTTATAAAAAATCGAGCTAAAACCTTGGTTTGTCTTATGGTTTATTTTGCGTTGTCCCTATTAAGCATAGTTTTGTTTATTTTTGTTGCACAGTGTATTTTAAAAAGTAAATTTTTTAACTCAAACTTGAAAAAGAATCAAAAAGCGCTAAAGGTACGGTTTAAGCGCTTATTTGACATCATTTCAGATTACACTACTTGCAAATGATAAATATTATAATTGTAAAGCATACTTTTAGGAATTCGTGAAATATATAAAAATAACGTAGCACCCAGCAAAGTGGAACTTTTTAAGATTTCCAAATGATTGACAGTATTAGTATACCATTCACTTTGTCATTTTGTTTGTAACACATTGAAATATAAGACCGTCTGTCTGTTGTTTGTAAGTGATGCCTATCAACAGTAAAAACATGAAAAGTAAGACCTACAATTTTTCTACAGAAAAAATGTATCAGATTCTAAAAATTTTTCTATAGAAAAAATGTCTCAAAATTTGTTCAAAAAATAGTTTAGAATAGGATAATTGTTCTGTGGAAAAAAGTCTCAGAATCTGAGTATTTAACTATGAAAATATGTCTCAGAATTTAAGAATTTGTTTGTAAAAAAATGTTTCAGAGTCTGATAATATTTCATATGAAAAAATATATCAGAATCTAATTTTTTTTTAACACGAAAATGTGTAGACATCTCAGAATTTCTCTAAAGAAAAATTTTTTAGAATCTTTGAATTATTTTTTGATAAATTGTGTCAGAATCTATGATTTTAAAAAAAAGAAATATCTCAGAATAAAAGATTAAAAAAAAAAAACAAGTAAAAAAGTTAAATTCGGCCTTGCCGAATGTAGTGATACCCTCCACAATTTCAAA
Organism: Pegoplata infirma; assembly: GCA_963921195.1. NCBI lineage: Eukaryota > Metazoa > Arthropoda > Insecta > Diptera > Anthomyiidae > Pegoplata > Pegoplata infirma. Next base: position 5,028,374 of record OY992536.1, on the reverse strand, counting down.
AAGATTATTGAAAAAAACTTTATTTAAAAAGAAATTACTTTTGAAAAAAAAAAAAAAATTGAAAAAAAATTTCCGCAAAAAAAAAATTGGTAAAAAAAAAATCCGCGATTTTTTTCTTTTTTTGTCAAAAAATATGTTTGTACTTGTTAAAATACCATTTGGTGTTCAATTACGTTCACATATGTCAACCAGCAGCCGAATTAAAGCATTTTGTATTTTTAGGTTATGTTGAATGTACTAAAATTTTGGAGGTGTCCTTACATTTTCGTTCATAACTTTTGAACCGCTAATCCGATATCGCTCAAATGCAATACCAAACTTCTCGGGAGAACTTCCAATAAATATGTAAAGTTTCAGCCACCTCTGTGTAATATTTTGGCCGTGATCACCATTTCCACAGACAGACGGACATCACTAGAATGTCTTAAAATCGATCGGTGATCATGAATATATATACTTTATGGGGTCCCAGACCGATATTTTGATGAGTTACAAACGGAATGACAAAGTGGAGGGTATAAAAATGTCTCAGAAATTGGGAATTTATCAATTGAAAAATGTCTTGGAATCTTAAAAATGTCTCCATAGAAAAAATGTCTCATAAATTATTGTTATGAGTCATAATTTTTCAGAATGTCAGAATCTGAGAATTTTACTAAAAAAATTTTTTTTTTAGAATCTAAGAATTTTTCTACAGAAAAATGTCTCAGGATTCTGGATTTTTTTTTTTAGAATATCTGAGAAGTTTTCTTTTGAAAAAATGTATCAGAAAATCTTTTCAATACAAAATATTTCTGAGAATTTTGCTACATAAAAAGTGAGAATTTGTTTAATCCTCTAACCGGCAGCCCCGCCTCTAGACAGGGTCTATTAAATTGACCCAAAATGCATAAAACTATTTTTGTATGCCAATCAAGGGTTAATAGGGACTTTCGTTAGACTTCAATTGACCCGTACATGTTTTCACTGTTGTGAGTGAGATTAAAATGTGACCCTGCGTAAAACGTATGCAAACTTTAAAAATTTCCTGCGTGAAAATTTGTTTTTCTTCGTGAGCGTGCGTTGGTCAAATTTACTCACGCTTCCATCTCTACTCATGCTCCTATCTTTACTCACGCTCCCATTTTTTAATTGAAAATATTTGTTCCCAATGGTTAGTCGCCCGCCAAAAGGGGGTTTATTGCTAGATGCATTTGTTAATCATTGGTCATTTAGGGCCCAAAGCAGTGTAGGGTTAAAGAATTTCTTATTAAGTTTTATAATTTATAATAAATCTAGTGTAAAATGAAAATTTATTAACTAAAAATGTTGACTTTTGACAATTTTTCCAAAATGTCCTGGAAACAGACCGTTACACGCGAGGTGTAAGAATCTCGTATTTTTAAAAAAAAAAAAAAACAATTTCAAACAAACTTATATATACTTGAAATAAATGCAATAAAAACTTTAAATTTGCAACTTAAAATCAAATTTTTTTTTTTTAAATTTGGTGGTTTAGGGCAAAATGTATGGGTAATTTTCGGCAACCGTTTTAGAGGGGTTAACAATGTCCTATTAAGCTGAAATTTTTTTCTAAGAAAATATGATCAAATTGAAAAGATTGACTTAAATAATAAGGAAGCTTAAGTGATTTTTCTAATTTTGGCAAATTTTTAAAATAAATACTATTTTTTAAGAAATCGCGAATTTTCAACGGCATTTCGGCAGCGGAAGATGACCACCGATCTGCATGAAAATTTAACCACGTTGTTTTTATGTCTATTCCAACACATCTGTTGTTGAGCCGGAACGAAATTCGCCCAAAAGCCAAATTCGATCCACCCTACTGTTAAATATCAATAAATTTCCCAGTCGGCAAAAAAAAAAAAATGCTGACATTTTTTCAAAATGTCCCCAATGACATGTCAGCAGTTGGTCAGCGGTCATTTAAACGAATTGTTGGTGGCCAACGATACTGGTAGGCACTGCTGACCAACTGCCGACATGTCATTGGGGACATTTGGAAAAATTGTATAAAGATGTCACCAATTTCACAAAGGGAGAGTCAGCAGTATGTCAGCGGTGATTTTATTTTGTCATCTGGGATATAAAGTTCACATTCGTTCAGCTTGTGTGTTTGTTTGCTGGGTTTAACAATGCCATTCATTCCATTTTTTTTCTTGAAATATAATATAGCATACTTTCAGGAGAATATATTTTATACTCACCACCACCGCAACAAAAACATAACGTATACGCTTATTTATGAATATAAAAAGTATAAATATCAGCTGTCATATAAAAAAGAACCTGATCGTATTTCATAGTAGTTAAATTTGTTAATTTAACAAAACATCATTAAGTATTCCATTACGGATGCCATGTGATTGCAGAGTAATTTAAGAACTAATTTGGACACCGACTGTTTTTAATGTTTTTGCTCTACAAAAGAATTTTCTATTTTATTTTTGGCAATCGTAAAACACCAACTTCATACACACACACCCCTATGTTCTTTCTGTGAAAATCTATACAAAATTTATACAAAATATAAATGATAGAACACTATAAAATACTTTCAACAAAATTGCTGCAGCAGCCAGGGCTGCCACACTTTGGGATTTCATGCGAGCAAAAATGACAAGAAATCTCATTTGGGGAATGGGGGTTTTTATGGGGATTTCGAAAATTATTTTGGGTATATTCGAAATTAAATCTATTTAATACCGCTAATTGAAATGTAATCAAGGATTTTTAAAAATATTTTTAGTGATAACCACTCTTTGGTACGATATTACGAAGCGCATTCAGTAAAACTTACATTTATCAGCTGTGAAATGTATGTATCAGGGATGTTAAAGTTGGTACAACTGTACTTTTTATACCCTCCAACCACAGTATGGGGGTATACTCACTTTGTCATTCCGTGTGTAACGCATCGAAATATCGGTCGGGGACCCCATAATGTATATATATTATTGATCAGTGATCGATTCTAAGACATTCTAGCGATGTCCGTCTGTCCGTCCGTCCGTCCGTCTGTCCGTCCGTCCGTCTGTGGAGGACACGATACAGTCCAAAATAAAAGAGCTAGACTCCTGAAGTTTGGCACGAATATGTCTTATGGTCATAGGCTGGTTAAGTTCGAAGATGGGCAAAATCGTACCACGGGGGAAAAAGTTCCCCCTTTAAGAACTAAACCAACCTCAGAAAAACGCCATTTTTTATAGATTTTTTGAACTTTTGCTTTGCAAACGAAACATTTTTTATGTCAGAAGAAGTTCAAAGTCCTGTAGTTGGATCCAGAAAGGTTGTCTCCCACCACCGAAACCCCCCCCAAAAAAAAAAAAAACGCCCCTGCTTTTTTTTTTTTTTAACGTGTTGGAGGGTATAAAAGATTCGGCACGGCCGAATTTAACACTCTCACTTGTTTTGGTACATTTTGACCTTCAAAAGTACCGTGGTACTACCGTGACTCATTTGGTACAATTTTAAAATTTCCAATTTCTTTATAACTCATCAAAATATCGGAAAAGACCCCAACATTTTTCTTTACTCTAAAAAATGCTCACAAAAATACCAATACTAGACCGATTTACACCATAAATGAGACACTTTTTTTTAGTTGTTTTAAAACAGTTTAAAGTAGTTTTCAAATTAAATTTTTCTAAAAATTAGTTACAAAAAAAAAAAAGAAAAGTTATCAGAATTAGACACTTAAGATAAAAAAATCTTACTCTTTTTTATCAAACAAAAAGTCTCGGAATTTCCGACAGAAGAGTCAGTCTGTTATTTATAAATAATTAATGAGATATTATTAATTGCATATTTTGACACCTTTCAGCGTTAGAAGAATTCTGAGATCTTGATACATTTTTCGTGTTTACACACTCACAAGGGAAGTATCTCAACCCTTATGAACCGATTTGCCTGAAACTTAAAATATATATAAATGAGACGATTTTAAGGTTGAGGTGTCTCGGCTTTTCGGCCATATCAGTGTTTCAAAATTTCGTTGTCCCCTTATGAAACCATATGGACCTCCGGGAAAATTTCGATAACTCACGAACTAACAAGAATATCCTCTAGAGCAAAAATACGTGTCGACTTAAATTTAATAAAGATTATTTCGTATTCATATGGACATCGTAGCTCTATGTCTTCATATAAATACCCCCCAAAAATTTCACATTTTACAAGATTCAGTACAACTGAATTTGTTTTAGGTAAGTTTTTATTACTTAAAAAAATGGTACCGTGAGGGTCCAAAAAGTACAATTATTTTTGAAAGTTGGTACAAAATTGAAAATCCCATTTAACATCCCTGGTATGTATATTAATATTGCCAAAAACTAGACTTGTGCTTAATCGTTCAATTGAGTGAGAGCTCATTTTCGTTATTTAAAGATAAGAGACCTAGTTCGTTCATTTAGTTCAATCGGTCATTAGTTGTTTTCGTTCAACAGTTCGTGATCGAATCAATTTGGTCATGTCTGCTGTTCTAGTTGAATCGGTCAATTTTCGTTTTAGTTTAACAGTTCGTAAACGAATCGGTTTGGTTTTCGTTCACAAATACAAACATGTTGAATAAAAACTTTCAAAATAGACGATATTTCTAATTTTTTTGAATGAACGAAAAGACCCAAAAGAGCTGAAATGAACGAACTAGATAAACTGCTCAGTTAAGTGAATAGTTCAATTGAACTAGTTAGTTCATGAACGATACAGCTCTACAAAAAACCGTTTATTTACGCGTTTTTTGGGGATTTTTTAATTGCTAAATCTACGAAATAAAATTACCACCCATAATTTTTTTTTTAAATTTAAGAAAATCACTTATTGCTTGGGGATTTTTGGGGACAACGGAAACATGAACCTGACAACACTGGCTGCAATAGTGTAGTTGTTGTTATTGCTTTTGTGGTACATAGTTGTTGTTGGTTGCAAATACTACATTTTGAATTTTTGTTTGCTTCGTTCGTTCATTCAATTTGTTGTTTACGTTTCTAATTTAATCACACAATGTACAACATCAGTTAAACTGACAATTCTTCTCAACACACACATACACACACACATAAGATTCAAGTATTGCTGCAGTTAAATTGTAAAATTATTTCCCATTTATTTAGTACGACGAATGGAAGTTGTGCACTTACAAACTTGATTGATATTTGCTAATGTTTGTTAAATGCTTTTGTGTATTATTTAGTAGCAGTAGTAGAAGTAGCAGAATGATTGAACATTTATTTGCAACTATTTCAACATGAAGCATAAAAGATATTTGGTAATGATAGTAAAATGTATTGTTATTATTATTATTATTGTTGCTGTTATTATCGAAATTGAAATTTATTTAATCCTTCAATACTGTTACAGTATAATATCCGAGTCTATGACTTCAAAGATGTTGAACACTTTTAGTAATATGTTTTACAAATATTTGTTATTGTGACACACTTGAGAAGCTTAAGTTTTTAAGAATTATCATCGATAGACGGAAAATCAAGCAATAAGAAATGTCTATATAATTTATAGTCCTTTATTAATATTGAAGTACAAAACATATGTAAATAAGTATATTTAATTAAAAATTTGTATTCAAATCATTTGTTGTAAAATTAATATATTCGACTGGTCTGAATCTTTAAAAAATTCATTTAAAAACAAGTCAGAAAATTATGGTCGGTCAAGACCGACCATATAATACCCTACACCAGAGTTTACCGGAAAATGGGTCCCATAGACCGATTAGATCTATATTTTGTCAAATCTTTAATAAGTGTAAAAAACCCTCATATATCAAATTTGAGTGAAATTGGCTTCTATATGTTGACAAAAAACCGCTTTAATTGAATATCGGGCGAAATTTTCACATGGGACCTAAGTCCAAAACTGGTGCGATGACAATCAGATTTGATAAGGTTATTAAAGTACGCGTTTAACATACACAAACAAAAATTTAAATATTTTCTATTTTCATGAAATTTGAGAGATTTATGTGGAAATCGGGAAGTTTTTTTGTATGAGGGCTACACTCAAAATAAATTCTCTGTCCAATCAGCAGAAAAATCTGCTGAAAGTACACCCATTTTGAGCCATATGAGAAATCTGCTGATTTTAGCAGACACGGTTTGCTAAATATCTGTCATAAGAGGTGAATAAATATAACAAGAAGAAAAAAAACATACGCCGCCAGACAGCATCGAACTCGCCACCTTCCGATTTGAAAGTACACTTCTTAACCACTAGGCTACGGAAGCTTATACTTTTATCTGGCGTTTTAGTTATTAAACATGTGTGTTGTTCGACAGCAGAGAAATCTGATTTTAGCAGAAATATTTGCTGATTTTAGCAGAAAAATCTGCTGATTTTAGCAGAACAATCTGCTGATTTCAGCAGAATAATCTGCTGATTTCAGCAGAACAATCTGCTGATTTCAGCAGAACAATCTGCTGATTTCAGCAGAGCAATCTGCTGATTTCAGCAGAGCAATCTGCTGACAATCTGTTCTGCTTTTTTTTTTATATAAAAAAATTTCTTGAAAAAATAATGAAATTCAGCAAACAAAATCAGTATAGACATAGTAAAATGTCTGTTATTTTCTTAAACTGAATGACAGAGATTTTACTAAAAATATCCTTCTCAGCAGAACAATCTGCTAAAAGCTTGCTAATTCAAATTGAAAGTCGTTTTACAGATTTTTTGACAGAGTTTTTCTTTTGAGTGTACAAGAGAGGCTTATGTTTCAAATGTCAAGTCAATTGATTAAAAATTGCGACCTGTATCGTGTTTACATGGACAGACAGACAGACGAATGGACAGACAGACGGATGGACAGACGGTCGGACGGACATCGCTAAATCGACTCAAGAAGTGATTCTGAGTTGATCGGTATACTTAAAGGTGGGTCCAGGACCAATATTTCGGGTAGTTACAAACATCAGCACAAACTCATTATACCCTGTACCACAGTGTTGTGTAGGATATAAAAAACTCTAGGGAATTCCGCTAAAAAATGTTTGGGGTAAAAAAAATATATATATATTTTTACTTGTTTAAATACCTTTATAATTCTGTCAACCGAATTAAAGAACTTTATATTTTTAGGTTATGTGGAATTAAGCAAAATTTTCGTTAATAACTTTTAAACCGCTGAACCGATCTCGCTAATTTAACAGACGGACATTTCAACAGACGGACTGACGCTTTGTCTGAAAATCGATCACTGATCAATAATATATTTAAAATCCTACTGATGATACCATTTAGTGTAGTTTGTTTGAAACCAGTACGTGAATAACAGAAATGTCAATAATTTTTAGAAGCTAAATTTTCTTTTACATTTTTCAAATTCAATCCTTATAAGCAGGGAAAGGACCTTCATGCACTAAAAAACTATGTTTTAGGCGCCTAAAATATGTACTAAAAACTCTTGAAATATGCACTAAAAATTTTAAAATATGAGGCATTCCACACCAAATGTGCAGCGAAAAAAAACATGTGTACCATAAACTTCTGAATAGGTGATATGGATAGCCCTATATGGAACTTAGAAAATTGCGTTTTTGGTTTTTCAATTTTTCAAAAACTGGGCTTAGGAGGCGTGGTCAAATATTGGAAAAATGGTAAAATTTGTGGCGAGTTGCCTTGATTAAATATTTATCACATTAAAACGGAATGCACCACAATGTCAAAAACTTACGTTCTTATATAGTTTTGTATGGGCTATCGATTAATTTTTTTTTTTTTGGAAAATTTTCAGAACCCGTTCTGAAATTTTCCATTTTTTAAAAAAGTCAATTTATCAAAAATCCGGCCACTTTTTTTTTCTTTTTTATTTATTTTTTTAAAAGTTTAGATGTTTGTCCATCCACACAAAAAAAATCAGAAACACGTTCATCTTTTTTTTCGAGAAAATCGCATTTGAACTTATTTCATAACAATTTAGTAATTTGCTTGTATTTTCTTGTGTCAACAGAGCGTATGATGAATATTTATGCAATTAATATTACTCATTCGCAACTTTAAAACAAAGAAATACAAGCAAATAACAAAATTGTTATAAAATTTAAAGTTCAAATGCGATTTTCTCGAAAAAAAAGATGAACGTGTTTCTGATTTTTTTTGTGTGGATGGACAAACATCTAAACTTTTAAAAAAATAAATAAAAAAGAAAAAAAAAGTGGCCGGATTTTTGATAAATTGACTTTTTTAAAAAATGGAAAATTTCAGAACGGGTTCTGAAAATTTTCCAAAAAAAAAAAATTTAATCGATAGCCCATACAAAACTATATAAGAACGTAAATTTTTGACATTGTGGTGCATTCCGTTTTAATGTGATAAATATTTAATCAAGGCAACTCGCCACAAATTTTTCCATTTTTCCAATATTTGACCACGCCTCCTAAGCCCAGTTTTCGAAAATTTGAAAAACCAAAAACGCAATTTTCTTAGTTACATATAGGGCTATCCAAACAACCTATTCAGAAATTTACGGGACACATGTTTTTCTGTAGCGGGACATTTGGTGTGGAATGCCTCATATGCACTAAAAATCATAAATATCCACTTGTTTTTTTACTTTTATTAAAAAAAACATAACATTTGAGTTCAGTCTGGCATTGTAAGCTCAGATATACATATGAAGGGCTTACAGCAAAAACTTGATAAGCAACATTTTATTTTTTTGTGTTTTTTGCCTTCTACTGAAGTTCCATTGACAGATTTTTGTCAGAATTTTTGCAATAACCCTTCGTACAAACATCTTGAGTATAAAAGTTCTTCAAAAGATCTATTATCTACATAATTTCAAAAGTTTTAAGGCAAAAACCACCATAAAATTAAATGTTGCTTATCGAGTTTTTACAATAAGCCCTTCATATATACAGGTGTATAAAATGTTATTAAAAAAATAAAAATTATCTAAAAAAATTTAACAATTGCTTTAATACAAAAAATAAAAAATAAAATAATGCATTTTTTTTTAAATACACTCAAAATAATCACTCTGTTAAATTACAGAGATACTCTGCTGAGCCAGCAGAAAATACCATAGATTTCCAACCAGCAAGATTTTTTGTTATTTTACGAAGAAAACTCTGTAAAATGATTTCGATAAAAAACTGCAAATTTACAGAATTATCTATACAATATTGATATACCCGAAAAAAGTTTTACCAAAAAAACTCTGAAAATTTATAAAGTTTTAGTTAAATGCATTTTATGAGTTCAAAAAATTTTACAAAAAAACTGTAAATTTACAAAGTTTTAGTTAAATCCATTTTATGAGTAAAACTTCTCTGCATCAAAAACATTAATTAAAATCAAAAAAAAAATTAATTAATTAAAATTTTAATTTTGTTAAATTTGCCCGATTTAATGCTTCCAAATTGTAAATTTCCTTTTTTATTTTTGTGAATATTACGAGTTTTTAATGAGTAACTCCAATTTTACAAGTCATCCTCGTAAAAGCGTTGAAGTGTTTTTTATTTGAAAACGGTATTGCAGAGCAATCAGTAAAATTACAAATGAAATTTAGTATTTTGGTTACGAGAAAAAAACAAAGTATTTTTCTAAAATCCGTTTTTTAACAAAAAAAAAATTGTTTATTATCTGGAAAATAGAGATTATAAAGTAAAAAGTAAAATTACAGATAAAATTTTGTTTTTCAGTCACAAGAAAATACAAAGTATTTTCTTAAAATCTGTATTTCGACAGATAACTCTGTCGAAAATCTGTCGAATTGAGATTACAGTCATTTTACAGAGTATTTAACAGAGTAATTATTTTGAGTGTAGCTAAACATACTTAAAAATAGCTAAAAAACTAAAGTTTATACAAAATGTGACCTAAAAATATGCATATATAGCGAAATAATAGCAAAATATGCAAAAATATGCATTTTAAGCAAAATATGCAAAAATATGCACTAACGAATCGATGCCATTTTAAAGCAAATTCTTTGATTCGCAAAGATATTTTGTTTATGCTGTTCTATGGCCAAAGGGGAAAAACATGCATTTGTATGAAAGTCCTCTCCTTGCTTATAAGAAATAGAATTAGACAATAATTAGAGTGCAGCAAATCTAACTTTTTTTTAGAATTTCAAAATTGTCGGTGTCGGAATAGTTGCCTATTCAGGGCAATGTCTTTGGTTTCCTTTTTTAAAAAAAAAAGAAAAAAAAAAACATTTTTTTTTACTCAAAAATTTTTTTTCTTTTTACTCAAAAAAATTTTTTTTCTTTTACTCAAAAAATTTTTCTTACAGCGAAATTCAGAGTAGATAATTTAGATTTCTTGTGGTACACCTCTTGCATAGTATGATTAATTCTTTTAAAATGCTGATTTTAATATGGCACACTTTAAGTGTGACAGTAAAAAAGTGCAGATGATGGATGGGTGGAAACTATCGAAAGCTGTCAACATCTCCACTAAGCCGTTGTTGTCAATAATTTTTTTTTCAGATTTTTTTTTATTGTGCAGCAAAAATTATTTCTCAGAATTATTTAATATGGACTTAAACCGAACTAAATTAAAATTCAGTTATAAAATATAAAAGTTCAACAATATAAAACACAATTAAATTTACAAAATTTCACTTAAAATTGTATGGTTATACTCACAGGAAATTCGTATCAGCAGAGATACAAAATCTTATAATTTTCTACAGGTATAAGCATTAGGGTTATAACTTTTTTGCAAATATCAAATCTTCCAAGGTAAAATCGTGTAGGGTATTAAGGACTGCGTTTTTTTTTTCATTTCTATATAACTAAGAAATGCTGATTTCAATGGTGAAGTCCGTTTTTGTATCAATGAAAAAGTTTTTTTATTAAAAAAAAATTAGTTTTCACAAATTTAAATTTTTTCGATTTGAGAAATAGGGATTTGATTAATCGCAATATATATGGTTCAAATTTGTATAAAATTGTTTAGGTTTTAATGGTAAAAATTGCGATTTTTTTTTGTAATTTACTAATTTTGCACTTTTTTATGCACCTCCGTAGTTAATTTCAAAAGTTGATCTGCTTTTTATAAAAAGATTAATGTGAGTAATAATTTTTTGCAAACAATTTGTTAGTTATAATCATTGTTATTATTTGTTTACATACTTGTTTATATATTTACCACTAGCTTACCATCCCGGTACTTCGTTACCGGTTGTATTGAATACCGGATAATAGAAGGATCAGAATTACTATACCGATTTCAAGAAAATTCCCCTACGTGTCTTTGTTTTGTTTACTTGTGCAAATTTAAGTCTTTCATAAAATAATATTTCAATGAATAATTTAAACTATTAAATTTTAATAATTTTCGAGCCCTTATGTCGAGAATTTGGACTTTGAGTGAATGAATATTTCAGTGAATAAAGAAATTGGAATTAAAATAAGTTTAAGTGAAAAAACATAAAGAGAGAAAAAATATGGAGAAAATAAAATTTAATACGAAAAATTTGAGTAAAAAGTATCATTCCATATTGTTCCCTGCTCTATTCCCTTTCGTTCCCCGTTCTAAAATTTTAAATTTTAAAATATGTCCTTCTCTTGGGTGTTATTTTTGGGGCTTTTAGTTTAATAGTTAGATAGGTAAAAATAACCATTTACCCCTTTTTCCCCTTAAAATCAAATTTTCCAAAAACTGTTTTTTTTGTGCTAGGTGATTTATTTAAAATATCAAGTTTCTGATCCATTATTTCAAGAATTATAAGAATAATCAAAATTTACACTTTTTCATTGTTATAGGAACAAAAAAAAAAGTACCAAAAGTACACTTTCTTACCCCCGTTAGAAACGGAATTTCCAAAAAGAACCTCTTCCAGAAAGATTTTTCTTTACCGAAGGATCCTCTTTTCCATATTTAAATTTTCTAATATCATTGTTTTAGCATTGTTTAGCATTGTTTTAGTATACTAAAAGCACAAAAGGATTTTACATTCCTAATTTTAAGTTTCTAGAACCATTATGTCAAAAAATATCAAAGCTACCGGAAATACACTTTTTTAGCAATTTTACTCCACTACATATTTTTCCCAGAATGTTTTTTTTACCGAATTCTCCTTCAATACAAATTTTAAGATTCTAGGAAATATAAAAAGATTCTATAAATATAATTTCAGGAAATAAAAAAGTACCAAAAAGTGTACTTCCGGTTCTTTTAATAAAAGATACTTTTTTTAAAAGATACTTTTAATAAAAGGTACTTTTTATAAAAGGTACTTTTTATAAAAGGTACTTTTTATAAAAGGTACTTTTTATAAGGGTGTTTTTTATAAAAGGTACTTTTTATAAAAGGTACTTTTTATTAAAGGTAATTTTTATAAAAGGTACTTTTTATAAAAGGTACTTTTTATAAAAGGTACTTTTTATAAAAGGTACTTTTTATAAAAGGTACTTTTTATGAAAGGTACTTTTTATAAAAGGTACTTTTTATAAAAGGTTTTTTTAATAAAAGGTACTTTTTATAAAAGGTACTTTTTATAAAAGGTACTTTTTATAAAAGGTACTTTTTATAAAAGGTACTTTTTATAAAAGGTACTTTTTATAAAAGGTACTTTTTATAAAAGGTTCTTTTTATAAAAGGTACTTTTTATAAAAGGTACTTTTTATAAAAGGTACTTTTTATAAAAGTTACTTTTTATAAAAGATACTTTTTAAAAAAGGTACTTTTTATAAAAGGTACTTTTTATAAAAGGTACTTTTTATAAAAGGTACTTTTTATAAAAGGTACTTTTTATAAAAGGTACTTTTTATAAAAGGTACTTTTTATAAAAGGTACTTTTTATAAAAGGTACTTTTTATAAAAGGTATTTTTAATAAAAGGTACTTTTTATAAAAGGTACTTTTTATAAAAGGTACTTTTTATAAAAGGTACTTTTTATAAAAGGTACTTTTTATAAAAGGTACTTTTTATAAAAGGTACTTTTTATAAAAGGTACTTTTTATAAAAGGTACTTTTTATAAAAGGTACTTTTTATAAGGGTGTTTTTTATAAAAGGTACTTTTTATAAAAGGTACTTTTTATTAAAGGTAATTTTTATAAAAGGTACTTTTTATAAAAAGTACTTTTTATAAAAGGTACTTTTTATAAAAGGTACTTTTTATAAAAGGTTTTTTTAATAAAAGGTACTTTTTATAAAGGTACTTTTTATAAAAGGTACTTTTTATAAAAGGTACTTTTTATAAAAGGTACTTTTTATAAAAGGTACTTTTTATAAAAGGTACTTTTTATAAAAGGTACTTTTTATAAAAGGTACTTTTTATAAAAGGTACTTTTTATAAAAGGTACTTTTTATAAAAGGTACTTTTTATAAAAGGTACTTTTTATAAAAGGTACTTTTTATAAAAGTTACTTTTTATAAAAGATACTTTTTATAAAAGATACTTTTTAAAAAAAGGTACTTTTTATAAAAGGTACTTTTTATAAAAGGTACTTTTTATAAAAGGTACTTTTTATAAAAGGTACTTTTTATAAAAGGTACTTTTTATAAAAGGTACTTTTTATAAAAGGTACTTTTTATAAAAGGTACTTTTTATAAAAGGTACTTTTTATAAAAGGTACTTTTTATAAAAGGTACTTTTTATAAAAGGTACTTTTTATAAAAGGTACTTTTTATAAAAGGTACTTTTTATAAAAGGTACTTTTTATAAAAGGTACTTTTTCTAAAAGGTACTTTTTCTAAAAGGTACTTTTTCTAAAAGGTACTTTTTATAAAAGGTACTTTTTATAAAAGGTACTTTTTATAAAAGGTACTTTTTATAAAGGTACTTTTTTTAAAAGGTACTTTTTATAAAAGGTACTTTTTATAAAAGGTACTTTTTATAAAAAGTACTTTTTATAAAAGGTACTTTTTATAAAAGGTACTTTTTATAAAAGGTACTTTTTATAAAAGGTACTTTTTATAAAAGGTACTTTTTATAAAAGGTACTTTTTATAAAAGGTACTTTTTATAAAAGATACTTTTTATAAAAGGTACTTTTTATAAAAGGTACTTTTTATAAAAGGTACTTTTTATAAAAGGTACTTTTTATAAAAGGTACTTTTTATAAAAGTTACTTTTTATAAAAGATACTTTTTATAAAAGATACTTTTTAAAAAAAGGTACTTTTTATAAAAGGTACTTTTTATAAAAGGTACTTTTTATAAAAGGTACTTTTTATAAAAGGTACTTTTTATAAAAGGTACTTTTTATAAAAGGTACTTTTTATAAAAGGTACTTTTTATAAAAGGTACTTTTTATAAAAGGTACTTTTTATAAAAGGTACTTTTTATAAAAGGTACTTTTTATAAAAGGTACTTTTTATAAAAGGTACTTTTTCTAAAAGGTACTTTTTCTAAAAGGTACTTTTTCTAAAAGGTACTTTTTCTAAAAGGTACTTTTTCTAAAAGGTACTTTTTATAAAAGGTACTTTTTATAAAAGGTGAACCGACATTGCAAATTTCAAGTTTCTAGTACCATTATTTAATGAAAAAAAAAAAAGTACCAAAAGTACAGATTTTTACCCTTTTTACCCCCTTGGAATCATCATTGGCAAAAATCCAGCCTTAGTGGATCTATATTCCGGGAGGTGAACATACAGTCCAAATTTCAAGTCTCTGTGACAATTTTTTAAGGAAATATAAAAGGTACCAAAAGTACAGATTTTTACCCCTTTTACCCCCTTAGAATCAACAGTGGCAAAACCAAAGCCTTAGTGGATCTATATTCCGGGAGGTAAACCTACATTCCAAATTTCAAGTCTCTATGACCATTATTTCAGAAGATATAAAAAGTACCAAAAGTACAGTTTTTTACCCTTTTTACCTCAGAATCAACTCTGGCAAAAATTCAGCCTTAGTGGATCTATGTTCCGGGAGGTGAACATACAGTCCAAATTTCAAGTCTCTGTGACCATTACTTAAGGAAATATAAAAAGTACCAAAAGTACAGCTTTTTACCCTTTTTACTCCCTTAGAATCAACACTGGCAAAAATCCAGCCTTAGTGGATCTATATTTCGGGAGGAGAACATACAGTCCAAATTTCAAGTCTCTATGACCATTATTTCAGGAGATATAAAAAGTACCAAAAGTACAGTTTTTTACCCTTTTTACCCCCTTAGAATCAACATTGGCAAAAATCCAGCCTTAGTGGATCTATATTCCGGGAGGTGAACCTACAGTCCAAATTTCAAGTCTCTAGCTTCAGCGGTTTGGGCTGGGCGATGATGAATCAGTCAATAAGTCAGTCAGTCAGTCAGTCAGTCAGTCAGTCAGTCAGTCACATTACTCTTTTATATATATAGATATTTTGAAAAATATTTTTTTAAAAATTAAAAAGAAATTTAGAAATCCCTTCGGTACCTGCGTTTTTTTTTTTTTTTCAAAATTGTACTGAAACTTGGAGAATGACGTCCAAAAAAAAGTTATAACCCTAATAAGCATACAACATATAAATTTATATTTGTATCTATATAAATCTGTAATATATTATAAAATCACACCCATCAGGTTGACATTATGTTTGTTTTGCATTAAAAGATGTCAACATCATAATTTTTCTAATTTATTTCCCCCCTTTTTTTTTGTTATTTAGTACACAAGAAATTCATTTGTTGTTTGCCTAAGGTTTAAATTTAAATACTTAAATGTGTAACTTGTTGCATTTGTAAGTTATTTGTTGTGTATACATACAATATTAATACTATATACACATTTTCATAAATAAGTACATATTTTATGTACAAATGTAAGCATTTGTACCTTAAGGTTCCCTTTGCACATATACCCAGGCAGAAATTGATGATGGTTTCAAAATAATAAAAAACGTTCTGAAAGATAACAATACAACCGTCACAAAAAAAAATTACTTTCAAAGCTCGATATAAAAAGGTTTTGAGAACGTTTAAAAAAACGGATTTACAGTACTTGTTTTACAAATAAAATCGCTGTTCATAGAAAAGAAGGACTATTTTAAAGTCCTGGTTAAACGTTTTTAGAAAGTGTTTAATATTTACTTGATATTTTAAAATTCGATACTGTTTATTATAAAAAACTGCGCAAAGTAAAAAGCTTTAGGTTGAGTTTTTGAGATCCCGGTTAAACTTGGTTTAGTTAATCTGGAATCAGATTCGTGCTGCCATTACCAAGATTGAACAGCTTAGTTTTGATGTTAATGTTGGTCTTTAATAAAAATAATGTTGGTCTTTAAATTAAATCACATTTCGCATGCAAAATCCGAATTTCAGACTACGTTAAACTATGTTTAAACTTAATCCACATTTTGAAAACTCGGTCTTAGTGAAACGAAGTAAAAAGCTTTAAGACACCTTAAAAATCGTTGGCAGTCTCCAGATCAGTGTTATAATTTAGGTTAAGTTAAATCACTTCAATTATTAAAAAAATCCTGGAGGATAATCACGTAAAACGTATGTGATTGTCAATATAAAAATGACAGGAATATACATATCGTTTTGGTAAAAAAATCAAATTTTTTTCTATTTTATTATTAAAAAGTCTTGTCCAAAACAGAAACACTTAGAAAGATAGAAATTTGTTACAAAGTTTTAGAGAAATAAGGTTTTGGAAATCGACGATAGCCGACTCTCACTTTACCTATTCACAGTCCTGGATTGCGTTGATTTAATTTTTTTCTGCCTGGGTATATGTGTGTATCTACCACGTTTAATTTTTCTCTCAATTGCCTAATAAAATGTTAACCATTTGTATAAAATAAGTATACATATAATTTTGTTTATTGTATTATGCATGTATATCTATAGAAAATTTTTTCCAAGGGCGTATTTAGCTACTAAGCGGTTAAATTATACATGTTTTTGAATTAGGGTGCCTCTTATGCTAAATAATACTTAATACAGTAAAATATATTTTTTCATTAGTTATTCCAGCAAAATTAAAAAAAAAAAAAAAAAAAGTGAGAGTGTTAAATTCGGCTGTGTCAAATCTTTTATACCCTCCAAAATATAAAAAAAAATTGTCAGGGGCGTTTTTTGGGGATGGGGTCAGTGGTGGACGCTGAGAGCACCTTCCCATTGCGATAGATATACCAAATGTTTCATTTATTTACCAAAAATACAAAAAACATGTAAAAAAAGTGGATTTTTTAGAGGTTGGTTCAGTTCTTTAAGGGGGAACTTTTTTCCCCCTGGCCCGATTTTGCCGATTCACGAATTTAACCTGCCTATGAACATTAGACATATTTGTGCCAAACTTCAGGAGTCTAGCTGTTTTATTTTGGACTGCAATGTGTTATCTACAGACAGACGGACGAACGGACGGACGGACATTCATAGAATGTCTTAGAATCAATCATGGATCAATAACATATATACTTTATGGGGTCCCCGACCGATATTTCGATGCGTTACAAACGGAATGACAAAGTGAGTATACCCCCATACTGTGGTTGGAGGGTATAAAAGTGTAAGTGTTAAATATTTATAAAAAAAAAATAAGAAAATTAAAAAGAATTTCCCAGGGATATTGATTTATTATGATTTTTCCACTTAAAAAGTATAGTTTGAGTCCCTTGAGTTGTACATGTCTATTCTGAGATTACGGGACAATTGCAAATTGAAGTTTTTTTTTTTGCAGAATTTAGTATTTTATTAAGGAAGCTTAATTTCTTTTAAGAAAAGTTATCGATTATTTTTTTTTAATTATACGAAATTTTGAAAATAACTAACATTTTTTATTATCTTGCAAGAATCGTCCTTAATATAAACATTACTAATTTTTTGGAAATGTTTGCAAACGATGCGAAAAACAATTTAAGATCGACCTATCTAAGCTTCTTATCCTTTATTCAGTATTTAATAAGGTCAAAAACTACCCATTTTTAGTTATTTTTATGTTTCGGTACATTATATACACATCCCACAATTGCCAGGCAAATGAAGGTTGACAGCCAGGGAAATGACGTTTAAACGTAATTTTTGCAATTATTTTTTTTTTAAGTTTTGGAAAAAAAAAGTTCAATTTTTGGAAAAAAATGTTTTCCCAATTTAAATACCCCAGCAAAAATAAATCGAGATTTTGGCGACACAGCATCTTTTTATAGCATACCAAAGCGCATCCAAAGAGCGCTCTTGAGGAAGCAGTAAAAGTAAGGGGAAAAAATTTAAATTTTTTGTTAAGATTTTTAATATAAAACTTAAAATATAAAATTATATTTTGAAAAAATTTTAAATTTGCTTTCCTTTTTAATATATTTAACACTTTTTGAATAAAAAACCATGAGTTTTGGACAAACACACATGATTTCACTGCATCATTATTGCGCATTAATCAGCGCTGCAAAGAGTGCTTCAACCATAACACCTTTAACACATTTTGAAAGAAAAAAAAAATAGTACACCATTTCCACTTTAGTTTCAGAAAATACAAATTATATTACAAAAAATGTCCATGAGTATGTCATAGCAGGAAGTCAACTGATTTTCAGAATTAGTCAATTGTATTTAAGATTTGCCAATTGAAAAGATACATGAATTAACTGATGTGAATTCAGAGCATCTTAAGAGCGCTTTTTCGGTGTATCCAACTAGCGCTCTAAAGTGTGACATCGCCTTAGAGAATCATGCATGAATTCAGCAGGTTTGGATGCGCTCCTTGACTCGAGTTTCCTTTCCAAAAGCTGCTGCCAGTTCAGCAAAATTTCTGCTGGGACCCATTAACCAGCTATTTCAAAATCAACTACATGTATTTGAACTTCTTCTGACGTTCAAATTTTTCATTTTTTTACCAAAAGTAAAAGATCCTGTAAAAAATCAAGTTTTTATACCCTCCAACCACAGTATGGGGTTATACTCACTTTGTCATTCCGTGTCTAACGCATCGAAATATCGGTCTAGGATCCCATAAAGTATATATTTTATTGATCAGTGATCGATTCTAAGCAAGGATGGGTACCAATTCGATAAAAGTATTGGTATTGGTATTGGTTTTTAAAATTATATTAGTATTGGTATAGGTATTGGTTTTCATTTTTTGTTGAATTGGTATAGGTTTCGGTATTGGTTTTGAATTATTTAGGTATTGGGTATTGGTTTTAGTCTCGAATCGGTATCGGGTTTTAATAAGTATTGGTATTTATCTTGTATCGGTTTTGGAATTTGTATGCAAAAGGTTTTGTCGTTAATATTAATTAATTTAACGTCCTTCTGTCCGCTCCACAGTGGAGAAAAATATACGTTTATATGCAATTTTTAACCGAGTTTAGTTTTGATTTTAAGCCATCGATCGGACATAGTGGATTTTTGAATAATGATTTATTTTTTATTTTTCTTATATTAAGTAGAGATGGGCTCATGAGCAGATTAGAGCGTGATTCACGTGATTCACACGGAAGTGTGACTGAATTCAATTTTATTCACGTGATTGTGAGTGGAGAAAAAAAATTGCGTGAGTGAGTGTGCGTGAGTCGATTTTTTTGCGTGAGTTTTGTAAAATTTCTCTGAACTTTAAATTTTGCTTAAAATTTTGAAGGATTTTTCAAAATTTTAGTTTTTGAATTTTTTTTTTGTATAAATAAAAGTTTTGTGAGTGTGAGTCAATGTGAGTGTGAGCGAAGCTTGCGTGAGTGCACGTGAGTGTGAGTTGTGTTAAATTTACACACTTGATTGTGAGTGAGTGTGAGTAGAAAAAATATGCTCGTGAGTGAGTGTGCGTGATTCAAAAATTCCTGTCTTGAGCGTGAGTGAGTCAAAAATCACTCACGCGCCCATATCTAATATTAAGGACATTTTTCAGTATTTTTTCTTAAAAAAAATTAATAGGCAAGGGTATTTGAACCCCTTATTAATGATGTAAATAGCATTTGTTATATTATTAATTTAGTTTTTATAACCAAATTAAAATTCAAACAGCCTCACCACAAGCTCCCAAAAAATCGATAAAATCGACTTTTAAAATATATTTTTAATAATCGACTTTATATTTAATATTTTAAGTCGCAGTAGTCATTGTTTTTGGGTGTTTATTTTTTTCTGATTGTTTGTTTTATTTTTTTTTGTGGGTAGTGGCAATTGAAGGGGGTGGGGGAATTTTCTCTCTAATATGTGTTTAAAAATTCATTCTTATTAAAAAAAAACAACATTTTCTAATTCAAAGGTTCCAAATGCAGGACTTTGATCTTCTTGTAGCATAAAAATGTTGCATTTGTTAAACAAAAACACAAAAAATCATGTAAAAAATTATGTTTTTCAGAGGTTGGTTTAGTTCTTCAAGGGGAACTTTTTTCCCCCTGGTCCGATTTTGCTCATTTACGAACTTAACCCGCCTAGGAATGTAAGACATATTTTGCGTGTTAACTACATACGGACAAACGGATGGACATCGTTAGAATCGATCACTGATCATAAATATATATACTTTATGGGTCCTAGACCGATATTTTGATGCGCTACACACGGAATGAAAAAGTGAGTATACCCCCATACTGTAGTTGGAGGGTAAAAAATTAAAAGCCTAAAATAATAAAATGCAAAGTTTTCGTTTTTTCTTTAAACAATTTCTGTGCTGATGAACATTGCATTTAATGCACATATAAATTGCGGTGGCCAAGGGAAGATATTTTTTAATTGCAGAAAGCTGACTTAACATTTGTTATAGAATATACCTGAAATTCATCTTTTTCATACATAAATATTTTTTGAAAAAGGTGATCGAAATAGGTAATCGTGGAGGCCCCTTTTTCGATTTTAGATCTTTTGGTAATTGCGATTACACGGGTAATTGTTTTCTTATATGGGGTTCAAACTTACGACCTTAAACAATTTGTTTATCAAAACACCAGTAATACCATATTCGCATTCATTTAAACTAGTTTAATTGTGTGTCTTCCCCATACAATTTTAAGCACTTTATCTGTCAAAAAAAAAACGGTTTATTTTGACGTTTAAATTGTATGGGGGAAACCAATAATTAAACTACCTAGGCAGAAAAATACAAACGGGAGAGCGCTGGCAAAGTACCTTTTTGTGTGCTGGGAAAGCATCAAAGTTTAGTACTCTCCCAGCGTCCAAAATTATAACCACGGTAAACAGTATGCCGTTACTATTTTAAAGCGCCTTGTGGTACAGGGTATAATGAGTTTATGCTTATGTTTGAAACTACCCGAAATAATAGTCCTAGATAACCCTTTTAGCAAAAGTCCCGATGTATCCGGAGTTTAAGACACTTCCTCACAAAAAAAAACGTGTTTTTATATAAAAGGTGTCAAGTTTGTGATAGGAATTGTGTCTAAGTCACATATCACGAGAGCTATCAAGGACCAATAACTAATACTGCAGGGAAATGAAAGATATTCCAATTGTTATGAAAATTAATAAATTTTAATTACAAATTATACTTTGAACGGATTTAAATAGAAAACATTGGCAAAGCGCTTGCAAAGCACTTTTTTTCATAGTACCTTATACACAAAAAATAAAGAGCTTTGCCGAGACTTTTTTTGTGGAACGGTTGGCAGTTTCTGCCTGAGTAGTTAAAAATGAATGCGAACATCGTTTTGCAGAATAAAAACGTAATGGATACAGAACAAAGATTTTTTTAAACACGTAGCCCTTAAGCTCTCAAAAATAGCAAGTGTGAACCGCACACTAAAATAAAATAAATTCTTATATAATATGACTGTGCCCGGCACAG
Organism: Pegoplata infirma; assembly: GCA_963921195.1. Lineage (NCBI taxonomy): Eukaryota > Metazoa > Arthropoda > Insecta > Diptera > Anthomyiidae > Pegoplata > Pegoplata infirma. The sequence continues at coordinate 5,006,748 of OY992536.1, read as the reverse complement.
TGTGCCTCTAATAAAACAAAAAAAAAATTTTTTTGGATTCTGGTGTTGTGACATAAAATTTTGTAGCGACTGCTTGATTGGAATTTCCAAAAAAGGACATTAGTATTTTTTTACAACCCAAAGAACAGTGCAGTGACATTTAATATTTATCAAATATAAACAATGTTTGCAAAAGAAAAAATTTCATCACAGAAAAGGTCTAAATTTTTTAAGATCTACTTTTATTACGGGTCATAAAAATCAAATTTGGTTAAAAAGAAGTAAAAAAATATTTTTTTTTATGTTTTTATGGCTTTTTAAATTCAAGTAGCTAACTCCTTTTTGTTATATGACATTGCATGCAAACGATTACTGATCGATGGAACATCTTTTGTGAAGATGCAATTCGTTAGTCAGGCAATTCGTTAGTCAGGTAAAACCTAATATCAATTATCAATGTCAAAAATTTATCACAGAAAAGGTCTAAATTTTTTAAGATCTACTTTTATTAGGGGTCATAACAATCGAATTGGGTTAAAAATAAGGATATGGTACGTGACAAAAAAAAAATTGTTTTATGTTTTTATGGCTTTTAAAATTCAAATAGCTAACTCCCTTTTGTTATGTGACATTGCATGCAAACGATTACTGATCGATGTAACATCTTTTGTGAACATCTTTAGCAATTCGTTAGTCAGGTAAAACCCAATAATGTGATGGAAAGAAAATGTTTGAATTCATAATTAAAACAAACGAAAATAAGAATACAAAAAACCGAAACAAAACCGATACGAAAGTAGAAAAAAATTAATTGGTATTGGTTTTTTATTGGTATTGGTTTTGGAGAATAAAAGTATTGGTTTTTAATTGGTATTGGTAGTGGGGAATCGGTATTGGTTTTTTATCGGTATTGGTATCGCACAAATAAAGGTATTGGTTTTTAATTGGTATTGGTTTTCAATTTGAATTGGTATTAACGGGTATTGGTATCAAAAAGGTATTGGTACCCATCATTGATTCTAAGACATTCTAGCGATGTCCGTCCGTCCGTCTGTAGAGGACACGATGCAGTCCAAAATAAAAGAGCTATACTTCCGACGTTTGGCACGAATATGTCTTATACTCCTAGGCAGGTTAAGTTCGGAAATGGGCAAAATCAGACCAAGGGGGAAAAAGTTCCCCCTTGGAGAACTAAACCAACCTAAGAAAAACAAAATTTTTTTCAGGGTTTTTTGTACTTTTGCTAAGCAAATGCAACTTTTTTATCTCAGAAGAAGTTCAAAATCACAAGGGGAAGGTGTCCCCTAACGTCCCCCCTAAAACCCCCCAAAGAAAAGATACCCCTGCATTTTTTTTTAAATCTTTTTTTACATTTTGGAGGGTAGAAAAGATTCGGCACAGCCGAATGTAACACTCTCACTTGTTTTTTTAATACGCTCTATTTTACCAAATTTTTGATACCCTTAAAATTTTTTTTTTGCAAATTGCTAATTTTTTGCTCTTCACGGATAGCGATAAATACCCTCCATTTTTATACCCTCCACTTAGTGATAGAGGGTATATATAAGTTTGTCATTCCGTATGTAACACATTGAAATATTGGTTTAGGACCCCATAAAGTATATATATTCATGATCCTTGATCGATTTTAAGTCGATCTAGCGATGTCCGTCTGTCTGTCTGTCTGTCTGTCCGTCCGTCTGTCTGTCTGTCTGTTGAAATCACGTTTTTGGCAATAATACGGAACCGATTTAAACGCTTGGGGTACCAAAAGTTGCGGAATTTATCCAGGCAGACTCTACTGTATTTTTTTTTTAAATCGGTTAAGTATTTTAAAAGTTATGAGTGAATTCGTAAAAAAAGTCATTATTTTTTTTAACATAACCCTAAATTAACTCATATTTTGTGTAAATACAAACGGAAATGAAAAAAAAAAACTGAGAAAAAGGAAAAAAATCTTTAGAAAAAAGCTTAAAAATATGTAAAACAATATTTAAATTTAATTTAAAAATGTTTTTTAAGAAAAAAGTTCTTTAAGAAATAATAAAAAAAATATTTTAAAAAGTTTTCATTGATAATCATTTGTATCAGTGCTGTATGCTATGATTGAAATAACGAAACAAATAAATAACAATATTTTTAAAAAAATATTCAAATAAGCGATTATTTAAATATTTTGAAAATGAATAATATTTATTTGCTATTATTTAAATAACGAAAAATTTAAATAATTTTTTCTGATTGATTATTCAAACAAAAAAAAAATAAATTTTTCTTATTATTCAACAAAAATTTCTGAATAATTTTGGTTATTCACAAAAATATCGAATAAATAACGCATTATTCAAACAAAAAAAAATAAATATTTTTGAAAATTTTGTGTTTGAAAAAGAAATGTATTTTATTTATTTTGTCATTTGTTATACAGTGAAACATAAAATTATTCATACAAAACAGTTTTGTTTAAAATTAGCTTCTTTTAAAAAGTTTTATTTTTGAATTTTTAGGAGAATTGTTGTATAGAGAATGCTATTAAAACTATAAAAAGCCCAATTGAATTTCAGAAAAGCTAAGTTGTAATTTATAAAAAAATTGAAATACAAAAAAGTTATGTTGTAATTCAGGAAATTCCAATTGAAATCTCTCTTTTCTGTCATCCTTCTCTCCCACTCTATTTTAAGCTTCACTGGTGATATTATTGTAGCTTTAATTTGAAGCCCCCAATTCATTATTAATACTCCTTCGCCAAGTCTGTGATGGAGCACCAGGGGAGGGAGCCGGGGGACATTGAGGGACACCTTCCCACTCGTGATAAATGTTAGCAAATTCATTTGTTATGATTTTTGCAATGAAGCAAGGATGGATACCAATACCTTTTCAATACCGATACCCTTTAATAACAATTTTAATTGAAAACCAATACCGAAGAAAAACTAATACCTTTATTTGGGCGTGAGTTTGCGTGATTTAATTTTTGATTTTACTTATTTAATTATAATTTTTTCATTTCTTGCAAAAAAAAAATTTTTAGCTGTTTTTTTTGTAAGAAAATTTGTTTGCGTGAGTGGAGCTTGCGTGACTCATGCGTGAGCGTGTTTGAGTCTGGCGTGAGTTACGCATGAGCGTGAGAAATTTTAATTTCAATCACGTGATTGTAAGTGAACAAAAATTGCGTGAGTGATTAGTGAGTGATTATTTTTTTTTTGCGTGAGCGTGAGTGAGTGTGAGTCAAAATTCACTCACGCGCCCATCTCTACTGTAAACGATATGTTTTTGTTTTTATCCTTGATCGATTTAAAGATTCCTAGTGATGTCCGCCTGTATCTCCGTCTGTCTGACCCTAGAAAGTACGAAAGAGAAAAACTAAAGAAAATTAAGAGCTTAAACGTGTAAGCAATAGGTGTTAGGATTCGAAGAAGAAATCAACACTTCATTCCCCATTTCAGGTATTAGGATTCTTTGAAGAAATCAACACTTCATTTTCATAAGAAATGCCTAAAAGTATTTAAAATATTCAGCATACATTTTGACCATTAAGGTTTAGTTAGCCTAAAAACGTAAGCTTAACGTTAACTCTATGCAATGTTCATTAACCAAAATAGTACAGAACATTCTTATTTATGTTTTGTTTTTTTTTTTTTGTTAAGTTAGAGAAATTTTATTCCCAACAAAACTTCTTTACGTTTTTACTTGACATAGAAGTAAGAAAAATAATAAAGACAATGTTAGCTACCCTTTACCGTCACCTAACGTAGCGTAGCGGTCAAAATCATATACAAAATCCCGTAACCTTCTGCAAAGAAGGTTGTTCCCATCTAACAAAAACCTCTCTACGCTACGTTAGGGTACGGTTGCGGGTGCATTTAAAAATAGAATAATACATTCAAAAATATATTTTTTTTTTATAGGAAAAATTTTTAATTGTATACATATGCATTTTTTTTATTTAAATAAATTTTGATTTTAGAGTTAATATTAAAGAACATTTTCTTAAAAATGTCACCAAAGCCAAAAACCTTGAAAATCTGAGTAAATATACATCCTCACAGGACTTTTTGTTGTATTTGAAAAATATCTGAAAGTATTTTAAAAACTTCAGTATTTTCCATAGGAAAATGTTTAAAATAGCATTTTAAAATAGTAAAAATCTAAAGATTTCAGTTCGGGAAAATTTACAAAGAATATTCTAATTAATGTTTTAGTAAAAAAACGCTTTGTTAAGAAGTTTGCTATCAAACAATATTAGTTTGTAAAAATAATTTTATGTTTCACTGTATAATAAATGACAAAATAAATAAAATAAATTTCTTTTTCAAACACAAAATTTTCAAAAATATTTGTATTTTTTTGTTTGAATAATACGTTATTTATTCAATTTTTTGTGAATAACCAAAATTATTCAAAAATTTTTGTTAAATAATAAGAAAATTTCTTTTTTTCCTGTTTGAATAATCAATCAGAAAAAATTATTTAAATTTTTTGGAAACAAATATTATTTTATTTGTATGAAATTGAATAAAATAAAATTTTATTTTATTCAAATCAAAATAAATAAAATAACAGATCATTTTATTTTTTGATAACCAACTAAAATAATAAAGTATTTTATTTTTTCCAAAACATTCAAATAAAAGTATTCAATAATACAGCTTTGATTTGTATGTGGGGCATTCCATGCCAAATCACTCACTTTTAGGCCCGACCCCCTTCGATTAATTTTATTTTTGGATATGTTTTAGTACGTATTAAATGCAACTTGCAGCCAAATTTTCAGCCTTTTATACCAAGGTGGTGTTGAGTAATCAATTTTTCAAAATGGCGATTTTTTCCAAAAAATGAAAAAATTTAAATTTTCAATCAATTTTGACCAGTAAAAAATATAGATATTTTAAAAAAAGTTGGACAACGTTTTGTTGGTATTTAAATGTAGTTTTAGAAAAAAAATGTGAAAAAATTATTCGAAGTAATTATCACTTATTTTTTGACGTTTAAAAATTAAAATCGACTTTTTGAAAAAGTCCGAAACCTTCGATTTTTTTGTAAAAAAATATAAGAATTCTACTCTAAATTATGCAACTTTTAAGCCATAACTCGAGATGTGATCACAATTCTTTCTATTTTTTTTTTAATTTTTAAAATTGCACCTTTTATGTTTTGGCTCTGATTTATTTTATATGGAGCTCCAAAAAAAAAAAAATGGTAGATACTGACCCTAACTTACCCTAAATATATTCATTTGGAGGTAAATATACGTCTCACAAAAATTTGGGACGATCGGACATGTGTAAGGCGCTTAGCATGGTCCTTGAAGTTTAAAAAACGGATTACAAGGAAAAATATGATTTTTTTTCTGTTTTCGCAATTTCATTGGTATTTTAAGTTAAGTTTTAATTCAAGTGATTACAGAATTATGATGTGGAGTAAAATGCCTTTCTAATAAGGTACTAAAAACTAAAATCGGTTGAAAATCAGCCAAGTTATTACAACTTCCCCAGGCATCTAGCGTGTGCCATACAACTTGATTAAAAAATACGAGGCCCTTTTTTTAAATTTATTGAAATTTTCTACTGTAATAACATTTTTTCATTATTCATGTTTCAGTGTAATATTTTTTTGACTTTTCCAAATTTTAAAACCAAAAAAATTTTTTTTTTTTTAAAATAGAGATTTCAAAAGGGTGTGGAAAATGCAGGCATTTTTAGCACTAATTTAAAAAATGTTAGCAAAACACAATATGAAAAATACTTGTCATCTAATAACATTTGAACTTGAAGAATAAAAAAATGTTATTACAGTAGAAAATTTCAATGAATTTCAAAAATCGGATTGTATTGATTAATCAAGTTGTCTGCCACACGTTAGATGCCTGGGGAAGTTGTAATAACTTGGCTGATTTTAAACCGATTTCGGTTTTTATGACCTTAATAGAGAGACATTTTACTCTACATTTCAATTCTGTAACCATTTGAATTCAAAATTAACTTAAAATACCAAAAAAATTAAGAAAACAGAAAAAAATGCATATTTTCCCTTGTAATCCGATTTTCAAACTTCAAAGCCGATGCGGCACGCCTTACCCATGTCCGATCATCCTAAAATTTTCTGAGACGTATTTTTACACCCAAGTTAATATATCTAGGGGAAGTTACGGTCAATATTTACCAAATTATTTTTTTTGGAGCACCATATAAAATAAACCAGAGTCAAAAAAAAAAAGTGCAATTTTCCAAATTTGAATAAAAATAGAACGAATTACGATCACATCTCGAATTATGACTTAAAAGTTGCGTAATTTAGAGTAGAATTTTTTGACATTTTTTAAAAAAAATCGAAGGTTTCGGACTTTTTCAAAAAGTCGATTTTAATTTTTAAACGTCAAAAAATAAGTGATAATTACTTCGAATAATTTTTTCACATTTTTTTTCTAAAACTACATTTAAATACCAACAAAACGTTGTCCAACTTTTTTTAAAATATCTATATTTTTTACTGGTCAAAATTGATTGAAAATTTAAATTTTTTCATTTTTTGGAAAAAATCGCCATTTTGAAAAATTGATTACTCAACACCACCTTGGTATAAATGGCTGAAAATTTGGCTGCAAGTTGCATTTAATACGTACTAAAACATATCCAAAAATAAAATTAATCGAAGGGGGTCGGGCCTAAAAGTGAGTGATTTGGCATGGAATGCCCCATGTACAAAGCATGTGTGTGTGTGTCCCTTTTTTTTGCTTCGTCATATTGACGGGGTTGCCAGACTTTTTTTTGGCTTTGTCGCAAACTCGGATGTAAAATATCGCCAAAATTCAATTTTGTTTAGATTTCTTAAAAAAAAAAATATTTTAATTTAAAAAAAATAAATTTTGTTAAATAATAAAAAACAGAAATAAACTTTTTGGCAAAAATCGCCCAAATCCGGAAAATCTATGTATATAAAAGAGCAATGTGACTGACTGACTGGCATACTCATTCATCATCGCCCAGCCCAAACCGCTGAAGCTAGAGACTTGAAATTTGGACTGTAGGTCCAAATATAGATCCACTATGGCTGGAGTTTTGCCAAGGCTAATTCTAAGGCGATAAAGGGGACAAAAACTGTACTTTTGGTACTTTTTAAATATCGTGATTAATGATCATAGAGACTTGAAATTTGGACTGTATGTTCACCTCCCGGAATATAGATCCATTAAGGCTGGATTTTTGCCAGTGTTGATTCTAATGGGTTAAAAAGGGTAAAAAACTGTACTTTTGGTGCTTTTTATATCTCCTGAAATAATGGTCATAGAAACTTAAAACTTGGACAGTATGTTCACATCCTGGAATATAGATCCAGTACGGCTGGATTGTTGCCAATGTTGATTCCAAGGGGGTAAAAAGGGTAAAAATCTGTACTTTTGGTACTTTTTATATTTCCTTAAAAAATTGTCACATATACTTGAAATTTGGACTGTATGTTCACCTCCCGAATTTAGATCCCACAATGCTGGGTTTTTGCCAATGATGATTCTTATAGGGTAAAAAGGGTAAAAATATGTACTTTTATTACATTTTATATTTCTTAAATAATGGTACTAGAAAATTGAAATTTGCAATGTCGGTTCACCTCCCGGAAAAAAGATTCACCAAGGCGCGTTTTTAGCCAATGTTGATTCTACGGGGGTAAAAAAAGTACCTTTGGTACTTTTTTTTTATTTACTGAAATAATGGTTATTCAAACTTGAAATTTAAATGTAGGATCCTTTAGTGAAATAAAACATTCTGGAATAAGTACGTTCCGAAAATTCTGTACCGTTTTCAAAAAGTACCTTTTATAAAAAGTACCTTTTATAAAAAGTACCTTTTATAAAATGTACCTTTTATAAAAAGTACCTTTTATAAAAAGTTTCTTTTATAAAAAGTTCCTTTTATAAAAAGTACCTTTCATAAAAAGTTCCTTTTATAAAAGTACCTTTTATAAAAGGTACCTTTATAAAAAGTACCTTTTATAAAAAGTACCTTTTATAAAAAGTACCTTTTATAAAAAGTACCTTTTATAAAAAGTACCTTTTATAAAAAGTACCTTTTATAAAAAGTACCTTTTATAAAAATTACCTTTTATAAAAAGTACCTTTTATAAAAAGTACCTTTTATAAAAAGTACCTTTTATAAAAAGTACCTTTTATAAAAAGTACCTTTTATAAAAAGTACCATTTATAAAAGCACCTTTTATAATAAGTACCCTTTATAAAAAGTACCTTTCATAAAAAGTACCTTTTATAAAAAGTGCCTTTTATAAAAAGTACCTTTTATAAAAAGTACTTTTTATAAAAAGTACCTTTTATAAAAAGTACCTTTTATAAAAAGTACCTTTTATAAAAAGTACCGTTTATAAAAAGTACCTTTTATATAAAAGTATCCTTTATAAAAAGTACCTATTATAAAAAGTACCTTTCATTAAAAGTACCTTTTATAAAAAGTACCTTTTATTGAAAGTACCTTTTATAAAAAGTGCCGGAAGTACACTTTTTGGTACTTTGTTATTTCCTGAGGTATAAATAAAACAAACTTTTTTGTTTTTTAAATCATTACATTGGTGGAGGGTATTTAAAGATTCGGCACAGCCGAATATAGCTTTCTTACTTGTTTATTTTTATACTTTACAGATTTTTAAAATGCATCCATGGACCATACCGGTCCGCTTACATATTTTTTGATTTTATTTTCTTAACACGCTTTATTTTACCAAATTTTTGATACCCATTACACAGAAAAAAATAAAAAAAAAATTTGAGTAAATTTTTAATACTAGTGAGTAAAAAATTACTCAATTTTGCACCAGTAAACGATTTAATTGTATTGAGTAAACTTTCAATAAAAAATGATTAAATGCTAAAAAATTTGAGTAAATTATTAATTCACACAATTAAAACTTTACTTAATTTTTTTTTTAAGTAACTTTTTAATTGTGTCAAGTAAAAATTTACTCAAAATGTATCAATTTATTTTTTTAAAAAGTTTAAAAATTTTCGAATTTTTTTTCAAAAAAAAAATTGCTTTTCCAAACTTTACTAAATATACTTATGTCTTCACGACGAAGGAAAACTTTATAAAGATGATTTCAAACTTTCATATACATATACAAAAAACTATAAACTAAATGAGAATTCAAAACACCAAGAGAATAAAAAAAAAATATAAAAAAAATATTAAATTTGTATTAAATTATTTACTCAAATTTTATTTAAAATTTTTGAGTAAATTTTTAATTGCGTTAATTAAAAAATTACTCAAATTTGTTTTAAAAATTTAAACAAGTGATTACTTAAATTGTTTTTCTCAATATTATTTTCTGTGTATGATTTCTTTTGCAAATTGCTCATTTGTTGCACTTCGCGGATAGCGATAAATACCCGCCATTTTTTTATTTTTATTTTTCCTGTACTTAAATCGCTATTATGCACCATTTGAAATTTGCACAATCAAATTTCGGAAAAAATAGGAAGTATTTTATTATTTGGTAGTGAGTGCTCAACGCTTACTTTGGTAGCCTAATTAAGTCTAATTTAGTTGGACACAAGCCCCATTTTTTTTTGACATAGACCCCATATAAAAATTTCTCCCGATATTCCGTTATATCCGTCTATTGGCAACAAAAAATAGGCTTCTATTTCGCTCAAGTTTAGTTTGTATGTATTTTCTACACTTATTAAGTTTCTAACTAAAGATAGATCTGGTTGGTCCATGTGTGGACTCGGTACCCATTTTCCGGGAACACTGGTGTATGGTACTATATGGCGGTCTTGACCAACTATAATTTTTTTACTTGTTTATTTTAAATATTTAGTCCACTCACATAATTGTAACCCTATTGTTATTATAAATATACAATTTTTATTGCCTACATTTAGGCTTAATTAATTAAAATTCAATTTTTGACACCTGTTATATATTTTTTTAAACACATTAATTAATTTCTTTTATTGTTCAATAATTATATCAAAACATTTATTTACAGTGGAGCATATGGCGAAAAAATTACAAAATATTTTGTATACACAAAATATGCATTAAATTTTTGAAACTTATTAACTATTGATGTATTAATTACACAGTGATGCAAAATTAAAATTTTTGAATCGGAATGGAATGAAATCAAAAGCAAATGAAATTTGACATTTTCCATAACAAAACACTCAGGGCTGTTTTTAGTTTTGTTTACAAGCATTTGAAGTTGGTGATTTCAATGCATTAAAAAATTTTGTGTACTAAATATGTTCGACTTTAGGGACCACTGGTGGTGCCTTTATTGGACATGTGGGGTCTAGCGTCCTAACTTAACCTGCAATCGGTCCAGTACTTACTCAAATTACTTACGAAATTCATATAGCTAACGTTAGCTATATGAATTTCGCAGCAATCGGTCCAGTACTTACACAATGGCCGAATTATTAAAAATTATCCACTGTGCACCGTTGCGTATGATTGTTATTTAAAGGCACTTACAATATTAAGTATACGCCTATTATACAGTTTTCAAGTAATTATAATATAATAGTTCATTAACTTTAAATGCGTATAAAAAATCTAGCACTAATCTAAAAAAATCCTTGAGGGTATTGTTATGAAAAATGTCAACTTTCATTTGCTTTTCGTTTTATCCCATTTAAATTTTGGTTGTTGCACTGTGTTGTTAAAGGGTTTTTCGGCATATTTGAATGAAATTTGAACGATAGATAAGATATAAAATGTCTGCGAAGTCAGCACACATAGACTCTAAGATCCGTTTCCAGAAGACCATTCGTCTCATACGATCATCATTTTATGCTTGAACTGTATGCAAACTTTTACTTGTCTAGACGAATCGGTTTCTGAAAACAGCTCGTAATCTGACTTACTTATAGACAAAAAATTTCGATAAAATATTTTTAAATCTATAAAATTATCAGGACATCCTGTATGTTCACTTAAACGAAAATATTGACATAAATGGGGAAAACGTTATAGAACCCTATTTTAATAAAACAATTTTTGTTAAGTGTATATATTTATATTTAACACTATTTAAATTTTTATTTAAATAAAAAAAAATTTGCATAAACGCGTTATCGTTAAATTTTTAATAACACTATAAACTGTACTTAATCAAAGGCATTACACAAATATGGATTAAAAATTGTCATACAAAACGTTTCACATTCATATTCAAAAGATAATTCCACTTTATAAATGTAATAATCAGTTGCTGCTTGCCGCGCTGCTATTATAGCAGATCATATGAGTTCAGTTGTCGGTGTATTATACATATTTTGTACATTTTTCAAATGTGTTACATTTTTCCAATTTAAAAATGTGATGTGTTGCTGCAAACAGTCAGACCGACAGTCGGACGGACAGACAGACAGACATACAAACATACATAAATATTTTTGTGTACTTTTATACAGAAGTATGTATATATGTATGTAAATATATATGTTCATATGTTGTAGGTACATATATGTATCAAAATGTAATTGTGTTCTATTAGAGGGTTAGAAAATTTGATGTTGATACGAATTTAATTTCCTTTCAATTCAATCACTATTGACCATACAACACAGCCATTGCCATTGCATATGGTTTGCTGTTTTTGAAATTTTCGCTTAATCGAAAAATTTTCAAAATTTAACACAATAAACTATTAAAGGAAGTAATTAGAGATTTAGAAAGCAATTCTATTTAAATGTTGATGTTAATAAAATTTTAAATAATGAAATATGAATTTATATTTCTTACGACACAAATTACAGACTCTGAAGACTCTTTAGTGAAACTTGCCAAAAAGTGAAAGAAAAATTAAACAAAAAGTGCTCAACTGCTGAAAAAGCACTTTTTTTATAGATTTTTTTTACGGGCTTGTCGCGTAACTCAGCACTTAACAACTGAATATCAACACGCAGAGAAGAAACATGATTGCGACAACCATAATGGAAGGGCAACATAGTATGATTGATAACTTTATCATAACATGATTGTAGCATATTATATATATCTTCGCTGATCATAGTATGATAAAAAATTGTCATTTTACAATTGTTGATGATCATAGTATGATTGTCAAAATCATATATATAAAAATGGATCAAGCATAGTATGTTGCATCTCCAGTATGGGTAATTTGGTGTGTTGGAATCATGTCCTAAACATGTTTTTTCTCCGTTTTTTCTCTTGTGTCTTAGAATGTATCATAGATCAATAATATATATTGCTGTGTTAAAGATGGATTTTACAAGCCTAAAAGAAAGCTGGCAAGTCCATGGCACTTAGACTTACAAAAGTCCATTGTACCGTACTCAGAAAGAAAAAATAGTAAAGGATAAGAGCAAGTTTAAAGAGAGTAAAAGGTACTTGCTCAGAACTTCTCAGTTGCTTTCACAAACCTGAGAAAGTCAGACAACGAAAGTCCATGGTCCATGTCCATTGACTGAATATCAGAGCCCATTATCCGCAGTTTAGCACTTAAGACGCAGTCTAGCTCTTGAGAACGCTGGGCATTAACAAAATTAGTGTTCTGTTGTGTCTTCATCCTCAAGACATGTGACGAGCACATGCATTATGTCCCGTAATTAGGCCAGTAAGTTTGCAACATTTTGCTACTCAGACTGAGTAAATAGCTTGCAAGTTTCTTGTCTGGCCTTATCACAAAGGTTAGGGGTGGCGGAGTTCAAAATTTTGAACTCGTCGCATACACCGGCTGGTCCATAGCAATACCACATGTTCCTTCAGCGACGAGGATAAAACGCGTTAGTCCATGTTGCAAACAATTTAACGGACATAAGGTCCATAAAATTGATTTCTTCCACACCCAAAAAAAAACGTTGGTATTTAATACTAAAAATTTAACTAAATTTTAGTCCAAAAGGACCTAGTGCAGAAATTGGTAACCAATACTAAAATTTTTTACTAATATTATTCAAAACCAGTAAAAATTACTAATTTTAGTACTTTGAAGATACTAAAATAAGTAACATATTAGTAGATTTTGGTAAAAAAATCACTTACTAAACCTTTTACTGTAGAATTATTTTGAGTGCAGATTCTCGAGTTCTGCTTTGCCTGAAATTCGCTCGCGATGCCTGGTTAATGCACAGGATATGTTCAACTGTTTCATCCGTATTCGGTTCATCGCATCTTCTACAATTGGAATCAGAGATGGGTCCAATTGTAATTGCGTGGAAATCAAGTAGGCAGTATCCTGTGACCACTCTCGTGAGTAAACGACATTCCCTACTATTAAAAGCAAATAGGTAGCGAGTTCTAAAGTCGAAACTCCATTTCCTGTTTGTCATGGAAATGCACTGACAATCACTTCTAGATCTATCATAAAACATTTAGTATTCTTGTATGTCAACTCTTTTTACCATCTTTCCATGAAAATTGATTTCATGTGAGGGTTGATCCAACGCATCACCCATGTCAAGCATATACCAATCTGAGACACCTTGAGGAATTGTATCGGAGCAAATTTTTGCCAAATAATCGGCAATATCATTTCCCCTTAATCCCCTATGATACGGAACTCACAAGAGACCTCATTGATTCTGCGCCTACACTCTTGGACAATTTTAGATGTTGTGACTGGAGAATCCCGTGCCTTAAGCGCATCTTGACTGTCGCTACAGATAATGATTTTCCTATCCCTCCATCTATTTTCAATTATACAAGTCGCTACAAGTCCAGAATAGAGATGAGCGCGTGACACGAATTTTTCGTGATTCACGCGTGAATCATATTGAATATTAGCTGTCTGAAACAGAATTTAGAGGGTAATTAATACCAAATTGTGATTTAAATAAATGTTTATGATTGTTTTTGGGAATTTAAATTCTTTTTGTGTAAGAAATTGAAAAAAGGAAAATAAAATTTGTTTATTTTTCGTGAGTCTTCGTGAGTTTTCGTGAGCGTGATTATTTCGTGAGCGTGAGAAAAATTTAAGTTACTCACGTGAGCAATATTTTGATTTCGTGAGCGTGCGTGAGTCAAAATTATCTCACGCGCCCATCTCTAGTCCAAAATAGCAAACACTTCAGTCTAAAATACTGTTGCCATTTTGCCCATTGCATAAAAGTAGAGATGGTAGCTGGTCACGTGATTTGAATGTGAGTGTGAGAGATTTTCTTTTAAATTAATCACGTGGTTGTGAGTGAGCGTGAGTTGAAAAAAAATCTGCTTAAGTGTTAAGTGAGTTAGTCGAATTTTCGCGTGACTGATTAGTGATTATTTTTTTTTGCGTGATTTGATTTTTTGGTTTTACTAACTTTATTTGATTTTTTAACATTTCTTGCAAAAAAATATTTTTACGTTTTTTGGTTAGAACATTTTTAAGCGTGACTAGACTATGCGTGACTCACGCGTAAGCGTAATTAAGTCTGGCCTTAGCTACGCGTAAGCATGAGTAAAATAAAATTTTGCGTGAGTGATTCGATTATTGTTTGCGTGAGCATGAGTGAGTGGAAAATCGACTCACGCCCCCGTCTCTACATGAGAGTATTTGGTTTCGTCATTCAAATACCAGATCCAAAACCAACTAAGGTACTAGAACCGTCTATGTATGTAAAAATTATCAGAGTATTTCTTGAGAAGTTTATCTGGATTGCACCAGTATTTCCTTCTCAAAAAGTTTGGACTAATGTCCAAAAGCAAATTAAACAGACCTGTGAAAAAATATTCAAACGCGAGTATATCAAAAACGGAACATGCTAGAAAAAAATTAGATTACAGTTTTACAAGCAGGAGGTCCATTTTATATTAAATCAAATCCTATTTTGGAAGCAAAGTAAGATTATGTAACATGGGGCTTCAATAGGCTTTGTACTTAAGTCAAGAGATGCTTAAGTTTAAAATTTCTGTAAAATATATAGTTATTGTTAACATGACTAGACGATTTTTGAATTGAGAAAAGTGTGAAAGAAAAATTTAAATTTTTCTAAAAATTTAAGACATCCTGGTTTGTTTCTTACTAGTTTCATATAATCCAGTTATAATAATCTTCAGAAAAACTTTTAATGTCAAATTTATTTAGTTCATAGTCAATAGAACTCTATATGTGAAAATTATTAACAGATCGCAGCCGAAAAGGATTGAACTCATCATCATCTGTAATACTTTGCTATTAACTGCTTGTAACGTACAATCACTCTAGACCGATACGCCAAGTAGGCTGTTAAGCAAGTATCAGATGGAGGGGCCCCCGTAGGCTAGTTGGTAGCTTGCTAGCCTTTCAACGTGGGGGTCGTGGGTTCGATTCCCACCAGAACCCTTGGTTTTTTCGCTACAACGAGACGACGGTCATTCTTACCAGTTCTCGGTTAGGTTGAATTTATTAAAAATGAGTTGTAAATAAATAGAAAGAATAAATAAAAATAAAAATAATTGATCATGTGATCAGAACTATTATTAATGCAGTTTACATGACTAGACGGACATGCAGACAGACAGACAGAATTTTTAAACCGACACGTGTTTCCCTTATTCCATTGCCATCAAATTTAAGCAAAATTGGGAACATCCAAGTGGAAAAAATTAATATTGATTTTAAGAACAGGTGTAATGTCCATCCATCACTTAAACGTGATGTCCATCCATCACTTATTCGTCTTAAAAAGTTGTTCTGAGTCGATTAATATATGCCTGAGACTTTGAATTCAAGCTCTGGAATTTTTTCCCCCCTAGAAATATTTTAAATAAACTTTACATTCATGATCCCCGATCGATTTTAAGAATTAGCGTATTTATCATACCTTCTGTTATTTTTCAGCTAATATAAGGTTTTTCAGCTAGGACAGAGGTTTTATTTTGAGTTTAGGTGCTATTCCAAAATGAAAATATGATAAATTTTCAAGGTCAACTTGACTCTCATTTTAATATTTTAGGAATTAAATTCCAACACTAAATTGTAAAATTTAAAAAAAGCCAGAATTGTTGCTATTTTTTGACCGACACTGTACAAACATATATGTACGTATGTAACTATAGTTGTAGGAAGAATGATATCCTTTTTCATAACCAAATCTGTTATTTTATACATTATGTCATTTACATAGGAGGACCCTAGCAGCAATCACTGACTGACTAGGTTGGTTTGGTTTGGTTGTTACGTTGTCGTTGTTGGTGCTGGTGTTGGTGTTGTTTGGTAATACTTACTCACCAACAACATGTTGTAGCCGACATATAATGGTACATGAATATGCAAAATAAAGAGGCATTTTTTTTTTTTATTTATTTGTTGTTGTTCTTGTGGAAAAAAGCAAAACATCACCCAGGCATATAAATGAGGGAAGTTAAAAAAAATTTAAAAAAAATTATAATGGTATATGGCCACAAGAAAGAGCCATGAGTTAAAATACATGCAAAAAAATAAAAATGTTAACAAAAAAATATGTACGTTAGAGTGGCGTTTCTTTTAGAAACTTCGAAGATTCTACTTATAATTCGGAGATTCATTTGTAGTTCGAAGATTCCATTTGTAATTCAAAGATTCCAATTGTAATTCAAAGATTCTACTTGTAATTCAAAGATTCTATTTGTAATTCGAAGATTCCAATTGTAATTGGAAAAATATAAACTGAATTTCCATTGATCATTTTCGAATTACAATTAAAATAGAATCATGTAATTACAAATAGAATCTGCGAATTACAAATAGAATCTTCAAAATACTAGTAGAAACTTCGAATTACAAATGGAATCTTTGAATTACGAGTAGAATCCTTGAATTACAATTGATCTTTTACGAATTACATATGTAAATGGTGTAGAATCTTCGAATTACTATTGACAAGGCTCCTTTAAATTTGGCTCAAGTGGCTCTATTTTGTATTCAGAAATTACAATTTCAAATTCTAAAGTAATCGGACCAGTTCTTATTTTAGCCCCTATACAAACCAGCTTCCCGATATTTACATAAATCTATCAAAATTCATGGAAAAGGAAGTGTTTGAATAAAATCTTCTGACAATAATTGGACCAAATTTCTGAAAATAATTAGACCATTTTTGGACTTATTGTTAGTGCCCATATAAAAACTTCGCCCGATTTTCAGTGAAATTAGTCTATTCACAACAAAAAATATACAATTCCACTCAAATTTGGTTTGTGTGTGTTTTCTACACTAATAAAAGATCTAACAAAAAAAAACTAATCGGTCCATGTTTGGGTTTGGAAACCATTTTCCGGAAAACACTGGTGTAGGATATCATATGGTCATTCTTGACTGACTATAATTTTCTTTAATTTTTTTTTAATTTTCAGTAACAAAAAACTTTGATTGCCGGGCTCCATGGATTAATTTAATCCGTTTGGCCCCAAATTTGTATCACATAAGTTCTTGGCCTAGAAGAAGAAAAGCTTGTTTTGCCATACAAAAAAATTACGCCCTAATGTACATGCAAAATAGTCAAAACCAAAATATAAATATATTTTGTATACCCTTCACTTAGAGGTAGAGGGTATATGTATATAAAATTGTCATTCCGTTTGTAACACATCAAAATTTCAGTAATGAATTCTAAGACATTCTAGCGATGTACGTCTGTTTGTTTAAATGGCAATCACGACCGAAATGTAACACAGCTATGACTATAAATTAACAAATTTACTTTTTGTTGCTTCGAGAAATTTGATATTGCATTTGAGCAATATCGGTTGAGCGGTTCAAAAGTTATGAACAAAATGTAATATTGGTACACAGAAAAAAATAAAAAAAATATTTAATTAAAAAATTCGTAGATTTAATTAAAAAATTAATTAAATCCGGCCCAATCACTAAAATGCGCAAATAAATTAAAAATATTTGTATGTCGTTAATTAAAAATAAATGGATATTTATTTAATTAAAAACTTAATACTATAAATTAAAAAATTTAATTAAAATTTAAAAAAAAATAATTAAAATTTTAATTGTATAAATTAAAAAAATTAATTAAAAATATATTAAAAAAAAATAATTTGTAAAAATATTCTTTTTGAATAAAATAGTTTAAAAAAAATATTTCTTCAAACTTTACCAAATTTATTTATGCCGTAAAGACATAGTCAGTGAGATGATTATATAAAGTTGATTATAAACCTTTCATATACATACACATAAAACTATAAACAAAATGAGAATTCAAAAACCTATGCGAAAAATAAAAAAAACTTTCAACAAACTTTTTATACTTATGTATTTTT
The DNA here is from genome assembly GCA_963921195.1 of Pegoplata infirma. Classification (NCBI taxonomy): domain Eukaryota; kingdom Metazoa; phylum Arthropoda; class Insecta; order Diptera; family Anthomyiidae; genus Pegoplata; species Pegoplata infirma. The sequence goes on along the minus strand of OY992536.1, from coordinate 4,988,578 downwards.
TTTGTATGTAATACAATGCAAGAGAAAAACACACACTCGCACACACACGAAAAACAAAACAAAAAAAAAAATAAGTAAAGCTAGAAATTTAATTAAACATTTAATTATATAAATTAAATACTTAATTAATATTTAATTTGAAAACAATTAAAATATTAATTAAAATAAAGTTAAAAATTTAATTAAACAATTAATTATATTAATTAAAAGTTTAATTAATATTAAATTAAAAAACAATTAAAATTTTAATTAAAATAAAATATACGATATTATTTTCTGTGTACATTCTTCCACAAAACCTAAAAATACAAAATGCTTTAAATTCAGCTTCTGGCTGATAAATGTAAATAAAATTGAATACAGAACGTTATTTTACCAAGAACAAACACATTTTTTTACCCCAAATACAATTTTCGCGCCTTTTTTCCCACAATAATTATTTTTTTTCGCGGAAATTTTTTTTCAAATTTTTTTTTCCAAAATTTAAAAAAAAAAAATATATATGCCACAAACTTTTACATTGTAAAGGGTATCCATATTCGGCATAGACGAATTTAATTTTTTTACTTGTTATTTACATAATCGACAAGGACGGGGGAGGGGGACTTTGTCGGAGGTGGTGTGGCACACCTTTTCCTCTCGAAAAAAATGTTTAGGAATTAATTTATTATGCTTTTTGCAATAAAGATTTGCAATTTTATCATTATTTAAACTAATTTCTTTTAACCACTCCCACAAAAGGAGGCGTGGTGCAACTAAAGCAACATTTTTTGATCCCCCGAACTTAACTTGTCTGGAAACATAGACCATATTCGTGAAAAACTTCGGGGGGCTAGCTTTTTTATTTTAGATTGCATCGTATTAACTACAGACGGGCAGACAGACGGACATCGCTAAAATGTCTTAGAATTGATCACTGATCAATAATAAATGGGGCATTCCATGTCAAATCGGACACTTTGACAATTTTTTTTTTTTAGATTTTTCCAATTTGTTTACAGTTTTTAGTACCCTTTGAAAACTCCTTCGTGGTAAATTTTCAGATTTTTTTGATGACCCGTTCTAAAGATATCGAATTTTTAAAAATTGGTTGTTTGTTCCTTTACTCAAACTTCTTTTACTCATAACTTCTTCAATAATGGTCCAAACTCCTTTGTGGTAAATTTTCAGATTTTTTTGATGACCCGTTTAAAAGATATCGAATTTTTAAAAATTGGTAGTTTGTTTCTTTACTCAAACTTCTTTTACTCATAACTTCTTCAATAATGGTCCAAATTTAAAATTTTTTTTTTTCAAAATTTTTGTTTTTTTTAGTATGCGATTTTTAAGTTTTAAAATTTAAATCTCATTTGTGAAAATGTTTGTACTCTTCGATTTTTTTGAAATTTTTTTGTGTAAAACTTCTATCGATTCTACAAATTTTTTGCCTTCTTCTATTTTTTAAAATTTTATTGAAAAAAATTTATTGTAATTTTCCAATCTTAAAATCATTTCTACTGCAACAATGGTGCGTCTTAGAGGGGTCATTTATAAGACCGACCCCCATTAATTTTTACGTCTTAACATTTCTTTGGAACAAACTAATATCCTATCTCCAATTTCTAAGGGGCTCCCACACAAAACGATATTTTTTAAAATTTGCTCCAACCGCTCTAACTGCCCTAATAGTGCCCTTAGAGCAACAAAATGTATGACCGACACAATATTTTTTTAGTCCAAACATTTTCTCTGAACACACCTACCCTCTATCTTTAATTGTTAAGGCGGTCCTCAAACAATTTTTTTTATTTTTTGCAAATTTGTTTTATTTAATCAGCTTTTACCGGTCCAATGGTGCGTCCGAGAGGAGTCATTAATGAGACCGACCCCCATTTATTTTTACCCCACAACATTTTTTTAAAACATACCTAAGCCCTATCTCTACTCCCTAAGTAGGCTCCCATACAAATAACAGTTGGAGCAAATTTTATAAAAATGTAATTTTGAATGGAAGCCTACTTAGGGAGTGGAGATAGGGCGTAGCTATGTTTTAAAAAAATGTTGTAGGGTAAAAATAAATGGGTCATTTATTTTTCATATTATAAATTAACATAACAAGTACTTTGTTAAATCTACTGTCTTTATTAGGGCATTCTCCCAAGAAAATAGTTTCTAGTTCAAAAATATGATAATTTTTAGGAATAAATTGATGATCGTTTCGGGGATTTGTCAATTCATTCCAGAAAATTACAAAAATTTTGAAAACAGAAACTCTATAAGTATTTGTTGGGAGAATATCCAAGTAAAGAAAGTAGAGTTAACTTGTTACGATAATTTATAATGGGGAAAATAAATGACCTCGAACTAGAATAAACCCCTTTTATTGCACAACTAAAAGTTCGCTAAAATATTTTTTATAATTTTTAACAAAAATTAAACAAATTTTATAACTCAAATTAATTTTTATTCGACATATTTTGCACCCTAAATAGGGTATTCTTAAATTCGACCAAACTGAATTTAATTTTTATAACCTTTTGTTTATTTCGTTTTTCTTCGTGTTGGTTTTTGTAAAAGAGTTGACTTGCTTTTGCATAAATTAAGTGTTACATATTTGTGTCAACTTTTACTTAAACATACTTGTACTTGCAACATTCAACATATTTTATGCGCTTTTAACCTTTAAACTCTTGACTTTTGACTACATGGACTTCTGTGTGTGTGTATGTGTGTGTGTAAGTAAATAGAAATGGTAGAAAAACTATTATGTAACATTCCTATAAAAGGATTTAAGATTATGTTGTCGTCCGGGTCCCCTTAAGTGTGCACAAGGGGGTTTCAAAATTGTTAAAACTGTTAAATTTCCTTTTAAAATTCAATTCTTTAGTTTTTGAATACTTTTCATTTAGTTTCTTTTTTTTTCGTTTGTGTGTGTGTTTTTTTTAACATTTTTGTAACTTCTGCTAGAAAGAACAATTACTTTTGAAATGTTTAACATTACCAATTATAACTTTAAATTTACTTTTTTTTTACTATTATTATTTTTTTTTTTTGCTTAAATAATGCCTTAAGGTTTTCGTTTATTTAGTTTTTTTTTTACTTCTGTTGTTTTATCCTGCAACAGTATTTGCCTTGGCTTCTTTATTGTACAAGTTTTATTTTTTTTTTTTTAAAAGAACTTTAACACTTACAACAAAAGCTATTACAAAAGACAAGTAAAAGTGATTAAGTCAGTTGTGACGAAACTTTAAAGACTCTACACAATATTTTTTTTTCTCCCGAATTGTTAAACACTTTGTTATAAATACTTTGTCATTCAAAATATCGGTCCAGGACTCTATATACTCTATTAAGGCAGTTTGAGCTGTTGGAGCAAATTTAAAAAAAAAAAAAATGTATTTTGTATGGGAGCCTAGACTGGCATTTTTTTGTCAACTTTCGATTTTCCCAAGTGTCCAGGCAAATTTTTACTGTCCAAATTTTTATTGTCCAAATTTTTATTGTCCTAAAACTTATGTGGTACAAATTTGAGGTCAATCGGATTAAATTAACCCGTGGCGCCCGGCGGTCAAAGTTTTGGATTTTTGAACAAATTTTAACAATAAAATTAAAAAAATATTTTTCTTTTGACACATCATATTTGTTAATTTTGATGCGCTGAGCACGAATATAAAAAAAAAAAATTAAAATCGCTCATTCGGTTTTCGAGATATCGCCATTTCAAATTTGTAAAAAATGGCGGTTTTTTCCTACGTTCAAGAAATTTTTTAAAAAAAGTCTCAAAATTTCATTCCGCCGACCCTTTTGTAGAGCTTAAGACAATCTTTCATTTAAAACTAATTTGATCCAAATCCGATCATTTTAATCCGTGGCGCCCATCGATCAAAGTTTTGGCTTTTTAGAAACTTTTTACCAAAAACCCTAAACTTTGATCGAAGGGTGCCACTGGTTAAAATGATCGGATTTGGCTCAAATTAAGCTTAAATGAAAGATTGTATCAATCTATACCCAGCAAAAATTGGCATTACTAGTAATGGGTTTTGTAATCCGAAACAGCTGTTAATAAGTAGTTACTTATTGAATGAAACACTAATTATTTTAACAAGGGCGTGAGACAAAAATAACTAGTGAAGAGTATGGAGTTAAATAAGATTACAAATAAGGAGTAAAATCCCATTACCAATAAGAAGTAAAATAATTAGTTAATTAAAACATTTAAAATTTAAATTGTTTTTACTAAACCTTAAAAAATATGTAATTTTTATTAAGTTTTTAATTACTTTTTAAATTAATACATGTGTAAAGGTTAAAAACTGCAAGAGCAAGGAGATATTACTTAGAAGTGCTTTTAAAACATATTACTAAAAAGTAGTTATTTTTGGGCTTAAAATAATGTTAATGGTAATGGGTACTCATTATAAATAATGTGCTTGGTAATGATTACTTTTCACAACTCATTACCATGTTTTTGCTGGGTATGAAAGGGTTAAAATAAAGAAATTTTTAGAGTTTTTTTAAAAAAAATCTTAAACGTAGGAAAAAACCGCCCATTTTGCAATTTTTTGACAAATTTTAAATGGCGATATCTCGAAAACCGCGCGACCGATATTATAAATTTTTTGATATTCGTATACAGCACGATAAAATTAATAAAAATAATGTATCGCAAGATATTTTGTTATTTTTTATCTTCAAAAATCCAAAATTTTAGTGGAAATTTTCCAAAACTCCAAAACTTTGATCGAAGGGAGCCACGGCTTCAAATGATCAAATTTGGCTTAAATTAGTTTTAAATGAAAGATTGTCTCAAGCTCTACAAAAAGGTCGGCGGAATGAAATTTTGAGACTTTTTTTAAAAAATTTCTTGAACGTATTAAAAGACCGCCATTTTTGCAAATTTCAAATAGCAATATCTCGAAAACTGTTCTACCGATTTTAATTTTTTTTTGATAGTCGTGCTCAGCACATCAAAATTAACAAATATGATGTGTCGAAAGATATATTTATTTTTTATTTATTTTTTTTTTTTAATTTTTCAAAAATCCAAAACTTTGACCGCCGCATAGTGGGTTGAAACATATGTAAACTGGGGATTAATTCAGAAAAGCCCTTTATTATTAATATATATTTATATTTTTTTAGACTAACTATACATTAGTTAGTAAAAAAAAATGTTTTACAAACAAAAAAATTATAGAAAATATTTTTTATTAAAAAAGAAGATATAACCTTTTTATAAAAATTGGCTCCTACCGCTCTAACTGCTTCAAGGGTGCCCCAAGAGATGTCAAATGTGTGACCGACCCCAAATATTTTTTCAATCCCAACATTTTCTTAGAATATACCTACCCTCTATCTTTAACCCTTAAGGTGATCCCCATACAATTGTTTTTTAAATTTATTTTATGAAATCAGCTCCTACCGCTCCCATGGTGCGTCTTATAGTATTAATCAATAAGACCGATCCCCATTAATTTTTACCCCCTAAAATTTTTTTGGAACATACTTATACCGTATCTCCACTCGATAATGGGGCTCCCATACAAAATGCCATTTTTATAAAATCTGCTCCTATAACACTAACTGCTTCAAGGGTGCCCCTAGAGATGCGAATGTGTGACTGACCCCAAATATTGTTTCAACCCCAAAATTTTCTTAGAATATACCTATCCTCTATCTTTAACCCTTAGGGTGGCCCCCATACAATTTTTTTATTTTTTATAAATTTGTTTTATGAAATTAGCTCCTACCACTCCCATGGTGCGTCGTACAGTGGAATCCACTAAGACCGACCCCCATTAATTTTTACCCCCCAACATTTTTTCGGAACATACTTATACCGTATCTCCACTCGATAATGGGGCTCCCATACAAAATGCCATTTTTATAAAATCTGCTCCTATAACACTAACTGCTTCAAGGGTGCCCCTAGAGATGCGAATGTGTGACTGACCCCAAGTATTTTTTCAACCCCAACATATTCTTAGAATATACCTATCCTCTATCTTTAACCCTTAAGGTGGCCCCCATACAATTTTTTTATTTTTTATAAATTTGTTTTATGAAATTAACTCCTACCACTCCCATGGTGCGTCGTACAGTGGAATCCACTAAGACCGACCCCCATTAATTTTTACCCCCAACATTTTTTCGGAACATACTTATACCGTATCTCCACTCGATAATGGGGCTCCCATACAAAATGCCAATTTTATAAAATCTGCTCATACAGATCTAACTGCCCCAAGGGTGCCCCTAGAGATGTCGTGACCGGCCCTCAATATTTTTTCAACCCAAACATTTTCTTAGAATGTATCTACCCTGTATCTTTAACCCTTAAGTTGTTTCCCATACAAATTTTTTTTATGGAATCAGTTGCTACCGCTCCATGTGGCTCCTAGAGGGTGAAATGTGAGATCAACTATCATTATTTTTTTCCCACAACTTTTTTTTCAACATACGCACCCCGTATCTCCTCTAACTAAGGGGTCTCCCATAATGCCCTTTTTCAAATGTTTTTCAGCTTTTTTTTAGCAACTGGAGTTCTTTCACAAAAATTTAAATATGTAAAAAAACGCGGAGTTTCTGCAAAAGTTTTGTTTGGAATATATAAGCTAAAACACTATATTAAAAGAGTATTTAATAAAATTTGCTTGATCGCGAATATGGAGCACTTATCTAAAAAAAATGTATGTATGATGGTTCCATTTTAATATATTTACTTTTAGAAAGCTAAATAAGAATTATCAGCACTCGAAATATCTCAATTTTCACTTTTAGGCACGGCACGTAAAATTTTGAAAAATTATTTGACTTTGACCGCTCACAAAAGTTTTGGGCAAATAGTGATGTAGGATTTAATTACCGTTCACCCAGTACCAAACACGAATTTGTAGGATAAAGTTCAGCTTTTGAATTTATCCTCACTTTTGGTACATTTCAACCCTCTGTGGGCCGGGCGCAACGGGTTAATTAAATCCGATTAGCCTCAAATTGGTACCACATGAGGTTTAGTCCTAGTAGAATAAAAAAATGCCCGGACTTTGAAAATCGGAGAAGAAAAAATTTTTCTATACAGAAAAATGCCAATCTAATGGGAGCCCCCTTAGGAATTGAAGATAGAGTGTTAGTTTGTTTTTCGTAAAGAAAATAATTGATTTCTTATTTAATAACACAATTTGTCAAAACAATAAAATTGTTTGTTAATATAACAACTTTTTAATTGAAAAAGAGTAAAAAATACAAAAAAAATGTCTGTGTACCCAAAACTTCTTTGTTTTTCTTAAGAAAAGGAGATTAATCTTCTATATTTTTCGGAAAAATTTTCTTTGAATTTCTTATACACTTTGCTTTTCCACACACTGTAAAAACAAAATTCGCTTAATTTTGAAAGACAACTCTGCGACTAATGAGAGTTGACATATCAGGAAATCGAATCCCTTTTTGTGCTACTAAACCTATTTTTTTTGTGCGTTACCTACGCATTGATAAATCTGTATATACCCTCTATCACTAATTGCAGGGTACACAAAAAAATAAAAGAAACTAAAACTTGACTATGCAAATTCTTTTTTGTGTAGATATTTTGTAGTCGACAGACTATTACTTTCTTTAGCCCATTCACATTGCAGATTGAAAATCTCTGAGTTAACAAGATTTTGTTAGAATAAAAGAAGATTCGTTCGTTCAATGGCAACTAGAAATCTCGTAATTTGTCACAAAAAAAAAAACCCGAAATAAGAAAATGGTTGACACAAAAATACATGCATATACAATTACCATAGCAATTTTTAGAAATAGTACTTGAACTTTAGCTTATTTTTTTTGTAGCTACACAATAAACCAAAAGATATTACTATGAGAAAATACGGAAAATATTATTTTTTTGTTCTAAAATGTGAATTTTCTTAACATACTGTTTTTAATGAAAATCGTGCTTCTCAGCTACACCTTCCATAATTATGTCCCCATAAAACAACAAACACACACAAAACAATAACAAGTGTTTGTTTGTGGTTATTGCTTTGTGTGTGTTTGTTGCATTATGTCTACATAATTATAGAAGGTATAGCTGAGGGGTTAAATTTTTTCGCAATTGAAAGCTTTAAAAATAGTATATTATTCTACAAGCTGATACCGTAATCAGCATTATACGAGTGATATCATTTTCAATATCACTAATAGTTGCTGTGTTTATTGGGTAAGAAAAGGTAATTTAAAACTGGTGTACAGTATAACAAAGTATTTAAACGGCATTATGTGGCAGTATGAACAAGTTTCAATATTATTTAAAATACATATGGGACATTCCTTGTCAGTAGAATCGATAGAAGTTTTACACAAAAAAATTTCAAAAAAATCGAAGAGTACAAACATTTTCAAAAATGAGATTTAAATTTTAAAACTTCAAAATCGCATACTAGAGCGCTTTTAAGAATTTTTTGGGATTTTTTTTTAAAGTACGTAAAAATTTAAAAAAAAAAACTTAAAATTTGGACCATTATTGAAGAAGTTATGAGTAAAAGAAGTTTGAGTAAAGGAACAAACTACCAGTTTTTAAAAATTCGATATCTTTTGAACGGGTCATCAAAAAAATCTGAAAATCTACCACGAAAGAGTTTTCGAAGGGTAAAAAAAAAAAATTTAAGTGTCCGATTTGACATGGAATGCCCCATATACTCTATAGGGTAGCATTTATTTGAACTGGAAATTGAATGAATGACAAAAGAAATAATAGTTTCTAAAAATACAGTACACTATTATAGTGCGTTTACATTCTAATCCAGTAAATTGCGATTTTAATCTACTTTGCAATCTGTACCGTTTACATTGGCATTTTTTACATTTGAGAAGATTAAGATTGACATTTATAACAACAAGTTAGTAATAAATGTGTGTGACTGCGTCAAAAGACAGCGACTGTAATTAGTCGTCGTATGATTAACAGTGACGGCGTTTACAAATAACAATGACGGCGGCATACACATACTTGGCGGCGTCATCAAAACGGCAGGCTTTGTGTCGGTGTTTTTCAGTGATGGAAAATGCAAATAATAGAAATACAGAGTTGTATCTAACTTTACTAGATTGCGTTTGCCGATTAGAGTCTAAACTACTAGATTGAAAAAAATAAATTTGTGTGGGCAATCTAATAGATTGAAACTGGATTGGAGCCACAATCTACTTTAAGCTAGCTTAGAGGACCAATGTAAACGCACTATAAGAAGAAGTTCGATTTGAATCCTTTAAAGTAGTTTGATTTGAAAATTGTTAAATTTTTTACTTGGGTAACGGTTTTTCAGGTCTATTCACTGAATCTGAAATTGACCAAAATAATTTTTAATTACAAATACATTTGAAATTCGTAGAATTTATTTTGCTAAGCTCTAAAAATAAGTGTTTGCAATATCAGTGTACCATTTTTTCAAATATATTTATTTAAATTCTGCATAAACTTTTAATTCAACCTACTGTTTGTACATTCATATGTATGGGCTTTATTTAGAAAAACGAATTTTGATTAATTTTTGTCATATTTTTAAAATGTATATTTGCATTTAGCTTGGCAAAAGTCAAAACCACACAACGGTATTTATATTTTCATTTCGCTACACTCAAAAAAGTTTCGCAGATACATATTCATAGTATTAGGATATTTTAAATTATGGTGTTTAAGTGTTAAACAGTTAAACGAGCAAATAATTAATCGGGTTAACAATTATTTTTTAAAATATGCTGTCAATCGGTTAAATATTCTGTAAGATTTTTGTAAATGTTTGTAAATTGGCATCACCATTAATTTGCACCCCAAAAAGTACAAAAAGGGGCTACCTCCAATGACATCGCCATGTTAAAGTAATGCACACTTGAATTGGGAGTTTCCAACTTACTCACATTTTCGGTTTTTGCTGGGTAGCTCGAGGTCACATTTTTGTCAACGTAACAATTTTTAAGGCAGTATTTATTAAGTTGTTGGTTTTAAATTGATAGGTTTGGTTATTTTGCAAGACTTAGCTGACACGTGTTTCGATCTATGTTTAAAATCTTGTTAAGACTATTTAGCAAACTGACAATCGTTTATGACAAAATATTAAACCTTAAATTAAAAGCAGAGTTGCTTAATAAATGTATAGTCCTTTGTCTTGATATTCTAAAGAAGGAAGTAACTATAAAAATCATATTTCCGGTAGTCAAAAGACGATTTTTCACGCAAGACCATAACATTTTTCGAGTTGCTTTTCTCATTTTCCTATGATATGATTTTTTGAGTGTATGTATGCAAATATAGGTGAAATATGTATGTTGAGCACATATTGGTTTTAAAAATTGTTTTAAACTACATAAAATATTTACCTTTAACCTTAAGTCCTTTAACCTTATTTCAATGTTTTATTTGTAGTGTACATATTGTTCATTTACAATTAGAAATACATAATGGAACAAATGTTATACACAGTTACCTTTTGTTAAAAAAGCAAATAGTAAAAAAATAATTATTGAAAAGGAAAGTTATTCAAATGGACTAACAAAAAAGGTGAAATTGAAAATTGCTAGATTTTGCAGGATCAAATGTTGACACATTTTTGAAAAAAAAAAAAATCAAGTTTTTGAGATCACGAAATAAAAAATAATTAAAAACTTTGAAATATTATAATTACACTGTGCTCGAATTTGACACTTTTTTTAACAAGCTGGGCACCCTACTGGTAAAGTTAACTCGAGTACGCTCAATTTAATGGTGCTAGCCGTTTTTCGAAGTTAGCGCACGTATTCGCGATATTTGCGATTTCAATAAAAACGATATTTTTAAACTTTTGCGAAAATGTTTAAATTTAAAACCATTCAAGTCTGTTAAACTAACATAACAAACCAAAAAATCTTTATTTTCGTGAAAAAAATTGGTTCAATACAAATGTTTTTAGTTTGATTTGAATTTACGACATCCATCTGGTAAAGCTAGTTCGTGTACACTAAATCACATTGTAATATAAATTTTTTCAAAGATAGCGTATGTATTAGCGATATTCACGATTATTTTTTTTTTTTTATTTTTGAGTAAAAAAAAAACTATTTTTATACCATCCAACTACAGAATGGGGGTATACTCACTTTGTCATTCCGTGTGTAACGCATCAAAATATTGGTCTAGGACCCCATAAAGTATATATATTTATGATCAGTGATCGATTCTAAGACATTCTAGCGATGTCCGTCCGTCTGTAGTTAACACGACGCAGTCCAAAATAAAAGAGCTAGACTCCCGACATTTTAAGGTTAAGTTCGTAAATGAGCAAAATCGGACCAGGGGGCAAAAAGTTCCCCCTTGAAGAACTAAGCCAACCTCTAAAATATAGCATTTTTTTCACGTGATTTTTTTGTGTTTTGTTTAACAAATGCAACATTTTGATGCTACAAGAAGTTCAAAGTCCAGCACTTGGACCCAGAGAATTAGAAATTTTTGTTTTTTTCGGTACCCCCCCCCCCCTAATGGGCGTGGAATAAAACATTTTTTTTAAACCATGATAAACTTGTAGTAGTATTTCTTTTGTGCAAAAAGAATCTTATTTTTAAAACACATATTCGTGAGGAAATTTGCCCCCCCACAATAACAAATACCGACCCCCCAAAAAAAAAGAAAACGCCCCTAGTTTTAATGCATGTTGGAAGGTATAAAAGATTCGGCACAGCCGAATTTAACTCTCTTACTTGTTTTATATTTTTTAGACAATTGCTGAAGTTTTATCATCTAAACTCTATTGAATGAATGTACAAAAAAAAATTATTCGCGGAAACTTTTTTTCCCCGAATTTTTTTTCGCGAAATTTTTTTTCGATTTTTTTTTTATTTTGCTAGTAATTATTAAAAATGAGTAGAATACGACACATTAGAGACACCTAATTTTTCGAAAAAAAAAAAAAAAAAAATTTCGCGGATTTTTTTTTCGTACATTTTTTTTCGCGAAAATAACATTGCATTTTCTAAATTTATATTTAAAAACTTTCCCAAAAACATCAAAATTTAATTTTTGTGGTACCTAGGCTTTACATTTTTAAAACTCGAATATCGCGAATACAAGCGCTAACTTCGAAAAACGGTTAGCGCCATTGAATTCAACGTACCCGAATTAGCTTTACCCAGCTTATTAATTTTTGCGACTAGCACAGTGTTATTAATCACAAAAAACATATTTACTGTGAAAACTGATCACATTTTAGATCACATTCAAGTTTTTGAGATCACGCATAATTGTTTTTTATGCGTGATCTCAGAAAACACTTATTTGCTGTGACAAAAAATTTTTTGTCAATTAAATTATTTAATAAATTTTGTTATGTTTGTGACTGGCATTTTATTTTTTGAGACAAACAAATTTACACTTGAAATTTATTTATTTTTTTTTAACTACACTCAAAAAAAAAAAAAGCTGTAAAATTACCAAAAAAAACCTTGTAAAATAATTTTTTGCTACCTCCTATTTTGCGAGAATTCCTAGTAAAAATTAAAATTTTATTGGTAAAAAGCTTTTAAAATTAAAAACAAATTTACAATATTTTTATCACTAAAATTGTAAATTTACATCTTTTTTGACCCGATAAAAATTACAACGACTTCTCGTAACTTTACTAGATTTAGGGAGGTAGATGCTACCTCCTTTTTTACGAGAATTTCTAGTAAAAATTACGAGCTTTTTGTAATTTTACAAGCTTTTTTGTAATTTTACAAGCATTTTACCAATGAAATTGTAAATTTACAACTTTTTTGATACAATAATACTTATAAGAAATTCTCGTGATTTAACTAGATTTATTTTTTGTAAAATGACCATAGAAATTTGGAAATTTACGAAAAAAAAGTTTAAATTTCGATCGAAAATTTTTTGTTAAAAAACAAAGAAAACTGTCAAATATTGGTAAAAATGGGATTACGGTACTTTTTCTAGTAATTTGACAAGGTTTTTTTTGAGTGTTACACAGAAAAAAACAAATTGTTATATTGACCACCATATTTGTGAATAAAATTAATTTTTTCACTGAAAGTGCTCCTATACGGAAATTTGTAATATCAACAAACGTTTGTTAATTTTGATTGTTGAAAAAAGGATTTTTTTATTTTCAATAAAGAAATTCAACAAACATAATTTGTTGATCTGGCAAATGAAATTTGTTTTCAACAAAGAGAGAGTTTGTTGAAAACAAAATCGAAGTTTTGTCCATAACAGGTGTTAGTCCATAACAGGCGGTCGTTTTTACTGAAGGTTTGGTTGATATCATATTTGGTTGATTTACAATTAAAATCTGTTTTATTTTCTGTGTTATCATACTTACTTTTCTGTAAATTGATATGCATGTAAAAAAAAATCCTTTATTATTTTTTTTTTCCTTTTTAAGAAATCTACTTACAAAAATCCACTTACAAAAAAATCCATAAATTTTATTCCAATATCATCATTATTCATTCTCTGAAAAAAGGCTTTTGTCACTTTAATGTCATAGTATGTCCTTAAGTATGTTTGCTGGCTTATAAGTCATAATATGTAAACCTAGAATTGATAGCTCAATTTGCGTATTGTGGCCGTAGATGCATCATTAACATACATTTTATCCTTTGGGGCACACATCAACTGTAATTTCGTCAACAATTATGTCAACAAAATCTTGGAATCCTTTGATGTGTTGCACATTTTGCAATCATTTTTATGTTTTTTTTTTCTTTTACCCTACACCCACACTTCAATAGCAATAAGTTTGTATTGATGTGAGTTTTTTCTTTTGTCCGCCTCCACATTATAAGTACACCAAAATCAGAGATGAGCAAATTAGGGAATTACAGTATTGAAAGTAATCGAAACGAGTAATTGAAAATAGAAAATCCTTAATTTTAAATACACTAAATAAACTTTGTTACTGTCCTGCTCTCTCATGTTAGAAAACGCAGTAATTTAAAAAGCTCTGCGCTCTCGAAGGTGATGGAGAGCATGGTAAATTGCCCTCTTGTTAGGTATCTCTAGGATAACTCACTTTTAAGCGATCGACAGTATGGTTTTCTAAGAACTCGTTCTACCGGGGATCTGTTGACGTTCCTTTCGGATCGTTGGAGTCGATCGATCCATCGTTTTGGTGAGAGTAAGGTTGTTGCTCTGAGTATTTCCAAGATGTTTGCTAAGCTCAATGCCTTTGGTGTTGGTAATGACATCTCTCGATTTATTTCGAGTTTTCTCAGAGATCGTTCAATACGTGTTGTTATAGATGGGTTTTCATCAAAAAAAAAAAAAATGTCAAACTTCAAATCATAATTACTATTTTCCAGATGACAGCAAATTTTTTTCTTTCTGTTTTCTTTAACCGTAGGCCAAGCCTTTTTGAGGTTTAGGAAAGAAGGCAGATCAGGAATGACTCACTTAATCACAATCTGTTGATAATATCCGAGTTGGGTCTTGCGAATAGGGCCAAGTTCAATGCACGTTATAGCCAATGTTGTATGTGAACCAACAGGACTGTGATGCAAACAGCTTTACACATAAGTGGTATAGATATCGAGGAAACGAACACTCTTGATGTTGTATGCATGCAAATTCAGTGTGATGTCTGTGTAGCACGAAAAAAGCATTCAAGTGTATCGATGGTTTAAACCGGTGTAAGAAGTACACCAATATTCCTTCCCAAGATGGAATACAACTCTCAAATATGGGCAGAGGCTTCAAAGTCTGTTTTGAAGCTCTTGACCGTGTGCAAAGGAGGACGTTGATGCTTATCAAAGACACCCAGATTTATTGACTCATAGGAGCATCGTCGGAATATGGGTTGTGTGACTTTGTTCTATGGATATTACCATGGAAAGTGTTCTGCTGAGATAAGTGAACTCATCCCCAAGGACACATATTTGATAGGCAGTATGCGGCTACGTCGGGAATTCGACTTAATAGCATACTACAATGGAGGAGCAGCGATTGTGGCCATAGCGCGATCTTGAAGAAGAAAACAATATCACAAAATAGTGACTGTTCTCGCTCTATAAGCCTTTTTGAGCGCCACTTTATCACTATGATACCATCCAGGGAGTCTTAGATGTGGAGAATTTTGGGTATTGGAGCCTCCATAAATTTTTACAGGGCTGGATTGAGGCTGCACGAACAAGTGGACTTTGGAGTCTATTCGGATTAGCTTGGGTTGAGTCTGGCTCGATGATACCAGGCAGAGATGCTGGCAATAAAGGAAGTGGCTGACTGGTCTGCAACTGCAGTCAACATATTTTCTGACAGTCAAACCGCGGTCAAGTCACTGGAGTCATTGTTTCTGAAAACAAGATCAGCCCTTAACTGCCGCACGTCTTTAAATGAGATGGCCAAGCACTTTGACATACCACTCGTACGGGTCCCAGGGCATAGCGCCATTCCGGGGAATTGAAAAGCCGATGAGCTTGCAAGACTGGACACTACCTTACAGATTCCAACAGAATTGGAATATGTTGGTATGCCTCTAGAAACTTTCAAACAAAATCTACGGCTTTGTTCCGCGACGTAGACTAATCAGAGATGGGCAAATGGATAGACGTGTGAGACAACACGACACATTTGGCCTTCTCATAATCGGAAGAGCAGAAGTGAGCTGTTATCGCTTCCAAGAGGAGAGATTTCGACGGTGGTTGCTTTAATTACCGGACACTGTCTTATACAGAATCACGCAGATCAGTTAAATGTTCCGTCGAATGACTTTTGTTGAGGAGGAGTTGAAAACTATCGAACACATCATCTGCCATTGCCCGGCACTTTCTGGTCAGAGACTTGCTTTACTGAGATCTAGGGAGCTGCACGATCTTACTGATTTGTCGGATGTCAGAATTCAATATCTAAGGAGTTTCATAAGAAGCTCAAATTGGTTTGACGGCAGGGACTAGTAGGGAAACCTATTAGTCTCGTGGTATTACAACTGACCTCAGAGTCTACGTGTGTTGACGTAAAACGTCAGCAGCCACTTACAACCTAACCTAAGATCTGCCCTGTCTCCAGACACAGAGACATTCCAGGGAATTGCAAAGCCGATAAGCTTGCAAGACTGGGAACTACCTTACAGGTTCCAACAGAATTGGAACATGTTGGTATGCCTTTTAGAAACTTGCAAGCAAAATCTACGGCTTTGTTTCGCGACGGAGACTAAAGATGGGCAAATGGGTAGACTTCTGCGACAACACGACACATTTGGCCTTCTCTTAATCAGAAGAGCAGAAGTGAGCTTATATCGTTTCCAAGAGGAGAGATTTCGACGGTGGTTGATATAATTACCGGACACTGTCTTATAGGGAAGCACGCAGAGAGGTTTAATGATTCGTCGAATGACTTTTGCCAGAGTTGCATGAATTAGGAGAAGTAGAAAACTATCGAACCCTACATCTGCGATTGCCCGGCACTTTCTGGTCTGAGACTTGCTTTACTGGGATCTTGGGGGCTGCACGATCTTTCTGATTTGTCGGATGTCAAAATTCAATATCTAAGGAGTTTCATAAGAAGCTCAAATTGGTTTGACGGCAGGGACTAGTAGGGAAACCTATTAGTCCCGTGGTATCACAACGGACCTCAGAGTCTACGTGTGTTGACGTAAAACGTCAGCAGCCACTTACAACCTAACCTAACCATCCCCAAGGGCCGAGTTTTTGTTCGTAGCACTCGGTTGTCTAGTAGATCACATCAGTTTATTGTCGGTTGTCCAGCTGATCGCATTACAGAGAAGGTTCGTTTATCAGTCGTACTAGCCGTATGTGGAATAAACTCCCCGCAGAAGTCTTTCCAGTCTCTTTCAATGTAGATAAATTCAAGTCAAATGTCTACAAACACTCTCCCTCTTTCCTCCTCCTCATAACATATTTTCATGATATCAACACAATGCACGCGTTAGTCGAGGCATCCCCTGAGTGTTGATTCAAAGTAAAAAAAATGAGTGCTATCCATGTGACTGCTCATGACACCAACCTCTGATTGGCTTGGGATATGGTCGAAGCTAGAGATGGGCGCTGGTCACGTGATTTGCGTGATTCACGTGAATCACGCGTGAGTGATTTTCATTTCAATCACGTGATTGTGAGTGAGTGTGAGTTGAAAAAAAATCTGAGTGAGTGATTAGTGAATGAGTCATTTATTTATTTTAATTTTTTGTAAAAAAAATTTTTTTTTTTTTTTTTTTTTTGTAAGAAAATTTTATTGCGTGAGTAGATTTTGCGTGACTCACGCGTGAGCGTGATTGATTCTGGCGTGAGTCACGCGTGAGCGTGAGCAAGTTTTTTATTACTCACGTGAATGTGAGTGAGCGTGAGTAAAAATTGTGTGAGTGATTAGTGAGTGATTCGATTATTTTTTGCGTGAGCGTGAGTGAGTGTGAGTCAGTAAGAGTGGCAAATGTTGCTGCTGCAAAATAAAAATGGGTTTCATAGTAAGCCCGAGTAGGTCGTTAATTTACATTGCAAAAGGGTGGGGTACCCCCACAGCCCTCGGATATCCTAGCGTTTAGTAAAAAGTCCCTTTAGTAAAACCCTTCTACAGAGTTGTGTAAAGTATAATTACATCTCTAGATCGATTTCATACTTCATAGTATGAAGTCGATATTTCATGGAAATTCAATATTTTTCTTTTCGCATTTTGGATTAACTTTGCTGATATCCGGATTATGAGTTCCGACCAAATGCCTGTTCCGTGTAAAATATTTTCAATCTTACAGAATTAAATATGACTTCCTATTGGGTATAATGATGCCTTTGACTGTCTTAAAACTCTTCAAGTTATTATAGTCATTATTATACAAGTACTTTTTTCCATTATTCCCTTATTCGTTCATATTTAGTATATCGCAGACAAGAGTCGTCATCAACAACATTTAAAAATGAAATGATGAATGCCATTTTGTCTTCTAGATGAAAGAAACTTTATGGACGAATGGCCTGGATGGCACACAAGTGGCAGTGAATTTTTAAGCCGTTGAGATGTGTTTTAAGTCAGTCACATTTTTTGTTTGTGTTTGAATGAAAATATAGTTGTCGTATTTTCTAAATCTCAATTTCGTGTCAACAACAGCCAGCCAGCGAACATCTAAATTTAAAATTTTCTGAAATATAAATTTATTTTTTTTTATATTTTTTTAACTTAATTACGAATGAATTTAACATAATCTAGGTTAAATTAAAACACATTATCGCAATAATAATATTATAGCTTCTGTTTTTTCATCTCTCGTTTCAGTTCATTTCATCCTTGAAAGCAAAAATCAACCCAAAAAAACAAAAAGGCATATGAAGAATAAATAACAATAGCAAATATTCCAAACGACCAACAACTACTATTTCACACTCTTCTCCTGCTATCTTTTGAATAACTTGGGAAAAAGTTTTGGAAAACTTTTTCTTTAATTTGTTGTAGTTAAAATGAAAAACGACGTTGTTCGATGGTCGTCTTTAACAACTACAACAACACCGACAGCAAGGGAAACAAGGAACGAAGGAACTTGTTCAAGAAAACATAATAAACAACATCACCAACATCAAGAACATAATAAACTATCCAACCACTTCATATATAAATTGTCTTCTAAACATCTCCAGCTGCCACAAGAACAACAGCAACATGTTGATGAAACATCTGCAACAGCAACATCACATGATCCAGAACTTTTACGAACCTTAGCATTTAGTGAATCAACAAAAAATCTATCATCATCCGTCAAATGTGATACTAATAATGTGTATGATTTATATTTAGTGCAAAATATAGTTAACTCTAGGAGATATTTAATAAAAAATGATAAAGAAGAGCATCATAAGCATTTATATCAGCAGCAGCAGCAGCAACAGCAATTAAATGGAAGTAGTTCCAGTAGTGGCACCAACACAAGCACCAACACTAGCAGTAGGAGTTATAACAATGGGCCTAGAAATTATTTAATGTTTCTATTACAATTAAGTGCTCTAGTGGTAGTGTGTTCGTTAAATATCGGTTTCGTTACGAGTGCCAATGTAGGAGATGAAGAACAACAAAATTCTCTTCAAAATTCATATACATACATCCCGCCATATGAATTGGATTATGAGGAGAGTGGGAATGATTTAGGTGGGCATTATACGCATACGTGGGCTGTTCATATACCAGATGGTGATAATAATGGAAGAGCAGAAACTGTGGCTTATGATCATGGTTTTGTAAATTTAGGAAAGGTATGTATTAATTACACTGTTCAACATTTAAAACCTCGTAGTGAAATATCTAATTGATCCTTATAGATTTTGGAATCCTAGTTCCAAATCTGACATTCAAACAGTGGGGGTCCACAGTTACATATTCTCTAAAAAAAAATTAATTATACTCTAAAAAATAATTAAATTACTAAATATTCCTTCTTGGAAGAAAGTTTTGAGATTCTAAGGTCTTTAATTCAATAGTTATAAAAAGTACCAATTGTTCATTTGTACCTCATTTCTGCCCCCTTAGAGAAAACTTTCAAAATGGAATTCGAAAAAGTACCAAAGTCCAAGTTTTAACCCCTCTTATTATTGCTAAGTCTTTTTTCAGAATGTTTTGTTTTGATAAAGGATCTACATTACAAAAATCAAGTTTCTATGGCCATTATTTTAGAAAATCGGGCACTTTTTTAACCCTCTTAGAATCGAAACTTTCTTTAAATGTTTTTATACACACACTGTGGTACATGGTATAATGAGTTTGTGCTGATGTTTGTAACTACCCGAAATATTGGTCCTTGTCCCACTTTTAAGTATACCGATCGACTTAGAATCACTTTTTGAGTCGATTTAGCGATGTCCGTCCGTCCGTCTGTCCGTCCGTCCGTCCATGTAAACGGTGTAAACACGAAACAGGTCGCAATTTTTAATCAATTGACTTGAAATTTAAAACTTAAGCCTTTTTTGGCCCAAGGACGAAGCCTATTGAAATTGGAAAAAATCAGTTCATATTTAGACCTAGCCTCCATCGAAGGTCCTCTTTAGTTTTGGCTCAAATGATTCTAATTACCGCATTTTAATAGGTATCTTTTCGAAATTTGGCAGGTAATCATGTTTCATCCAAACAAATCAACATTCTGAATTTTAAAGAAATCGGACCAGTTATTTTTGTAGCCCCCATACAAACCACCTTCCCGACTTTCACAGAAATCTCTAAAATTTCATGAAAATAGAAAATATTTAATTAAAATTCTGTTTGTGTATGTTTAACGCGTACTTTAATAACTTTATCAAATCTGATTATCATCGGACCATTTTTGGACTTAGGTCCCATGTGAAAATTTCGCCCGATATTCAGTTGAAGCGGTTTATTGTCAACAAAAAGAAGCTTATTCCACTCAAATTTGGTCTGTGAGTGCTTTTTACACTTATTAAAGATTTGACAAAATGTAGATCTAATCAGTGAATGTTTGAACTTGGGACCCATTTTTCGGGAAACTCTGGTGTAGGGTATTATATGGTCGGTCTTGACCGACTAGAATTTTCTTACTTGTTTTAACTGGAAAATTAACATTTAAGGAGATTTAAAAAAATCAAGGGTACACAATTTTAATCCTTTTGGCACCTTAATAACCGAAGTTTCCAAAAAGTACTTTTTCAGAATGTTTTTCTGCAGGAGAATCCAACATTCTAAATTTTATAGGAATATTAATAATGAAACTTAAAAAAGAACCAAAAATACACTTTTTAATCATTAATCATTAGAATCGGCGTTTCATATTTGTCTACATTCCAAGTTTCAAGTAAAAATTTTCATGGAATAATTTTGCTCCACCAGTGCATTTTAAGAAACAAATTTTGAAGTTTTCAAAAATATTTTTAAATTTTTATACTGACGCGGATTTGACTTAAGCAAGTTCAAGGCGGTACTTTTGATCGTCCAAAGTATTTTTTATTTCTACATACCGAACAAACTTGGTTTTGCAATACAAATTAATAAACGTTTTGTGTTCTGTCGTTCACGATTTTTTTTTAACAAAGAGACCTGGCAGGCAGCATAGCTTTATCCAATTACGTTTCTTTTTTTCCCGGTTAATACAACACACAAAATATTATTGGTTAACATTTTCAATTAAATCTATTGATTGAATAAATTAATCCAAATTATACAAAATAATCGGGTTTTATTATTTTTTTGTTATTGGCAACATATTGGAAAGCAAAAAATATGATTTTTTCATAATTTTGTAATAAGCTTACAATTCATTAAAATCAATCATTATTTTGATTGACTATAAATAAAAAATTGATAAAATTTGTGATTAAAATCGAAAAAAAATTTTGATTGAAAAAATATTTAATTAATCACCTACAATTTGATGATTGACATAAACATTTTTTTTTGTTGGAGGAATTTTAAATTAAAAAATTGATTGAATCCGCGTTTTTATTGATTGAAATTCGTTTAAAATTCTTTCTATGTATCAGTATTGGGAGTTTTTAAAGAAATCTTTAAATCCGCTTAGGAGAGAAACTTAAAGTTTCTTTTGGGAATAGGTAAACGGAATACCCAGCAGAAATTTTGCTAAACTGGCAGCAGCTTTTGGAAAGGAAACTCGAGTCAAGGAGCGCATCCAAACATGCTGAATTCATGCATGATTCTCTAAGGCGATGTCACACTTTAGAGCGCTAATTGGATACACCGAAAAAGCGCTCTTAAGATGCTCTGAATTCACATCTCTTTAGAGCGCTGAAAATATCGCTATTAAGATGCAGTGAATTCATGTATATTTTTAAAGCTGATTTAAGCAGAATAACATTTGACAATTTCTGAAATACAAATTACAAAATCTAAAAATACAATTGACTATTTCTGAATACAATTGGAAAATCTTAAATACAATTGACTAATTCTGAAAATCAGTTGACTACCTGCAAGCATTTGGAAGAAATATCGCCTAAGAAATCCAATTACATTTAAAAAATTTCCAATTATATTTCGAAAATTTCAAATTATATTTCAGAAACTTCCATTTATATTTCAGATATTACAATTTATAACCAAAAAAATTATAATTACATTTAAAAAATTTTCAATTATATGGAAATTTTTCAAATATAATTGGACATTTTTAAATATAATTGGAGATTCTATAATATGATTGGACATTTTTTGTAATATAATTTGTATTTTCTGAAACTAAAGTGGAAATGGTGCACTCAATTTTTTTTTTTTTTTTCATTTAAAATGTGAGGTATTATGATTGAAGCACTCTTTGCAGCGCTGATTAATGCGCAATAATGATGCAGTTAAATCATGTGTCTTTGTCCAAAACTCATGGTTTTTTATTCAAAAAGTGTTAAATATATTCAAAAGGAAGGCATGTATGAAATTTTATCAAAATATAATTTTATATTTTGAGTTTTTTATAAAAAATCTTAACAAAAAATTTAAATCTTTTCCCCTTACTTTTGCTGCATCCTCAAGAGCGCTTTTTGGATGCGCTTCGGTATGCTATAAAAAGATGCTGTGTCGCCAAAATCTCGATTTATTTTTGCTGGGTAGCCATATATACTGCCATCTTCCCTTTAAAAAGTTTATATTTTATTGACTTATGTGTTCTGTATACAAATTTTCAAATATGTATTAACAACACAAAAAAAACTGTAAACAACCAAATTTACGTTGTGTGTTATCGTATCTAAAAAGCAAGAACTTTGACATTTATAAACATTTATATACATGTCAAACTTTAAAATCCTATTATCAGAATACAGTTCAATATCATCCTAACAACTTATAAAAAGTATCTTCAACAAAAATCATATGCCATTAACACCATCCATTCATTCCCCAGAACATACATACAAACTTAAATAAATAAATTTTTTTAAAAATAAAATAAAACTTTTCACATGGTATTATCCATTCAGCCAGTTTTTCTCAAACATTTTTAAAGTAGAAGTGCTTATTAATGTCAATTTCGACGATAACACTGACAATGAGTCAAATGGTTTTCGATGTTTGG
Source organism: Pegoplata infirma (assembly GCA_963921195.1). Taxonomy (NCBI): domain Eukaryota; kingdom Metazoa; phylum Arthropoda; class Insecta; order Diptera; family Anthomyiidae; genus Pegoplata; species Pegoplata infirma. The sequence goes on along the minus strand of OY992536.1, from coordinate 4,965,635 downwards.
TGTAAAATATTAGTGTATACTTTTGGGCTCAAGGAAAAAGTTCACATAACGTATAATTTTCGACATTTTTGGAAATATTTCTAAAAATGTCGAAAATTTTTCTACTCAGTGGTATAAAAAAACAACTTTTTCTTGATTGCACAAAAAAAGAAAAAATGGAAAAAGTTATAAGCTTTTTAAAGTAATTCTGCCTGAAAATATGCAATAAAAAAAGATTAATCTTTTACAAATAAATATAAAAAAAAATATGGTTCCATTAACCATTAAAATTTTCTTTTACATTCTTACTCTTAAAATCTTTTTTTTATGTTATGAGGAGAAGAAAAGAGGGAGTAGTGGTTGTGGACATTTAATTTGAATTTTTTTTAATTATAGCTGACTGGGAAGACTTTTGCCGGGAGTTTATTCCACATACGGCTGGTTGGACCGAGAAACGAATTTTCTCTGTATTGCGATGTGCGAGACATTAGACAGTCAACAGTTCAACGCACTCCTTTTCAACCGATCCAGAAGCTTCAAGATAGACCTTGAAGCACCTGCCCAGATATGGGAGTTGTATTCCATTTTCGGCTGGAAATAGGCGGTATAAATAGTGGATATTAGACGGAGTGAAGTAATTCTTGAACCGTTTTAAGAAACCAAGACACTTGAATGCTTCTTTCGACACTTGAAAAACATGTTTGTTTCAACGAACATCACATTGGATTTTCATGCCTAGAGCATCAAGAGTAACTGATTCCTCAATAGCTATACCACCCACACACAGAAAACAAATTTGCCAATTTCCTACTGAAACTCCAGTCGTTGTAACAAAAATTCTGTTGATGCATTTGTTTTAAAGTTGTAACAACTGAATATCGGTAATTACAACTGAGTTTCGTTGATACAACTGTATTTTAATTAAAACAACTAAAAAATTCGTTAGCCACAGCAAAATGTGGTAACAGCAACCGAATTTGGAGTTGATACAACTGAAAAATTCAGTTGGAAATTTATTTTTCTCTGTGCATGGATACAGATGACGCTGATTCCACAAGCCGTCTGTGGGTCAACATACAACATTGGGTCTTACGAGCACTAGAAACGACCCTATTCGGAAGACCCCACTAGGAGATTGTCGTGAGGACATGATTGAGTGTGTCATTCATGTTCCGCCTCATAGCTCCAACCTCAGAAAGACTAGGTCTATGATTAAAGGAAAATTAATGACAAATGTTGCAGTCATCTGCGAAAAAAAGATAGACCCAAGAGGTCGTTAAGAAAAATAAGAAAAAGTGTAGGAGAAAGAACAGAGCCTTGCGGTACCCCTGAATTTAAATGAAACTCATCTGATGAGAACCCATCTATAACAACGAGTATAACGAGGTCTCTGAGAAAGCTCGATATAAATCGGGAAAAATCACTACCGACACCAAACGCAATAAGTTTTGAAACGAGTGCACCGTGCCACACACGATCAAATGCTTTGGAAATATCTAGAGCAACCACTTTTCTTTCAACAATTTTGTGAATAGAACGACTCCAACGTTTCGAAAGAAATGCTAACAAGTCACCCGTAGAACGACTTCTACGAGAGCCATACTGTCAATCACACAAGAGTGTATTAGACTCCAGATAATTTAACAAGTGGTAATTGATTATGCTCTCTATGACCTTCGAGAGCGTAGAGCAAATTGTTATTGGTCGGTAGTTTTCTGGGTTTGTAGCCTAACCCTTTTTTGGGATTGGCTGGATGTTAGCCACCTTCAAGCAAGAGGGAAAAACTCCTACCCGATACGAGTATCTAAATAATGCTGCCAAAGGACGAGTCGTAACACCATCCGGCCGCGGGGACTTATTTAGTATGTTGAGATCTTCAAGAACCCTTTTAACTGCATGCGCTCGAGAAATATATTAGACATAGCAACGGATACACTTTCGAGTTCGGGCGGCGGTTGATTGCTTTCCGGCAAGTATGAATTCCTTGCAAACATGTCAGCAAAAAGGTATTGCCTTTTAAAAAATGACCAAAAGGTCTTACTGCCCCGCGGAGCAGCAAGGACCTTAGCACGCAGACACTGTTCGTAAAGAAGCTTTTCACGTCTGAGTACTCTGGCACATTTATTTCTCGCCTGTTTACGTAACGCGTCAGTTTAGTTCGGCTGCTGGTTGACATATGTGAACAGAGATGGATACCGAATGATATTTAAACAAGTACAAACATATTTTTTTTTTCACCAAAAAAAAAATTTTTTTTCCACGGATTTTTATTTTTTTTTTTTGCAAACAATCTGTTTGACATTGTGGAAGGTATCAATAAATTCAGAAAAACCGCATTTTCCTTTTTTACTTATTTAAAAATTCATTTGGTACCAACTGCTAAATTCTGGAATGCATTTTATTACTGAATCTGAAGGTAATCATATCTAACAACATATGATTAGCATTTGGTGACAATTTGATAGAAACTTGTCTAGAATATAAACTTTTACCAACAAATTAATGCAATTTCTTTATTTTGTTCCGTTTTATAAAATTGTCAAAAAGTTTTTGCATACAAATCACCGTTTGGAAAATCCTGCCATAAACACATTGTAGTATATCTTTCTATCTCTATGTACCTTTTTTTTTTCCTATGTCACAAAAAAATTTTTTAGGACAAAAAACAACAAAATCATAAGATTTTTTCAAAAACTGTAAACTGAAGATGGTACACTAAAAAAAAACCGTCGTGATATAAGTGAAACGGATTCATTAATGCGCAAAATGTAGACAAATAAAAAACAGCTGATCAGAGGCACTGATTTAGAGCGGCACGAATTTATTTTCTGATTTTTTTACACCTTTATACAACATTTAAAATGAAATATTATTGATTAGTTGTATATTTATTAAAATTCGCGTTGTTTTATATTATTTCGTGGTTTTACTTATGTATTAAAATTTAAGGATATGGTAAAATTTTTGTGTGTATAACCGAGTGAAATGTATAAATAAAAAAAAATGTGAGTGTATTTTTCTAACTTGTTTTTAAATACTTTTTATACGAAATTTAAAATGAAAAGTAAATTCTTAATATTAAATTTACTAAACTCCGCGCTGTTTTATATTATTTCGTGGTTTTAGTAATGTACTAAAATTGTTCTACCATTTATACTACAATAACGTAAATTAAATAAAACTTCAGTAGTGTCCGACCGAACGTTCGGGTTCGGTTATGGAGTTCGGTAAAAAGTGGCGTTCGGCCACTGTTCGGTGTTCGGTCAAATTTTGGCCGAACTTTACCGAACACCGAACTTTTGTTTGTATTGCTTTTTATCGTCTTAAAACTAAGCCATACTAACAGTGCAACTACTTTACACCTCAAATCAGACTATTGTTAAAAAGAAATATATTTTTTTTTTCCAAAAAAATCAACTTGAGCCATATTTTTTCATTTTTTTATACCCTCCAACCACAGTATGGGGGTATACTCACTTTGTCATTCCGTGTGTAACGCATTGAAATATCGGTCTAGGACCCTATAAAGTATATATTTTATTGATCAGTGATCGATTCTAAGACATTCTAGCGATGTCCGTCCGTCCGTCCGTCCGTCCGTCTGTCCGTCTGTAGAGGACACGATACAGTCCAAAATAAAAGAGCTAGACTTCCGAAGTTTGGCACAAATATGTCTTATATTCCTAGGCAGGTTAAGTTCGGAAATGGGCAAAATCGGACCAAGGGGGAAAAAGTTCCCCCTTAGAGAACTAAACCAACCCTTGAAAAATACCACTTTTTTACATGATTTTTTGTGTTTTTGTTTAACAAATGTAACATTTTTATGCTACAGGAAGTTCAAAGTCCTGCATCTGGACACAGAGAATTAGATAATGTCGTTTTTTCGGTCCGCCCACCCCCTTTTAAAGGCGTGGAATAATTTTTTTTTTAAATAATGATAAACTTGTATTTCTTTAGTGCATAAAGCATAAGAATGAATTTTTAAACACATATTCGAGAGGAAATTTGCCCCCCCAATTACCACTTTCGAAACCCCCCCCCCCCCCCCCCAAAAAAAAAAAAACGTCCCTGCAATTTTTTTTTTTGCATGTTGGAGGGTATAAAAGATTCGGCACAGCCGAATTTAACACTCTTACTTGTTTAAGTATACAAAAGTACAAAATATTTATTTTTTTACTATAAATTAGAACAACTAACATAAGAAAAAACACTTTTTTAGTTGTTTTTTTCATGATTTTATGCAAAAACAACTTTTTTTTAAATAAAAAAATAAGTTCGGTTACGGGTTCGGGTTCGGCCGAACTTTGCAAAATTGACCGAAGTTCGGGTTCGGGTACGGGTTCGGTATGAAAAAGTGCGTTCGGTCGGACACTAAACTTCAGTGACGGTTACATGTGACTTACCAAAAAGTTTTCATTAATTTCAATTTAAGGTTGCAATTTTCTTTCACTTACCTACTGCTAATCCACATTTAATCAATGAATACTTTTATTCATTTCGTAAAAAAACTGCATAAAATATCTATGAATATTTTCATTATTTCCATGTAAGTTTTCATTGAGAAGAACTTTAATGACACCATTTTCATTGATGAAATGAAACCAGTCTTCGGTTGAAAATGTGAGTCATTTTTTATTAAGCTTGTGCCAGCTTTCATTACTTTCACAAAGCTTTTTTTCAGTGTAGTATGAAATTGTGAAATGTGTACAATGAAATCATGAAAGTTAGGTAAACATTTTCACCCTCTTAAAAGTTTATGCGTCGGTTAAACAAAAACTTGATGCAATGTGGCTGCCGGAAAATACTCCTAAGCTGATGAAAAAAACAAATGTTTAACAAACTTTGTGTCGTATTAAATTTGAATATTCAAACAGCACTAAATATTAAGGATACTAGATGATGCTCAGATTAGATTTTAAGTTTTTTTTCTTCTATTTTTTAATGAATTTTTGTCTTTTATTTATTTTAGTTTCTTTTGTTAGCATTTGTTTTGATAACATTTTAATTTTAATACACTGCTACTACTACTGCTACAACATTTACTGATGACTACACTGAATCATTTCAGTCAACAACTTCAACGACCGAGTAAAAGTTAGAGACGGCAGTTCATTTGAAAACAGTTATTTGCTTTATAAATTAAACATTCCCAACTTTATGGTAGTCCTCTTACTTCTGCTGCCCATTTATAATCATTCTCTAAATGCCTGCAAAAGTGTATCTATTCTGTGTATTTAGAGTACAACAATACAAAAAAAATCCATTTTAAATAATAAACAATATATCGAGGGCTTATATTCAAAACTTGCTATCTGCATAATGAACATTTTTAGGATATTAAAAAGCACTATTTTTTTTAGGTAATTCTAAGTAAGAGTTATAATTAATCTTCCTTTTGCAACATTATTTAATACAATTGTTTTTGAAATAATATTTCAGTTTAAAATTAATTTAATAGATGACAGCTAAATTATTGAACACATTTCTATCGAAAACTCATTTTTGAAAATATTGCAGATGGCAAGTTTTAAATATAATCCCTTGAGATAAAATAAAAAAAAAATAATTTACTAAAAGTAAAATCTTAACGAACACAAGAAATTTTCAAAATACTTGTTCATAATGCAAGTGCTTTTAGTTGGAATGTTATTTTACCTCCGTTTTTCCATGCATTTATTCGTTCATTAGACAGGACTAAAAGCAAATTTAAATCTGCCAGTTCTTGGAGTTTTGTCAATTGTGTTTACCATATTTACTTCATGCTCAGGCTTAAAAAAAAAACTTTAGCAGGAATCGATCATTGCCAGTTACTGCAAACCATGACAGCAGCTACAGTATTTTTAATCTCCTCTTTTTAAATGGAGCCGTAGTGACTATCCAGTTTTAAAAAATTAAGATTTGCTACTCTATTTTAGAATTTCGATCGTATATCCATTTTTTCGGGACCTGGAAATATATTTTCTTTTGTCAGGTGAAACTATCATGACTTAAATTTGTACTTTTTAACCGACTTCACTATAATTCGGATGGCATTCAGATTATTATTATTCAAGGGGAGATCTAGCCCTTACGGCCGGCACTGCGACGCTTATAGTCTTTTGTGCCATGATCTATAAATTTAATTCAAACTCTGTTCAACGTTCCTAATGAACATTAAAACAGAGGATGGAGAAGCCCGCCTTATATCCTTAGAATTAAGTAATTCCCTGTCTATGGCATTCAGTTTTTTTTTTTTCCTTTATTCATTCCACTTGGGAACATAGGGCTTGTACAAGAAAATTCCAACTATTTCTATCATTACATATTACTTTTATTTCATCAAACGATTTTTCTTGCATATTTAGTTCCTGCAATACTGTTCTACGCCAGGTGTTTTTTGGACGACCGGATCGTCGGCTACCTTGGGGGTTCCACTCCAGCGCAGTTCGTGTGATGCTGCTACTTGGTCTGCGCAGTGTGTGGCCTATCCATTTCCATTTGCGTCGTGCTATTTGGCGTATTATGGGCTCTTCATTTGTTAAGTTCCACAGTTCAACGTTGCTGATTGTATTTGGCCAAAAGATTCTGCATAGTATACGCAAACATTTGTTTATAAAAACTTGTAACCTCCTCGCTATAACATTTGTCATTAGCCAGGTCTCGCTTCCATAGAGTAGTGTAGATTTTACGCAAGCATTAAATATACGAATCTTCGTATTTAGCGAAATCTGTGGTGATCGCCATGTTTTATTCAGGCGTCCGAAAGCCGACCTTGCCTTGTTCAGCCTTAATGACACGTCTTCTTCTATTCCTCCATCTATCGACATCATACATCCTAGATAGCAGAATGATTTTACATAGCTTATACGTTGACCTTGTACCATTATGTGACTGTCAGTTGTGTTGTTTATTCGCATTGCATGAGTTTTGCCGATATTTATATTTAGCCCAACCGTATTTGCCAGCTCAACCAAGTCGTTTACCTTGCTCTGCATATCATTGAACCTGTGCGATATGAGACAAATGTCGTCTGCAAAGTCTAAATCTTCTAAGTGGGTATGGAAATCCCAGACAATGCCTCTTTTTTTGATGCAAAGTTTAAGCATGATCTCATCCAAAACAACGGCGAACAATAATGGTGACAGTGGACATCCTTGTTTTACTCCGGCGTTTGTCGTAAACGGTTCGCTGGTTATGCCATTGTGGCGAACTTGTAGTGTGGTATTATTGTACATTGCTTTGATCAGATTTATCAATTTCGTTGGTACACCCTTTGTTTTTAGTGCTTCCCATATTGCACTTCGTTTTATTGAGTCGAACGCTTTTTTGAAGTCGACAAAGACCAAGTAGAGTGGCGTGCGCCATTCGACTGACTGCTCTATGATTACGCGGAGGGTATTTGTTTGGTCTACACAGTTGCGGTGTGGTCGGAAGCCTGCCTGTTCATCTCGTAGTGACTTTTCGATGCATTCCAATCTGTTGTTTATTATTATGGCAATAACCTTGTATATCGTATTAAGTAGTGTAATACCTCGCCAGTTGTCACACTCTGTCAAATCGTTTTTTTTCGGTAGCTTTATTATTGCACCTTTTGTCCATGTGCTGGGTAGCTGTTCTTTTAACCAAGCTTCGCGAATATGTGGGTGAATGATTTCGGCTGCTACAACAGGGTTAGTTTGAAATAGTTCTGGAGGGATACCATCTTCGCCTGGTGACTTATTTCTTTTCAGCTTTTCAATAGCGCATACAATTTCCTCTATACTGGGGTAGGCTGTGGATATTTCGTCATTGGTTGTTGTTAGCGAATCAGTAGGCGAAGTGTTTTCAATGTTATCAGCTATATTACTTATTTCTTCAAAATGTTGTCTCCATCTTCTTGCTTGTTCTTCTACATTTGTAAGAAGCTGGCCACTGGCATCTTTTATGGCGTAATTTTGTTTCAGTTTTTGGTTTGAAAGACGACCGATTATTTGATGTAGCTCCCTCATGTTGTTTGCGCCGGCAGCAGCTTCGGCTTCACTGGCGATAGTTTCAACATACTTTCTCTTGTCATTTCTGGCTGATTTCTTTACGGCTTTTGCTACTCTGGTATATTGCGGTTTATAGATGGGGTTATCAATTTTTTGTTGTTTGAGAGAGTTTCTGTCCTGGATCAGTTTCCATGTATTGTCTGATATCCATACTTTCCTTTCGGTTTTCTGTTTATAGCCTATTTTCTCTTCTGCAATGCTCCTGAGTGAGTTGTATGTTTCCTCCCATGTTGTGTTGGTTGCTGGTACACATTCTCTTAGCACAACTCCAATTTCATCCTTTTTTTCTTTATCGAGTAGTTTTTTTGTATCAAAACGTTTATATGTTTGTTGCGTGTTCTTTCTATACATCTTTTTCAATTTTATTCTTAGTGTGGCCACCACTAACTCGTGATCGCTATCTATATCGGCGCCTCTTTTTGTTCGCACGTCTGTTAGGGATCCTCTCCATTTACGGCAAATGCATATGTGGTCTATTTGATTTTTTGTGTTTCCATCTGGAGATGTCCACGTATATTTGTGTATATTTTTGTGGGGGAAGATTGAGCCACCAATAACTAACTGAAATGTTTGACAAAATTCTATAAATCTTTCACCATTTTTGTTCCTAATTCCCATGCCGTGCGTTCCCATAATTTGGGTTAGGCCATGGTTGTCATTGCCAATTTTTGCATTGAAGTCCCCAGTCAAGAGAAGTATGTCACGATTTGGAATTTTGTGTATCGTTGCAGTCAATTGATTATAAAATTCATCCTTTATTGGATCGTCAGCATCCTCGGTGGGAGCATAACATTGAACAACGGTGATATATTTTCCAACTTTACTGAAGAATCGAGCTGTTATAATTCGATCCGATATTGGATTCCATGAATGTAAAGTGGATTTTAAGTCTTTGGAGATTACAAATGCAACGCCATTTTCACATCTATTTTCCTTCCCGCTATACAACACAACATTTTCATTTGCCGATATTATATGGCCATGCCCACGCCACCGCATTTCACTTATACCCATAACTGACACATTGAATTTCAACATTTCTTCCTCTAGTTGAGCGAGTTTTGAAGTTTCACTAAGCGTCCTTACGTTCCATTGTCCAATTCTTATCCGTTTTCGAGTGCCAAAGGTTGTCATCGATGTAGGGGGTTTGTTTTCTATTTTCCTTGTATTAGTTTCGTTAATCAGTTAAGCTTCGGACAAGCGGGTGATTGGCCCACTGTATCCTATGATGGTACTGGGGCTGCCAGTTTATAGCCGCCATCCCGGCTATAGTACACAACTGAGTTTCAGTGACTATTTGTGTTCCGGTAGTCACCTAATTACCTGAGACGCATCGGTGTTAGCATGCCATTCAGGTTACTCAGCTGTGAGCCTTCTCACTCTAGCTGTCGATAGACGGGTGTCTGATCGGCATTACCAGGGAATACTTGGTCTAAGACCGGAAGTAGTGAGCTGCTTGAGTAATTCGTCAGATGAATCACTACTGGCCATTCCCAAGTGAATGTCAATCAGAGCTTTTCGCACAAGGCACATCTGAGAAAGACCCCATTCCCCCTGGCATTCAGTTACTCAATTAGTAATAATTTTGATTTTATTAATTTCTTCATTTATTTACAAATCAGTTCTCACTAAATAATTCATTGCGACCTGATGGCATATCAGCACAGCTCGTCCATTGGCAAACCTTTTAAGTATTTCATTGCTGGAATGTGGCTAACGTTCAACTAATCTCTAAAAATGGTACGTCATCAAACCCTGAGAACTATCGCCCGATATCAATTTGCTCTAAATTTTATGGAGAGCATGGTAAATCACCATCTTGTTAACTATCTGGAGTCAAACTCACTTTTTAATGACCGACAGTATGGCTTCCGTAAAAGTCGTTCTTCAGGAGACCATTCACCAATTTGGTAAAGGTCAGGTGGTTGCTTGGAATATTTCCAAGGCTTTCGATCGTTTGTGGCTCCACGCACTTGCATCTAAACTTATTGCTTTTAGTGTCGGTAATGGTTTTTATCGATTTATAACGATTTTTCTCAGAGACCGAAGTATAGGTGTTGTTGTAGATGGGGTATCATCGGATAGGTTTGTACTTAACTCAAGGGTACCGCAAGTTTCTGTTCTTTCTCTTATTCTTTTTCTTATCTTTATTAATGACCTTCATCGTCAAACTTACAACCCTATTTACTCTTTTGCAGACGACAGCAATATTTATCATTCATTTCCTAAGATTATAGGTCAAGCCTTGTAGAGTTGGTCTTGTTCGGCAGCATATAAATGGCAATCTCAATCAGAACAATCTCAATCGAAATTCACGCAAGACCCAATGTTGTGTTGTGGAACCAACATTGTCGTCTATATCTGTTGGTGGTGTTGATATTGATCAATCGGATACTATTGATGTTCTGGGCTAGAGATGGGCGAGTGAGTGGGTTTTGACTCACACTCACGCAAACAATAATCGAATTACTAACGCAAATTATTTTTTTACTCACTATTCACATGAGTAAAAATAAAGTAACTCACACTCACGCTCGACTCACGCCAAATTCAATCACGCTCACCCGTGAGTCACGCAAAATCTACTTATCCTAAATTTTTTTTTGTCTTCAGAATAGCAGTATATAAAACTGTAATTTTAAATTTGGGCAACTCTTCAATTTCCAAGAAAAAGATGGCAATGTTAACGATTTATTTAAAATAAAATCAAAATCTAACAAGTAGTATGAAAGTAATAAATAGAAAAATAATTTTCAAAATAAAAGTTTGGAACAAGTAGTTAGGTGTGGAACTAATAAACTGGAGGTTCCAGGTTCAAATCCAGTTGGGACTAAAAGAGGCGAAAAGTTTTTTTCTAAATATGAGAAAGATGATTTATAAAGGAAAATGGATAAAAGTGAAAAACTAAATGAAATAGGAAAATTGTTTGTATTTTCGTATGACCTACGTCAGACATTTCCCCATAGAATTTCAGCATGCCCTGACGACTGCGGACATTGAGTGAGGACATTATGAAAAATTTATATGGAACTGTTCTCAACTCAGTGCATAGAGATGTCTTGTGTATGTCAGCAGTGACTCTGACATGTCACCGGCCCGTCACTAAGGATGGCTCGAGGACGTTGCAAACTGGACACGCAAAAAATAAATGACTCACTCACTAATCACTCACGCAGATTTTTTTTAACTAACACTCACTCACAATCACTTGATTGAAATGAAAATCAATCACACTCACGCGTGATTCACTTGAATCTGGGCATTAAAAAAACGGTTCATGAAAGAAAGAAAGTCAAATGAACATCTGAAAAAATGTTCTTCTGTCTTTGCTGGGAATTGAACTCAGGCTGGTTGGCTAATAGTTTAACGCGCTAACCACTAAGCCACATCACCCACTACTATTTTATTGAAACATGTCTATTTGCTGTCTACTCTATGATTTAAGTGCACAATCATGAAAACATACAAATATGTACTTATACAGTAGAATAAACTACTTCTATTGGGGTACTAATTCATTACTTTTATTATCATCATTCAACAATGTCCTTAAAAATATTTTGTCAACACAATCTCTCCTAACAAACCTCCTGCATTCCTTTATTCCTCTCACACCTCTCTCTCTCTCTCTCCCTCACACTCGCCGTCCTTTACTCATTGAAGCTGCTAAACATCATTCATCGTGCTACACAGATGTTGTGTTGTTTTTCGTATAGAAAACTTATGTTTAAAGATGTATAAAAGCCTTCCGTTTCCGTTTTTGTTCACTATGTAACGTAGGGAGACATTTTTGTTCCTATTTATTTGGGTGTGTGTGTGTGTAGTAGTGGTAGTAAATAAAAAAAAATTAGAGAGCAAAAAAGCAAAAAGGGAAAAAACAAAAATTATATATTTACATAACAAAAAAGCTATTGTTAGTTAAATCTTCTGCTGCTGCTTCTTCTTCTTCTTCATCATGGGCTCTATATTTTAAAACAGAGTTTTTGTGTTTTTTTGTTGTTGTTGTTATTATTTTGCTTTATTTTAAATATGTTAAGAGAGATAGATGGTGTCTAATCCATTGTTTCTTTAGATTTTATTTCTTACAAAAGCATTCAAGAGAAGGTGTTTCCCAAGAACATGTTTTTGTCCCATAAAGAACCATTATTTTTTTTTTGTCACAAGTAAAATTTTTAACAACATATTTTAAGTTTTAAATTGGGTATAAAAGGCATTTAATATTAAATTTTTATGGGTTTTAAACATGAATGTCTGGATGAATTTTATTTTTAAAAAGAATTCGGCCCTTAACTTTAAATCAGATGGCCAAGCAGTTTGACATACACACAGAAAAATAAATTTCCAACTAACAAGGAAGGTCTCCCTGGTGTCACCCGCCGATCTTTAGGAATTGGTTTTATTTTGTAGAGCAGGAAAAATAAAGGGACACGTATTTTTTTTTAGCGACCCAAATTCATATTTAGGGGGTGAAAATGAGGGGGGGGGTGGGGGAAGAAATGGTAATTTTTCAGTTTTTTTTATTTTATCTCCTATATTATACACAAAAAAAAAGTCATGTTGCATACCAAATGAAAGGTCTTTGAAAAACCTATCTTTGTGCGCAAGGAACGTGTCCAAACATGCACAACTTTTCGTCATATTGAGTAAAATGCCAAAATTTTAGGACAATAAGTTGAAAATATTTATTTTTTTGGTACGTTGTTAGCATCACGAGATAGGTATTTTAAATACCTTTAATCTAATGCCAAATATGCCTATATTAATTTTGAGTAAGTAGGCGTAAATCGTAAAAAACTGAAAAAGGTCAACTTCCCCCCATACAAATCAAAAAATGAGATTGGGCCGCTAAAAAAAAAAAAAATACGTGTCGAATTAATTTTCGTTCCGTATCATCAATATTATGAAGCATTTTTCTTTGAGTGTAAAAGCCAGTTATAACAACCGAATTTAGTTGCAACTACCGATATTAAACTGTAACGACCTATATGCAGATGTTCCAACCGGTTGTGTGTTGCAATAACAGAGTTTCAGTTGAAATTCAAAAATTTGTTTTCACCATAGGAAATCTGAACCATTAGGGCACATTGGTCACGTGCCAACTCCCCCGACCTAAGGGGGCCTCAATATGCCAACAAATTCGCTCATACGAAAATGGAGCAAAATTTTTTTTTAAAGAAAATTTTTAGAGTCCGACCGAATATTCGGTTTCGGTCTCGGTTTCGGCCGAATAATGGGGTTTCGGCCTCTATTCGGTATTCGGCAAAATTTTGGCCGAATATTAGCCGAAACCGAAACTTTTTGGTATTTTAAAAAATATGTAAAAAAGTCGGTGAATTTTTTGATTTCGTATTTTATTACACTTGTTTCAGTTCAATTGAAGAAAATGTTACAAGTTTATGCAATAAATGTAAAACTGTTTCAGTTCAAAAACTATTTTCTTCTGATCTGCAAATGAAATATAAAATTTTTTTGTAAGTTTTTTAAAAAACATATTTTTTTTTTCAAAAATACAACAATTTCTATGGTTTAAATGCATTATATGCTGTATATTAATTTTTAACAACTTTTTAATAATTTTATTCATGCCAGGCGGTAATTTTTTTTAAGTTTCGGTTTCGGTTCGGTTTCGGCCGAATATTACTTTTTCGGCCGAATATTCGGTTCGGTTTCGGTACGGCCTCGAAAACTGGTTTCGGTCGGACTCTAAAAATTTTACATTTTGTTACAGAAAAATTCTCATAATCTAACAGATTTTTGGGGCATTCCATGTCAAATCGGACACTTTGAAAATTTTTTTTTTAGATTTTCCCAATTTGTTAACAGTTTTTAGTACCCTTCGAAAACTCCTTCGTGGAAAATTTTCAGATTTTTTTGATGACCCGTTCAAAAGATATCGAATTTTTAAAAATTGGTAGTTTATTCCTTTACTCAAACTTTTTTTACTCATAACTTCTTCAATAATGGTCCAAATTGCAAATTTTTTTTTTCAAAATTTTTGTTTTTTTACGTACTTTTTAAATAAAAATCCCAAAAAATTCTTAAAAGCGCTCTAGAATGCGATTTTTAAGCTTTAAAATTTAAATCTCATTTTTGAAAATGTTTGTACTCTTCGATTTTTTATACCCTCCAACTACAGTATGAGGGTATACTCACTTTGTCATTCCGTGTGTAACGCATCAAAATATCGGTCTAGGACCCCATAAAGTATATATATTTATGATCAGTGATCGATTCTAAGACATTCTAGCGATGTCCGTCTGTCCGTCTGTCCGTCTGTAGTTAACACGATGCAGTCCAAAATAAAAGAGCTAGACTCCCGAAATTGGGCACGAATATGTCTAATGTTCCTAGGCAGGTTAAGTTCGTAAAGGAGCAAAATCGGTCCAGGGGGAAAAAAGTTCCCCCTTGAGGGACTAAACCAACCTCTGAAAAATACCATATTTTTACATGATTTTCTTTGTTTTTGTTTAACAAATGCAACATTTTTATGCTACAAGAAGTTCAAAGTTCTGCATTTGGACCCACAGAATTAAAAAATGTCGTTTTTTCGGTCCGCCCCCCCCCCCCTTTTATGGGCGAGGAATATTTTTTTTTAAATATTGATAAACTTGTATTTTTTTAGAGCAAAAAGTATACGAATGAATTCTTAAATACATATTCGAGAATAAATGCCCCCCCCCCCCAAGTACCACTACCGACCCCCCCCCCTAAAAAAAAAAATAAAACGCCCCTGCAATTTTTTTTTATTTATTTGCATGTTGGAGGGTATAACAGATTCGGCACGGCCGAACTTAACACTCTCACTTGTTTGAAATTTTTTTGTGTAAAACATCTACCGATTCTACAAATTTTTGCCCAAGAGGATCGTGGGATAACGATTATTACTATTTTTAAAAATTTTTTTAAAAAATTTTATTGTAATTTTCCCATACAAAATTACATTTTTATAAAATTTGCTCCAACTGTCATTTGTATGGGAGCCTACTTAGGGAGTGGAGATAGGGCGTAGGTATATTTTAAAAAATGTTGTAGGGCAAAAATAAATGGGGGTCGGTCTCACTAATGACCCCTCTCGGACGCACCATTGGACCGGTAGAAGCTGATTAAATAAAACAAATTTTCAAAAAATAAAAAAATTGTATGGGGACCGTCTTAACAGTAGGTGTGTTCAGAGAAAATGTTTGGACTAAAAAAATATTGTGGGTCGGTCATACATTTTGTTGCTCTAAGGGCACTATTAGGGCAGTTAGAGCGGTTGGAGCAAATTTTAAAAAATGTCGTTTTGTGTGGGAGCCCCCTTAGAAATTGGAGATATGGTATTAGTTTGTTCCAAAGAAATGTTAAGACAAAAAAATTATTGGGGGTCGGTCTTATAAAGGACCCCTCTATGACGTACCATTCGAGCAGTAGAAATGATTTTAAGATTGGAAAATTACAATAAAATTTTTTCAAAAAATTTTAAAAAATAGTAATAATCGTTATCCCACGATCCTCCTGGGCAAAAAATTTGTAGAATCGATAGAAGTTTTACACACAAAAATTTCAAACAAATCGAAGAGTACAAACATTTTCAAAAATGAGATTTAAATTTTAAAACTTAAAAAACGCATACTAGAGGTAAAAAAACAAAAATTAAAAAAAAAAAAAAAAAATTGAAATTTGGATCAATAATGGTTCAGAAGTTATAAGTAAAAGAAGTTTGGGTAAAGGAACAAACGACCAATTTTTTAAAATTCGATATCTTTTGAACGGGTCATCAAAAAAATCTGAAAATTTATCACGAAGGAGTTTTCGAAGGGTACTAAAAACTGTAAACAAATTGGGAAAATCTAAAAAAAAATTTTTTTTCAAAGTGTCCGATTTGACATGGAATGCCCTATATGTAGGAGAAATTTGTCTTATATCAAAAGTCTCAAATTCACAGATTTTTTTTTAAAAAAGTTTCAGATTGTAAAATATTTTTCGTACAGAAAAAGTTTCAGATTCTGAGACTTTAAAAGTCTAAAGTTCATAGAAGTTTTGCCAAAATAAAAACTCTCAAATTTTGAGACACTTATCGTATGCAAAGTCCCAGATTCTGAGACATTTAACAGAAAAAATCTCACATTCTGAAACATTTTTGATATAGAAAAAGTTAGATTCTGACACATTTTGAGTATAGAAAAAGTCTCACACATTTTTCTTTTAGAAAAATTATCAGATTCTGAGACATTTTTCGTATAGAAAAAGTCTCAGATTCTGAGGAATTTTTTGTATAGAAAAAGTCTCAGATTCCTTTAAGGAAGTCACACTGAGCGTTTAAATGTTTCGTCAAATGACTTGTGTCGGAGTTGCATGGCTGAGAAGTTGGAAACTATAGAACACTTTACCTGCCATTTCCCGGTGCATTCTAGTCAGAGACTTGCTTCACTGGGACTTAGGAAGCTGCACGTTCCTCCCGATTTGTCGGATGTCATAATTCAATATCTTAGGAGTTTCAAAAAGAAGCTCAACATGGTTTAGAGGCAGGGACTAGTAGGGTAACCTAATTACCGTCCCGTGGTATCACAACGGACCTCAGAGTGTGTGCTGACGTAAACCGTAAGCAGCCACTTACACCTATCCTAAATCTAAAAAATTCGGTCAAGTAGCGAAATGTGCTCGGGGGTAGGTTTCCGGAAGTACGTTTGTATTTTGGTGAAAATTTAGCTGATAGGGGAATCCAAAACGATTATTTGTGAAATTAAAAGATCAAGCCCATTTCGCTGGTGGCTTTATTCACCATAACACACCTGTTGACTCTTTCAAACTTATGTAAATTAAATCATTGGCAAAAAACCGTTATTGGCATTGATTACAGAAATATGTATCTAGTTTGATATTCAGGTTAATTTGTAATTAAAAACCTTAATAACAACCAGTTAAATATTGTAATAAAAACCATAAAAATCCAATAGTTTTTAATTAGCGTAAATTGCATTTTAAATCTGTTAAAGAGATAAAACCAAATTTTTATGGGGGTGCATAAAATTTTTTCTTAAACAAATTTCAAAGAATGCAGCTAAAGTAAAACTTGGATTCAAGCGTAAAAAACTCAAAAAAAGGTTAGAGAAGAGATATTAGAGCTTATGAATGAAAGGAGGAAATATCGCAGTGTAAATGAAGTAGGGTACAATCGAATACGCAGCATTATACGTGCGAAGATACGAAGAGCTAAACACATTTACACAGAAAATAAATTTGTCAGTTTCCAACTGAAAGTCACTTGATGCAACAAAAATTCGTTTACAACGCCTACATATAGGTTGTCACAATTAAATATCGGTAGTCACAAGTGAATAAGGTTGATATAACTGGCTTTTAATTGAAACAACCATCAAATTCGGTTGCTTCAGAAGGCTGGATAAGCAAAACCTTCAATCACTTCATGACGATATCAACCTTCACAAAAAATTAAAGGAAACTTAGGGATTACTAAGAAAAATAACGCCAACAGTGCTGGTAAATAACAGTAATAGAACAAAACCCGAATTTAAACTGTTTTCTGACTATTCTAGATTAGACTTGTGCTTAATCGTTGAATTAAGTGAGCGTTAATTTTCGTTCATTTCAGATAAAAGACCTAGTTCGTTCTTCTAGTTCAATCGGTCATTTATTGTTTACATTCAACAGTTCGTGAACGAATCAAGAGGAATGAATATCGAACGCGAGTTAGGATCTTATTTTAAAATCCAATTTGGACGTTATATGTTCCCCTTACACGTTGCACCCTTCTTCTTCTCTTATTATATTCATATGTAGTATGTAGTTTATTGGTTATTCGTAAAATAACCTAAATATCTGCAGGTCGTTTTTCAATCTTCCTGCTGTGACCCCTTGAGTTTAACTATGCATATGTATGAAAATATGTATTTTTTTTTATTGTTTTTTGTACATACATACATATGTACGTAACCACATTTGTGTGTATTTACATACTGGGTTTACCGACATTTTTATTAAACTAAAAATAAAATTGGCTGCAAATGCAGGCAGGCAGTCAGTCAGGCAGGCAAAGACAGGCATGATTTTTAAATTAAATGTTAAAATAAATAAATAAATTTTTTGTTGTTGTCAAAATAGAAAAGTGTACATTTCCTACTCAAAAATACATTCTTTTTCATCAGCAAAACCCAAATAAATCATAAAGTGGAAATCAACGAAATTAAAAGTTTTGAATAGGAACAACAACAACAATGAAAACAACACAATATATATCCATCATAACAATAGAATTGACCAAAAACAAATTCATCATGGTGTACTATGGGTCAATAATTTTAATTTTTTTGTAAGAACATTTAAATAAATTTTTAGAAGAAAAAAGTAACTTAGCTAATACTTGAAAGCAGAGCTTATCTAAAATTTTAACTTGAAAAAACACCCCGAAAAAAATATTTCTTACTAACAAGCATGTTTGTTCCATTTGTCCCTTTGTGTAATTGACTGTGGTCGGTGTTCAAATTCAGCGAAGGGGGGATGATACGGTTGCAAAAAAGCTTCGAGTCAACGGTTTTAAGTCAAGCACCAGGTTTAAAGTCAACTATTAAGCAAAACAAAGCAAATCTGTTTTAGAATCATTGAACCAAGTTTAACCGGGATAAACGAACCTTTTTGGTAATGCATTGTGCGATCAACTGGACTATCGACAATAAACGGATGTGATCTACTAGACAACCGAGTGCTGCGCACAAAAACGCGGGCCCTGTATATAAGTTCACAGCAGAACACTTTCCATGGTAATATCGATAGAACAGAATCATACATCCCAAATTCCAGCGATGCTCCAATGAGTCAATAGAGTTAAATATCCTATTAACGCCCTCCTTGGCACATGTTCCAAGATATCCAAAAAATACTTTGAATCCCTTGGCTATATATGAGGTTGTATTCCATCTTTGGCCGGATATAGGTAGTATAAATAGCAAGGACATCGAATGAGGCTAAGTGCTCTTACATCTTTCGACACTTGAAAAACGTGCTTATTCCAACGGACATCACACTAAATTTTCATCCCCAGAACATCCGATTTCTCGATACTTATTCCACCCATATGTCTTGTGGGTCCATACAACATTGGCTCTTGCGTGCATTAAACTTAAGCCTTTTTGCAAAACCCCTTTCTGAGACTGTCAACAGGTTGTGGTTAAGTGTGTCATTCATAATCTGTAGCTTGCCCTCAACAATAAATGACATCTGCAATAGTTAGGATTTCAAGTTTGACTTAGAAGGTCGTTAAGGAAAACGGTAGGAGAACGAACAGAACCTTGCGGTAAGACTTTTAAGCAAGACCCCTTTCTGAGACTGTCAACAGGTCTTGATTAAGTGTGTGATTCATAATCTGTCGCTTGCCCTCAACCCCAACAATATTTAGTCTACGGATAAAGAAAAATAAATGACAAATGTTGCTGACCTCTGCAAAAGAGTAGTTAGGATTTCAAGTTTGACTTAGAACTGAACCTTGCGGTACCACTGATTAAAACTGAAACTCGTTTGATGAGAAAACATCTTTAACAACACGTATAGAACGATCTCTGAGCAAGTTCGAGAGAAGTCATTACGGACACCAAAAGCGTTAAGAGCTCATTATTCAACTGGTAAGGCAACAAAAGTAGCAGTAATAAATCTAATGCATTTTGATTGTCGCGTAAGATCTTACTTGTTCCTCGATTACTATACTGGTTGAGTAACGAGCCCTTTAAGATTAGATATGAGCGCACCATTCCAAACACAATCAAACGCCTTGAATATATCCAGAGCAACTTCCTTACTTTCACCAATATGATGAATCGAAAGATTCCAATGTTTCGAAAGGAACACCCACAGGTCTCCCGAAAACCATACTTTTGATCGTTTAAAAGTAAGTTAGCCCCCAGATAACTGGCAATATGGCAATTTACTATGCTCTCCATCAACTTTGAGAGGGCAGAGCATATTGCGATTGGGCGGTAATTATCAGGGATATTTGCTACGCCATTTTTAGGGTTTGGATGTACATTGGTAACCTTCCAACAAGCAGGAAAGACTCCCGCACGATACGACGAAATGAAAAGATTAGCTAGTTGACGTGCTAACGTCGAAGAACACTGTTTCAGCACAAGTGCTGGTATACCATCCGGCACCGGTTACTTATTTACGTTAAGGTCTGCAAGAACGCTTTTAACTGCACGAGCTTGAAGAAATATATTGGGCATAGTATGAGATACTCTCTCGAGTTCGGGCAGTGGTTGATTTGATTCGGCAAAAAATAATTTCTTTTAAGAGACCAGCAAACACGTTCGTTGTCGTCTTTTATAAGAGTCTGGATAGAAGAACTAGCATATTCCCAGACTCTCTTAACAAACGACCAAACGCTCTTACTGCCCCGAGGAGCCGAAAGTACTTTAGCACGAAGACGCTATATGTAAAGAAGGTTTTCGTTACTAACAAGGAAAGTATCTCATTGAACTTATTATCCTAAAACTTAAAAAATATATAAAAGAAACGATTTTAAGGTTGGGGTATCTCGGCTTATCGGCCATATCAGTGTTTTAAAATTTCGTTGTCCTCTTATGAAACAATGTTGACCTTCGGGATGACTCCCGAACTAATAGGAATATCGTCTAGAGCAAAATACGTGTCGTCTTAAATTGAATAAAGATTATTTCGTATTTATATGGAATTCGTACCCCCAAACTTTTCATGAAAAACATATTTACCGAAGCCGAATTTTTACAAGGTTATGCCACCTTTGGATAGGTATTAAAAACCCTTTCTTCTCATATGGAAACATAATATAGTTTCTTTGAAAGAAATGGCTAAAAATAAAAAAAATAAAAGATTTTTCGCCATTTTATACCCATATTTTTAACCACTAAATTCTCAATATGGCCGATAAGCCGAGACAGCCCAAACTTAGAATTGTCTCTTTCATGCAATCGGTTGATCAGTTGTAGTATTTTGTCCAAAACTCTGAGTGAAGTGTTCGTTACCTGCAACCATGGTTTTAGTTTTTCCTTTTTATGCTAAATCCACCTTCTTTGGCTTCCTCTTTAAGATTTACAAATGCGTCTTTCCGACTTTACCGACTTTCCAATAAGGTCTTTGTCATCAGCAAATGCTAGCAACTGTGTGTTAGATCTCCATATCGTTTCATGGGATCTGAGATTGATTTGCTCTACAGCAAATATATAAAGTTCGGTGTATAAACGGTCACCCTGGCGTGCACCGCTTGTTGGTTTGAAATAAATTTCCAACTAAACGCGGAACCAATTTATTTAACTCCTTGTTCGTTATGGACCACTTCGGTTAAGGTTGCCGTGTTTGAGCTGGAAGTACAAGGAATTGTTTTAAGTTTGTGCTGCTGGCACAACAACTCTATTTATCTAGAAATGTTATATATACGTACGGTACTGTTATTTTTACCGATATTTTTCAATAAACTATCATAATCGGCCTATAGTACAACACAGTAAAAAAAAAATACACAAACAGACAAACTATAAAATAAATTCAAAACATACTTAATTGAATTAGATCAAGTGATCACAACGGATACTTAATTGCGAACGAAACCAACAATTTAATGCAGGCAGAACGACAAAAGGCAAAGGAATGATTAGAGTAAAAGGGTTAGAAATACAATATAGTAGATACTTAGATGCGAATACAAACATTCTATGTATCTATTTATGTAGACGACAGATATCAGCAGCAGCACCCTCAGATTTAAATAATTTAGTATTTGTGTGTTTGAAATGCAGGAGATTTGCTGGGGCCTGATATTAGAAAAAATTAGAAATAATATTGTGACTGGTGTCTTGTAGGTCAGAATTATGACAAACAAAATATCAGTTGAATAGCAGTGATCGTAGTGAACACGTCGTAGACGCGGTTTACCGCTGTCAAAAACGTAAATGCCTTTGTAAGGCATATAAAAATATTAGTTAAAAAAAAGAACATTTTAAAAAAATAAACTTAGACAGAAAATTAGCTAAAGTTAAAATTTTAGAAAAAAAAAAACACTAGCTAAAGTAGTGAAAGTGAATTTAATAATTCGAAATTACATCGGTTCTGAAAAATTACATCTGATTTCTAATGTATCACATTGTGTGCGCGTGGGGATTTCTTGTGATCCTTCTGTCTAACAACGTTGAAAGTGGACAATTACGCCGAGTATGGATGCAGGATCATTGTCAAAATGGTATTTGCACGGGTATTAATATTGGTCGCAATGATTATGTTATCATGTCTCAGGCACCGATCGAAAAACAAATTATGCTAACCTTTATAAATTCCTCAATCGCCAAGGTGCCCCATCTGATGTTTGACACCTTTCCTGATCTTCAAATCTTACGCATGGATAACTGTTCGGTGGAAACCTTTGAAAAGCCTCAATTCGAGGGAGCCAGTAATCTAATGAGTCTCTTTTTGGGTCACAATCTTCTAAAAGATATACCAAAGAATATCTTTTTGGGAGCCGACAATCTAAACACCCTAATGCTGAATAACAATCAATTGAAGAGCCTGCACAATAACAGTTTTCATGCCTTGAAGGAGCTAAAGGAACTTTCGCTGGAAAACAATCAACTGTCCTCGTTGCCAGCAGGTGTATTTGTTCATATGCGCAAATTATTGGATTTAAATTTAGCTGGAAATCAACTGGAGTTGTTACCAAGAAACCTCTTTGAGAAAAATCCCAATCTAACACGCATAAATCTGGGACGAAATCGTTTTAAAGTTTTTGAGTCGGAGCTATTCATATTTCAACATCGCTTAGCTTTACTGGATCTATCAGGCAACATTCTACAGGATTTGACGTTAAATTTTCCAATTTTAGAATCTGTTATTGCCAACAATTGCGATTTGCGTAAACTAACCGTGTATGGAGTTGTCAAGGAATTAGAGTTGCGTAATAATTCCCTCAGAGAAATTCCACATATTCCAAATGCCGTTAATGTCACCAGTTTGGATTTATCGCTCAATCCTTTGGGTTCTCTACAGGGCAATCCTTTTCGCAGATATACCAGCCTATTGCGTTTGAATTTAAGTGCCATCAATATGCACGATCTAGCCGAGGGCATATTTAAAAAACAGACACAGCTCAAACTGCTTGACATCTCATCAAATTCTCTATTCAATTTAAAATTTATCATCTTCGATGGTCTGAAAAATCTGCAGTATTTTTATTTTCAGCAAAATAATTGGAATTGTGATTTTTTGCAACTCCTTATGAATTCATTTGTCAAAAAACAAGACATCTCTTTCATGGAGGATACAGTAGCTCCCGAGCTGGTAGACGATTACGTTGACGGTGTGGCCTGTTGGTATGAAAACAACAAACAATCCAAAAAATGTGACGGTGGTGGCGGCATAACAGATGCCGCCTTGGAATTGGCCATTGTGCGCAATGACATTAAGCAAATGATGGAAACAATGGAAAAGAAATTCGTTAAAGTTTATCGCTTGTTGGAAGAAATGAAATTACGATTATAATATCGCTATTCAAAACATATAATATATTCTAAACTCTCTATATTACTCAAAAACAAAATATTTAATCTTCAATATTAATACTCGCATTTTATTCTTCAATATTATTTACGATATTCTATATTATATTCTACATATTATTATAATTACAATTATATTTGTAATTCGGGATCATTTTTTTAGTTATAAGCGCCGGACAGACATAATATATAAGAACTTAATATTTAGTTAATTAATAAAGGAATCTTGTATGAAACGATTTAAGGTTTAAAAACTTTAAAAAAACACGAAACAAAATATGTTTGTATTTCATTTGTTAAGCGGAGAGCTAAGGAATAATTTTACATTGTAAATGAAGAACATCGCATGGTTGTTGAATTTTACTAAGTATTAATTTTTGGAAACAAGAACATCTGAAATGAATGAAAATGTTACGACGGACTTATTTTGTTTAGTGCATGGTTTTATAAAGTGGAAAAATAAAAAGTAATTCCACTTTTTAGAATACTCCATTATTGTGAAACCAGGCTTAATCATAGTACTCTGTTCGATTTCACAGGAAAAAATCTGTCAAACTCCAAATGAAACAAGTAGAAAAGTTAAATTCGACTTTGCCGAATCTATGAATACCCTCCACAATGCATTTTTTAAAGGGTAGTACATTTTTTAACGTGAAAAACTTAACAATTTTGATTAGAAATATTTTATTTTGAGTAAAAAACTCTTTTTTTGTAATTTTTTTTTTTTTTTAAAAAGAAAAATTACTAATTTTTTTTTTTGAGTGTAAAATTTTTTTCGAGTGTAATGTTTTTTTTCCTGTAAAAATATTTCTGAGTGAATGCACGTACGTATGTACACAAAATATTGTAATTTTTGTAAAAAAAAACTAAGTTTTTTTGGTGAAATTTTTTTTTGAGTGTAAAATTTTTTTTGAGTGTAAAATTATTTTTGAGTGTAAAATTTTTTTCGAGTGTAATTTTTAAGTTACCAATGCTTTTTAAACTAATTAAGTTTAAAAAGCATTGCTTTAAAATTAAACAAGTTTGAAAAGCATTGTTTAGTTACCACCAATGCTTTTAAAACTTGTTAAAACACGTGGCATTTTAGATGAAACAAATCTGAAATTCAGGGTTTTGCTTATAACTTTTGAACCACTGGACCGATTGAGCTGAAATTTAATATCAAACAGAACCGGGGAACGGCAAAGATACATGCCAAGCTTCAGTAGTCTGATTATTGTCTTTCGAAAGTTATCGTGTTTTTTATCTCGTAAATTCGCGAAACACCCTTGCCGAAATTCCGAAATTTACTCTTTTGCTCATAATTTTTGAACCACTGGACCGATTTTGCTGGATTGCAATACCAACCTAACCAGGTAAATGACAAACATATATGCAAAACTTCAGTAGCCTCTGTAAAGTCTTTCAAAAGTTTGCGTGTTTTCTACGGACAGACAGACAGACAGACAGACAGACAGACAGACAGACAGACAGACAGACAGACAGACAGACAGACAGACAGACAGACAGACAGACAGACAGACAGACAGACAGACAGACAGACAGACAGACAGACAGACAGACAGACAGACAGACAGACAGACAGACAGACAGACAGACAGACAGACAGACAGACAGACAGACAGACAGACAGACAGACAGACAGACAGACAGACAGACAGACAGACAGACAGACAGACAGACAGACAGACAGACAGACAGACAGACAGACAGACAGACAGACAGACAGACAGACAGACAGACAGACAGACAGACAGACAGACAGACAGACAGACAGACAGACAGACAGACAGACAGACAGACAGACAGACAGACAGACAGACAGACAGACAGACAGACAGACAGACAGACAGACAGACAGACAGACAGACAGACAGACAGACAGACAGACAGACAGACAGACAGACAGACAGACAGACAGACAGACAGACAGACAGACAGACAGACAGACAGACAGACAGACAGACAGACAGACAGACAGACAGACAGACAGACAGACAGACAGACAGACAGACAGACAGACAGACAGACAGACAGACAGACAGACAGACAGACAGACAGACAGACAGACAGACAGACAGACAGACAGACAGACAGACAGACAGACAGACAGACAGACAGACAGACAGACAGACAGACAGACAGACAGACAGACAGACAGACAGACAGACAGACAGACAGACAGACAGACAGACAGACAGACAGACAGACAGACAGACAGACAGACAGACAGACAGACAGACAGACAGACAGACAGACAGACAGACAGACAGACAGACAGACAGACAGACAGACAGACAGACAGACAGACAGACAGACAGACAGACAGACAGACAGACAGACAGACAGACAGACAGACAGACAGACAGACAGACAGACAGACAGACAGACAGACAGACAGACAGACAGACAGACAGACAGACAGACAGACAGACAGACAGACAGACAGACAGACAGACAGACAGACAGACAGACAGACAGACAGACAGACAGACAGACAGACAGACAGACAGACAGACAGACAGACAGACAGACAGACAGACAGACAGACAGACAGACAGACAGACAGACAGACAGACAGACAGACAGACAGACAGACAGACAGACAGACAGACAGACAGACAGACAGACAGACAGACAGACAGACAGACAGACAGACAGACAGACAGACAGACAGACAGACAGACAGACAGACAGACAGACAGACAGACAGACAGACAGACAGACAGACAGACAGACAGACAGACAGACAGACAGACAGACAGACAGACAGACAGACAGACAGACAGACAGACAGACAGACAGACAGACAGACAGACAGACAGACAGACAGACAGACAGACAGACAGACAGACAGACAGACAGACAGACAGACAGACAGACAGACAGACAGACAGACAGACAGACAGACAGACAGACAGACAGACAGACAGACAGACAGACAGACAGACAGACAGACAGACAGACAGACAGACAGACAGACAGACAGACAGACAGACAGACAGACAGACAGACAGACAGACAGACAGACAGACAGACAGACAGACAGACAGACAGACAGACAGACAGACAGACAGACAGACAGACAGACAGACAGACAGACAGACAGACAGACAGACAGACAGACAGACAGACAGACAGACAGACAGACAGACAGACAGACAGACAGACAGACAGACAGACAGACAGACAGACAGACAGACAGACAGACAGACAGACAGACAGACAGACAGACAGACAGACAGACAGACAGACAGACAGACAGACAGACAGACAGACAGACAGACAGACAGACAGACAGACAGACAGACAGACAGACAGACAGACAGACAGACAGACAGACAGACAGACAGACAGACAGACAGACAGACAGACAGACAGACAGACAGACAGACAGACAGACAGACAGACAGACAGACAGACAGACAGACAGACAGACAGACAGACAGACAGACAGACAGACAGACAGACAGACAGACAGACAGACAGACAGACAGACAGACAGACAGACAGACAGACAGACAGACAGACAGACAGACAGACAGACAGACAGACAGACAGACAGACAGACAGACAGACAGACAGACAGACAGACAGACAGACAGACAGACAGACAGACAGACAGACAGACAGACAGACAGACAGACAGACAGACAGACAGACAGACAGACAGACAGACAGACAGACAGACAGACAGACAGACAGACAGACAGACAGACAGACAGACAGACAGACGGACGGACGGACGGACATCGCTAGATCGACTTAAAATCGATCGAGTATCATAAATATATATACTTTATGGGGTCCTAGACCAATATTTCGAGGTGTTACAAACGGAATGACAAACTTATATATACCCTCTATCACTAGAGTGGAGGGTATAAAAAAAAAATTTTTTTTTGGCAACTCGAGAAATTATAGGGAAATTGGTTAAAAAGTGTTCACACATAATTATAATACAAAAAAATTTAAATTGTCGTGAAAAATTGACATTTCAGTTTTGTTATGAAAGTTTCTTTCTTTACAAGAATTTCTAAGAATTGACGTTTAAAGTTTAAGTGAAATTTTCGCCGTGAAATACAGAGTTCTAGGCTTTAACCATCAAATCGGATTATCAAACGTGTAAAATTGAATCTAACTTACAGTTTTTATTTAAAAGGAAATTACTTTTAAAAAAAAAATATTTTTTTGAAAAAAAAAAAAATCCGCGAAAAAAAAAATGAGCAATTTTTTTTTTTTTTAAATATGTTCGTACTTGTTTAAATACCATTTGGTGTTTAATTTTGTTCACATATGTCAACCAGCAGCCGAATTAAAGCATTTTGTATTTTTAGGTTATGTTGAATGTACTAAAATTTTGGAGGTGTCCTTACATTTGCGTTCATAACTTTTGAACCGATATCGCTTAAATGCAATACCAAATGCAATACCAAATTTCTCTGGAGAACTTCCAATAAATATGTTAAGTTTCAGTCATCTCCGTGTAATATTTCGGTCGTGATCACCATTTCCACAGACAGACACGGAAAAAAAAATTTTGGTAAAAAAAAAATTTGCGAATTTTTTTTTCTAAAAAATATTTTTGTTTTTGTTTAAATACCATTAGGCATCGAATTCTGTTTACAAATGTCAACCAGCAGCCGAATTGAAGCATTTTGTATTTTAAGGTTATTTGGAATGTACCAAAATTTTCGAGGTGGCCTTACATTTTCTTTTATTACTTTATTACTTTTATATACCCTACACCAGTGTTTCCCGGAAAATGGGTCTCAACTCCAAACATTGATCCGATTGGATCTATATCTTGTTACATCTTAAATTAATGTTAAAACACACACAAAAGAAATTTAAGTCAAATAGGCTTGTTTTTATTGCCAATAGACCGATTTATCTGAATATCGGATGAAGTTTTTTATATGGGGACTAAGTCCAGAAATAGTCCATTTATAATCTAATTTGATAAGGTTACCAAATTATACGTTAAACACCTACAAACACAATTTTAACAAAACATTTTGAATTTTCATAAATTTTTTGAGATTTATGTGAATATCGGGAAGGTGATTTGTGGGGACTACACTACTACAAGTACAACTTTCCGATTCTTTCAAAATTTGGAGTGATGGTGATGATTTATGAATACGAAATACGTTTACCTGCTTAATTTCGGAAGGATACCTATTATATTACAGTTAGGTCAAAACATGGACCGATTTTCAATTTCAATAGGCTTCGTCCTTGAGCCAAAAGAAGCTTATGTTTTTAAATTTCAGACAATTCGATTGAAAATTGCGACCTGTAAATAGTATCAAAAAGTGATTCTAAGTCGATCGGTATACTTAAAAGTTTGCCTAGAACCAATATTTCGGGTAGTTACAAATTTCAGCACGAAGTCATTATACCCCAGCAAAAACATGGTAATGAGTTGTGAAAAGTAATCATTACCAAGTACATTATTTATAATGAGTACCCATTACCATTAACATTATTTTAAGCCCAAAAGTAACTACTTCTCAGTAATATGTTATAAAAGCACCTCTAAGTAATAATATCTTCATGCACTTGCAGTTTTTAACCTTTACAATTCAATTAACTTAAAAAGTACTTAAAAACTTAATAAAAATTACGCAATTTTTAAGTTTTAGTAAAAACAAGTTAAATTTTAAAAGTTTTAATTAACTAATTATGTTACTTCTTAATGGTAATGGGTTTTTACTCCTTATTTGTAATCCGAGGCAGTAACTACTTATTTATCTCCATACTCTTCACTAGTTATTTTTGTCTCACGCCCTTGTTAAAATAATTAGTGTTTCATTCAATAAGTAACTACTTATTAACATCTGTTTCGAATTACAAAACCCATTACTAGTAATGCCAATTTTTGCTGGGACCCTGCAGGTCCCTGTACAACAGAGTGGTGTAGGGTATAAAAATGTTTGTACTTGTTCAAGTACCATTTGTCATCAAATTCTGTTCGCATATGTCCACCAGCTGTCAAACTTAAGCATATTATATTTTGAGGTTATGTGGAATGCATCAAAATTTTCGGGGTATTCACATTTTTATTCATAACTTTTAAACCGATATTGCTCAAATGCAATGTTGAACTTTTTGAAGCAATAACAAATAAACATTTTATACATACAGTAATCTCTTCATATTATTTTAGCCGTATTGCCATTGCAATAAACAGACGGACATCGCTATGGGGTCCCAGACCATAATATTTGGAATGGGGAATGGGAAAAGTTATATATCGTCGGTGCACCTACCAAAACCGCTATGTGTTTTTCAAAAATTTTTGAAGAGGCTTACAAATCAGCTTTATTTTGACCTTTCGCGGTGCTTTAAAATAATTTTTCTTTCATAAATATTTAAATAATATTGCAAATTTTTTATTAACATTAATTTGAATTTTAAACAAGTAAAAAAGTAAAATTCGGCCTTGCCTAATGTAGTGATACCCTCCACAATTTCTAAAAGATTATTGCAAAAACTTTATTTAAAAGGCAATTACTTTTGAAAAAAAAAAAAAAAAAATTGAAAAAAAATTTCCGCGAAAAAAAAAAATTTGGTAAAAAACAAAAATCCGCGATTTTTTTTCTTTTTTAATCAAAAAATATGTTTGTACTTGTTTAAATACCATTTGCTGTTCCATAACTTTTCAACCGCAGAACCGATATTGCTCAAATTCAATACCAAACTTCTCGGGAGAACTTCCAATAAATATGTTAAGTTTCAGTCATCTGAAACTTAACTCCGTTCGGGATGAAATTTGCACCAAGGTTAGTCCTATTGGATAGTAGTTCAGACACAATTTTTCAACGAGATCGGTCAAGAACTCTCTGAGTTAGAGGGGGTCGAAATTTGACATTTTGGCCAAAGAGGTGTTTATTCTCATCCATGTAACTTCTTACCTATTGTTTTTAGCAAAATGTGTCCCAAAGAATTTAGATAGCTATTTCTTCAGTCTTTCGAAAAAAAATATAAAAAAAAAAAAAAATTTTTTTGATTTTTTTTCTTAAAAATCCAAAACTTTTTTGAGTTTTTCCTCAAATTGGGCCCTTTTTTTTTGATTCAAAAGAAAGCTTAGGTGATTTCCTTTAAGACCTGTGGGGTCGCTTAGGTATGTTCAAGAAAAATGTTGGGGGCTGAAAATTATTGGAGGTCGGTCTCACATTGCACCCCTCCAGGGGCGTTTCTAGGGGAGTTTTGGGGCTTTTTGAGGATTTTTACCTATTTACGCCCAACTTTGGCCCCAATGAGGGGCCATATGGCCCCTCCCCACCGCCCCCATTTTTTGGCTCGTGCTTTCTTTTTCGAACCTAAAAAAATTAGAGGGTATCGCGGATCGAAATCGAAAACTGGTTAGCTATCCCACGCCTAATAGTGCAAATTGAAGAACCGTTTTTTGTGTTCCAAAGTTAAAAAAAATCACCTAAGCTTTCTTTTGAATCAAAAAAAAAAGGGCCCAATTTGAGGAAAAAGTCAAAAAAGTTTTGGAAAAAAAATCAAAATTTTTTTTTTTATTTTTTTTATATTTTTTTTTCGAAAGACTGAAGAAATAGCTATCTATACTCTTTGGGACACATTTTGCTAAAAACAATAGGTAAGAAGTTACATGGATGAGAATCAACACCTCTTTGGCCAAAATGTCAAATTTCGACCCCCTCTAACTCAGAGAGTTCTTGACCGGCCTCGTTGAAAAATTGTGTCTGAACTACTATCCAGTAGGACTAACCTTGGTGCAAATTTCATCCCGATCGGAAGACATCGGTTTCAAAAGTTGTGTCAGTTGACACGAAAACCCCCATATACTTTATGGGGTCCCAGACCATTATTTCGATGAGTTACAAACGGAATGACAAACTTATGTATACCCTCTATCACTAGAGTGGAGTGTATAAAATCAGCGGAAAAGTATCAAATTTAGCTGTTATTTAAGTCTCTTCAAAAAATTTTAAAATACACATAGCGGTTCTAGTTGGCGCACCGACGATATATACCCTCTAAAAACTAACAAGGGAAGTCTCCCTAGTGTCACCAGCGGATCTTTATGAAATTGGTTTTATTTTTTAGAACAGGAAAAATAAAGGAACACGTATTTTTTTATATTTTTTTTTTCATATTTAGGGGGTGCAATTGAGGGGGAAAGAAACAGCCATTTTTCA
This sequence comes from Pegoplata infirma, assembly GCA_963921195.1. Classification (NCBI taxonomy): domain Eukaryota; kingdom Metazoa; phylum Arthropoda; class Insecta; order Diptera; family Anthomyiidae; genus Pegoplata; species Pegoplata infirma. Next base: position 4,933,964 of record OY992536.1, on the reverse strand, counting down.
GTTTTTTTTCGTTTGTCTTCTATATTATGCAAAGAAGACTTATCTGTTGCATACCAAATAAAAGATCCTTGGAAAACCTAGGTTAGGTTAGGTTAGGTTGTAAGTGGCTGCTGACGTTTTACGTCAACACACGTAGACTCTGAGGTCCATTGTGATACCACGGGATCGTAATAGGTTTCCCTACTAGTCCCTGTCGTTAAACCAGTTTGAGCTTCTTATGAAACTCCTTAGATGTTGTATTTTGACATCCGACAAATCAGAAAGATCGTACAGCTCCCTAGATCCCAGTGAAGCAAGTCGCTGACCAGAAAGTGCCGGGCAATGGCAAATAAAGTGTTCGATAGTTTCCAACTCCTCTTCATCCATGCAACTTCGGCAAAAGTCATTCGACGGCACATTTAACCGCTCTGCGTGCTTCCCTATAAGACAGTGTCCGGTAATTATAGAAACCACCGTCGAAATCTCTCCTCTTGGAAGCGATATCAGCTCACTTGTGCGCCCCTGATTAAGAGAAGGCCAAATCAGTCGTGTTATCTCACACGTCCATCCATTTGCCCATCTTTGATTAGTCTCCGTCGCAGAACAAAGCCGTAGGTTTTGCTTGCAAGTTTCTAGAGGCATACCAACACATTCCAATTCTGTTGGAACCTGTAAGGTAGTTCCTAGTCTTGCAAGCTCATCGGCTTTGCAATTCCCTGGAATGTCTCTGTGCCCTGGGACCCATATGAGTCGTATGTTAAACTGCTTGGCCATCTCATTTAAAGACGTGCGGCAGTTAAGGGCAGATCTTGTTTTCAGAAACATTGAATCCAGGGACTTGACCGCGGCTTGACTGTCAGTATAGATGTTGACTGCGGTTGTAGACAAGACATTGCAGCTCAACCAGTCAGCCACTTCCTTTATTGCCAGCATCTCTGCCTGGTAAACACTGCAATGATCTGGCAATCTACGAGCCAGGCTCAATCCAAGCTCTTCCGAATAGACCCCAAAGCCCACTTGTTCGTGCAGCCTCGATCCATCTGTGTAAAAATTTATGGTAGCTCCACTACCCGGAGTATCCCCCATCCAAGACTCCCTGGATTGTATCATAGTGGTAAAGTGGCGCTCAAAGAGGCTCAAAGAGGGAGCACAGTCCACATTTTGTGGTATTGTTATCTTTTTCAAGATCGCGCTATGGCCACAATCACTGCTCCTCCATTGCAGCGTGCTATTAAGTCGAATTGCCGACGCAGCCGCATACTGCCTACCCAATATGTCCAAGGGTATCAGGTGAAGGAGGATTTCTAATGCAGCCGTAGGTGTAGTACGAAGAGCACCAGTGATGCACATTGACGCCATTCTCTGTACCTTCGTGATAAAGACAAAGTTCGCTTTTGTTTCCAAAGCAGGCCACCAGACAATGATTCCATACAGCAAAATTGGACGCACCACTGCTGTATAGATCCAATGAACGACTTGAGGGCTAAAACCCCATCGTTTTCCAATGGCCCTTTTACAGGAATACAAAGCAATCGTTGCTTTTCTCACCCGTTCCTCAATATTACGCCTGAAATTCAGCTTCCTATCTAGAAATACTCCAAGATACTTGGCTCCATCTGAGAAGGTGATTTCAGTACCGTCCAGAGAAATAGGATCAAAAGCAGGAATCTTATTTTTCCTTGTAAACAAAACAAGCTCTGTTTTACTGGGATTAACTCCTAGACCACAGTCTCTTGCCCATTTAGACAGATCTTTCAGAGAACCCTGAAGAATGTCCCGCAATGTTGGCAGATGCTTCCCCTTTACCGCTATCGCGACATCGTCAGCATATGCGATAACATGACAACCACGTGCTTCTAGAGATAGTAGCATTGAATTCAGTGCCAGGTTCCAAAGAAGCGGCGAAAGAACACCTCCTTGTGGTGTGCCCCTATTGACAAATCGAGATATGACAGACGCTCCCAATTCAGACGTTATACGTCTATTGGCAAGTAGGTTTTCCACCATTAAAACGATTTCACGCTTTACTCCCAGACCAGACAATGCCAATATTATCGATTCTGGAATGACATTATTAAAAGCCCCCTCAATATCAAGAAAGGCCACCATAGTGTACTCCTTTACCGAAAGCGATCTCTCGATGGTACCAACGAGCTCATGAAGAGCTGTTTCCGTTGATCGTCCCTTGCTGTATGCATGTTGCTTTGTCGAAAGCAACCTCGGGTCAATCACTCTACGCAAATATGAGTCTATCATTCGTTCCATTGTCTTTAACAAAAAAGAAGACAGACTAATTGGTCTGAAATCCTTCGGAGCTGTGTGGGAACTTTTCCCAGCCTTCGGGATAAATACGACTCTGGTATTCCTCCATTTTAAAGGAATATACGACCAGTTGATGCATGCTGTGTATAGATTATACAGCAACGGGGCTATATAGTCCAACACTTGCTGCAACTCAGCCGGAATTATACCATCAGGTCCCGGGGATTTATAGGGCCTGAAGCTTTTTATCGCCCAGATTAATGTTGGCATATTTATTATTTCCGAAGCAATTTCAGATGCTTGGGCGTCAGAACGTTCCAAAGCTTGAAACGGCGTCATGGAATTGCCCGGAAAATGCGTGTTTAAAAGGAGATCCAGCGACTCTCCACTGGAGGAAGACCACACCCCATTAGGATCTTTCAGGTATCCTAGGGTGCAAGGAGAAGAAGCCAGAACCTTGCGCAGCCTGGATGCCTCAGAAACGTCTTCTATGTTTCCACAGAAGTTTTTCCAAGAATCACATTTTGCATTTCTGATCATCTTTTTATAACTCTTAAGTTGCAGCCTGTATGCAGACCAGTCCTCGTCCGCTCTTGAAAATTTAGCCTTATTAAAGAGCTTTCTGCAGGAATCTCTGCTCGTCTGCAACTCATTTGACCACCAAGGTGGCTTTTTTTTCCCTCTAGGCTTTGCAGAAGGGCAAGACGCATCCAGGCACCTATTACAAACATTTGTTATATGGTCAACCAGACAGTCAATTTCCGCTAAACTATGCGGTTCAGATAGGGGTACTTCATCCAAAAGCAAAGAAAAAGTCTCCCTATATTTCACCCAGTTTGTTCTTCTTAGATTTCTAGAGACTGTCTCAACCGGGGCACGCTCCCTGAGTAAAAACTCAATGTAGCGATGATCTGAGAAAGAATGCTCTTCCAAAACTCTCCAGTCATCAATTCTGTCAGACAATGTATCTGATACAAGTGTTACGTCAAGAACCTCTTGCCGCGTACTTGTAACGAAAGTTGGTTCACTACCCTTGTTACAAATATACAGGTTAGTGCTTAACAAAAACTCCAAAAGTGATTCGCCTCTATCATTTGTGTCTGTACTACCCCATATCGAATGATGTGCATTAGCATCACAGCACACTAGTAACTGGTGTCCCCTAGATTCAGACTCCCGAATCAGACCGCCAACCTTCTCCGGGGGTATTGGCCCCGGATTAGGAAAATACGCAGAGGCGAGCCAAATAGATTTCCCATGAAGCTCTAAGCTAGCCGCTGTAACATCCATATCACTAAAAGTTGATAAAAAGAATATATTTAAGCCATTTTTCGCCAATATGCAGGCTCTTGGTGAGCCCTCACCTTTGGCAACCATCAACTTAAACCCAGGGGTCTTCAATCCGCAAACCCTGCCACCCCGCACCCAGGGCTCTTGGATAAAAACCAAGTCAACTGCTCCTGTCGTCAGGCGCAGCAATAGTGCAGCTGAGGCTGCCTTACAGTGATGGAGGTTTATTTGTAGGAACCGCAACATCTTGCTTTTTTTCCACCATCCTTTCCACCACCGTGTTATTGGCTTCATCCTCCGTGTTATCATAGAGGTCGCATTCGTCCCCAGATTCGGTGTCGAATAAGCCAGATATGTGTCCCATCTGTTCTGAATCGGAGGCAACAGAACTCTCCGAATTCCTCACTGCATGGGCCTCGTCCTGAATGTCACCCATAGTGGCATCAGCTTTATCCTCCGTGCCATCACAGAGGTCGCATTCGTTACCAGATTCGGTTTCGAAAATGCCAGATGCATCTCCCATCAGCCTAGAATCGGTCAGCTGAATATCAACCTTTTCCAGATTCTCCTCCCCAGCCGACTCTGCCACTGGCTTGTCTGCTTCCAAAATAGGCTTCTGGTCGCCCTTGTAGACATTGACTCTTATATGAAAAAAGCCAAATCTAATAATGCCGTCAGTCCTGGCTAAAAGCGGAAGCGATTCCTCATTAACCAAGACCACTGCTTGACGACGAGCGCCCTCCATCTCACCCAATCTGGCAATTTGCCAATTCTGAGTTGGAAGGTCAGGATTGCAGACTTTTATCATCTTTAGAATCACCGCAGTGTCACTTGTAGCCATTGGGATCCATGCATGAGCTCTGGGTTGCGAGGGGATATCATGTTTTTCCACAACGTCCAGTCTGGCTCCAGGCCATAACTCTCCCACTTGGCTAATGGCAACCTTAAACACGGCTGCGGATCTTTCGTTTCCAAAAGCAACGAGTTTTACTCGCCCCCTGATACCAACCTGCGTTGACAGTAGTAGGGAGAAAATCAGACATACTCTCAAGAAGCCTATAGTAGATTTCATTTAGTTTAGTTTCAACTAAACTCCACTTGTCCCTTGGAATACTACAATCCCCATTTTGCCTGTTTATCACAGCCCTAACGAAGTTACCTTTCACCACTTCACTAAAAGACTGAGTCCAGACGTTGCCGGTCACCTTAGATCTTTTAGGTAAAGGTTTCTCGTCGGGCGAGCGCAACCTTTTACCAGATGACGAGGCCGAAACAGCGCTCTGTTTGTCAGATGCGCGCATTGCCGAAAGTTTGTCCTGTTCTTCAATGACTCCTTTCGCCCATGATAGCGACGCCCTCTCACGTTCGGAGAGCTTCGTTCCATCGAGTTGGCTTAGTCTGTTAATTATTTTCAAACAAAGCCTTCTCTGGTTGTGCCTGACCTTTGATGGCTTAAGTTTCTTTTTCTTTTTACCACCAATATTAGGCTGAGCACCCCTACCAGAATCAAGGCCGGACTTCAAGGTCGCAACCCTAAGACCAGTGCTAGGACCAGCACCAGTCGGTGAGGCAGAGCCTCGAACTAAATCGGTATCATTTGTGTCCATATTTTCATTTTCCTTGATGTGGTAATGAAAATATCACAAAAATACCTATTACGAACAAACCTATTACGAACAATTTTAGTAATTCAATTTATAGCACGGAGTTAAAATAAAACACGTCCACACTCGTCAACCTAATTTAGTATGTAAAGAACGTGTCTAAACATTCACAACTTTTCGTCATAAAAAGTAAAATAAAAAAATGTTAGGACATTTTTGTAAATAAGTCGTAAAATATTGTATTATTTGGCACGGTGTTAGCACCACAAGATAAGTCTTAAAAATACCTTTAGTCTGATATGAAATATGCCTATGTTAATTATAATTAAAAAGGAGTAAATTGTAAAAAACTGAAAAAAAAGTAAACTTCCACCCCCCTACAAATCGATCCCCTAATAATGAGTTTGGGCCGCTAAAAAAATACGTATAAATTTTTTTTTGTTCTGAACAACATATCTAAATTTCATGAAGATCGGAGTGTGACAGCAGAGAAACTTCCCTTGTAAGTGGAAGGTATACAAATTAGGAAAGTTCAGAAATATTTACTAAAATACACTGACCATTGATCCTTATATCTTGACGAGCAGTCAGCTGATATATTGTTTGTCCTTATTTAGATATTTAGAAAAAAAAAACTAATTTTACCAGGGCTATTATATTTATATTCCCATATGCAAACTGTAAATTCTTTTGTTACCTTTAAATACAATTTTCCAACAGAATACACGTCCTTCCACTAAAACAATGATTATCATTATATTTTAAGTTCTTGAGTGCATTTATATGCTGTTTAATATTAAATGCATACACTCACACACACATTCATACATACAGTTCATTCGGAAACGGAAGTAATGTTAACTACTGTTTTATGTTGTGTTATCACTTTTTTTGTTTGTTTTTGCAATTGGAGTTGTTTTATAAGCTTTAAGTAATCAGCTTACATAAATATGTATATTATATACATAAATATATTGAAAAGCTTTTGCCAGTATAAATAATGCATGTGCGGATAAAACGGGGAATGGGAAATATATATTTTTTTTTTATCAACTTTAAAATTTAAAATTTTTGATTTTTTTATCCTTAAAGGGTTTGTTACTAAACTGGTAACGCAACAAAAGTAGCAGTAACAGATCAGCTGTTCGTTTTTTTTTTTATATGGCAATACACTGAACAAAGTAACATCTTACGTGAAAATCTAATGCATTATTTTTATTGTCTCGTAAGAATAATTTGTGACTACTTGGTACTCGATTAATTTACCAGTTGACTAACGATCCCTCAAATACTTAGTCCATCAAGACCATCTCGATAAACTTTTTCTTGCATCATTATTATCGACGACAGTCATAAATTTACTTTATGAAAAACTATACCGTTTTTTTTTTTTCAATATAATCAAATTTTATTAAGGGCCATGTTTTGATGGAAAATAATAAAACCTAAAACACCCCCTAAAACTCGAAAGCTATACCCATCACTGATGTATAGTAGGTAAGTACTCGTATGTATGTAGATAAAATCAAACAACTAAAACAATGTTTTCATAATAACTGTTGAAAGACGCATATTTCCGCGGGTTTATATATGGGAAACTACAAAATATTAAGTTTCTGGTTTACTCATTTTTTCCGAAAGTCAGCAAAGCCATTTTAAATTAAACAACGGAATTTGTAAAGTTTATAAATAAAAAAAAAGTAAAGATGTTACGATCGGTGAAGACCGAACATATAATACCATACACGCGAAGACATTTAAAACCAAATATGAAGCAGCTTTCTTTTGAAAACGGGCTTAATGCTAAAAATGGATAGATTTTGACCCATTTCAATTGATCGACTTTAAAAATGGTAATCAGTTGGTCGGTATACTTGAAGGTATTCTTAAAGATCCAATATTTCGTGTAGGTTCAATAGGGTCCACACATGTGTATATGTAATGTATTGGTCGCCATCGATTTTGATCCGAAATTTTGCTTCGTTTTGCTATATCTTGCTTAGTTTTCGAGATATTAGCATATTAAATTTTAATATTCTTAATTCGGTAGTGAGTGAAAATATGAGATTCTCATGAGAATTTTCATTCATTCACCAGCACATGAAATTTTTTTTTTTTTCATTGCTCACACACAAGCAGTGAAGCAAGAAATAAATCTGCTTCATTCATAGCACACGAATGAAACTGTTTGCGTTTATTTCATTTTCAATGCTTCGTGAGAATGAATGAATATGAAAGAGTAAATCCAAACATTTACAATTATCATTATTTAATTTACATTATCCACGCCGACAAAAGGAAGTGAACCAAAGTAAATGACATTTTATAATCCCCTGAATTCAACTGCAGGACTTTGAAAATTTGAAAATTATTGAAAGCTTGTGAAAAATTCCTTTTTTTTAGAGGTTAGTTTAGTTCTTAATTGGTAAATTTCCCCCTAATCTGATGTTACCTATTTCCGAACTTAACCAGCCTAAGACCATAAGACAAACTTCACCAGTCTAGCTAGGACCAATATTTCGGGTAGTTACAAACATCAGCACAAACTCATTATACCCTGAACCACAGTGTGGTGTAGGGTATAAAAAGTGTATTTTTTTAGATGTTGGTTCAGTTCTTCAAGGGGGAACTTTTTTCCCCCTGGCCCGATTTTGCCCATTCACAAACTTAACCTGCCTATGTACATATCTACAGACAGACGGACGGACAGACAGACGTACATTTACAGAATGTCTTAGAATCGATCATAGATCAATAATATATATACTTTATGGGGTCCCCGACCGATATTTCGATGCGTTACAAACGGAATGACAAAGTGAGTATACCCCCATACTGTGGTTGGAGGGTATAAAAAAGGAAAGTCACGGTTTAGATATATAAGGTTAAGTAAGATTGGACAACTGGTCGGCCATGTCAATATTTTGACAAGTTTCGGTGTTTTCTTTTAATTTTTATTATTTGCAATTTCACACACTTTTAGCAGAGACAATTACTCAATTTTTAAAGATTAATTAGCAAAAATTAATAATTTTCAAAAAAAAATTACACAATTTTCTTGTATTTGGAACAAATTAAAAAAAAAAATAAATTGACAATTTTCACAATTCCTTATTGTTTTGACATTTTATTTTTTTAGTACACACCGATTTCTATCGTTTTTCTTCATCCTTTATATATGTACTAGTCGAATAGCCTGTCCCTGCCAGGCGGAACACCAAATTACTTTTCTCAATAGTTCTAATATTTTACCAAACTTTATAAAAAATTATGTTTGTGCTTCAAAAATTTAATATTGCTAGATTGAGTTACATCAATATATTTCCCAAACTGGAAAAAAATTTAATGAGTATAAAAGGTTTTATTGATAAAATTTTAGAACTAAATTTAGCACGCCCATTTCGTCTCTCCGACCATAAACCAAATATCAAAAATCCATCGTGTGGATCTGTCCCATGGTCAATCCTATATACATGGTAATTTTTATTTTTCTTTTTATCATGAAGGGTTTTAAAATGTTAAAAAACACAAAAATTTTTCCACTTAAATTTTTCCTTATAATTCTCCGAACACAGTTTAAATCAGAGACCAAATATAACAGTTATATGTGTCTTTTTGTTTTAAAAAAATCATGAAACGAATGTTGTCCAAACATAGTATTTTGTATATGAAAAGACTTCTAAAGATGTCCCGTGTTAAAATTTGCAATAACATTTATTTTTTTGATTTTTTCAATAACAGTAAAAAATAACAGTTATTAAAAACTTTTTGTTATAACAGTTATTTTTAAAAAAAATCAATCAAAGTTTATCGTCCCAATTCATATAAAATAAAAGCGTTTAATAAAAGGTTTATTAATCGAATTTCCATACCAAATTTGTTTTATAAACCTCTTATTAGCATGGTTTAACTTTTATGAATTTGAAGGTATATCTTTAAATCAATGATTGAAGTATTAGATATCAATAGGATTCTTCTGCATGCGTATATTTTTTTTTTAATAACTCGAGTTTTTTAAGGCTAAAAGAGTTTTTAATAACAGGTATAAAAAATAAAAGTTTTTTAATGATTTTATATGTATAAATCATTTTAAACTGTTATTTTTAATTTTTATTTGAAAAAATATTTTTGAACAGTTAAATTTGATTTTTTTCAATAAATCTCATAACTGTTATTGTCTCTGGTTTAAATATTAAATCTGACTTCATAAGGATATGATCCATTGACAATACTTTATGCTTTACAATTTTCAGCTTCCTTAGTCATTAGGGGTTTCAAAAATAGTTTAAATATTTAAAAACTAAATTTCGCCGTCTTCCGCCACTCCCCCTGACTTAAAGGCCGAAAATCCGGCTACGTTACAAATTATATATACAAACTTATCAAAATTCACAACGGATTTTTTGTATTTCCGCCCTTTCACTGGATATCCAGGTCAGAGTTGATCTTTGCCATAGTCCGTACCATATGTATTCTAATTTTCATCTTTCAAGTCTTCAAAATTAGGTAAGATGTAAAAACATAATTTTTCCACGCCCATTTCTTCTCTTCATTCTCCGTCCCTACACAGAGAGAACAGTTTAGTTGTGCCAGCCGAATTTAGAGCCAACTGAATAGTTTAATAACAATAACCGAAATTTTCGGTTGCCATAACCAAAATTTGTTTTGAAAATTTAACTTCTGTTGGTCCAAATAAATTTCGGTAATCGCAACCGAAAATTTCAGTTGTTGTAATTAAACCATGCAGTTGGCTCTTAATTCGGCTGGCACAATTAAACTGTTTTTTCTGTGTATTCCAAAATTTTTAAATCTGACTACTTTATGATAAGCTCAATCGTTAGTACTATACTCGTATCCACGCCCCTTTTCCCTCTCAATTCTCCGTCCACAGTCCAAAAATTTTAAGTCTGACTACTTAAGGATATGCTCCAGTGTCAGGATAATATGCTTGCAATTTTCGGCTGCGTACACACAGAAAAAAGAGCAGTTGGGCTTCAGTTGGAATTATCAAATTTCTATTACTAAATACATAATTTATTTCATCTTACTATTTTTTTACAGCTAGGGAAGAAAAACAATATTAATAAATGTTAAAAAGCCTTATTTATTTTATTTATTTTATTTATTTGCATTTATTGGTATCCTGATAATACAAGAATTTAATCTTAATCATTTAAATTATCAGTCACTATAAGTTGAGGTTACAAAAAGAAAAAATAAATAATAAAAAAATATAACTTATATAATAACTTATCACTAACATAACATAACATTTTTTTTTTTTTTTTATTGACCACATATTGGTTAGATAAACAAAATATTAAAAATCCAATACTGTTCCAGCAACCATTAGTACACGTAACCATTAAAAAAACAAAAATTGGATATCACTATCGTTAATTTGTCTCTTGTAACAAAAATTGTTTTCTGCGACTAACGTCAGAAAAAAATATTCAAAATTATTTTATTTTTAATCATTGGGTACGTTCAGCAGAGAAAGCTGCTACTCAGCTGCTCCTCAACATTCTGCTGAACGGTTTAATTTTTGACATTTCAGTCAACATGTTGAGTGAGCGCTTCTCATCACTGGTAGCGTTAAAAAATTATGCTACATTTGATCACAAACTGATAAATAAGCTGATATATTAAAATTATTTAATTTTTTTGACGATATTCAAGGAAATAAACAAAAAAAAACATAAAAAAGTAGTTTAAACTAAAAAAGTAAATGAAAACCTTAAAAAAAATATTTTTTTTCCAATATTTTAAAATATTTATAAAAAATTGCGTTCAGCAGAATGAACTAATCAAAACATGATACATCTCAACTGTTGAGTAGCAGGTTTCTCTGCAGAACGCGCCCATTAACAATAATTACAAAAAAATTGTCAAAAAAAATACATTACAAAATACTTAAATAATTTAAAAAAAAGGATCAAATATGGACAAATGAAGAATTCGTTCAAAATCGGTAAGTTTATTTATAACAAAAATATCGCTCTTAAATTGAATGACCTATTTATTTTTCAGAGATTCACAAGATGAATATTTTCAAATAACGTTGCAAAGGGGGAAGATAACAAAGACGGATAAAGATGACATATCAATGGGTTAGAAAATTATATTATATAGTATATTGCTAAGGAGTTAGGAATGATGGGTCCATGTTTTCTGAAAAACTTCCGGAACAAAAAATTTACTTTAAGAAAATATCGTAAGTAGAATCTGAGATTTTACAAAGAGATAAAAAAATGAGATTTAATCTAACGCAAATTTCTCAAATACTCAGAATTTTAAATAGCAAAATGTCTCAGAATCTGAGACCTTTTCTGAGACAATTTTTCTATAGAAAAATTCTCTCAGAATCTGACACTTTTTCTATAAAAAAATTGTCTCAGAATCTGAGACTTTTTCTATAGCAAAATTGTCTCAGAATCTGAGACTTTTTATAGAAAAATTGTCTCAGAATCTGAGACTTTTTCTATACAAAAATTGTCTCAGAATCTGAGACTTTTTCTATAGAAAAATTGTCTCAGAATCTGAGACTTTTTCTATAGAAAAATTGTCTCAGAATCTGAGACTTTTTCTATAGAAAAATTGTCTCAGAATCTGAGAATTTTTCTGTAGAAAAAGTCTCAGATTCTGAGACAATTTTTCTACAGAAAAATTCTCAGATTCTGAGACAATTTTTCTATAGAAAAAGTCTCAGATTCTGAGACAATTTTTCTATAGAAAAAGTCTCAGATTCTGAGACAATTTTTCTATAGAAAAAGTCTCAGATTCTGAGACAATTTTTGTATAGAAAAAGTCTCAGATTCTGAGACAATTTTTCTATAAAAAGTCTCAGATTCTGAGACAATTTTGCTATAGAAAAAGTCTCAGATTCTGAGACAATTTTTTTATAGAAAAAGTGTCAGATTCTGAGAGAATTTTTCTATAGAAAAATTGTCTCAGAAAAGGTCTCAGATTCTGAGACATTTTGCTATTTAAAATTCTGAGTATTTGAGAAATTTGCGTTAGATTAAATCTCATTTTTTTATCTCTTTGTAAAATCTCAGATTCTACTTACGATATTTTCTTAAAGTAAATTTTTTGTTCCGGAAGTTTTTCAGAAAACATGGACCCATCATTCCTAACTCCTTAGCAATATACTATATAATATAATTTTCTAACCCATTGATATGTCATCTTTATCCGTCTTTGTTATCTTCCCCCTTTGCAACGTTATTTGAAAATATTCATCTTGTGAATCTCTGAAAAATAAATAGGTCATTCAATTTAAGAGCGATATTTTTGTTATAAATAAACTTACCGATTTTGAACGAATTCTTCATTTGTCCATATTTGATCCTTTTTTTTAAATTATTTAAGTATTTTGTAATGTATTTTTTTTGACAATTTTTTTGTAATTATTGTTAATGGGCGCGTTCTGCAGAGAAACCTGCTACTCAACAGTTGAGATGTATCATGTTTTGATTAGTTCATTCTGCTGAACGCAATTTTTTATAAATATTTTAAAATATTGGAAAAAAAATATTTTTTTTAAGGTTTTCATTTACTTTTTTAGTTTAAACTACTTTTTTATGTTTTTTTTTGTTTATTTCCTTGAATATCGTCAAAAAAATTAAATAATTTTAATATATCAGCTTATTTATCAGTTTGTGATCAAATGTAGCATAATTTTTTAACGCTACCAGTGATGAGAAGCGCTCACTCAACATGTTGACTGAAATGTCAAAAATTAAACCGTTCAGCAGAATGTTGAGGAGCAGCTGAGTAGCAGCTTTCTCTGCTGAACGTACCCAATGATTAAAAATAAAATAATTTTGAATATTTTTTTCTGACGTTAGTCGCAGAAAACAATTTTTGTTACAAGAGACAAATTAACGATAGTGATATCCAATTTTTGTTTTTTTAATGGTTACGTGTACTAATGGTTGCTGGAACAGTATTGGATTTTTAATATTTTGTTTATCTAACCAATATGTGGTCAATAAGGCTTTTTAACATTTATTAATATTGTTTTTCTTCCCTAGCTGTAAAAAAATAGTAAGATGAAATAAATTATGTATTTAGTAATAGAAATTTGATAATTCCAACTGAAGCCCAACTGCTCTTTTTTCTGTGTGTACGCAGCCGAAAATTGCAAGCATATTATCCTGACACTGGAGCATATCCTTAAGTAGTCAGACTTAAAATTTTTGGACTGTGGACGGAGAATTGAGAGGGAAAAGGGGCGTGGATACGAGTATAGTACTAACGATTGAGCTTATCATAAAGTAGTCAGATTTAAAAATTTTGGAATACACAGAAAAAACAGTTTAATTGTGCCAGCCGAATTAAGAGCCAACTGCATGGTTTAATTACAACAACTGAAATTTTCGGTTGCGATTACCGAAATTTATTTGGACCAACAGAAGTTAAATTTTCAAAACAAATTTTGGTTATGGCAACCGAAAATTTCGGTTATTGTTATTAAACTATTCAGTTGGCTCTAAATTCGGCTGGCACAACTAAACTGTTCTCTCTGTGTAGGGACGGAGAATGAAGAGAAGAAATGGGCGTGGAAAAATTATGTTTTTACATCTTACCTAATTTTGAAGACTTGAAAGATGAAAATTAGAATACATATGGTACGGACTATGGCAAAGATCAACTCTGACCTGGATATCCAGTGAAAGGGCGGAAATACAAAAAATCCGTTGTGAATTTTGATAAGTTTGTATATATAATTTGTAACGTAGCCGGATTTTCGGCCTTTAAGTCAGGGGGAGTGGCGGAAGACGGCGAAATTTAGTTTTTAAATATTTAAACTATTTTTGAAACCCCTAATGACTAAGGAAGCTGAAAATTGTAAAGCATAAAGTATTGTCAATGGATCATATCCTTATGAAGTCAGATTTAATATTTAAACCAGAGACAATAACAGTTATGAGATTTATTGAAAAAAATCAAATTTAACTGTTCAAAAATATTTTTTCAAATAAAAATTAAAAATAACAGTTTAAAATGATTTATACATATAAAATCATTAAAAAACTTTTATTTTTTATACCTGTTATTAAAAACTCTTTTAGCCTTAAAAAACTCGAGTTATTAAAAAAAAAATATACGCATGCAGAAGAATCCTATTGATATCTAATACTTCAATCATTGATTTAAAGATATACCTTCAAATTCATAAAAGTTAAAGTTAAACAGAATCTGAGACTTTTTCTATAGAAAAATTGTCTCAGAATCTGAGACTTTTTCTATAGAAAAATTGTCTCAGAATCTGAGACTTTTTCTATAGAAAAATTGTCCTAGAATCTGAGACTTTTTCTATAGAAAAATTGTCTCAGAATCTGAGACTTTTTCTATAGAAAAATTGTCTCAGAATCTGAGACTTTTTCTATAGAAAAATTGTCTCAGAATCTGAGACTTTTTCTATAGAAAAATTGTCTCAGAATCTGAGACTTTTTCTATAGAAAAATTGTCTCAGAATCTGAGACTATTTCTATAGAAAAATTGTCTCAGAATCTGAGACTTTTTCTATAGAAAAATTGTCTCAGAAGCTGAGACTATTTCTATAGAAAAATTGTCTCAGAAGCTGAGACTTTTTCTATAGAAAAATTGTTTCAGAATCTGATACTTTTTCTATAAAAAAATTGTTTCAGAATCTGAGACTTTTTCTATAGAAAAAAACGTCTCAGAATCTGAGAATTATCCTATAGAAAAAATGTCTTAGAATCTGAGAATTTTTCTATAGAAAAAATGTCTCAGAATCTGAGAATTTTTCTATAGAAAAAATGTCTCAGAATCTGAGAATTTTTCTCTAGGAAAAATGTCTCCGAATCTGAGAATTTTTTTATAGAAAAGATGTCTCAGATTATGAGATTTTTTTTAAAAAAAACTTGTCTTTGAATCTGAGACTTTTTCAATAGAAACTTTATAGGCTTTTTCTTTAGAAAAAGTTTCTCAGAATCTCAGACTTTTCTATACAAAAAATCTCGGATTTTTAAACACTTTTTCTGTAGAAAAATTCTCTGGTTTTGAGACATTTTTTCTATAAAAAAAATCTCTGATTCTGAGACATTTTTTCTATAGAAAAAGTTTCAGATTCTGAGACATTTTTTCTAAAGAAAAATTCTCAGATTCTGAGACATTTTTTCTATAGAAAAATTCTCAGGTTCTGAGTCCTAGACTCTGAGATGTTTTTTCTATAGAAAAAGTCTCAGACTCTACGAAATTTTTTTTTATAGAAAAATTCTCAGTTTCTAAAACATTTTTTCCATAGAAAAAGTTTTAGACTCTGAGACTTTTTTGCTATAGAAAAAGTTTCAGATTCTTACACATTTTTCCTATAGAAGAAGTCTGAGGTTCTGAGACATATTTGTTATAGAAAAAGTCACAGATTCGATACGAAAAGTCTGAGATTCTGGGAATTTTTTTCTGTAGAAAAAGATTCAGATTCTGATACACATTTTCTATATAAAAGTCTCAGGTGCTGAGACCTTTTCTGAGAATTTTTTTTATAAAAAATATTCTTAAAAATTGTAGAAGTTAAATCAACTTTTGTAAATATTCTTGTAAAATTAACTTATTTAATAAATATATTACAAAAAAACATGAATTTTGTATTTTTATTTTACGGTTGAAGTAGCATATTAATAAAATATTTTAGTTGTGGTGCTATAATATCGGTCATAACAACCATTTCTTACCAATTAAATAAAACGAAATTCGGTAGATCGGAATGAAATTATTAGTAATCACAACTGATAAAAGTGATAGTTGGCTGGACTACAAAAATTTGGTTGGTTCTAAATTTGGTTGGCACAACGAATCCGTTTTCTGTGTGTAGGTCATTAGGGCTTTAAAGTTAGTCAAATAAAAAAAATAAAACACAATATTGCCTTGCCCCTTTTTCCTCTCAACTCTCCATCTACATTCCAAAAATGTTAAATCGGACTACTTTAGAATATACTTCATAGTACGGACTACATGTTAGGGATTTTCAGCTTCCGTATTCATTGGGGCGGAGCTTAAAAATACTCTAAAATGTTAAAAAAAAATAATTTTGCCAAGTCCCCTTTTTCTCGTAATTCGCCGCCCACAGGCAAAAAATATGACTTCTTAAGAATCTGTCCCTGGTGTTTTATTATATACATGCCAATTTTAAGCTTTTAAGTCCATCAATGAGATTTAAAAGGCGCTGGATACACAAAAAAATAAGAGAAACACAAAAAAATAAAATATATATTCAGAAAATAGATGGAAATAAATTTACCACGCCCTTTGCCTTTCTTATTCTCCACCCATACACTGGATATCAAAAATCCAGGCTCGTGTTGATCTTCCACATTAAACCTTCTATATACATGCCAATTCTGTGCATTTTCCGGTTCCTTTGGAGGCTTCAAAAGAAGTTAAAATATTAAAAATCTCAATTTTGTCACTCCCCATTTTCCTTTTAATTCTCCGCCCACAGTCCAAAAATTTAAAATTTGACTACTTCAGGATATGCTTCATCGATAGGACTATGCGCTAGAAAATTTTCAGCTTCCTAAGTCATTAGAGGACTTTAAAATAAGCAAAAATGCCAATTTTCATCTTCATAGATCATTGGGGGTCTTCAAATTAAATATTAAAAAACAAAATTTTGCCACGCCCCATTTTTCTCTTAATTCTTCTTCCACAGTTTAAAAAATTTAAATCCGATTATTTCAGGATATGCTTCATTGTTAGAACTAAATGCAATGCAATTTTCCGCTTCCTAAGTCATTTGGGGGCTTCAAAAGAAGTAAAAATTTAAAAAAATCCCAATTTTGCCACGCCACTTTTCCCTCAATTCTTCGCCCACATTGCGAAAATTTTGAATCCGACTACTTGGGGATATGCGCCATCGTTAGGACTATATTCTAGGAAATTTTCAGCTTCCTAAGTCATTTGGGGGCTTCAAAAGAAGTAAAAATGTTAAAAAAATCTAAATTTTGCCACTCCACTTTTCCCCTCAAATCTCCGCCCATATTGCGAAAAATTTAAATCCGACTACTTGGGGATATGCGGCATCGTTAGGACTATATTCTAGGAAATTTTCAGATTCCTAAGTCATTTGGGGGCTTTAAATTAAGCAAAAACGTCAAAAAATTGCATTTTGCCACGCCTACTTTCCCGCTTATTTCTCCGCCCACAGGCAAAAAATCGAAAATCCGGCTACGTTAGGATCTGCCTTTGTAGCTCATCAGTGGGCTTCAAAAAGCTCTGGATAGACAAAAAAAGAGGAACACACAAATAGGGAAATTATATATATAGATGTCATTCGTGGGGAAAGTGTATTTTTCTACCTCGTTTACTTCAATCACGTAAATAAAAGAAAATGTCAGTGAAAAATATTTTACAAACACATGAATTATGAATATTTAATCACCTTAGGTGGAACTGGTCGTAATATTTAATTTTTATTTAAATCGAGTGCAAAAAAAATTTAGTTTATAATAAATTTATTTTTAAAATATACTCATATAATTCTCATTGGTTTTAAATTATCGATCAATCTCTCCAAAAACTATATCTAATGATCCTATTATGGCTACCAGATCTGCCAACAAATGTTTTTTGGATAATTTATCCAACAACGCCAAGTGAGGATAACTGGCGGCTCTGATTTTACAACGATACGGTCTGTTTGAACCATCTGATACTAAATACACTCCAAATTCACCTTTTGGCGATTCTACAGCTGTATATGTTGCTCCCGGTGGTACTTGTAGGCCTTGAGAATAGTATTTAAAATGGTGTATTAAATCTTCCATGCCAGTTTTCATTTCTTTGCGCTTAGGAGGTGTAATTTTGTGATCATCAACTTTAATCTCACCTTGGGGTATTTTATTAAGACATTGATGTATGATATTTAAAGATTGTCGCATTTCAAACACTCTCAACAAATAACGATCATAACAATCACCATTCATACCCACTGGAACTTCAAAATCTATGTCTGAATATGCATCATATGGCTGTGTTTTGCGTAAATCCCATTTTACTCCCGTTGCTCTTAGAACAACACCAGAGCAACCATAGTTTATAGCATCATGTGCTGATATGACACCAATGCCAACATTACGCATTTTCCATATACGATTTTCTGTTATTAAATACTCGACTTCATCCATTCTTTCGCCAAACTTATTGCAGAATTCATACAAATCATCACAGAAACCTAAAGGTATGTCCACAGCAACACCTCCTGGTCTTATATACGCCGTATGCATTCGAGCGCCTGAAGCTCTTTCACAGAACTCATATAGTTTTTCTCTTTCTTCAAATAGCCAAAATAATGGCGTTATACCACCACAGTCTAAAATAGATGATCCCAATGCCATTGTATGATTGGTTAAACGCATTACTTCTGAAAATATGGTGCGTATATATTGAGCTCGCTTTGGCACCCGTATACCCAATAACTTTTCTATAGCCAAGGCGAAACATAATTCATTTGCCATACAGGAAACATAATCCAAACGATCAAAGTATGGCAAAGCCTGCAGATAAGTTTTATGTTCGATAAGTTTTTCAGTGCCCCGATGTAAAAGACCAATATGAGGATCGGCATTGAGTACAGTTTCATTATCGAGTTCTACAATTAATCTTAAAACTCCATGAGCAGCAGGATGGCAAGGTCCAAAATTTATAAATTTTGTGCGAAAACTACGATCTTGTGTTACTTCGGGACCTTTAAAACAAGGTTTCCATTTTATTTCGTCTCCTTTGGGATACATAACTACACCAGTATATTGTTTCATAAATTCTGCATCGGGATACCATTTATGTACTTTTGAAGATGTTACTTCTACAGGTTTATTCGAATTTCTAGCATACATGCTATAATCCCTGGATTCTGTTGAAAAACATTTTTGAGAAAACTCACGTTTATATTTTAAAAACACCAAACCCATTAGCCATTTCATAAATTGTGTTCTAGTGGCAGATTTCACCTCATTTGGAAATTCCTTGAGTCTAAGAACTTTTTGGGTGCCAAAGAACTTACGCGTAATATTCTTTAAATTCTTCCAATTTCTTGACATTTTATTATTATTTTTATTTTGAAGTGATTTCCAGAATAACAAAATTAAAAAAAGGGTACTTTTTTAATTTCTTGAAATAATGGTGCTAGAAACTTAAAATTTGAAATGTAGGATCCTCCCGTGTTAAAGTATTCTGAAATAAGTACTATTGGGAAATGCCGATTCTAAGAGTGTAAAATTATTTTTTCTGAAATGATGGTACTAGAAACTTAAAATTTTTAATGTTGGATCCTTCAAGCGGATAAAATTTTTTTTTTTTTTGGAAATTCCGGTTATTAGGGGTAAAAAGGGTAAAACAGTGTACTTTAATATTTTTTATCTCTTGCAAAGATGGTCATAGCAACTTTAAATGTTGGACCCTTCAGCGAAAAAAGTACATATTGAAAATTCCGAATTTAATGGGGTAAAGAAAAGTACTTTGGTACTTTTTCGATCTCCTAAAATAATGGGCGTATAAACATGATTTTTGGGATGTTAAATCCTCCATTGAAACAAAACATTCTAAAAAAATACTTTAAAAAATGTTGATACTTCAGGCTTATTCACACCTGAGGTTAAATCTCGTTCGAACGAGGTTTAAATTGGATATAAGAGAGTAAAAAATTTTACTTTACTTTTTTGATTTCCTAAAATATTGGCCTTACTAACTTTAAAATTTGAATCTAGGATGATCCACAAAAAAATGGAAAAAAGTTTTTAAAAATATCCAGCTTTACCACAAGAAAATAAAATAAATTTAAAATGAGCTTTTAATTTTATTTCCATACAAATTGTTTTTGTTTTTAAAATCGACTTTCAAAAAATGTATTGAAAATTTGAAATTTAAAATAAAACTTTTGTTAAAATAGACTTTTTGTTTTCTTGTGGTAAGGGCCTTAGTTTCTAAGTTGGCAAAAAGGGGGTGTAAATGAAAAATTGGTACATTTTTTATAACTCGAAATGAAATGGAACATGGAATGCAATTTTTTTTCTCAACATTTTTTTCAATCAATTTCTCAACAGAACAACAAAAATTACACTGTACAACAATTTCAAACTTTTTACAAAATTAAGGGGTTATGACGATTGATTTTTCTAGAGGATATTACAAAAAAAATATACATATGTCGGCGTTTTGAAAGATCACATCGGAATTTTATTTTAGATACGGTTAAAGTTTCCCAGCTTTGGCCTGTTCTTGCAGCATATCGGTATATTAAACTAGGTTTTCTTTACATCTGAGGTGTGTGAGGACAAAAGTCACACGTTCGTTTTTGTCCACACCATCGTTTTAATATAATAAACATTGACAACAACTTCGTAGTGGGATAACCTGGCTGGATATAAAACCCACCACACATATGTTATTCTCACCATACTGAGTATA
This sequence comes from Pegoplata infirma, assembly GCA_963921195.1. NCBI lineage: Eukaryota > Metazoa > Arthropoda > Insecta > Diptera > Anthomyiidae > Pegoplata > Pegoplata infirma. The sequence goes on along the minus strand of OY992536.1, from coordinate 4,913,397 downwards.
GGTATCAGCTGTTCAACCAGTATATAAGTAACAGCAATCAACAAACTCGTTCAGTTGGCTGGTAGCTGTGAAGCAGTTCACTTGGGTAAGTCTCTTGTTTACTAAGTTTATCGCGATTGGGGAGTGCTGTCGCCAGGTGCCCCAAGTTCTTTTGGATTTTTCAGCTCGTGTCTAGGGAGTGCTGTCGCCAGGTGCCCTAGTTGGACTTACCCTCACTGCTCGCGTCTAGGGAGTGCTGTCGCCAGGTGCCCTAGCTTGGATTATTTTCTCTGCTCGCGTCTAGGGAGTGCTGTCGCCAGGTGCCCTAGCTTGGATTATTTCCGCCGCTCGCGTCTAGGGAGTGCTGTCGCCAGGTGCCCTAGCTTGGATCATTTTCGCTGCTCGCGTCTAGGGAGTGCTGTCGCCAGGTGCCCTAGCTTGGATTATTTTCGCCGCTCGCGTCTAGGGAGTGCTGTCGCCAGGTGCCCTAGCTTGGATTATTTTCTCTGCTCGCGTCTAGGGAGTGCTGTCGCCAGGTGCCCTAGCTTGGATTATTTTCTCTGCTCCCGTCTAGGGAGTGCTGTCGCCAGGTGCCCTAGCTTGGATTATTTTCGCCGCTCGCGTCTAGGGAGTGCTGTCGCCAGGTGCCCTAGCTTGGATTATTTCCGCTGCTCGCGTCTAGGGAGTGCTGTCGCCAGGTACCCTAGCTTGGAATTTACATCGCCGCCTCCGTCCCGCCAGACCGATCACCGGTCGCCGTTCCCTAGTTTTAGTTTTACTCTTTTCTTTTGTAGTGTAAGTTTATTCAATAAATGAATTATTTATTATAACGTTTTAACAACCAGTCTTTTACTCTCGGTCTCAGCAAATACAAATTTCTGTGACGATCCCTACCCCCGCGAGCTATACCCCAGCTAACGGAGGAAACTCGTCGTTACAGTGGCGCCCGAGCAGGGACTTGAGAGTAAAAGGAAGCTACGGTAAAAGGTAGTTGGTAAACATTTTGGAATAAACTACATAGTCCCAAGACATGAGAGTAAAACGGGAAAAGAGTACTTTGATAAAAAAAGGTAGAGCCAAAATTCTTTTCGAGGAAAGAAAAATGCCAACAATGGCAGTAGCAGAACGGGTTCGGAAATGGAATACACAATTCGACGGTGAAACGTATCCCTTCGAATTCACAGACAGACTAGTTGAATTAGCCCCACTGTTCGCGATAGATGTGGACGTTCTACCCCAACTAATGCCATTGTTCCTCACTGGAAAAGCATTAGTTTGGTTCCGAAATAACCGTCGTAGTTGGAAGACCTGGGCTGAGTTCAAACTGGATATATTCAAATTTTTCCTACCTCGGCGTTATTTCGATGACATGGAGGACAACATACGCCACAGGTATCAAATATCCCAAGAGGATTTTAAAAGCTACGTCCTATCAATACAGAACCTGATGAGGCACGCCAACTTTACTGAGGAACAAAAACTGGATCGGATCTATCGAAATGCCTTGCCCAAATATCATTGGTACATCCGTAAAAGGGATTTCTCTACACTTGATGAACTTTTGGAACTTGCTGGCGATCTCGAGTGCATTCAAACCTCCCCTCACCACACAGAAGAACGACTGCGAATGTTAACAAACGATAACACTGGAACAGAATACCAGAACACGGTAATAAATTTCCGAACCTGTTGCCGGCGTTGTGGCCTGGAAGGTCATTTAAGGACCACCTGTCCCAACAAACCACTAATATTTTGCTGGGATTGTGGTCGAAAAGGAATTCGAACCATCCACTGTTGCCAAGTGCCTTCAATTCAACGTCAAGGTAATGCGGCACCAACCCACTCGGGACCCGACCACGTTCGACAGACATCGACCTCCGTCACAGATTCACAGCCACTGACGGTCAACCCTGCGTGTGCCAAACCAATCTCCAGTGTTAATGCTGGAAACAGACGCCGGTCCACAGAACTCCACTTACCCAAAGGATCTATATCCTCACGTTCCTTCACTTCTACGGGTAGTTTACCATCCCAAGATACGTTTTCACCCAGAGCATCAGACGTAGACGACACCGTTTCCATGGCTGGGCATGTGCCAGTTGAAGAGCATAGCGCTGAAGACCAGACTAAGATTAAAGTATTTATTGAAAGCGAATTGCAAAAATTTCGGGAGTTACATGGTTTGTCCACCGCAGCTAAGCATCGGATAGTAGTTACTGACGATCGGCCATTTAAACTAAGGTATGCACCCCGAAACCCAGCAATGCAGGCCATCATCGACGCCAAGGTCAATGAGCTCCTAGCCAATGGTTGCATAGAACCTTCAAGAAGTCCGTACAGCTCTCCAATCACTCTCGCACAGAAGAAAAACGGGACCTGGAGGTTATGCATCGATTTTAGACACCTAAATTCCAAATCGGATCCCGATGCGTACCCGCTTCCACGAATTTCATCGATTTTAGATCGCCTTAGGGAGGCCAAGTATGTGAGCAGTCTTGACTTAAAAGATGGATACTGGCAAATACCCTTAGAAGACGATAGCAAGAAATACACCGCCTTTACAGTTGCCGGTCGTGGGTTATATCAATGGAGGGTAATGCCTTTTGGTTTGCACTCAGCCCCAGCCACTTTTCAGAGAGCACTTGACAGCGTGATTGGACCGGACCTAGAACCCCATGCCTTTGCATACTTAGACGATATAATCGTTACCGGAAAGACTTTGGATGAACACTTAGAAAATTTAGCTCAAGTTTTCCGGAGACTCAGAGCGGCCAATCTAAAAATTAATCCGGACAAATGCGAGTTTTTTAAAAAGAAAACAAAATATCTCGGCCATGTTGTTAGCGGGCATGGCATTCATACTGACCCAGACAAGGTAGCCGCAATTCGAGATATGGCAGCGCCCCGCAACGTGAAGGAGGTGCGAAGATTCCTTGGTGTCGCTTCCTGGTATCGTCGCTTTGTACCGGACTTCGCCACCATTGCACAACCGCTCACTTCTCTGCTAAAAAAGGGAAAACACTGGAAGTGGACAGACGATCAACAATCCTCGTTCGAGCTACTGAAGTCAAAACTTACTGAGGCACCTGTCCTAGCATGCCCCGATTTTTCCCAAACCTTTACGCTTCAAACTGACGCCAGTGATCACGGGTTAGGAGCAGTCCTGACACAGGATCTGGAGGAAGGCGAAAGGGTCATCGCTTACGCAAGCCGAGGTCTAAATGGGGCTGAAAGAAACTACAGTGCGACTGAGAAGGAGTGCCTGGCCATCGTTTGGGGCATCCGAAAGATGCGGCCCTATCTAGAAGGATATTCTTTCAAGGTAATTACCGACCACCTGTCTCTCAAGTGGTTGAATTCTATCGATAACCCGACTGGTCGTTTGGCTCGATGGGCCCTTGAGCTCCAGCAGTACAAATTTACGGTGCAATATCGAAAAGGCAAACAGAATGTGGTCGCGGATGCCCTTTCCCGCCAACCGACTGAAATGCTACAACGAGCCGTGGAAGAGAACGATCCAACCCCCTGTGCATGGACACAGCGCAAAATGGACGAAGTTAAGCGGAACCCACAAAAATATGCCGATTACATGACAGTAGGATCACAACTCTTCAGACATATCCCTAGGCACCCAAATGATGAGGATTGCACCCCGTGGAAATTGTGTGTCCCAGGTCCACAGCGACAACGGGTCTTAGAGGAAAACCATAGCCAACCAGCGGCCGGACATCTCGGCATTCGCAAAACCATCAACAGAGTCAGCAATCGTTATTACTGGCCAGGAATGTTTCGCGACGTCTCGAGATTTGTACGAAGCTGTGAGTCCTGTCAAATGTATAAACCTAGCCAACAAGCTCCAGCCGGTGAGATGTTGGTACAAATTCCAGAAGAACCATGGGCGACAGTCTGCGCAGACTTCGTCGGGCCACTTCCACGTTCAAAACACGGTAACAATACCCTTTTAGTTTTTGTTGACCGGTTTTCTAAGTGGGTTGAACTAATACCCCTCCGCAAAGCAACAGCGCAAGGTGTCGTAAAGGCCTTCAGGGAAAGAATTCTTGCACGTTTTGGAACGCCGAAGGTATTGATCACCGATAATGGAAGCCAATTTCAGAGTCGGGAGTTAAAAAAATATCTACAAGAGATTGGCGTCCGACATCAGTTCACAGCCCCTTACTGTCCTCAGGAGAATCCTACAGAGAGAGCTAATCGTACTATCAAGACCATGATTGCGCAGTTTTCCCGAAATCACCACAACAAATGGGATGAGTACCTACCAGAAATTTCGTTGGCCATTAACACCAGTAGTTCCGAATCAACAGGATACAGCCCCGCCTATCTCGTTCAAGGTCGGGAACCCAGATTGCCTAAAGCTCTTTACGACGAGGTAGTCACCGGAACAGGTTCACTAAAGCACAGCCCAGAAGAAAAGGCAACTGAACTAAAGGAAATCTTCCAAATCGTCCGACAACAACTCGGCAAGGCAGCACAGGACCAACGACGCCACTACAACTTACGCAGAAGACCATGGAAACCCAAGATAGGCGACGCAGTTCTACTCCGGCAACATCCCTTATCAAAAGCAGTGGAAAATTTTGCTGCAAAACTGGCTCCAAAATACGCTGGACCTTACGAAGTCATAAACTTTCCGTCTCCAGTTATCGTAAAACTTCGGGACCGGGAAAACAACGAGATCAAGACAGCACATATAAGCGATATAAAATCATTCGTAGAAGAAGCCTCGTCATCGTCAGCTCAGTAGGTCAACCAGCTCATTTATGTTCCCGAGGAGGGGATCATGTGTGAGGACAAAAGTCACACGTTCGTTTTTGTCCACACCATCGTTTTAATATAATAAACATTGACAACAACTTCGTAGTGGGATAACCTGGCTGGATATAAAACCCACCACACATATGTTATTCTCACCATACTGAGTATAGGTATCAGCTGTTCAACCAGTATATAAGTAACAGCAATCAACAAACTCGTTCAGTTGGCTGGTAGCTGTGAAGCAGTTCACTTGGGTAAGTTTCTTGTTTACTAAGTTTATCGCGATTGGGGAGTGCTGTCGCCAGGTGCCCCAAGTTCTTTTGGATTTTTCAGCTCGTGTCTAGGGAGTGCTGTCGCCAGGTGCCCTAGTTGGACTTACCCTCACTGCTCGCGTCTAGGGAGTGCTGTCGCCAGGTGCCCTAGCTTGGATTATTTTCTCTGCTCGCGTCTAGGGAGTGCTGTCGCCAGGTGCCCTAGCTTGGATTATTTCCGCCGCTCGCGTCTAGGGAGTGCTGTCGCCAGGTGCCCAAGCTTGGATCATTTTCGCTGCTCGCGTCTAGGGAGTGCTGTCGCCAGGTGCCCTAGCTTGGATTATTTTCGCCGCTCGCGTCTAGGGAGTGCTGTCGCCAGGTGCCCTAGCTTGGATTATTTTCTCTGCTCGCGTCTAGGGAGTGCTGTCGCCAGGTGCCCTAGCTTGGATTATTTTCTCTGCTCGCGTCTAGGGAGTGCTGTCGCCAGGTGCCCTAGCTTGGATTATTTTCGCCGCTCGCGTCTAGGGAGTGCTGTCGCCAGGTGCCCTAGCTTGGATTATTTCCGCTGCTCGCGTCTAGGGAGTGCTGTCGCCAGGTACCCTAGCTTGGAATTTACATCGCCGCCTCCGTCCCGCCAGACCGATCACCGGTCGCCGTTCCCTAGTTTTAGTTTTACTCTTTTCTTTTGTAGTGTAAGTTTATTCAATAAATGAATTATTTATTATAACGTTTTAACAACCAGTCTTTTACTCTCGGTCTCAGCAAATACAAATTTCTGTGACGATCCCTACCCCCGCGAGCTATACCCCAGCTAACGGAGGAAACTCGTCGTTACAGGTGTAAGGTGTCTTCAGCAACTTTGTAGAGAATATTACGGAAAATATTTTTGTAGAATATTTTAACCCTCTAACTCCCCCTCATAGCGGTATTTTTTGGCTCTATTCTAACAAATCGTAAAAACACCCCGAAAAAGGGGGAGGGCGGGAATGAAAGGTTCTACAATAATGTTGGGCATAAAATTTTACTATATGTGTCAGAACACACCAAAGCCCAAACATTAACACAAATACCAAAAAAGAGGCAAATTCAAGATTGCCCTTTAAAAAAAAATTACAAAAAAATTAACTTACAAGGGAGTCTCCCTGGTGTCACACTCCGATCTTCACGAAATTTGGATATGTTGTTAAGATTGAAAATTAATTCGACCCGTATTTTTTTAGCGGCCCAAGCTCATTTTTAAGGGGGGGGGTCGATTTGTGTGGGGGGAAATTTACCTTTTTCAGTTTTGTACGATTTACGCCTATTTAAACAAAATTAATATAGGCATGTGTGATATCAGATTAAAGGTATTAAAAATACCTATCTCGTGGTGCTAACAACGGGCCAAAGAAGTTAATATTTTTCGACTTATTAACAAAAATGTCCTAAAATTTTGGTATTTTACTCAATATGACGAAAAGTTGTGCATGTTTGGAAACGTTCTTAGCACACGTAGATAGGTTTTCCAAAGACCTTTCATTTGGTATTTAACATGACTAGGTTTCTTTGCATAATATAGGAGATAAACGAAAAAACCTGAAAAATTGCCTTGTCTCCCCCCCCCCCTCCTTTTTACCCCCTTAATATGAATTTGGGCCGCTAAAAAAAAATACGTGTCCCTTTATTTTTTCTGATCTACAAAATAAATCCAATTCCATAAAGATCCGCGGGTGACACTAGGGAGACTTCCCTTGTTAGTGGGCAATCTTCAATTTGACTGGTTTTTGGTGTTTGTGTTAAGTTAAGAACTTTGATGTGTTCTGACACGTATAATAAAATTTTATGGCCAACATTTTTGTATAACATTTCATCACCGCCCTCCCCATTTTTAGGGGTGTTTTATACGATTTGTTAGAATAGAGCCAAAAATTACCGTTATGTGTGGGAGTTATAGGTTAATATGATCCACAAAAATATTTGCCATAATATGTTCTAAAAAGTTCTGAACACACCTTACACCTCAGATGTAAAGAAAACATAGTTTTGTATACCGATATGTTGCAAGAACCGGCCAAAGCTGGAACACTTTAGCCGTCTCTAAAATAAAAATCCGATGTGATCTTTCATAGCCCCAACACACGTATATTTTTTTTTTGGTCTCCTCTACCAGAATCAATCGTCGGAACCCTGTAATTTTTTTAACCGTGGTACTGTGGTAATAACTTGACGGATTTTCAACCGATTTTAACTTTTATTGCCTTATTAAAGAGACAATTTACTGCAAATCGCAATTTTTTAATCATTTGAATTCAAACTTTACTTAAACTATCGAAGAAATTGATAAAAATTAATAGAAAGTCTATCTTAGAAAAAAGCACTGTTTTAATTTTGTAATTATTTTTAATTTCAGATATTTGATGATCACTATCACTTTTCACATCATAAAGTATCCAAACGTTCTTTAATTCCTGCCTTAACACATCAAACTCGGCTCGACGATGATGAGCGCGTTAATTGGTCTCAACAGCAAATTGCCAAGTCTCGCAGAAAACGTGATTTTATACGTATGCGACCTTCACGTACGTCTTCAAGATCCGCATTTTCTAAGGTGGATGATGTTCCTTTTAATGATCCCAAGTGGTCGCATATGTGGTATTTGGTAGGTATTCAAAGATATTTTCAACTACCGGTAATGTTATGTTCGCTTTATTTTCCGCAGAATCGAGGTGGTGATCTAGATATGAATGTTATACCGGCGTGGAAAAGTGGTATTACTGGTAAGGGTATTGTGGTGACTATTTTAGATGATGGTCTCGAATCTGATCATCCAGATATTATAAGTAATTATGTAAGTTTGAACGATAATTTTTTGGGTTATAAATTAAATAAATGTTTTTTTTTTTTTCAATTTGTAAAACTCTAGGATCCTAAGGCATCCTATGATGTTAATAGTCACGATGAAGATCCAATGCCTCATTACGACTTGACCGACTCTAATCGCCATGGTACACGTTGTGCTGGTGAAGTAGCTGCGACTGCCAACAATTCAATATGTGCTGTGGGTATTGCGTATGGTGCCAGTGTTGGCGGTGTCCGAATGTTGGATGGTGATGTTACAGATGCCGTAGAGGCACGTTCTCTATCACTGAATCCCCAACATATTGATATATACAGCGCTTCTTGGGGACCCGATGATGATGGCAAAACTGTTGATGGTCCTGGTGAATTGGCGTCGCGTGCATTTATTGAGGGTGTGACGAAAGGACGTACTGGCAAAGGCAGCATATTTATATGGGCGTCTGGCAACGGAGGTCGCGAACTAGACAACTGTAACTGTGATGGTTATACAAACTCCATTTGGACACTGTCAATATCTAGTGCCACCGAAGAGGGTCATGTGCCCTGGTATTCGGAGAAATGTAGTTCCACATTAGCTACGACATACAGTAGTGGTAGTCAAGCTGAAAAGCAGGTTGTTACCACAGATCTGCATCATTCGTGTACGGTATCACACACCGGTACTTCAGCGTCGGCACCATTGGCGGCCGGTATAGCTGCATTGGTATTAGAGTCCAATAATAATTTAACATGGCGAGACTTACAACATATTGTTGTGAGAACCGCTAAACCAGCCAATCTTGTAGATCCTAGTTGGTCGAAAAACGGTGTCGGACGTAGAGTGAGTCATTCATTTGGATATGGTTTAATGGATGCCTCTGAAATGGTCAAAGTAGCACGCAATTGGAAAACAGTGCCTGAACAGCAACGTTGTGAAATAAATGCTCCACATGTTGATAAGTGAGTTGTAGGATGTGAACAAAACCATAAAATTGGAATCATATTTTCTTATTGAACATCAATTTTTCTTTTTTCTTTGTTGTTTTAGGGTTATTCCGCCCAAAGGACACATAACTCTGCAATTATCCGTTAAGAATTGTTTGAATATAAATTTTTTGGAACATGTTCAGGCTAAAATTACTTTAACATCTCAACGAAGAGGTGATATTCAATTAAATTTAATATCACCAGCTGGTACCAAAGTTACTCTTTTAACACCAAGGTAAGTTATCTTCTATATTTTTTATACATATATAAAAGAGTTGATTGACTAACATACTCACCCATCATCACAGAGCCTAAACCACAAGATCCCCAAGACTGGGTATTGAGAAATTCCGATTATAAGGGTTAATTATGGGATAACAAAAAGTGTACTTTTGGTACTTATTTATTTCGTATTAAATGGCTCTAGACACTTGGAAATTTGGAAAGTAGGATCTTCCGGCCGAAAAAAAATCTAAATTATGAAATTCCAATTTTGAGGGGACAAAAGGGGGAAAATAGTGTAGTTTGGTATTTGGAATGTATGATTATCTAGCGAAAAAAAAAACATTCTGTCAAAAGTACTTTTTAGTTTCAATCCTAAGAGGGTAAAAACGTGTGTTTTGTTGCCTTTTCGATCTCCTGAAATAATGGTCATAAAAACCTGATATTTGGAATGTGGGATTCTCCATCGAAACAAAACATTCCAAAAAAAATATTTTATGAATTTCTTATTCTAAGACTGTAAAAGGGGAAAAAGGTTACTTTGGAACATTTTTGGTTTCCTGTAACCTTGAAATTTTGAATCTAGGATGTTCTAGAGAAAACTATTTAAAAAAAAGTTTTTTAAAAAAGTGGATTCTAAAGCTAAAGTACTCGGTTCGGAATTTACGTGAAGAAAATCTCAAAAGCAATACAAAAACTATTTTTAAAAATTGGAATATTGGTACTTATTTATTACTTTTGAACCAGAGACTCCAGAATATAAAAATTTTGACACATAGGATCCTTCTTCTCATCCAGAAGAGCACACTCGAAAAAAAACATAACTAAAATTTGGGAACAAATTTCCTTAAAAAAAGTACATACATTTTCTTAAAATTTAGTAAAAATTTAATTTAAATTTAAATTCTTACCGCCTAAGCAATTTTCTCCATTTTAAAAATATGTTTACACCAAATTAGTTTAAATTTACTACCAATAAGTTCATCATATAGAATTTAGTAAAAGCTTCTAAGAATTTAGTTAAAAACTCAAAATTGCGAAATCTCAAAAGAAAGTACTATAAATAAAATATGGAATACCCTAGCTCTTCACGACTCTTTTAATTTTGAATCTAAAATTTTAACTCCCGAGATTTTATAAATACACATATCTCGGTAAATACTGACGACTCGTAGAACAATACCGCAAATCCGAAAGCCCTCCGAGCAACAGTTTTTGAGTGATTCAGTTTTGAAGATTCCCAAGACCCTATTGGGCCCCTAAATTTCCGTATCCCGAATACTAAACAAGTAGAGTTTTTCACGGGAATTCCCGGGACGGGATTTCCCGGAAATTCCCGTAAATTTTCTATCCCAATATCTCGGGAAATAGAGCGGAAATTCTCGGGAATTTTAGTTTTTTTGAAATTGTTGATTTTTCGACTTCTATTTATTATTTAAATAATACAAATTTGTATGTGACTTTTTAGAGATTTTATTAAAATTCTTGATAATTGATAACAGAAACGTACGCAGGGAGCAGAAAGGCCAAAAAAGTATTTCAAGAGAGACTTTCTAACTAAAAATGTCATAAAATTTGATTCTTACGAAATGAAAAAAAGTCTTCCAATATCTAAATCTTCGGTAGGATATAATAACACAGAAATACAAAATCGAACTTTCCGAATCGGAATGGGATAAAACCAAAAGCAAATGATTATTTTTTACATCCATTTAAAGTTGGTTATTTTAAAGCATTTTAAGCTTTTAAGTACTAAACATGTCCTACATTAGGGGCCCTGGTGGTGTATATATTGGACATATGGGGTGCAGCGTCTGAACTTGAGCTCGAAATTACGTTAGCTATAACCGGTATAAATTTCGCTGCAATCGGTCCCGTACCTACTTACTGAAGAGCCAAATTATTAAAAATAATCCACTGTTCACCGTTGCGTTTTATTTATTGTTATTTAAAGGTAATTACAAAACTCCCCGTAGAAATCTTTCCAGTAGGCTATAATTTAGAAAAGTTCAAATTAAATGTCCACAAACACTACTCCCTCTTTCCTTCTCCTCATAACCTTTTTTCCTAATACCAACACAATGCATTGCATTAGTAGGGGGCATCCCCTGAGTGTTGGCTCAAAGTAAAAAAAAAAAAATGCGTGTAAAAAAAATATAGCGCTGAACCAATAAAAAAGTGTCGAGAGTTTTGTTATGCTTTCATTTTATTTTTGTTTCATCCCATTTCGATTTTGGTTGTTGCACTGTGTTATCAGAACCTGATTCTTTTGTAGAAACTGAGAAATTTTCTTTCTGAGACCTGCATTATAAAATCTTGCCGTTTCTATAGAAAATACATATTTATGACTCTTGACATGATTCTTTTTAAATCGATAAATTTATATAAAATCTGTGTAAGGAATGACTCTGAAATTAACGGGTTTTTCTTTAAGAATCCAGAATTTTTTTTTTTTTTTTAATTTTTTTAATAATTTTATGGGTTTAAATTTTTTTAATAATTTTATGTTGTAAATTTTCTTATTATTTCATTTCTCTGAAACAGTTACATTCAGTTTCAGAGACATAATTGAGAAATTCCTCTGAGCAGTTTCATTGTGTTTTAGGGGCAAAGAGTTGAGAACCAATTGTAAAAATGAACTGAGATGAATTAGAATAAATGATCAATGATTTTTTATTATTAAAACAGATAAAGCGATGTGAAATAACATATTCCCTTAAAAATACTTTTAAATGACTTCGACATATTTGGGCCGTTTTTTTATTAAAACTGCCCAGTCAGAAAAATACAAACGGGCCAACGTTGGAATGAAGTTGGCGGCGACGGTACCAACGTTGGCAAATCATACACGTTTCTAAGTCTACGACGTCATTCCGAAGTTGAAATGATAACAGTGACCAACGATCGCTCGACTTTTGTTTTGACGTTGGCTTAACATTGATTTTACAAATTTACGACATTGGATTGACCTCCTTCTTAGGGTTGAAAAAGCATTTACTTAAGTGTTCACTTAGATTAAAGTGTTGAGGTCTTTGTAAATCAAAAACTTTTTAAAAAAAATAAAAATGTTGAACTTTTAAATTATAATCTATAGTGTAGTGTTTTATGTAAACACAAAGTTGTGCCAACACAATATTTTTAGTAAAACTGTTTTACATTATACAATGTGGTATTTTTCGTTAGCCCGATATTGTACCAACACAAAACTTTTGGTACGGTTGGCAATTTCTGACGAAAATTGTTCGTTTTTTCTCGAAACTTATTTTTTGTTTTAAAGGTACTAAATAAGATTTTTATGGTGCTAATAAACATTATAAATAGTGTAGTTGCATTCATAAGGTTTTATATATTTTTTTGACAAAAAATTTGGGTTTTTAGTTTTTGCGGGAATTCCCGGGATCCCGGGAAATTTAAAAATGAATCCCGCTTTCCCGGAAAATGAAAAAGTCCGGGAAAAGAAAAACTCTATAAACAAGGTAGAGCGAAACGGACGAACGACATGGAAGTTTTTTTTTGCTCAATACTTTTTATAATATTAAAAAAAACTTAAAATGGTTTAAGCTGAGATATTCAAGGAGAGAATAATGTCCTAGAATTCTTACAATAACATATACAGAACAGATTTCTATAGTTTGCCAAACAATACTTATAATGTGTTTATATTTCAGAGTTCACGATACATCACATTCTGGTTTTAATCAATGGCCATTTATGTCCGTCCATACGTGGGGTGAAACACCACATGGGAATTGGCAGCTTGAAATTCATAATGAAGGACGCTACATGGGTAAGTTAAATTTAATACTCTAATATCGATAACTTCCTAAATGCTAACATTTTAAGAATCTAATGATATGCATTATTTCCAAAACTAAAATTTTATTGATTCTGGAAATACATAAATCATAAGATCATATTTTTTTAATTCTTACTAATAATAATTAATTTATCTATTCCTTTTAACTTTGCGGCCATGGATAATTTAATTTAAAAATTAATTCAAAATTAAAACTTATAAAACATATTTCCATTTAACACGTTTCGTTCATACAATTATGTAATTCTAACAAAAACAATAAAAAGGTCATGCTTTATTAAGAGAGTGGTCATTAATATTTTATGGTACCACACAACCCATTGATCCTAATGATCCAGTATCAATACCTCGCACCACACTCGTTGATATAACAACGCCCAATTCTAGTTCAGCTACAACTAATCTGCATCAGATTTATTCAGCCCAATATCCTCGTATATCGCTTAATAATTTTAGTTTCTCAAAACTGGGTCTAGCTGGTAAGCTAGCATCATCATCATCCAAACTGCCACCCAATAAATCTGTTTATATCGCTGACAATAGTGATATAAGAAATGATCCATTATTTAAGGCCTTGAACCAGGGATCGTTTAATAAAAAACAACCTCAGCAACCAGCAAAGTCATCATCTGGTTATGTTCAAAATTCCAAAAATACAAAAGTTAATAAAAACAATAAGGGCAAATCCCAAGAAAATAATAAATCGAATAAAAATTCAAATAACAATGGCAAATCTTCGAAACAAAAAGAATTTACAACACAATCTACACCAAATTCACAAAAAAATAAATTCTATCGTATTTCCCAGCAAAGTAAAACGAGCAATTCGAAATCTCAAAGTTCTTCGGATAATGCAAAACAAAATAAAATGTCTAAATTGCAACAATCGACTGAAAGACTACAATCATATGAAGATAAAATGAATCGTAAAGTTATTGGAGATTTACCACTCCCGGCAGTGGCAAGTAGCAATAGCGGAAAATCGGTTATCAAATCTAACGGTAAATTACCTGTAAAAGCTACAAAACAAGTTAAGGAACCATTTTCTACCAAACAAACTGTATTGACAACAGAAATTTCTTTGCCAAATCGTGGAGCGATGCAGCCAAATCAACGCATAACGAAATTATTTGAACGTTATGAAAAAATACAATCTATATTTCCGGAATTCCAACCTTATCAACCTATATTAAAGGACAGAGATAGCTATACGCCTACCACAGTTAACAAAGCGGCCAAACAAAGTAATTTAGAAATGGAGCCAAGCATTGTTAGCAGCACTTCAGGTGGAACATTCACTAAACCATCTAGGGAAAATTCTAAAAAATCATCACCCAGTTTTGTGCCTGATCAAAAGATTATAAAAAAGCAACAGTTACTATTGGCTGCGGCAGGTGTTAGTAGTGATGGAGGTGATGATGGTGGTGGTGGTGGTGGTGGCAGTTTAAAACAAGGACCTATGAGTGTGGCTATATCCTCATCACACCGGAAAAGTTCCAATGGTATAGAGGAAACAGTTTTTTCTTGTAGAGCATTTTTAGTTAACAGTGTTTTCTTTCATTTTATTAAATTTTGTTTGAGTATTTAGTATTTTTTTTTTTTGTTTAAAAGTCAGTATTACCTTCGGTAGAATGAATACATTCAAATGTATTTATTAGCCATTGTTTATGGCATGTTAATAACACATAAATACTTGTAATGAAACAACAGTATTATATCCGTTTAAATTCGCAACGTTAGAACTTCATGAACATGCAACCATACATATTATATATATGCAGTAATATCTCTCACAAGTTGTATTGTTTTATTTAGTTTACCAATAGACTTGAAGATACACCACCCATACCTTCTTCCCATAGTTTTAAGAATTGCATGTTGCGCTTTAAAGTGGGATTTAATTTAATTCTTCAATAATTAAATTTCAAAAATTATAAGTTATACTTTGAAAATATTTATAGTTCAAGTTAAATTCCAATAAGTGAGAATATTAAATTTATATATTTTTTGTTTAAAAATATAAAAAAAAATTGGCAGGATGTTTGAAGAGGGGCCCTCTAGGTGCTATGTTGAACACCTATCCCTATAAAAAAAAAACAATTTTGGCAGAGACGTTTCAAAGTGATGGCGGGGCGTCAGGGGCACTTCCCTCTTTGCAATAAATGTTTACCCATCCAATTATTATGATTTGAGCATACCGGTCCGGGACTTCGTTGCCAGTAATAACACTGTACAATACTTTCAATATTTTTCCAAAATTACGGGGTTCAGACGATTTATTCTGGTAGAGGAGATAAAAATAAATATACGTATGTCGGAGTTTTGAAAGATTACATCGGTTTTTTATTTTATTTAAGAGACGGTTAAAGTTTCCCAGCTGTGGCATGTTCTTGCAGCATATCGGTACATAAATCTGGGGTTTCTTTACATCTGAGGTGTAAGGTGTCATTAGCAACAAAAAATATCAAAAAAGAGTAAAATTTAACATTGCCTATTAAAAAAATTACAAAAAATTAACCCTTAGTGGGCAATCTTGAATTTGACTGGTTTTTGGTGTTTGTGTTAAGTTAAGGACTTTGATGTGTTTTGACACGTATAGTAAAATTTTATGGTCATAATTTTTTTAGAACATTTGATAAACGCCCTACCAATTTTTAGGAGTCTTTAATACGATTTGTAAGAATAGAGCCAAAAATTACCGTTATGGGTGTTAGAGGGTTAATATGTTCCACAAAAATATTTGCCATAATATTTTCTACAAAGTTGCTAAACATACCCTAAACATCAGATGAAAGAACACACAGTTTTATAGTCAAATTCAAGATTGTCAATTATAAAAATTAAGCCTTAGTGGGCAATCTTGAATTTGAATGGTTTCTGGTGTTTGAGTTAAGTTTTGGGCTTTGGTGTGTTTTGACACTTTTTTGTAGAACATTTCATAACCGTCTTTCCCCTCTTTTGGAGTGTTTTTTACGATTTGTTAGAATAAAGTAAAAAAAATACTGTTATGATGGGAGTTAGAGGGTTAATATATTCCACAAAAATACTTTAGAGATTTTCGTGTGGAAAAATTTTCAAACGTGAATATCTCGAAAACGGAACATGCTAGAAAATTTTGGATTGCAGGTTTGGAATAAGGAGGTTCATTTTATATGAAATCAAGTCATATTTGTTGGAAGCAAGATATCAGTGGACCCCCAAAAGGGCGAAATCGTTGTTTTTTTAACAGCGAATATCTCAAAAACGGTACGTGCTAAAAAAACTTGGATGGCAGATTTGGATTCAGGAGAGAAACATCTATAAGAATCAGTTGGATATTATACTGGGAGGTTTTTGTTGTTGAACAGTGTGATTTTTTAGCGATAACTTGAAAACAGGATCAGCTAGGATTTTCGAGTTAACGATTTTTAAAGTTCAAAATAAAGAGGAGTGAAATGCCATTACCCAATTTGGTCCCCATTTTAACACAACCTAAACTTGCTTGAAAAGGGGTGTATAGAGTGGTGGGTATAAAGAAGAGGAGTGCGGGGTTTGATGTTCTACAAAAATGTTAGCCTTAAAATTTTACTGCACATATTAAAACACACAAAGGGTCGAAATTAAAAACAAACAAGTAGAAAAATTAAATTCGACTTTGCCGAATCTATGAATACCCTCCACAATGCCTTTTTTAAAGGATAGAACATTTTTTAACGTGAAAAAAAATTAACAATTTTGTTTAGAAATATTTTATTTTGAGTAAAAAACTCTTTTTTTTGTCATTTAAAAAAAAAAAAAAAATATTACTAATTTTTTTTTTTGAGTTTAAAACTTTTTTCGAGTGTAATGTTTTTTTTTTTACTGTAAAAATATTTCTGAGTGAATGCACGTACGTATGTACACAAAATATTGTAATTTTTGTAAAAAAAATAATTTTTTTTTGAGTGTAAATTTTTTTTGAGTGTAAAATTTTTTTTCGAGTGGAATTCTTAAGCTACCTATGCTTTTAAAACTAAACAAGTTTAAAAAGCATTGCTTTAAAACTTAACAAGTTTGGAAAGCATTGTTTAGTTACCACCAATGCTTTTTAAACTTGTTTAACACGTGGCATTTAAGATGAAACCAATCTGAAAGTCAGGGTTTTGCTTACTTTTGAATCTTTTGAATCACTTGACCGATTGAGCTGAAATTCAATACCAAATAGACCTGGGGAACGGCAAAGATACATGCCAAGTTTCAGTAGTCTCATTATTGTCTTTCGAAAGTTTATCGTGTTTTTTATCTCGCAAATTCGTGAAAAACCATTGCCGAAATTTACTGTTTTGCTCATAACTATTGAACCACTGGACCGATTTGGCTGGATTGCAATACCAACCTGACCCGGTAAATGCCCAACATATATGCCAAACTTCAGTAGCCTCTGTAAAGTCTTTCAAAAGTTAGCGTGTTTTCAACGGACAGACAGACGGGCGGACGGACGGACATCGCTTGATCGTCTTAAAATCTTTATGGGGTCCTAGACCAATATTTCGATGTGTTACAAACGGAATGACTAACTTATTTATACCCTCTATCACTAGAGTGGAGGGTATAAAAAGAGATCTAAAATAAAATTTCGATGTGATCTTTCAAAACGCTGACACACGTATACTCTTTTTGGTTTCCTCTACCAGAATACATTGTCAGAACCCCGTATTTTTGAAAAAAGTTTGCAATTGTTATACAGTGTAATATAAGAAATTTACGATTACAAATATTTTTCATTAAAATTTCCATTTTGTGTTGTAGTATAATGTGTAATGCCAAGGATAATGCTATATTTTCCTAGATTTCTGCATACCTAACTGGTGGAAAATATTTTCCTCATATCTATGCAACACCTTCTTTATGTTAAGTTATGCAGAGCTGTAGCGGTACACCTTTGTTGGTTATCAAAGAAGAAATGCATAAGCAATCCTTTGCTGTGTAAATTTCATATTCATAAGTAAATAAGTCTGCATTAATATATATTTAAATATTTGAGTTAATATTTTAAAGGATATTTTGCTAAAATTTCTGGTATAGCAAAGTATTTTAAATAGAATATATATGTTTGTAGTGTAAACCTACATCACCTTCGCTTTAAAACATAATCAATCAATTTATTTTATGCATAGAAATTTATTCTTTTGCAAATACAATTCACTCAATTTTTATTGATAAGGTTTTTTTTTGATATTTATTATTAATGATAACAAGAAATTTCAATTTGTTCTATACTTTGGATGCATTTTTTTTATACTGCATCCAGATATTTCTTTTCTATGTTTATTTTTTAAGTTCCTACACATTTTTTTTGTTAAGTTTAAGTGGATTTCTTATAATTTTTAGTTGTATTTTTGTTAAGAAGAAAAAAACCAATGTCATTTATTTCATAAATACATATTTACAAGGTAAAATTTTGATGAATTGTATGAATTTTACGTTTTTAGTTTACTCTATTCATACACATTGCATGCATGCTGTACTTCCTCATTTATTATCAATCCCCCATCGTTTGTTGGATAGTCATTCAAAAATTCCTTTTATACAAAATGCATTTTTATGTTTTTTTTTTTCTTTTTTTTGTATTTGTTTGTAGCACAAATCACACAATGGGACTTAATTTTCTATGGTACGGAAACACCTGCTCAACCAGATGATCCTGTGCCAATAAATTCAAAACAATTTAGCTCCTTTGGTAATGATATGGAACACAATGATATCGAATATGATCCAAGTGACCAATATAATAATATGCAACAGGTAAGTTAAAGGAAATAAGCATTATAATTTATGTTTAAAATATTTAAGGTTTTTATAATGTATACGCTTCTTTTAAACCCTTAAACAAAAACTGTCTAGACTTTGCGTGTTAAAAAATTTTTTATGACACGTAATTCGGTTCATGTGAGTATTCACAAAGTATTCCAAAAAACCTACAAATAACACAAGTAAGTGCAGGAACAGAGCAAGCAGTTTTATTTCACACCGGCGCCGGCCACCGGTTTTATTTGTCAAATCGTATGGAAAAAGTCGTGCCGGGCTTGTTCTGTTCCTGCACTAACAAGGGAAGTCTCCCTAGTGTCACACGCGGATCTTTATGGAATTGGTTTTATTTTGTAGAGCAGAAAAAATAAAGGGACACGTATTTTTTTTAGCGGCCCAAATTCATGTTTAGCGGGTAAAAAGGAGGAAGGAATACAAGGACATTTTTCAGTTTTTTTTTGTTTATCTCCTATATTATGCAAAGAAATCTAGTCATGTTACATACCAAATGAAAGGCCTTTGGAAAATCTTTCTTCGTGTGCCAATAACGTGCCCAAACATGCACAACTTTTCGTCATATTGAGTAAAATACCAAAGTTTTAGTTTTGTTAATAAGTCGAAAAATATTAACTTCTTTGGTCCGTTGTAAGCACCACGAGATAGGTATTTTTAATACCTTTAATCTGATACCACACATGCCTATTTTAATTTCGTTTAAATAGGCATTAATCGTAAAAAACTGAAAAAGGTAAATTTCCCCCCCCCCCCCCCCAAACAAATCGACCCCCCTAATAATGAGTTTGGGCCGCTAAAAAAATTTTCGTTCTTAACAACATATTCAAATTTCATGAATATCGGAGGGTGACACCAGGGAGACTTCCCTTGTAAGAGTAATATGTGCTTTTATAAGCATTTTACATATGTCAGACGAAACTTTAGCACTTGAGCCCTAGTAAAAATCCATTTATAAAATATTTGCAGAAAATGCTAACCCTTCAAACGACTGTTTTATGTATCCGATTTTAGAAGGTGTCTTTTCTGACTTATTTTACAACTTTTTTGTTGCATACTTTAAGGGCTTAAATTTAATTAATTAGGGTTGCCATCCGTCCTCTTTTCCCCGGACACCGTCCTCTTTTTTAGGGCGTCCGGGGCAGTCCTACTTCTTTTTTGGAAAGTGTCCGGGGTTGTCCTACTTTTTGCACTTTTCCCCAAAACTTTTTTTTATTACTTCTAGACTTAAATATTACTGGCATCGCTGTATTTTTTCCAAACTTTCAAATTATTGGCATCACTTCTTATATGCTGTTGTGTGTCTGAAAGTTTGCTCTCCGAAAAAAAGATTTGTATTTCAAAAATGTCCATTTGCATTTCAAAATTTTCTAAATGATTTTAAGAAAACTGTTTTTCAATTTCAAAATTTCCAAATTCAATTCGTATTTTATTTCCAATTGTATTTCAAAAGTTTCTATTTGTATTTTAAAGTTTTCTAAATGCTTTTTAGAATATTCCATTTCAGAAATTTCCGATTCCATTTCAAAAATTTCCAATTGTATATCAAAAATTTCCTTTTATACTTAAAAATTTTCTAAATGCTTTTCAGAAAATTCCAATTATATTTCAAAAATGTCCATTTGTATTTTAAAGTTTTTCAAATTCGTTTCAGAATATTTTGATATACAAATTGAATATGCATAATTTCCTTTTAGGGTCGAACCAGAATCAAATTGCGTCGCGCAAGACGTAAAAAAAAACAAACACATGAAATTTGAAATTTTTACGTCCGTTTGATTTATGTAGGTACCTCACATTTAAATATTAAAAGCAAAAAATAATTGGGCGTTACGCCTTACGCGACGTAATTTGATTCAGGTTGGACGCTTATACTTCAAAATTTCTAAATGCTTTTCAGAAACTTCCAATTATATTCGTGTTTAAACGTTTGTCAAATTCGTTTCAGAAAACTTTCATATACAAATTAAATTTTTGGAAAACCCGTTGGAAAATTTTAAAATACAAATAGAAAGTTTTGAAAAACAAGTGGAAATTTCTCTCGAATTTTTGGAAATACAAACGAAGTTTTCGAAAAATCATTTAGAAAATTTTGAAATACAAATGGAAATTTTTGAAATATAATTTTTTTTCGGAGGGAAAAATTTTAAGACACACAACAGCTGATAATGATTTGAATACACATGAAAATTTCAGAAATATATATTTTTTTTTTTTTAAATACAAAAGTAATTTTCTTAAAATCCTTTAGAAAATTTTGAAATGAAAATAGAAATTTTTTAAATAAAATGTAATTTTCTGAAAATTTGATCTGCATATTGTATAAAAAATGTCCTCTTTTTTGGGACAAATGTCCTCCTTTTTTGAGGTTGACGTCCTCTTTTTCTCAAAATGGAAATGGCAACCCTAAATTAATAAATGCTTATTTTTGGTTGCCTTAGAAATTACACTGTGACACAAAGTTTGGGTCATCGCATTGAGCCTCAATGCCTTCAACGCCATATGAAAGTAGACCATCAAGTGGACAAAATCACCAAAGGGTTTTGCAAAGTCAGTTTGGATTTCTTTTTTATAGCCCACTGAAGTTTTCATTTTTTTTGTCAAAGGCGTTTGGAAAACGCCAAAAATACTACAATAAAAACACATCTGAGCTTCAAAATATCATTTGACGTCTTCAGTGAAATTTTATGGTGGTTCTTTTCGTAGAACATTTTAACCCTCTAACTGCCATTTTAAGGGGTCATTTTGGTCCTTTTTCAAAACCTAAACACAGAAGTCTAATAAAACGTCCATTTAGAGGGTTAAAATGTTCTACAAATATTTTCCTCATAAAATTTCACTAGGGGTTGTCAAATGTTCAAAGTCTGTGCGACGTGCGCAAAATGCTTAAAAAGGGTCAAGTATAAAGAATCAATGTTTGTTATATATTTTTACCAAAGCAGTGTTTAAAAATATCGACAAAAAACAGTGCAAATATACTTTTGAGCTAAAAATGATGTTTTGATGTGTTTTATAAAATTTTATGATGATTCTTTTCTTTGACCAAATTAACCCTCTAGGTCCCATTTTATAGGGTAATTTTTGTCCTTTTTTAAAAGAAATACAAAAAAGTCTATAAAAAAGGCAGTTAGTGGGTTAAAATGTTTTACAAATATTTTCTGCATCAAATTTTACTAGGGCACGTCTAAGACAGAAAGTTCGTCCAGCATCCCAGCAAAACTTTGGTAATGGGTAGTGATTATATAACACATTACCAGGTAATGTATATACCTTATTTGTAGCATTATTTTAGGATGTCTTACCAAACATTTGTTCCACAAAGTATTATTTTAAAGTGAAAAATAATGCATTACTAATAATTTGCTACGTAATGCATGATTATTGGAAAAATGTATTTCATATTTATTATTTCTAAACATTATATCATGGATGATTTATATTTGGTTACATTATGTATTATTTGAAAGTTTTAAATAATGCATTATTTATAATTAAATGCATAATGCATTACAATAACATAAAAAATAATTATTTTATAAAAAAATGCATAAGTTTAAACTAGAGATGGGCTCACGACAAGAAATTTCTAACGACACACACTCACTAGCATATTATATCTACTTACACTCACTTACAATCACGTGAGTAAATTTAATACAAAATTACTTTTTCACTACTCGTAACACCTTATATATTACGTTCTGGTATTCTATATTATATACCTTACTCGTAACCTATAAAATATCATATATTTTACACCTTACTGGTATTCTTCGTTATAAATTTATGACTTATTTTATACCTTACTGGTATTCTATGTGATAATGTGGATGCATTACTTTGAGTCTCATCGCCTGTTAAAATCATCAATGCTGCAATGTATAAAATAAGAGATCATATACCTTATTTTATACCTTATTTGGTAATCTAAGTTTTGCTGGGATAGAAAACGCTTAAAAACTTTAAAGTATTTATTTATTTTTTATTTTTTTTTCGGCCCGAAATATAAAAAAGAACAAGTAAAAAAGTTAAATTCGACTTTGTCGAATGTATTAATACCCTCCACAATGTAAAAAAGTTTATTTGCAAAAAAAAATAAAAATTAAAAACACAAAATGCTTAAATTCGGCTGCTGGTTGACACATGTGAACAGAATATAATTTAGACAAGTACAAACATATTTTTTTACAAAAAAAAACATTTTCAATTTTTTTTTTACCAAAAAATTTTTTCGCGGATTTTTTTTTCTTAAAATTTTTTTTTTTGTTTTTTTTTTTTTTTGCAAATATACTTTTTTACATTGTGGAGGGTATCAATACATTCGACAAAGTCGAATTTAACTTTTTTACTTGTTATTTTTTTTTATATTTCGGCCCAAAAAAAATATAAAAAAAAAATTTAATACCTTAAAATTTTAAAGCATTTCCTATATGGTGGACTAACTTTCTGTCTTAGACGTGCCCAAGTAAAATTTGATGCAGAAAATATTTGTTAAACATTTTAACCCTCTAACTGTTATTTATAGACTTTTTTGTATTTCTTTTAAAAAAGGACAAAAATGACCCTTTAAAACGGGAGCTAGAGGGTTAATTTGGTCAAAGAAAAGAATCAGCATAAAATTTTATAAAACACATCAGAACATCATTTTTAGCTTAAAAGTATATTTGCACTGGTTTTGTCGATATTTTTTAACACTGCTTTGGTAAAAAAAAATAACAAACATTGATTATATATAATTGACCCTTTTTAAGCATTTTTCGCTTGTCGCACAAACTTTAAACATTTGACAACCCCTAGTGAAATTTTATGAGGAAAATATTTGTAGAACATTTTAACCCTCTAAATGGTCGTTTTATTAGACTTCTGTGTTTAGTTTTTGAAAATGGACTACAATGACCCCTTAAAATGGCAGCTAGAGGGTTAAAATGTTCAAAGAAAAGAACCGCCATAAAATTTCACTGAAGACATCAAATAATATTTTGAAGCTCAGATGTGTTCTTATTATAGTATTTTCGACGTTTTCCAAACGTCTTTGATAAAAATATAAAAACTTCAGTGGGCTATAAAAAAGAAATCCGAACTGACTTTGCAAAACCCTTTGGTGATTTTGTTCACTTGATGATCTACTTTCATATGGCATTGAAGCCATTGAGGCTCATTTTTCTTGTTGCACAGTGATATTTATCGTGAAACTATATTCAAAATATGCCAACTCAAATTTGACCGAAATGAATTTCCGATGGCAAATAGCTCCCCTATGCAATACCCATCTGTGGTAAAAAATTTCAGAGCAAAAAAATATTTTTTTATCGTTTTACATCCATTTTTGTTATTCTGCTAACTCAAAGTAAACATTTTTTTGGTGAAAATAAATGCCAACTCCATTGTAAATTTCCAAAAATTTTTCAAAATTAAAAAAAAAAATAGACCACATATCTCATTGCATTTGTAATGCTGAACACGAATCTGGTAAAGATTTTGAGATCTAAAGGCTAGTTTTTGAGATATTGCTATTTTGAAAAAAAAAAATATCGGTAAATAGTGTTTGCAAAAAAAAAAAAAAATGCTTATATATATGTAATTTTTAAACTATTTATCAGATTGAAACATTATGAGTGGGGCAAATAAAGTCAATGACATAAGCTTTCAAAATAGCTAGTTGGAGTGACCCTTATACAATACAGAGTGAGTTACAGAGTGCCAAAGTTGACCACCCTGAAATTAAAAAGCTTTCGGAGCTAGTAACTTTTAAAAATATGCAAAGATTTTTAATTTTTTTTTAATTTTTGCAATTACCGTACTAAGGATAACAAAATCCAAATCAAAAAAAAAAAATAATACAAATTTTTCAAAAAAAAAATTATTTTTATTTTCCGACAAAATATGCCAACTCTAAAAAAATATTTGTTTTTTGATACAGTAATAAATGCCATCTCTGAAAAATACGCAAACAAGTGCAAAATATGAAATTTTTGACATAGGTAAAAATTATTTAGAATATTTAAACCATTTTGTGGAATGTACTTGTTTATTTATACAATAATATGCGAAATAACTAGTTTTTTAGCTCTCCTGAAAACTAAGCTTTTTCGAGTTGGCATTTATTGAATATAATTCGACGATATGTTTTTATTGAGGTTTTCAGACTTTTTTGTTGCATACTTTTAGGGCTCAAATTTAATTAATAAATGTTTATTTTTGGTTGGCCTAATCATAAGCAATGTAATTATCTTTAGCCTAAAAATATGCACTCCTTTTTTACTCAACAGATCGAAACCGTCTTTTATCGTAACAATTGAGCTTTAAGTGTATATTTTTCACTAAAATTTTTATAAATTTAATAAAATTTCTTTTATATTTTTTTTTTCAGATGGGAAAATCAAGCATGATGACTCATGATCGTACAAATTCAAGTTGTGTAAAAACTACAATAAATCACCAGTGCTTAGGTTTGTCTTTATTTTTAATTTTCTTATTACGTTTTCTATTTACTACTTACTTTAATCATACAAGATAAGTTTTTCTACAAAAAAAAAAAAAAAAAAACGCGTAATTTTTTTAAAACAACCAAATGGGAAATTTTAACTATTAGATACACTGTAAAAAAAATATATATATAAAATATAGTTAATATACAAACAAACATACATATATTCTAATAATAAGAAACCCCCCTTTTTAGAGTAAAACAAAAGAGAAACAACAAAATTAAATTGCAATTAAATGATGTTAAGTGAAATTGCCATTTTTTTGTACTAACAGAATTTAAACAAAAAATAAGGAAAAAAAGAAAACAAAAAAAAATCGTACTTTTCCATCAAAAGGATAACGAAAAACAAAACAAAAAAAAAAACACAAAAAAAATAGTTAAAAAATTCTTTAATGAATGAATATGAATATCATAAGAAGTAGTCAGAGGTTTGAGTAAATTATTAAAGCATATTTTAATGCTAAATAATGAAATAGTAAAAAAAAATTGTATCCCCTCTTTAGCAAACATATTTAATTCAACCTACACATTTATCCTAGTGACAATATTGCATTTTAATTTAGTTTAATAATGTTGGGTTTAATAGTCTGGTGGGTTTTCAGCTAATTCTGTAATAGATTAAATTTGTAATGGATATTTAGAGACTTAATGATAATCTGCCACCTACTGTAATAAGGGTATTCACACCAGAAAATATACCCTTGTAAAAATGAGAAAAACAAAATTTAATATCAGATACGACTTTCCCCTTTAAACCATTTTAAATAAACAAAAAAGAAGCAATTTTAAAAGAATAAAACGTATTTTCAACTAAATTGGTAACATTTTAAACTGTGGAACAAATAACATAAAATTTTGCAATCAATATTTGTGGCAATATTATAAAGTCATGGTAAAAAGTTAAACTGACTTTGGGGACACAAAACCAAAATCTGGTTTTTTGTTCAGGGTGTAAATATTTACCCATGGTAAAATTGTGTCCATTGACAAACTTAAACAGGCTTTGACATACTTTAAGAGCCTTTGGCAGACGAACGGATATCGCTAGAATGTCTTAGAATCGATCACCCAGGCAGAAAAATGGAATCGAAACAGCGTTGTTAACTTATTGTGAACGGTTGTACGAGCGTTCTGTATACCATCTTTAAAGTGCTGTCAGAAGATCACAATGATAACGTCGTTCTACGCTAGATTTAAGCGTTTTAAGGGGCTTCAAAAAATGCTCGAAACTAAAAAAAAATTAAAATCTTTTTTTCCTAAAATTTTTTTTTAAAAATTTGTTTGCTCAAAAATATTTTTGTGTCGGTGAAATTTCAAAACATTTTTCGATCTTCGAAAATTAGTCAAAAAATTTTTTTTATAAAATTATTTTTAATGAAATTCTTTAATAAAAAACGAAAAAAGTGTTTTGGACTTAGAATTTTGAGCGATTTGAGACCATTTAAGTATTCGAACAATCATTTTGATATACCAGTAATGCAAAACCCGTTTTGAAAATCGTTGGTAAAACGTTCATAGACATGGCTTTAAAAACATTTGCATATGTTTTGGAACAATCATAGATTTTGTAAACAAAGTACTCTCAAAAAGCTTTTCGAGCTTAAAAAAGCTTTAAAAAATGTTAATTAAAGATAACATAAAATTAAAACAGTTTTCAACTTAAGAAGTGTGTGAAAAGCCTTTCGTCGAACCACCTTTAGTTTTAAGAACCTTTTTGCAAGCTTAACATTTTGCAAACGGTTCTCAGTTTTATTTCAACAAAATAATGGTACCAAAATGAACTTTTGTCGGATTTTTTAAAATTCATATTTTGTACAAATTATTGAAAAAAAAAAAATAATTAAAAATGTAAAAAAAATCGGGATCCCGAAAATCCCAGGATTGAAAATCAGAAATCCCGAGTTTCGGGATTCGCCTAATACCGGAATTTCGGGAGTGGAAGCCATAGTCTATACCTTAACTACTTTTAGTAAAGAATTCGCAACTTCAAAACATTCCATAGTGGCATTTACAAAGGACATTGATGAACCTCGACCATTTTCCTGAACTGATATCTGTTTTTTGTAAATTTGCTGATTTTTAATTAAATGTTAAGTAAATCTTCGGGGCAGAATTTGTTTGTCTTAAAACAATGTCTTCGGGAAAATTTTCTATTCTTTTTGTATTCAAGGAAAAAATTTACGAACATTTGTGTCGTGGTATTTAATAAAAATGTTTTAAGGATTGAAAAAGAGAATTCAAGTGCGATCTATAAAAAATTTTATAGTGATTTTTGTCCGATTTTAGTTGACAAATTTTTAGAAAAACACTTATTTTTTGGAATGTAAGGAAATGCACAAATTTGTTTCCAATTGTTTGTGGTAGAAGGTTTTACAATTTCTCATTTTTGCAAGGGTAACATACATATATGGCTTGGAATTTCTCATTTTTGCAAGGGTATATATCTGATGTCATAATATACTGTATCCACGTTGAAATTTTTCCCCACACAACAAAATATGGGGAAATTTTTCTGTCTGCTGCTGACACATACCCGCAGAAAAAAATTTTACACTTTTTTTTAAAGAAGCAACACTCAGGCAATATTGCCTATCAATTACTAATATGTGATGCTTCTTTCGGAAGGGGGATTGAAGAGAGAAGAAAGTTTTGAAAGATTGAACGCAATATTATCTGCTCTTACAACATCTTTTACATACCCTGTAATTTAATAACAAAAAAATTTGGGATAAAAGTCAGACACACAGAAACCAATTAATCTAATTTATAACCAAATTTGATGTAACCAAATTTGATGTAACCAAATTTGAATTTGATTGCTATAACCGAATTTCAGTTAAAATTCGAGTTTATTAGTCAGTGGTTATCAAAATTTTTGTTGATATAACGCAATAACTTACAGCCGTATTCAAAATCGATAGATGTTAGGCACTTGTTTTTACATTGTTATATTTGTCAAACAGGATGTCCCACTTTATTTTTTTTAGAAAACCCTCACTTACACTACACGTCTTTTCAATTTGCTTTTATATAAACTTGGTTTAATTAATATATATTTTTTAAATGAAGTAATGAAGTTCCTGCAAATTAATTTAATTAATATTTGAAACAATAATAAAACAAAAATGATCAGTTTGTAAGTACAAAAAAAGAAAAAATAAATAAAATGGAATGAGTAATTAAGTTAAGTAATCCTTATATCGGTTTATTTTATAACTACTCGTCAAACATTTTTAGTCTTTGAAAACTTAAAATTTTCAGCCCTATTCTTAAATTTAATTTTTGCTAAAATACACATACAGTGCCGGTCTATGGTAGATGAAATTTGTTAAAGACAAAATTCAAAATACCAGACCTTTTTTTATCAAACGAATATTTTTCTTATAAAGTGTTTTGTAGGTAATTTATTAAGCTTTAATTTAAGCTTTATAGCGTCCAGATTGAGCTAATAATAAATGCACTACGAGGGTCGAACTGGAAATGATAATTTTTATAGAAATTTTTTAAAAAGTTTTTAAAAAGTATTTTAAAAAGTATTTTAATTTTTTTTCCAACTTCAAACATACAAAATTTAGAAAAAATTCCACTTATTAATATTCATTTGTTAACAAATTTTTTTAATGACAAAAAAAATGCTGTAGAAAAAATCCGCATTTTATTACCTCCAATTCTTTTTTGCTACCAATTTTTTGTAAACAAAGAAAAAATTTTATTGTTTATTAATTTTAGTTCACCTTAGCGTATTGTAATGAAAAATGAAAATAATTTACCTTTTTCTAGGTTAACACAATATTGGTGGTCAAAAGAATTGGAGGTCATAAAATGCGGATTTTTTCTACAGCATTTAAAAAATTTTAAGTTTTTTTTTTTGTCATTAAAAAAATTTGTTGACAAATGAATATTAATAAGTGGATTTTTTTTTTTAAATTTTGTATGTTTGAACTTGGAAAAAAAAATTTGAAATGCTATTTTTTTAAATTGTCTATAAAAATGATAATTTTACAGTTCGAAACCCTTGTAGTGCATTTATTATTAGCTCAATCTGGACGCTATAAAGCTTAAATTAAAGCTTTATAAATTACCTACAAAACACTTTGTAAGAAAAATATTCGTTTGATAAAAAAAGGTCTGGTATTTTGAATTTTGTCTTTTACAAATTTCATCTACTATAGCTCTGTGTGAATACTTTTGACCGTTACTGTACATTTTATTGTGTGTTTGGCGTGGACTCGTCCAGTATTATTTATTAACTAAAGCTATCTGACAGTAAAATTGTATACTTCACGGGTTACAAAATTTTGTTTGAATAGGGCTGATTAAAGAAGAAAAAAAAACAAAAGTTCAACTTAAGACTATTTGAAATGAGTTGTTATACAAACATTTAAAAAAAAATCTAAATTAATTAAAATCAATTATGCTTATGCTTTTGTTACTACATACCAAACATACATGCATACAAATATGTTGTATGTACATAATTAAATACAATAATAATTTTTCATATCATTATTGAAGAAATAAAAAATTAAAAAAAATTTTCGTTTAAAACAAAAGAAAAAAAAATATTATAAAACAAAATACCCCCTTAACATATCTTATTACTTATTGATACAATATTTGTAATGTATTTAAATTCAAATCAAAAACTTTATTTATTCCCTTGACATTTATTTATGCAATTATACACATACTCAACCAGAGTTTCTGATATATACTGAAAATGTAATGCATTCAAGGTTTTTGAAGCCTGGAAAACTTTATAAAAATTTTTTAATTGTCAACAAATTTTTGTGGAAACTTTGCATCTTGCAAAGAAGGTTCTCATATGAAAATTGTCGATTTTTACTGGTACTTTTTTTTGGTACTTTTAAAAAAGTACCTTAAAAAGGTACCAATGTGTGTTTTTTTAAATGTACTTTCTAAAATGTGGCATCAGCACTGGTACTTTTGTGACTTATTAAAAAGTCCCTTAAAAAGTTACCAATGCGTGGTTCTACAAATGTTTGTTTTTTTCAAAAATGGAAATTCATTAAAAAGTATCAGGAGTAAAAAAAAGTACTAATTATTTTCAAAAACTAAAATGTAACCGATAAGGCGATTTTAGATTTTTTTTCTCTTTTCATAAATGGTTATTTTATTAAATTCAAAAAATAATCATTTAGAACTGCAACAATATTTGCTGGAAAACTTCATCAGAAATTCTATATTAACTTAATTTGTATAAAATACGAGTATGTTTGTGTATAATTCATTATATTTAAAATCAAAGGTACTTATGTGCAATATTTTTTTTATAATTCTTATTCTATGTATATTATTATTATTATAATTAAAGTTATTATTATATTTTGTATATTAGTTATTTGTTATCAATTTAGCAAACTTACAACACTTAAAATAATTGAAATAGTTGGTTTTGTTTTTTTTCTGCATAACGCACAAATATTTACATAGCCTACATTTATTTTGTTAAAAAATAAAGTCATTGAGATTTATTTTTAAGCACACATATCACTGTTAAGCATTTTATACAACTGAACAGTTCATGCGAATAAGGACGAATAGACCATTTGTATAATTTTACAAATGACGATAAAAACGCAAGGAAACGGTTTAAAACTTATATTTTTGTGAACTTTTTTGCATTGATGGATTAGTGCATTATGCAAAAATGTTGGAAAAAATATTAGTTTTTAGCCGTTTCCTGCGTTTTTATCGTCATATGTAAAATTATACAAATGGTCTATTCGTCCTTATTCGCATTAACTGTTCAACTAGTGATTTCTTAATTATTTAGCCTGTTTTTGAAATATTCTACGGAATTGGATTGAAATTAGAAATTAAAAACAATTTGACCCAGCGAACAACTGAACAAAAAAAGGATCAGTCTTTTGGGAATACCTTCCTTTCGCAGTAAATGTTTACGATTTTTGCAATAAAAATATACAATTTAATTATTATTTTAAATAATGTCATATTCACGCCCACAAAAGGGTTGTGCCGAAAAAAGGAATTTTCTAACCCCCTGGGTCCCCGTGCATGACGTTGAACTTCTTCTAGCACAAAAATGTTTTAATTCTTTAACAAAAATATAGTCGGTCTAGACCGATCATATAATACCCTCCACCATTGTTTCCGGAAAATGAGTCCCAAGTCGAAACATGTGCCAATTAGGTATTTCTTCTATTAAATATTTATTTAGTGTATAAAATGTACACAACACAAATTTTAGTTAAAACGGCTTGTATATATGGCCAATAGACCGATTTAACTGAAATCGGTCGAAATTTTTATAGGGATCTACTTGTAAGTCCAAAAATGGTAAAAAAATAGTCGAAATATATACACCATTTTCAATTGTATTTTAAAATTGTCCGAATGTATTTTAAAATTGTCCAAATGTATTTTAAAATGGTCCAAATGAATTTTAAAATTGTCCAAAGGTATTTAAAAATGTATATTTTATATATTTTAAATTATATTTTAAATTGTCCAAATTAATTTTAAAATTGTCTAAATGTATTTTAAAATTGTCCATATATATTTTAAAATTGTCCAATTGTATTTTAAAATTGTCCCAATGTATTTTAAAATTGTCCCAATATATTTTAAAATTGTCCAAATGTATTTTAAAATTGTCCAAATATTTTAACATCGCCAAATCTACTCAAAAAGTGACTGGGGTCTAGGACCAGGTTTGCAGGTAGTTACAAACATCAACACATACTCATTATACCCTGTACCACATAGTGGTGTAGGGTATAAAAATGGAGTTTTTTAGTGGTAGGTTTTGTTCTTTAAGTTGGAACTTTTCCTTCCTTTTTTTCGATTTTTCGGACATGTGTTTGTGCCAAACTTTAGGAGTCCAGCACTTTTATTTTGGACTTTATCATGTCCTCTATAGACGGACGGAAATTGCTAGAATATCTAAAAATAGATCACAAATATGGGGCACTTTTCCTTCCTTTTTTCCGATTTTTCGGACATGTGTTTGTGCCAAACTTCAGGAGTCCAACACTTTTATTTTGGACTTTATCATGTCTTCTACAGACGGACGGAAAATGCTAGAATATCTAAAAATCGATCATTGATATGGGGCATTCCATGCCAAATCGAACACTTAAAAAAAATTTAGATTTTCCCAATTTTACAGCTTTGAAAACTTTTTCGTGGTAAATTTTCAGATTTTTTTTTATAAACAGTTCAAAAGATATCAAATTTTAAAAAATTCGGATTTTGTTCCATTTCACAAACTTCTTTTACTAATAACTTTTTCAACATTTTAAAATTTCTATGTACTTTTAAATAAAAATTCCTAAAAAAAGTGTTTTAGTATGCGATTTTTAAGTTTTAAAATTTAAATCTAATTTTTGAAAATGTTTTTACTATTTAATTTTTTGAAAATTTACCACGAAAGAGTTTTCGATAGGAACTAAAAACTGTAACAATATTTGGAAAAATCTAAAAAAAAAATTTCAAAGTGTTAGATTTGCCATTGAATACCCCATTTACTTTATAGGCTTCAGCTGATATCTTTCCTTTGTTTACAAAAAATTCGTGGTCAAAAGAATTTTATTGCATTTACAAATTTTTAATTTTTGTTTGGGTCATTGATAAAATTAGCTTAGAACCGAATACAAATTAATTGACATTTGTTTTTATTTTTTTAAGTTTAAACTTTGAAAAAATAAATTTAAATATATTTAAAAAAAATTTAAACAATGGCCGCTGTTCTAAAAAGAGTAATTCACATAAAAAATGGGAAAATGAAAATTTCCGATTTTTTTTTTTGGTGTTTTAGATTTCACCTCCGATTTTTTTTTTCGTTTTGTTTCACATAAATTAAAGTTGGTGAAAGTAAAACGAATGCACTTTTTTCCTTATAATTTTTTAAATATTAATTATTCGATTTCAACTTCGAATGAAAACGTGATCAGTAAAACACTAAACTTGATTTCGTGTGATTCGGAAATTATTATGTGAATTAAAAAGTTATGAAAGACAGAACAGAGGCCAATGTCTATAAAAAATATAATTTTTCAGTTTGACCCCCCTAGAATATTTATTATTTACTTAATCTAGACGCTTAAATTAAAGCTTAATAAATAACCAATACAGCATTTTTTCTAATAATACTCGATTGCTTATAATAAGGCCTTTTATTGTTAAATTTGTCGTCGAAATAAATATATTTTATACCTGGGCCCTTTATTTTGTCCAACAGTTTATTTCCATATGGTTTCAACAAAAATACATTTTCTTTTTCTTTTTCAAAACAAATCCGTAGAGAATATTTTTTTTTTTAACAGGCTGTTAATAGTAAAATTTTTATTTTTACCAAATGCTCACATTTATGTATAAAAATAGAAAGAATTTTATATGTTTAATAATAGAAATTTTGTTTAAGTTTTTGTTAAAGTTACACACAAATAGGTACAATATACATTAGAAATCTTAGAAATCGGAACCGGTAAATAAAAACATTAACAATAATTTAAAAATATTTTATATAGATTTAAATAGTGCAGAGTTTTTAAAGAAATGATTCTTTAAATATCTTTAAATCCACCTGAAGATGGATTTTCTAGCACATTTTGAAAATATCAAATAATGCAGTAAAAAACTTGATATGTTTAAGAATTCATTATTTTAAGGCTCTGCAAATAATACACCAATATGTTACTTAAAATCCCCAAATTAACATTATTTTTTTTTTAATCCTTGTAACACTTACGCACATAAAAACACTATATTAATTGTCATATTCAAAAACTTTTAGTGGATATTGCCATTTTATGTAGATCTACACTATTTTTGGATGTTTAACTAAAATCATGAAACGTGGTCTGAAAAAAATTATTCGATTTTTTTTGGATGAAAATATATTTTATATTATGCCCAATTAGGAAATTTTAAAAGTTTAAAAATAAGTAATTCTCATTTTCAATTGGAAATTTTCTCAATTTAAATGGGATATTCCTAAATCTCAATTTATTTTTAGCTTTAAGAATTTTCACCCAAAAAATTTAATTTTGGTCACAAAATTAACCAAATATTTTTTAAAATTGTCCAAGTGTATTTTAAAATTGTCCAAATATATTTTTAAAATGTCCAAATGAATTTAAAACTGTCCAAATGTATTTTACAATTGTCCAAATGTATTTTAAAATTTTCCAAATGTAGTTTAAAATTTTCGAAATGTATTTCAAAAGTATCCAAATGTATTTTAAAATTTTCCAAATGTAGCTCAAAATTTTGCAAATGTATTTTAAAAATTTCCAAACTTTTTTTAAAATTTTCCACATGTATTTTAAAAATTTTCGAATGGATTTAAAAATTTTCCATATTTATTTTAATATTTTCCAAACGTATTTTAAAATTGTCCAATTGTACTTTAAAATTTTCCAAATGTATTTTAAAATATTCTATGTAGAATTCTAAATTCTAAAATACATTTAGACAATTTTGAAAATTTGATTGATTTTAAAATACATTGAAAATTTTTAAAATACATTTGGAAAATTTTTAACCACATTTGGAAAATTTTAAAATACATTTGGATAATTTTGAAATACATTTCAACAATTCAAAATAGATATGGAAAATTTTAATTGTTTTTGGAAAAATTGGAAATTATATATGGAAATTTTAAAATACATTTGCACAATTTTAAAATATATTTGGACAATTGTAAAATACATTTGGGCAATTTTCAATTTCAATTGGACAATTTGAAAATATATTTGGACAATTTGAAAATACATTTAGAAAGTTTTAAAATATATTAGGAGAATTTTAAAATTTATTTGGAAAATTTTTGAAGCACATTTAGAATATTTCAAAATACAATTGGCAATGGTGTAGATTTAAATGGTTGTAGAATTAATCCCTTAATTCCTTTAGTAAGGATAAAACAGATCTGTACAGATCCAGGCAGAAATTGATGATGGTACAAAAAATAAAGCACTTTTTTTTTTTTTTTTTTTTTTTTTTTTTTTTTTTCTCAATTTATTTCAAAAATAATTCATTACATTATGGTGCCTCAGCGCCTTATAGGCATTGTAGAGGCGAGTTGGCAAAACAAATAAATACATAAGTACTTAAAATTTATATTAACAAAAGTAAATTTTTTAAAATATTAAAAGTAAAATTTTATATAAAATTAGTATATTTGTACACCTGAGATCAACAAAATTACATCAGAAGCTCTTCCACATGTTGTAATAAATAATCCCTTAAGTTTTTTTTAAATACAGAAATTCTATTTATAGATTTTAAATCTGGTGGCAAATTGAAAGTTATATTTTCCAAACGCTCTAAAGACGCTTTGTTTAACCAACTCAAAAGTGCTTTTACAGCACCTTTTTACGAATTAAAAAAATGTTTTGTATTTTCCACCCATAATGTAGAATACATAATAATTGTACCATTCCAATAAGGGGAATGAGGCACACATCCTCTCTTTTAACAAAAAAAAAAAAAAGGACGGGAAAACATTATGAAGTCCTCTTGTATTAACTCAATTATTTTTTTACTCTATTGTAAGAAAATATATAAAAAATGTAATTTAAAAAATTTACAATTTCAAATAAAATTAGCATAAAGCATCTTCAAACCACCTAATTTTTATTCTTCTGAAGGCTTATAGAGCGCTTTGAAAAACAATCATATGTGCGTTTAACAACGTTATCATTCGGACGTTTTGAGAGCACTCTAAAAGTAAAAACCACGACATTTTGGAAACGCTTGTACCACCATCTAGAGTACTTTTAAAACGCTTTGACGATTGTATTTTTCTGTCTGGGGATGTACTGTTGGATAAGTTACTTTTTTAAAGCCAAAAATAATGTGTTATGAGAACATCATATATGAAAAAATCAATAGAATTTTTGGGCCTCGAGCTAGAATAATAATGCAATCGAATATTTTAAAAATATTTTAAATTTAACACAAACCATTTTATTTTATTATGTATTAAACATAATGAATGATTTGAATGGTAAATTAACTGTTCAAAAGTATGGGTCTTTAATACAAAAATTTTCTATCTCATATAAAATTTATTTCATCCAAATAATTTTTCTGGAAATACACTACAAATACAATACTAAACAAAATTTTAGCACAAATATTATAGTTTTCTTTTTTAAATATCTCAAAACAAAATGTATAATTATTTTTTTTTTTTTCTAATTTAATTTTATATGATCTAAGATGGTACTTAAAAATTAATAAAAATGAATTAATAAAAAAAACAAAAAACATGCCAAATTGTTAAACAAAAAAATAAATAATAAATAAAATGTTGTTAGGGAAAAAAATAACGTTTACTAAGAAATTAATAATTAAAACAAATAGTAACACATATTCTTAAGATTAAAACAAAAAAATCCAACAACAACAAAAAAAAAACAATAAAACATTTAATACAAAATGCTAAATAACTTATAATTAATATGTTTAAAAACAAAATTTACTACTAACCGTAATGAAAAGCAACAAATTTGTAAAAAAAAAAAAATAATTAATTCATAAGTTCATAATAACACAAAACAAGAAAAAATAAAAATTAAACTATAATATAAAATTGTGTATGTAAATATATACAAAAATATATATATAGTATAGTATGCTATAGTAATTTTAAAATATTGAAATAAAAAACAAAATGGAAAATTGGAAAATATGTTTTCAAAAAAAGAACGTTTATCCTAATTTTGTAATACACTACATTTCACTTTTCTAAGCGTTAAATAAATTCATTTTTGGTATGTTGCGGTTTCAAGAGTTGATTTTTTTCGAGTTCAGTAACATGTTTTCTTAAAAAACTAAAAATCATTAAAAAAAATTGAAGAGGGCTGTCAAAAAGATTTTGTTTTTAGTGTCGCAAAGACTAATTTTATAAGTTGGACCAATTTCCAAATTCTGTCGGAACTATCAAGACTTGAAAAATCTATGGTTAACGCTGATTTTTTTTTAAATATTGCTGTAACCAATTAACCAAATTATCCGGAGTATAACAACATACAATTTGAAAATGGCGTATTACAAACTTAGGACATTCAAATTTCATTAGTTTTCTAAATAAGTAAGGTAAGCGAAAATGTGCTTAAAAAAATGAATCTTACATCAGGCTCTTTTGTTCTTGAAGCCCCAGTTTTTAATAAAAAATAAAAGCAAAAACAAAATTTTTTTAAAAAAATAATAACAAAACTGCAATAAATCTAAGAGTTGTTTTCAATAACCATAACAAATTATAATACAAAAAGGTGAGTGAGTTTAGCTTGTATCTTAACTATTGCCTCAATTTGCCAATGTTTTCCTAATTAGTTTGTCGTATTAACTTTGTATTGTTTGAATATAAATTAACTCCTTTTTTCTCATTATTCACCTTAACTCACCTTTTTTCTGATCTTCATTTTAAATAACACACCATCTGCAATATGCTTTTATTTTTTATTTATTGGTGGCAGTTTTTTTTATTTGTATTTTTCTTATTTTTTTTTTAAGTAAAAAAGCATGTTTTCGCTAAATTAAATTATGTTTTTTTGTTATTAGTTTTTATTCATTTTGCTACCTACATTTTTATATTTTATTGTATTTATTTTTTATAACCGTATTTATAATATAAAGTTAACCACAGTTTGATAAATTTACATTAGCCACTGTTAAAGCACTAATTTTCAAAAAAAAAAATAATTATACAGTTTTAATCTCAAATGTCAACCTTTTAAAATAAACCAAATAATCATGACACGGCAATTTTTATATAATTTGACATTTAGCAAGTAAAATAGTTAAATTCGGCCTTGCCGTGTTCATTAGCACCCTCCACTACTTAAAAAAGATTATTGCAAAAAAACCTTATTAAAAAAAAAAATGGTGTAAAAAAATATTGTTGAAAAAAATTCCATTTAAAAAAATTTTTGAAAAAAATGGTCAAAGAAAATAGTTTAATAAAAAAAAATAGTGAAAAAATATTCGGCGAAATAAATGTTGCTAAATAAATGTTCGCAAAAAAAAAATTGTGTGAAAAAAAATTGTTGTAATTATAAGTACAACAATTTTTTTATTTAATTGTCTGTTCAAGTGCCGACTATAAACATTTTGTTTTCGTGGTTATGTGTGATGTACTAAAATTTTCGAGGTGTTAAATCATTTGAAATCATAACTTTTGATCCGCTGAACAGATATCGCTTAAATGCAATACCAAACTGATCGACTCATCATCAAGTTTTAATATTATTTATACAGATAATCCACATTTTAATAGACAGACGGAAATCGCTTTATCAGACTTAAAATCGA
This sequence comes from Pegoplata infirma, assembly GCA_963921195.1. Taxonomy (NCBI): domain Eukaryota; kingdom Metazoa; phylum Arthropoda; class Insecta; order Diptera; family Anthomyiidae; genus Pegoplata; species Pegoplata infirma. The sequence goes on along the minus strand of OY992536.1, from coordinate 4,874,975 downwards.
TCAAGAATCACGAATATATTTACTTTATGGGGTCCCATATTTACTTTATGGGGTCCCAAAGCTTCTAAAGAATTAATTCCTTAATTGAATTTTAATTTTTTAATTAAAAAATTAATTCCTTGTTCACATTGTATTGTTCTTTTAAATACGTTAAAAGAATTCATTCGCTAAGAACTAATTTCCTTTGAATTAATTCTTTACTGAATTAAATAATAAGAAAATGTTTGTAATAGGGTTATATAGTCGCAACAAAAAGTCGACTTTTCGACTTTTTTCAATTTCTAAAAAGTCGATTTTTCGACTTTTCGACTTTCTTACAATTTTAAAAAGTCGACTTTTCGACCTTTCGACTTTTTAAAAAGTCGACTTTTTTCGACTTTTCGACTTTTTTCAACTTTTCAATTTTATAAATAAAAGTTTAGTTTTGACTTGTTGTAAGCATTTAGGTGCTATTTTTTTATTGTATTTTATTTATCAATGTTGGATACCAATGAAGGTTAAAAAAAGTCGAAGAAATCGAAAATGTGGAAAAGGTTGAAGAATTCGAAAGCAAAAGAGTCGAATTTCGATTTACAGAACCCTATCACTGAGGTGTTTACAATAATCAAAAATATTGGTAAATATTGCACTTAACACTTTCCAACTCATGAAATTGGCATTGACATTTTTGCTTCACATACAAAATACATGGAAATACCAATAGCTTCAGTTGTTATTAAACTCGGATATCATTTGAATTTTTTTTTTCAGAAGAAAGAATTATTTTCATCTGGTAAAAGTAAAAAAAAAAATCAAAAAAAAAAAAAATTCGAAAAAAGTCGAAAAAAAGTCGAAAAAATTCGACTTTTCGACTTTTTTAGAACAAAAAAGTCGATTTCAACTTTTCGACTTTTTCGTCCAAAAAGTCGATTAATCGACTTTTCGACTTTTCAACTATAGAACCCTAGTTTGTAATAGGTCGCTGGAAGCGTCTTGCCTTTCTGCAAAGCCTAGGGTAAAAAAAACACCTTGGTGGTAAAATGAGTTGCAGACGAGCAGAGGTTCCTGCAGAATGCTCTTTAACAAGGCAAAATCATATGCACCATGTGTATGTACAATGTACATTGTACATATCGCTCATTTACTTGTATAGTGTCATAACTCAAAACGTTTCATTTTGCAGAAAACGCGTTTAAAGTTTACAATTGAAACTGGTTGTTCATTGAAAATGGCCTGTACATAGAAAACGTAATAATTACGTATTTTCTTCTCAAATGATGAGTTTTAAAGATATAAATACGAATTTTTGACACAATATAAAGCATGATATAACGAAAAATGCTGCATTTTTCATTAAAAAATCACATTTTTTGAGTTATGACACTATACAAGTAAATGAGCGATATGTGTACTAGAGTGCTCCAAAAAAATGAAGTTGTTAAATATTGGCCATAACTCCCCCTAGAAATATGCATTTGGGTGTAAAAATATGTTTTGCAAAATTATAGGGTAATCGGATGTGGGTAAGGCGTGCCGCATCGGCCCTGAAGTTTGAAAAACGGATTACAAGGGGAAAATATGACTTTTTGTCATTTTCTCAATCTTTTTGATATTTTGAGTAAAGTTTGAATTCAAATGGTCACTGAATTTTGATTAAGAGTTAATTGTCTATCAAATAAGGTATTAAAAATTAAAATCGGTTGAAAATCAGCCAAGTTATTACAACTTCCCCAGGCAACTAACGTGTGTCAGGCCACTTAATCAAGGAATTCGAGCCCCATTTTTGAAATTTATTGAAATTCAATGTCCTAAGATGATGAATAAAGTATGAGTGATAAGGAAAATAAAATTGGACATTCAAAATTTAAAGCCAATTTTCTCGAAAAACAAAAATAACTGCTCTCTGAAAATTTGATATGATGTAGAGAATAAAATTAACTTTAATTTAAAAAAATAAAAATGAGATGTTTTCTGCTACATCGATTTTTATTTTTCATTTGAAAAATTCAGACATAGTTCTGAATTTTTTCTAAAAACAAATAATGACAATCGATAGCCCATACAAAACACTATAAAATAGATGTATTTCGCAAATTTCAAAATCGTTGAGTTACTGTAGAAAAAATTAATACAAAGCGACATCATGCAAAAATTGCTCAATTTTACCAAGTTTGAGCACGCCTATCTCGCCCATTTTTCCGAAAAACGAAAACTTTTGTTCCACGATTTGTTACTTCCATATAGGGCAATAAGCTCCCAAAGTATGACTTTGATCCAACATTTTTTTTTTCGTGGTGCGTTTGAAATAAAAACCTTCATATAAGAGTTTTAAGCGAATCTGTAATGTTTTTAAAAAAAATTGGATCCGCCATTTTGAAATTCAAAAAAAGCCACTGGGCATTCAAAAGTAAATATTTTTAAGTAATTTCGAATTTTTTTAAAAAATTTTAATCCCATACCAATTTTGGAGAGTGGGCCCGTTTGACGAAGAAACCCTCATATATAGATTTACAAAATGTAATCCTTTAAAACTTTGAAGTCCTTCATCCGGTTCATGATTGTCATTCGGTTTGTAACACCTCGAAATAGAGACCCCATAAAGTATTTATATTCATAAGCTTCGATCGATTTTATTTTATTCTATGAAGCTTTGCGCACTCGTATATATGAACAGTCAAACTTGGTTATAACGAACTCGGTTATAACGAATTCTCGGTTATAACGAATTCTCGGTTATAACGAACTAATTCTAAAGTCCCGACGTTTTAGCATTAATTTTCACACAAAATACTTCTTTTATAACGAACTCGGTTATAACGAATCCTCGGTTAAAACGAACTGCTTATTATGGTCCCACGAACATAATTTCATGTATATTTACCTTTTTATATCGAACTCCCATAAATATTTTTTAATGTGTGGCAATCATGTTTACACTCTAAAAACTCATTGTAAAATTACTACTATAAAGTGGGTAAATTTCTGTGTAAAATAACACACAACGCCTAAAATTGAGCACAAAGTGTTTAAAAATCTAATTTGCACACAAAAATTTGAAAATTAAACACTTTATACAGTATTTTGTGTGTTCATAAATATATTCGTAGAAAATTAAACACAAGATTTTTAAAATAACACATTAAATGTGTATGGTAAACATTTTGTGTTTAATTTCCGATATTGAACATTAAATGTGTAAATAAAAAAAACAGAATTGAAATTGTCAAATAAAAATAATTAAAGAAAATTTGCCTTGCAACAAAACTAAAACAACGCAAAAAAATAACAAAAATATTAAAATAAATGTATTTAAAGTGAAGGGGAAGTTTAGAGATGTGAACGTTCGAATGCAATATATGCATTTTGGTATTTAAAAACCTCAAAACGAAAATAGAGCAAATAAAAATATTAACGAAGGAAATTTAATTGATTCGTGATATTCAAGAAAATTTTTTAGCAATGATAAATTATAACGGTAAGTACAGCAACTATCTTTCAAATAGTTTTTAGAAATAATGTATATCTCGAATTCTAAGGATTTTTCTAAACAGAAATGTCTAAGATTCTGAGAATTTATTATCACAAAATCTTTCTGATTTTGAGAATTTTTCTTTACAAAAAATGTGACAAATTCTATGAATTTTAATATTGAAAAAATTCCTAGATTCAGAGAATTGTTCTTTTAAAAATTGTCTTAGGGCTGGTAACTTATCAAAAGCTAATCAATGATTAATACAAATCATTGATTATTTCCATATAAATTTGACGGTTGCAAACACTGATTAGCCTTAATCATTGATTATATTGTGATGAGTTACCAGCCCATAGATTTAGAAAATTTTTCTATAGAAAAACAGTCTCAGATTCAGAGAATTTTTCTATAGAACAAATGTCTCAGATTCTGAGAATTTTTCTATAGAAAAACTGTCTCAGGTTTTAAAAACTTTTAGATAGAAAAACAGTCTCAGATTCGGATACTTTTTCTATGAACAAATTTCCCAGATTCTGAGAATTTTTCTATCGAAAAAATGTCTCAGATTCTGAGAATTTTTTTATAGAAAAAATATCTCAGATTCTGAGAATTATTCTATGGACAAAATATCTCAGATTCTGAGAATTTTTCTGTTGAAAAAATATCTCAGATTTTGAGAATTTTTCTATAGAAAAACTGTATCAGATTAAAAAATTTTCCGGAATCACAAAATCTTTCTGATTTTGAGAATTTTTCTTTACAAAAAATGTGACAAATTCTATGAATTTTAATATTGAAAAAATTCCTAGATTAAGAGAATTGTTCTTTTAAAAACTGTCTTAGATTTAGAAAATTTTTCTATAGAAAAACAGTCTCAGATTCAGAGAATTTTTCTATAGAACAAATGTCTCAGATTCTGAGAATTTTTCTATAGAACAAATGTCTCAGATTATGAGAATTTTTCTATAGAAAACTGTCTCAGGTTTTAAAAACTTTTAGATAGAAAAACAGTCACAGATTCGGATACTTTTTCTATGAACAAATTTCTCAGATTCTGAGAATTTTTCTATCGAAAAAATGTCTCAGATTCTGAGAATTTGTTTATAGAAAAAGTATCTCAGATTCTGAGAATTATTCTATGGAAAAAATATCTCAGATTCTGAGAATTTTTCTGTTGAAAAAATATCTCAGATTCTAAGAATTTTTCTATAGAAAAACTATCTCTGAGATATTTTTCTATAGAAAAAATAAATCAGATTCTGAGAATTTTTCTATAGAAAAAATATCCCAGATTCTGAGATTCTGAGAAATTTTCTATAAAAAAAATGTCAATATCTGAGAATTTTTCGATAAAGAAAATGTCTCAGATTCTTAGAATTTGTCTATTGAAAAAATGATTCAGAATTTTGGAATTTGTCTAAAGAAAAAACGTCTCATATTCTGAGAATTTTTCTATAGAAAAAATGTCAGATTCTGAGAATTTTTTTATAGAAAAAATGTTACAGATTCTGAAAATTTTTCTATAGAAAAATGTTTTAGATTCTGAGAATTTTTTTATAGAAAAAATGTCTCAGATTCTGAGAATTTTTCTATAGAAAAAATGTCTCAGATTCTGAGAATTTTTCTATAGAAAAATGTTTAAGATTCTGCGATTTTTTTTAAAGAAAAAAATTTCTCAGATTCTAAGAATTTTTCTATAGAAAAAATGCCTCAGATTCTAAGAATTTTTCTATAGAAAAAATGTGGCAGATTCTGAAAATTTTTCTATAGAAAAAATGTCTCAGATACTGAGAATTTTTCTATAGAAAAAATGTATCAGAAACCCTTTTTTAAAAAATATTTCTGATATTCAAAAATTTTCACATTCAGAAAGAAAAAATTCTATAGAAAAAATGTTTTGATTCTGTGAATTTTTCTATGGAAAAAATGTCAAAGAATCTGGGAATTTTCTTTAGAACAATTCTGAAAACTATTTTAAAGATAAAATAGCTCAGATTCTAAGAATTTTTATTTAAAAAATAGATCAAATTCTAAAAAAAACTATAGAACAAATGTATCAGAAACTAGCAATTTAATTTTTTTTTTAATTTTTATATATTTGCAGACTAGACGTGATGTTATCAAAATTGGAATATCAACAAATTCTGCATATTTTATGACGATTAACGAAGTTGATATTTGTTTATAATTGTTTAATTTTTTTATATTTGTGTTATTATAACACAATACATGTTATTGTTTTATTTTCCTTTTGTAACATTTTAGTTTTTGCAATAGATGGATATTTTACCAATATATTATAATTGCACTTAAAATAAAATAAAAATCATAAAAATAAAAATGCGTTTTTTATAAATTTTTTTTCTTAGAAATAAAGCATATTAAATGTAAAACAAACAATTATTAATGCAATTTTCCACATTTTTAATCCATTTTTGCACACAAAGAATGCGTTTTTAAGCATAAACATTTTAAAATTACACATTTTGTGTGTATTGCTAGAGAATTTTCCAAGCGTCAAACATGTAGGTGTACACACAAAATGTTTATTAGTTACACACACTTTGTGTGCAAATGTTGAATTTTAAACACATAGTGTATTTTTACCCACATTATTGTAGGAGAACAGTTACCTACAATAAAGTGGGTAAAATTCAACAAAAATTTATAAGAGTGTATCAAACTAACAAAAGGTTGGAATTTTTTGGTTTATATTAAAATTTTGATAAAATTTATTTATATTTTTAATGATTTCTTCTCAATAAGTAGTTTATTTACGAAAAAAACATCAAATTAAACAAAATTTGATCTATTTTTAGGATATAAAACTAGGTTGATAAAAAATATACCCCGCTTATAGCGAACTTCGCTTATAACAAACTATTTTTACTGGTCCCTCGGAGTTCGTTATAACCGGGTTCGACTGTATTTGTAATTTTCCTGGTCAGGTTGTAATTGAATTTCAGCGAAATATGTTCAGAAGTTATGATCAAAACCGTAAATTTCAGATTAGTTTCACCTTGAATTTACGTGTTGAAAAAAACGCTTAACGTTATGAAAGATGTTGGTTAGCCACAAAAATATTTAACAAAGTATTTTTGTAACTCCAACAAATTGTTTTACTAAAAAAAAATAGTCACTCAAAATAAAATATTTTTAGTCAAAAATTTTTTTTAACGTTTTAAAAATTACTAAAAGAGCATTGTAGAGGGTATTAATAGATTAGGCCATGTCAAATTTAACTTTTCTACTTGTTTTTAAATTGTATCGCGGTCTTTAAATCTCCTTTTTTAACTTCTCGTAGTTAATTTGTTTTAAATTTTTATTATAAATACGAAAGTAATATTTATTTGTTTTATGGCCTTTAATTGTATTATAATTAGTATTCATGTAATTCGTTTTAGAACAATTTTAAAGTTTTTTGTGTATCAAAATTATTTCTTTTGTTCTTTTTAAATCCTTTTCATTTTCCATTGAATTTAAATTTAATATTTCTTATTTTTCACATTGGTTATCATTTTTATTATTTTTTTTTTTTGCTTTTGTTTTATTTGCTTTTGTAGCATGTGCTCCACCTACCTTCTTTTATAAAGGACATTGTTATGATATGTGCCCAATTTACACCTATGTCATTAAACACAATAGCAATCTAGATGTTAAAGACTACAACTCAATGAACAACAATAGCGTTACAAATCAACCAAACCACTTAACAGATGAAGACGAGTTACAATCCACCGACCGTAAAAGGCGTAGTAAACGTGTAAATGGTGTTACGGAAGACGATGAGAACACTCAACAATATACAAGTAATAATATAAATGAAGATTCTATGGTAACGGATGCAGACGCACGGAGCTGTGAGCCTTGTGATAAATCATGCTTACGTTGTTATGGTCCATTAAATTCACAATGCAGTACTTGTTGGCCTGGTAGTCAGTTAAGAGGAATGCCACATACCAACGAAACATATTGTATAAATTTTTCTGAACGTAGTTCTGGTAATGCAGTGCTAAATCAATCATCGAAAGGTGTTAATACTAAATTAGTTGTGTTACTTATGGTGCCTGCTGTGATAATTATATCAGTTGCGATTTTTTTATCCACTTATAGCAGAGAGAAATGTTGGTTACCCTGGCGCAGAGGTCAGGGGACAAGTGATAATATTGCTACATATACGTATGATCGTGTTGCATTAACTGCAGATGATGATGATGATCCGGAGGAGGAAATTGATTTGTTTACAGCGGCTCCAACGCAAGTAAAAATATATACTGATAACGAAGAGAGTGCTGATAACTGATACTGATTAATACTAACATACATATTGTAAAATTTAGTTTGAAATATTTAAAAAAAAAATTTAAAAAGAGTAAATTCGGCTGTGCCGAATCTTTTATACCCTCCAATATGTAAAAAAAACATTGCTTTTTGAAATTAAGGACTACAATTTTATCCTTTTTTAACTTATTTTATTTTTAACCACGCCCACAAAAAGGGGCGTACCGAAAAAGTTGCTTTTCTAAATCCCCTGGGTCCGAGTGAAGAACATTGAACTTCTTCTGTTGTAAAATTGTTTTATTTGTTTAACCAAAACATGATTAAAAAACTACATTTTTTAGAGGTTCGTTAAGTTCTTCAAAGGGGGGAATTTTTCCCCCTGGGCCGATTTCACCAATTTACTAACTTAACCGACCTTTGACCATAAGACATATTTATGTCAAACTTCATCACTCAAAATAATAACTCTGTTAAATTACAAAGATCCTCTACTGAGCCAGCGGAAAATATCCTAGATTTCCAACCTGCAATAAATTTTGTGGTTTTTTAGTGTGCTTGAAATATTGGGAAGTTTTCTTAAAGAGAATTTTTTTGAAAACTACCCAGGCAGAAATTGATGATGGTACAAAAAATTAAGCACTTTAAAAGTACTATTTTCCAAACGCTCTGAAGACGGTTTGTTTTACCAACTCAAAAGTGCTTTTACAGCAACATTTTTACGAATTAAAAAAAATGTTTTATATCTTCCACAAATAAAGTAGCCCAGGCAGAAATTGATGATGGTACAAAAAATTAAGCACTTTAAAAGTACTATTTTCCAAACGCTCTGAAGACGGTTTGTTTTACCAACTCAAAAGTGCTTCTACAGCAACATTTTTACGAATTAAAAAAAATGTTTTATATCTTCCACAAATAAAGTAGGGCATAATTATTGTGCCATTCTGTTTAGGGGAATGTGGCACACATCCTCTCTTTTAAAAAAGAAAACACGGAATTTGCTGGAAAATATTAAAAAAACCTTTTGCTAAAACTAAATTATTTTTTAGTCGATTGTAGGAAAATATATCAAAAATATCAATTATACAAATTTACAAATTCGAAATAAAATCCAGATAAAGCGTCCTTAAACCATTTTATTTTTAGTCCTCCGAATGCTTTTCGAGCGTTTTGAAAAACAATCATATGACCGTTTAACGACGTTATCATTCGGACGTTTTAAAAGCACTCTTAACATAAAAACCATGACGTTCTGGAAACGCTTGTACCACCATCTATAGTACTTTTAAAACGCTTTGATGAGTGTATTTTTCTGCCTGGGTATATTTTAAAAGAAAACTCTGTTTTTTATTTGTTAATTTGATTACAGAGCAATTAGTAAAGTTACAGATGTAATTTAGTTTTTTGGTTACAAAAAAAAAAGCTATTTTGTTTAAGTCTGTATTTTGCAGATTTTTTTTTTAATTATCTTTAAAATAAAGATAACAAAGTAAAAACTAAAACTACTGATAAAATTTAGTTTTTCGGACACTAGAACAGAAAAAGTATTTTCTTAAAATCTGTAAAATCTTTAGTTTTTCGGACACAAGCACTAACAAAGTATTTTCTTGAAATCTGTATTTTGACAGGAAACTTTGTTAAACACCTGTCGAATTGAGTTTACAGTCATTTTACAGAGTTATGTTTTTGAGTGCAGGAATCTATCTTTTTTATTTTGGACTGCATCGTGTTTTATACAGACGGACGCACAGAAATTCGTAGAATTTCTTACAATAAATCAAGGATCATTAATACTTTATGAGTTCCCCGACCGATATTTCGATGAGTTATACACGGAATGACAAAGTGAGTATACCACCATACTGTTATTGGAGGGTATAAAAAGTGTAAAAATATTTATAAAATAAGTTTTACCTACAACACAATTTATTAATAAGCAAAAGACTTCCATATTCCATATAAATTAAGCGATTTAAATAAATTTTTATTAAAATATTAACTATTTAATTGTTTTATATTTGACAGAAATGTATAAAGAAGGTACAGTATGAATACGGTGACAATTTTTTTCCTGAATTTAAATCGGTACGCCCACTATGGAACGAATTATATGACAAATCGTCGCTGCTTCTAAAAATGGAGTCATGTGTAGTTTTTTAATTTTTTTTTACTCACTAAACCGATATCTTGATTAGTTTAAAAGTTAGTAAGAGTAGCTATGCGTTCGTCATACTAAAAATGGTCTGAAAAGAAGTTATGTGCAGTGCTGCCAACTTTTTTTTGGAGAAATCGTCAATTTAAAAAAAAAAAAAAAAAAAAACGTCAAAATCGTCAAGTTGAAAAAAATTTGTCGTCAAAAAATCGTCATGACAAAAATACGCTAATAAATACTAAAAATGTTAATACCCCAGACCACTCCATGGTCCAGAGTGTAATGAGTTTCCGTTGATGTTTGTAACTATCCAAAATATTGGTCCACGACCTTTTTCAAGTCCCAATTACACCGCTCTACAAATCTGAGGTTTGTCGCTGCGTTTTGGATGAAACCAAAAAAAGTTGATAGAGTTTGGTGCCCCGATTCCAAAACGGTCACTAAAATTTTTCTATCACGTCACAATTTTGAGAAAATCGCGGTTAAAGTGTCAAAAAATGCCCATTTTGACCATTTTTGAACGCCTATAAAATAAGATCCTGACATGCAAATGACTTGGTATCTAGCTCATTCGAAAGTGTGTAATTTTCTCTTTTAGACAAGATCAAATCTTCTTGGAATTTAATTTTCTAAAATGGTAAAAAAATCATTAGCCACAAGTGCTATAAATCTAAAATTTACGTATGAATTTGTATGGAAATTTGTTAAAAAACACTGTGTAAATAAACTAAATATTGAAAAAATGGAAGGTTTTTTGCTAATGATTTTTTTACTATTTTAGAAAATAAAATTTTTAGAACATTTTATCTTATCTTTAAGAGAAAATAACAGGCTTTCGAATGAGCTTGATACCAAGTCATTTGCATGTCAGGATATTATTTTATAAGCTTTTAAAAAGGGTAAAAAATGCCCTTTTTCGGCCCTTTAACCGCGAATTACTCAAAATCCTGATGTGATAGACAAATTTGGGCTCCGGATTTGGAATCAGCGCAACAGACACCATCCAAATCACTAACCAGAATCCAATACGCATTTTCTTGTTGAGCTGTGTTATCAATTAATTGACCTGAAATTTGAAACTTAAGAAAAGCTTATGGCCCAAGGACGAAGATTATTGAAATTGATTTTTTGTGCATATCCCCCATATTAAAATTCATCCCAATTAATTTATACTGACCACTTCTAATAACAAGTCTATTTTTCAACTAAAAAACGTTTTTTTTAATGTTTTTTCTGGTGAATTTTTAACTTTTCCTATCTTTTCCCGAAATTGTTACGCTTTTTTCTTAAGTAACTATCTTTTAAAAAAAAATATCGGTTTTTCTCTTTTCTTTTCAAAAAATTAAGTGAATTTGAATTTTTTGACAAAAATTTTCCATTTTTTGCTCATTTAATGAAATCGTCTTTTTTGTTCCTGGCGAAAATGAAAAATCGTCAATCGTCATTTTAGTAAAATTGACTTCAAAAATCGTCAAAATGACGACAAATCGTCAAAGTTGGCAGCGCTGGTTATGCGTAAAGCTACACATAACTTTTTTTGATAAAAAAAGTAATAGAACGTGACAAAATGGACCACTATTTTAGTAATATGAGGTTCACACATATCATCCAAGTATTTCTGATGAATTTGTCAAGATTTTATGGAAAATATTTGCATATTTTTATGCAGTTATCAAAAGCCTAAATGGCGGGTAATCAGGCCTTGTGAAATCAATTAAATCATTTGACATAGGAAAATTTTAGTATCTAAAGTACAGCATCTTTCAAATATGTCAATTTATGTCGAGGCTTTTGAATATTACAAGAAAAAACAAATAATCATCACAAGGTTGCGAAATCTGTTGTTCGCTAATTAATAAAGAGCTCTCAAATATCAAAATTTCAAGGACCTTGCCGAACTTATGTCGCTTTAAACCACCACCAAACTTTATTTAGTCTTTGTCCCCCTCGAAAAGAAATAACCAAAAAGAATGGTTTCATAAACAAAAGGAGTTATGTGTATAAAAAATATTTCCATTTTATTTAAATTTTGTTCCAAAAAGTTCTTAAAAAAGAATGTTTTTGAAAAATTCTGCACCACTGGAAAACCGTTAAATGTTTCATACTTTTTTGTAGCATGTGGATAGCATATCGGTACAAGAATTTTTTATAGAACAAACATTTAAAAAATATCGCGAAGGGACGAAAATAAACTGTTTTTTTGCTCTCCTGAACACTTGCCCAAAAACACATGACTCCATTTTTAGGCGCAGCGACGAAATGTTTTCAGCATTCAACAAATGTCGGTTAAATTTACACACCTTTATTGTTGTTTGCGATCAACTAGTATTTCAGTAAAAAACAACTGAAGTAAACAGTTGTTGTTAATTTGCAAAAAAATGAAGAAAACGTTTATAAAGAAAATATATCAACAATTGGTAGTGTCGGACCGAATATTCGTTTTCGGCCCTAATCACTGCATTTTTTTAAGTGTATATATGCATTTAACATGCAACCTATTCCGTTATCTGTGTGTTTACCTATTTGACAACACCGTAAGAATGACGTATTCTCCCATGTCGATGATATTGAGAAACAAAAATTCTTATCAAAATCTTCAATTAATTGTTAATAGCTATGAATAATATCGTTACCAAAAATACATACGGACGTTACTACAGTTTTAAAAAATAAAATACGTTTTGGCAGACCAATGTCTTTCAAAGCGTGTTTATCGTGTTTTTCAACACGTGGTTAAACCAATCTGAAATTTACGATTTTGCTCGAAAAATCTTAATCCCTGAAACGATTTCGCTGAAATTCTATACAAACCTTACTCTGATTATGACAAACATATGTGCCATACAGTAGCACCTTGTATATGGTCATTAGAGTGTTATCGTGTTTTTTTACCACGTTAATTCACGGTTTCGCTTATAACTTTTGAAACACTAAATCGACCTGACCAGGTAAATAATTCGAGAAAAATTTCCATTTCGCGATTTTGGTCAAAACTTCTGAACCCCTAGACCAATTTTTCAGAAATTCAATACCAACCAGATCCAAAACCTGAAAGTCAACGAGTTTTTAACAGACGGACGGGCATTGTTATATCAAAGTGAAATTTTTTTTTACTCCCGAATTTCAGATCAAAATCTCTTACTTTATATGACTAAATTTAATAAAATCAAGTCATATTTTATAGAAGCAAAGTAAGAATAAGTAACAGCGTTTATAGCGACTATCTTAAAAACAATACGTGCTAGAAAAATTTGGACAGATGGAACAGATTTGGAATCAGAAGACAAAAATCTATTTGGACCAGTAAGATATTTCACTAGGTGTTTTTTGAAGTCTAACAGTGTTATTTAGAAATGTTTTACCCTTTCCGTTTTTAAAAATCAAAAAGAGCTAACTCGATCCAGCCTACTCCAAAAGCTGTCGAAGTTATCGTTGCAATTGTATAACGTCATGCAATTAAAAGGTTAAGTTTTTGTCACTTACGTCCGTTTGCAATTAAGTTGACGTTATGCACAATTAAGCAAAATGCATTATTTTTATTCTTGCCAGATAATGAACAATTTAAATTTTGTTGTGCTTTAACGAATGAACAACAAATGATTTGTAGTAAAATTACAGATCACTTACTCGACAACATATTAAATAAACAAAATTTTAAGTTTTAAGAGCCAATACTTAAGATATTAAAACAAAATAATAAATACTTCAAAATCGAATCAAATAAATTATAAAAACAGGCTTTCAACAAACAGAAATCGCACAGTTAAACTAGAACATTTTACGCAACAATATCAGAGGAACAAAGAAATGCAATAAAATGAGAAAAATTATTTTAATTGCAACATTGGTTCTCCTTGGTCTGCTACGGCCTTTAGAGTCCTGTAAAAGTGTAGATGTAATAAGTAATCAGTTTAAAAATTCGGATGTATCCATACAGCTTATTAGATCTACTAAATTGCAATATCAAATATTAAAAGGTATTTTAATCAGTGAAAGGATTCACAGTTAAAAAGACAAGTTAACAAATTTGTTAATTTTTAAAATTTAATTTTTTAAACTTCATCACTTTGTAAATCTGTGAATTCCTTCAGTGTATTTGTTAATATTGTACTTTTACTAATCCGCTCAATTTTTTAGGTACCAAAGTCCTTCAAACAATAACTTTCGAAAATTTTTCTACTAACAACGATTTGCAACTTACTTCAACCGGCACGTTGAAACTAACAGAAGGATCGAAATCTGTAGAATTTGAACTAATTCAGTCTACTTCAGCAATAACTCATGTCCGAGTTATTCGCAATGATGTAGACCGTACTACCCAACCGATGGATTGCATTGATTTGGATATGTCTAAAACACACTGGTTTGGAGGTCCAGAAGATCGTCATCAATACTGGCCTGTCGAGCGTCTAACCTTTACAAATTACTCCTATTTAACTAAAGAAGATCACAATGCCGGTTTAGCCGAGCGCTACTGGCTTAATTCTAATGGTGTATTCTTCTATGTAGAAGATGAAACTCCTTTGTTTATTGAACAAAATTCGGTGGGCTTTGAAAACAAATTGTGTTTTGCCGCTATTAATTCGTTGCCTTATGATGTACGTGTGGATAAAATTAATTTCATCTATCACATTGGTATTGCCAGTGATGCAAAAACGGCACATATGCATGCTGTGGAAAAAATTCTCGGCATTCCAACGGGTTATCCTGATGAACGTATGGTACAATATCCAATTTGGTCTACATGGGCCTTGTATAAAGCTGAGATCAATGAAACAATTGTACGCGAGTTTGGCGATAAAATAAAATCAACCGGTTTTCAAAATAGTCAATTGGAAATTGATGACGACTGGGAGGATTGTTATGGCGCTATGACTTTCCGTAGAAGTAAATTTCCTGATATAAAAAGATTTACGGACGAACTAAAAGCCAGTGGTTTCCGTGTAACATTATGGATTCATCCATTTATAAACAAACTATGCGAGCCAGCTTACACAGAGGCGAAAAATAATGGGTATGTATTTTAATTAAAAACAGTTGGAATTGAATCAATGAAAATTTTTGTTTGGCTATAGTTAGATTCGAAAAATAATGACAAATTTTAGGTCAGAGCAGAAACGTTAAATCTTAATGAACCAGATATATTTATACGTAATAGGTCCATTCGATTACCTTACTACAATCTACTATTTTTTACACAGTAAAAAGTTTTGGGTTAATTTTAATTCCTAGCTGGTGTGTATATATAACAATGCCAAAAATAATTTAATTTATTCCATAAAAAGTTTACTTTTAAAGAGATAAAAAGAGAGTGAGAGAATGGATTTTGAATTTATTTTTGGGTGTTATAATAAAACCAAAATATGGAAATAATTTTACACCTAAACAGGTGTTTATTTGAACAAGGCAGGACTTAAATTTCTCCAAAAATAAATAAAACAAATGTAAGGTTATGTTTTTTAATATTTTTGTGTATTGAATACAAATACAGACCAAATATGTACATGAATAAAGTTAAAATAAAGAGGAATGTTGATTTGTCACCCAAACTCAGCACAACTCTGCATAAAATAAGCTGCTACTGCTTCTATATTACTTAAGAAATTATTCCTGGGGGTAGGCACCGTCGTGATCTAAAAATTCCATCTCTCTGCCTTCTGCTTCAAGATTCAGCTGGCCTAAAAGTAAAGTTAACCAAAAATCAATTAAAATGATTGATAAACGTTTGTAGTCAATACTTACTTGATATTTATATTTCGGTCGGAGTAAAATCTTCACTTTCTGGATCACAAATTTGGATAATATAAAGATTTTGCTTTTGCGTACATTGCTAACCTCTTTTCTCACTTTCATTGACTGAATAAGCATTTTTTGTTCACTCAATATGACAGCTGTTTTCAATTCCTTGTTAAGTGTTTATCTTAAACTTGATGAAATACAATTTATTGATGACGTTTGACGTTTATTTTTTATAAGTTTTTCAAGAGAGAAATTTAATTATTTTTTGGCATCAAAATAAAACTAAAAAAAATGACATAAAGATAATCAAATTTTTAATCCCTATGTGGTTTAGCATATAAAGTCAGCAGACTTTAGAGAATCATCGTTGGTCAATCAAACATCAAACCAAAAATAATATTTGATATATTTCACAAGTTATATGAGAAATACTATTATGATATATTGTGAAATATATCAAATATTATGTCTGGTTTGATGTTTGATTGACCAACGATGATTCTCTAAAGTCTGCTGATGATTCCTTAGTGGGGATGAAACTGATCAGTACAGATATACTATGAGATGAGTAACTTTTTTAAAGCAATAAATTAAAAATACTCTATTATGACAATATCATATATAGAAATATTTTTGGGCCTCGAACTAGAATAAAATTGTAATCGAATATATATAATTTTAAAGAATATTGAAAAAGAAAAAGTTTTGAAATAACATTATTCACATTCTTTTCTTCTGATACGGCAAAACAAAAAATGGAAAATTAAGGGAGATCCTCCTTTTTTATTTTCCATCAATAGTGTCATTCTAGGACAAGTACAAATATTTAAAAAATAAATTGTAAAAATATAATCCTCTAAAAAGTCCTTTTAAAAGGAAACAATGAAGTTTTACTACATTTGATCTATAGCTTCGTAACTATATTATTCCGTTCGTGTTTACCGACTTTTTCGCTTTTATCTTACGGAGTAATTTAGTTCCAACTCTTAACCTTTTCATTAATAACTATTTATCTTATCTCTAATTTTTTTTAATTTCCTTGTATTTTAGGTTTTTGGTTTTAGATCACAACAACAATCCCGATACTCAATGGTGGAATAGTAAAACTGGTGAAGCAGCCTATATAGATTTTACCAAAACTGCAGCTCAAGAATGGTTTAAAAAGCGTTTGCAACGTCTGCAAACCGAAGATGGCATTGATAGTTTCAAATTTGATGCCGGTGAATCAAGTTGGGTTCCAGATGATCCCATTTTAAATGCAACTAAGAATTTTTCACCTAGTAAAATAACTCAGGACTATGTACGCACTGTGGGTTCTTTTGGTTCTATGGTTGAAGTACGCTCAGGACAAGGTACCCAAGATATGCCAATATTTGTACGTATGATCGACAAAGATTCAGAATGGAAATGGGAAAATGGTCTAGTTACCTTAATAACTACTCTAATGCAAATGAATTTAAATGGTTATCCGTTTGTATTGCCGGACATGATTGGCGGTAATGGTTATAATAACAAGCCACCAAGTAAGGAACTATTTTTGAGATGGTTACAAGCCAACGTCTTTATGCCAAGTTTGCAATTCTCTTATGTGCCGTGGAATTTTGATGCAGAAACTATAGATATTAGTCTAAAGTTTACCAAATTGCACAGTGATTATACACCCAAAATAATGGAGCGTTTTAAACTAGCGGCCAGCACAGGGGAACCTGTCAATCCTCCAATATGGTGGTCCGATCCTGAAGATACTACGGCTCAGGGTATATTTGATCGTAAGTATTATAAAAAAATTAATTACAAATATTTCAAACGATAATTCAATATTTTGTATTGTAGAATTCATGCTGGGTGATGATATTATAGCAGCTCCTGTAGTCGAGGAAAACGCTGTTAAGCGTGATATATATCTACCGAAAGGTAAATGGCAAGATGGCAATACAAAAAAGATATATACAGGTCCTCTATGGATTATGGATTACCCAGCTCCTTTAGATACCTTGCCTTATTTTGAAAAGCAAACGTAAAAAATTAAATACACAAAATACATTTAAGCATAAAATAAAGAACATAGTGTAATAAGAATGTGTTGTTTTTAATTAAAAATAAATTCGGCAAAAACATATTTAAATTAGGTGGAACAAAATTATACTATAGTTAAAATCAATAATATTAAAATCGTGCTCAAAATAAAGGCAACGAAAATATTTGTCAATATATATCAAATCATTAATATCACAGATAAATTTAAAGGGAATTTTTCCAAAGAGTGCAATGAAACGATATTAATGGTATTTACGTTGGCGTGTTTCGTTCTTGTGAAAAATGTGTAAAAATGATAAATTTACAACAACTTTACAATTTATTTCCGAAGTATTTTTGTATTTAATGTTGCATTTTGGAGTCTGCATCGGTAAAAAAAAACTTACGTAAACACCGTCCTTGTAGGATTTATATATCGCCTTCACATGCAAGTTCACCCGCGGACGAGGTATCTGATGGACCAAATAGAGATAATTTAATGGACTTCAATTCGCTGCGATCAGATTTTAAAATTTCCTGTTCTTCGGTTAAAATATCCTCCAAACAAAATCTATGGTATATAAAATAATAATTGTAATAGCATTTGATGTAATTATATATGATTATATATATGGCTGTATGTACCCTGAAGAAAAAGTGACCGGTGAACTTGGGGTTCATTAAAAAAATAATTTGGAAAAAAAATGTATGTCTGAGACTTGGAAAATTTATATTTTCTAAAATTGTTTTTAATGAATTTTTGTACTTTAAGCGTCCAACCTGAATCAAATTACGTCGCGTAAGGCGTAACGCCCAATAATTTTTCGTTTCTAATATTTAAATGTGAGTTACCTAAATCAAACGGACGTAAAAATTTCAAATTTGATGTGTTTGTTTTTGTTTTTTTTTACGTCTTGCGCTACGCATTTGATTCTGGTTCGACCCTAAACCGGAAAAAAAATTGTGTCAGGGACTTTTAATTTAAATACATTTTTCGGGGTCAGTGATTTTTTAAATAAATCTTGCTTTATACTCTTCTAATATTTCGACCTTTTTTGAGAGTCATCACCAGTGGATTTTTCAATACAAAAACTTAAAAATAATATTCTTCCTTCTTCGTCATTAAAAATTTTTAAATTTTTTTTAGGGAAATTGTAAAATTTTGATATTGTCCCTGGTCATAATATTAGTAGTTTTGTTACAGTTAAGTGATAAGTCCAAGTTTTACCTGTCACGTGATAAGCATTTTAGTGATGTCGATTCGAGAGATACACTTTTCCTACATGGTAATCATATGTATATACAAATTAGTGCCTACGTTCAGTACCGTAGTACCGGAAATACCGGTATTCCCGGTTCTCGGTATTACCGGGAAATGGTTTTCCGGTTCTTGAATTATTCCCGGTATTCCCGGGATTCTCGGTTCCGGTTCTAACGGTATTACCAGTATTCCCGGGACTGCAGGTATGTATATTTTGTAAAATTTTGCGCAATTAAAATTTTTTCTTAGCTTTTACCAAAATTAAAATACATAACATGTGAAAAAACCATTTCCATTTGTTTATGAATTTAAGAAAAAAAAGTTACATAATTTTTAAACAGTTTTACAAGCGCAACTAATATATTTCAGAAATACTGATTAAATGGTGCAATTTAAATATTTTATGGTATAGTATTTTTTCGTTTTTGAGAACCGGTACCAGAATCAGAACCGGGAATACCGGTATTCCCGGGAATATATCTAGAACCGGGAAACCGGTACCAGAACCGGGAATACCGAGAACCGGGAAATAGGGGGCACTAATACAAATTGAGTTCTATCACAATTAAAAATGGTGAATTTTTTGGTCAGTGAACGAAAATGGCGTTTAAAATTTCTACCTATTTTTAAGTACTAAATCTGCGCATTAAAATAAAACGTTTTCTAAAGTATTTTGGACTCCTAAGCACAATATGCCATTAGAAACAAATTTTTAAATCGATACGATTTTTATTTTTTAAATAAAAAAGGTGACTTAAATAAAATTTTTCTGATGCCAGATTCGCATTTAAAAGGCCACAAATACTTTAAATATGTTCTAAAAGTCTGTGCAAAAAAATAGATTTTTGTATATAATTGTAGTTAGACCATATACTCACTCAAATCCAACATTTTTCTTAGATATTTTTCTAGCACATTCTTCTTCACGTAACTTTAAAATCTTGATTTTTAGTTTATTAACTTCCTGGGTAGCACTAGCAAATTGCTCCTTATAAAAATTGCGGGATTTTTCCAGTTTTACAATACGTTCACTTTGTTTACGCTTTAAGAAAATTAAAATAAGTTATTTTTTGTTGCAACGAAAATAATTGAATTTTTTTTAAATAAAATTACCATGTCATTGAAAACTTCTTTAAATTGATCCGCTGGAATTTGAGTATTTTGCAATACGGCTAATTGTTTTTCCAATTGTTCTATGCGCTCTTTTAATTTAACTTTTTCCATTTCCAAACATGTGTTATCTATTTGCACCTGTTTGTTTTTTATTTGAAAATCTGTACCTTTTTGTTGCATATCCAATTTTAAACGTTTCATTTCGGAATCAAGTTCAACAAATTTCTTGGAATAACTTGATTCAATTTCGCGTTTTATTGTCTCTGCAATATTGACAATTTCGCGATTCTTTGTAGCCGAAGAATTTAGTTCTAATTGAGCTTTTTCTAGCTGTGCATTGAGTTGTTCACATTTGGCCAATTTAGCATCAAGTCGTGCTTGCAATATAACTCTTTGCTGTTCCCAGTGAGTCTGTAAATCTTGTATATACATTTTCTCTTTACGTTTTAGTTCATTGATGAAATGTTCCATTTGTTGTGATTTCCAATCCTCTAACTCCTGAACAATTTTTATAGTTAATTCCTCATGATCTGTTATATCACATGGGTCTGTGTTTGTTGCAACAGAAGAACAAACCTTTTTAGCCTCATGTTCTGTACCCACACAAACAGTTTTAGTTTCTTTTTGTTTATCTTTTTCTATAACAATAGCGGTATTCGCTCTTGGTAGCAAACTACCCTTGCAGACCTTTCAAAGCTTGCAGATCTTGTATAAATACAAGAGTATGCAAGACCACAACAACAAAATACATGAAATGAAAATATACAAGACTTTCATTTATATGCAAGACAAAAACCCATAGCATATTCTGGCCTTTCAAACCTTTCAAGCTTACAATACTTAACATATTTTAGTTTTTCCGGAAAACAATAAGAATAATTAACAAACTTTCATATTTTGTGTAAAAAAAAATAACAATAGATTTTTAGAACGAATTATAATAAAAAATAACCAAAAATTAGAACAACACAAATGAAAAAAATAATTATTTCATCTTCTTCTTGAACGCAGCACTGATGCCAATTATTATTCAAACAGAAAGTCGCTAAATCCTACTAAAAAAATCGCTAGAAAAGCGATTTTCGATAGAAAATAGCTATTTTGACAACAGCAGAATATAATAACAACAGCTGTTTGAAAACTCACAATAAAAACGAAAAAAAGACGCTCACGCTTTGTAGCATAAAATCATAGCATTTAAACTACCCTTGCAAAAATGCTATCAAGAGCGAATACCGCTAATATCTTTGGATAATTCTGTTAATGCTTTATCATCATATGTTACCAAAGCTTGATTGACATATTCAGAAACTCTTTGTAAAACGTCGTTATCATTAGATTTATCACATATTACCAAAGCATTCGAATGTCTGCTACTTAAAATATAATCATACGGAATACTTTTTAAGTATTGCACACCTTCAGTTGTTTCCAAGTTCTGATTCATATTCGCCGCTAAGTTATCACTTTCCCTTTCATAAGGTAGAAATGTCTCATTTAATGGAACACTTTTATATATATTTCTCTTTGCATGTGCCATAACCAATTGTATGGTAAATATGAAATCCACCGACGGTTTGGCAGTTCTTGGACTTAGTATTTTATGTAGTCTATCAAATTGGAATGAACCGTTTTTCGTCCACAATCTAGCATCATTATTGAAATCTATATTATCAGGTAAATATTTAGAGAAATCAAAACGATAATTGGCTACTGCCATACCATTGTAATACAGGTTTATGGGAACATAAAAAATTCTTTGAAAATACAAACGAAGACTTTGCATTGAAGTTCTAAAACTTAATGAGATTTTTTCATTAATCGTAAAACAGTCATTGGGATTTATTACGATCTCTACATTTGAATTGCTTCCTAGAAAATCGTATTGAAAAACAAAACAGTTTTCTTGACGTTGTTCATTTGTTTGTGTAAATTCCAATAGTCCAATAACGTTTTTAATTTGTTTGAATGTTAAGGTCACAGAAAATATATCACAGTCAATATCGGGATTATTGCCAACCTGAATCTGACCAACTTGTTCCAAAAGTTGTACATATATATTGCTTTGAGATTGTAACATAAATACAGTTTCCGAAATATTTGGTGATAACAAAACTTCACTACTTGCAACTGGGGTGTGAGGATTTTTTTGCTAAAAATATTAATGGAATTCATGTCAAAAATTTAAGTCTTTCAAAATTGCTCAATGTCAAAATTGCAACTTCATTTGCTTGTTTATTTGTAAATAGAAGCAATTGTATAACTATTAAAATAAATTGCGAATCTTTTCTTGCAATGACGCATCATATAAAAGGTAATAGAAATATACAAATTTTATTAAGCATTTTTTTTAAGTTGCAATGGGTGATTCCATGTCAAACCGCACAGAAAACTGTGATTTTCGGATTTGTCACCTCCGATTTTAATGAAATTCGCAAAAAATATTTCACATACATTGTATTCACAAAATGATTACCTTACAGGTTCCAAAAATTTTTAGTTTTCGAAATATGGCGTCTTGAAAATTGGCAAAAACGTCAAATTTTCAATAAGGTGCACATACAAAGTCACCCATAACTTTAAAACTATAAAACCCACAATTACCAAATAGGTACCATTTGAAAGCTGAAAGGATTACCTTATAAGTGGCATGCACAATTTTTTCTTGTAACGAAAGGTCAAAGGTCATATTTCAAGGTCTAATGTTCAAAGACCTATATCTCAAAATTCGATATTTTTAAAATTCTCAAAAAAATATATGATAACAATCAAGTCTTTCCCTACATTTGTATCAAAATTTCAGGGTGGACACTCATATGGTTCCAAAGTTACAGAAGAAAACGTGCTCGAAGGCAAGGTTTTTTCTACGAGTTCATATAAAAAATATTGCACAAACAAAACAATATACATAGTCGTAAACAAAGGTGGGGGCCTAGAACAAGGCTGAATACTTTTTATGTATTTTGAGTTATATTGTAGGGGTTTTCTTGTTCTTTTACAAGGAAAGTCCTCGAAAGTGAACATACCTGATTTCTTTAAAATTTATACACAATCTAGAAAAAATAAATCTAAAATCAGCCAGTCTGAGCTTGTCGGCCTAAATTCAGGTTAAACGGGGTTAAAAATTACCCATTTTCAGTTATTTTACAGTTTACACTCATAGAAATATCTTAGTAGAAAAATTAGTAAACCCATTGTAGATCAAGTTTTACAGAATATTGCCGTATTCAACAAAAATTAATGTTGATATCGTTGAATAATCAGTAAAGTTGTGACGGCTACTTTTACGATGTTAAACCCAAAAAAAAAACATTATTTATTTTAATAATAAAAAAATATAAATATCCACCGGTTAGCGTTTTTCTTATGCTTCTTCTTTACGAACAAAAGAATAGGAAAAATATACTGACATTGACAGTTGGCAAGTCTTATACAACAGTGCTGCCAATTGTATATCAGCTGATTATGGGATGCCAATTGCAATAAAAACAGGGACGTTATATAGCCGCCGAATGTTTTGTTGTATTGAGACAAATCGTTTAATTTCTTCGTTCGTCTACCACACACGTGCAGTGAAACTTGCAATATTAAAACTTAGAGCTATTAACGAAAGCATAATTATTAAAAAAAAAAGTACAGTTTGTGCATAAGATTTTTTTTATAAAATCTAATTCGAAAATTGGAAAATAAGAAAAACGATAGTTTTTGTTAAGACTATTCCGTGAAATAATTAAGGATCGTGCGCCACCAAAACTATTTGTTCAAAAATTTGGAAAAATTTTGCAAAACTACAGAAAAGGGTCTGCCACGTGCAGCTGGCAACATCAGCCTTGTCATCAACCTTGTTCGCTTCAAAATACATCTGCCATCTGTGGGGAAAACTGGCAACCTATCAACATTGTGGCAAAGGTGCTGTTAAGCCCGAGGTTAACATTAAATTTACAGCGATATTCCATTAGCACCGGCAAGTACCCTTTCTGTAGAGAATTAACGCCTACGAAAAATCAGGTAATTCTGAAACGGAAACGAAGACTAAAATACTTACCAGACGACATAAATTTGTTAAATGCGATTTCCAACAAAAAAGTTATTAGGGCAAAAGAATACTTAACCCGTTTATGGTGGTTTGACCTTAAAAAGGATCGTGAAGGTCATAAATAATTAGTAACGTGTGTTTTTGTAGTTGTAATTGTCTGTAGTTTATTTGTTCATGTATAAAATATTTTTTTTATAAAATACTTTGGTTAGAGTTTCATTAAGCTAGGATCCGAAATTTGGATCTTATTACAAATTTAAAATTGGTTTTACTAAAAGCCACGAAAGTAAAATTTTGTTCATTTCTGAATTCTAACCAGAATAATTTTGCATTTATCTAAAAAAATATTATATAGAGAAAAAAAAATAATCAAGAAAAAATTTTAAAAGAAAATTGAATATTCATACATGTATACCTAACCTAAAAAAAAAAAAAAAATTATTTACTACTTAAAATCTACCTATATACTTACCTTAAAATTTAAAACTTATTAATATTAATACCTAAAATATATTTTTATAAATTTTGTTAATATGCCTAATTAAAATAACTCATTTTTTTTAACAAATACCTAAAAATAATTAAAAACTTAATAATCTAATAAAAATCTTTATAATATAAAAACTAATTGATAACTAAATAAATGAATAAATAGATAAAATAAACTAAAAACGATAATGAAATAACCCGGCCGTAATTATAATTCAAATATAACCCACATAATGAAATCATAATTATAAATATAAAATAAAACATAAATTTATAAATAAAATCTAAATCAATCCCAAATCATAGAATAATATAGAAGGATATTGTTTTATGATTTGCCATTTTGTTAAAATTTAAAATCTTGTTAAATTTTGAAATTAAAAATTTATAATTGTTAAAATTTGTTATTATTTGTAAGATGTTTATTTAATGTTAATTATACCATATTTTTTATATTTCTTTAAATTTTTATTAGTAATAAATGTTTATGTTCAAAATTAACAACATGCATTTATGTTTTGAGTAGAGATTTAAAGTGGTTGATTATGTAACAGGAAACTAAAGTTTGGTGAGTATTTTTTTAGGGGTTTTTCTCATATTCAGGCCTAGGAAAGACCAAGGATGACTGAATAAGTCATATGGGGTGGGTAGCCTGGGAGGCATAACATCTTAGCCCTCCAAAGAACTCTCCTGGTATTGTCAAAAATAGTCTGTCATGGTATTTTAAAAGTCCGTCTGTTTCATTTCCGCCGTTCCGATTTTCGTTTCCGGTTGTTACTTTTTATTTGCGTTTTGTGGTTTGTAACGTTTGTTTTTTGTTTAGGGTTTTGTAGAGGCACGAATTAATTTTAAATGTGCGACCCTGTGGTGAAAAGAAAGAATCCCCCCAATCCGGCGAGCTAAGTCCCAGCTGAAAAATAAATTTCGTGCCGCTTTTCACGCTGCTTAAGCAGGGGTTCGTCACATTTTGGCGCCCAACATGTCAGGCATTTTTAAAAAATGTCTTATATGTCATTATAAAAATTTTTTTGTCTTATTGACGGATGTCCCGGAAGGAACAGAGTTCCATGCCGCGTAGCAACGTCATCAGCAATTTTTTTTAAATAATGACAGACCAAACAGATCAATCGAACTAAATCAATTGTAGCAGGAGGCATGAACCGAAGTGCTATATAGCGAAGAGTTCATTAGCTGTTGTTTCATGATTTTGTAAGATATGACCCTGTAAGGTCAACCGTATGTCTGCTAATTTAGTAAAGTAAATTTTCTTTTTTTTATGTCAATATAAGATTTTTTATCTGGTTGTCGGTATCCCGGAAGGTACAAAGTACCATGCCGTGTAGTAACGACACCAATAAGATTTCGAGTATTGATAACCCATTTAGTTAACATTATGTCTGTGTTTCGTTAATTCAGTCCTATAATACCATTTTCAGAAAAAAAATACAACATAATAATTTACATCTTTTGACATAAAAAAATTTTTAATGTTTTTTTTTATTAATTAAACATTTTATGAAATTTTACTAAACAATCTAATTTTCAAAAATATTAATTTTTCTAAGTATAAATTAGAAATTACTTAATACAGGAAATTAAAAAGATTTGTTTCATAACCAGGAAAAAAGTTTTTCGTCTTATTCACCAACTTTATGTTCATCGTTACAGAAAATCAACCATTGTACTTTATATAACTGAAAAAAAAAATAATAAAAATATTTGTTTTAGAAATCAACAATAAAATAAATTATATATATATTTTGTCTTAAAACTAATCATCGTCAATTGTGAATATACTAACATAACTAAAAAATTTTATACGTTTGGTATTTTCATTTGTATTGTCCAAATTGTTTTTGTTATACGCAACCATAATCTGAACCGTTTAACATTGACAGATTTACAGTAAAATAACATTTACATTTCAGTAATAAATATAAATTTTTGGTAAGCTGTAAAAGCACTTATAAAAATTCAATTGTAACAATACTATATACTTTGTTTTTTTTAAACTTTATCTAAACACTAAATTTTGTGGAAATCACAGTACCATTTTTTTTGCTAAAATCATACCAATAAGGTGATTGAAATTTGTTAAATTAAACCTTAAACGGGAAGTTTTTTTTATACAGTGAAAGCCTTCATTCTACTTCTTCAGAAATTTAATTTAATAACTTCAACGCCAATTTGAATTTTTCCCAGTTTCGTAAAATATACATTTTTGTACTACAAGCTGTACTGAATTATCCTAGTATTAAACCGTTTGTTTTTAAAGCAAATTGTTTTTGGGAATTTTTGTAAATTAGAAAATATTTCTAAGGTGTTATTACCTTTTTGTTTTGTCTACCTGATCATAGTGAACAACAAATTGTAATTTTTTTTATTAGAAGAAAATTTTTCAGTATGCCCAATCGACAGGCACAAAGGTTATATACACCATACGAAAACGTTATCTCGGACATTGATATCCTGAGAAAAATTTCAAATATAAAACCCTTAAATGAACCATCATACGGTTTTCTGATCGAAATAATTAATCTCAGAAACCAAATGCTAAATCCTTTACCCGAAGTTGAGTTAGTTAAAATTATAAAACATAAGCTAAGATACGAAGTACAAAACCTGTTATTTTCCAAAGATATCTTAACGATTGAAGAATTATGCGAGGAATGCCATAGTGCCGAAAAATATATTCATCAAAATAGAGAAAATTTGTAAAGGTTAAATTGGAAAATATTTCTAAAAAAATTTATCAGTTTTTTTTTGTCTAATACAAAAAAAAAAAAATTAAACAACCCAATTGGACAAAATCATAAAAATTTATCAAGTTTGAAAAGTAAACATTGTGTTTTTTTTACATTGATCATACCCTTTATAAAAAAATCAATATTTCAGAAATCTATCGCAAATAATTTTTTTTCGTTGATTTCGTAAAAATAACAAATTTTTTTGATAAGGAAAAATAAAAGAACTTTTGTTCTGGCTATTATTCTTTAAATTCAAAATAAAAAAAAATATATTTACGTTAAATTTAAAGTACCCAGTAGATACTTGTCATTTTTCTTGGATTTGCATTTTTATAGAAAAATTTCTCAATACGAAAATTTGCTATATTCTTACATTGTCTAGAATTACAAATATCTACCTAAAGCCTATAAAGGAAGGGTTTATTTTGTCGCTACATCTACCTGATTGTACCAATCTTGTATGTAAAGAAAATTATTTATTCTACAGTAGGAAAGTAAATACTTTTCTGTGCAAAAATTTTTGTTTTTTTTACCTGTTCATTAGAAATTACAAGTTGCCAAATTGTTTTTGTTTATTGACAATTGCGAGTTAGATTTTTATAAATATCTGAGTTTAATTAGAATTGAAAGATAGAAATCAGCAAGTAATGTCAACAAAGCAACCTTCTAGATCGTCAAGCCGTATAGCTGCTAGAGTTAATACTGCTAATACCATAAACAATCAGACAGTAGAGACGAACGATTCAAATCAGAACGCGGAAAATAATTCAGTTTCGAATCCGACCTCTAATATTAATAATCAATCATCAGCATCGTCAGCTGACTTAAACAATACTGTGTTAAGTACAAATCAAGTAACTCCATTACTATCAATTCAGTTTCCACCAGGTTTCGGGCCACAAACCCATTCGTCACCTGAGTCACAAAGTACGATACCAAGTCCAGCGTACAGTAGTTTAACTGCACAGAACATTAGGCGGGAATTTGTCAATATGCAAAATCGACGGGAACGAAGATTACCCACACTTAGTGAAAACGTCAGCCCTGATATGGCCATAAACGGCGACGGTTTATCCCTTAGGGACTACGTTAGTGCTTCGGTTGGTAACGCACAAGCAAGTATTATGAGACAAGTGGAACAAAGTTTGGCAGTAATGATACCACGTATAGTTAGGGAGTCACTTCGTTCTGAGAGGGATACGTCGGCGGAAACTAATCACGATGTTACGTTCGAATCGCGAGACCGGTACTACTTACAACAACAGATAAATAGAAATCGACAGCAACGACAGAATCAACTACAACAAGAGCAGCAACAACAACAGCAGCAACAACAACAACAGCAGCAACAACAACAACAGCAGCAGCAGCAGCAACAACAACAACAGCAACCATATTTTCAACCATATCAATTCCCTTATCCTCAGCAGTATTACCAACAACCCGTGGAACCACAGGAACCCTACTTGCCACAAGACCAATTCGTCACACATAAGACTCATTCTCCGATACAATTGGCGAAATGGGGACTTAAATACGACGGCAACAATAAAGTACTTAACGTTGAAATGTTTGTTTTTAGGGCCGAGGCATCGAGAATCGATAACGGCTGCCCTTGGGACATTTTCATGAAGGGGTTTCATCATTTAATGGCTGGACGAGCAAACGACTGGTTTTGGGAGTTTAGACATCAAAATCCTACGTGTCAATGGGAACACCTGAAATTCCATCTAAAAAAGAAGTTCCGAAATTTCGACAGTGATTTCGAAATACAACGTCAAATTGCTGATCGAAGACAGTTCCCTGGTGAAACAGCGGACGCATTCATTACGGAAATGGTCAAGCTGCGTAATCAAATGAAAAAGAAGACAGAAGAGTACGAGTTTGTTCGCAGTGTGGTATTGAACTTGAAAGATTCAATATTTGGTATGGTTTATGCCCAAAATCCAACCACTATAGATGACCTGTACGAAGAAGCTACCACCGCCGAGCGTAATGTGGGAACTCGTAACATCAACCGTCAGCAAACTCATCAATATCGAAGACATGCAAATGAACTGGCCTATGATGAATGGCCACCATTAGACAACCAACACGTAGAAGCGTTAAAATTTAAGCCACCTTCAGCTCCAGCAAGACAGCTGATTTGCTGGAATTGTAAAAAAGATGGACATACATTTTTCGAGTGTCCAGAAGAACGGAGAGACAAAGACGATCCATTCTGTTATAAATGTGGTTTTGATGGTGTGATCTACCCAAACTGTCCGCAATGTCGGGGAAACGCACCGAAGAGCATGGCGACCACTGGGACCCCATGTTCACGACCAGATCCAGCCCAGAATCAGAAAAACTGAGACCAAAATTACTAGTAACTGAGAGGACAGATGGAACTATTAACGACAGGGACGATGTATCAGAAAAAAGTAGAATTCACAGACTAGGTGACAGTTTAGAAAACAGAAATAAAAATTTAGATTTAGAAAAAAATTCAGATTTGAAAAAAAATTTTGATTTAGAAAAAATTTTGGATTTGAAAAAAAAACTAGATTCAGAAAGAAATTTAAATTTAGAAAATAGAAATAAAAATTTAGATTTAGAAAAAAAGTTAGATTTAGAAAAAAATTTAGATTCAAGAAAATTTATCGATTTAGGAAAATATATAGATTTAGGAAAACATATAGATTTAGAACTACATTTACAAAAGCACAGAAACAAATTTTTAAAATCAGATAAGAAGTCATTAACAGATGCCGTAGAACAAAAGTATGAAAACAAACACTTTGAAAATTTCAGCCCTATTCCAAAAAATGTATATAACCAAAAACAACTTCCCAATAAACCTTATATAGATCCAAATACAATTCCAAACAATAGCCCGATAATAGAAAATTCAAAAAGTACAAATTTTAATGAGGATTCACTCTACAAAAATAACAATAAAACGTCTTTTTCAAAAATTTACACCAATTTAGTCAATAGTGCAAAACAACCAATAGACATTTTTAACATAGTTCAAAAATCGACTGTTAAAGGTAAACATTCAGAATTGAAAAATAGTTTTGTTTGTAAAGATAGCAATACGAGCGAAGGTACAGTAGAACCTCGTAATGCTGGACAATATCAAATTCAACAAAAAGTTCAAATTTTTAATAATCCAAATGCAACAAAACCATTGTTAGCAAAAAAATTTAAAAAAATAATACCTTACGAACAAAAGTTGGAATTTTACAATAGAAAAAGGGAAGAGATTTTTGGCGACTTTGATCCCAATTTAAGCAAAAGTGTAGTTAAGGCAAGAAAAGGTTTCCTACAGAGAAAACATGAAAGGAACGAAATAGCCTCTACTTGTTTAAATGTGGATAATGACATCAGGCCTTATATGGATGTTAAATTAAATGGGTTTGAGTTTAAAGGATTGATGGACAGTGGCGCTTCGATAAGCTGCCTAGGGAGAAACTGCATTGAAAATGTTAAAAAAATGAATGCAGTTATATTAGATTTTAAATCAACGATTAGAACCGCAGATGGGAGTAGTCATCTGATTGTAGGAAAAGTCAACCTCGTAGTACAATGTGGAAATATATCTGAGAGACTAATATTTTATTTAGTGCCAAATTTGAAACAAGATCTTATCTTAGGATATGATGTATGGGAACGTTTGGGTATTCGAATTTCTTTAGGAAATAATATAGTGGATGAAATATCAACAACACTTAAAGAAGAAGACTCCAATATGCACCAACTCACGCCAGAACAGACCATACATTTGGAAAAGGTCAAACTAGCTTTTAAATGCTATTCCAAATATGGTCTTGGCAAAACCCACCTAGAGCAACATGTCATCGACACGGGAGACGCTCCTGCGAAAAAAATGAGGTACTTCCCGGTGAGTCCAGCCGTGCAAAAACTAATTTTCGCCGAATTGGACAGGATGATAGCTCTAGATGTCATTGAAATAGCGAAGAATGCTGCTTGGAATAATAGAACTACTTTGGTGATGAAGCCCAACAAAAACCGGCTATGCCTTGACGCCCGCGAACTCAACAAAGTGACGAAAAAGGACGCGTATCCGCTTCCAAACATCGATGGTTTGCTTGCGAGACTTGGGGACACTCACTACATCTCGGCAATAGATCTCAAGGATGCATTTTGGCAAATTCCTCTGGAGGAATCTAGCAGGCCAAAGACAGCGTTCACAGTTCCAGGACGGCCCCATTACCAGTTTAAGGTAATGCCGTTTGGACTGTGTAACGCTGCCCAGAGACTATGCCGTATGATGGACAAGGTGATTCCTCCAGAGTTAAAAGACCGTATTTTTGTATACCTCGATGATCTACTGGTGGTGTCCCCAAATTTCGAAAAGCATATGGAGATGTTACAGGTAGTCGGAGAAAAGCTGACCGCGGCAGGCCTAACGATAAACATGGAAAAATCTAAATTCTGCTACCGCGAGCTAAAATATCTGGGGTATATTGTTGGAGGGGGAAAATTGAAGACCGACGTCACTAAAGTAGAAGCTATTGTAAATATTACACCGCCTAAAAATCCAAGGGATGTGAGAAAATTCTTGGGAACGGTTGGGTGGTACCGCCGATTCATCCATGATTTTTCGACACTTACGGCACCCCTAACGGACACCCTTAAGAAATCGCCCAAATTTAATTTAACACCAGAAGCATTAAAATCATTTGAAGAATTGAAACAACGTCTAGTGTCGAGTCCGGTACTGACCAGTCCAGACTTTGAAAGACCCTTTTACGTCCAATGCGATGCCTCCAATGTCGGCATTGGCGCCGTCTTATTTCAGAAAGACGATGACGATGGAGAGCATCCCATTGAGTATTTTTCGAAAAAGCTAAATACAGCTCAGAAAAATTACTCGACGACGGAGAAGGAGTGTTTGGCGGTAGTACTGGCAATCGAAAAATTTCGACAATACATCGAACTTATGGAGTTCACAGTGATCACGGACCATTCCAGCCTCCAATGGCTGATGAGACAGCAGGACCTAAACGGACGCCTGGCTCGATGGAGTTTAAAGCTCCAAGGCTACAAATTTTCCATCGAGCACAGGAAAGGCACAAAAAACGTGGTACCCGATATGCTGTCGAGGCTGGATATGGATGAGATCGCTGTTGAATGTCCGGACATTGTAAATCTAAATTCAAATGAATTCAAAAATGAAAAGTACTTATCGATTATTGATACTATAGAACAGAATAAGGACCGGTTACCGGATTTAAAAGTAGTTGATGGCAGGATCTATAAAAGAGTTAAATTCAATGACCATAATGTTGATGGAGAGGATGATTATTGGAAAATATGGATACCAGAGGAGTTGACCAATGGTATTATAAAACGATCCCACATTAACAACACCTCTCACGGAGGGACAGCAAAAACCGTGTTCAATATAAGGGAGTTCTTTTACTGGCCTTGTATGGTCAAGCAAGTGAAAAATTTTATAAATGAGTGCGAGATATGTAAACAAATAAAGCACTCCAAACAAACCTTGCGTCCACCAATGGGTAATGAAGTGGTTACTCATAGACCGTTTCAAAAAATTTATATAGATTTCCTTGGGCCATATCCTCGCACCAAAAATGGAAATACTTTTATTTTTATCGTTCTAGATCACAAAACTAAATTTGTACTATTGAAAGCCATGCCAAAAGCTACAACAAAGTTGGTAAACAAATTTCTTAGAGATGAGGTTTTCCATAAGTTCGGAGTCCCCGAAATCATACACTCAGACAACGGGAAACAGTTCACTTCTGAGGCATTCCGGGAACTTTTGAATTTATATGGTGTCAAGCACCTTAGGACCGCAATACACGCTCCTCAGTCAAATGCGAGTGAGCGAGTAAACCAAAGCATTTTGACAAGCATAAGAAGTTTTTTACAATCCGACCAGTCTAGGTGGGATGAAAATTTAACAAAAATAGAATGTTCACTTCGTTCGACAATTCATTCATCGACAGGAGTTTCACCCTATTTCGCGCTAACAGGTTTTAATATGATTACGCATGCACAAGCATACGAAATCCTTCAAAAAATTGGTACTATGGATGATGGAGAAATTTTTGTTCTACCTAAATCTGCTCAAATGCAATTGATTCATGAAAAAATCAATAAGAAGTTACATGAGGCATATGAGCGTAATACACGATCGTACAACAAAAGAAGTCGTGCAGTTGTTTTCAAACCCGGTGACGAGGTATATCGAAAAAACTTTGTACAAAGTAACTTCACTAAAGGTATAAATGCCAAACTTTGTGCCCCTTATTTGAAATGTCGAATAAGAAAAGCCATTGGTAAGAGTCAATACGAGGTAGAGAATATGAAGGGTCAACTAATTGGTGTGATACACGCGCAACACCTAAAACGATAAAAAGAAACTACCTGTATCCAAAAAAAAAAAAAAAACGACCTTTTTGCTAAAAACCGACCTTTTTGCTACTTAAAATCTATTTTTTTAATACTATTCTACTCTACAATTCTCACCAATATACTAAACGATTTCATACATTTTATCAGGTGCAAACACCGCAGCTATTCATATTAATACTGTCCACAATTCAAAATTATAATCCTCAGCGTACCTGTAAGAAAAGAGAAAACATTACTATGGGAAACATAATAAGTACCTGTAAAAAGAAAAACAAAAAAAAAAATATTAGAATTTATGACCAACATGTAATGTTATTGCACAAAACTTATCTGTGTTATAGGTTTCCATCAACATTTTAAAAATGTCAGATCGACATAAAATTTCAGCAGATGTAATATTGCTGCCCATGCAAAAAAAACATTTGTAAAAAGCTCCTTTAGTTCTGGTCATATACCACAGAAATTATTTAATTTTTTTATAAAGTTGTCTTCTCATGAATTTCTGTTTTTTGTTAGCAACACTTGCTCAGTGTACCCATCAAAAAAATCAAGACTGATAAAATTCGGTTCAATGTCCAGTTTTTAAAAATAAAAATCCTTATATATTTTCTGATTGCTTTTCAACACTCCATATCGTGGGTTCGATTTTCGTTGTCCATCACCGTAAGCAAACTTTGCATTTTTTTTGTATAAACTGCAGATGCATCTTTCAATTTTTCTTTAATTGCAAATTTGTACGAGCAGAAACAAAAACACAAATAGCAATCGATTTCAAAAACATATTTGTATCGATAATTTTGCATTATATTTACGATTGACATATGTATATATATGGTGATGTCAGGCAGACAAATAAATTTCTTTAAATATTTTCTCGTTCATTTGTTGATCTTCTATTTACATAAATTTTTGCCTGTAAATAAATGAAAAAAAAAAAACAAAACAGTCAGTAAAATCAACAATGATACAATCCTGAAACGAAAAAAAAAAAAAATATTATTAGTGAGAAACAAAAATAATAAAAAGATCATTTTTTTGTACTTATCTTTTTCATTGTAAGTAACTACACAGCCTTTTTTGTACAAAACACTTGTTGTTTACATGTACACAAAACAACCCTTTTGTGGTATATGGTTATTCCAATAAGATGCAAAAATAAATCCTTTTATTTGCTTCTGTTTTGCGATCGCATGTTCATAACAAATATGTAGGCAAAATAGTACACAATTGTAAGACTTGAAGACAAAATCGTATTTATGAAAAAAAAGGTGTTCATTTTTATGCAGCTGTGAAGACAATTGTATATAAACCTTTTTTTTATGACCACAAGTTATTTATTTCTGTGGGTTGCTTGAAAAATGTTATTA
The DNA here is from genome assembly GCA_963921195.1 of Pegoplata infirma. Taxonomy (NCBI): domain Eukaryota; kingdom Metazoa; phylum Arthropoda; class Insecta; order Diptera; family Anthomyiidae; genus Pegoplata; species Pegoplata infirma. The sequence goes on along the minus strand of OY992536.1, from coordinate 4,839,936 downwards.
CACTTTAACTGCAGGTAACCAGGCGTATGTGAAAGTGTTTCGTTTACGGTCACATGAATTGTAGAGACCATCATTGAATGTGCTTGTGTACTTTCCTTTTTTCCTTTAATTTCGCAGACACCACTAATAATTTTATGGTTCATAAACATGCCATAACAGTGTGTTTTTGCGGACAAAAATCTTTACATTTCATTTCGTAAAAACCACCACCATAATGAATGATAAGTACCTGAAAAATAAAAATATAATTAGCAAAAATAGAATTATGCAGAAAATATTTAGATGGTAAAATAGAAAATCTACTTATCCTTTTTAAATGACACCATGGCAAAGCAAAATACAATTTGTGACTTTAGGTAACCAGTAGAATACAAAAAAAAAAATAGGATGTCACAAAGATATACACAAAGCAGTAGCAGAATGTTTATTTTTTTTGTGTAAACAATTCTCTGGTGTGAGTTTTTTTCCTGGTACTGTTGCTTTACCATTCAAAGGTATATTGTACTGCACCACAATGTGTATTCATTGAGGTTGCGTTTAGTTTTTTCCATGTAATAATCAGGTGCACGAAACTCTATGTTGATCATTACACGTAATGAAAAAGAATAACCATAGTGAGTCTGTTCGTCATCGAGAATTTTCCTGTTGTTTTTGTTTGTGGCAAATGGATATCTAACTCACAGAAAAATTCACGGATGTGAGAATACTCAAATTTGTTGAAATGCAGATACAATTTTGTATCGCCAACAACATGAAGTGCAGTATCTAGAACGAAAACATTTGTTTACATTAGATTTTTTTTATTTTTGGGGTCACCCATTAAACTTACCTTTTTTTTTGTGTTTTCCTCGTTGGATTTCCCAAAACTTTATGCTACACAGGTTGCACATAAAGTCTTGGCTTTGTGACGGCTACTTTTACGATGTTAAACCCAAAAAAAAAACATTATTTATTTTAATAATAAAAAAATATAAATATCCACCGGTTAGCGTTTTTCTTATGCTTCTTCTTTACGAACAAAAGAATAGGAAAAATATACTGACATTGACAGTTGGCAAGTCTTATACAACAGTGCTGCCAATTGTATATCAGCTGATTATGGGATGCCAATTGCAATAAAAACAGGGACGTTATATAGCCGCCGAATGTTTTGTTGTATTGAGACAAATCGTTTAATTTCTTCATTCGTCTACCACACACGTGCAGTGAAACTTGCAATATTAAAATTTAGAGCCATTAATGAAAGAATAATTATTTAAAAAAAAAAAAAGTACAGTTTGTGCATAAGATTTTTTTTATAAAATCTAATTCGAAAATTGGAAAATAAGAAAAACGATAGTTTTTGTTAAGACTATTCCGTGAAATAATTAAGGATCGTGCGCCACCAAAACTATTTGTTCAAAAATTTGGAAAAATTTTGCAAAACTACAGAAAAGGGTCTGCCACGTGCAGCTGGCAACATCAGCCTTGTCATCAACCTTGTTCGCTTCAAAATACATCTGCCATCTGTGGGGAAAACTGGCAACCTATCAACATTGTGGCAAAGGTGCTGTTAAGCCCGAGGTTAACATTAAATTTACAGCGATATTCCATTAGCACCGGCAAGTACCCTTTCTGTAGAGAATTAACGCCTACGAAAAATCAGGTAATTCTGAAACGGAAACGAAGACTAAAATACTTACCAGACGACATAAATTTGTTAAATGCGATTTCCAACAAAAAAGTTATTAGGGCAAAAGAATACTTAACCCGTTTATGGTGGTTTGACCTTAAAAAGGATCGTGAAGGTCATAAATAATTAGTAACGTGTGTTTTTGTAGTTGTAATTGTCTGTAGTTTATTTGTTCATGTATAAAATATTTTTTTTATAAAATACTTTGGTTAGAGTTTCATTAAGCTAGGATCCGAAATTTGGATCTTATTACAAATTTAAAATTGGTTTTACTAAAAGCCACGAAAGTAAAATTTTGTTCATTTCTGAATTCTAACCAGAATAATTTTGCATTTATCTAAAAAAATATTATATAGAGAAAAAAAAATAATCAAGAAAAAATTTTAAAAGAAAATTGAATATTCATACATGTATACCTAACCTAAAAAAAAAAAAAAAATTATTTACTACTTAAAATCTACCTATATACTTACCTTAAAATTTAAAACTTATTAATATTAATACCTAAAATATATTTTTATAAATTTTGTTAATATGCCTAATTAAAATAACTCATTTTTTTTAACAAATACCTAAAAATAATTAAAAACTTAATAATCTAATAAAAATCTTTATAATATAAAAACTAATTGATAACTAAATAAATGAATAAATAGATAAAATAAACTAAAAACGATAATGAAATAACCCGGCCGTAATTATAATTCAAATATAACCCACATAATGAAATCATAATTATAAATATAAAATAAAACATAAATTTATAAATAAAATCTAAATCAATCCCAAATCATAGAATAATATAGAAGGATATTGTTTTATGATTTGCCATTTTGTTAAAATTTAAAATCTTGTTAAATTTTGAAATTAAAAATTTATAATTGTTAAAATTTGTTATTATTTGTAAGATGTTTATTTAATGTTAATTATACCATATTTTTTATATTTCTTTAAATTTTTATTAGTAATAAATGTTTATGTTCAAAATTAACAACATGCATTTATGTTTTGAGTAGAGATTTAAAGTGGTTGATTATGTAACAGGAAACTAAAGTTTGGTGAGTATTTTTTTAGGGGTTTTTCTCATATTCAGGCCTAGGAAAGACCAAGGATGACTGAATAAGTCATATGGGGTGGGCAGCCTGGGAGGCATAACATCTTAGCCCTCCAAAGAACTCTCCTGGTATTGTCAAAAATAGTCTGTCATGGTATTTTAAAAGTCCGTCTGTTTCATTTCCGCCGTTCCGATTTTCGTTTCCGGTTGTTACTTTTTATTTGCGTTTTGTGGTTTGTAACGTTTGTTTTTTGTTTAGGGTTTTGTAGAGGCACGAATTAATTTTAAATGTGCGACCCTGTGGTGAAAAGAAAGAATCCCCCCAATCCGGCGAGCTAAGTCCCAGCTGAAAAATAAATTTCGTGCCGCTTTTCACGCTGCTTAAGCAGGGGTTCGTCACAAAGTTGAATCAACTTTTTACAACGCTTATACAGAATTCAATAGATAAAACCAAAAAAGAAAAAACAACCCTGTTCGTTCATTTTTGTATTATCAAGTTGGTAGCAATGCATTGCAATGTGAAATTTGTTTGTCTCTTATAAAATTATTTTATGTGTTTGTTTCTTATAAAAATATTTAATATTATAAAAATAAATAAAAATAGGATCTGATGATCAGATTCTGATCTGTAAATATTTGGTAAGTAATAAAATACATTGGTTACCTTATGTATTCATACTATATTATAATTTTTTTTGTTTTTTTTAAGGTTTTTGATTTGGTGTCATTAGAAAACTGGAGAATGGCTTACGAGTGCATAACATAAATAAACGAAGTGTGTGTGAAAATCTCGTGCAGCTTAAAAAGCCGGTGATAATTCTAAAAAATATTGTGATTTTTACTTAATAAAAGAATATTAACAAATAACAACAAGCTTTTTTTTATTAATAAAATTTCTTATATCAACAAAAATATGAGTTGAGTTTACAAAAAATACGAGTTGATTTACAAAAGAACGAGTTGATCAACTTTTACAAAAACTGACAACAATTTTTATTGAAATCAACATAAATATTTGTAGGGTCAAAATCAACAATGATTTCTGTTGAATTTACAACGATTTTCTTTGGGAATACAATGATTTTTGGTTGAGTGTAGGTACTTTATATTGATGCCACATATAACAGATCGGTTTCATTCGAAACCTATATTCTTCCATAGTAGGGAAATAGGAATGGGGTGGGGGAACCGAATGTTCAAAGCGGAATAAAGCTCATAAACAAGAATATAATCAAGCATAAAAATGGTTTAGAAATGAAAACACTAATGTTTCGAACTTCTTTGAATATTTGCCTTATTTTGGACACACTAATAAAAATATTTTTATACCCTACACCACACTGTGGTACAGGGTATAATGAGTTTGTGCTGATGTTTGTAACTACCCGAAATATTGGTCCTAGACCCACTTTTAAGTATACCGATCGGCTTAGAATCACTTTTTGAGTCGATTTAGCGATGTCCGTCCGTCCGTCCGTCCGTCTGTCCATGTAAACGGTGTAAACACGATACAGGTCGCAATTCTTAATCAATTGACTTGAAATTTGAAACTTAAGCCTCTTTTGGCCCAAGGACGAAGCCTATTGGAATTGGAAAAAATCGGTCCATATTTAGACCTAGCCCCCATACAAAGGTCCTCTTTAGTTTTGGCTCAAATGACTCTAATAGACGCATTTTAACAGGTATCTATTCGAAATTTGGCAGGTGATCATGTTTTATCAACACAAATCACCATTCCAAATTTTAAAGAAATCGAACCAGTTCTTATTGTAGCCCCCATACAAACCACCTTCCCGATTTTCACATAAATCTCTCAAGTTTCATGAAAATAGAAAATATTTAATTAAAATTCTGTTTGTGTATGTTAAACGCGTACTTTAATAACCTTATCAAATCTGATTATCATCGGACCATTTTTGGACTTAGGTCCCATGTGGAAATTTCGCCCGATATTCAGTTGAAGTGATTTATTGTCAACAAAAAGAAGCCTATTCCACTCAAATTTGATTAGTGAGTGCTTTTTACACTTATTAAAGATTTGACAAAATATAGATCTAATCAGTCCATGTTTGAACTTGGGACCCATTTTCCGGGAAACTCTGGTGTAGGGTATTTTATGGTCGGTCTTGACCGACTATAATTTTCTTACTTGTTTTTTTTTAAATTCGGATGAAACCCGACCTGCAAGAAAAACTGCCAATAAAAAATTCATGTGATTGCTTAATTTAAATAGAAAATAGTACCAACAATGAATTTGTTTTACAAAAACTATATAGTTTAACAAAAACTATACATTTTTAACAAAAACAATTATGCAACAAATAAAATGTCTCAAACAGACGCCAATTTTTTTTTTTTTTCAAATGAAACGGATCTGATATAAGTGGCATCAATGTACCTAAAAGTTAAAATTACTAAAAATCGGTCATTTTTGACTCCCGTTTAACCCTTTAAAACTAAATTAAGACCAATAAGCTCAGACAGGTCGATGTTAGCTATTTGTTGTCTTTCATGGGCATAAATTTCAAAGAAATTACGTATGTTCACTTTGAAGATTTTCCTTGTAAGAAAACAAGAAAACCCTACGATAAAATTCAGTTTGGATAGTGAAATCAAATTCAGGAGGTCGAAATATTAATAAATAATGGGTTCAGTTTTAAGGTCCGTCCCATTGTTTGTTTACTGCTAGCAGCATGCTAGCATGCTATGCTGCTTCGTGTGTGTAAGCTTTTGAACCCGTAGAGAAAATCTTGACTTCAAGCACGTTTTCCTCTTTAACTTTGGAACCATATGAGTGTCCACCCTGAAATTTTGATACAAATGTAGGGAAAGACTTGATTGTTATCATATATTTTTTTGAGAATTTTAAAAATATCGGATTTTGAGATATAGGTCTTTGAACATTAGACCTTGAAATATGACCTTTGAACTTTCGTTACAAGAAAAAATTGTGCATGCCACTTATAAGGTAATCCTTTCAGCTTTCAAATGGTACCTATTTGGTAATTGTGGGTTTTATAGTTTTAAAGTTATGGGTGACTTTGTATGTTCACCTTATTGAAAATTTGACGTTTTTGCCAATTTTCAAGACGCCATATTTCGAAAACCGAAAGATTTTGGAGCCAGAAAGGTAATGATTTTAGGAACACTATCCATTTGCAGTATATTTGGCAAATTTTATTTAAATCGAAGGTGACAAATCCGAATGCTGTGTGGTTTGAGCTGGATTTGCCCAATATTGCACTGTTGCAAGGGTCAAAAATATCTGAAGTGAATACCCTGATTATTTTATGCATTAATATGATGGACTAACAAAAATTTAAGGCTAAAACTTTATTGAGTTTAAATTAGTTTATTACACGGGACAGCAAAATATATATTTTTGGAAAACATTGAATTCTTCAATAGTTTTTGTCGAAAAAATTTATTAGAAACTTCATAGGTATTCACTTCAGAAATTTTTGACCCTTGCAACAGTGCAATATTGCATTTTTTTTTTTTTTAATTTATTTTTCTATTACCTTTTATATGATGTGTCGTTGCAAGAAAAGATTAGCAATTTATTTAAATAGTAATACAATTGCTAATAGAATAGAAGCAGTTGCATTTCATTAAAATAAATTTCTTGAAAGGACGTATCATATAAAAGGTAATAGAAAAACATAAATGCAATATTGCACAAAATATGTATCGTTTATTCAGCAAAATATCAAAAAAAGAAACATACATAACATTTGCTTTTTTCTGGGGTAGTTTTAGTTCTTCTAGGAGGGACTTTTTTCAGTCCGATCTTGCTCATATACGAACTTAACCATAAGACATATTTGTGTCAAATTTCAAGGGTCTTGCTCTTTTGGTTCGAACTGCATCGTGGTTTCTACAGAAGAACGGATGGATGGACTTAGAATGCCTTAGAATATATTACTGATTAATCAAATACTAATATATACTTTTTGAGGCCTCCGAGCGATATTTCGATGCGTTACACATGGAATAACAAAGTGAGTATGCTCCCATACTATGGTTGGAGGGTATAAAAATGGTATTCAAACTTACCTTTCCTAATAGCGCCTTTAATTGACCATTCTCAATTAAGTTTTTTTTAACTATGATTAACATGAGGTAAATCTCGGGTCTGTTTTGACGCCATTCAGCACTTAAAGTGCCTAACTTATGCCAATAAAGTTTGATCTACAAATATATAAAAGAAGGTAAGTATTGGAGAAAAAAGTATGGTGATTTTTATATACTTGGGAATTTGTGAGATTTTTAATTGTTTTTAAGCCTCGTATCGGCAATAATAATGAACCAATCATTTTACAAGGTTCATTTTTTAAGCGACCATATTTCAAAAAACACTCCAATTTGATGGGACGATTATCAGTTTTCATTCTTAAAAAGAAAACATATCAAAAAGTATATAATTGGTAAATTATTCTATTAAAAATATTTAATGTACGAGGAATTCCTTTGATGGTGTTCTTTTTTATCTGCTCATTTTCTCGAAGTAAGAAAGTTTTTGGTGTTCTGACAAATTTTTGTTACGAAACCTCTCCTTTTTAACTTATAATACAAAACTCTTCTGGTAACTTAAATTAATTGTTCCTGGTGGAATTTTTTTCATATTTCTGGAGCAGTGGTGCGCACACACATACTATAACATTTATGCTTGTGTGGGTAGTAGCAAGCAAAAAGTCAACAAATTTGCTCAAGCAACATTATTTTATAGTGTACGTGTGTTGACAGCGCACAAGCAGCATTTTTTAGCCTATTCCCGCGGGAATAGGAATTACAAAAATGTCCAAAAAAAAGTATATTTGCATACTAAAAAATACTAAACGCGTCCTTTTAGGTATACAAAAGTTTACCGAACTTTGTTTAAATTAAAAAAAAAATATATGACCTCAAACCTTGGACTGTTAGATTGCTCCGTTTGGGAGGGGCAGTGGTTTAATGATATATTAAGGATGTTTAAAAAAAGTCTAGTTAAAATATTTTAAAATCAATTTTTGTCGCTTAAAGGTTTAATTAAAACATCATGTGGTACATCATGTTATACACCGTTGGAAATTTATACCCTTTCTAATGGTACCATAACTGTCTTGATCGAATAAGCAGTTTTTAAAATATTTAAGAAAAATTACTTTAACTTTAAACCCCTGCCCCTCCCAAGCAGGGTACGTCGCCACGGGTTTGACTTTTTAGAGGCCAAAGGTCAAGGTCATATTTTTTTTAGTTTTAAGCATGTTCTTAATGAGTTCCTTCTTTTATCCTGGGACATTTGTATAATCCCAATTGGGATATATTGTTATTTAAGTAGTCCTGAAAAAGATAAATAGGTAATTCAAAGAAGGTCAAGTGGTACACCAGTAGACCCAGAAAGGTTAAGTAAAGATTTTCTAGTTTTTTTATTGAAAAATCGTGGTTATGCAATTAATGTTTTTACGTACTCTCAAAAGTGAGTGCAACCAAAAACAAAAATAGTGCTCTTTACTCGATTCAAAAAATTCCATAAATTTCTAGTCATGGCCATAAACAGTAATTGAATCATACCACTTAAAGAAGGCATACATTGCAAAAATTAGCTGTACTTATAAAAAAAATTATACCACCGAAAGCGACTGCTACTTTTTTTTACAAAATTTACCTTTTAATATCGCCCAATTCACACTCCCATATACAATTACTGTTAAATATTGTGGCTGTATCCTGCGTAAGGGAATTTCCCTCCACTTCAAATTGAACATCATTTAAAGAAACTTTCAATAATATATGATTTTTACGCTGGTCGCCAAGATCTCCACCACCGCCATTCTTCAAATTGAGACCAATACCTTAAATTATAATTAAAATTAAACTTAAAATCATTAATTTAAATTGTAGGAGTATTTTATTTACCTTCTACAATATGCAAAAATATGCAATAAGTATTTTCACTTGTCGCCTCACTTGCTTCACTACTTTCATAAACCGAATAACTATTGACACTCATTATTTAATAAATATATTAAAAACAGATTTATTTTTTAAAATTTTATCGAAATATATTTAAATTAAAGCGGCTTGTAAATAAATTAATAAAAAAAAAACAAAAAAAAAACACCTGTTTCAATAACAAAGAATGAAAATATGAGTTGCCAACCAAAAACAAAGGGATGCCAAGAACATGGCAAAATGGGCATTTCAAATAAGTGGGGAAATACGCTTTTGAGTAGAAATGGGCATTTGAGTGACTTTTGACACTCACTCACAACAGGAATTTTCAATCACGCACACTGACTCACGAGGAAATTTTTCTCTACTCACACTTACAATCACATAAGGACATTTAGGACAACTCATGTGCCCTCAAGCCAAGCTTCATTCACAAAAAAAAAATAAGAAATTTTAATTGTGATTTTTATATATTATTGGACTTTATATTTTAAAACTTTTATATTTATGTCGGTTTGAGTCCATATTTATTATTTTTGAGATACATATGAGTCATTCCACACCAACTGTTCCACTACAGAAAAACCATGGTGGTTTCAATTGGATATCATTTGCAAAGTATTCGCCCTTAAGCACAGTACATGAGTAGTAGTATCACAGAGTTGCATCTGATGGGTGTAAGTATTAGTGACAGCACACGGTGTAACTTTTGACGTTTCATACAAAACGTAAACAAACATCATAAATACATGCACAAAAGCTCACACGTACAGGCACACATATACTAGGCAGAGATGATCATTCTGTACTAAAAACCATACTACCATATTGGAAAGTACGCAATTAGCACCAGTGTTTGCATACTAGTCTGTACTGTGCCCTTAATAGCACATTCATACTGACCTTGAAACCCCGTTGAAACCTCGTATTTTCATTTTGAAAACTTTGCCGTTCACACCCGAAGTTTTTGAAGTGTATTGAGTTTTCAAAATTTGCTAAACAAAATTCTTCAATTTTACGCGTTGAAACAGGCACATTTATATTAAATACACGGTTTTTTACAATAATTTATCGAAAAATATTGTTTAATTGTTGTTTTTTGTTTAAATTTGTAAATATTTTTATTTTTTTATTTTTGACACTTTCTTTAATTTATTTTCTATTCTTCTAACAGTTGTAAAAAGAAGGAGAACTATGAAATTTAAAAGGTTTCGATCGTACTTTCGTGAAAGCTCATAAAAGAAATGTTTTCAATTTGTATGGGAAAATACGTATTTGCAAATGAGGTTTGAGGCGAAACCTCGTTAAACGGGGTTTCGATGCCAATGTGAATGCACTATAAGGCACTATTAAATAACTAAAATAAAATTTAAGATTTTTCAAAAAATGGGCATGGTCAAAAATTGAAAATTTCAGCATTTTTTGCCTAAGTGTCTTTATTTCAATATTAATGCCAATAAAATCAAACACAGTGAAGCCTTTAAAATACACTGAAAAAAATAGCTTCGTGAAATTAATGAAAATTGACTTAACCTTAATGAAAAATGACTCACGTTTTCAACCGAAGACAGGTTTCATTTGATTAATGAAACTGGTGTCATTAAAGTTCCTTTCAATGAAAACTTGCATATAAATAATGAAAATATTCGTAGAACTTGTTTGAAACGTTTTATGAAGTTTTTCATAAAATGTATGAAAATATCCATTGATTAAATGTGGAATAGTAGTTAGTAATGAGCGTATGATAATTGCTTTTTACAAGTAACTAGTTGCTAGCTTTATTAAGGTTTTGATATGGGAATTACGATAAATTCATGTTGGTTATAGTTATCAAAATCTCCATAGAAAGCCCCTAGTAGAGTTAGGAACAAGTTACCTAAAAACAGCACGTATCATACACCCATAAGTGAAAATTTGCATTAATAACAATTTTGGTAAGTCACATGTAACCATCACTGTAACCGTCACTGAAATTTTATTTAGGTGCATGTCACAGACTCAATTCCGATCGGATTTGAAAAAAAGTTGTTACTCGTAAAACGCAAAACAATTTTTTTTCGGAATGAAATCATTTTCAAAAATCAAAGTGGAATTGAATTGTTAAAAGTGGTTTCATTCCGAAAAAAGTATTTGCTTTGCGTTTTACGAGTGAACCACTTATTCCACTTCCGAACGGAATTGAGTCTGTGACATGACCCTTAATTGCACACTTTTTATGGCTTTCACCTAGTTTTTACTCACAACAAAATTTTACTCCAAACTTAAATTGGTCTGAATTGCCATATAAGGTAAACTATAAAAGACAAAAACGCGATGACTTTAAAAACACGTGCTGCCAAAACGTAGCAACAACGAAGCAATGGAACAACACAAATTACCCTACATTTCATCATAAAATTTTAATGACTTAAAAAACTATTTTTCTGTTGCAAATTATATTATATTTTATAAGAAAAAGTCAAAAGAAACACTTATACGGAACTTTTCACATGTAATTTCAATTAGATATAACCAGCATAACACACACACAAGTTTCAATAACAAAGCAAAAAAATATAAAATTATTTTATTTTATTAGAAAAAAGTTAACACACATGTAAAAATTATAATTAGACTAAACACGCGTGGTGTAATAAAACGTCGTATGTTTTTGTTCTGTTTTCTTTCTCTTATTCGCAACGCAGAGTTGTATTTAGTTCTAAAAAATCTTATGATATTTTTTAATGAAATTATGAAATCTAATGAAACAAGTTTCATAAAATTTGTTCATAACATGCATGAAATTTCAATCAGCTTATGAATTCCTTCATTTAAGTAATGAAAACAAAATAATGAATCCGTTTCATTAATATCAGGAAGGTTATTTTTTTCAGTGTACAAGTTTTTTTATGGATTTTTGTATGGGCTATCGATGAAAAAAATAAAAATTGGAAAATTTTCAGAAGAAGTTCTGATTTTTTAAATTTAAACTTAAACTTTAAACTTAAACTTTATTTATCAAAAAACATGCCACAATTTTATTTTTTTTAAAATGTTTAAAAATTAGTTAAGGTGTATATCTATCTGTTCTGAAATTTTCAGAGATGTTATTTTCCTTGTTTTCGAGAAAAAAAATGTTGAACATTGCACTATGCTTATAATTTACAATAATGGGGTATATTACGTATGCGAATGAGTAATATTAATTCTTAAAAACATTTAAAATAGAGATGTTTTCGTGGCTCCATTATAGGTAACATTTTTAATTTTTCTCTATTAGATTTTTTTAATTTTTAAATTTGAGTAAAAATATTTTTACGGTTACAATTTTTTACGGTGACGATTAAAGGCCAGTTCTCAATTATAGTTTAAAACCGATTTCAGCACTATTTTTCGATTTAATATTTCAATATACTGTAATAGCTTAAAGGAAGTGCCAAATATTATAAATAATAAATTTTCATAAAACCAATTTTAGCTGTAAGTGAGAACAGGGTATATTATTACTTTTTTTAGTTTGATAATTGATAAAAATGCCAAACATCAGATAATTTAAACATACACATAAAAGTTTTGAGCAAGCGATAGCTTTCACGTTTTTTTTTTTTAATTTATTTAGTGGAAAATTAGATCTTGGTAAGATTTTGCTTATTTCTGTTTAAATTTGCGTAAAATTGAAAAATAACCTTAAAAACGAGAATACTACCAGACTTAATTGCCCGTGATCGGGGAAACTCCTATCAATTCCTTTTAACGAAATATATATACAGTCGAACCCGGTTATAACGAACTCCGACGGACCAGTAAAATTAGTTCGTGATAAGCGAAGTTCGCTATAAGCGGGGTATATTTTTTATCAACCTAGTTTTATTTCCAAAAAAATAGATCCCATTTTGTTTTATTCGATGTTTTTTCGTAAATAAACTACTTATTGAGAAGAAATCATTAAAAATATAAATAAATTTCATCAAAATTATAATATAAACCAAAAAATTCCAACCTTTTGTTAGTTTGATAAACATGCTTGCCACACATTAAAAAATATTTATGGGAGTTCGTTATAAAAAGGTAAATATACATGAAATTGTGTTCGTGGGACCATAATAAGCAGTTTGTTTTAACCGAGGATTCGTTATAACCGAGTTCGTTATAAAAGAAGTATTTTGTGTGAAAATTGATGCTAAAACGTCGGGACTTTAGAACTAGTCCGTTATAACCGAGAATTCGTTATAAGCGAGGGCGTTATAACCGAGTTTGACTGTATATGTTTTACGCTTTTTGGTTATTTTATTTGGTTTTTTGTGGGGTTACGAAAAACTTTCTGGCAACGCTACAAACTAGGTCAATAAGGTTGGTGGATTAGCTAAACATTTAACACTGCTCAACACCCTGTTATTGGTGGCACACTCTAGTGTGTATTTAAATAACTAAAGGTTGGCAACAATGGTCACAATTCGCCAAAAATTTAGTTGCGTGGAATACAATTAGATGGCTGTAGTTTACTTGTCAGTAACTTCCGGAAACGGAAAGAAGGATTCATTTCTTTTTTTACTATCGTCTTTCCAGTCAGCTGTTTTTCTCTATAAAACCCAAACAAATAAAGTTTATAATTAAAGCAACAGAAAACTAGCAGTTATGAATTTATTTTAAGGCCTAAAACTATGCAGCAACATGTTTGACACAGAAGTCAGAAACAGCATAGTTTAAGGCCTCAAAATAAATTTATAACTGCTACACTCAACCAAAAATCATTGTATTCCCAAAGAAAATCGTAGTAAATTCAACAGAAATCATTGTTGATTTTGACCCTACAAATATTAATGTTGATTTCAACATTAATTGTTGTCAGTTTTTGTAAAAGCTGATTAACTCGTATTTTTGTTGGTTCTATTCGTATTTATGTTAATCATACTCGTTTTGTTTTGTATATTCATGCAATTTTATTTATTAAAATGAAATTCTTATTTGTGTTGTAAATGTTATTTTATTTAATTGAATATTTTCACAATATTTTTTCGTGGTTTTAATTAACTCATTATTTTCACATAAACTTATTTTGTTTTTAGATGATATTTTTTTGTTTCCTTGGACTGTGATGTATTTCGCTGTTGTTTTGCTGTCGGCAATCATTTTACGTGATTAGCTTCTGGAGTTTTTAGAAAGATTCCAAATCACAAATTGCTAAAAAAAATAAAAAATGCTTTATTAATGAATTAAATAACAAATATATTTAATTACTCACCACATATTTTCTTTTAATTTTGTAATAAAAAAGATTTTTTTTTTTAAACATCCCTTCTGTACAAGACAACAAAAATTTAGAAATGGCGATCAGCAAAAACAGTGTTGCACATTTCATATCAGGGTTTGTTTTGCTACTGGCAGTAGTCAAAAATTGCATAGAATATAATAATTTTCTAGTATTACTACAGAAAATATTAGAATACTAAAGCAATTTTTTTAAATTGCTAATTTATAAATTCAAACTTGAACATATTTTCAAAATGAATATATTCAAATTTTAAAATTTCTGAAGAAAATATTTTAGCAAATTTAAAAATTTGAAAATGAAAAAAAAACTGGTGACAGCAAATTTAAAAATTTTAAAATTAAAAAAAAAAAACTGGCCACAGCAAATTTTAAAATTTTAAAATTACAATTTTAGCAAATTTCAAAACATTTAAAATGCTAAAATTGTAAATTTCAAATTCCGAAAATTGCAATTTGGTAAATTTGAAAATATTTAACATGCTTGTTTAGAAAACTTAAAAACTGAATATATTACAATTTGAAAACAATACAAATTGAATACACATACATACGTATGTGTGTATGGAAAAAAAAAATGATGAACGATATTTATTAAACGAATACATAAATATTAAAAGATAAAAATGTTACACGGTTTTTGTGGAGACTTCTAGAATACATTTTCTAAAGTATTTTTGCCTCCTAAACATAAATCTGTCATCAGAAAAAGTTGTATCGCCTTCTCGACACATATCGACACATAGGCATTTTAGTTTTTTGTGGACCAATACCTCAAAACCAACAATTCTTTTAGTATTGGAAAAATGTATATTAAATTTTTATATGAGGGTTTCTGCGTCAACCGAGCCACCCCTCTCTCCAAAATTGGTATGAGTTTAAAATTTTTTAAAAAGTTTTAAAATTACTTAAAAATATTTACTTTTGAATGCCGAGTGACGCCTTTTAAATTTCTATTGGCTGATCCAATGTGGCGCCCAATTTGTTAAAAATATTACAGATTCGCTTAAAACTCTTTATATATGGGTTCTTGTGGTCGCTTAAAAAGAACTTGCAGTTGGATTTTTAAAATTCAAAATGGCGGACCCAACATGGCGACCAATATTTGTAAAAATAAACCGATTTGCTTGAAATATTGTATGCACTGGTTTTTTGGGTCGCTAAAGAAGAATCTGAAGTTAGATTTTCTAAGTTCAAAATGGCGGATCCAACATGGCGATACTTTTTAAAAATAATTGACTTAAAATTTTTACGCATTTTGGGTTGCTAAATTAGAATCTGAAGTAGAATTTCCCAAATTTAAAATGACGGATCCAACATGGCGACCATTTTTTTTTTGTAACCTGATTTGCTTGAAATTTTTCATAAACGAGTTTGGTGCATTTTTCAACACGTGACTACAATATCATATAATTATTCTTTATTCGGCCAAAAATGTGGCAGAATATTCGCCTCGGCTTTTTAACCGAACCGAATATTAGGTCGGATCAGGGGCGTATCCAGGATTTTATTTCGGTAGTGGCCCAAAATTTTTTGTCAATTTTTTTTTACAAAAAATTTTCATAACAGCACATGTTTTAGAATTTGTCATGATCTTTTCCTTGAACTGAATCACAGAGTAAAGAAGAATAAGAGATATTACGGATGAAACCGCACTTCTTTTGTTAATTTTTTTTAGCCGTGAACTCCGATTATCTCTGGCTAGAACCCAGAATACTTACAAAAAGAAATTGAAAAAAAGAGAAACCCCAAATACCTTTCAAAAGGAAATCGAAGAAAAAAGTGGAACCCTAAATACATTTCAAAAGGAAATAAAGAAAAAAAAAACAAATGCATTTAAAAGGAAAATGAAAAGAAAACAAAACAATTTATCTATTCTATTATCTAAAAGAGCCTGCCTTGAGATAAACGTAGTTCTCAATTTGGGTTCCACGAAGTTTTCACTAATCGTACCTCTGTTCCTTTCTTTACTCTATGACTGAATGTAACCATAGAGTAAAAATAGTAAGAGGCTTAATGGGAAAAAGTATTGTGAAAACCTTGTTATGAACTCCGATTATCTCAAGGAAGAAAACTTTTTTTCTTTAGTTCCTTTTGAATGTATTCGTTTATTTATCTTTTTTTCTTCGGTTCCTTTTGAATGTATTCGTTTATTTTTTGTTTTTTCTTCGGTTCCTTTTGAATGTATTCGTTGTTTTCTTCAATTCCTTTTGAATGTATTCGTTTTTTTTCTTTTTTCTTCGATTTCCTTTTGTGCGTATTCTGGTTTTCACTCCCGAGATAATCAGAGTCATAGAGTAAAGAACAGTAAGAGGCTTAATGGGAAAAAGTATTGTGAAAACCTTGTTATGAACTCCGATTATCTCAAGGAAGAAAACTTTTTTTCTTTAGTTCCTTTTGAATGTATTCGTTTATTTATCTTTTTTTCTTCGGTTCCTTTTGAATGTATTCGTTTATTTTTTGTTTTTTCTTCGGTTCCTTTTGAATGTATTCGTTTTTTTCTTCAATTCCTTTTGAATGTATTCATTTTTTTTCTTTTTTCTTCGATTTCCTTTTGTGCGTATTCTGGTTTTCACTCCCGAGATAATCAGAGTCATAGAGTAAAGAACAGTAAGAGGCTTAATGGGAAAAAGTATTGTGAAAACCTTGTTATGAACTCCGATTATCTCAAGGAAGAAAACTTTTTTTCTTCAGTTCCTTTTGAATGTATTCGTTTATCTTTTTTTCTTCGGTTCCTTTTGAATGTATTCGTTTATTTTTTGTTTTTTCTTCGGTTCCTTTTGAATGTATTCGTGTTTTTCTTCAATTTCTTTTGAATGTATTCGTTCTTTTTCCTTTTTTCTTCGATTTCCTTTTGTGTGTATTCTGGTTTTCACTCCCGAGATAATCAGAGTTTACGGCTAAAAATCAAATTTCGAAAAGGAAAGGGTTTTCACCCATTAATCCTCTTACTATTTTTACTCTATGATGTAACACAATCAGATTCTTAATTTTTTTGTAAGTTTAAAACTGTTGGGGAAAAAATTAAAATTTTTTAATATTTTAAAATTTTTTGAGAGACTTTTATATTTTTATTTAATGTGCGAATTGTATCAGATGCTGATACATTTTTCCAATGAAGATTATCAGAATCTGAATTTTTTTTTCAAAGAAAAGTCTAAGATTCTATGACAATTTCCAGTTAAGACAGTTTTTGTTATAGAAAAAGTGAAAGACTCTAAATCATATTTCCAATGAAAAACGTTTCTCGGGAAAAAGTCACTTTAGAAAATGATTCTATAAATATATTTATAAAATACTTTTCTAAGAGAAAAGACTCCGATTGTAAGACATTTTCCCCGAATCTGAGATATTTCTAGTCTAGCACATTTTCTTAGATTCTGAAACATTCTACACAAAAAGTTTTAGATTTTGAGAAAATCTTCGCCTTTTCTTTAAGAAAAATTATTCAGATTCTGAGACCTTTTTAAAAAGAAAACAGTATACAAAAAGTCTTAGATTCTAAAACATTTTTCCTAAAGTAAAACTCTCGGATTCTGAGAAAATTTTCCTATAGAAAAAGTCTAATATTCTTAGACATTTTTCCTATAGAAAATGTTTCTAATTCTGAGATAATTTTCCTATAGAAAGTCTCAGATTCTTATAAAAAAGTCTCAGATTCTTCGACATTTTTCCTATAGAAAATGTCTCAGATTCTCAAACATTTTTTCTACAGAAAATTTCTTAGATTCTGAGACAGTTTTCCAATCGAAAAAGTCTCAGATGCTGAAACACTTTTCCTATAGACAAAGTTTAAAATACTTAGACATTTTCTTATAGAACAAGTCTCAGATTCTCAGACATTTTGCCAATAGGAAATTGTCAGATTCTGAAATATTTTTAATATAGAAAAAGACTCAGATTCTGAGACATTTTTCATAAAGAGAAAGTCTCAGATTCTGAATTATTTTTCCCATAGAAAAAGATATTTTTACAATAGAAAAGACTCAGATTTTTAGCGTTTTTCTACACAAAAAGTCCCACCTTGTGTCTCTGAAACATTTTTTTTAAAACATTTTTCATATAGAAAAGCCTCAGATTCTTAGATTTTTTTATAGAAAAAATCTCAGATTTTGAGACATTTTTCAGATTCAGAGACATTATTCCTATAGAAAGTTCTCAGATTCTGAAACATTTTTCATGTAGAAAAGCCTCAGATTCTGAGAATTTTTTATAGAAATATTCTCAGATTCTGAGACATTTTTCCTAAAGAAAATGTCTTAGATTCTGAGAAAAAGGCTAATATTTAAAGACTTTATTCCTATAAAAAAAAGTCTTAGATTCTCAGACATTTTTCTTATAGAAAGTTTTAGATTCTGAGACATTTTTTTTAGAAGAGTGTAAGATTCCTGTATACGCCATTGGGTCGGATCATTTATCGCCATGTTGGATCCACCATCTTGAACTTAGAAAATCTAACTTCAGATTCTTCTTTAGCGACCCCAAAACCCCGAGCATATAAAGTTTCAAGCAAATCGGTTTATTTTTTAAAAATATTGGTCCCCATGTTGAGTCCGCCATATTGAATTTTAAAAATCCAACTGCAGGTTCTTCTTAAGCGACCCCTGGAACCCATATATAAAACGTTTTAAGCGAATCTGTAATATTTTTAAAAAATTGGGCGCCATATTGGATCAGCCATATAGAAATTCAAAAGACGTCACTCGGCATTTAAAAGTAAATATTTTTAACTAATTTTAACATTTTTTAAAAATTTTAAACTCATGCCAATTTTTAACATACATTTTTCCAATACTAAAAGAATTGTTGGTTTTGAGGTATTGGTCCACAAAAAACTAAAATGCCTATGTGTCGATATGTGTCGAGAAGGCGATACAACTTTTTCTGATGACAGATTTATGTTTAGGAGGCAAAAATACTTTAGAAAATGTATTCTAGAAGTCTCCACAAAAACCGTGTAACATTTTTATCTTTTAATATTTATGTATTCGTTTAATAAATATCGTTCATCATTTTTTTTTTTCCATACACACATACGTATGTATGTGTATTCAATTTGTATTGTTTTCAAATTGTAATATATTCAGTTTTTAAGTTTTCTAAACAAGCATGTTAAATATTTTCAAATTTACCAAATTGCAATTTTCGGAATTTGAAATTTACAATTTTAGCATTTTAAATGTTTTGAAATTTGCTAAAATTGTAATTTTAAAATTTTAAAATTTGCTGTGGCCAGTTTTTTTTTTTTAATTTTAAAATTTTTAAATTTGCTGTCACCAGTTTTTTTTTCATTTTCAAATTTTTAAATTTGCTAAAATATTTTCTTCAGAAATTTTAAAATTTGAATATATTCATTTTGAAAATATGTTCAAGTTTGAATTTATAAATTAGCAATTTAACAAAATTGCTTTAGCTTCTAATTTTTAAATTAGCAATAAAGAAAAATATTGAAGGCGTAAAATATTTGTAGTATTATATTGTTTAAAAAATTTTTTGTGTATGCTAATTGTAAACCCTGTTTCATATACTTATATTTTATACAATTTTTTCCAACTATGTATTTTTCAACTATTGAATTTTGTAATATCAACATTGATTTTTGTTAAATTCTGTAAAACTTGATCTACAATGGGTTTACTAATTTTTCTACTAAGATATTTCTATGAGTGTAGTTTCTGTTGCCCTATTTATAATTGAAATACATAAAAAATTATTAGTCTCTTTAATTTAATTAGTCTCTTTAATTTAAAATTTAAAAAAAAACATATGATTAATAAAGTGGACACAACTAGATAAAAAAAAAGAAAACTAAATGACATTTGTATCTGAAAAAATCTTCTTTGTTTAAAATAATACACTCATTATTTGTAGAACGTGCCCGTGTAGGAGTACAATACATCTGGGATATGCATATTAAGGTGTTTCACCAAAAACGTTTTTTTTTTTTTGATTTTTGCAACTCTTAAATCGGAGTATGAATTCTTATGCCCTAAAAGATTTGTGAGATTTTTTCAGACTTTTGAAAGGTCGGGATGAACTCACTCAAATCGATTTTATACAAAAAATTAGGTTATGAAACATTTTTCAGAGAAAATCTGGTGCCTTTTTTTACAAAACTTTTTTACTAAAAAAAATATTCGCTGTAAAACTGAAAAACCGGGTTTTGTCAAAAAACCATTTTCCCGGTTTGGAAACACTTATTGCAATCAAAAAAACTTTTTTGAAATTTATTATTTTAACTTTACAAAAAATCTACTGATGGATCCTCTTCGATTTTCAATAAAATGGATAAAAAATTAGTTTATCTTACATTAGTTTTTTTCAATATATCTACTGCAGTGACAAATGTCATTTTGGTCATTTTCAAATTAATGGTATTTGGAAAACCTATTTAACGAATTCAACATCACATATATACATTTAATATTTCTCAAGTTATTGAAGTTGAAACACTTGAAATTCTGAATTTTTACTTTTAAGGTCATCTTAGTGACCCTTGAACTTAATTTTTACCGCGAATATTTATTTTAGGGGGCTGGCAACATAAAAAAGGCACCAGTGAAAAATAAAAAAATAAAACAAAATAAAGTTTCATAACCTCATATTTTGTATAAAATCAATTTGAGGGAGTTCATCTGAACATCCTTCCAAAAATCTGAACAAAATCTTAAAAATCTCTTTGGCAATAAGAATTCATATTCCGCTTCAAAAGTTGCAAAAATCCATAAAAGCGTTTTTGGTGAAACGTCCTAATGCATATACTAGTAGATATGTACGATTGTAGTGTTGTTTGTACAACAAAGTAGTGTTGTTTACGCTTGAATATGAAAATTTACAAACTTATAATATCATCGTCCTGTCATCATCATCATCATATGCTACAAAAACCAAAGAAAGCAAAAATACAAACTAGAAAATAATGTAATGTTGTTTTTACAGTGTTTCAACATTTTCAAGTTCATTTAATTTCCATTTCAAACGAACGATGTTGATAACAGAGGCGCAGATCCGAAAATGTCACTGACACTCATACATTTATCATCATAGCGTTAAAGTCATAGACCAAAACTTAATTTGAACCCGACGCATGTAAGTGAGAAAACTACGTTGCTGTATTACTCTTATCAAAACCACCTACATGACAATAAAAGTATTCCACGTCAAAATTTCCTATTCGTGCTGTCATAACACTACTGATGAAAAGGGTTATTATAGGGTTTTTGCTTCTTTTTTTGTATAAAAAGGTCCTTTCAACTCTTAAAGCCTCATGTATACAGAGCTATTTAGTTATTTGTTTTATATGTATGTTTTTTTATTTCTTTTTGTTTCAATTTTCCTTTGTTTTATAATGTATTTTTGGAAAAATGCTCAAAGAAAAAAGTTGTTGCAAGAAAACTGTTACAAATCAACTGTTTCAATATTTTTTTTTTTTCTAGATTTTTATAAACGGTAGCTAGGGAGTTTGATATACCTTACAAATTACTATCAGTTTGAGCAAATTTTTTTTACTCGGTAACCGTAAGTTGTAAAAAAAACTTTCCGGATTTTGATAAAATTATGCAGAATTAAGGGCTGATAACTTATCAAAAGCTAATCATTGATTAACACTAATCATTGATTATTTTTATAAAAACTTGACATTTGTAAACATAGTCTTATCATTTATTATTAGGACAACAGAAAACTAGCATTTATGAATTTAATTTAACGCCTAAAACTATGCTATACAAAATGAATGTGTCTAAAAATAAATTAAAGCAAATGTTTTTAGTTAAAGTAACACATAATCATTGAAGTGGAGGAAATCAGGACAATCCTTCATAATTCTTTATTGTTTTTGATCATATTTAAATAAAAATATGTTTGATTTCTGACTACTGTTTAAAATATTGTGTTGCATAGTTTTAGGCATCAAAACAAAATCATAACTGCTAATTTTCTGTTGCCTTAATTATAAGTAGGCAAACCAAAAATATGCATTTATTAATTAAATTTAAGCCCTTAAAGTATGCAACAACAAAAGCGTAAAATAAGTCAGAAATCATATAAATTTTTATTTAGGTTGTTTGACTTAATTTCAAATATGTTGTTGCATACTTTTAGGGCTCAAATTTAATTAATAAATGCATATTTTTGGTTTGCCTAATTATAAGTAAGGCAACAGCAAATTTTGATTCCTAAAACTATGCTATACAAAGTTAGTGTATCGTAAAATTAAATAAATGAAAGCAAATGTTTTTAGTTGAAGTATCACACTCTTAAGCATTCAAGAGAATGAAAACAGGACAATCCTTCATAATTTTTTATTGTTTTAAATCAAATATCAATAAAAACATGCTTGATTTCTGACTACTGTTTCAAATATGTTGTTGCATAGTTTTAGGCTCAAAATAAATTTATAAATGCTAGTTTTCTGTTACTTTAATTATAAGGCAGGTCTTTAAAACGTTGCTTATGTCTCATTTTAAAGAGAGTCTCAACAAAACCATCGTAAACTGAAGTAGGGTATAAATAATGATTTGTTTAGAACACGAGTTTTTCTTAAAAACAACAAAACGAATGAAAAGCACATACAAAGTATTTTGTTTTTTTACGTGAGTTTTTGCAACAGCGTAATATTCATGAGCACTTTTACAAGCACAAATACCAATATAAATACACCCACACACAAACACGTGTATACAAAACTCAGTCATTCGTACATATGTTTTCTTTTCTATGCTACTCCATGTCCTTCTTATTCCTTTACAATATTTTTTTTCCTTCTATTAACAATCCAAGAATCCAAACATGCCAGCAACAACAAAAACAACAACAATTTAATCCTTTTGATCATGTATCCTTGTGTGAAAAAATAACATAAATAAAAATTTTCAATTCATTTTCCCATTCACAATAAATTGTTAAAGTTTTAAACAATTTTGATTGTATTACCAAAAAAAAAAACATTGGTTAAAAATGCGTAAAAAAATGCGATTTAAAACCATACCAAAGACTATAAACAGACTCGGCAGTAGAGTTTTATAACAAAAAATGGGGGAAAACTAAGTGATTTTAGAAGAAAACAGAGCGGTTTTTAGTCCGTTTAACGCTAACATGGCAACACTTTCTATGACTTAGGAGTGAGTGAAACAACAGAAACCGATCTGGCATCTATTGTTCTTATGGCGCGTTATATCAGTTTTCTCTTTCTAATCTAATTCGTAGAATAATTTGAAAATATTAACCATACGGTTAAAGAATACTTTTTTGACATCTGTCATATTTGTCGAGTCTGTATTAGTCTGTGACTTAGGAGCAGAGAAAAGATTAGAAGGTACGCAGTGTTGTATTTGATGTATTTTCCAATATGGTGGCAAAGTGCTTGTTCTTCCTCATCTCACACGTATTTAATATCAAATTAGATTCTTTGTTTATAAAAAATGGAATTTGTCTTTCATTTAATTAAATTTATTATTTATTTTGCTTTATTCAACGTTTTTTTAAAGAGAATACGCACTATTGATAGTTTAAAAACTTTTTTTCTCTTTTGTTGTTTGCTTTGTTGTTGTTCTCCTTTATGTTGCATTGTTTTTATTAAATGTCCAAAGCATAGAAAAAAATAGAAGTGTAACAGAGTCGTATTTCGCTTGAATAAGTATTAGTGACAGCACATTATGTAACTTTTGACATTTAATAAAAACAATGCCACATAAAGGAGAACAACAACAAAGAAAACAACAAAAGAAAAAACAAAAGGTTTAAAACTATCAATAGTGCGTATTATCTTTAAAAAAACGTTGAATAAAGCAAAATAAATAATAAATTTAAATAAATGAAAGACAAATTCCATTTTTTATAAACAAAGAATCTAATTTGATATTAAATACGTGTGAGATGAGGAAGAACAAGCATTTTGCCACCATATTGGAAAATACATCAAATACAACACTGCGTACCTTCTAATCTTTTCTATGGTCCAAAGTTACATAATGTGCTGTCACCAGTGGCGGGTACAGCTTTTGAGTCTGGGGGGGGAATTTTTTTTTTTAACTTCGAATAAAAAAAATCATCAATTCACTGTTGTCGGACAATCAACAAAAGGGATACTTCCCTTCAAAAGAAGCTATAAAATCAAATAATTTAGCAGCTTTTTTCTGAAAAACTTCAGCCGATTTTTCAACAACAGTTCGACAAAAATGCAAAATAGTTTCAAATGCTGCGACCTTTTGCCTCTAAATTATTCTCAAAATTTTATTATTCACAGATTTTGAGAAATTTTTTTCAATTTTCCCATAGAAAAAGTCACAGATTCTGAGATATTTCCCATAAGAAAAGTCTCAGATTCTGAGACATTTTTCCTATAGAAAAATTCTTAGATTCTGCGACATTTTTCCTATAGAAAAAGTCTCAGATTCAACTACATTTGTTCTATAGAAAAAGTCTCAGATTCTGAGTCATTTGTCCTATAGAAAAATTCTCGGATTCTGAGAATTTTTTTTAATAGGAAAGGTCTCAGATTCTGAGGCGTTTTCCTATAGAAAAAGTCTCAGATCCTGAATCGTTTTTCCTATAGAAAAAGTCTCAGACTCTGAGTTATTTTTCCTATAGAAAAAGTCACAGATTCTGAGGCGTTTTTCCCATAGAAAAAGTCTCAGATTCTGAGGCGTTTTCCCATAGAAAAAGTCTCAGATTCTGAGGCGTTTTTCCTATAGAAAAAGCCTCAGATTTTTGAGACATTTTTCCTATAGAAAAAGACTCAGATTCTGCGACATTTTTTCTACAGAAAAAGACTCAGAGTCTGAGACATTTTTCCTATAGAAAAAGCCTCAGATTTCGGGGCGTTTTTTCTATCGAAAAAGTCTCAGATTCTGAGGCGTTTTTCCTATAGAATAAGTCTCAGATTCTGAGACATTTTTCATATAGAAAAAGACTCAGATTCTGCGACATTTTTTCTGTAGAAAAAGACTCAGTGTCTGAGACATTTTTTCTATAGAAAAAGTTTTAGATTCTGAGACATTTTGCTATTAGGAAAGGTCTCAGATTCTGAGATATTTTTCTATTAGAAAAAGTCTCAGATTCTGAGACACTTTTCCTATAGAAGAAGTCTCAGATTTTGAGCCATTTTGCCTACAGGAAAAGTCCCACATTCTGAGATAGTTTTCCTATAGAAAAAGTCTCAGATTCTGAGACATTTTTCCTATAGAAAAAACTCAGATTCTGAGAAAAAGTCTAATTGTAAGTCATAAGGGTTCAAGTTGAAAAAATGTAGAAGAAAAATTGAATTTCTAAAAATTATAGACATTTCTGATATTTCCCATACCGGCTTCAAACACCCCAGTTAGTGTTATCATCAGTAGGATTTAAAATGTCGGTTTGTCTTGTTAATAAAAAGTGTGTTTTATATATGTGAATATTTATAGTTTCTACAGAATAAATTTTGACAGTTTCCAACACTACAATTCTATTTTTAGCAATCTCAACCTCACTTCATACTTTCTTTCATTTTAAATTTTTTTGTACCAAATTTGGTCACAGTTTTCCTTTACAAATTTTCGGATTTTCCCTATAATTTTTTAATTTTTCCTTCAAAAAATTTAAATTTTTTTTCCATTAAAAATTTTTGGATTTTAAGATTTTTTTCCTTTGGAATTTTTTTTTTTTTTAATTCCTTCTTCTTTTCTTTTTTTCCTCTTTTTCTTCCTTTTTCCCCTTTTTCTTTCTTTTTTCTTTTTTTCTCTTTTTTTTCTTTTTGAAATTTGGTCTGGGGGGGGAAATTTCCCCTTTTTCCCCCCCCTTGTACCCGCGCATGGCTGTCACTAATACTTATTCAAGCGAAATACGACTCTGTTTCATTTCTATTTTTTTTCTATGCTTAGGAGTGAGTGAAACAATAAAAACCGATCTGGCATCTATTTTTCTTAAGGCGCGTTATATTAGATTTCTCTTTCTAACCTAATTCGTAGAATAATTTGAGAAAAATTAACCATATGGTTAAGGAAAACTTTTTTGACACCTGTCACTTATGTGGAGTTTGTATTAGTCTGTGACCATACTGTGTGAAAGTATATGGTTTAAATTTTAATTAAGTTTATTAAACATTTTTCAATTTACTAATAAAATATTTTTATTCACTCAAACACCCACAATTAAATGTTTTAACATATCTAACAAGGGAAGTCTCTTTAAGTCCAACTGTGATGATACCACTGTGTATATGTATATTTTGTGTACAAAATATTGCATACTTTTAGGTTTAAAGAAATAATTGCTATTACTAGGCAAACTGAAAATATGCATTTATTAATTAAATTTAAGCAATATCGTAAAATAAGTCAGAAATCATATATATTTTTATTTAGGTTGTCTGACTTAGTTTTCAAATATGTTGTTGCATACTTTTAGGGCTCAAATTTAATTAATAAATGCATATTTTTGGTTTGCATAGTTATTACTTTCAATTTTTGATTTTTTTTTTAGAAATTTTTATAAAAATTTATTCGACTCAGTGGTTTAAGAAAACAATGATAGTTAATTGGCAAAAATTGGAAAAAGGCGTACGCTTTTTAAAGTAAAATACATATATGATTTTTTTTCTACCTAAATATATGCATTACAAAATAAACATAGTTTTTTTTTACAAATCACGTCAATTTTATCATGACAACTGGCCTTTAAGGTGTTTATGCACTACACCACTCACAATGAGTCGTTTTACTTTGACGATTTTAACGAAAAAGCTAGCATAATTTTAGGGATTCAGTTAATATATTATTGTTATTTAAAACTGCTTAGAACTCAACATTTTTGTAAATTTAAAAACAAATATAACAAATTATATAAACTTAAGTCGATTTCTTAAAAAAACTCATTTATGTCTATGTTTTCCTCGATTTAAATTTTAGGATCATATATTTACTAAATGCCTAAAATAATGCTTCAACAAAATCTAACTTTTTCATTACAATCTTCGATAGTAGAACGACTCACAAGGGAAGTATCTCAACCCTTATGAACCGATTTACCTGAAACTTAAAATATATATTAAAGAGACGATTTTAAGGTTGGGGTGTCTCGGTTTTTCGGCCATATCGGTGTTTTAAAATTTCGTTGTCCCCTTATGAACCCATGTGGGCCTGCGGGAAAATTTTGATAACTTCCGAACTAACAGGAATATCGTCTAGGGAAAAAATACATGTCGACTTAAATTTAATAAAGATTATTTTTTAATTATATGGATATCGTAGGTTTATGTCTTCACATAAATACCCCCCAAAATTTACACATTTTCCTCAAAAAAATATTTAAAGAAGCCGAATTTTTAAAAGGTTATGCCACCATTGGATAGGCATTAAAAAAACCTTTCTTCTCATATGAAAACATCATATAGTTTCTTAAAAAGAAATGGCTGAAAAATCCAAAAAACTACTTTTTCGCCATTTTTTTACCTATGTTTTGAACCCCTAAATAACCGATATAGCCGATAAGCCGAGCCACCCCAACCTTAGAATTGTCTCTTTTATATATATTTTAAGTTTCAGGCAAATCGGTTCATAAGGGTTGAGATACTTCCTTTGTCAGTGGTTAGTGTGTAAATACATTTAGCGACAAAAAACGTGGTTCTCAATTTTTTTTAGCTAATTTTTAGGGGTAGTCGACTTGTATGAAGAAAAATAAACCTTGCATATATATTTTTTTAATTTTTGTTCTTGTGTGATCCAAATAATAATAACAACTTGGTAAAATATTAATATATCGGAGTATGAAACGCGAGACACTTCCCTTGTAAGTGCTAAAGATAATTTAAACATGTACACCGCAAACTCCCACTTCCATAATATCTTCCGCATGTAGATAATCAGCATTGAAAGGACATACATACGTCAGAAAGTAATAAAATCAAAGGTAAATTCATCATAAAAAAATACGTCCCACTTTGTTGTGCTATTTTATAAACTTGTTGTGCTATCATTGCCATCATTATCCTAAAGTATGTGCTTTATGGTTGGATACATAAGAGCCTCCTAAAAGTATACTTCATTATTTAATATTGTTTAATAACGTAAAATATTATATGTGGGACATAATTTTAAACCCAGTTGGCGAAAATGTCGTAAAAGTGATTTTTCATCAACGATTATTAAAAAAAAATTTTAAGTGTTTTGCTTTCGACGAACTACAACTCAATGTAAATCCTCGTTAAAGGAAAATTGTGACGATACTACTGATTGTGAGTCAAACGTGTTTCGATGTTTTGGGTAAAAAGTAGAGCATACTTTTAGGCTAAAAAATATATTACGTTAAATTTTTCGACATTTTCAATAAAGTTTATAAAAATGTCGAAAATCATTCGACTCAGTAGTGTAAAAAAGTGGTTGAAATTCATTCCATTTTACTCAAAAAATTTTTCGAACAAGGAAACCCATGAAAAATTTTTAAAATTCGAAATTCAGAAAAAAAATTTCAGAAAATTTTTTAAATCCTTTTTTTACTTTTCTTTCTTCACTTTTTTTTGTAATCGTTTTGAAGGGGTCAGGGTACCCTGAATCCGCGCCTGATCGTGCAAGATGTTTAAATGACTTGGCTTACTGGGCTATTTAATATACATTATATCCTCGTAGTTATCATCACAATTTCATAAATTATTTATTTCCAGATGACAATTTTTACGCTTTTTGCCTTAATAACTTTATTATCATTTTTCTTTTAATTTAATGTTTTTCATTATTGCACATTGTATCCGTGTTAATATAATACACACATACTATGGTTCCTAGTTATATACATAAGTACTTACATATATGTATACACGAAACTAAAAATGTCATTTCCTTCTATCATATGCAGAGCTGGATATTTCTATCTATTAAATATCTATTTAATTAAATAACAACTAAACAGTGCGAAGAAGGGTTAATATATAATTTGTGAAATTTTACAGGGGACAATAAAAACGCAGGAAACAATTAAAAGCTAATATTTTCTTAAACTTTTTTTGTGTATTACACTAGCGAACCCCCTGCGCACTTTGTAGTGCAAGTGCTTACGTACCCCGATTTCGGGATCGAGATATTTTGGATCCCGGGATTCACGCAATTTTTGAAAATTTTTTGGGATTTTTTTTAAAAATTTTCTGAATTTTGGCAAATCCACGCGTTCGTCAAGATTTGCGAAGTTCTGTCTTGTGTATGATATCCGTATTCGGTTATCTTTCTAAAATTTCGTCGTGGCTTATCGTTATCAACTTATGAACTAGAGATGAACCCTAGTCACGTGATTCGTGAAATTCACTTGGATCACGAGTGAAAGTGATTTTTATTTCAATCACTTAATTAAGAGTGAGTGTGAGTTCGAAATAATCTACATGAGTGATTAGTAAGTGAATCGAGAGATTGCATAATTTGATTTTTCTTTTAATTCTTGCAAAAAAAAAATATTTTTTAGCAATGTTTTTTTTTTTTTTTTGGTAAAATAATTTTATAGTGTGAGTAGAGTTTACGTGATTCACGCGTGAGTCCGACGTGAGTTATGCGTGCGGGTGATCCATTTTTTGTAATTTATTGTACGCGAATAGTGCGAGAGCTTGAGTAAAAAATGTGTGATTAGTGAGTGTTTCTTTTATTGTTTGCGTGGGTGTGAACTTTTGTCGATTTTTTTTTATTTTATATCACTAAACTCATATTTTATGCAAATTATTGAAAAGAATATAAAAACAATAAAAAAATTGGGATCCCGAAAATCCCGGGATTGAAAATAAAAAATCCCGAAAATCTCGTGATTACCCGATTGGAAGCACTACCCCATATACACCATTTACACACACGTACATGTATGTGTGCTAAAATGCATGTAACTCATGAACCATTATACATACGTCACCTTTCATTGGAAATTTGCAGAAATAAAATTGGTTCACGCATTACAGAGAACAAGCATTACAGACAAAATGCAATTTAGTTCTCTATTTAGTGAACTTAATTTCATATAACTCATGAACCAATACACGTGCAAAGACTGATATACCTAAAAGCCTTAGTATTGACATCCCCTTTCGTGGGAAACTTGCAGAAACAAAATCGGATAACGGATTGCAGAGAAAACGTATTACACAGGTATTGCACTAAAATGCATACAACTTTTGAACCAATACTCATACAAATACCGTATACACATAAAAACCATGATATCGACGTAACATATCATGGGAAGTTTGCAGACACTAAATCGGTCCACGCATTCCAGAGAAAACGCATTACAAAGAAAATGCAACTTATTTTCCTACTCTGATTCGTTTTGTTTTCGATGATTTTCATTAAATGTTATATTTTATTGTAGCATAATTTTAGGTATTTTTGTAAAACATGATCCTGACATTAAAAGCGAGCAAAGCAATGCCGTTTATTATTTATTTTTAAATAAACAGACTTAAGTATAAATAATTTGCTATATTTGTTTTAAAAATTTAACAAAATAAAGAGTTTTTTCGTTTCTAAATAACAATCATGTATTTACAAAATGCCGGAAATTATGCTTAAACAAAATCTAACTTTTTCATAAAAATCATCGACAAATAAAACGACTCTGTGGTATGGTGTAAGGACATCTTTATTGTGATAATTGGCCTTAACTCGTATTATTTTAGATGACTTTTATAAAAAAGTTAGATTTTGTTGTAGCATAATTTAAGGCATTTAGTTAATATATATCCCTAAAATTAATCGAAATCAAAACAATGACATTTACTATTTTTTTTTTAAATAAATCGACTTAAGTTTAAATAATATGTTATACATAGTTGTTTTAAAATTTAACAATAAGTAGATGTTTTTGTTCATTATTAGGCAAACCAAAAATATGCATTTATTAATTAAATTTAAGCCCTTAAAGTATGCAGCAACAAAAGCGTAAAATAAGTCAGAAATCACCCGAGTAAAAAAAAAACTTTTTAGATCTAATTTGATCTCAAAATTGGCTGTATCAAGTTGGATCAAATATTGATCTAATTGTAATATTTTAGATACACAAATATAAAAAATTATACAATTAGATCCGAATTTTGGTCACATCCAATTAAATCCACTTGATCTTATTTTATATAAATTAATATAGATTTATATAGTTACATAAAGTCAGATATATTTATGTATAGCCTCAGATAAGAAAATGGAGCCTCAATAAATCTTAGATAAAATTAGATCTGAACATATAAAAAGTCCTATATAATTTAATATCATTGTATCAAATTATATATCATTATATCAAAACTTTTTTACTAGGGCATATAAATTTTTATTTAGGTTGTCTGACTTAATTTTCAAATATGTTGTTGCATACTTTTAGGGCTCAAATTTAATTAATAAATGCATATTTTTGGTTTGCCTACCCATTACCATTAAATGCCTAAAATTGTGCTACAAAAATCAAAGCCAGAATAGAATCGATTCTTAAGCCAGAATAGAATCGATTCTGAAAACAAATATTTAGCAAAACATTATTATACCCTCCAACTACAGTGTAGGGGTATACTCACTTTGTCATTCCGTGTGTAACGCATCAAAATATTGGTCTAGGACCCCATAAAGTATATATCGCTCATTTACTTGTATAGTGTCATAACGCAAAATGATTGATTTTGCAGAAAACCTGTTTAAAGTTTACAATTGAAACTTGTTTTACATTTTAAATTGCATAGAAAATGTTGTAATGGCGTGTTCTCTTCTTAAACGGTGAGTTTAGAAGATATTAATATGAATTTTTGACCAGTAGCGCTTTAACCCTTAGGGCACACTGGGCACGTGCCCAGGGCCCCGACCTCAAGGGGCCCCCAGAAGTAGAAAGTATAACATATTCGCTTACAAAATTTATTTTTTTTTATACAAATTTATGCAATAACGCTTACAAGGGAAGTCTCACTGGTGTCACCCTTCGATCTTCATGAAATTTGGATATGTTGTTAAGAACGAAAATTAATTCGACACGTAATTTTTTTTAGCGCCCCAAACTCATTTTTAGGGGGGGTCGATTTGTATAGGGAAAAATTGACCTTTTTCAGTTTTTTACGATTTACGCCTATTTAAACAAAATTAATATAGGCATGTGTGGTATCAGATTA
This sequence comes from Pegoplata infirma, assembly GCA_963921195.1. Classification (NCBI taxonomy): domain Eukaryota; kingdom Metazoa; phylum Arthropoda; class Insecta; order Diptera; family Anthomyiidae; genus Pegoplata; species Pegoplata infirma. The sequence continues at coordinate 4,807,938 of OY992536.1, read as the reverse complement.
AAAGTATTAAAAATACCTATCTCGTGGTGCTAACAACGGGCCAAAGAAGATGATATTTTTCGACTTATTAACAAAAATGTACTAAAATTTTGGTATTTTACTCAATATGACGAAAAGTTGTGCATGTTTGGACACGTTCTTCGAACACGTAGATAGGTTTTTAAAGACCTTTCATTTGGTATGTAACATAATATAGGAGATAAACGAAAAAAACTGAAAAATGGCATTGTCTTCCCCCCTCCTTTTTACCTTTTTACCTATGAATTTGGGCCGCTAAAAAAAATACGTGTCCCTTTATTTTTTCTGCTCTACAAAATAAAACCAATTCCATAAAGATCCGCGGGTGACACTAGGGAGACTTCCCTTGCTAGTCGGTTGAGTTAACAATAAGGCTGAGTATAATTTTTAATTTACTTTTTTTTTGTGTAGGTTCCATTTCTTAAAACAGTTAATAACATGAATTGAATTTGTACCAATTAACTATAATAAATATAAATTAAAAAACTTTTTCTTGTCATTCGGTTTTAATTTTTTTTTCCAGTGGGGCCCCCAAATACTTGTGTGCCCAGGGCCCCCGGCATACCTTAACCCGGCCCTGTTTTTGACACAATATAAAGCAGGATATAACAAATAATTCTGTATCGTTTTCCCCAAAAACGACATATTTTGAGTTATGACACTATACAAGTAAATGAGCGATATATTTATGATCAGCGATCGATTCTGAGACATTCTAGCGATGTCCGTCCGTCCGTCTGCCCGTCTGTAGTTAACACGATGCAGTCAAAAATAAAAGAGCTAGACTCCCGATATTTGACACGAATATGTCTTATGGCTAAGTTCGTAAATGTGCAAAATCGGACCAGCGGGAAAAAAGTTCCCCCTTGAAGAACTAAACCAACCTCTGAAAAATAAAATTTTTTACATGATTTCTTGTGTTTTTGTTTAACAAATGCATTATTTTTATGTAACAATAAGCTCAAAGTCCCGCATTTGGACCCAGAGAACTAGAAAATGTCGTTTTTTTTATGGGCGTCGAATAAATTTTTTTTTTTTTTAAATAATGATAAACTTGCATTTCTTTAGTGCAAAAAGCATAAGAATGAATTTTTAAACACATATTCGAGAGGAAATTTGCCCACCCCATTACCACTACCAACCCACCCAAAAAAAAGAAAACGCCCTTGACATTTTTTTTTGCATATTGGAGGGTATAAAAGATTCGGCAAAGCCGAATTTAACACACTTACTTGTTTTTATTAATTTTAGCATGCCAAATACGAATATTTGAAATTTGTCAAAAAAATTTCCAAAAAATGGCGGTTTTTTCTACGTTCAAGATATTTTTTAAAAAAATCTAAAAGTTTTGTTGCCGTTGACAGTTTTTTAATGCTGGCGACAAACTTTCATTTAAACTTAGTTCGAGCCAAATCAGATTAAAGTTTAGAGGTTTCGGTAAAAATTTGGAAAACGGCAAAACTTTAATAGAAAGGTGCCACGGTTAAAAATGATCGGATTTGGGCCAAATTAGGTTTAAATCAAAGACTGTCTCAATCTCTATGAAAGGGTAAAGGAATGAAATTTTGAGATTTTTAATAATTAATAATAACAATTTTTAATAATTTCTTGAAAGTAGGAAAAACCCCCATTTTTGGCGATATCTTGAAAACCGTTCGACCGATTTAACTTTTTTTTATATTCGTGTTCAGCGCATCAAAATTAATACGTATGTTGTGTCGCAAGACATAGTTTTTAAAAATTTTAAAAAATCCAAAATTTTGATCGCCGGGCGTCACAGGTTAGTTTAATTCGATTGACTTCAAATTTGTACCACATTTTATTTTTTAAGGTTTACTAGAATAAAGATTTTCCCGAACACTTAAGAAATCAAAAGTTAAAAAGAAAATGCCATTCAACTCAATTTTACTCACGTGATTGTGAGTGGAAACAAATTGAGTGAATGAGTGTGCGTTAGTAAGATTTTTGCTTGAGTGAGTGTGTGTGAGTAGATTTTTGTGCGTAAGTTTGGGTGATTTATTTTCTCTTCGTCCCGAAAAAAGCAAAAAAAAAATTGTAAAATTTGTCAAAACTTTAAATTTTGTTAAAAATTTTTTCAGATTTTGAAAATTTGAATTCTAAATTTTTTTTTTGTATAAAAAAAGTTTCATGAGTGTGAGTGAATCTTGTGTGAGTGAACGTGAGTATAAGTTGTCTTAAGTTAAAAAAAGCCTTGCAAGTTGCAACCCTGCGCTAGAAAAAAAAAATCTGTTGACTGATTTCGAATTAAATTAAACTTTACTGTAGGAGCAACTTAGGAGCAACCTAAACATTATTAACACATAACCAACTCTGTTTGTTACCTTTGTATATTAACGACATAGTCTATCGGTTTTTTTTGCTGTTGTTCAATCATACCGCAACACAACACAAGCCTGGTACTTGTGGTTTATTTTGTTGTTGGTATTGTTTATTTTTTTTTTACTCTTGGATTTTTGTTAATAATATCATTCCCTGCTCACACCCACAAATGTCTGAGGATTTTTCACATTCATCACATCTATTCGACTTGCTCTAAAGTACAACTCATTGAACTTGTAATGAATTATTCATGAAGCCAATTCATTCTCCTACAAAAAAAGTTATAAAACATCACTTGTTCATGTGCAAATGGCAAAAGGCATTACACATACAGTTTTATACATATGTATGTATATAAATTAATATAGCACATATTTATGTGTATGTGTTAAAGTATGTATTCACATGAACATACTTTATAAATGACATAAAATATTAACTCCAATCTTTTTTTATCCGGAAATTACAAGAAATTTTGATGGGATTTATTAGGAAATTGATCTATTTATAGGTTCAAAATTCTTTTAAACTAGCTGATTTTTTTTCATATCAAGTCAAACTTAATAAAAGTAAGTTGAAAATTAAATTCATCAAAAAGGATGATTGCGCGTAATTTTTGTGAGTGTAAAAATTTGTTTGAGTGTAAAATTTTTTTGTTGAGTGTAAATTTTTCAAAAATGTTCCAGTAAAGGTAATTGCATTACAGACGTATGAATGATATTTATTTGGCTATAATATTAATCATACGCCTAAGCATTTCCTATTGTATTTCAAGAATGCTTCAAAATATCAACTGCATTTTTAAAAATTCTCATTGGAATTAGAATATCGACTAAAAAAAAATAAAATGGCTTTAAAACTCATTTTTCGTTTAAAAACCCCACTTTTGCCGATTTTCGTACAAAAAATCGGGAATCTTAGAAAAGTTCTAGGAAATTTATTTATGAAAAACTAGAAAAGTTATGCAAAAATAAAAAAGTACTAAAATTGAGATAAAAAAGAAAAGTTAGAAAAATATAGAAACAATCAGAAAAATTAAGCATTATCAACAGAAATTAAAAAAAAAAATTAAAAGAGAAATTCAGAAAAAATTAGAAAAATGTCTGTAAAATTCTGAAAAAATTTTGCAAGGCATTATTAATTCGATACGGTCAACTAAAGCATTTTGGCTTGGTTTTCCTTAATATTTTTTGAAAGCTTTCATTATGCAAAATACCACTATAACAATAGTGTGACAAACATTGTGGTCTGCCTTTTTTCTAATCTTATAAAAATTTTCACATACCATACATGTGTATGATTGTGTATTTAAGCATACAGTTATAGAATTTGTTTACGAACCTATTTGGAATACCGTAATACAAAGGATTTATTTTATGTAGACATTATACCATTCATATACCAAAAAAATACCATATACAACATACACAATACAGTATTATGAACAAATTAGGGTTTTATAATCTAACCATGATATGTATACGCTTCAAAAACCGATTGACATGGGGTCATTGTTAGTTGAACATAATGAAATATGTATTTTAAAAAAGAGTTTAGTCACTTTTTATGAACGAAAAATTACGCACAATTTTTATATGCTATTTTGTTGTAGGATACCCAATAGTGACGAGGGTATTCAAATATGAATTTGTCACACATTGAAACGGTTCACAGAGATTTCATAATCTACATGGATTTGAATATATGACAAAAACTATACAAGGTCGGATTGTACAATTTAATAAACATTTTTATATGTTACATAGAACACTGAACGAATTTTGTTCATTATAATTATGAAAATTTTCATACAATCTATGAAAAACTCATTAGCAGTTAGCCACACTCTAAAAAACGCATGTAAACTTACTATTATAAATTGGGTAAATTTTGGTTGAATAGCACGCATTTTGTGTTAATAAGTATCAGCATAAAATGCATAAAATACTTTTAAACCAATTAAACACAGCAAATTATAAATATTATCCGTTAATTCAAATATTTTACACACAAATGTGTATATAAAATTGTCAACCAACATACATACACACATGTTAAATAACTAAAACATACACTCAAAATATTTTGTAGGCAAAAACAAATGAAAAACACACTTAAAACCAGTGAATAAACAATTGAAAACCATCCCAGTAATTATTCATTTGTTTTAACAAACATCAACATTTATTTTTTACTCTTGACAAAATTTTCTAAAATAAATAGCATTAAACATTACAAAATTAGGTTTTTTTCATTTTTTTTTGCCAACAAATTCGAAAAAAATAACCTACGAAAATATTAAAAATTAATGATAGTTCTGTTATTTTTACCAACAAATTTCAAAAAAATAACCTACGAAAACAATAAAAATTAATGATTTCGTAGGTAATTTTTTACAATTTTTTATTGAAATATTTTTTTTTAAAAATTTTGGCAACACGAAATAACTCCCACATGAAATAACTCCCACGAAATAACTCCCAATGAAATAAATCCCACCAAAAATGAAATATGTCCCAATGGAGAAAAAAATGAAATAAGTCCCAACTACAATGAAATAACTTCCACCTAAAAAATGAAATAAGTGACAATGAAATAACTCCCACTAAAAATGAAAGAAGTCCCAATAAAAAAAGTAAGAAGTCTCAACAGAAATTAAACAAAACGAAAAATTATATCAGTTAAGTCGAGCAGGAGGATCCTGATCTTACTTTTGGTGCAATACACACATGTTATAATAACTACCGAATGCGAAAGTTGACTGATTTGTTTTTTCAGAGTTTTTCGATAACATGCAAAAATACATGAGTAATCTATTTGACTTGATTCGGTGACATAAAAACACACAAACAGCTCCGTAGATGAAAAAATTAAGGCGATTTTTGTTATAAAATTTTCGGTAACATACAAATCTGTCGCAAAAAGCACAACAGGCGAAAAATATTTATGTCACCGAAAATGTAAAAAGATTTAATTACAATCTGTTGTAAAAAGCGCCGCAGGCGAAAATTTGGTACCAAAAATCGCCGCGATTTTTGGTACCAAATTTTCGCCAGCGGCGCTTTTTGCGAGAAATTTACAAGTTACCGAAAATTTTAAATATTTTATTAGAACTTGTTGTAAAATGAGCTGCAGGCAAAAATTTGGTACCAAAAATCGCGGCGATTTTTGGTACCAAATTTTCGCCTGCGGCGCTTTTTGCGACCAATTTGTATGTTACCGAAAATTTAAAGATATAATTAGAATCTTTTAAATTTTCACCTGCGGTGCTTTATTCAACAATCTTGTATGTTATAGAAAAACTGTCTATGTTTTTTTGTAACAATTTGTATAATAACGAAAATATTTTCGGCTGCATTACGACTTGCCAGTTTTGGTAGCAAAATTTATAAAACATAAAAACTTGTTGAAAAGGCACTGCGTCCTAAAATTTGGTACCAAAATCACAACGAATTTTAATTTATTAATAATATTCTATAACTCAAAATGTTCCAGACACTTCCACCAACAATGTAACAATAGTGGGAGTTATTTCATCGCTACTGTAGTGGGAGTTCTTTCGTATGAAAGAACTCCCACCGAAAATAATGAAATAACTCCCAACAAAAATGATAAAAGTCCCACTATTTCATATGAAATAACTCCCAATTTTGTATGGAGGTTTTTTTGGGAGTTATTTCATTTTTTAGGTGGGAGTTATTTCATGTGGGAGTTATTTCGTGTCGCCAAAATTTTTAATAAAATTTTTGGGGAATCGATCCCGCAATCAACTACATTCTGGCCAGACACTCTACCCATCGTGCCAAAGTCACTTTTTATATTTCTATAAATAATTTTTTGATTTTTTTTCTACAAAAAAATAACTGACTTGTGTAGGTAAAAACTAATGATATTTCATTAAAAAATACCAACAATTTAAAAAAAATTACTTACACAAATCATTAAAAATCAAAAGAATAATCAGTAGTTTTTACTTACAGAAGAAAAATAAATGACTTTAAAAATTAAATGTTAATGAGAGTCTTTATTTTTTAGTGTGTTATTTTTGAAACAAAGGACTGAAGTAGTCATTAATAAAAACTGAACATCAAACAAATGTTTTTTCTTTTAAAAACGACTAAACGGAAAACTTTTTAAATAAACTACAAACAGTTAATGACATAATTTTTTGAGTGTAGTGGTTAAGACGAGTACTTTCAAATCGGAAGGTGTCGAGTTCGATGTTGGCAGGCGCCGAATGTTTTTTTTTTTTTTGTTTTTTTGTTATATTTATTCACTTGTTTTTTATTTAAATTAACCACTAATGGTCAATTTATTCAATTTACACATTCAGAGTAAAATTACCCAATTTATAGTAGGAGTCCAGTTTCCTACTATAAATTGGGTAAATTTCAACAAATTTTGATAAGAATGCAATTAAAATTTTAAAATTTCATATGTTTGAAAATCAGCATCTGAAAACCAAAATCTTGTTTTTGGATTTTTTTTGAAATATTTTTCCCAAAATGTACGCAAAATTTTCTAATTTTTGAGACGGATTTGGTCAAAAAATTCGGACATGAATTTTTGACGAAAAACGTAATTGTTTTCGAGCTTTGACCACTGCTTGCCGACTGACGATGACCGTGCAAAATTTGTTCATTAATTTTCCCACAATCAGCTATTCCATCGTTCGACAGGTATTACGACACGAAATTCGAAAATTTTGATTTGACGGGACGCCCGAATGTAAACTTTGTATACAACAGACAGGCGGATGATTTTTCCAAATCGAAATAATTCTGAGTCTATCGCTATACTTTGGTTTATAGTTACCACAGCAAACTTTGAAAAAAAAGTTTATTCCCAGTTGGAAAACGTGTCACTGACGAAATTTCCACAGTGATTCCTTGAGGAAATGTTTTCAGGTTCTGACAAATCATAGGTAATCCTTGATGAGATGTCCTAACATTGTCAGCACTGAATGTTTGCTTTAAGAGTGTGGACAATTCCTTTAAGACATCTAAAAGGAAATGTCATCAGAATGGCAGTATACTAAATTTGAATTTTAAATCTAGGCAACTCTTCATCTTTTTGAAATATTATAGATTTATTTAAAATAAAATCAAAATCTAACAAGTAGAATAAAACTAATAAATAGACAAACAATTTTCAAAATAAAGTGGTTAGGTATGGGACGAAGAAACTGGAGGTTCCAGGTTCAAATCCAGTGGGACTAAAAAAGGCGAAAAGATTTTTCTAAATATGAGAAAGATAATTTATAAAAGAAAAAGTAAAAACTAAAGGAAATACGAAAATTCTTTGTATTTTGGCATGACCTACGTCAGACATTTCCCCAAAGAAGTCTTAGGTGACATGTCCCCAGAAGATCAGCCCTGATCACTGCTGACTTTGAGTGAGGACATTTTGAAAATTTGTATGAAACCCAGTACATAGAGATGTCTTGTGGATGTCAACAGTGACTCTGACATGTCACCGCTCTGTCACTGAGGATGGCTCGAGGACGTTGCCAACTGGGAATTCTTAAGAAGATTTCTCTTTTCTAAAATACCGATAGGTACTTAAAATTTATATTTAAATTTTTCCTTTGTTAATACATCCCGTGCAAAACCGGGTGCAAATAAACCTAATAACTCTTTAGTTCATGTTTTCACATAATTCTATTGTGTTTCCGCTTTGTCACTATCCTTGTCTGATTTGAACTTCAATTTCGATTATTGTTTTTATAAAAAATTTAAATAAATTTATAAATGTTTGTGTGTGTGTTACAAAAATCTATTTCCTGAACATGTTCAAAATGGTTGGTAATCAAAATTTACTAACGGAATATAGAAATGTTATGATTTCCATTATATCCCAGCAAAACAGAAGTGATGGAACAAATGATTTTTTTTTTATATTAATTTAAATATTAACTCTGAGGGGGCCCTGTAGGTTAGTTGGTAGAGTGCTAGCTTTTGAAACTGAGGGTCGTGGGATCGATTCCCACCAGAACCCTGTTTTTCGATACAGTGAGACGACTGTAATTGATTAAAAAAGTATTGTAATTAAATGTAAAAAATTAAATACTTAATAACATTTGATCATGTGATCAAAACAATTATTATTATATTATTATTAAATTACAGAAAATCTCTACTTATTTAACAGAGTATATTCAACACTTCCGGCTAGCAAAATTTCTTGTACAATGCATTTGATGCTACAAAAATTTTACAGAAAATACTGTATAAATTAGCAGACTAGTTAAAATCTTGTTACTTTATTTGAAGGAGATTTTTTTTAGACAAAAGCTTGATAACTAGTTATAAAATTTGACCTAAAACTACCTCTAGAGAACATATTGTTGCTCGATACATATCGAAAATTTGCTGGGTACTTTAATTCTACTGTGTACACAAAAACCTACAACAAAAAAAATTATATAAATGTAGCATGAGAATTTGGTGGCGTTAATACAAACAAATGGTCGGAAATTTATTTACACACATACACTTACTTGCACATTAGAGTGACATTTTTTCTCCAACTTTTAATTTTCCCACATATCCGGACAAATTTTTATTCTACTAGACCTAAAAGTTACAGTGGCACCCGGCGTTCAACGTTTGATTTTTTTTAATTTTTAAATATTCACCAAAAACTCTAAACTTTGATCGAAGGGCGCCATGGGTTGTAGTGCACTGATTTGGCTCAAACTAAATGTAAATAAAAGTTTGTATGAGTGTAACTGCAATTTTTAGAAAATTTTGATACATTTTAAATGACGATATCTCGAAAACCGCTTTTTTTTTTTTTTGATATTCATATTCAGCATGGCAAAAATTAATAAAAAGATTTATTTTTTTTTACATTTTTTTTGGTGAAATTTTCCAAAAATCCAAATTTCAACACGGGTTAAAATATAATAGGTTTTGGTTCAAATTACATAAGTCTAAATAAAAGACTGTCTCAACCCTATAAAAGGGTCAAGGGAAAGAACTTTTTTTGTTTTAAACATTTCTTCAAAACCGTTTGATGGATTTTAATTTCTTTTGATTTTCCTATTCAGCGCATCAATAAAATTACTTTTTCTAAATTGTGTTTTTTTAGCGGGTTAAAAAATTTTGCATTTGTCACTTTTTATATTTTTAAAAAAATGGTTCCAAAAACATAAAATTTGTAACTAGGAGCCTTCGGGGAAAAAAAATATGGAAAAAATATTTATTGAAAATTCCGTTTCGTAGATGGTAAAAAATGTACATTAGATAATTTTTATATGTCCTGACATAGTTTTTCTAGAAACTTGAAATTTTGAATGTATAATCCTTCGGTGAAAAAGTACTTTTTCTAAATTTACTTTTTTAGTGGGGTAAAAATTTCTCTCTTGGTAATTTTTGAATTTCCTGAAAAAACTATCCAATGCCATTGAAATTTGAAATGTATAATCCATCGGTGAAAAGAACATTCTGGAAAAAGTACTTTTTGGAAAAAGTACTTTTATCGACACCATATCTCTGCCCTCTAAGGCTGCTCCCATACAAAATGCTTCTTTAAATGGCCTCTGAAACTCTAAAGTACTTTCAAGAGCACACTGGATCACCGAATGAAAAACTGTGAACGCAGTTTTAATCCAAGGTTGCTAAATTATCACGTGTATATATTATTGGTTATGTGTTAAAAAAAAAAATTTTTGTTTATCATTCTTTTTGAACCGAATATCTTAATTGCTGTAGTTCAATGGGGTATAGAAATGTAGGTTAGAGTCCGAACTACAAGAGAGAACAGATCTTTTTTTGTCTTATTTTGACGCTAAGGATTTATGCTCTATAAAGTAGAAGATTTCCGGGAAATTTTGACATAAATAAAAAAATAAAGGTTGTAGAGCTTAATGCTTTAAACCGCGTTAATAAGTTAAACTAATGCACAAAACTAATTATGTCAAAAGATCTTAAAAAACAAAAAAATTATGAGCAAATTCATAACTACATAGAGAAAAATTAATTTGATACAACAGAATTTTTCAGTTGTAACAACTCAAAATAATTAAAAAAAATACGTTAGTAGTTTTACTAATTTTTTTTGCTAATGCTAGATAGCTAACTTTTAGCAAATTTTTAGTTGAGATTAGCATGTTAGCAAAAAATACTTGTAAACTTCATTTAGCACATTAGCAATTTTAAACAAACTTTGAACTAATTTCTTTTGCTAAATTTGAAATTGAGTTGACAACATTTTTACAAGATTTTTTTTATCGCCGGTCCTCTTCACATGTGTGGACCCTAATGGGTCCTAACTATGGATCCAAAAAAGTTAGCATTCCCGACAATTTTAAAATGCTCATATCTCGGTAAATATTGCCGACACAACAAAAGTCCAAAAGCATTGTTGTAGCTCTCAACATGTAGAACAAAATAACAAAAAGCTCTCCGAGTAATATTTTTGAAGTTATCGAGTTTTTAATTCTCAAAACCCCAGTGGTCCCCTAAAATCACGTATCTCAAAAACTAAGCAAGGTAGAGCGAAACGGACACAAATTTTGGATCAAAAACTATGACGATTTTTAAGGAAACCAACTAGGTCTGGTCCCATCGGGGTCTGGGACTTACCGGCTCCGAACCCACACTGAAAGAACTTTGTTCATTACGGCTATGAAAACGTACATTGATTCTATGAAAAAAATCATTAGAAGTGAGCCAATGATGCCCTTCATAGAATCTATGAATCAAATTCATAGAAACCAGAAACCTATGAAAAAGTTCATAGGCTATGGAAAAAAAATTATTATTCAATTCTATTTTTATTTATTTTTTTATTTTAATTTTATTTTTTTATATTTTATTTTTATTTATTTTTATTATTTTATTTATTTACAATTTTCTATTTTTAAAAATTTATATGTTTTTTTATTTTAACTTATCCCCACCGAGATTCGAACAGAGAACCTGTTGTTCGTAAAGCTTAGTCTCTATCCACTGAGCTAAATTATATAAACAAGTAACAACACTTAAAATGAATTTTGATTAATATATTGAGTTTGTGTCTATGCTCTGTCACAATGCTCTGCCAAAAGCTGTGTGTGTGTTTGTAGAAAAAAAATATTTTGTTTATTTACAAAAATGAAGCTTTATAAAACCATGCGTTAGTTGGCGAGATTTTTCTTCTTTGGTGGCGCTGATAGCTAAGGCGTCAACAATTACCACTTCAGCCAGTAGGTCTTGGGTTCGAACCCCGGTCAGGGCAGCAATGATATTTTTTTTTAATGTTTTTTTTATTTTTTTTTTTATTTTTTTAATAAATTTATTCAACTATTTTAATTATTGTAACATTATTTTAATTATTAAAAAAATTAAAAGGCATATTGATGGCATTTTCTTCTATGAATGACATTCATAAATTCTATGAATTTTTTCTATGAATTTAATAAAATCTATGAATAAAATTCTATGAAATATTTCAAAATACTAATGAATATTCATTCAGCCAATGAATTATTTCATAGAATCTATGAATTTGGTTTTATGAAATTTGTTCATAGATATAATGAACAATAATTCTTTCAGTGCAATGGGATCCTCAAATGTGTATGAACTAAGTTGAAATAAAAAATTTCAGTTAACTAATTTTTGGCAAAACATTTTTGCTAACTTTACCAAAAAAATTGTGGGTTCAAAATCAGCAAATTTTCCTGTAGGTTTACAAGCTTTTTTTTGCTAACATTAAAGTTTTTTTTTTTTTGAGTGTATATTTCGCTATGGCAAACGAATTTTATAGTTTATTTAATAAAAAAAAAACAGTTTTATCCACAAAATTCAGTTGTAGCTATCGATATTCAGATTACAACTATAATACAAATGCTTCAACAGAATTTTTGTTGCAGCAACTGAATTACAGTTGAAATTTGCAAATGTTTGTGCATAACCAAATATTTAGAAAGTCCATTTTGGACCAGTGTTGAAATAGCGTTGAAATTTTTTGGCTCCCGAAGTTTACTAGTATTTACTTCATATCGCTCATTTACTTGTATAGTGTCATAACGCAAAATGTTTGATTTTACATAAAACCGATTTAAAGTTTATAATTGAAACTTGTTTTACATTGCAAAAGGCCCGTACATAGAAAATGTTAAAATGGCGTGTTCTCTTCTCAAACGGTGAGTTTAGAAGATATTAATACGAATTTTTGGAACAATATAAAGCAGGATATAACAAATAATTCTGTATGGTTTACCTAAAAACGACATACTTTGAGTTATGACACTATACAAGTAAATGAGCGATATGAAAAAAATAATTTTAAAATCGGAGAAATTAAAAAAAAAATATTTTGACCACCTTCTTAAAATATGAGCCAGTGAACGCCGGACGCCACGGGGTAATTTAATCAGCTCGACCTCAAATTCGCACCACATAAGTTTTAGGCCTAGGAGAGTAAAAATTTGCCCGGATGTCTAAATCCGAAGAAAAACTTTTTTTGCCATACAAAAAAATGCCAGTCTTTTGCACATACATAAATGACAAAAACAGCGTTTCCTTTATTTTTTTTTAAATAAATTTCAACATGTTCATGTTTATACGTGCTTGGAATTTTAAATGGACTGTAGGAAAATCGAAAAGTAAGTTTATAAATTGTGTACGACTCTTTCAAAATTCTGTTGAAGTTAAATGGCTAATTAGCTTAAAATTTAAGAAAAGAAAACTTTAAATGTTTTTCTTATACATTTGGCATCTTGGTCTTAGGAGAAATAGGTTGGCTTAACCCTTTCCTAACCAATTTTTAACGAAGAAGGATGCAACCAACGACGTATTAAGAGGGGGAATGGGGGGGAGGGGCAACAACAACAACAAAAAATGTTTTTTTTAAGTATTGGAAAGCACAAACCTCACGAAGAAAACCAAAAAAAAATTTGTTGTTGTGTTGGGCCCCCAAAAACCAACAACAAACATACGCCGTTGGATACAACTATATTTTAGTCTTTGGTTTTGAAAATTGTCAAAGCAGTTGCTATGGAAATGAGTCACTCTGTTTCGTAGTAGTTCCTTATAATTCACATTACGGAAATACATATTTAAGCTTCCCAGCAAATCGCTATCATTTTTTTTCCTCTTCAACATATTCCAGAACATATTGTATTAACAATTAACCATTTCCGAAAAAATGCCATGTTGTATTTTGGATATTTTAATAATTTTTAGCAATGTGTTTTTTGCTGGGTATTCGTAAACATACTTGAATATTTTTATTTCCTGCATTTCATTTACCACTTTGTCGTCTATAATAAATTTCTAAAGTTTTCACCTCGTTTTCCACAGGTTGAAACTAGGGGGAAACTTTTTTCTTAACATGTCCGAACTTAAAGACCATAAGACATATTCGAGCCAAACTGAGGAAGTCTACCTTAGGAAGTCTACCATTCCAGGCCAAATCACTCACTTTTAGACCCGACCCCTTTCAGCCTTTTATTCCAAGATGGTGTTGAGTAATCAATTTTTCAAAATGGCGATTTTTTCAAAAAAATGGAAAAATTAAAATTTTCAATTAATTTTGACCAGTAAAATATAGATATCTTAAAAAAAGTTGGACAACGTTTTGTTGGTATTTAAATGTTGTTTTTTAAGGCCCTATGCTCCTTATAGGATCGACGGGAACATATATATATATAAATGTTGTTTTAGAAAAAAATATTAAAAAAATTATTCGAAGTAATTATCACTTATTTTTTAACGTTTAAAAATTAAAATCGACTTTTTGAAAAAATCCGAAACCTTCGATTTTTTATTACAAACGTCTAAAAGTTCCACTCTTAATAACGCAACTTTTAAGCCATAATTCAAGATGTGATCGCAATTTCTTCTATTTTTTTTTTCAAATTTTGAAAATTGCACCTTTTATTTTTTGACTCTGATTTATTTTATATGGTGCTCCAAAAAAACTAAATTGGTAGATACTGACCCTAACTTACCCTAGATATATTCATTTCGAGGCAAAAATACGCCTCACAAAAATTAAGAACGATCGGACATGGATAAGGTGTTTCGCATGGGCCTTGAAGTTTAGAAAACGGATTACAAGGAAAAATATGAGTGGAAAAAGTTAAGTTTTAATTCAAGTGGTTACAGAATTATAATACGGAGTAAAATGCCTCTCTAATAAGGTACCAAAGACTGAAATCGGTTGAAAATCAGCCAAGTTATTACAACTTCCCCAGGCATCTAACGTATGGCAGAACACTTGATTAAGCAACATAATACGATTTTGGAAATTCATTGAAATTTTCTACTGTAATAACATATTTTTATTCTTCAAGTTCAAATGTAATTAGATGACAAGTATTTTTCATATTGTGTTTTGATAACATTTTTTAAATTAGTGCTAAAAATGTCTGCATTTTCAACACCCTTTTGAAATCTCTATTTTAAAAAAAAATTTTTTTTTTTTTGTTTTAAAATTTGGAAAAGCCAAAAAAAATATTACACTGAAACATGAGTAATGAAAAAATGTTATTACGGTAGAAAATTTCAATAAATTTAAAAAAAGGGACTCGTATTTTTTAATCAAGTTGTATGGCACACGCTAGATGCCTGGGGAAGTTGTAATAACTTGGCTGATTTTCAAGCGATTTTAGTTTTTAGTACCTTATTAGAAAGGCATTTTACTCCACATCATAATTCTGTAATCACTTGAATTAAAACTTAACTTAAAATACCAAAAAAATTGCGAAAACAGAAAAAAATTCATATTTTTCCTTGTAATCCGTTTTTTAAACTTCAAGGACCATGCTAAACGCCTTACACATGTCCGATCGTCCTAAATTTTTGTAAGACGTATATTTACCTCCAAATGAATATATTTAGGGTAAGTAAGGGTCAGTATCTACCAATTTTTTTTTTGGAGCTCCATATAAAATAAATCAGAGCCAAAACATAAAAGGTGCAATTTTAAAAATTAAAAAAAAAAAAATAGAAAGAATTGTGATCACATCTCGAGTTATGGCTTAAAAGTTGCGTAATTTAGAGTAGAGTTTTTATAGTTTTTTACAAAAAAATCGAAGGTTTCGGGCTTTCTCAAAAAGTCGAATTTAATTTTTAAACGTCAAAAAAATAATTGATAATTACTTCGAAAAATTTTTTATATTTATATATATTCGATTAGAGTTTTATTCTAGTTCGAGGCCCAAAAATATTTCTATTTATGATATTGTCATAATAGAGTATTTTTAATTTATTGCTTTAAAAAAGTTACTATCTCATAGTATGTCTGTACTGATCAGTTTCATCCCCACTAAAGGAATCTTCAGCAGACTTTAGAGAATCATCGTTGGTCAATCAAACATCAAACCAGACATAATATTTGATATACATATTTCCCAAGTTATATGAGAAGTACTATTATGAAGGTCCAAAATCTGTTTTCCAACAAAAATAACTCTTTTAAAGCAAAAATTGTATATATTAAATCACCGTCGGTAATTATTAATATATGTGTTGCTGTTATTTTACAATAACAACAGTGCCTAACCAAACAATAGTTTTGGTAGGATAAGTCGTACTAAACTTTGTTTTAAATGTTGTTTTTTTATTTTTAGTACCAAAAGGTACATAAAAATAAAATGTATTTATTCGGCCTTTATATATGTATATATATTCGATTAGAGTTTTATTCTAGTTCGAGGCCCAAAAATATTTCTATTTATGATATTGTCATAATAGAGTATTTTTAATTTATTGCTTTAAAAAAGTTACTATCTCATAGTATGTCTGTACTGATCAGTTTCATCCCCACTAAAGGAATCTTCAGCAGACTTTAGAGAATCATCGTTGGTCAATCAAACATCAAACCAGACATAATATTTGATATATTTCCCAAGTTATATGAGAAGTACTATTATGAAGGTCCGAAATCTGTTTTCCAACAAAAATAACTCTTTTAAAGCAAAAATTGTATATATTAAATCACCGATGATTCTCTAAAGTCTGCTGAAGATTCCTTTAGTGGGGATGAAACTGATCAGTACAGACATACTATGAGATAGTAACTTTTTTAAAGCAATAAATTAAAAATACTCTATTATGACAATATCATAAATAGAAATATTTTTGGGCCTCGAACTAGAATAAAACTCTAATCGAATATATATACATATATAAAGGCCGAATAAGTACATTTTATTTTTATGTACCTTTTGGTACTAAAAATAAAAAAACAACATTTTTTATATTTTTTTTCTAAAACTACATTTAAATACCAACAAAACGTTGTCCAACTTTTTTTAAAATATCTATATTTTTTAATGGGCAAAATTAATTAAAAATTTCAATTTTTTAATTTTTTGGAGAAAATTGCCATTTTGAAAAATTGATTACTCAACACCATCTTGGAATAAAAGGCTGAAAATTGGTGTCCAAGTTGCATTTAATAAGACATAAATAAAATAAATCGAAAGGGGTCGGGTCTAAAAGTGAGTGATTTGGCTTGGAATGCCCCATATACTTTATGGGATCCTAGACCGATATTTCGATGCGTTACACACGGAATGAAAATGTGAGTATACAAAATGAAGTCAAAAGTTTCAAAAGTTACTTCAAATTTTCAGCTTTTTAAAAAAGTGTTTGTAGTTAAATAAAAATATCATAGGACCAAATCGTTGGAATTATTTGTTTTTGTCTTTAAATTAAAGGCAATTAAATGATTTATAAATTATACATACAACACTTTTTAATCGGAGTATCGCCTAAAAAGCTATTAATTTATATATATCGACAATTTTGTTTCAATTTTAACGATTTTTTTTGAAAAAAGTAAATTCTATTGTAAATTCCAGAAAAAAAATTCTCCAAGTTATAACAATTTTACGAAAATAGTGGAAAAATCTTTCTCAAATCGAAGAAGATGAACTAATTGGTAGAAAATTACGTCCTAAAACTAAAAAACAGGAATATGTCTTAAAAATATATATCTTTTTTCATATATGAGGCATTCCACACCAAATGTCCCTCTACAGAAAAACATATGTCCCGTAAATTTCTGAATAGGTTGTTTGGATAGCCCTATATGGAACTAAGAAAATTTCGTTTTTGGTTTTTCTAATTTTCAAAAACTGGGCTTAGAAGGCATGGTGAAATATTGGAAAAATGGTCAAATTTGTGGCGAGTTGCCTTGATTAAATATTTATCACATTAAAACGGAATGCACCACAATCTTAAAAATTTACATTCTTATATAGTTTTGTATGGGCTATCGAATAAAATTTTTTTCTTTAGAAAATTTTCAGAACCCATTCTGAAATTTTCCATTTGTTAAAAAAGTCAATTTATCAAAAATCCGGCCACTTTTTTTCTTTTTTTTAATTTTTTTCTTTTTTTTAAGTTTAGATGTTTGTCCATCCACACAAAAAAAATCATAAATGTATTTTTCGTTTTTTTTTTCGAGAAAATCGCATTTGAATTTTAAATTTCATAACAATTTTGTAATTTGCTTGTATTTTCTTGTTTTAACGTGTCGAATGAGTAATATTCATGCAATTAATATTACTCATTCGCAACTTTAAAACAAGAAAATACAAGCAAATTACAAAATTGTTATGAAATTCAAATGCGATTTTCTCGAAAAAAACGAGAAATACATTTCTGATTATTTTTGTGTGGATGGACAAACATCTAAACTTTAAAAAAAAAATTTAAAAAAAAGTGGCCGGATTTTTGATAAATTGACTTTTTTAAAAAATGGAAAATTTCAGAACGGGTTCTGAAAATTTTTCAAGGAAAAAAAATTTATTCGATAGCCCATACGAAACTATATAAAAATGTAAATTTTTAAGATTGTGGTGCATTCCTTTTTAATGTGATAAATATTTAATCAAGGCAACTCGCCACAAATTTGACCATTTTTCCAATATTTGACCACGCCTCCTAAGCCCAGTTTTTGAAAAATTGAAAAACCGAAAACGCAATTTTCTAAGTTCCATATAGGGCTATCCATACAAGCTATTCAGAAGTTTATGGTACAAGTGTTTTTTTTCGCTGGACATTTGGTGTGGAATGCCTCATATTTAGGTAAAATTTCATATATTTTAGGTAAACTATTTTGAAGAAAATTTTTCCAAAGTTAACCCTGCAAGCATTTCGAAACGAAGAAGTTACGCTAGCGTATCGCCTGGAAGATAAATTGTATTGCGGGGGATATCCTCTTCGTATTGCGGAAGAAGCACCCGTGAGTACAAATCGTGTCCCGAAAGCGATACGTCCAGGAGATACGAAGGCAATTCTTCTGGAGGATAAATACGCAATATGCCAGATAATCATTTGGAAGATAAATTGAAGATATCACTCAAATTTTACCTAGAAGATAAAAAAGAGATGTTGCCATTTTTTCTCATATTAGATAAAAGTATCTTTATTATTCATATTAAAGAATATATTTTACAAACGATAGTGATGAATGATAATTTATTCACTGTTTCCATGATCTTGAAATTGATTATCTTCTTCAAAAATGGCAGATTGAGTTGTTGAAAATTTGCAGGAACTAATGTAGTTAAAAAAAATATATTAAATTTTGCAAATTAATGCTTTTGTTGTTTGCAAATTCATTACTTACCTCGTAACACTAATTTTTAAGATTTTTTGTTGATTTATTAAGAAAAAACAATGAAAATCGAAATAAAAAATATTTTTGACAATAAATAAAATGTATTGATTTCGTATTTTTTACATCCCTATGATAGGAGGAAGATATCGTATATGTATCGCGCAGTAGAAAAATCGCCTAGGAGATAAATTTTTGATAATTTGGCGATATTGTCTACTTTATAAATGACGAAAAAATATTTATTTTTTTTAAAATTGCTAAAATATCCTCGAAGTGATAAAAGGAAGATTTTCAAAAATACTACTTTGATGAATTTTTATTACGATAAAAAGAAGATGTTGTCGCAATTTCTTCTAGGGGATATTTTTTTTTGAGTGCGCCCATATTACACACACAAAATAATTCTACAGTAATAGTTTTATTAAGTGATTTTGTACCAAAATCTACTAATAATTTACCAATTTTAGTACCTCCAAAGTATTAAAATTAGTAATTTTTACTGGTTTTCAATAATTTTAGTAAAAATTTTAGTATTGGTTACCAATTTCTGCACTAGGTCCTATTTAAATAGATTTTTTGGACAAAAATTTAAATAGATTTTTAGTATTGAATACCCACGTTTTTGTTTTTTGTGTAGTTGGATGGTATAAAAAATAACCACAATTTGAGATCCATAGTTTTAATAGAACATAAGTTTGGTGGCTTCACTTTTAAACTTTTAGCAAACTTATTCATAAACTAAACTTTTTTAAAATTTTTATTCTATCAAATTATTATTTACGTAAATAGTATTTAAGATAATTCTAATTTTCCTTGCTATTTTCTTATTTAAAATTAAATAATACACTTTTAAACTGCAGTTAATATTTGAAATTAAGTTACGACGAGAATTTATTTAGTTTTTCATTTTATTTCTCATCAAATCTGTTAGCATTTGCATACTGTCGTCATTTGGATTCTTAAGAATTTTCAAGTAGGTGGACTTGATATTTCTTGTAAATGGGTGTGTACAGTTTTCCTCTTCTATCAATATTTATACAATATTTACTTGTTTTTTCTTATGAAATTAAAACGTTTACAGTTGTAATGAGATTATTTTATTTATTTTTTGCCCATTAACTATTGCTATTTTCTTTTTTTTTTTTTAATTTTTGCACTCGTTGTCACTTCTACAGAAAGGACTTCATCATGACAATTTTTCTTAAGTTAAACTAATACTCGTAGTTTGTTAGTTTGTTAGTTTATAAACACCCACATTTTCATTTTTCTTCATTTAGTTATTTTACAAAATACATACTTGCATATCCATTGTCCAGTTTTCTAGCTAGAGTATTGCTACCTACTCTACTGCAGATTTTTATTATTGTTGTTTCTGCTCGAAGTTCTGCTACATTAAAAGTTATAGTCATCATTTTATTTTGTAAATGATTGAACGTAAGACACTTGATTATTCTAAGAATAATATACTTTGTTACTATGAAAGCTAGTTCAATATAAATTATAAATTAATGGGTAATTTTAACTCTCAAACATTATGCTATCTATACCTGGCGGGAAACTCTTTCGCCCTAGCGGGAAATGTTTACAAGTTCATTTATCGAAGCTCATTTTGGCTAAACCAAAGGATAAATGTTGGTTTCAGATCCAGGGAGGAAGCATTCAGAAATTGCCGAAACAACAAAAACTCTTATACTGATCTACTACACAAACAGGCTAGATCCGAGTGTGAAAATGAACTTTCAAGGGAGGTCTCTCAGAGGGCATCCACCGATTGTCCTGAAACTTGC
This sequence comes from Pegoplata infirma, assembly GCA_963921195.1. Taxonomy (NCBI): domain Eukaryota; kingdom Metazoa; phylum Arthropoda; class Insecta; order Diptera; family Anthomyiidae; genus Pegoplata; species Pegoplata infirma. Next base: position 4,787,227 of record OY992536.1, on the reverse strand, counting down.
ATATGGGAAAAAGGGGAGGAAAATAAGAGTTGCCTACCTGTTTTTTTTTTAGCTGCCCAATCTCACATTTAGCGGGTCAAAGGGAAGGGGGAAAACAGGATGTTTTAGTTTTTTTTTAAGGATTTTTCACATTTTATACAGATCGAAAGGTTTTTTGATGGTCTATCCAATGTTGCATAGGTCGTGTCGAAATTTGGCTTCGTTAAGTTCTGATTTTTAAAAATCTCTATTAAAATTAAGCTAACCCGTATTTTTCCGCGTGGCGAAATTCCTGCTAGTTCGGATTTTATTCAGATTTTCCCGAAAGACCACAAATTTTTCATAAGGTGGCAACACTTTTCAAAATTTAAGATTGGGCAAATAAAAAAAGCTCTTATTTTTCGCCCCATATTCCCACATGCAAGTTTCAGGGCAATTCAGGGCAATCCCTTGTTAGTCGTGAAGAGCTTTTTTACGAACAGTAAGAGTTTTTGGTTGTTTGTTAAAAGAGTCAAGGAAAATGCTACACTCAAAATAATACATTAGTAGATTTACTAATATTTTTTTGCTAATGCTAGTAAGCTAACAATTAGTAAATTTTTAGTTAAGATTAGCATGTTAGCAAAAATATCTTGGAAACTTCATTTAGCGCATTAGCAACTTTAAACAAAATTTGAACTAATTCTTTTTGCTAAATTTAAAATTGAGTTGACCAAATTTTTACAAGCTTTTTTGCTAATATAAGCAAAAATAAATTTTAAATATTTTTTTTCAGAAAACTTAAAATGGCGCTATCTCGGAAACTAACAAGGGAAGTCTCCCTGGTGTCACCCTCCGATCTTCATGAAATTTGGATATGTTGTTAAGAACGAAAATAAATTTGACACGTTTTTTTTTAGCGGCCCAAACTTATTTTTAGGGGAGGGGGGTCGATTTGTATTGGGGCAAATTGACCTTTTTCAGTTTTTTACGATTTACGCCTATTTAAACAAAATTAATATAGGCATGTGTGGCATCAGATTAAAGGTATTGAAAATACCTATCTCGTGGTGCTAACAACAGGACAAAGAAGTTAATATTTTTCGACTTATTAACAAAAATGTCCTAAAATTTTGGTATTTTACTCAATATGACGAAAAGTGGTGCACGTTTGGACACGTTCTTAGCACACGTAGATAGGCTTTCCAAAGACCTTTCATTTGGTATGTAACATGACTAGGTTTCTTTGTATAATATAGGAGATAAACGAAAAAATCTGAAAAATGGCCTTGTCTTCCCCCCTCCTTTTTACCCCCTAAATATAAATTTGGGCCGCTAAAAAAAAAAAAATACGTGTCCCTTTATTTTTTCTGCTCTACAAAATAAAACCAATTCCATAAAGATCCGCGGGTGACACTAGGGAGACTTCCCTTGTAAGCCAGATAGAGCAAAATGGAGGCCATTTTTGGTTCTCGGGATCTCTATTAGTATCGCCGGTCCTCTTCATATGTGTGGACCCTGATGGGTCCTAACTTTGGATTCAAAAAAGTTAGCATTCCCGAAAATTTTAAAATGCGCATATCTCGGTAAATATTGCCGACACAACAAAAAGTCCAAAATCATTTTTGCAGCTCTCAACACTTAGAACAAGACCACATAATGACCAAAAGCTCTCCGAGTAATATTTTTGAAGTTATCGAGTTTTTAAATAATCAAAATCCCAGTGGTCCCCTTAAATCACGTATCTCAAAAACTAAGCAAGGTAAAGAGAAGCGAACACAAATTTTGGATCAAAAACTATGACGATTTTTAAGGAACCCAAATAGGGGTAGGCCCATCGGGGTCTGGACCTATTATGTCCGAACAGATTGGGGTCTTCAAAATGAACTAAGTTGAAATAAAAAAAGTTCAGTTAACTAATTTTTGGCAAAACATTTTTGCTAACTTTACCAAAAAAATTGTGGGTTCAAAATCAGCAAATTTTCTTGTAGGTTTATAAGCTTTTTTTGCTAACATTACAGTTTTTTTTGTTTGAGTGTAGTTTTTCTATCCCAATTCTTTTAAAAGAAAACCAAGTATTCACTGAACCGGTTGATAAAGCCAACCTATTGACTGGTCTTTTTGCAAGAAATATGTTTTTGCGGAAAATCAATCAACCAGGGCCTGAACTAGAGAGGGTATCCCATACTATGCCCAGGACATTTTTCCCAGCTCGTGAAGTTAAAAAGGTTCTTGCGGACTTAACGTAAATCCGGTTCCGGATGGTATACCAGCACTGGTGCTGAAACAGTGTTCTACGACGTTAGCACATCCACTGACCAAACTTTTTATCTCGTCTTACCGTGCTGGAGTCTTTTCCTCACGTTGGAAGGTTGCCAATATGCAGCCAATATCTGAAATGGGTGCGGCTATTAACCCTGATAATTTCCGCCCAATCGTAATATGCTAAATTGCCATTTTGTAAGGTATCTTGAGGCTAACTTATTTTAAAACGATCGACAGTATGGTTTTCGTAGAAATCGTTCTACTGGGGGTCTGATGGCGTTCCTTACGGAACGTTGTAAGGTGGTTGCTCGGGATATAGCCAAGGCGTATGATTGTAAATGTCACGGTGCGCTAATATCTTACAATTAGTTTAATACCTTTGGTGTAGGTAATGACTTCACTCAATTTATTTTGAGTTTCCTGAGAGATCGTTCTGTGCGTGTTCTTATGGATGGATTCTCATAAAATGAGTTTCAGCTTCAATCAGGAGTATTGGCTAGGTTCTGTTCTTTCTCCTACCCTTTTTCTCATTTTTCTTAACGACCTTCTAAGTCAAACATCAAATCCTATCTACCATTTTGCAGACGACAGCAACATTTGTCATTCATTTTCCTTTGATCGAAGCCAAGCTTTGTTGAGGTTGAGGGTAAAAGGCAGATTATGAATCATACACTTAATCAGGACCCACTGACAACCTCTGAGTGGGGTCTTGGGAATAGGTTCGCGTTTAATGGACGCAAGACCCATTGTTGTTTAATGGACGCAAGACCCATTGTTGTATGTTGACAAGAGTTTTTCACGATTTTTAAAATTCGAATTGCCTGTTCATTTTAAGTTTAAAGTTTTTTTTTAATTTTTTTTTGTTTTTTAAATTTTACATTTTCTGTACAATTTCTTTCAGAAGTTTTTACAATGAAATCCCAAAACTTGTATGCATATGTATCATTGGTTGGACTTATACAAGTCCCAAAAGAAATAAAATACAAATGTGCTACGGTTCATACACATTAGGGTGAAACAAATTTATATTTTTTTTGAATTTTGAAAACGTCGAGGTAGAAAAAGTTGCCATTTAGGGGTGAATTGAAACACAAAAATATTGGATTAAAAAATCCAGAACCTGTTCTAAAATATTTAATTTTTTAAAAAAATCAATTTATCAAAAATCAGGCAAATTTTTTTCAAAAGCTAAGATGTTTTCATTTCCACAAAAAAAAAATCAGAAGCTCATTTTTCGTTTTTTTTTCGAGAAAATTGCATTTGAATATTGAATTTCATAACAATTTTGTAATTTTCTTGTTTCAACATGGCGTATGAGTAACAATTATTTGCGACACCAACGAATTGAGAATATTTCAATTATTTTCGCATTTGTGGTACAATATAGAGATGGGCTTGTATTGAGCCAATTTATTGTTACTCACGCTCGCGGGGATTCACGTAGATGTCATTCACGCTGAAATGATTTTATAAAATTACAAAAAAAAAAAAATCAAAAACGTAATTGTTGAGGATTATGGTGCACAGAAAAAAACATGGAGGAAACAAATTTGAGTAATCACTTGTTTAAATTTAAAAACAAAAATTGAGTAATTTTTTAATTGACGCAATTAAAAATTTACTTAAAAATTTTAAAAACAACTTAAGTAAATAATTTAATAATAATTTAATAGTTTTTTAATTTTTTTTTTTAAACTCTTATAGTTTTTTGAATTCTTGTTTAGTTTATAGTTTTTTGTGTATATATGTATATGAAAGTTTGTAATCGTCTTTGTAAAATTTTCCTATGTTTTTGATACATAAATATGTTTGGTTAAGTTTGAAAAAACAAGTTTTTTGTTTTTTTTTTTGTAAAAAAAATTTAAAACTTTTAAAATAATAAATAGATAAATTTTGAGATTTTTAATTGTGTCAATTAAAAATTTACTCAAATTTTTTTTCAAACATTTAATAAATTTTAATTAAACATTTTCTCAATACTATTAAATCGTTTACTGGCGCAAAATTGAGTAATTTTTTACTCAATAGTATTAAAAATTTACTCAAATATTTTTTTTATTTTCCTGGCACATATGTTTTTCTTTAGCGGAACATTTAGTGTGAAATGTCTCATACTGGCACATGTATGGCGGTCTTAAAAATTAATTTTAGCGCTCCTCGAAATTTTCCAAATTGCTGACACCCTAATAATATGTGTGTATTACACTTATATTGAATGAATCCTTAAAATAATAAGAAAAAAAGAAATACAATATCTATGAGCACTTTTCTTACTCTATAACCAACCATGAAAGCCTTTTGTGTCTAAAGTAGAATAAAACATTCTTTGGCATATGTTAAATCTACGAATGTCGAGGACAATGCATAAAATTATATGTATAGATGAGAAGTGTGTCTGTGTGTTTACATCGGAGTCTGATATGTACTTAGGGGTGTGTGTGTGTGTCCTAAACAATTGTTAAAAGACAATTTTGTTAAAATCTAAGAATACTTTTTCTTTTTTAATACTCATACTAAAGTCAGTCATTATTATTTTTATTATTGAAGTCATGTAAATGTATGTTAGTGTAACAAAAAAGCAACAGTTCGTTTTTATTGGAATTGTTAGTTGGTTAGTTTGTTGGTGTATGCTAGTATTTTCCAACAAAAAAAAAATTTTCTTAAAGAGAGTTTTCTAAAGGACATGCGCATTTTAATATTGGGGGAATTTAAGGAAACTTCGTTTTTATTTTAAACGATAAAACAGAAAAAATATTTAAATTCATATTGAATCAAATAAAAAAAAAAATAATTCGACTTTGCTGGATCCATGATTGCCCTTTAGAGTGCCTATGAATTTGGAATTTTATGTTATTTTGGTTAAAAAACATTTTTTAAAGTATTTTTATAAAATTATTTTTTTTCATCGTAAACCCTTTTTTGAGTGTACATTAGGGGTATAACCAAAATAAGAACCTATCATAACGGTATGGGCAATGTTATACTGATAACAAAAAACGTTGTCCGGGGTCATTTTGATCCAAAAACCTTCGGCACCGATTGCAATTTCTAAAACAACTCAAATTTTAATTTTTTTATGTTTTATGGTGGGAATCCGTCCCTTTCAACGTTATTTTCTTTTTCGTCGTTTTACAACAAAAATAAAACAAGAAAAAATTAGCGGTATGATTTTCAACATTTGAAACATGGGTTGAATGAATATTTGAAACAAAATATTAGCAAAAACTTCATCGCGATCGGTGCTGAACCTTTTTTAACATTCGCGAAAAAAGAGGACACATTTCTTAATGATTTTCTATGTACTTTCTCACTATGATAGGTCCTTTTTGATATTTTCAAAAATATGCAAATGGTTATATCCCTAGTGTACATTATTTTTTTAAATTAAAATTTTTTTCGAGAGTTAAAAATACTTTGTGTCATACCGATTTCTTTTATAGCATGTTAAGTGTGATTTTCAACACGAAAATTTAAAGTTAAACTAATCTGAAATTCACGTACACCCCACTTCAAGCCAGTTCCAATTATTTCTACCATGTTGCGTTTTTGAGATAGTCGAGTTTGAACATTTTTTCACGCGAATATCTCGAATCGCAAATATCGCGAACAAACTGCATTGGGGTCGTGATATCCTGCACGTAGTCAGTGACTTCATACTTTTATATATATAACTCTACTGAAGGAACCTTAGTGTCAGGTTCAACTTTTTCGCCCACCGACTTAGAGCCCCTCCTTGCACACTTATCAGTCAATACGTTCCCAGCGACCTTACTGTCTCCATGGACTTGCTTGGCTGTGTGATGGCGGATTGTACACAAATCCAATTTATTTGCGATTTCATAGTGTTCGATTCCAATGCCTTTAGAGCTGCGATAATATCCACGAAAATTTTTTTGGCGCAAGGTCCCTTGACATAGTCATCTGTACCTGGAAAACACTAGATTTGTCCGGAAGTTTTAAACATGCTCTGTGCCATCTTCATCTTCGATCCGTTCGTAAAAATTAAAATTCCATTATCCAGTCTTCCCTACTTACAAGGGAAGTTTCTCAACCCGTATGAACCGATTTGCATGAAACCTTCAATATATATAAAAGAGACAATTCTAAGGTTAAAATTGTCTGCTGTGAGATATAGTATATATGGGGCATTCCATGTCGAATCGGACACTTTGAAAATGTCAACTTTTCTTTGTTTTTGGTTTCATCCCATTATATGTATATGGGGCAATTAGGGTTGCCAGACGGCCTGGAATGGCCTGGATTTTCCAGTTATTTGAGGTCTGGTCCAGTTTCCAGTTAAAACATAATTTATCCAGTTGAAAAAGGATTTCCTTCTTTAATAATTATTTTTTTTATTAAATATTTTTGACAATTTTTAGGGACTATTTTTTGAGTAAAACAATCATAAATACAACATAAATGCCTCTTTTGAATACGAAAAATGTGCTTTTTTTTCTGCATTTTCACAAATTTTTTTACAACTTCTTCGAGCATTTCGTCCAGTCTATCGTTGATTTTGGCACGAATGTTTTCCTTGAGCCCGTTGATGATTTAAGGATTCTTAGCGTACATTTTTCTTTTAAAATAACCTCACAAAAATGTGTCTGGATGGGTCAAATCTGCAAATGATGGTCAGTTGTTGTCGCCCTTTTTTGACTTCACACGTCCGGGAAATTTTAACGGTACTTCTAGATTTCCAAATTTGACCACTTTGGCATTCATTTTGTGGGGTTATTTAAAAAGAAAATATACTCTAACAATCCTCAGGACAATGGCGAGCTAAACATCACCATTTCGAGATGATCGAAAAAGTAATAGAAATGCTTAAAAAAGGCACATTTTGCCGTGGCAAATAGAGACGTCCATTTAGTCCAAAATAAAAATATGTTTTTCACACATATGAAAATCGGTAGATTTTTTTTCTTCAAATTATTAAAAAAAAAATTATGTATGGGTCCAGTTACCTTTTTAAAATCCAGCTGAAAATTTTCCATTGTCCAGTTATTTGGCTTCTAGTATCTGGCAACCCTAGGGGCAATCTATGTCAAATCTGACACTTTTAAACATTTTTTTTTAGATTTTCCCAATTTGTTTACAGTTTTTAGTACCCTTCGGAAACTCCTTCGTGGTAAATTTTCAGATTTTTTTGATGATCCGTTCAAAAGATATCGAATTTTTAAAAATTGGTAGTTTGTTCCTTTACTCAAACTTCTTTTACTCATAACTTTTTCAATAATGGTCCAAATTTAAATTTTTTTTTTTTTCAAAAATTTTGTTTTTTTGCGTACTTTAAAAAAAAATAAATCCAAAAAATTCTTAAAAGCGCTCTAGTATGCGATTTTTTAGTTTTTTAATTTAACTCTCATTTTTGAAAATGTTTGTACTCTTCGATTTTTTTGAAATTTTTTTGTGTAAAACTTCTATCGATTCTACAAATTTTTTGCTCAGGAGGATCGTGGGATAACAATTATTATGTACTATTTTTTTAAATTTTTTGAAAAAAATTTATTGTAATTTTCTAATCTTAAAATCATTTCTACTGCTCCAATGGTGCGTCATAGATGGATCATTTATAAGACCGACCCCCATTAATTTTTACGTATTAACATTTCTTTGGAACAAACTAATACCCAATGTCCAATTTCTAAGGGGGCTCCCACACAAAACGACATTTTTCAAAATTTGCTCCAACCGCTCTAACTGCCCTAATAGCGCCCTTAGAGCAACAAAATGTATGACCGACTCACAATATTTTTTTAGTCCAAACATTTTCTCTGAACACACCTACCCTCTTTCTTTAACTGTTAAGGCGGTTCCTAACAATTTTTTTTTTTGTAAATTTGTTTTATTTAATCAGCTTCTACTGGTCCAATGGTGCATGCAAGAGGGGTCATTAGTGAGACCGACCCCCATTTATTTTTACCCTACAACATTTTTTTAAAACATACCTACGCCCCATCTCCACTCCCTAAGTAGGCTCCCATACAAATAACATTTGCAGCAAATTCTATAAAATGTAAATTTGAATGGAAGCCTACTTAGGGAGTGGAGATAGGGCGTAGGTATGTTTTAAAAAAATGTTGTAGGGTACAAATAAATGGGGGTCGGTCTCTCTAATGACCCCTCTCGGACGCACCATTGGACCGGTAGAAGCTGATTAAATAAAACAAATTTACAAAAAATTAAAAAAATAGTATGGGGACCGCATTAACAGTTAAAGATAGAGGGTAGGTGTGTTCAGAAAAAATGTTTGGACTAAAAAAATTTTGTGGGTCGGTCATACATTTTGTAACTCTAAGGGCACTAGTAGTAGTAGTAATTCTTTATTTTCAAAAAAAAAAATTTAATTTAAATACAAAGATTTCTCTTAAAAATTAAAGAAAAAAGAATTTACATACGGCTTTGACATTGTCGTTAGCCGGAAAAAGTGGCTTAAAAATATATATTTCTAAATATGTTTTATCTAATTGAATTAATAACTGAATTCATCTATCAAAATTTTTCTATATTTTAATGCGTTGATAATATAATTTACAAGTTTTTCATAATTAAATAGTTCACCGTCTAAGATTTTTATTAAAACTTCTTCTGATATTGTTACATTATTAAAATATTGCAATCTGAAACTTTTTAAAATGGGGCATCGGCACATAAAGTGTTGTATGTTTTCTACTTCGTTGGTATTACATAAGGAACATTCTTGTCTGCTTCTTCCAGAAAACCTTGTACCATTTAAAAGAATTAAATCACAGCGAGCTTTAAAAATCCACATAACATTTTGCTGATTACTCATATTCATGAAGTAGTTTTGCACCTTTCTACAGTTTACGTTTTTATAAAATGATTGAGTTTGTGTAGCTCTTGACAAACGCTCATCATGATATTGCTTTTTCAATGTTATTAATATATATAGTTGTTTTTCATTCCACTCTTCGAGGGTAGTACCAGACTGCCACTGAACGTTCCTGTTTCTTCCCAAATCATTATAACTTTTTGCCCAAAAAATTTGTTTTTGTAGTATTTTTAAACTTAATTTATGAGGAAGACGTAGCTCTGAGAACTCGAAGAGAGTGCGACTTATATAGCGTAAATTTATATTCAAAGTATATAGATGAGAATCTTCAAGACCCGACTCAAGCATTAATGCATAGTTTGGAGTTGAGTTTGGGAGTTTAAGAACTCTTTTGAGGAAATATCTCTGCAGTTTATCCACTTCATCAAAATTAGTATATCCCCAAACTTGGGCACCATAGGACTGAATGGCTCGACTTACTGCACCAAATAAATGACATTTTGTTTTTGTTGTAATGTTATTCTTATTTAAAAAGGAATTCCATGTAGCGTTTATACTACTTTTTGCAGAACCGGTTCTTTTCTGAACGTGCTTCGTAAATACCATTTTAGGGGTCACAACCATGCCAAGATAATTGTACTCGTTCACAATATCTATTTCTTCACCTTTGAACAACCATTTTTCTCTTCTTGACAATTTGCCACCATTTCTAAAAACCATGATCTTTGACTTAGCTAGATTGACCTCCAAATTCCAAAAATCACAGTAATTTGATAGTTTGTCAATCATGTTTTGCAGAACTTCTATTTCTTCAGCCAATATCACAATATCATCTGCGTAAAGGAGCAGTCTTACATTTAGTTCCTCTATATAGATACCACCTTCGAGTTGGTCATGTAGATCATTAATATAAAGAGAAAACAAAAGCGGTGAAAGTAAACAGCCTTGCTTTACACCAGAAACTGTTTCAAAAGGTTCAGATAAATCAGTTCCATTCCAAACAGTGGATGAGGTGGTAGAGTAGACGCTTTCCAAAAAATATACCAACTTTGTTGAAATTCCAAGTGTGTGTAGTTTATAAAATAATAATTTTCGACAGACTTTGTCAAAAGCTGCCTTAAAATCAACAAAGAAGGCGTAAACTTTTTTCTTCTCGTTCATCTTTAGATGAACAATGGCTGCTAAATTGTAAATATTGTCCACTGTAGAATATCCTTTCCTAAAACCTGCTTGGTACTCCGTAATAATTGTATGCCTTTCAGTCCAATCGTAAAGTCGGTTATTTATAACACCCATCAGAATTTTGGCCACGCAATTCATAAAGGATATCCCTCTGTAATTGCTTGTTAACTTAGGATCACCTTTTTTGAATATTGGGTAAATAACACTTACGGTAAACGATTTATCTACCTTCATATTGTTGAATAATTTATTGTAGCATTGTGCCAATTCATTTACGAGTTCAATAGGCGCATTTTTAAAAAACTCATATGTGATTCTATCTTCACCCGGAGCTTTGTTTATTTTAGCATTTCTTAAAACATACTGAATTTCAGATGTTGTTATTTCTGCGTTTAGAAAGGCATCCTCATGATATATTGGAGCATAACTTAATTCGTTCGCAGTTTGTGGCGGATTTAATAGGGTCATGAAATAGGATCTAAACTCCGTCGATGAAATATTTACCACTTCATTAGATTGTTGGTTTCGAATTTCTTTTGCTAGTTTCCACCATGATTTGCTATCATTCACGGTGTTAAGCTTCAATTCTAACTGTTTATAATATTTTAGTTTACTATCTTCGCAAACTTTTTTATATATTGAATTGGCATGTAGGTATTTTCTTTTATTTTCATCTGTATGTGACTTTTGATGCTTTTTCAACAACTCAAATGACTTTTTTCGTGCTTTGTCACATTTCCAGTCAAACCATGGACTTCTCGGGGTATTTTTCGTGTTTCTCTCAATATTTTGTTGCGTTGACTTTTTTATCACCCCAGTAATATCTTCTAAATTTAATTCTTCGTTACTCTCTTTTATATCACGAATACGATTTTTTATGTTTTCAATATATTTTGCCTTTTGTTTTTCATGCCACTTTAGTTTTGGTAGAAGCTTTTCTAATTTTTTATTACATTTTTTAATATTTAATTTTAACGCTAGACAGATAGGTAGATGGTCTGACCAAGTTTGTACCTCTACGCAAAAACTATCGACTTTTGGGAATATATCTTGAGATACAGCACATATGTCGTTTACGGATTTTCCTTGGCCGCTTACAAACGATAAATTACCATCTGCATCCCCTTTTGTTGCTCCGTTTGCTATTATTATACCATGGTCTTCACAAAATTCAAAAAACTTTTTACCGTTTTCATTAACAATATTATCCTTTGATTTTCTTTTTCCCAAATAAGCCGACCACCAGTCTTGTAATCCCTCATCAATTATCTGTTGCATACCACCAATTCTTATATTAAGATCACCGATTATAATTGCATTACCACCACCATTTTCCATAAAATAATTATCAATTACACCAAAATCTTCTTACCAAGTTGCGCTACGTAAATATAATGGATATATATCAATATAAGAATTTTCTGTTTTAATATGCAATTTGTCGACTCCCGCGCTATTGCTGAATGTACAATAGGCTGGGTCGTATTCCAACAAAGTGCTCAGATCAACTATTAATAGTGAAAAAAAGTTGGTACAAGTAAATACAAGCAATTTAAAACCAAAATGAACAAAATCGGTCCATGGCTTCCGTTCTCGCATCGCGGGTCAAAATTGCGGTTTTTGAAAAAATGGACATAATTTAAAAAAAAAATTAAATATTTGAAAAAAAAATTATTAAACAAAAAAAAAATTTTTTTGTATCGCATTAATTCAAAGATATTTAGAAAAATTTTGTTTGTTTTTTTCGGATATCGATGGCCTACCCAAACGTGAGGCCAAAAAAAACTCACATTTTTAACATGGAGCTCAAAACTACTTTTTCACTATTTTAAAAATTTAGTGAAACAAAATTTTTAAATGTATTAGTTTATCCACTTGATATCATTGAATACATCTCAGGGATTGTAGAAAAAAATTCTTAGTTAAATTCCTTCGTCCAGTTGGTGTGTGGAGCGATTTGAATTTAGCGGATTTCCAGAACATGTGTTTTTATCGACATTTTTGACTAATTTGTAGTTGTTAGCAACATTTTACTTAAATTAACCAACTTTTTTTGTTCAAATGGTTGTTTTGGGCCATAGTAACTCTGCTTTGAAATAATAGGCTTTTTGGACACCGTTAACCCTTGCCGGCACGGGGTTAAAAAATTCTTCCAATGAAATTTTGGAAAATTCCTCACTCTAAAATCGTGTATGTGTTTAAATAATCAACAATTGCGCACTTAAGCGGAAAATGCTTAAAACTAAATAAAATTAAAAAAAATGGCATCCAAAATTTCATTACGTCTTCGTCGTTTTTACTGTGTAAAGCTAAAAAGAAAAACATATTATTTAATATGTCAAAAAAAGTCCATTTCACTATGAGCAAAAAAACAGCTGTTTGAAATTTTTTGGGCATTCGTTCAACAAGGGTTAAAGATGTCCTTCAAGAAAACTTTGTATAAATTTGTAATTGGTGATTATTAAAACACATACACGATTTTAGAGTAAGGAATTTTCCAAAATTTCATTGGATGAATTTTTTAACCCCGTGCCGGCAAGGGTTAACGTTGTCCAAAAAGCCTATTATTTCAAAGCAGAGTTACTACGGTCCAAAACAACCATTAGAACAAAAAAAGTTGGTTAATTTAAGTAAAATGTTGCTAACAACTACAAATTAGTCAAAAATGTCGATAAAAACACATGTTCTGGAAATCCGCTAAATTCAAATCGCTCCACACACCAACTGGACGAAGGAATTTAACTTAGAATTTTTTTCTACAATCCCTGAGATGTATTCAATGATATCAAGTGGATAAACTAATATATTTAGAAATTTTGTTTCACTAAATTTTTAAAATAGTGAAAAAGTAGTTTTGAGCTCCATGTTAAAAATGTGAGTTTTTTTTGGCCTCACGTTTTGGTGGGTTATCGATATCCGAAAAAAACAAACAAAATTTTTCTAAATATCTTTGAATTAATGCGATACAAAAATTTTTTTTTTTTTTTAAATAATTTTTTTTTAAATATTAAATTTTTTTTTTAAAATTATGTCGATTTTTTCAAAAACCGCAATTTTGACCCGCGATGCGAGAACGGAAGCCATGGACCGATTTTGTTCATTTTGGTTTTAAATTGCTTGTATTAACTTGTACCAACTTTTTTTCACTATTAATAGTTGATCTGAGCACTTTGTTGGAATACGACCCAGCCTAATGTACAACTTATTCCCGTTTCAATCAAATTTTTACTAATGCCAAACATACACCCACCAATAGCTCTCCCATATCTGCTTATTCTAAATGCTGGTTTGCAGAATATATTATGATTTCCAAAATATTTTCTAAACCGTTCGAATTTATCTTCACAGATATGCGTTTCCAATAAAATAACAATATCAAAAGAATTTATATAGCTAAAAAAATCATTACGCAATATTTTATTTTCTAACCCATTAATGTTATAGGAAAGTATTTTTAGTTCTTTACAAACAAAATCATATTTTTCAGGTATTATATTATCAACACTTCTACTACAATTTGTTTTAATTAGTTTTTTGAAATCAATTTATTAAAAATGTTTGCATAATTTAAATCTAGACAGGTTATTACTCTAAGGGCACTATTAGGGCATTTTAATTGGAGGAGACTTCAATTCAAAAAGTCCTGATTGGGGTGATAATTTTGAAAATATGAATGGAATGTGTTTCAAAAACTGGTTACAACATTCGTTCCAAGACGTTACAAGAATATGTGCTAATTCACCATCTTTTCCTAACGGCTCCTCCTATTTAGATCATTTTCTTATTAGTTCAAAATTCATTGATCAGATAAACAAAAATTTCGAAATATCTACTTTACCTTCTTTTTCTGACCATTTTCCGATTAAATTAACAGTAAGCCTTCCAGATTTTGAGTTATTTTTCTCCCCACCAACTGAATTTACTTCTTTTCGGAAAACCAATTGGAAAAATTTCCAATCAGATATTCATTTAGGCCTTTCTAACATTTGTGTAGCTAAGGACAGAAATTTATCCAATTCAGAATTAGATAATATTATTGATTCTTTTTCGGATTGTATCAATAGCGTAACTGATTTACATAATGAAAAAATTATTTTAAGAAATAGAAAATTCATAATTCCTGATAGTGTCAAACATCTTTTTAAGATTAAATATGCATGGCAAAAGGAATTGAAAAAAATTTACCATAGAAATTATAATAGAATATCGAGTGAATATAAATTATTATCTAAACAATTGCAACTTCTGAAGATTATTATAAAAGAACAGGTTGAAATCTCTCAAGCGAAGGAATTTGACATTCGTCTGTCAAAAATAAAACCAGGACCTAATACATATAAAAACATTTACAATATTATTGGTAACAAAAAATCAAAAGGATTTGAAAAGGTCATTGTAGGTGATGTAACGTATACCGAAGATTCCAATAAAGTTGAAATTTTTCGCGATCATTTTTCAAAAGTGTATAGCAAAATTATACCTGATAGACCAAACATATCAGAGGTTTTTGATTCCACTAATAACTTTTTATCTAATTATCCTTCTTCTATTTGTACATTTTCATCAAAATTTAATTCGTTGGCTAACTCCGATAGTTCTCATTTTACAAACTGTTATGATCTTCAAATAGTCATCAAATCTCTAAATGCAAAAAAATCGTCAGGTAAAGATAAAATATCAAATTTTATACTGAAAAAGCTTCCTTTTTCTGCAATTGAAATTTTGACAATCGTTTTTAACAATTGCCTAAATAATAGTTATTTTCCGAATTCTTGGAAGATATCTAAAGTCTGTCCGCTTCTTAAAAAAAAAGATAATTTTTCCCCTGACAATGCTAGACCAATTTCTCTGTTATCAAATGTTGGCAAACTGTTTGAACGCATTATAAAACAGAAAATGGATATCTCTATTAACGACGAATATATTTCTTGTTTTCAATTTGGTTTTAAAAAAGGTCACTCTGCAGTGGATGCATTAGTTAAATTTCATAATGATGTAACAACAAACCTTCGTAATCAAAATTGTACTGTAGCAGTTTTTTTAGATATCGAAAAAGCTTTTGATAAGGCATTTCACGAAGGCATTATTCATAAATTAATTCAAATTGGTTTTAGTCCTTTTAAGTTAAAATTTTTAGAAGTTACTTTGAAAATCGGAAATTTTTTGTAGATATTAATGGTATATATTCGGTTGAAAGCTTTATAAATAGCGGAGTACCTCAAGGTGCAATCTTAGCCCCACTTTTATATAATATTCTGATTTATGATTTACCCCACTTACATAATGGATCAAAAAGTATTTTATACGCGGATGATTCCCTCATCTATGCAAGTCATACTTCACCTCAAATTGCTTTAGATTTAGTAAAGGATCATCTATCCGTAATTGATCAATTTTATAAAGATTGGGGAATAAAAATTAATCCTCGGAAAACTGAAGCTATTTGCTTCAGAAATGCATCCGGCAAATGTCCTTATTATGTTGTGCCTCAAAGTAAAAATCTTTCATTAAGCTTAAATGGAACTAATATTCCTTTTAAAGACAAAATTAAATATTTAGGCATTACTTTTAATAAATTATTTAAATTTAATGAACATGCTCGTTTAATAAAAAAAAGAGCAAATAAAATTAAGGGAATGTTTACAAAATTGCTAATAAATAAACATTTAAGTGAGAATTCCAAACTGCTCATCTATAAAGTGAGTATCTGGTCATCTATGCTTTATGGCTTCCCTGTATGGTTTACTTTATCACCCACTGTAGCACAGGAGTTAGAAGTTTTGGAATGGAACATTACACAGTACAACACGAAAAAAAATTACGAGGTTCCGACGACTGATTCTGGTAGAGAAGACTAAAAAAAAATATACGTGTGTCGGCGTTTTGACAGATCACATCGGAATTTTATTTTAGAGGCGGTTAAAGTTTCCCAGCCTTGGCCTGTTCTTGCAGCATATCTGTATAAAAAACTATGTTTTCTTTACATCTGAGGTATTTGGTATGTTCAGCAACTTTGTAGAAAATATTATGGCAAACATTTTTGTAGAACATATTAACCCTCTAACTCCTACTTGTAACGGTATTTTTTGGCTTTATTTTAACAAATCGTAAAAAACACCCCGAAAAAGGGGGAGGGTGGGGATGAAATGTTCTACAAAAATGTTGGCCATAAAATTTTACTATATATGTCAGAACATACCAAAACCCAAAACTTAACACAAACACCAAAAATCAATCAAATTAAAAATTGCCCATTTAGGGTTAATTTAGTTATTGTTCACATACTTATATGTACATAAGACCTGTTCTTAAAATCAATGTTCGTTGGATTGGCCCAGATTTGCTCATTAGCATCCAAAAGTAATGAATTTCAAATTTGAAGGCAATCTAATAAGGGAAACACGTGCCGAAAACCTATTGAAAATTGTAAAAAGTAACTTTAAGGGTAAAAATCACTTTTCTGTTTTTTTAAAAAAAAAAAATATTTTAGACATACTTTTTCAAATTATTAAAAAAACATTTTTTTTTTATATAAAATTATCTTTCTAACGAGCAATAAAACACTGAAATCGAAGAAAAATTGGTCAAGTTATACTTATTTCCCCCGACTATTATACCGTCATTTTTTTATATGAGAAAAAATATTTTTTTTTTCAGATTTTAAATTGTTGGGCAAATTAACATTCAATTTGGTCTAAAACTGATGTAAAACAAAATTAAGGCCAATTGGACAATATAATTGGAAAGAAAAATCTTTTCTCATCCAAAAAAAACACGGTGTTATGGTCAGGGGAAGTATTTGTAACTTTGTCATTTTTCATCCGATTTTAGTGTCTTTTGGCTGGTTAGAAATTGCAAATAAAAAATTAATTTCTTTTTAACTTTTTTGAAAAAGTAAGTTTAAAGTACATTTTGTTGTTGCCTTTATAAAATTTTAAACCTATTTTCGGCACGTGTTTCTCTAATCCGATTGTCTCCAATTTTTTTTAACAGAACTATGACCATCAATGTTAGAAAAAAACATTTGAAAAATGTTCCCTGTATTTTGGAACAGGTTTTATGTACATATATTTAGGTCATCACATCTCTGACGAGAAGTTTTTAAACTCGAATACCGAATACTTTGGTATCTACGTCACTTTGCCTTTAGTTTTGTTGCTTATCTTCTTCTTCATTTTCTTGTTATCATCTTTTTCCCTCTCGAAATTGAAAAGGGGAATTTGATCTTTTTTTGTTTTTTCACTGTCCCACAAACGAATTTGTAAGAATAAAAATGCCTGACTGTTTGGAAAAACTTGATTGTTTTTGCTATGTCTGCGGCAAGCATATCCTTAAGGAATACAAGGTTTCATTTTTCAATAGCAAAGTGGAGGATATATATAAAGATTATTTTGAGCTGGAAGTTTTTCCAGATGAGCCATGGGTGCCAAAACATATCTGCCGAATTTGCTATAATGGTTTGATGCTGTGGTCTAAAGGTAATACAAGTTTTAATTAATATACTTAGCTCGACAATAATTTTGCCAAATTATTGGTTTAGGTGAACGAAACTCAATGAACTTTGGCATTCCGATGCGTTGGCTAGATCCAGGTGAGAACGACGAGACTACATGCTATGTTTGCCAAAATATTGGAATCATGAAATTAAATAGGCATAATCGTAAGAGATTTTTATATAAAGCCGTGCCATCAGCTTTGCTGCCAGTACCACATTCAGATGTGCTTCCGGTACCTGCACTACCTGTTCGCAGTCCAAGTCTTCTTTGGGAACCGGGTACAAGAGCTGAAACCGAAACCATCGTCTCTAATTTTGTACAATTCGAGGCAACATCAAGCCCAAAATTAATGTCACAAGAGCATTTAAATGCTTTGGTAAGAAAATTGGGACTATCAAAAAATAATGCTGAAATATTAGCAGCCGACTTGAAAAGCCTGCATTTGCTCGAGCCTGGAGTAAAAATATCTAGTTTCAGAACGCGCCAGCATACGTTTCAGCCATTCTTTTCAGTAAACGATACAAACACATTTGTTTGTTGTAACGACATTGTAGGCTTAATGAATGAAATGGGCATACAGTACAACCCAGCCGATTGGCGTATTTTTATTGACTCTTCACAGAAAAGTCTTAAAGCTGTACTTCTATTTTACGACAACTCAAAAAACCCAATTCCAATTGCATATGGTATCAACATGAAAGAGTCTTATGATTCTATAAAACATATATTGGACGTAGTGAAATACGAGCCCAGTCGGCAAAAAAAATCACACCTGACATACTGCTGACTCTCCCTTTATAAAATTGCTGACATCTTCATACAATTTTTCAAAATGTCATCAATGACATGTCAGCAGTTGGTCAGCACATGTTTAAACGAATTGTTAGTGGCCACCGATACTGGTGGACACTGCTGACCAACTGCTGACATGTCATTGATGACATTTTGAAAAATTGTATGAAGATGTCAGCGATTTCATAAAGGGAGAGTCAGCTGTATGTCAGGTGTGGTTTAATTTTGCCAACTGGGAGGAGCAAAAATGGCGTGCTTGTTGCGATTTAAAAGTAGTGGCTTTTCTCTCTGGAATGCAGTCTGGATATGTGAAGTATCCATGATTTTTATGTTAATGGGATAGTAGATGGCGCGGCAACCAGTATGCGATACAGAGTTGGGAGTCCAGAGCTCACGGGAAGTTAGGAGAACACAATATCATACAGCCACCCCTAATACCAACAGAGAAAATACTTCTGCCACCACTACATATAAAACTAGGTGTGGTGAAGAACTTTATAAAAACTCTTGTCAAAAATGGGCCAGCATTAGAGTTTTTGAAGTCCCTTTTTCCCAAACTAAGTGAAGCAAAGATTAAAGAAGGTATAATATACTTGTAGTACAAACATTTTGGTTATATTTTATAGGTGTTTTTGTTGGGCCTGATATAAGGAAGCTCATGCAAAATGCTGAATTCGACCTAATTCTCTCCCCAAACGAACTGGCTGCATGGAAAAGCATTAAAGACGTTATTTCAAATGTTCTTGGCAAATGTCGATCTCCTTCTGCTCAAACATACACGAACACCATGCTGGAAGAGTTCGAAAAATTAGGGGTTCACATGTCCACGAAAATTCACTTTTTACAATCACACATGGACTTTTTTGAAAATCAGTTATCATCGGAATCTGATGAACATGGTGAACGATTTCATCAAGTATGTCTTCCTATAGAAGAACGATATAAAGGCAAGAACATCTTTTCTCTTATAACAGATTTGTGTTGGACATTATTCGATAATGGTGTCGAATTGCCAAGAGCAAAAAAGAAAGTGATTTGAAAACAAATGAACTTATATATTTACTAAGTATTTATTTTTGTATATATGTCATGAAAAACGTTTTTTGTTTCTTAATCTTAGGTGAAATTTAATATAAAATAATTTGTTCATTAACATCAACCATGAAATATCAATATTTGAAAGATTTTCTTGTACTTACTCTAAATAAACGCTAAATTAACCCTTAATGGGCAACTTTGAATTTGTTTGTTTTTCGGTGTTTGTGTTAAGTTTTGGGTTTTGGTATGTTCTGACATATATAGTAAAATTTTATGGCCAACATTTTTGTAGAACATTTCATCCCCACCCTCCCCCTTTTTCGGGGTGTTTTTTACGATTTGTTAAAATAAAGCCAAAAAATACCGTTACAAGTAGGAGTTAGAGGGTTAATATGTTCTACAAAAATGTTTGCCATAATATTTTCTACAAAGTTGCTGAACATACCAAATACCTCAGATGTAAAGAAAACATAGTTTTTTATACAGATATGCTGCAAGAACAGGCCAAGGCTGGGAAACTTTAACCGCCTCTAAAATAAAATTCCGATGTGATCTGTCAAAACGCCGACACACGTATATTTTTTTTTAGTCTTCTCTACCAGAATCAGTCGTCGGAACCCCGTAATTTTGGAAAAAGTTTGAAATTGTTGTTCAGTGTTATAAGATGTTGTATAAACAAGAATTTCGAGACTTATGTTAAAAGATTTTCTAATCATTATATATATGAAAAATCTGGGATTCAGCCACTTTTGACATACGCATTGTATTTACTTGATTTATATACTAAAAAATCGCCTTACCACGAAAATAGATTGATTACAGATCTTTTTCAAGAAAACTCTGAAAGTAATTGGTCAACATATTATTGGTATTAAAAATTAAGATTTTTGTCTTAATGTAAACTTACACGATTATAATTCTATTATTTTACCTGAGTTTTATAAGAAAACAACACCATTTACACATCGTGGTTAATTTAAATTTTAATGTTTTATTATGTTATACCATGTTCGCATTCGTTTTGGCTGGTTTGATTATTGGTTTTCCCATACAATTTTAATTGTATGGGGAGGATCGGTGATTGGGCTAGTTAAGGATGAATGCGAAAATGGTATTTTGTATCTTTTCAGTTTTGTTAGTTTGATTTTGTTTTGTATGTTGTTTATAATTTAGTATATAGTATTTAGATTTAAGTTTTAACTGAGGAAAACTTCTCAAACAATCTGAAAAATTGTCGGGAGCAAACAATAATAACAAATCACCTTCTACTTAATTGTAAATTACATATACTTTAGCATGTAGCGAAAAACTTTTTATCATTTAGAACAATACAATATAGTTCTAAGTTTGTCCATTTTTAATTTTCATCTAAATTTAACCTTGTAATTTAACTATGAAGTCTCAATAAAGTAACTTTAACTTTAACTTTGAGTGGGTCATCAAAAATATCTGAAAATTTACCACGAAGGAGTTTTCGAAGGGTACTAAAAACTGTAAACAAATTGGGAAAATCTAAAAAAAAAATTTTTTAAAGTATCCGATTTGCCCCATATATAATGGGATGAAACCAAAAACAAAGGAAAGTTGACATTTTACTTAAGCTTTTTTTAGTACAGCGCTAGATTTTTGTACACGTGATATTTTTTTTATCGATGGTCTAGTCAAGTGTTTAAACTGTTTATGTTTTCCAAATTTTCTACTGGTCACCTTTGAATATAAATTTCATTCAAAACCAACATTATCATACAAAAAGCGTAAACAGCTGTTAGGCTATATACATTTCTCGGTGTTGCTGTTGTTGTAACTCTTAATATTTCATTCTTATCAGCCGTTTTGGCGCCCTCTTAACACCCCCACGTACACAATAAAACCCAGCACAGCACACTCACATATACAACTAACAACAATAACAACAAAATTTCCAATTGCTTTCTTTTTCATACCTCAACACTTGAACAAGTGTGTTAGTGTGTGTTTATAAAATGCATTTGAACTTGATTGGAAGTTCCAGGCAGCTGTTGTTGGTTTAACGAACGAATCAAATAACATTCTTCCGGAAAAGTTATTTGGTTTGGTAATGTTCATACATAAATCGCTAACAGACAAGCATTCAGTTCCTAAGCGACACTGAAACTAAACGGTTGATAAAAAAAAACTTCAAAAAGGCGCGTTGTGCTTTAAGGTGAAAAAAAATTTAACAAAAATAAAAATAAATTTAACAATATTGTTAGATCAAAATACATGTTACAGTAAAAATTAAAAAAAATTTACTATTAACAAAAAAAACATTTAAATTATTTTCAAATGAAAACGTGTTAAATTTAATGTAACGGCTAATTACAAAAAAAGAAAATCAAATTTATAAATTCAAACTAAATATTTTGTGTGGTTGTGCAAGTTTTGAATTTGAATTGTGTGCGGTTTTTATGAAAAGTGTTTCCGTTGTATTGCCCCTATCTACATAGTGAAATTGTACAATGTGGCATGGCAATATTGTAAATTAAAAGTAAATACTACATAATTTAAATTGTAACAAAAAAAAGTATATTTTTTTGAATTGCATTCAATACCATTAAATATCCATGTACAATATTTAAATATCCATGTACAATATTTTTAGTACAATCAAGTGTCAACCATCTGTGTGCATTAAGGTGGAGCAAATTTTTATTTTTTTCGATATCATCGGGGTCGAAACAGTTGCTTTTTAGGGTCATTAGTTACACAAACAAATATTGGATCTGTGGGGGAATGTCTTTCGGTTCCTTTTTTGACTTAAAAATTGGGAAACTCCAAATAAAGTGAAAAATAAGATATTCAAAATTTTTATTTTTTCTGAAAATATTACACCGTCCGACTACAAAAAAAAAAAAGTTGTTAAACACGAACTGGATGATACAAATTTAAAACTGGAGACGAAATGTGGTAGAACTGCATTTACAATTTTTCATTTCGTGATTCTGTTGCTTTTTTAAAAGGATTTAGAATTAAAAAAAAAAATACATTTTTGTAAAATATTTTTTAAATAATTGTGTTTGTGCTAGGATTTCACTAGTGATTTGAAATAAAGAAGAAGGATCTCCGCTAATTTTCCCATTTTATTTTTCTGAGATATTAGGAAAAAAGGAAAAGGAAATTTAATTGACGGATCACCGATTTTGTTTATTTTTGGTTACTTGTAAAGCTTCGTAAATGATTAAAAATCATATTTTTTTTGTTTTTTTTTTTGTATCAATACTTTGGAAGATATGGGCGTTTAAAAAAGCGCTTTTTTGACAATATTGACTTTTAGAAAATTTTTTAACATTTTTATGCTCGGAAACCGTAAGTCGTACGAAAAAACTTATAAAAACAATACTGTATATAAAATTATGAAGATTTAATATTTAGAAACAAAAATTTTAATTTTTTAAAATTTTAACATAAAGTCGTGAAAATCATAATTTATTGTCTTTTTTCCTAAATTTCCAAAATCTAAATATTGTATTAAAGTTTAGAATGTCCTTTTGACGCTGTTAAAATTTCAGAGAGGTGGTTTTTCGTGTCGTTCGTTTCGTATTGTTGCCAAATATTTGATTTTTTTCAAAATTTTGGCAAAAAATCAAAAATTTAGCTTTATCACCAAATTTAAAAGTGTATTACTCGACAACGCGAAAAAACCAGTCCCTGAAATTTTAACAGCGTTAAAAGGACAATCTAAACTTTAATAAAAAATTTTAGTTTTGGAAATCCATGGTGTCCTTGATGGGATAAAAGGACATCCAATATTGTTGTAAAAAATTTTTGTTAAATTTTTTTTAATTTTTTTTTGTTTCAAAATTTAAAATCTCTATAATTTTATCAACAATATTGTCGCAGAAAGCTTTTTAGTACAACTTACGGTTTCCGAGTTAAAAAGTACAAAAAAATTGGCTAGAGCCAATTATTTGATTTTTTGGCAAAATTTTGAAAAAAATAAAATATTTGGCTCTTTAACAAACTTGGAAAATTAATAGCTCAACAATAAGAAAAAACACCTCTCTGAAATTTTAACAGCGTTAAAAGGGGCATTCTAAACTTTAAAACAAAATTTTGCTTTTGGAAATCCAGGGTGTCCTTCTTAGGAAATAGGACATTCAAACACTGTTTTCAACATTTTTTGTTAAAATTTTTGAAAAAAAAAAATTTTTAGAAAAAATTTAAATCTTCATTATTTGATCTACAATATTGTTTTTATAAGTTTTTATGTACGACTTACGGTTTCCAAGTACAAACGTGTTAAAAAACTGCCTAAAAGTCATTATTGTTAAAAATGTGTTTTTTAAAACGCCCATATCATCCAAAGTATTGATATAAAAAAAATTGTTTTTAATTTTCCTTTAAAACTTTGAAACACCATCAAGAAATGAAAAACTGTAAATGCAGTTTTACTCCATTTGATCTCTACATTAAGACCTATATCATTCGGTTCATGTTTAATACATATTGGCTGTCGGACAGTGTTATTGAATACTAGTCGAATAGCCTGTCCCTGCCAGGCGGAACACCAAATCACTTTTCTCAATAGTTCTAATATTTTACCAAACTTTAAAAAAAAATATGTTTGTGCTTCAAAAATTTAATATTGCTAGATTGAGTTACATCAATATATTTCCCAAACTGGAAAAAAATTAATGAGTATAAAAGGTTTTATTGATAAAATTTTAGAACTAAATTTAGCACGCCCATTTCGTCTCTTCGTCCATAAACCGGATATCAAAAATCCATTGTGGATCTGTCCCATGGTCACTCCTATATACATGGTAATTTTTATCTTTCTTTTTATCATGAAGTGTTTTAAAATTAGTTAAAATGTTAAAAAACACAAACATTTTTCCACATAAATTTTTCCTTATAATTCTTCGTACATAGTTTAAATATTAAATATGACTTCATAAGGATATGATCCATTGTCAATACTTTATGCTTTACAATTTTCAGCTTCCTTAGTCATTAGGGGTTTCAGAAATAGTTTAAATATTTAAAAACTAAATTTCGCCGTCTTCCGCCACTCCCCCTGACTTAAAGGCCGAAAATCCGGCTACGTTACAGATTATATATACAAACTGAACAAAATTCACAACGGATTTTTTGTATTTCCGTCCTTTCACTGGATATCCAGGTCAGAGTTGATCTTTGCCATTGTCCGTACCATATGTATTCTAATTTGCATCTTTCAAGGTCATAAGGTGTCTTCAAAATTAGGTAAGATGTAAAAACATAATTTTTCCACGCCCATTTCTTCTCTTAATTCTCCGTCCCTACACAGAGAGAACAGTTTAGTTGTGCCAGCCGAATTTAGAGCCAACTGCATAGTTTAATAAAAACAACCGAAATTTTCGGTGGCCATAACCAAAATTTGTTTTGAAAATTTAACTTCTGTTGGTCCAAATAAATTTCGGTAATCGCAACCGAAAATTTCAGTTGTTGTAATTAAACCATGCAGTTGGCTCTTAATTCGGCTGGCACAATTAAACTGTTTTTTCTGTGTATTCCATAATTTTTAAATCTGACTACTTTATGATAAGCTCCATCGTTAGTACTATACTCGTATCCACGCCCCTTTTTCCTCTCAATTCTCCGTCCACAGTCCAAAAATTTTAAGTCTGACTACTTAAGGATATGCTCCAGTGTCAGGACAATATGCTTGCAATCGACTGCGTAGGTCATTAGGGCTTTAAAGCTAGTCAAATAAAAAAAATAAAACACAGTATTGCCTTGCCCCTTTTTCCTCTCAACACTCCATCTACATTTCAAAAATGTTAAATCGGACTACTTTAGAATATACTTCATAGTAAGGACCATAGAGTAAAGAATATATCAGAGATTTTGATAGGCCCCAAAACAATATGTCACTTTATATAAATTGGTTCTCTTAATGTTTAAGAGAGTTTTTACATGCAATAGCATAGGCAACACTAAGATAACCAACTTTTTGAGAGAGGAAATTAAATGGTAGCCAACCAACCTGATATCCACTGGTAAGGACTACATGTTAGGGATTTTCAGCTTCCGTATTTATTGGGGCTGAGCTTAAAAATACTCTTAAATGTTAAAAAAAAAATTTTGCCAAGTCCCTTTTTTCTCGTAATTCGCCGCCCACAGGCAAAAAATCCGACTTCGTAAGAATCTGTTCCTGGTGTTTTATTATATACATGCCAATTTTAAGCTTTTAAGTCCATCAATGAGATTCAAAAGGCGGTGGATACACAAAAAATAAGAGAAGCACAAAAAAATAAAATATATATTCAGAAAATAGATGGAAATAAATTTACCACGCCCTTTGCCTTTCTTATTCTCCACCCATACACTGGATATCAAAAATCCAGGCTCGTGTTGATCTTCCACATGAAACCTTCTATATACGTGCCAATTCTGTGCATTTTCCGCTTAATTTGGGGGCTTCAAAAGAAGTTAAAATGTTAAAAATCTCAATTTTGTCACTCCCCATTTTCCTTTGACTACTTCAGGATATGCTTCATCGATAGGACTATACGCTAGAAAATTGTCAGCTTCCTAAGTCATTAGAGGACTTTAAAATAAGCAAAAATGCCAATTTTCATCTTCATATATCATTTGGGGTCTTCAAATTAAATATTAAAAAACACAATTTTGCCACGCCCCATTTTTCTCTTGATTCTCCTTCCACAGTTTAAAAAATTTAAATCCAATAACTTCAGGATATGCTTCATTGTTAGAACTAAATGCTATGCAATTTTCCGCTTCCTAAGTCATTTGGGGTTTCAAAAGAAGTAAAAATTTTAAAAAATCCCAATTTTGCCACGACACTTTTCCCTCAATTCTCCGCCTACATTACGTAAATTTTGAATCCGACTACTTGGGGATTTGCGCCATCGTTAGGACTATATTCTAGGAAATTTTCAGCTTCCTAAGTCATTTAGGGGCTTCAAAAGAAGTAAAAATGTTAAAAAAATCTAAATTTTGCCACTCCACTTTTCCCCTCAATTCTCCGCCCACTTTGCGAAAATTTTAAATCCGACTACTTGGGGATATGCGGCATCGTTAGGACTTTATTCTAGGAAATTTTTAGATTCCTGAGTCATTTGGGGGCTTTAAATTAAGCAAAAACGTAAAAAAATTGCATTTTGCCACGCCCACTTTCCCGCTTATTTCTCCGCCCACAGGCAAAAAATCGAAAATCCGGATACGTTAGGATCTGCCCCAGGTGTTTTGCTATAAGCATGCCAATTTTAAGCTTCGTAGCTCATCAGTGGGCTTCAAAAAGCTCTGGATACACAGAAAAAAAAATATTTAAGAAAATTTTAATAAACACGTTTATTAAAAATAAAAATATTTTTAATAAATTTTTTTATTGTATCAATAAAAAAATTTATTGAAATTAAAAAAAAACTCTGTTCAACTCATTCCGTCGGCAAGTTTTGTTGTGTTTCTTTTTTTCACACATAGTAATTTCAAATAAAGCAATAACTTAAAAAAAAAACAAAAAATATTAAAAAAAAAAAAAAAGTTGGGTCTGATGGGGATTCGAACCAACGACCCCCAAAAAAAAGCCATAAGTTTATCCACCGCTTAGCGCATAACGCCAAAACAGTGTTATAGTTTTGTCGGCTAAATTCTGTCATCTACTTACAAGCAAGAACAAAATAGAAATAAAAACACAATTTGTTTGTGAATGCGTGTGTGTGTGTATAGTTGTGTGTTAAATGTTTTTACTGTTATAAGTTAGAGAATGAAAGTGATGCACTCAACTAAATTAGTCAGTATTTTTTTCTTTTGTTAATTTCAATTGAGAATTTTTTCTGTTACCATTACTGACAAAATTATGTGAGTGTTTCAGAATTCTTGTTTACTTTTATTTAAAACCAAATTGATTTTATGCGTTAAAACTTGTTGTCATGCTGTAGCTCAGTTAGTTAGACCGCCAGCATTCTAAACAGGAGGTATGCTGTTCAAAGCTCAATGGAAACAATAAATTGAGAAAAAGTAAGAAATAAAGAAAACAATTAAATAATAAAAATAAATAAATATTTTTTATAAATAAAAATAAATAAAAAAAAAAAAAAACAAATAAAAAAATTTTTTTTTTCTTTAGTTTTAAAAAAAATATAAAAAAAAAATAAATCAATAAACTTTTTTATTGAATCTTGAAATTTGTTTATTGAAATTATTTTCAGCAAACGACTTACAAATGCGTTTATTGAATTCGTGAAAATCTTCACCGCGGCTTTTTTAGTTAATTTATTTATTGAATTCGTGAATTTTTTTATTGAAATTGAAATTTTTTTTTTTGTGTGTAGACAAGAAAAGAGGAACACACAAATAGGGAAATTATATATATAGATAAGGACATTACTGAAAAAGGTTTTTTTAATAATCGTATAAATTTTTTGGTCCGTACAAAATTTATAAAAAAAATTGTATCTCCAAAAATATTTTTTTTATTTATTAATATGAAATGGATTAAAGGCAAAAAAAATGATACAAGAAATTAAAAATAATACATACTGAGATAATATAAAAGGTTATATTTTCAGCAAAAAAATTAGTTAAAAATATTAAAAAAAAAATCCGATTACAATAATATTTTCAGCAAAAAAATAAAAAAAATTGTCTTTGTTTGGTGCTTCCCGATTTTAAAGTCAAAAAAGAAACCCAAAGACATTGCCATACAGGCCCAATATTTTCCTGTGTTGATACTGACTCTAAAAGGCAACTATTCTGACCCCGACGATTTTTAAATTGAAAAAAAGAGGAAAATTTGCTCCACCCTAGTGTGCATACATAGTCCGACAGTAAGTCTGTCATTGGGTTCCAGTTGTTTTGTAGATTATTTATTTTAATTGTATGAAATTTAGTATTCGAACTTAATGTGTTTTAGTCATTTGCACCACAATAAACAAAAAAAATAATAATATACTAATAAACAAAGGATTACAAACATTTACATACATGGAAAATACTAGGTAAACTACAATAGATTTGAAACATTTTGGTAAGTGTTGCTTGTGACAGCTATATGTTTTTTTTATAACCCATATTGTTGCAATGCCGACTAAATGTAGGCAGATTTTGTTATTTCGTGTTTTTTTTTTTTTAAACTAAATTTTTAATAAAAATTTAAGGAACTTTTATACCAAATTTGATTTCATAAAAGTAATGCTAATGGTACGTTCACATTGGTTTCGGGACTCCCCCAGCAAAAACTTCCATTACCAAGTAATTAACTTTGCGATTTATAACGAAAATGAGTAACTAGTTACGTCCCAATTTCATTGTTAATTACTTTAACAAGGCGATGTCATTGGAGGCAAGGCCTTCTTCGTTCGCTTACGAAAAATCTAACAAATAATAGCCCGATCCTAGCTCGCTTACGAAAAGTTGAAAAAGTAACTGCATTGTTTGTTTAGTTGCTCTTATTAAAGGAGAGAAAATAATTTCAGAGTAAAATTGTTTTTTATATATTTTTATGAAACTTAACTGGTTTTTAAAATTCAGATTGCAAATAATTTACATTGTAAGTTAAAAGTAAGGCTTTTTTTTTGGGGTATAAAGTAACGCAGCGAGTAATTAGTACTCATTACCAGGTAATCCAATTGGGAATGGGTACTCATTACCTAGTTTTTGCTAGGCCGTTTAATGAGGTTTCTTGGTAAACCTCATTTAAACGCAAAATAAATGAAATTTATGTGAAGACATAACCTATGATAATTATATGAATATGAAATAATCAGCCTTACCACAGAAAAATAAAATAAACTTAAAATCGACTTTTAATTTTATTTCCATCCCAGCAAACAAGCAGACTCATGTAAGACTCCAAAATGGGCTCAAAAAATATAACAGAAATTTCAAATTATTGTATGAAAGTGGTTTATCCAAAAGGGCCCTCATTTTAGTTTCCAAAATGACTCCAAAAAAAGATCCAAAAAGGGGAAATTTTGTTTATACTTTGAGTCTGTTTGGAGTCATTTTGGACTCTTTTTAAAAAGTGTGGTTTCTGGGTGCTATTTTTGCTGTTTTTTTTTGTTATATAAAAGAAAAAATGCGTACATCTTGAGATCAGATCTGTTTATTTAAAAATCGTTTTAATGGTTCACAACACTTCTAAATTAAAACAAAATACAATATACACACACAAATGCAAAAATATAAAAATTACAACAAATTTCTTCTTTTCTCTTCTCTGCACAACAATCCTTTGGCGGTCCCACGTTCTTCGATCTTGAAACATGTATTCAATGATAATCGTTCAACTGTTGACGAGTGTGGACGTGTTTTATTTTAACTCCGTGCTATAAATTGAATTACTAAAATTGTTCGTAATAGGTTTGTTCGTAATAGGTATTTTTGTGATATTTTCATTACCACATCAAGGAAAATGAAAATATGGACACAAATGATACCGATTTAGTTCGAGGCTCTGCCTCACCGACTGGTGCTGGTCCTAGCACTGGTCTTAGGGTTGCGACCTTGAAGTCCGGCCTTGATTCTGGTAGGGGTGCTCAGCCTAATATTGGTGGTAAAAAGAAAAAGAAACTTAAGCCATCAAAGGTCAGGCACAACCAGAGAAGGCTTTGTTTGAAAATAATTAACAGACTAAGCCAACTCGATGGAACGAAGCTCTCCGAACGTGAGAGGGCGTCGCTATCATGGGCGAAAGGAGTCATTGAAGAACAGGACAAACTTTCGGCAATGCGCGCATCTGACAAACAGAGCGCTGTTTCGGCCTCGTCATCGAAGTCTGGTAAAAGGTTGCGCTCGCCCGACGAGAAACCTTTACCTAAAAGATCTAAGGTGACCGGCAACGTCTGGACTCAGTCTTTTAGTGAAGTGGTGAAAGGTAACTTCGTTAGGGCTGTGATAAACAGGCAAAATGGGGATTGTAGTATTCCAAGGGACAAGTGGAGTTTAGTTGAAACTAAACTAAATGAAATCTACTATAGGCTTCTTGAGAGTATGCCTGATTTTCTCCCTACTACTGTCAACGCAGGTTGGTATCAGGGGCGAGTAAAACTCGTTGCTTTTGGAAACGAAAGATCCGCAGCCGTGTTTAAGGTTGCCATTAGCCAAGTGGGAGAGTTATGGCCTGGAGCCAGACTGGACGTTGTGGAAAAACATGATATCCCCTCGCAACCCAGAGCTCATGCATGGATCCCAATGGCTACAAGTGACACTGCGGTGATTCTAAAGATGATAAAAGTCTGCAATCCTGACCTTCCAACTCAGAATTGGCAAATTGCCAGATTGGGTGAGATGGAGGGCGCTCGTCGTCAAGCAGTGGTCTTGGTTAATGAGGAATCGCTTCCGCTTTTAGCTAGGACTGACGGCATTATTAGATTTGGCTTTTTTCATATAAGAGTCAATGTCTACAAGGGCGACCAGAAGCCTATTTTGGAAGCAGACAAGCCAGTGGCAGAGTCGGCTGGGGAGGAGAATCTGGAAAAGGTTGATATTCAGCTGACCGATTCTAGGCTGATGGGAGATGCATCTGGCATTTTCGAAACCGAATCTGGTAACGAATGCGACCTCTGTGATGGCACGGAGGATAAAGCTGATGCCACTATGGGTGACATTCAGGACGAGGCCCATGCAGTGAGGAATTCGGAGAGTTCTGTTGCCTCCGATTCAGAACAGATGGGACACATATCTGGCTTATTCGACACCGAATCTGGGGACGAATGCGACCTCTATGATAACACGGAGGATGAAGCCAATAACACGGTGGTAGAAAGGATGGTGGAAAAAAAGCAAGATGTTGCGGTTCCTACAAATAAACCTCCATCACTGTAAGGCAGCCTCAGCTGCACTATTGCTGCGCCTGACGACAGGAGCAGTTGACTTGGTTTTTATCCAAGAGCCCTGGGTGCGGGGTGGCAGGGTTTGCGGATTGAAGACCCCTGGGTTTAAGTTGATGGTTGCCAAAGGTGAGGGCTCACCAAGAGCCTGCATATTGGCGAAAAATGGCTTAAATATATTCTTTTTATCAACTTTTAGTGATATGGATGTTACAGCGGCTAGCTTAGAGCTTCATGGGAAATCTATTTGGCTCGCCTCTGCGTATTTTCCTAATCCGGGGCCAATACCCCCGGAGAAGGTTGGCGGTCTGATTCGGGAGTCTGAATCTAGGGGACACCAGTTACTAGTGTGCTGTGATGCTAATGCACATCATTCGATATGGGGTAGTACAGACACAAATGATAGAGGCGAATCACTTTTGGAGTTTTTGTTAAGCACTAACCTGTATATTTGTAACAAGGGTAGTGAACCAACTTTCGTTACAAGTACGCGGCAAGAGGTTCTTGACGTAACACTTGTATCAGATACATTGTCTGACAGAATTGATGACTGGAGAGTTTTGGAAGAGCATTCTTTCTCAGATCATCGCTACATTGAGTTTTTACTCAGGGAGCGTGCCCCGGTTGAGACAGTCTCTAGAAATCTGAGAAGAACAAACTGGGTGAAATATAGGGAGACTTTTTCTTTGCTTTTGGATGAAGTACCCCTATCTGAACCGCATAGTTTAGCGGAAATTGACTGTCTGGTTGACCATATAACAAATGTTTGTAATAGGTGCCTGGATGCGTCTTGCCCTTCTGCAAAGCCTAGAGGGAAAAAAAAGCCACCTTGGTGGTCAAATGAGTTGCAGACGAGCAGAGATTCC
This sequence comes from Pegoplata infirma, assembly GCA_963921195.1. Lineage (NCBI taxonomy): Eukaryota > Metazoa > Arthropoda > Insecta > Diptera > Anthomyiidae > Pegoplata > Pegoplata infirma. Next base: position 4,755,042 of record OY992536.1, on the reverse strand, counting down.
TGCAGAAAGCTCTTTAATAAGGCTAAATTTTCAAGAGCGGACGAGGACTGGTCTGCATACAGGGTGCAACTTAAGAGTTATAAAAAGATGATCAGAAATGCAAAATGTGATTCTTGGAAAAACTTCTGTGGAAACATAGAAGACGTTTCTGAGGCATCCAGGCTGCGCAAGGTTCTGGCTTCTTCTCCTTGCACCCTAGGATACCTGAAAGATCCTAATGGGGTGTGGTCTTCCTCCAGTGGAGAGTCGCTGGATCTCCTTTTAAGCACGCATTTTCCGGGCAATTCCATGACGCCGTTTCAAGCTTTGGAACGTTCTGACGCCCAAGCATCTGAAATTGCTTCGGAAATAATAAATATGCCAACATTAATCTGGGCGATAAAAAGCTTCAGGCCCTATAAATCCCCGGGACCTGATGGTATAATTCCGGCTGAGTTGCAGCAAGTGTTGGACTATATAGCCCCGTTGCTGTATAATCTATACACAGCATGCATCAACTGGTCGTATATTCCTTTAAAATGGAGGGATACCAGAGTCGTATTTATCCCGAAGGCTGGGAAAAGTTCCCACACAGCTCCGAAGGATTTCAGACCAATTAGTTTGTCTTCTTTTTTGTTAAAGACAATGGAACGAATGATAGACTCATATTTGCGTAGAGTGATTGACCCGAGGTTGCTTTCGACAAAGCAACATGCATACAGCAAGGGACGATCAACGGAAACAGCTCTTCATGAGCTCGTTGGTACCATCGAGAGATCGCTTTCGGTAAAGGAGTACACTATGGTGGCCTTTCTTGATATTGAGGGGGCTTTTAATAATGTCATTCCAGAATCGATAATATTGGCATTGTCTGGTCTGGGAGTAAAGCGTGAAATCGTTTTAATGGTGGAAAACCTACTTGCCAATAGACGTATAACGTCTGAATTGGGAGCGTCCGTCATATCTCGATTTGTCAATAGGGGCACACCACAAGGAGGTGTTCTTTCGCCGCTTCTTTGGAACCTGGCACTGAATTCAATGCTACTATCTCTAGAAGCACGTGGTTGTCATGTTATCGCATATGCTGACGATGTCGCGATAGCGGTAAAGGGGAAGCATCTGCCAACATTGCGGGACATTCTTCAGGGTTCTCTGAAAGATCTGTCTAAATGGGCAAGAGACTGTGGTCTAGGAGTTAATCCCAGTAAAACAGAGCTTGTTTTGTTTACAAGGAAAAATAAGATTCCTGCTTTTGATCCTATTTCTCTGGACGGTACTGAAATCACCTTCTCAGATGGAGCCAAGTATCTTGGAGTATTTCTAGATAGGAAGCTGAATTTCAGGCGTAATATTGAGGAACGGGTGAGAAAAGCAACGATTGCGTTGTATTCCTGTAAAAGGACCATTGGAAAACGATGGGGTTTTAGCCCTCAAGTCGTTCATTGGATCTATACAGCAGTGGTGCGTCCAATTTTGCTGTATGGAATCATTGTCTGGTGGCCTGCTTTGGAAACAAAAGCGAACTTTGTCTTTATCACGAAGGTACAGAGAATGGCGTCAATGTGCATCACTGGTGCTCTTCGTACTACACCTACGGCTGCATTAGAAATCCTCCTTCACCTGATACCCTTGGACATATTGGGTAGGCAGTATGCGGCTGCGTCGGCAATTCGACTTAATAGCACGCTGCAATGGAGGAGCAGTGATTGTGGCCATAGCGCGATCTTGAAAAAGATAACAATACCACAAAATGTGGACTGTGCTCCCTCTCTGAGCCTCTTTGAGCGCCACTTTACCACTATGATACCATCCAGGGAGTCTTGGATGGGGGATACTCCGGGTAGTGGAGCTACCATAAATTTTTACACAGATGGATCGAGGCTGCACGAACAAGTGGGCTTTGGGGTCTATTCGGAAGAGCTTGGATTGAGCCTGGCTCGTAGATTGCCAGATCATTGCAGTGTTTACCAGGCAGAGATGCTGGCAATAAAGGAAGTGGCTGACTGGTTGAGCTGCAATGTCTTGTCTACAACCGCAGTCAACATCTATACTGACAGTCAAGCCGCGGTCAAGTCCCTGGATTCAATGTTTCTGAAAACAAGATCTGCCCTTAACTGCCGCACGTCTTTAAATGAGATGGCCAAGCAGTTTAACATACGACTCATATGGGTCCCAGGGCACAGAGACATTCCAGGGAATTGCAAAGCCGATGAGCTTGCAAGACTAGGAACTACCTTACAGGTTCCAACAGAATTGGAATGTGTTGGTATGCCTCTAGAAACTTGCAAGCAAAACCTACGGCTTTGTTCTGCGACGGAGACTAATCAAAGATGGGCAAATGGATGGACGTGTGAGACAACACGACTGATTTGGCCTTCTCTTAATCAGGGGCGCACAAGTGAGCTGATATCGCTTCCAAGAGGAGAGATTTCGACGGTGGTTTCTATAATTACCGGACACTGTCTTATAGGGAAGCACGCAGAGCGGTTAAATGTGCCGTCGAATGACTTTTGCCGAAGTTGCATGGATGAAGAGGAGTTGGAAACTATCGAACACTTTATTTGCCATTGCCCGGCACTTTCTGGTCAGCGACTTGCTTCACTGGGATCTAGGGAGCTGTACGATCTTTCTGATTTGTCGGATGTCAAAATACAACATCTAAGGAGTTTCATAAGAAGCTCAAACTGGTTTAACGACAGGGACTAGTAGGGAAACCTATTACGATCCCGTGGTATCACAATGGACCTCAGAGTCTACGTGTGTTGACGTAAAACGTCAGCAGCCACTTACAACCTAACCTAACCTAACCTATTCATTTGAAACATTCTCCTTTTTTAGTGGTTTTTATGTACATAAAGCGTCGTTATAGAAAATTATTTTCTGACTTTATTTATTTTGATAGAAAAGAAATATTTGTTAACTCCAAAAGCAATAATTTTTTTGAGTCTTTTTGGATGGCTCAAAAATATTACAATTTTAAACCTTTTAGGAGTCAATTTGAAATATTTTTTTTACGAAACAATTTTCTTCATGTTTTAGGTTCCTTTTGGACTCCAAACAGATGGTTTTATATTGAATCCAAAAATAGAGTGTTTTTGGAAACCAAATTTGAAAACTCAAATAAAATGCTTCATTTTTGAATCTTTTTTGACTCCGAAAAATGAGGGTTCCAAAAATATTTATTATTTAGATTCATTTAGGAGTCTTTCATTTTGAGCACTCCGAATTTTGTTAGCTGGGATACAAATTGTTTTTGTTTTAAAATCGAATTTCAAAATATGTATGGGAATTTTGAAATTTAAAATAAAACTTCTGTTAAAATAGACTTTTTGTTTTTCGTTGGTACGGGCCAATGTTTGTTAGGGCCACTGTTGCCAATAATTTTTCATCAAAAACCTCTAAATTTTTAACAATAAAGCGCTAGAAACCGCCAAAAAAAAATTTTAGCGGGGAAAATTTAAAATTTTCCCGCTAAATTACGAAAAAAACGCTAAAAACTGACAAACTTGGCGTTTTTGATTGAAAATAAAAGAAAAATTAAAAAAAACCTCGAACGTACTTTCTACCATCGTTAATTTTTTATACCCTTCACTTCATGATAGAGGGTATATATACGTTTGTCATTCCATTTGTAACTCATCGAAATATCGGTCTAGGACCCCATAAAGTATATATATTATTGATCAGTGATCGATTTTAAGACATTCTAGCGATGTCCGTCTGTCCGTCTGTCTGTGGAAATGGTGATCACGACCAAAATATTACACGGAGACGACTAAAACTTAACATAATTATTGGAAGTTCTTCTGAGCAGATTGGTGTTGCATTTGAGCGATATCGGTTCAGCGGTTCAAAAGTTATGATCGAAAATGTAAGGACACCTCAAAAATGTTAGTACATTCAACATAACCTAAAAATACAAAATGCTTAATTTCGGCTGCTGGTTGACATATGTGAACATAATTGAATACCGAAAGGTACTTAAACAAGTACGAACACATTTTTTGACAAAAAAAAAAATCGCGGATTTTTTTTTTTCCAAAATTTTTTTTGGCGGAAATTTTTTTCAAATTTTTTTTTTTTAGTTTTTTGCAATAATCTTTTTGATATTGTGGAGGGTATCAATACATTCGGCACGGCCGAATTTAACTTTTTTACTTGGTTTTTAATTAATTAGTATTTCAAAAAGTTAAATTTTGTAAGTAATTTCCAAATTTGTAAAAATAATAATTTAAAGTCTTGATATTTCAGCAAAAAAAATTTAATTTATCAATAATTTTCAGTTCCATTTCAATTCGGTCCAATTTTTCAATTTCATTAAATTTGAAGATCAGTCAAACTATTGTTATACTAAATATAGGTTCAGTATTTTTGATAAATGCAGTCAAAGAATTTTACCCTATTTATAAACAAGATTCTATACAAGTGAATTCAAAACTTGAATAAGCACAAAACTAATTTTAAATACTCAATGTGGCAATTAAAAGTTTTATTGTTTGTGAACTAATATCACAATTTTTAACAAACACTGTTTTCGCTATACCCAATTTTTCCCCGCTAAATAAAAAAAAAAACGCTAGAAAAAAACGCTAGATTTTCCCGCTAAAACCTAATTTCCCCCGCTAAATTCAAACAAAAACCGCTAGATTTAGCGGGAAAACCTCCAAGTTGGCAACAGTGATTAGGGCGTATCGATCACAGTAAAAAAATATTGCAAAAATATTTCCGCGAATTAAATGACATTTAAGAAATAAAAACTCGCGAAATCGTAGCTTCATTTGCGATTTCTCCCAGTTAAGCCACTTCCCAGTAAAAACTTCTATTGCCAAGTAATGAGGTTTTCGCCTTTAAATTGATGGTGGTAGCTAGTTACTATGCTGGTGAAACACTCATTATTTTAACATGGCGATGTCATTGGAGTAATGACCGCATACCCACTCGCTTACGAGAATGCTACTGAAAAACTACATACATTAGTACCACAAATAATAAGCTACTAGTAGCCCAAAAATAACTCGTTACCCACTACTTACAAAAATGCTACCAAATAACAGCATACATTAGTCCCAAAAATAAGTAGCTACCAGTTTCTCAAAAATAACTCGTTTCCCACTCCTTACAAAAATGCTACAAAATAACAGCTTTTGATTGTTTTAATAAATTTTTAACTTGGGGCAACTTCCGCCAATATGAAATTGAACAAGTTCATGTTGAACGTGTTTATTTCAAGAGCAACCAAGCGGGCAAATGTGGAAATGGAAAAGATCCAATGTGCCAACGGAACCAATGTTTACGTTGATATCCTTCCCTCCAAATGTTTGATTGTAAAATTCAAGTATTACAGGACCGAAAATATATCTTGGAACATCGTAGAAAGGGACATTTGGCTACTTAGGACATTACCAATAACAAATATACAGAAGCGACTGCTGCTCAGCCAATGGAAACCGCATTAAACACCATCTTATAAGTCTATATAAGAGTGAGTTAGGTTTTAAGGGAAATACTGTCTGTGATGGTTTTTTACCTTTTTACCGGCTTTAACATACTTTAAACAACAAGGCAAAAAAAAAATAAATTAAAATTTGGAGAACACCACAAAATTTGTAGAAAAAACAATAACAATTTAGAAAAAGCCAATTAAAATCCAGAAAACTTCAATAGAAGTTATGTAAAGACTAATTAAGGCTCATAAATCACGATCAAATGTCAGCTAGATCCAGTTTTCTAAATATCAATTTGGTTTTCTAAACTTTTTTTTGCCTTGTCCCAGTTTTAATTAGAATTCCTGAATTTAAATTTCTGTTAACAGAGTTTTATTAGAAAAAGTAGATAAATGCTAATCTTTTTTAAGCTAAATGTGCAAGTTCTTTCTAAATTTTCTTTAGCATTTTTTTAATTTCATTAAAAAAAAAATTGTTTAGACAATTTATCAGATATTTTAAATCGTATTTACCAGTAACCTGTTCTGTATCAGGTTATCGGTAACTCATTATTTATTAACAAGATGTAACCGGTTTTGTATTAGGCTATCGGTAACTCATTATTTGTTAACAAGAAGTAATCGAGCAGGTAACGAGCCCTCATTACATAGAATACAGGCGGTAATGGGGACTTATTACCAAGTTTTTACTGGGTTTGAGAATTCCTACAAAAATTAAGAGCTTTTTTGTAATGTTACAAGCTTTGAAATGGAATTACGAGATTTTTCTAGTAGTTTGACAAGTTTTTTTTGAGTGTAGGACGTAGGTAATAAATAGACTTAAAAAAAGATTTTAAGATTCTTATTAAATAATTTAAAAACGGTAGTTTTATGTTCGCAACTCTCTTTAAATTTGCCTTTTTATAATGACAGTTTCATGGTCTTTTGCGTTTTTTCTTTATATTATCATATTAACATAAAACATATTAAAGTTTGTACAAACTAAATAAACAGTTTTTGCTTAAGAAAAAAAAAACATAAAAATATAAAAATTTTGAAATATTTTCTTGACATGATGTTGAACAAGTTTTTTTTTGCGGTGTTTTTCTTTATTTTGCTTCTTAAGAATGGAAAGTGTATGCAGACATACTACTACTACCATATAGAAGGACAGACATTGTTACACATAATCTTATGAATTTATAATATTTTTAAAACTTAAACACATTCTGTCATTCTTACACAGCAATATTAGGCAACCCAATTTCCTCCCCTTCCTGACCACAAAAACATACTACCATACTTATTGTACTTTGCAAGGATATGGAGATGGAAATGTATTTAAAACAAGCCGCAACCAAAGCATTGCATTTATAGACCACAAGATTCCATTTCTTTATGTACAAACAAACATACTTTCGTTAGCATATAAAAATATATAATATTTGTTCTTTTATATATTTTCTTATTTACAATATGTATATTCTTGAAGAAAAAAGCAAAACACATATCCAAAGAGATATTTACTGATGTGTGAATATAAATGGCAAATTTCAGATTTGTCTAACAATAAGCCGAAATTTATGTTACCAACAAATTACGGAATCGAAATTTCCAGCTAACGTTGCCAACATTTGATTTTCACATTTTTTGTGTGTACCCGAGTAAAAAAAGTGATATGACGCAATATATAATTTAATATGGTTTATAATTTAATATTTGTATAATAATTTAATATTTGTCATAAGATTTTATCGAGTAGTATCCGGATATTATAAAATCCCACCCGAGTAAAAATGAGTTATAAGACGCAATATTTAATTATATATGAATATATATGCTTTTATGTAAATCCATATTAATTTTGATCCGAAAAGTATCATTTATTGTTGGTGTTACAAACTGAATGATTAAATTTCTATGCCCAACATTTTGTTAATTCATATGTACATTTATCTTCTTTAGAAAAATATTTCAGACAGTTTTTTTCCTGTTTGTTACAGTTATGAGAGGCACTTAAGTTAAAGCACTTTTGTTTGCTCTTGTCGCTGCAGTTTCCTTTGGTCAACCTGAATTTTAAATAGTGGTTTGAATTTGGTTTTTAATAAATTAAATTTGAAAAATGATAAACATAGAATTAAATTTTTTTTTTTAAATTTTAGAAAGTTTAATTTGGGAAAGTGAAGTGAATTTAAATGATTATGAAAAATTATATGAGTACTTATTTAGAGAATTTAACAAAATAAGATTAGGAAAACTTTCTTTTTTCACGAATTAAAATCAATATACTCCGATTTAAAATTTTGTAAATAAATAGAAATTCTCTGAAAAAATTTTGTCTCTTTTGAGTCAAAATAGGTTTACACAAAAATTTTTTTTCAGTCAATATTTTATTTTCATTTAAACTTTGTGGCGTCCGAAAAAATTGTTATTCTCCTAGGCTTAAGCGTATGTGGACTAATTTAAAGTCATTTGGGTTAAATTAAGCAGTGGCGCTCGGCGATCTAAGCTTTATATTCTGAAAATGTATAAAAAAAATTAAATAAATGCATGTTTTGCGATACATTATAGTTATAAATTTTCGCTGAACACGAATATCAAAAAACTTTTAAAAGCGGTCGGTTCTCGGAACGGTTTCTGAGAAATTGCTATTTAAAATATGCAAAAAATGCTGTTTTTTCTGTATTCAAGAATTAATAGAGCTTGAGACAATCTTTAATTTAAACTTAATTTGAGCCAAGTCCGATCATTTTATCCCGTGGTGCTCTTTGATTTTTGGGAAGTTTCCACCAACATTTTTGATTTTTGAAAAATATTTTTGAGCGGTTTTTAAGATGTCGCCATTTGAAATTTGACAACCTGAGTAAAAAAGATATGATATAATCATATATGCTAATATATAATTATTTAAATTTATATATGTTTATGCATGAACTTTGATATGGACATTTAAGTTTATATATAGCATTGCATTTTTCCTTATTTTTTAATATGATAACATACATATTCATATCTACTTATATACCGATCTATATGAAATTAGATATGACATATAAGGTTGGGAATTTTTAGATATAGCAGATAAAAAGATATGTAATTTTATTTATAATTATATCCCGAAAAATTTTTCAAAATTTTCCAAGTCCCGCACAATTGAAAAAAATTTTAAAATTTTCAAGTCCTAAAAAATTTTATGAAAATTTTTCAAAGTCCCGGACACAATTTTTTTTGGCATTTTTTTTTTGTAAAAGAATCATTGAAAATGTTTTTAGAAGAAATTTTATTTTTTTGAAAAATTTTTAAGTTCCGAAAAAATGTTTTTAAATTTTCTTAGACACAAACATTTTTTGGAATTTTTAAACCCTTAAAAATGATTTAAAAAAAAAATTTACAAATTTTTAATAATTTGCTAAGTCCCGAAAAATTCAGAAGAGCAATAAAAACTCTTCTAGTTGATAATGTATCCAATCTGATAATTTCTAATTTCACGTTTAAAATTCCAAAAAATTTTACGAGATTTTATCTAATAATATACAAATTTATCTAATTTTAACAGATAAGGATGATTTAATACAATTGGATAGACCCATTTTTGGTATCAAACTTAATCAAATTTGATATTATTTTATCAAAAATAATAGAATTTGATATAATCGTATAATATTCGATCCGCCAATTTTCGGATCAAAATTAATATGGATTTACATAAAAGCATATCATATATAATTAAATATTGCGTCATATAACTTTTTTTTTACTCGGGAAAACAAATTTCCAAAAAAGGCTGTTTTTGCTACGGTTAAGAATTAAAAAAAATCTCAAAATTTTTTCCATTGCCTATTTTATAGAGCTTGAGACGACTATGCACACAAAAAAAAAATTTCCAATGAACGAGTTTCATAGTAAATATGACCAATTAATACAATTTATTAGCTTTTTCATAATATTTATAAACTTTTCATAGTATTTATGAATAAATCATTATATGTGAAATTTGAGAACTATTTAACATTTTTCATAAATACTATGAAAAAGTTTATAAATATTATGAAAAAGTTAATAAATTGTATGAATTTGTTCATAAATACTATGAAAATCGTTCATTGGATTTTTTTTTTTTGGTGTGCCGCCCTTCTATCAAAGTTTAGAGTTTTTGGTAAACATTTTCTAAAAAACCAAAACTTTGATCGAAGGGCGTTACGGGCTAAAATTGTGGGATTTGGCACAGATTAATTTTATTTAAAAGTTCGTTTTAAGCTCTGTGGAGGGTCCATGAAAAATTTATATATTTTTTAATTTCTTGACCGTAGGGGAAAACCGACATTTTCTGCAATTTTCAAATAGCGCACAGAAAAAAATAAAAAAAAATTTTGAGTAAATTTTTAATACTATTGAGTAAAAAATTACTCAATTTTGCACCAGTAAACGATTTAATAGTATTGAGTAAACTTTTAATAAAAAATTATTAAATGCTTAATAAAAAATTTGAGTAAATTATTAATTCACAGAATTAAAACTTTACTTAAAATTTTTCAATATTTTTAAGTAACTTTTTAATTGTGTCAAGTAAAAATTTACTCAAAATGTATCAATTTAATTTTTTAAAAAGTTTAAAAAGTTTCGAACTTTTTTTTAAAAATAGAAATAAATGATTTTTTAAACTTTACCAAATATACTAATGTCTTGAAGACAAAGGAAAATTTTATAAAGATGATTTCAAACTTTCAAATACGTATACAAAAAACTTTAAACTAAATGAGAATTCAAAACACCAAAAGAATAAAAAAAAAATAAAAAAAATATTAAATTATTATTATTACACCGTCCAACAAATTGCAACTTTTGGCTGTACACATGAACCGGACCCGAAAATTCGGAAAGTTGGGCCAAAAATAAAATACCCGTGTCTCCCAGTTTTTCTAGATCAATTCGCGTTTACGCGAAAAATGCAACATAGAAAAAAGTTTCCACAATAGAAAAAAATTATGCTATTCAGAAAGTGGGGTTGAAAAAAAAAACACCCGTGTCTCTCAGGTTTTCGCGATCAATTCGCGTATTCGCGAAAAACGCAAATTTTTTTTTTTGCACTGTTAAAAAAAAAATTGGGTTTAAATCTAAGCATTTATGTCTCAGTTATATCATATCAATTCGCAAATTTGTAAAAAAAAACTATTTTGTTCTTTTTAGCACAGTCGCAAAATTTCAAGTAGAGTTAAAAAGAAATTTCCCATGTATCAGAGTTTTTCCAGCTAATTTGCGTACTTGCGAAAAATCTAATATTAACTTTAAAATATTAAAAAAATTATTAAAATCAAAAACCAACATTATGAAGAATTTCTTTGCACACATGAAACTTAAATATGACGTGGACACCTGCTCACTATTAAAACAGTTTTGCAGGGAAACGAAAAGACTTGCGAAACAAATGGAGAGACTTAAATATCTTTTAAACTGTAGGAGAAGCGGACTCACACCAACACATTTGATTAATTCAACAAAAAACACTAGGCAATTATTTACAACTAGAATAATATCACAGGAACTAAGCAAAGTTGAACAGAAATTTCATATTAAAATTTTGAATCTAGAAGTTAAAGAAACCAACATTAATATCAAAAATATTCGTGGAGAGAAAAATAAGATAGGAAGAGTTTTAAAATCAACACTTTCAGACGATGAATACGATAATTTCATAAAAAGACAAAATACAAGATATAAAAACATTATTTCAACAGACAAACAGACACACTCAGCCAAATTACAAAACTTAAAGAAAAAACAGCTGGAAAAATATAACCTAAAATTTAACCCATCATGGTTCGTCAACAAAACAAGTTTAGAATTTAAAGATGAAAACAAGTGGATTCTCTCTCTTGGGTCAAAGTTTACACTCCCGGTAAACAAAAACAATTTTTCGGCAATAAACTTAATAGCTGATATCGAACAATGGGTTCAAACGTTAACAGATGACAAGGAATAGGAGATAATAAGAACAAAAATTGCTAACCGAATTCTCACACATAAAAGAACTGCAAAGAATACTCCAAAGGAAAAGTTTATTTTAAATATTTATGAAGATACAAGAAGATTGATAAAAAGATACCAAGAGGACATCGTTATAACAAAGTCAGATAAAGGAAACAAAACCGTGATTATGTACAAAGAGAACTACAAAGCTGGAATGAATAAACTACTGGAAGACAAACAAACGTATAAAACTTTGAGGTTGTATCCAACTCATAAACTCCAACGTATTAACAACAAATTAGTTATGGACTTACACAAACAAAAACATATTACAAAGTATGAAAAGGTAAAACTAACATCTAATTCAGCAACCGCTCCAAGGCTCTACGGCCTCCCGAAGATACACAAACCTGACACACCCTTACGTCCAATATCATCATCGGTAGAAGTCCCCTGTTATAACCTGTCAAAATACGTTGGTAATATTCTAAAAAACATTATATTGGAAAAATATAATATAAAAAATTCTTGCGAACTAAAAGAAAAATTAGAGAACGTGGTTTTGGAGCAAAACGAAATTTTAATATCATTGGATGTGGTTTCTTTATTCACAAATATCCCAATTCACCTAGTAATTAACAACATTATGGCACAATAGAACACATTACAAAAACACACAACAATACCGAGACCTCAATTTTTAAAAATTCTTCAGTTTTGTTTAAACGACAATAACTACTTTATATATGGAGACACTTTTTACAATCAAACATATGGTATGCCTATGGGCAATCCACTTTCGCCGACAATTGCTGATATTGTTTTGGACACACTTTTGGAACAAGTATTGGATGAACTTAGAAATGGGGGTATCAATATCACATTAATCACGAAATATGTAGATGATTTATTTGCCATAATTAAAAGAAATGACGAAGAAATCATACTTAAAACTTTCAACAACTACCATAACAAGTTAAAATTTACAATAGAAAAGGAAGAAAACTACTCCATTCCATATTTAGACATGCAAATATATCGCGAAAATGGTAAAATTATTACAGATTGGTATTCAAAATCAATTGCTTCAGGACGTCTCATCAACTTTCACTCCACACAACCCAACAAGCAGAAAATTAATACGGCTACAAATTTAATTACAACTGTCTTTAAATTGAGTGACAACAAATTTATATCTAAGAATATAAACAAACTTAGGGAAATATTGCAGAACAATTGTTACCCAACATATTTGATAAACAATTTAATAAAAAAGGTACAAAATGGAAAATTAAATGGGACAAATGAAAACACCACATCTGGCAACACCAGGTACTACAGCCTTTCATACATACCAAAACTCACAGAAAATAAACACATAAGAGAAATAATAAATGACAACGATGTAATTTTAGCGCACAGACCAAACAAAACAATTAAATCATTATTTACACAAACAAAAACTAAAATCGAAAATAAGGAAAGGAGTAATGTTGTGTACGAAATTAAATGCAAAGGCAAAGAAGAGGAGTATTGTGGTAAAGTGTATGTTGGTACGACGAAAAGGAGTTTGGGGACAAGAGTAGCAGAACACGAAGCTGACATCAGAAATTTAAAATAAACGACGGCTCTTTCACTACACTGTATTGATGAAAAACATTCACCTGATCTTGACAATGTTCGTATACTCGATGTGGAAAGAAGAGAAAATAAGAGATATACTCTTGAGAGCCTTAGAATACAAGAAAAAGCTACAAATGCAATAAACAAAAAGGAAAGCAAAGACAACACACACGGAAATTATTCAATAGCAATAATTTAGTTTAACTTTAACTTCAACTGTGATATTTAGTTTTAATGATTACTCTGTGATATTTTTTATTTATTTTTCTACATTTGTTTGTTAAAATTAATTTGTTTTATGTTGTGTAAATGTAATTCAAAATGTGTTTTATTTAAATGTGAAAATTAATGTAAAGATTATTTGTAAGTATTATTATTGAAACTATTGCAATTTATTGTGTTGTTGTTATTGAACTATTTGGTGTTTTTTCTTTGTAATGTTGCCAGATTTTAATAAAAATACCCCTGAAGATGTTGGGAATATCCAACGAAACGTCGGAGGAAACATGAAAATAAATAGTTTTTTATTTGCATAAATACCACTAGGACCTTAAAAGCCCGTTTTAGAACTTTCTAAAAAATAAATAATAAAAGATTTTTGTCATCATAATATTATTTAAGTCAAATTTTATATTCTATTCTTATAAAATTAAAAATAACTCAATAATTTTTTTCAAATTGCATTTTTCCTAAATTAATTTAAAAAAATCAGGTGAATATTTTATTTTTAGTCCCACTTTTCGAATGTAGTAATTTTTTTTAAGTGTGCAAAAAAATGCATTTTCGCGACAACACGAATAGATACATAAAACATTGGTAGACACGAGAATTTAATTTTTAGCAATTTTTGTATAAGGACTGTAATTCTACTGTAAATCATGTATATTTATGTTTTATGTTTATAAAAAATAGTGCAATACATTTTTTCAAAATTGCATTTTTCGTGAATTAATATGGAAAAACTAGAACAATATTTTATTTTAAGCCCTATTTTCGGAATGTAGTAAATTTTTTCAGGTGTGCAAAAAAATGCATTTTCGCGAAAACGCGAATTGATATACAAAACCCGGGAAACACAAGAATGTTATTTTGAGCCCCACTTTCTGAAAAGCGAACATTTTTTTTACATTGTAAATTTTTTTTTTTTGCGATTTTCGCGAAATCGCGAATTGATCTAGAAAAACTGGGAGACACGGGTATTGTTTTTTTGGCCCTACTTTCAGAATTTTCGTGTCCGGTCCATGTGTACAAACGTGTGTCGGACGGTGTTATTATTTAATATAATAATAATATTATTATTATTATATTATTATTTACTCAAATTTTATATTAAATTTTGAGTAAATTTTTAATTGCGTTAATTAAAAAATTACTCAAATTTGTTTTAAAAATTTAAACAAGTGATTACTCAAATTGTTTTTCTCAATATTATTTTCTGTGCGATATCTCGAAAACCGTTCGACCGATTTTAAAATTTTTTGATATTTGTGTTCAGCGCATCAAAATTTTTAAATATGATGTATCTCTTATTTAGCTTTTTTTTGATTTTAACAAATCACAATGGGGAAAAATTATATTTTTTTGTGAAATTTGTATCTACAGGTCACAATCGATTTTAGTTCTTCTTTTTAAAAACATATTAGGAATTTCGGCACCGGAGAACCGGCAGTTTTTAAAAACCTGTACCATTTCCTGATATCTTTTTAGAACATTCCAAAATATAATTCAAATTTAAATAAAGTACATTCCGATAGTTTCAGATATATCGATAATGTCGTTAGAACCGTAAAGGGAATTTCGGCACCGAAGTACCGGGAGTTTCAGTACTATGATACTGACCGTAAGTTCCTCTATATAACATTCCAAAATTTAATTCAAATTTAAAAATTTATAATATTTCCTTATAGATTACGAAGTTAAATCTAAATCCACTCACAACACAGTAGAAATTGTATTAAATATAAATATGGAAAACGAAAAAAAAAAACGAAAATTTTGATATTCCATGGAGAGGTTATGATGATGAGCTTTGCTTTTTTGGTTCTTTACCATAATTCTGTAATTTTTTGTGCCTGTTTAACATTTTTTGCATTATCATCACCCCAGAAAATGAAATATTTTTGTTTTTTTTTTGTTTTTATTACTTTAATAGTGTTTATTTTTATACAAAGAAACAACATTAAGGGGGGAGAATTTCAATGAATGAAGGAATCCGGAATGCTTTAATGTGGTTTGCATTATATGATTGAAGTCTTGAATAATGTTAATACCATTAAAATAAAAAAACAGGGCGAAAAATCACCTCTTTCATAATGTTAAAGTACTACATATTATTTTTTATAACCTCCTTTCTGTGGTAAAGGGTTAAAATAAGTTAACATAAGTTTATTTTAATATATTTTTAAAAAAATTACTGTGGAAAAAATGTTATTTAAACACAATTAAGAGCACTTAATTTTCCCACTTTATTTTGTAGAATTCTTAAGAAACCAAAACAAAAAAGAAAAAAAAAACTCAATTTAATAAAATGATACAGAACAAATTGTTTGGAAAGAAAATTAAAACAAAAAAAAAAAAAATACAGAAAAAGTTAATGAAACAAATAATTACCTATTTTGGAAATTACAACAAAGTGATGAGATGATGATAATTTTTGTGCTTGTTAATAATAATTTTGCTAAAAAAATGTAAAGGACAAAAAAAAAAAGAAGAGAGAGTGTCAAATTCGGCAATAACGAATCTTTTATACCCTCCAACACGTTACAAACAAAAAACACAAATAGAAAATTATAGTTAGTCAAGACCGACCATATAATATCCTACACCAGTGTTTTCCGGAAAATGGACCTCAAATCCAAAAATGGACTGATTTTTGTCAGATCTTTAATTCGTCTTGCAAACACACACAACCTTAATTTGAGTGAAATTATTACAACTGGAATCATCGAATTACAATTGATCTTTTTCGAATTACATCTGGAAAAGGTGAAGACCTTAAAATTTTGTGGTACAAATTTAAAGCCAATCAAATTAAATTAAACCGTGGCGGCCGGTGATCAAAGTTTTGGGGTTTTTTTTTTTAATTTTTAGTAAAAACAAGTAGAAAAGTTAAATTCGACTTGGCGGAATCTAAGAATACCCTCCACAATGCCCTTATTAAGTGATAGTAAATTTTCTAATGTGAAAAATAACATTTTTGATTAGAAATAGTTTATTAATTAAACTTTTTTTTTTTAAGTAATTAAAAAAAAAAAAAAATTCAGAATTTTGTTTGAGTGTAAAATTTTTTTTGAGTGTTAAATTTTTCGGGTGTACTTTTTTTTAGTGTAAAAATATTTTTGAGTGACAAAATTACGTTGTAAAATATTTTTGTGACTTACCAATGTTTTTAAAACATGTTTATATTCAACACGAACCAGGCCAAGGCACAGTGCCACATTTGGCCAATCTAGCACGACAAAAATAAAAAAAAAAGTTCCCCGATTTTTATGATTTGTTTGTATGTATTATAAAACATTCTTAATTACACGGAAATACTCATATTAGAACTATAATTCCATTCGTTATTAAGATTTGGGTGCATAAAGTTGCATCTTGTAAAATCCTGAAAGTAGTGTTCATTATTTCGCATTAATTAAGACGATTTTAAACTGTTGTAACTTTTTAACAAAAAAAGATATTTATAC
The DNA here is from genome assembly GCA_963921195.1 of Pegoplata infirma. Lineage (NCBI taxonomy): Eukaryota > Metazoa > Arthropoda > Insecta > Diptera > Anthomyiidae > Pegoplata > Pegoplata infirma. Next base: position 4,738,365 of record OY992536.1, on the reverse strand, counting down.
ACTCTTTTTTGGTAATTTTAAATGATATTTAAAAGCTTTAAGTCATATCTTTTCTTCTTTTTTTAAACAAGTTTTTCTATTTTTTATTAAATTTTTAACATAATAAAAATTTTTGAAAAGAAAATTATATATTTATTTTTTTTGATGGAATAGAACTTTTGTGTTTGGTCTCTATTGGTCGCCGGACTTTTACCTTGTTTTTACATATTTTTTAAACATATTTTTAAAAAGTGGGCGTGGCAGTTGTCTGACCGCCCCCTTTTTTTGTGATATTATTTCTACAGTCCTTGAGAGTATATATACTAAGTTTAAAGAAATTACAGCCAAAATTAAAAATTTTTTAGTAAGTGGGCGTGGCCGTTAACTGGCCTCCCATATTTTTCATAATGTTGTTTTTGAAGTCAAAATGAACATTTATACCGAATTTCAGTCAATATAAATAAAATTGGATTTTTGTCGTCCTAGATTGGCCAAATGTGGCACTGTGCAAGGGAATCGAAAATATATATGCCTTCAGCACCCTCAAAATTGCCTTTCAAAAGTTAGCAAGTTTTTTATCTCGTAAATTCATGAAAAACCCTTGCCGAAATTCAGTCTCATAACATTTCAACAACTGGACCGATTTCGCTGGATTGCAATACCAACCCACCATATGTGCCAAACTTCAAGAGCCTCTGTAAAGTCTTCCAAAAGTTAGCGTGTTTTTAACAGAAAGACAGACGGACATCGCTAGATCGTCTTAAAATCGATCGAGGATCTTGAATATATATACTTTATGGGGTCCTAGTGCAATATTTCGAGGCGTTACAAACGGAATGACAAACTTATATATTCCCTCTATCACTAGAGTGGAGGGTATAAAAATACAAATAAAATATGTATGTATTATTAATTTTGATGCGCAAAACACGAATATAAATTTTTTTTTAAATCGGTAGAACTTCTTTCGAGCAGAGCTTCGAACGTATTAATTCTATTGAGAATTAATTCACAAAAAGTTTGATTCTGTTTTAAAAAGTTTTGAATTATCATTCCTTACAAGCATTCAACACGAATTAATTCAAAGGCTTAATTCCCAAAGCTTAAATCAAATTGAATTAATTCCCAAGAGAATTAATTCCTTTTTCCATGATTCAAATTTATTACAAATTGAATGATGATTTTTTTATTTCATTCCCTTTGTATTTTCAAAAATGTGTTGCTGGTGTTTATTTAAAGCATCTTCGTGTGTAAACGATCGGATGTTGCTTTGTCGACGTCTCTTCTGCTGCTTCTAGGGTTGCCAGACGGCCGGAAATGGCCTGGATTTTCCAGTTATTTTGAGTCTGGTCCAGTTTCCAGTTAAAATATAATTTATCCAGTTAAAAAATAATTTCTTTAATCTTAACAATAACTTTTTTTATTAAATATATTTTACATTTTTTTGACTACTTTTTGAATAAAATATAAATCTTTTCACTACTTGTAAATATGCTCTTTCTGCTGCATTTTCACTACTTTATTTTATTACTTTTTTGAGCATCTCGCAGTCAAGTGTTGATTTCAGCATGAATGTTTTCCTTGAGTTCTTCGATGATCTGAGGATTGTTTGGTGAACATTTTGCTTTTAAAATAAACCAAAAAAAAAGAAAAAATAAGTCCCGAGCGGTAAATTCTGCAGATGAGGACCAGTTATTGTCGCCCTTTTTTGACATCGCACGGCCAGCGAATTTTAACTGGCCACCTAGATTTGAACACTTCTGACTTATTTTTGTAGGGTTATTTGAAAAGAAAAATCTACACTAACAATCCTTAACCATTGAGCTCAACATCAATATTTCGAGATGATCGAATATGTAGTGGAAATGCTTAAAAAGGGGCACATGTTGCCGTGGCCAATAAATGCAGCCATTTGATTGATATTATATTCGAAAAACAGTCTTAAATATTTTTTTCAAAATTCACCTGATTTTTTTCCGTTGTCCAGTTATCTGACTTCTATTATCTGGCAACCCTAGCTGCTTCCCACACAAACAAAAATGTGTGTGTATGTGTGTTGCGCTTCACTGTTTTAAATTGAATGATAAGAAAATTTCACCATTCAATTTGTAGTAGATTGATTTGGATAAAAAAAATAACGATTCAAGTTGAATGATCATTCTTAGATCATTATTGAATTCTTGAAAGAATTAATTCAATGATTATGAAAGCTAAATGATTTTAGGGAATTTCAAATTATATTTTTTCAAATCGAATTAGAAAATTGAATTAAAGAATTAATTCTTTCGAACTTTTGCTTTCGAGATATCACTAAATGTCAAATTTTTCCCTTTGATCTTTTTGCAAAGTTTGAGACAAAATTTTGGTATTTTTTGAAAATTTTCTTGAGTTACAAACGGAATGACAAATTTATTTATTCCTCGTTTTACTAAGATAAGAGTACAATAAATTCAATCTCTAAATGGTATGAGCAGATAGACAGACGGACATTCATATAGAGTTACATAAGGAAGACTATCTAAATCGTTTCTTATCGTATCAAATGATTGATTGTTTGGTTTTTGATAAAAAAATTTCGAAACTTTTTTTTTGCTTTCTTTCCTTTCCATTTCTATTGTTGTTCATTAGGATACGAAATTTTGTGACTTGCAACATTTATTTATTTGCAAAATTCTATTGAAAGATATAAATCGCAAAAAAAGAAATGTAAGGATTGACTTCGCACTCACATCCTGTTTTTATTAACATTGTTGTTGATATTTCTGCTGTCATTTAATGTTAGCACACTCTCTCTCTCTTTTTCTTGTAAGTATATTTATTGTTTAACAAAATAATATTGTGTTGTGTCATTTGCGTAAATTAACTTTGTTAATGTCTTTTTGATAGGTTGACTATTAAAATGAAAGAAGTTAAGATTTTTTTTTTCTATTTATTTTTTTTCTATTGTCTACAGTATAAATAAATTCACATTAAATTTTATATAAGTGGTATTTCATATGTTTAAAGGTAGTGTGGCAAAAAAAATATGAAACTTTTTTTGTAGGAAAAGAGTTTGAGAATTTCAGAAAAAATATCTCTGTTTGGAGGAAAATTGTCTAAAAATCTAATACTATTGTATCGGAATCGGAAAAAAGTGTCTAAATTTAGATTATTGTAGGAAAAAAGTCCTTTTATCTAAAAATTTCTATATGAAAAAAGAACATGAGAATCTAAGAACTAAATGTCTAGTTTTTTGAATTCTCATTTTGTTTATAGTTTTATGTATATAATGCAAGGTTTATTATTAATTTTATAAAATTTTCTTACTACTTATGTCTTTACGGCATTAATATATAGGTTAAGTTTTAAGAAAAATATTTTTTTTAAACTATTGTATTAAAAAAATGTTTTAGTGAAGATTCCTTGAAAAGTGTATTATTTTTAATACCATTTTCAATCTGTAAAATTAAAATTTATATTGGTTTACAAATTTTTTTTTAATTAAATTTTTAATTTATATAATTAAAATATTAGTTGTTTTTTTTTTTTAATATTTTTGAGTACGTTTTTTAATGCCTTATTTCTTTGTATTTTTTGCATCAATGAAAAGAAAAACGTCTCTTTTTTTTTTAAAAATTTCGAACTCTTTCCCGTGCCCCTCCATGGTTAAAAATCCGGTTTTGAGAACATTTTTCTGCGAAGCAAAAAAAAAAAAAAATATGAATTTAAGAACTTCAAACGGTATCTTGGAATTGAAATGGAATATTCAAATTCAAAATATAATATTCGAATTTCAATTAATCAATTAAAAATTATATCTAAGTTGTCAACTTTTTCAACCTAAAATGTATTAAAGTCGTCCCCTTAAGTTATTTTCGAGTCAATTTACAGATTTGTTTAGAGTGTAACCTTTTTATTTTTTATCATACAAAACTTTTCTTGTCTTTTTAATGACAAACATAATTGAGTTTCAATTTTGTCTAATGTTTTGCAAAAACTGTCTAGGAGAATTTCTATTTTTCTTAGAAATATAGTGACATGTCATTAATTACAACACAATATAACAAATGTGACAATAGAAAGGATATATTACATTTCAAAATCACAATTGGTGCTTTATGGATGAATACAATACATAGATATGTACATTCATGCATACAATTGTTTTTAAGGTTGACATATAACAACACATACAGTGGAATTTGAATTATATGGGAATGTAGTATTCGCATATTTTTTTAAAAATCAAAAACAGATGTAATTCGAAAATGATAAATTATATTTCTAAGATTTTACTTTTTATTCGCAGATTCAAGTTCGAAGATTCTACTTGTAATTCTATAAAATCCATTTTTAATTCGAAAATTATATTTGTTATTCAATAAAGATCAATTTTAATTCGAAAAAGATCAATAGTATTTCAAAATAGATCAATTGTAATTCGGAAAAGATCAATTGTAATTCAAAAATGATCAATTGTAATTCAAAGAAGATCAATTGTAATTTGAAAAACATCATTTGTAATTAGGAAAAGATCAATTGTAATTCGAAAAAGATCAATTGTAATTTGAAAAAGATTAATTGTAATTCGAAAAAGATCAATTTTAATTCGAAAAATATCAACTGTAATTCGAAAAATAACAATTGTAATTTGAAAACTCAAATTTTTATTCAATTGTAAATGAAAAAAAAAAAAAAAACAATTGTTATGCGAAATAAATTAATTGTAATTCAAAATATCAATTTTAATTCGAAAAGATCAACTTTAATTCGAAAAAATAATTTGTTATTCGAAAAAGACCTATTGTAATTCGAAATAGATTAATTGTAATTCGAAGATTTTACTTGTAATTCGAAAATTCCATTTGTAATTCGAAAAAGATCAACTGTATTTCGAAAAAGATCAATTGTAGTTCCCTAGTAGTATAATGTGCCAAATTTTCGGATAAAATTATATCTGATTATATAAAATGTATTCAGTTATATATTAAAGTATATAATCAAATGTAATTCTACTCGAAAATTGGGATCGAAATAGATCAATTCTAATATGAAAATGATCAATTGTAATTCGAAGAAGATCAATTGCAATTCGAAAAAAAAAAAATGATTTTTAATTCTAAGAAGATCAATTACAACATCCGACAAATTTAAAATTTTCGCAGTACACATGAATCGGACTAATTTCTGAGAGTACTAAATTCTGAGAGTACTGCCGAAAATAAAGTACTCGTGTCTCCCAGTTTTTCTTGATAAATTCGCGTTTCACGGAAAATGCAAAAAAAATTCGCACTATAGAAAAAAAATCACTCTAGTCAGAATGTGGGTATAAATATAACATTCCCGTGTCTCCCAGGTTTTTTAAATCAATTCGCTTTTTTCGCGAAAAATGCAAACAAAATAAAATGTTAAATTGTGTTTCACAAAAGAAGTGTGAAATATGTCGAAAAAATGTAGAAAATTTACCCAGTTGGCAACGTCCTCGAGCCATCCTCAGTGACGGAGCGGTGACATGTCAGAGTCACTGCTGACATCCACACGACATCTCTATGTACTGGGTTGAGGACAGTTTCATACAAATTTTCAAAATGTCCTCTCTCAAAGTCAGCAGTGGTCAGGGCTGACCTTCTGGGGACATGTCACCTAAGACTTCTTTGGGGAAATGTCTGACGTAGGTCATCCGAAAATACAAAAAATTTCGTATTTCCTTTAGTTTTTACTTTTATCCATTTTCCTTTATAAATTATCTTTCTCATATTTAGAAAAAACTTTTCGCCTTTTTTAGTCCCAACTGGATTTGAACCTGGAACCCACACCTAACTACTTGTTCTAAACTTAATTTTGAAAATTGTTTGTCTATTTATTACTTTTATTATACTTGTTAGATTTTGATTTTATTTTAAATAAATCGATAATATTGCCATCTTTTTCTTGGAAATTGAAGAGTTGCCCAGATTTAAAATTCTAATTTAATATTGTACTGCTATTCTGAAGACATTTCCTTTTAGACGTCTTAGAGGAATTGTCCACACTCTTAAAGCAAACATTCAGTGCTGACAATGTTAGGACATGTCATCAAGGATTACCTATGATTTGGCAGAACCTGAAGACATTTCCTCGAGGAATCACTGTGGAAATTTCCTCAGTGACACATTTTCCAACTGGGTACTTCTGAGAAAAATAGTGTTGATTGATGTGTTTAGTAAAATTTAATGGCGGTTCTTTTCTTGGAATATATTAACCCTCTATCTGCATTTTTTTGGGTTAATTGTTGTCCTTTTTTTAAATATTCTCCTAAAAAACCATTAAATCGTGCGTTTAAAGGGTTAAAAAGTTCCACAAAAATGTTTTGAATTTTTTTTTGTCTAAGGCCAAAAGTTAAAAAATACTTAAAAAATAAAATTGTAAAGTATCATATTTTATTAAATTGTGTTACACCAAAGATACTTTACAATTTATTTTAAATTACAATTGATCTTTTTCGAATTTCAATTATGTTTTTTGAAATACAATTTTCAAATTTCAAATATAATTTTCAATTAACAAAAGGAATTTTTGAATTACCAATAGAATTTTCGAATTACAAGTAGAATCTTTGAATTACGAATGGAATCGTCGAATTACATATGGAATCTCCGAATTTCAAATAGAACCTTCCAATTAAAATTGATATTTTTCGAATTACATCTTTAAATGGTGTATCACTCAAAGAGTTTTAGCTGGCTCTGGTTTTTGTGCTACAGTTGTTTTCATACGATTTTTTTTTTTGCGTAAAAATAACTATTCAAAATCTTTAGACAACGCTCAATTAATTGTAGTTGATTAAGTTTTAATGGATTCAATTAAACAAATTGACTACAAATTTATAAAGAATAATTTTGTATTTTTAACTCAAACATTGAAGTTTTTATTTACTTATGACGGATTTGTAGTAAACGAATGATGCGTACGATTAATATAAATTTATATGAAAAGGTAATTTAAAGTTATCACTCATACGCCTCTGTATATTTTCTTATTAAAATTTTACAAAAAAATTCCTAAAATTTCCGTTTTTTACAGAGTTGTCCTAAATTTCCAATTTTTTGTTATTTGAAATTCTACTGTACCATTCATTATAGTATTTATTCATATTGAAAAAGAAAACTACTACAATTTATTACCTGTTTTTTTTTAATGTGAAATTTGCAAACAACAATAAATGAAATGCATACATTCAATAATAAATCATGTTCTATGAATAAACAAAATAAATAACTAGAACTCGCAACTTAAAAAAAAAAACAAAATTATTTTCAACCTTAAATCATTGCTAATGTCAAAATAACAAAAGTTACACAAAATTGTAATAAAATTTTGTTAAACCTTATCGTAATACAATTACAATTTTCTGAACAATTTAATAAATTTTCATGTTATCCGTTTATTGCTGTTGTTGTTGTTGCTATTAACTTTTTGAACTACCGCATTATAGTCAATAAATATTTTAGTTGAATTATTGCAATATTGCAAGGACAATTTAAGCATTGTTAAAATATTTGTATAAATTTATTATATGGGTGAAATCAAAAAATGTAAAGGTTGTAATAATGTTAAATCAATTTTTTAAAAAATTTTAATTGTTGGACAATAATTTGGCTTTTATAGATTGAAAAAATATCAGTTATTTGACGAGTTAAAGCCAAAAAACCATATAAACAATATGCTCAAAATCGGCATTTGACAGCAAAGTTCGCAGGTCGATTAAAAAAAATTCGAACTAACATAAACAAACGCCGCGATACGGGTATTCTAATTTAGCCTCTGTTTTCACCCCTCACTCTTAGAATCGACGTAACTTTTGCTAACCTGAATTTGTTCCACAGTGTAATTTAACTAAAATCACACCCTACCTGAAATAAAACATTTTAAACTGTTATTATTATAACAGTGTAAGTCGTGATTGGGTATCTAACTACTGCAGTACTTGCAATAACAACTTTTAGTACTTTTGAACAACAACAATACAAACACAAATATTCTTTAGTAATGATAAGAATCATCCTGTACGTCCTCGTCGTCATCGTCGTCATAGTCATAATAATATCATCAACGACAGTTATAATAATAACAACAACTACACAGCTACACAAACACACAATCACCCACATACCTAAGGAAAACTTGGGTAAATTTTCCATTGTTACTGGCTTTTTGTGTGTAACATGACTAAAAGCAAAATAAGAGATATATACATATTTTAATATTGGCCATAAAAAAAAGTTAACAAATTGGATTTTACTCTTTCAAAAAATAAAGAAAAGAAAGCAACAAAAAGTTTCACGTACAAGTTGTTAGTGCATGAATGTATAATACATTTCCTTTCATAAAGGGGATGTGGAAGAAAGCGAAAGTCTAAAAAAGTTTTAGATAATTTTAGGGACTTAAAAATTATTAGATTATAAGACATTTTAAAAAGATAATATATTGTTATAAATATATCTTGTTTGGATAATAATTTTTATTAGTTTTATGAGAGCTGCCATATATAACGAAAATTTAGGTGGGCATTAACATAAATATTTGAGAATTTAATAAAAAAAAAAAAAAAAATTAACAAAACTTTATTAACAAACCATTTTTTAAAATATATTCCAATTTACATATTTATGATAAAAAAGTGTCCTTTGGTACTTTTTTTTCAACATTTTGAAATAATGGTCATAAAAAATTTATATTTTGAATGTAGGATTCTCCAGCAGAAAAACCTTCTGAAAAAGAAGACTTGTACTTTAGAGTGTACTTTAGTCATTTTCTATCTCCGGAAAAAATGGTTCTAGAATAGTTATGTATATTTGAATTGAAGGATTCTCCAGCAAAAAAAAAAAAAAAAATTTTTAAAAAAATTCTGATTTTAATGGGGAAAATGGTAAAAAATGTACTTGGTACTTTTCCAATCTAATAATAATAATAATAAATGGAAAGTAGAATCTATCAACTGAAAAAAACATTCTGACAAAAGTACTTTTTAGAATGTTCCGATTCTAAAAGGATTAAAAGTGTACATTAATGTACCAATTGGTACTTTTTCGATATCTAGCAATAATGGTCACAAAAACTTGATAGTTTGAAATAAGGATGTCCCCCCAGCAAACTCAACTGAAAACAAAGCCTTTTCGAAGTTTAGATTCCAAGATGTTCAAAAGTATGCTTTGGTAGCTATTTTTTCTATCTCCTGAAAATATACACATAAAAAAATGTGTCATTGACTGTTTATAGTTTATTTAAAAAGTTATACGTTTTGTCGTTTTTAAAAGAAAAACCATTTGTTTAACGTGCAGTTTTTTCAAATGACTATTTCTGTTCTTTGTTTTAAAAATAACAACATAAAAAATAAAGACTTTTATTAGCATTAAATTTTTAAAGTCATTTATTTTTGTTCTGTAAGTAAAAATAAATGATTCTTCTTTAATTTTTAATGATTTGTGTTCGTTATCTTTTTTTTAATTGTTGGCATTTTTTAAAGAAAAATCATTAGTTTTTACGTACTTGTGTGGGTTATTTTTTTGTAGAAAAAAAAAATTCAAAAAATTATTTATAGAAATATAAAAACATGTTTCTATCAAGTGACTTTGGCACGATGGGTAGAGTGTCTGGCCAGAATGTAGTTGATTGCGGAATCGATTTCCCAATTTTTTTTTTTTAATTTTTTAAAATAAAATATTTTTTAAAATTTAAAAAAAATTTTAAAAATAACCTACAAAATCATTTATTTTTAATGTTTTCGTAGGTAATTTTTTTTTTTTAAATTTGTTGGTAAAAATAACACACTAATCATTAATTTTTAATGCTTTCGTAGGTTAATTTTTCGAATTTGTTTGTAAAAAAATGAAAGTGACGTTATTTTTTTAATGTTCAATGTTATTTATTTTAGAAAATTTTGTCAACAGTAAAAAATAAATGTTATTGTTTGTTAAAACAAATGAATAATTACTGGTTTTCAATTGTTTTATCACTTGTTTTAAACGTATTTTTCATTTGTTTTTGCCTACAAAATATTTTGAGTGTAGGATCCTCCAACATAAAAAACTTTCTAAAAACAAACCTATTTGGAAGTTACGGTTAAAAAGAGTAAAAAATGTGTACTTTTGTCTTTTTCCATCTACTGGAATAAAGTTCCAAAAAAAAAACTATATATATTTAAAATATTGAATCCACCAGCGAAAATATATAAATGAAGAAAGTACCTTTGAAAATTTCCATTTTTATAGGTAAAATAAGTAAAATACTGTATTTTGGTACTTTTCCTATCTTCAAAAATAATGGTTCTATAAACCTTATATTTGAAATGTAGGATCCTCCTGCGGAAAAAATATTCAGACAGCAGTACTTTTCAGAAAGTTTCAATTTTAGAAAACTTGATATGTCAAATATATTAGCCCCCATCGTAATATTTCGGAAACAAGTACTTTTGAAAATTTAGGTTCTAAAAGGGCAGTTAAAATATGTATTTATAAAACTATATTAAGTGCAAAACCCATAATGAAACTTTATGTCGGCCTATATTGAAATGGTGATGGTATCCCCAAAGTCTCCCGTCGAATCCTCTTCAAAAAACGCTCCTGCCAATTTTTTATTTTATTTCTAAAGCTTGTTTTACATATTAGGTGTATTAAATAGCCACTTTTTTTGAAGTGCTGTAAAACCTAAACCAGTAGACGTTTTGCCTAAATTCTTGTTGATTTAAGAAGCTACATATTTTAGCTTTAAAATGTATACTCCAAATGAAATTTATATGTTAGACTTCTATTATATTTTTTTACATTTTTAAAGCAACCCAAATCGACGAAACTGCCCCATCCATGGGGCACGTGCGCCAAGCTGGTGAGGCACAGTCGCCAAGAAATAAAATATCTAGAAATTCGTCACTACCCGGCTAAAAATAATGTATACAAGCTCATGTCATCATATATGATCATTTATGTTAAGGATGGGCCAATATATGATCGCATATTATCATATGTTTTACCATATATGGTCATATATTGAATAAGCGCCAATTTTAATATATGTTCATATATGATCATATATGTTTTCGAGTTAATGATGTATGGTCAGATGTGTTCATATATGCTCATATACAATTCATTTTTAGCCGGGTAATATCATTTTTCGGAGGAATTGTTATTTAAAACATAATTTTATTAAAAAACATAATTTTATTGAAACAAACTAAAAAAAATATTCTACCCGTGGGGTACATTAGACAGCAAACTACCCCCAACTAAGTGGCGTATCATATGAATGTGGCATATGAATGGGGTACATCAGTCGTCGGCTAATGTGCCCCATGGGGTACATTTGCCGGAAAAACTGCCCCATCCTCAATCTGGCGAATGTGCCCCAGGAGCGTGCGCTCACAAAAAAAAAAAAATAAAATTTTTACCCTTGTTAAAACAAACTCGTTGCATTTTTTTTAATGGATAGTAACGGTTTACCACAATGAGCAATATAATTGTAACTCTCAAAATCAAAAAGTTATAACAAAATATAAAGGCCATGAAATATTTTTTCCGCTTTCACGTGTAAAGTAGAACGGCCAAAGTTCATAGTATGAAAGATCACACTGTGACACAATTGAAGGGTCATTTCTTAGGGCCTCAACCAAACCAAGACAGTTTGAAAGTACTTGTGTGTAGTAGTTAAACCCCCAATGGGTTTTGCTCTGTAACGTCTCAAATTTTTTTTATAGCCCACTAAATTTGTCATTTTTTTTTAAAGGCGTTTGAAAAAAGTCGAAAAAAAATAATGTAACTGTTCTTTAAAGCTTAAAATAGTGTTTGGATGTCTTCAATAGAATTTGATGGGGAATTTTTTTCTAGAATATATTAACCCTTTATCTGCCGTATTTATTGGTCATTTAAGTAATTTTCTTAAGAAATGGCTCAAAAGTCTAGGAAAACTTGCGTTTAAAGGGTTAAAATGTTCTACGAATATACTCTGCATCAAATTTCACTAGGGGTTACTGAAGGCAGAAAGTTCGACTGATATAAGGATAATGCAGAAAAAAAAATAAATTGTAAAGTGTCATTCATTTTTTTTATATTTTTGCCAGAAATTGTATACAATTGTAACTAACAAATATAGAAAAAAATATAAAAAGTTAAAGATAATTTATAATTAACCTTTTTATGCATTTTTCGTATACCGGTCGAACTTTCTGCCTTCAGTAACCGCCAGTGAAATTTGATGCTGAAAATAATCGTAGTACATTTTAACCCTTTAAACGCACGTCTTAGTAGGTTTCTGAGCCATTTCTTAAAAAAATGACGTAAATGACCCATTAAAACGGGAGATAGAGGTTTAGCGTACTCTAGAAAAATGTTCCCCATAAAATTCTATTGAAGACATCCAAACACAATTTTAAGTTCAAAAAAACATTAACATTAGTTTTTTCGACTTTTTTCCAACGCCTTTGAAAAAAAACTGAAAAATTCAGTGGGCTATAAAAAAAAATTGAACCGTTACAGAGCTAAACCCTTTGGGGTTTTTACTACTACACATAAGTACTTTCAAACTGTCTTGGTTTGGTTGAGGCCCTAAATGTGCTGCTGCACTGTGTCATTGATAAATACACATATGACTCATTTGCCACAATTTGATACCTCAGAACCTGTTCTGAAATTTCCCATTTTTTAAAAAAGTCAATTTATCAAAAATCCGACCACTTTTTTTATTTTTTTTTTTTTTAGTTTAGATGCTTGTCTTTTCACTAGTGTTTGGGAATTACCGGACTTTTCAATTTCCCTGGAAACGGGAAAAAAATAATTTATTTCCCGGGATTCCCGGGAATCCCGCAAAATTTTCATTATTAATGTAAATCATAAAAAACATTAAAATTTGATTATCTTTTTATTGAAAACAGTTTTATTAGAGATAAACAATTAATTAAAACATAAAAAATCAAAACATAAAAGTTAAAAATCCTTAAATACAACAAAACAAACCAAAAAAAATATTGCAACTTTTTCCTTCACAAAAAATCGCAAAAAATAGATAAAAATCGCAAAAAAAAATTAAAACTGCGTTATTCGAAAAAAAAACTAATATAGTTGGCAGCACTTTTAATATTTATTCTGGAAATGTTAATTCTAGGTTCAAAAGTTTTATATTTTTTGACAGTCTTGGCAAACTTATCATTAACCGACGTATATTTTTTGACTTTTTAAGTTTTTTCATGATATTAACATACTTTTTACACTTGGTCAATTTTCCTATGAATATATATTTGCACTGTTCTTCCAAATAGAAAAAATACAAAAAATAGCAAATGTAGTTATACCTTTATGTAAAAAAAATATTAAAAATTTAATTAAAATAAACATTTTTTATGAAAATGGTTTATTATATAAAATTCCCGGATTTCCCGGGAAAAATCAAAAAAATTCCCGGGAATTCCCGTCAGTCTTTTCCCGGGAATTCCCGGGAAATCCGACCCGGGAATTTCCGGACCCCAAACACTACTTTTCACACAAACAAATATCAGAAGCGCGTTTTTCGTTTGTTTTTCGAGAAAATCGCATTTGAATATTGAATTTCATAACAATATTAAAATTTTCTTGTTTCAACATAGCGTATGAGTAACATTCTTGCAAACATTTGTTGCTCATGCGCTATGTTGATACAATAAAATACAAGCAAACTACAACATTGTTATGAAATTCAATATTCTAATGCGATTTTCACGAAAAAAACGCTCTTATGATTTTTTTTTGTGGACAAACAAAAATCTAAACATAAAAAATTAAAAAGAAGAAAAGTGGCCGAATTTTTTATAAAGTGACTTTTTTTACAAAATTAAAAATTTCAGTACGGGTTCTGAAAATTGAAAAAAAAAACTTTTTATTAAAAGCCCATAAAAATATACAAAAATATAAATTTTTGGGATTTTCGTGCATTCCGTTTTAATTTGATAAATATTTAATCAAGGCAACTCGACACAAATTTTACCATTTTTTTAAATATTTAGTCACGCTTCCTAGGCCCAGGTTTTGAAAAATTCTTAGTTCTTAGTTCCATATAGGACTATTAATGCAAACTATTCAGAAAAACATTTGACACATGTCTTTTTTTTGCTGGACATCATGTACAAAGTTTATCTTTTTTTGAAAATCTTCATAAAATAACACATATTTACTTTAATTAATTAAATTATATGTATACTACGGAAACATTTTGTAAACTTTTTGACATACTAAGCAGTATTTTTTGTTTTTCTATTTAAAAAAAGGTCAGTTTTGATAAACTTCGTATATAGTATTTCCATTTATTTGGGTCATTTTGCTTTAAAGGGTGACATTTTGTAAACAAAATATTCAACCATAAAATTATTTTTACTTAATTCTTTTTGTATAACAAAAATAACTACCTGAAAGAGAAAAAGGTTCGTTTCTTTTTTCGGTAGGTATACATAATTAAAAATTCTGTCAATTTTTGTTGGTAATATAGTTGGTTTTCTTTTAAAACACTGCTGAAGAGGTGTAAAAATTTTCAAGGCAAAATTAAAAAGAACTGTAACAAATTGTAAAACATTTCGAGTTTATTTTTTTCTACTGTTAAAATTACAAACAATAAAACAAAATGTTTATGATCTGAAAAGAAGATTGAAATTAAAAAAAAAAAAATGAAATTGAATTGTAGAAAATAAAATAAAATATCTTTTGAAAATGTGTTAAAAAGAAAATTGAAAAATTTTGTTAAGAAGAAATCATCATCATAAAAATCATACTAGATTAACTTCAAATGTTTTTCAATAAATTTTTCATTTATTTATTTATTTTATTTACGTGATTATGGCATCAGCTTAATAAAATATTTTTTTATTTCTCTGGGCTGTTTTATTTCCTAGAAAGATTTGAAAATATGTCTAAATTCATATAAAACAAGAGTATTAGAGTAGGCTAAAATAAAATAGGACTTATGCAAAAATTAGGTGAGGAATTAAAAGTTTTTATATTTTTTTAAAAATTGACCGAAGCACAGTGGAAGGTGAACGCGCATCGTAACAAAATCAAAATTGTCAGCGATTTGATCGGTTGAACATGGGTTTGATAAAAGACATCCTAGGGGATAGAAAAACATTCATAAAATATTTATATGTCATTTACTTTGACCAGGGCGTCTCTCCAAAGTCCAAACATTTTCAGGTTTTTTTAAAAAATTAAAATTTTTTGGAAACCTTTTTTAAATGATTGAGTAAAACTATTTCTAAGTAAGCTAACATCCTGAAATTTTAACACAGCTTTGACAATATATGTAACTAATTAAAACTGCCCTTATAAGCTAAAATTTTAAACCGCGTTATTCGTTAAATTGACTGCCAAATGTTGTCATTTTTTAAGAAATGTGTAAAAAAGACTCTTATTTATAGACTGCATCTTTTGTGGAACCTTGTGGATACAGACAAATTCAATATGGGGTGAAACTAGAGGTATTTATCTAAACGATGAACTTTATTTCGTCTGCAGTAACTTGCAGTTAAATCCACGATAAGGCTCCAAAGTAGGGTTCATAAAAAAAAAAAAAAAAAACTTTTATATATTTATTTTTTTAAATTTTCATTTTTCGAAATTATTAAATATCAGCTTCAACCTATTTAGATATTTACAAAAAAAATTTGGTGATGCTGCATAGGCTTGAGAAACTAACTAAATACCCAGCAAAATTTGGCATTACTAGTAATGGGATTTGTAATCCGGAACAAATGTTAATAAGTAGTTACTTGCTGAAACACTAATTATTTTAACAAGGGCGTGAGACAAAAATAAATAGTTATGAGAATTAAGATAAATAAGTACTTAGTTACTCTCGTTTTACTAAAAAGGAGTAAAAAACCATTACCAATAAAAAGTAAAATAGCTATTTACCAAATGGGAGTAATAAACACATTTAAGTGTTAAAAATAACAAGTAAAAAAGTTAAATTCGGCCTTGCCGAATGTAGTGATACCCTCCACAATTTCAAAAAGATTATTGCAAAAAACTTTAATTAAAAGGAAATTACTTTTGAAAAAAAAAAAATTTTGAAAAAAAAATTTTCGCGAAAAGAAATATTGGTAAAAAAAAAAATCCGCGATTTTTTTTTTTGTGTTCGTACTTATTTAAATACCATTTGGTGTTCAATTATGTTCACATATGCCAACCAGAAGCCGAATTAAAGCATTTTGTATTTTTAGGTTATGTTGAATGTACTGAAATTTTTGAGGTGTGCTTACATTTTCGTTCATAACTTTTGAACCGCTGAACCGATATCGCTCAAATGCAATACCAAACTTCTCGGGAGAACTTCCAATAAATATGTTAAGTTTCAGTCATCTCTGTGCAATATTTTGTCCGCGACAGCATTTTCCACAGACAGACGGAGAGACGGACAGACGGACATCGCTAGAATGTCTTAAAATCGATCGGGCATCATGAATATATATACTTTATGGGGTCCCAGATCGATATTTCGATGAGTTACAAACAGAATGACAAACTTATATATACCCTCTATCACTAGAGTGGAGGGTATAAAAACAGTTAAAAATTGTCAAATTTTTATTGATTTTGGAGTTAATTGAATTGTAAAGGGCAAAACGATATTATTAATTAAAGGTACTTCAATATAACATATAACTGAAAACTATATCGTTAAACTATATTCAATTTGAGCTACCTAAAAAAACATAACTTTTCAGGAGAGCAAAAAAACCGTCGCATTCGCGTATTTTTAAACTTTTTGTCGGCCGATCTTTTACAATATTAATTAATAATTACTACTAAATTTTACACGTGATTTGTTTGTAAAAATTCGTATTATTCGCTGAGTTACAGCAGATAGCTCAACCTTTTTTATTTGAAATTAATCAACCTAAGCAGATAGCTCATTAAATATACACTTTAAAGCTTTATAACTTTTTAACGGATTATGTTAAAAATGTGAATTTGGTACCATATTTCTCAGTTTTTAAAGCCCTTCCGTTACAAGTGTTAAAAAAATACTTTTTAATTTTTTTTTAAATCATCGATTTTTTCGCGCTTTATCGTGATTATTTGGAACCTTCATGAAGCTTGCGAAAAATGTCATAACACTTGTGTTTGCTGTACAATCGAATAGACAAATAAAATATGCAAAAATTTCAACCGATTTTGCTCCGCATCGAAATATGGGTCAAAAACCGCGTTTGTAACCGCGGAATGGAGTTGAAACTTTCAAAAAAAAAACTGCCATTATTTTTATTGATGGAAACACCATATAAAAAGTGATAATATAAAAAAAAAATTAATTTAAAAGTTTACCCTAGTAAACTAAACTGTAGATAGCTCAAATTTTTATTTATAAAAAAACATGGTTTCACATAGCTCATGCTATTTTTGGAATAAAATGGTCTTAAAATAATTTTTTTGTTCTGAAATTAATACCATAGATGACACTTATGCCAGCGAACATTTTGCCATCAAAAACTCATTTTCGTCAACCGAGCAGATAGCTCAAATTGAATATAGTTCCACGATATATTTTAACATAACTATGTCAATCAAAACTTCAAAAATTATTAAATTGAGTTTGATAAAAGTGGTTTCGCGTCTGAAAATAGATATTTAGAATTTGATTTATTATGGGTAAATTTATATATTTGTTTTTTAATGTTTTAATCCTGTTATTATTCATTTTTGGTTTATTACTACTATTTATTTATTATAAATCAATAAAATAAAATTGATAAAAAAATAGTCATACGTGCCGGATATTTTAGTGTAGGGTGAAAAGTAATGTTTGCAAATATTAAATTTATATTTTTTGTGCAATTTTAAATAGGTTTGATACAAGCAATTCCACTTATATATTTATATTGTCAGATTTGTTAACTAAAAAAGTCGATACATTTGGTCATAATTTAACTCAATTTTTTATATGTATTTTAACTTATAATGTTTAATAATGTATATTTACTCTATCCGAACGACATTCAATAAAATATATCAAAAATGTCAATGATCTTAACATTTTTTTAGCATTTGTTCATATAAATAAATTAACCAACTTTGCATTCAATTTATATGTAGGGTGCAAGGAGGACAACAAACTTTGATCACAGCTTTAATTGCTTAAGGTCCCTAGTTTTTAGAATGCCTAATTTTGTTTTACAACTCCTAACCGTTTAGAAGATATAGTCAAAAAACTTCGATGCGCGCGTTTTCCATACAAACCGTCCACTGTGCGAAGTGAATTTGGTCGGCATTTGGGTCATAGTTTAAAATTTTTTGAATTTTTAAAATTGATGATATTATTTTTTTTAAATTCCAAAAAATACTTCCCAAAATTGTCTTTGTTTTCACTACACTTTAACATATAAATATAATATTTTCTCAACAAAATGTAATAGACAATAATTTGAAAATTGATGAGTTATTTTTTTATAAACCTTCCCATAATACATACATATGACCACAATATTGTATGGGCCCACACATATGTATACATATGTTATAAATACGTGCCGTACAAATATTCAAATCTCCATATGCCCATATTTATTTTGTGGGTTTTCTTGTGATAACGTTTGGAACCCTTAATCAGTCTTATATGTTAGACATTGATGATACTATTAACTGTAGATAATAAGACCTTTCTCCACCTCTCTCTGTACATCCCTTGTTTGACCCCTTCTGTAAAAACAAAACAAAAGTGATTGATGATTGCCTAAGTTTAAGGGTACATATTTTTAGTATCATGGCTAAAAAAAATATTTGGTTTGCATGCAAAGGATTTCATAACAATATTTTGCATGTATTTATAGAAAATTGTAATAATATTTTATAGATGTTGATTGTTTTTAAAAAAAAGATTTAAAATAAAAATATTTAACAGATTGTATCAATTTTTGTTTACGATAAACTGCCATTAAGACCAATGAGAAAAAATTTCCAATCCACATGTGTGAGTTCTTTAAGGCCTCCAGTTTTTAAAATGGTAACAACGATTGTACAATTGCTAACCGTTCTAGAGTTACAGCAAAAAACGTCAATGCGCCCCTTTTTCTTACATAGTTCCCAATGTGTGACTTGTTTCAAGGTGTTAATTAACCCCGTCCTAGGATCTAGCCATGTTAAAGTGACAGGGCCCTTGAATACAAAGTTAACAGCCTAGGACCGGTCGTCGACTACTCTTCTTAATCAAAGCAGTTTTTACTTATTTTTGTAGATAAAGCTTTTGAGTATTTAGTTTCCAATAAAGCTTTTGAAGTTATCGAGCTTTTTTATACCCTCCACTCTGGTGATAGAGGGTATATATAAGTTTGTCATTCCGTATGTAACACATTGAAATATTGGTTTAGGACCCCATAAAGTATATATATTCATGATCCTTGATCGATTTTAAGTCGATCTAACGATGTCCGTCTGTCTGTCTGTCTGTCTGTCTGTCCGTCCGTCTGTCTGTCTGTCTGTCTGTTGAAATCACGTTTTTGGCAATAATCCGGAACCGATTTTAACGCTTGGGGTACCAAAAGTTGCGGAATTTATCCAGGCAAAAACAAGTGTATTTTTTTTGAAATCGGTTAAGTACTTTAAAAGTTATGAGTGAATTACTGAAAAAACTCTTAGTGATTTTCATCATAACCCTAAATTAATTCATATTTTGTGTAGATACATACATAACAAAGAATACGGAAATGAATAAAAAACGGAGAAAAAGAAAAAAATGTTTACAAAAAAACTTTAAAATATGTAAAACAAAATCTAAATTTAATTAAAAAAAAGTTCGTTAAGTAATAATAAAAAAATTAATTGTTATTTTTATGTACAAAGCATGTGTGTGTGTCCGTTTTTTTGCTTCGTCATATTAACGGGGTTGCCAGACTTTTTTTGGCTTTGTCGCAAACTCGGATGTAAAATATCGCCAAAATTCAATTTTGTTCAGATTTCTTAAAAAAAAAATATTTTTATTTAAAAAAAATAAATTTTGTTAAATAATAAAAGACAGAAATAAACTTTATGGCAAAAATCGCCCAAATCCGGAAAATCTATATATATAAAAGAGTAACGTGACTGACTGACATACTCATTCATCATCGCCCAGCCCAAACCTCTAAAGTTAGAAACTTGAAATTTGGACTGTAGGTTGACGTCCCGGAATAAAGATCCACTAAGGCTGGATTTTTACCAATGTTGATTCTAAGGGGGTAAAATGGGTAAAAAACTGTACTTTTGGTACTTTTTATATCTCCCGATATAATGGTCATAGAAACTTGAAATTTGGACTGTATGTTACCCTCCCGCAATATAGATCCACTATGGCTGGAGTTTTGCCAATGGTAAGGGGGTAAAAAGGGTAAAAAACTGTACTTTTGGTACTTTTTAAATCTCCTGATATAATGATCATAGAGACTTGAAATTTGGACTGTATGTTCACATCCTAGAATATTTGTAGATCCAGTAAGGCTGGATTATTGCCAATGTTGATTCTAAGAGGGTAAAAAGGGAAAAAATCTGTACTTTTGCTACCTTTTATATTTCCTTAAAAAATTGTCACATAGACTTGAAATTGGGACTGTATGTTCACCTCCCGGAATATAGATCCCCTAAGGCTGGGTTTTTGCCAATGATGTTTCTAATAGGGTAAAAAGGGTAAACATATGTACTTTTGTTACATTTTATATTTCCTTAAATAATGGTACTAGAAAATTGAAATTTGCAATGTCGGTTTACCTTCCGGAAAAAAGATTCACTAAGGCTCGGGTTTTGTCAATGTTGATTCTACGGGGGTAAAATGGGTAAAATAGTACTTTTGGTACTTTTTTTTTATTTACTGAAATAATGGTTATTCAAACCTGAAATTTAGAATGTAGGATCCTTTAGAGAAATAAAACATTTTGGAACAAGTACTTTCTGAAAATTCAGTACCGTTTTCAAAAAGTACCTTTTATAAAAGGTTCCTTTATAAAAAGTACTTTTTATAAAAAGAACCTTTTATGAAAAATACCTTTTATAAAAAGTACCTTTTATAAAAAGTGCCTTTGATACAAAGTACCTTTTATAAAAAGTACTTTTTATAAAAAGTACCTTTAATAAAATGTATCTTTTATAGAAAGTACCTTTTATTAAAAGTACCTTTTATAAAAAGTACCTTTTATAAAAAGTACCTTTTATAAAAAGTACCTTTTATAAAAAGTACCTTTTAAAAAAAGTACCTTTTAAAAAAAGTAACTTTTATAAAAAGTACCTTTCATAAAAAGTACCTTTTATAAAAAGTACCTTTTATAAAAAGTACCTTTTATAAAAAGTACCTTTTATAAAAAGTAGCTTTTAAAAAAGTAGCTTTTAAAAAAAGTAGCTTTTATAAAAAGTACCTTTTATAAAAAGTACCTTTTATTAAAAGTACCTTTTATAAAAAGAACCTTTTATAAAAAGTACCTTTTATAAAAAGTACCTTTTATAAAAAGTACCTTTTATAAAATTACTTTTTATAAAAAGTACCATTTATAAAAGTACCTTTTATAATAAGTACCTTTTATAAAAAGTACCTTTTTTTATAAAAAGTACCTTTTTTTATAAAAAGTAAATTTTTTTATAAAAAGTACCTTTTTTTTTAAAAAGTACCTTTTATAAAAAGTACTTTTTATAAAAAGTACCTCTCATAAAAAGTACCTTATATAAAAAGTACCTTTTATAAAAAGTACCTTTCATTAAAAGTACCTTTTATTAAAAGTACCGAAAGTACACTTTTTGGTACTTTTTTATTTCTTGAGGTATAAATAAAACAAACTTTTTTGTTTTTAAATCATTACATTGGTGGAGGGTATTTAAAAATTCGGCACAGCCGAATATAGCTTTCTTACTTGTTTTTATTCCATTGCTGATACAGTGCTTTGCCAGTACTTTGTTCTTTGTATATGCCTTTGGCAAATTTCTAACTGGGGATATTTAAATTTATAATAAGGGATCTAAAACTACACACAGAAAAAAAAATTTTTTGAGTAAATTTTTAATACTATTGAGTAAAAAAATACTCAATTTTGCACCAGTAAACGATTTAATAGTATTGAGTAAACTTTTAATTACAAATTATTAAATGCTTACCAAAAATTTTAGTAAATTTTTAATTGACACAGTTAAAACTTTACTTAAAATTTGTTTAAGTAACTTTTTAACTGTGTCAAGTAAAAGTTTACTAAAAATCAATGTTGGCAATCGATAACTTTTCAATACCGTTATCCGTTTGAAAACCCTTTAAATTGAATTCCGGTACCAATACCAATACCGAAACTCAGTTTTGGTATCGGATACCGGTATCCAAAAACCTTTTACTTCGGTATCGGTACGTACCGGTATTGAAACGGTTTTTCTTAAAAAATATGTTTTTTTACAAAAACAAAAAAATAATAGAAAGTTTGTAAATTTTTTGGTTTTTGTAAATGAAAAATCCAAATGCTTCACCGAAGTCTCATAAAAATGAAAAAATATTTTGGCACCCACATCGTGAATTAAATAAAAATTTCAAAAAAGCCTTACTTCAACCGCGATGCGAGAGCAAAAGAGAATTTTTGATTTTCACGAAATTTTTGTGGATTCATTTTGACTCCCAATAGAAACTTTCTAACCCCTTTTGTATAGTATAGTTTTTGGGGATTTTTATTTAATCCGTGATGTGGGTGCCCAAGGATTTTTTTGATATTTAAAGGACTTCGGGGAAGGCATTTGGAATACTAGCAGGAGGTTTTCCATCATAGTATAATTTTTTGAAGTGGCTTAACTCGTAGAAATCGTCCATAAAAGTCCCATAATTCGCAAAAAAAAATTGTTTGCAATATTTTTGAATGTTATCTTGGGTAAATTTTACGGAGCCATTTTGACACCCAATAGAAACTTATTGGACCATTTTAGCTCAAACAAAAAAGAAAAAAAAAAAAATCGATACGGCCTTATATTTATGTACAGAAGACGTAGGAAAATGTCCAGCAAAAGCTGTCCAGTGCAGTAAGCTGAATTTCGGCAACGGGTTTTCGTGAATTTTCGAGATAAAAAACACGCTAACTTTCGAAAGGCAAAGTCTAGTGGTTCAAAAGTTATTAAGAAAACCTTGAATTTCAGATTGGTTTCACCTCAAATTCACTTGTTGAAAAAACCGTTAAACCGGCTTTAAAAAAATTGATGAGTTAGGAAAATATTTTACAAAATATTCTTGTCCCTCACAAAAATGTTTATACTAAAACAAAAAAACTTACACTCGAAAAAAATTTACACTCAAAAAAAAAATGTATTTTTTTTTTTTCAAAAATGACTAAAAAAATTTGATTCACGTTAGAAAATTAACTATCACTTTAGAAGGTCATTGTGGAGGGTATTGATGAATTCGTCCAAGTAGAATTTAACTTTTCTACTTGTTTTTACAAATTTTTTTAAAGTTTTTATACGTTTTTGTATATTTGTAGCATTTTTTCGATAATACCGGTATTGACGTTTCGGTATCGGTACCGTAACCGATTCAACTCAAATACCGTAACCGATACCGAAATAAATAAAAAAACGATACCAATACCGATATCGATACCGTTATTCGTTTCGATTGCCAACCTTGCTAAAAATTTATCAATTTATTTTTTTAAAAAGTTTAAAAAAGTTTAAAAAAGTTTCAGTTTGTTTAAAAAAAAAAAAATGTTTTTTCAAACTTTACCAAATATATTTATGTCTTAAAGACATTAGCAAATTTCCTAAAGATGATTTCAAACTTTTATATACATATACAATAAACTATAAACTAAATGAGAATTCAAAACAACAAGAGAATAAAAAAAAGATAACAAAAATTATTAAATTTGTATTAAATTATTTACACAATTTTTTTTAATTTTTGAGTAAATTTTTAATTACATCAATTAAAAAATTGCTCAAATTTTTTTTAAAAATTTAAACAAGTGATTACTCAAATTGTTTTTCTCATTATTATTTTCTGTGTAGCTTTTTCTCGCTTTTAGTTTTTGCAAATATTGAAGACTAAGCTCTTTGAATAAAGGCCTTACAAATAATATGTTTTAACGATTGTCCTACGACATTAAAGCGGAAATGCTTTAAATTACTATTATTGTTAACCAGCTCTATAATTATGCCATGTTATGTTAATTGTTTCAATAAACTATTACCTTTTTTGTAACATAAAAACATATGAAAAGACCACAAATTTATATTGTTACGAAGTCTAGACTATAATCATAAATAACAAATAATAAACTTATAAAACAAATAATAATAGAAAACCGTAATTGTTATAATGAACGGTTATTTAAATCAATAAACCAATATCTCTCTAATATAAAATTATATATTTTCGTTTATACATTTATAAATATAATTATTCCCATAGGTTCATATTAACAAATACTTAAAGTGTTTATGGGTTTTTATAAAGTATTTGTAGAGCTACAATAAAGTGGGTCGAAATACGAGTTTGTTAAATACTTGGTCACAAAAAAGCAACAGGAGAACATATTTTTATTCAGCTAAATTGATAATCACCGAGAATTCAAAAGCTTCGCTTTTAAATTCGACCAAAAAATTATAAAAACATTTTTTCGTTAAATCTGTGGTAACTTGTTAAAACTTTGAAAAGTCACCAAATAATTTGCAAATTTAAGCAAAATAGTCTGCACGAATTTCTATTAATATAACAAATTACAAACAAAAGATTTTATCAAAAAAACTCAAGAATAATGAAATTTACAATTTAAAAAATACTTAAGTATTTAAATCAGGATCCAGCTTTTGGGTTTAGGGTGAAATTTTTTTTCACAAGAAAGCATTGACGGACCGGTTTACTTCATAAATAAGACCTCGAATAAACAGGCCTATTCATAGTTATAACTGTCATAGGCCAACTTTAATTATTGAACAGTCATAACATCAATATTTTTCTATACAAACCAACAAAAAAATTAAATTTTAAGACCTGCTCTCAAGTCACAACTATGAATAGACTCATAAACTTTTATATACAAATGCATTTAAAAAAATTTTGCATTTAATTTTTGTTTGGGTCTTTTGTAAAATGAGTGTATAACTGAATTAAACTTGTGGACTATTTTTTAAACTTTTAATGTTCAATAAGAAATATTTTTTTCAAAATTTTCTATAAAATAATTTAATTTTCCACCGCGACCTTCGTATCCCACTGAGTGTTTGCTCAATCTGGACGCCATCAAACTTTAAACAAAGCTTGGAGATTTTCTATGTATCGTTTTTTTTTTTAAATAATAGTCGATTGATAATAAGGGTTTTTGTTGTCAACATTGTTGTCAATGAATTACATTACACTTTCTTTGGACTCTCATAGTATATTCCTTACACCTTAAAGTATGCTACAAAAAATTTACATAAAAAACGGGTGACTCGTAGCACAGTGGTTTCCCTTATATGGGCAAGCGCTCAAAAATCAATATATCCAAAACTAAAAAAAACTCGGGTTTTCAAAATTTTTCAGCTAATAGTATGTCCGAAAAACTAAAAAGTTTGCAAATTTGTAGGAAAAAATAATAACAACTGTAGCCACAGTAGCCATTTGATCTTTGAAGGGGTAATTGGCTTAACGATTTGTTTTAAGAATTTTTTAAATAAAGTATTGTAATATGAAAATTTGTTTGTTTTAATTTCCATATTGATATTTTCGAAACTTCTAACACTGTCGCGAAAACAATTAATTATAAGAATTAAAGTTTGACCTTTGTTTTGACACTTTTCAAATGGAGTGAGTAAGCTACACTTAACCCTTTAACGACCACAGGCGAGTACACTTGCCAAAGCGTTTTTGGCGATTATTTCCATTCAAGTAAAAGATACGGTAAATGTATTAAAAGAAGAATTGTAGAGTATGTTTTTCGCAATAAAATTCTAGTTTACAGTAAGCCTCCAATTTGATCCACTTACTCACTGTAAGCCCTTAAAGTTTGTAAAATTGTTTTCTCTATTTTAGGGACAAAAGGATCTTTACTTGCTGAGCAAAATCGGGGGTAAGAAAGGGGTAGAGTTCCAAATTATTGTAAGGTAACTATTAGTGTTCAACCGAATATTCTGCTTCGGCCACAAAGCACTATTCGGTCACTATTCGGCTTCGGTCACATTTTTTACCGAATATGGCCCAATACCGAATAATTGCATAAAATTTGTAATCACGTGTTGCAAAACACACTAAAGACACTTTGAATCACATTAGTAGGCCACAAAAACATTTTACTAAGCGTTTTTGCAACTAAAACAAGATTTTACACTCAAAAAATGTTTCCGATCTAAAAAAATTTACACACAAAATGTTTATTCACGCAAATGCCTGAGCTCAGCTTTTTGCTCAAAATAAATCATTCAATACAAAATTCATATACACTATAAATAATTCTACAGTAAAAGATTTAGTAAGTGATTTCGTACTTAAATCTACTAATAAACAAATTACCAGTAGGACAGTAGTTTTTTAGTATCTTCAAAGTACTAAAATAAGTAATTTTTACTGGTTTGGAATAATAATTTTAACAAATTTTAGTATTGATTACCAATTCCTGCACTAGGTCCTTTTGGACTAAAACGTTAGTACTTTAGTTAAATTTTTAGTACTGAATACCAACTTTTTTTTTGAGTGTAAATTTGTGTATTCCACCAAGTCAAGTTTTACTTTTTTCCTTGCTTTTACTACAAAAATATTTTTTTCAATATTCGGCTTCGGCTTTGGCTTCGGTCGAAAAGTTAAAATTTGGCTGAATATTCGGCTTCGGCCAAAAAATGTATATTATGTCAGACACTAGTAACTATTATTGGTTGCAGATCTTAAAAATCACAGCTAGTAGCAAATAGCTTTGCCCAAAAATGCGGAATCGTCAAAAGGCAAATTTTTTCACCAAGAAAAATAAGGGGGAAGGACAATTTCTTTAAAAAAAGTGTTTTATCTTTATTCAGAACTGTAAGTCAAAAATCATAAAATTGCAATATTAAGTTTAAAATACCAACAATTAAAAAAAATATATTTCTCTTTAGTTATATAAAGAAATAGTACAATACAAAATGCAATTTTTCACCATTTTTCGTTGGATGACTATGTAAATCACATCCATATGCGAAAATATGCAAAAACCCGCGGCCATAATATTTTTTAATTTAAAGAGGGGTAAAAAATCTTCAATTTTATGTATAAAACGTGGTGGGCAGATGAGAGCCAAATAACTAAAAGTCTATGTGAAAAAGTAGTTTTTAAAAAACGTGTGTTTTAAAAAGGTCAAAAAAGTGTTCTTCAGGGATTTTTAATAGGCTTATACTTTTGCAGCTTTTATTATTTAATTTGGTACAAAATAGGTTAAAATTTAATGTTTGCAGGGTTTTTGGAAACTTCTGTCACAATATCGCGAATAACTTTTTAGATAAACTTAAGTATTATTTTATGACTATGCAACGAAAATATATATATGGGGCATTCCAAGCCAAATCACTCACTTTTAGACCCGACCCCTTTCGATTTATTTTATTTTTGGATATGTTTTAGTACTTATTAAATGCAACTTGGACACCAATTTTCAGCCTTTTATTTCAAGATGGTGTTGAGTAATCAATTTTTCAAAATGGCGATTTTCTCAAAAAAATTAAAAAATTGAAGTTTTTAATTAATTTTGACCATTAAAAAATATAGATATTTTAAAAAAAGTTGGACAACGTTTTGTTTTTACTTAAATGTAGTTTTAGAAAAAAAATATGAAAAAATTATTCGAAGTAATTATCACTTATTTTTTGACGTATAAAAATTAAAATCGACTTTTTGAAAAAGTTCGAAACCTTCGATTTTTTTGTAAAAAATACAATAAGTTCTACTCTAAATTACGCAACTTTTAAGCCATAATTCGAGATGTGATCATAATTCTTTCTATTTTTTTTTTTTTAATTTTTAAAATTGCACCTTTTATTTTTTGGCTCTGATTTATTTTATATGGTGCTCCAAAAAAATTGAATTGGTAGATACTGACCTAACTTACCCTAGATATATTTATTTCGAGGCAAAAATACTCCTTACAAAAATTAAGAACGATCGGACATGGGTAAGGCGTTCCGCATGGGCCTTGAAGTTTAGAAAACGGATTACAAAGAAAAATATGAATTTTTTTTCTGTTTTCTCAATTTTTTTGGTATTTTAAGTTAAGTTTTAATTCAAGTGGTTACAGAATTATAATACGGAGTAAAATGCCTCTCTAATAAGGTGTCAAAAACTAAAATCGGTTGAAAATCAGCCAAGTTATTACAACTTCCCCAGGCATCTAACGTATGGCAGAACACTTGATTAAGCAATACAATCCAATTTTTGAAATTCATTGAAATTTTCTACTGTAATAACATTTTTTTATTCTTCAAGTTCAAGTGTAATTAGATGACAAGTATTTTTTGTAGTGTGTTTTGCTAACATGTTTTAAATTAATGCTAAAAATGCCTCCATTTTCAACACCCTTTGAAATCTCTATTTTTAAATTTTTTATTTTTTTTTTTGTTTTAGAATTTGGAAAACCCAAAAAAATATTACACTGAAACATGAATAATGAAAAAATGTTATTACAGTAGAAAATTTCAATAAATTTAAAAAAAGGGGCTCGTATTCTTTAATTAAGTGGTATGACACACGCTAGGTGCCTGGGGAAGTTATAATAACTTGGCTGATTTTCAACCGATTTTAGTTTTTAGTACCTTATTTGAAACGCATTTTACTCCACATCATAATTCTGTAATCACTTGAATTAAAACTTAACTCGAAATACCAAAAAAATTGCGAAAACTGAAAAAAATCATATTTTTCCTTGTAATCCGTTTTTTAAACTTCCATGCTAAACGCCTTACCCATTTCCGATCGTCTTAAATTTTTGTGAGACGTATTTTTACCTCCAAATGAATATATCAAGGGTAAGTTAGGGTCAATATCTACCAATTTATTTTTTTTGGAGCACCATATAAAATAAATCAGAGCCAAAAAACAAAAGGTGCAATTTTAAAAATTAAAAAAAAAAAATAGAAAGAATTGCGATCACATCTCGAGTTATGGCTTAAAAGTTGCGTAATTTAGAGTAGAATTTTTATAGTTTTTTACAAAAAAAACGAAGGTTTCGGACTTTTTCAAAAAGTCGATTTTAATTTTTAAACGTCAAAAAATAAGTGATAATTACTTCGAATAATTTTTTCATATTTTTTTTTTTCTAAAACTACATTTAAATACCAACTTTTTTTAAAATATCTATGTTTATAACTGGTCAAAATTAATTTAAAATTTCAATTTTTCATTTTTTTAAAAAAATCGCCATTTTGAAAAATTGATTACTCAACACCATCTTGGAATAAAAGGCTGAAAATTGGTGTCCAACTTTCAGTTAATTAGTACTAAAACATATCCAAAAATAAAATAAATCGAAAGGGGTCGGGTCTAAAAGTGAGTGATTTGGCCTGGAATGCCCCATATGCATTATAAACATTCCCCAACTTTCAACGAACACAAACATGAAATCTAGTAAAAAAACAGAAAATTGGTTAGATTCATAAAATTTAGAGTGTTATCAATAAATTTAGTGCAATAAAGCTTAGAAAAAAATTTTTTTTTTTTTTGATTTTTGGCCAATGGGGGAAACCACTGTGCGTAGGTTCCAATTGACTTAAAAACTTACCTTGCACAACTTTTTAACGTTATCAAACTGCGAAATATTTCAAGAAAAAAAATTTTAATCGGTTTTTTTTAATAGTCACACATTTTTACAAATGTGGTTACATATATGTATATTTATTTGCCCCTATATAAAGACATTTTCGATTTGAATGTACGCATTTTTATTATAAACACATCGTAAATCTCAATTTAGTGTCGGTTATTTTGATGTTTTTTGTATTTGTTTATTTTTATTTCTGCTTTTTTCCATGCGTTTTGTTTATTTTATTATTTTTTTCCCCCTTTATTGCATTTTATTTTTATATTTTAACACTAAAGACCTTAAATCTGTATAAATATCACAGAGTGTGTGTGTGTGCTTGCGTGTGTATAAGTGTATTAATAGAACAACAAACAAGTGTTGTTGTGTTGTTGTTGTTGTTGATGTTTATTTGTCTGAATTTGTATGCGGAAATGTTAAGGCTCTTTAGTAACTACAAGAGTGTTTATTTATATGTTTTGTTGTTGTACATGAATACATTTCATTCAAAAAAGGATTTATTGATATTTATGGTAAACCACATTGATTCCATTTATTATTGTGGTTGTTAGTGCTTTTAATTTACATTTTTTATGATTTTTTTTTTGTATTTATTAAACGGAGGGTTAAACATTATTTTGATTTTTTTTTTTTTTGCGTAATTTAATCGTATTTAGACATTTTTAACTCAAATGACATTTTTGCGAAAAATATATAAAGAGAACAGAAAATTTGATGAAGTGAAATTGAAATTGCCAATGTCGCCGTAATTTGTAGTTCATCTCAAAACGAGTAATTGTCAATAACATATTCTAACAATGCGGTGGCTGTGTGGGCTAAAGTGCCTGCCAGTATGTATTGTTAATGGTATGAATATGACAAAAATATCCAAGGTTCGATTCTTGTTGGAATATACATGTAAATAAAAAACAATTAGAAAAGTTTAGTTCGACTAGGCCGAATGTATGAATACCCTCCGCAGTAGGTTGGGTCGATGATTTGCATATTTGCGAATTTCGTTATTTAATAGCAAAAATATAAGCGGTTTTAGCTCGCGGTTTTTGGAAAAAATATATATATGGGGGTTTTCGTGTCAACTGACACAACTTTTAAACCGATGTCTTCCGATCGGGATGAAATTAGTCCTGTTGAATAGTAGTTCAGACACATTTTTTCAACGAGATCGGTCAAGAACTCTCTGAGTTAGAGGGGGTCGAAATTTGACATTTTGGCCAAAGAGGTGTTTATTTGAATCCATGTAACTTCTTACCTATTGTTTTTAGCAAAATGTGTCCCATATAGTTTAGATAGCTAATTCTTCAGTCTTTTTTGATTTTTTTCTTAAAAATCCAAAACTAAAGCTTGGGTCATTTCCTTTAAGAGCTATGGAGTAGGGTGGATCGAATTTGGCTTTTGGGCGAATATCGTTCCGGCTCACCGACAGCTGTGTTGGAATAGACCTAAAAACAATGTGGTTAAATTTTCATGCAGATCGGTGGTCATCTTCCGCTGCCGAAATGAGGTTGAAAATCCGTGATTTCTTAAAAAATAGTATTTATTTCAAAAAATTGCCAAAATTACAAAAATCACTTAATCTTCTTTTTTATTTCAGTCAATCTTTTCAATTCGATCATATTTTCTTAGAAAAAAATTTCAGCTTAATAGGACATTGTTAACCCCTCTAAAACGGTTGCCGAAAATGACCCATTCATTTTGCCCTAAACTCAAAACCACCAAATTTAAAAAAGATTTTTTTTTTTGATTTTAAGTTGCACAATATAAAGTTTTTATTGCATTTATTTCAAGTATATATAAGTTCGTTTAACAAAAAATTTTTTTGAAAAAATACGAGATTCTTAAACAGCGCGTGTAACGGTCTGTTTCCAGGACATTTTGGGAAAATTGCACTTTTTTTTTAAAACTCAACATTTTTCGTTAAAAACTTTTCATTTTACACTAGATTTATTATAAATTATAAAACTTAATATAGAAATGTTGGATTTTAAGAAATTCTTTAACCCTAAACAGCTTTGGGCCCTAAATGACCCATGATGAACAAATGCATCTAGCAATAAACCGCTTTTGGCGGGCGACTAACCATTGGGCACATATTTTTATACCCTACACCACACTGTGGTACAGGGTATAATGAGTTTGTGCTGATGTTTGTAACTACCCGAAATATTGGTCCTAGACCCACCTTTAAGTATACCGATCGACTCAGAATCACTTTTTGAGTCGATTTAGCGATGTCCGTCCGTCCGTCCGTCTGTCCGTCCGTCCGTCCGTCCGTCCGTCCGTCCGTCTGTCTGTCTGTCTGTCTGTCTGTCCATGTAAACGGTGTAAACACGATACAGGTCGCAATTTTTAATCAATTGACTTGAAATTTGAAACTTAAGTCTCTCTTGGCCCAAGGACGAAGCCTATTGAAATTGGAAAAAATCGGTCCATATTTAGACCTAGCCCCCATACAAAGGTCCTCTTTAGTTTTGGCTCAAATGACTCTAATAACCGTATTATAGAAGGTATCGCTTTGAAATTTGGATGGTAAACATGTTTTGTCTTCACATATCATCATTCCGAATTTCAAAGAAATCGGACCAGTTCTTCTTGTAGCCCCCATACAAACCACCTTTCCGATTTTCACATAAATCTCTCAAATTTCATGAAAATATAAAATATTTAATTAAAATTTTGTTTGTGTATGTTAAACGCGTACTTAAATAACCTTATCAAACCTGATAATCATCGGACCAGTTTTGGACTCAGGCCCCTTGTGAAAATTTCGCCCGATATTCAGTTAAAGCGGTTTATTGTCAACAAATAGAAGCCTATTTCACTCAAATTTGATTTGTGAGTGTTTTCTTCACTTATTAAAGGTTTTACAACATATAGATCTAATCGATCCATGGGACCCATTTTCCGGGAAACCTTGGTGTAGGGTATTATATGGTCGGTCTTGACCGACTATAATTTTCTTACTTGTTTCCATTAAAAATGGGAGCGTGGGTAAAGATGGGAGCGTGAGTGGAGATAAGAGCGTGAGTGAATTTGAGCAACTCACGCTCACGAAGAAAAAAAAATTCGCTCAGGAAATTTTTTAAGTTTGCATACATTTTACGCAGGATCACGTGATTGCAACATATTAAACTCGTTCACGCTATAATCACGCTTACGAAAACTCAACATAACTATATTTTGACGTGTTTTATTTTTCTGTCACCATAAAAAATCATGCAATCTCTCGCAATTTCATTCACGCTTACGAGTGAATCACGTGAAATTTGTGTCACGTGTGCATTTGTACAAATTATATTTTTAATGCAAAATTAAAAAGTGATCCATATATTTTTTTTAAACAAGTTTAAATATTATTTCCCATTTAAATGCTCCCACCCCGAAAGCATTATCCCTTTAAATGCCAGAATATAGCAAGTAAATAGTCTATTGAATTTATTCAGCAATATTCTTATTTAAATGTGAATTACTTTTTTTGTCAGATATAAATAAATGGTTAATGGTGGGTACGAAAAATGCTTAAAGGGTGGGTGCATTTAAGCGGGATACTATTTGAATGATATTTGAACTTTTTTGTTTCATTTGCATTAAAAATATTATTTTTAAAATTGCACTGTTAAGCGTGAGTAAAATTTCGTGAGTTTGCATGATTTTTATGGTGACGGAAAAATGAAACACGTCAAAATTCAGCTTGAGTGAGATTAACATGTGACACTCATGTAATCCTGCGTAAAATGTATGCAAAATTAAAAAATTTCTTGCGTGAGAAATTTTTTTTTCTTCGTAAGCGTGAGGTGGTCGAATTCACTCACGCTCCCATCTCTACTCACGCTCCCATCCTTACTCACGCTCCCATTTTTAATTGAAAAATATTTTTCCAATGGTTTGTCGACCGCCAAAAGCGGCTTATTGCTAGATGCATGTTCATCATGGGTCATTTAGGGCCCAAAGCTGTTTAGGGTTAAGGAGTTTCTTAAAATCTAACATTTCTATATTAAGTTTTATAATTTATAATAAATCTGGTGTAAAATGAAAAGTTCTTAACTAAAAATGTTGAGTTTAAAAAAAAAGTTAAATTTTCCCAAAAAATCCTGGAAACAGACCGTTACACGCGCTGTTTAAGAATCTCGTATTTTTTCAAAAAAATTTTTTGTCAAACGAACTTATATATACTTGATATAAATGCAATAAAAACTTTAGATTGTGAAACTTAAAATCAAAAAAAAAATTCTTTTTTAAATTTGGTGGTTTTGAGTTTAGGGCAAAATGAATGGGTAATTTTCGGCTACCGTTTTAGAGGGGTTAACAATGTCCTAATAAGCTGAAATTTTTTTCTAAGAAAATATGATCGAATTGAAAAGATTGACTGAAATAAAAAAGAAGATTAAGTGATTTTTGTAATTTTGGCAATATTTTGAAATAAATACAATTTTTTAAGAAATCGCGGATTTTCAACGTCATTTCGGCAGCGGAAGATGACCACCGATCTGCATGAAAATTTAACCACATTGTTTTTAGGTCTATTCCAACACATCTGTCGGTGAGCCGGAACGAAATTCGCCAAAAAGCCAAATTCGATCCACCCTACTATGGAGTCGCTTAGTGGGATGCGTGTGGGATACCTATAAAAAAAAAATGTTAACTTTGGAACACATAAAACGGTTCTTCAATTTGCACTATTAGGCGTGGGATAGCTAACCAGTTTTTGATTTCGATCCGCGATAACCTCTAATTTTTATAGGTTCGAAAAAGAAAGCACGAGCCAAAAAATGAGGGCGATGCACATTGGGTTGAAACATATGTAAACTGGGGATTAATTCAGAAAAGCCCTTTATTATTAATATTTATATTTTTTTAGACTAACTATACATTATTTAGTAAAAAAAATGTTTTACAGAAAAAAACAAATTATAGAAAAAATTTTTTTATTAAAAAAGAAGATATAACCTTTTTATTAAAATTGGCTCCTACCGCTCTAACTGCTCCAATAATGCCCCAAGAGATGTCAAATGTGTGACCGGCCCCAAATATAATTTCAATCCCAACATTTTCTTAGAATATACCTACCCTCTATCTTTAACCCTTAAGGTGATCCCCATAAAATTGTTTTTTATTTTTTTTAAATTAATTTTATGAAATCAGCTACTACCGCTCCCAGGGTGCTTCGTAGAGTATTAATCAATAAGACCGACCCCCATTAATTTTAACCTCCCAACATTTTTTTGGAACATACTTATACCGTATCTCCACTCGATAATGGGGCTTCCATACAAAATGTCATTTTTAAAAAATCTGCTCCTACAGCTCTAACTGCTCCAAGAGTGCCCCTAGAAATGTAAATGTGTGACCGACCCCCAATATTTTGTCAACCCCAACATTTTTTTTAGAATATACCTACCCTCTATCTTTAACCCTTAAGGTGGTCCCCATACAATTTATTTTTATTTTTTTATAAATTTGTTTTATGAAATTAGCTCCTACCGCTCCCATGGTGTATCTTAGAGTGGTTTCCACTAAGGCCGACCCCATTAATTTTTACCCCCCAAAATTTTTTTGGAACATACTTATACCGTATCTCCACTCAATAATGGGGCTCCCATACAAAATGTCATTTTAATAAAATCTGCTCATACAGCTCTAACTGCCCCAAGGGTGCCCCTAGAGATGTCGAATGTGTGGCCGAACCCCAATATGTTTTTAACCCAAACATTTTCTAAGAATATACCTACCCTGTACATTTAACCCTTAAGGTAGTCCCCATATAATTTTTTTTTTTTTAATGAAATCTGTTGCTGCCGCTCCATGCCAGCTCCTAAAGGGGGAAATGTGAGATCAACTATCATTATTAAAAATTATTAATTATTAATAATTATAAAAAATTATTTGACTTTGACAGCTCACAGTCGATAGAGTAATTTACTCAAAACAAAAGTTTTTGGCAAATAGTGATGTATAATTTAATTTCCTTTCACCCAGTGAATTAATCCTCACTTTTGGTACATTTCAACCCACTGTGCGATGGGGTGGGGCCATATGGCCCCTCATAGGGGTCAAGGTTGGGCGTAAAGAGGTAAAAATCTCCAAAAAGCCCCACAACTGCCCTAGAAACGCCCCTGGAAGGGTGCAATGTGAGACGAACCTCCAATAATTTTCTGCCCCAACATTTTTCTTGAACATACCTTACCCCTATTTCCACTTCCTAAGGGGGCTCCCATACAAGTTTACATATATACCAAACTTCAGTTGTAAAGTCTTTTAAAAGGTTGCTTGTTTTCAACAGACAAACGGACAGATGGACGGACGGACATCGCTAGATCGACTTAAAATCTATCGTAGGTCATGAATACTTTATGGGATTCTACACCAATATTTCGAGGTGTTACAAATGGAATGACAAACTTATATATAACGTCTATTACTCGAGTGGAGGGTATAAAAAAAGTTTATGAAAACAATAAATGTTTGGTAAAATTTTTTTTAAAAATTTTATTAAAAATAATTGCGTTTTATTTTGTTAACCAGGTGCTTTTTTATTCAGCAGGAGATGAATTGATATCCAAGTTACAAATCCAAGTTTAAAACCTTTTTGATTTTAAGAAAATGAAAACAGTAATTGTGTATAGTCAAACTGAGGTGGTGTCCTTCGTCACTTTAAAAATTAGACACTGGCCTAACAATAAATAATCTGCTATCAAAATAAAAAATCTGCTGATTTCTGTTATTTTTTAAAACTAAATGACAGAGAATTTAGTTAAAATATTCATTTCTGTTGTCTTACAGATTTTTCGACAGAGTTTTTCTTCTGAGTGTAGCTTCACAAATTTAAAAGAAAGTTTACCTGCTTTTAGTTAAATAATTCACAGTGTTATTAAATTTTACAAAAAAATTTCCACAACTTTGGATTTAAGATTTTTTAACATATATTTATGTATTTAAATACTTATGTTTTTATTGACATTTAATACTCCACGAGTACGTATACTTATTTTTAAAAAAATCTGTTTGATTTCATATTACTCATACGTCTACGTGACCTGTTAATATTGTTCCTTGATAATATTGGTTCATGAAATCAACATGCCTGATATTATTGTGTGTGCACACAAGGGTGGTACTTATTTTGAAAATTTAGGATTTTTGCCTGCTATTGCCAAAAAAATATATTTCTTTGTAATTCTCTGATAGTTAAAAATAGGATATCAATTTTTTTTATTTCCTAATCTCCCACGAATGCACTAAAAAAAGGTTAAAAAAGATTAAAGCTTATTTTAATTTTGCTTCAGATATTTTTAAAAGATAATTTTCGAGAATTAAATTAAATGTTTTAAATTAAAAAAAATGTAATTTAAATTTGACTCAATATAGATACTTATGTATTCAAGGTCGTTTAACAAAGCCGGGGAGTGGAAGCTGCAAAAATTTTCAAAATAAGTACCAACCTAGTGCACACATAATATGTGGGTGTATGTATGGATGTGTGCTTTGAGTAAATAACATTTAAATTTCATTTACCATCAGTTATTGACTTTTAATCTGCTATTAATAGTCATTTATGACTTAATATATTTTCAATATCAATTTTATGGTGAAATTTTTATGTTCAAAACAGAGTATTATCATTGACATAAATTTGCTTATATGAGAAAAACATAATGATTTCAACGCAATAGACTATATACTACATATATACGTGGCTACATAATTAATAATTTGCAAAATAATAGTTTCTGAATAATTCAAACTAAAAGTCATTGTAGACACACAAAACAAATTTCATAACTTTCAACTGGAAATTTATGAAAAATACAATATTAGGTCTGTTCGATTACCTTACTTCAATCTACTATTTTTTACTCATTTTACTACAGCTGGAATTTTTCAATACAAAAAGTAAACAAGACTTTCCAGCTATAGTAAAAAATAGTAAGAAATTTGGGTAATCGAATAGAAAAATGGAGTTTAATATATAAAACTGCCAACTTTTTAAGTCACTTCAGGAAAAATGGTATCGATACACTGTATTGTTTTAAAAAGCTTATCACGTGAGCAATTGCATTTAATATCCACGTCAAATAAATCGTTAGAGTGCAGCAAATTAAGATTTTTTCGAATTTCGTAAGTGTCGGGGTCGTGAGAGTTGCCTTTTAGGGTCGATATTAACACACAAAAATATTGGACCTGTTGGACAATGGCTTTGGTTACATTTTTTGACTTGAAAGTTTGGAAAATTCCAAACATAGTAAAAAAAAAATATCTGGTTTTTGTTCGGATCCCAGCAAAACTTTGGTAATGGGTGGTGATTATATAACACATTACCAGGTAATGTATATACCTTATTTGTAGCATTATTTTAGGATGTCTTACCAAATATTTGTTCAACAACGTATTACTTTAAAGTGAAAAATAATGCTTTACTAATAATTTGTTACGTAATGCATGATTATTGGAAAAAATGTATTTCATATTTATTATTTCTAAACATTAAATCATGGATGACTTATATTTGGTTACATTATGTATTATTTCAAAGTTTGAAATAATGCATTATGTATTATTTCAAAGTTTGAAATAATGCATTATTTATAATTGGATGCATAATGCATTACAATAACATTAAAAATAAATATTTTATAAAAAATGCATACTTTTAAACTATAGATGGGCTCCCGACAGGAATTTTCTAATGACAAACACTCACATACGAGCATATTTTATCTACTTACACTCACTTACAATCACGTGAGTAAATTTAATACAAAATTACTTTTTCACTACTCGTAACACCTTATATTATGTTCTGGTATGCTATATTTTATACCTTACTCGTATGCTTTGCTATAAATTTAATCAATTATTTTATACCTTACTGGTATTCTCTGTCATAATGTGGATGCATTACTTTGAGTCGTATCCCCTGTTAAAATCATCAATGCTGCAATGTATAAAATAAGCAATCCTATACCTTATTTTAAACCTTATTTGGTAATCTAAGTTTTGCTGGGATATTGCTGAAAAAGTGTTTTTTTGGTAAACATTTTTTTGACCATAAAAACACTTTTTCAGTAATGTTTCGGACATATATTTAAAAAAAAAAATTTTTGTCACTTTGTTTGGAACTTTTTGATTTTCAAGCTAAAAAGGGAACCCTTGTGTGTTAATATCGACCCTAAAGGGCAACTTTCCCGACCCCCCCTCTCAAACCGAATTCGAAAAAAAGGAAAAATTAAAACGAAAGAAAAATGAAAGAAAAGGAGTGGAGAGGGGAAAAGAAAGAAAACAAGTAGAAAAGTTAAATTCGATTTGGCTAAATCTATGAATACCCTTCTTTTGAACCACTTCCCCGATTTCGCTAAAATGCAATTCCAATTAGACCAGGTAAAGGTCTAACATGTATGCCAAACTTCAGAAGCCTCAGTAAAGTCATTCAAAAGTTAGCGTTTTTTAACAGACGGACGGACATCGCTAGATCGTCTTAAAATCGATCATGAATATATATTAGAGTTCGTTTGGTGACTATGTCACTTCATCTGTTTATCGGATATCATAATTTTTTTAAAGGATTTAGGGGAGCTAAAAAGAATGGCGGTATTTTTTTGGAAAAATTTTTACTCCTTGGGGTGGTTCAAAGCATCTGAAAACGCGGATTTTGAGCTGATTTTTCTGCAGAGAAAAAACGGCTAAATGTATAGCAAATCTGAATGCACCAGTCGATTCTACACTAAAAATTAAAAAAAAAAATTAAATTATTTTTTTTAATCATGCATGATGAAGAGGCAGTTTTTGCTAAGAAATTTGCTACAAAAAGCACCTTTCTATCACAACCCATTTAAAAATTAATGGGTCTGTTTTCGATTAACATTTCAATGCTGATTCTGAATCTATTTTTAAAATTTTGCTGTCACGTCATGTTTTCGAGAAAATTGAGGTCAAAGTTCTCAAAAAACGTGTTTTTGTCCATTTTTGAGAATTGATAACTTCCCGACTAAAAAAGTTTAGATATAGTAACATATTATTTAATATATTTATATATGGCCATACACAGTACTTTACATAATTATATGTAAATGTATCTTGTAATAAGTTTTACACCCAAAATTTAATATGGTGCCATATACAAGGATATCGAATTATGTGTTGCTCCACATACAATATATAAAGCTTTATTAAATTAGATATTGCATATAATATTTTATATGACTCCATGAATGACCTCATACAAGATTAGATTAATAAATATATGATATACAACTCCATGTCTGACCTCATACAAGATGAGATATACATATATGTATGGTGCCGAATCGGGGGAAAAAGTGATCTAAGTCCCGAGAAATTTTTTTAAAATTTCCAGACGAAAATAGTTTTTGCGTTTTGGAGTTAAGAATTTCATTAAAAATTATTTAAACAAAAAAAATTAGCCAAATTTTGAAAAATTTTACAAGTCCTGAAAAAGTTTTGTAGAATTTTCTAAGTCCTGGATAAAAAATATTTTTGGTACATTTTTTGCTTTTTGAAGTAAAAATTTATTAACGAAGTTTTAAGATTTTTTTTTTTTTAAATTTCTATTTTTTTTTAATTTCGAAGTCCCGGACACAATTTTTTTTTGCAATTTTTTTTTGCACATCCCGAAAAAAACTTGGGATAAATTTGAAAATTATGAGATAAAAAAAAAATATTTTCTGCAAAATTCTACATATTTTATCTTATGATATAAATTTATATACAA
Organism: Pegoplata infirma; assembly: GCA_963921195.1. Classification (NCBI taxonomy): domain Eukaryota; kingdom Metazoa; phylum Arthropoda; class Insecta; order Diptera; family Anthomyiidae; genus Pegoplata; species Pegoplata infirma. The sequence goes on along the minus strand of OY992536.1, from coordinate 4,697,959 downwards.
TTATATCAAATTAGATAAACCCAATATTCGGATCAAAAACGATCATATTTAATCTAATATAACAAATTTTGAGCTATTTTGATCCACCAATTTCATCATCTTATTTTATCCAAATACGTGTTGGGCCATATTAAATTATATATGGCTCAATTTCAAATTATATATGGACCTGTATATTTAGTTTTAGTCGGGTTTTTAACGTGTTGTGATAGAACGGAAAATTTAGTAACATTTTGTCAAGCTGAAAATGCCCTTTAATTGTGCATATTTAAAAAATTAATTTAAAAATAAAATGGAAAACCCTTATATTTCCGCCCACTTTGGTGGGTTTTTGGAACTTTTTTTTAAGAGTTTGAAAAATTACCATTGTGAGTCCCCGCACAACAATGTCGGGGCGGTTGACGTTTTCGGTCGTCAGAGAGTATAGGCGCAAAACAAAGGCGGCAGCGGTAAATTCAGTCATTCGTTGATATTTACACAATTTTTCACTTTTTCGACACTTTTTTTTATTTAATGTTATTGTTTTTTTTAATATCAATTTGATTTTCTCATATTGATTCGTTTTTTTGTGTTTTTTTAGAATTTTAAATATTTTTTTTTTAGAGATCACATTTTTTTGTTTACTTTATCGAAAATAATCGAAATATTTATAAGAATGTGGCAACATTTTCATATCAAAAATTTTAAAAGAGTGAGAAACCGACATAAAAATAAAATTGATTTTATTCAAGCGGTTTTCGGTCGAGCGTTTTTTCTTGCCAAATTTGTGTGAAAAAAACGTCACCGACATTGTTGTGCGGGGACTCTGTATTATTATTTGCTGTAGAATCGACTGATGAAATCAGATTTGCGATATATTCAGCCGTTTTAGCTCTGCTGAAAAATCAGCTCAAAATTCGCGTATTCAGATGCTTTGAACCACCCCAAGGAGCGAATTTTTTTCCAAAAAAATACCGCCATTCTTTTTAGTTTCCCTAAATTCTTCAAAAAAATTATGATATCCGCAGATCAAATTTTCAAAATTAACTCTAATATATATATATGGGGTCCTAGACCAATATTTCGAGGTGTTACAAACGGAATGACAAAGTTATATATACCCTCTATCACTAGAGTGGTATAAAAAGAAAAGGAATAATCTTTAGATAAAAGTCTCGTAATTTTAAAATTTTTCTATAAATGAAAATCTGAGAATTTTTCTATAGTAAAAGAAAAGGAGATTAGGAAAAGAAAGAGAAAAGGGAAAGATCTATAGGAAAAAAGTCTCGTATATTTTAATTTGTTCTATGGGAAAAATATGAGAAACATCTTAGAAGGTGGAGGGAAAAAGAACAGGTAAAGGACATAATCTGAGAACTTTTTTCTAGGAAAACTGCCTAAGTATCTCAAAATTTTTCTAAAAAACGTTTCGTACTATTAGAATTTTTCATTGGAAAAAGGGATCAGAATCATTTAATTTTTCTCTAGGAAAAATCTGACAGTTTTTTCTAGGAAAAATCTAAGAATTTTTTTCAAGGAAAATCTGAGAATTTTTTTTTTGGAAAAATCTGAGAATTTGTCACTAGGAAAAATCTGAGAGTTTTTCGACCAGAAAAATCGAAGAATTTTAATCAGAAAAGAAATTGACATTTTTTTTAAAGAAAAAATGTATCAGAATCTGTGATTTTTTTTATTGAAAAAATTACCAAGCAACCGAAACTATATAAAAAATGTCTCAGAATATAATTTTTTTTCTTTAGGAAACATTTTTTCGAATCTAAGACTTTTTCTATGTAGTTAAAAAATGTCTCGGAATCTAAGGAGTTTTCTCTTGAATAATTGAATGTATGTGTGGAACAAGGTGCTAAAATCCAATTTTTGGAAATCGCGTTTTTTTGCAAAATCGTGCCTTCCTACAATAGTTCGACCTATTTGTAAACAAATTTGTTAAAAACTTGATCGTTTTCTGTCATAAAAGTGACCTTAAAAGTTTAATTTTAACTACTTTTGGGAATATTTTATACTTTTTGCCTAATACTAAAATGTGTTTTGCAGTTAAACTAAACGTCATATATTTAAATTCTTACATGTGAGATGGTTAACGTTGAGAAAACATCCTAGGCTTTAACATGTGCCCATTGGTTTGGCAAAAAACGCTTTATCATCTAATTTATCGATAGTTAAAGTGTAAACTGGAAAAAGGTGCTATATCCATATAAAAACATAATATTGTTTTACGTAATACTAAGGGTGGATTTTAATAATCTATCAAATTTTTAAGTTCAAATACTAAAATTTAATGGTTAGTAACTTATATCATAAATTGTGCAAATTTTTTAACCCATTATGGAAGAATTTGTTCAAAATCTATATATATAAAAGAGTAATGTGACTGACTGACTGACTGACTGACTGACTGACTGACTGACTGACTGACTGACTGACTGACTGACTGACTTATTGACTGATTCATCATCGCCCAGCCCAAACCGCTGAAGCTAGAGACAAGAAATTTGGACTGTAGGTTCACCTCCCGGAATATAGATCCACTAAGGCTGGATTTTTGCCAGTGTTGATTCTAAGGGGGTAAAAAGGGTAAAAAACTGTACTTTTGGTACTTTTTATATCTCCTGAAATAATGGTCATAGAGACTTGAAATTTGGACTGTATATTCACCTCCCGGAACATAGATACACTAAGGCCGGATTTTAGCCAGTGTTGATAATAAGGGGGTAAAAAGGGTAAAAAACTGTACTTTTGGTACTTTTTATATCTCCTGAAATAATGGTCATAGAAACTTGAAATTTGGTTTCTATGTTCACATCCTGGAATCTAGATCCAGTAAGGCCGGATTTTAGCCAGTGTTGATTCTAAGGGGGTAAAAAGGGTAAAAAACTGTACTTTTGGTACTTTTTATATCTCCTGAAATAATGTTCATAGAGACTTGAAATTTGGACTGTATGTTTACTAAAGGTGTCCTAACGACTAAGGTAATTTTTCAAAATCACTTTTTAATACGTGGTAGGGTCCTAAATTGTAGTTTTGTATCTAAAAATGAGTGAGCCAAAATTTGGAGACAATCGGATAAAAATAACTCGTGCCGAAAATGGATTGAAGTTTTGGGACACTCTTATCTGATGAAAAAACACTTTTTTTCTAGTTTTTTGAAAAATATTGGTATATGCTATTTTTTGTTAATTTTTTTGTTAAGTAATATGAAAATGGTAATAAATTACCTTTCCAAAAAGCTTAAAGAAATTCAAATCGAATGAAAAATAAGCATTTTACGCATACATGCCCCAGACCATTGCATGGTTTTTAAAGCCAAAATTTGAAAATTTTCAAAATTTTTGGGCAAAAAAATAAAAAAAATTAAATTTTACTTTATAATTATATTAAATACATGTTATAGATAAAAACTAACAGATATGGTAGTCTAACTTTTTTTTCATTTGGCGTGGGTAGTGATATAATTTCCGCGGATTCCAAAGAAAATGAGTTTTTCTAAAATAATTTAGCAAATATGGGAAACAATTTTCTGTAATGTATTATACGAAGTGAAATACATAAATTCTGTACATTTTTTAAGAATTCGGACATCTTTAACCCCTTTTCGTCGAGGTGAAATGACAAATTTGAGACGTTATACATTTCTATAATACAAAATATCTGCATATATACGATTTCTCAAAAGTTACAGAATTAACGTTTTACACTTCGATCCGCACAATAGAGCACAAATTTTCAAAAATTTGCTTAATTATTGTAGAAAAACGCATTTTATTTGGAATCCGCGGAAATTTTATCACTACCCGCGCCAAATGAAAAAAAAGCTTGACTACCATATCTGCTATTTTTAATCTTAAACATGTTTCCAATTTGATCATAAAGTAAAATTAAATTTTTACTATTTTTTTGCCTAAAAATTTTGAAAATTTTGAAATTCTGGCTCTAAAAACCATACAATGGTCTGGGGCATGTATGCGTAAAATGCTTATTTTTCATCCGATTTTAATTTTATTAGTCGTTTTGAAAAGGTAATTTAGTACCATTTTCATATTATTTCACAAAAAATTTAACAAAAAATATCAAATACCAATGTTTTTCCAAAAACTAGAAAAAACGAGTTTTTCGTTCTTATAAGAATGTCCCAAAACTTCAATCCATTTTCGGCACGAGTTATTTTTAGCCGATTGTCCCCAAATTTTGGCTCACTCATTTTTATATACTAAAGAACAATATAGGACCCTACCAGGTATAAAAAGGTGATTTTCGTTTTTAAGGACACCTCTAATGTTTACATTATGGAATTTAGATCCAGTTAGGCTGGATTTTTGCCAATGTTGATTCTAAGGGGGTAAAAAGGGTAAAAAACTGTGCTTTTGGTACTTTTTATATCTCATTAAATAATGGTCATAGAGACCTGAAATTTGGACTGTATGTTCACCTCCCGGAATGTAGGTCCTGTAAGGCTGGACTTTTGCCAATGTTGATTCTAAGGGGGTAAAAAGGGTAAAAAGCTGTACTTTTGGTACCTTTTACATTTCCTTAAATAATGGTACTAGAAACTTGAAATTTGCAATGTAGGTTCACCTCCCGGAAAAAACATTCACTAAGGCTGGGTTTTTGCCAATGTTGATTCTACGGGGGTAAAATGGGTAAAAAAGTGTACTTTTGGTACTTTTTTTTTATTTTCTGAAATAATGGTCTACAAACTTAAAACTTAAAATGTAGGATCCTCTGCTGAAAAAGTTAAATTTGAAAATTTGGATTATAAGGGGTAAAATTGGTACTTTTAGTACCTTTTGTTATTCCTTGAAATAATGGGCATAGAAACTTAAAATTTGGACATTCTGGAAAAAATACTTTTTGGAATTTGCGTTTCATAGGGGGGTAAAATATTGTACTCTTGGTACTTTTTATATTTCCTAATCTAATTATCCTAGACACCTGAAATTTTGAATGTGGAATACTACCTTTTGTACAATGAAAGTAAATTTAAAATACCTTTTATAAAAAGTACCTTTTATAAAAAGTACCTTTTATAAAAAGTACCTTTTATAAAAAGTACCTTTTATAAAAAGTACCTTTTATAAAAAGTACCGTTTATAAAAAGTACCGTTTATAAAAAGTACCTTTTATAAAAAGTACCTTTTATAAAAAGTACCTTTTATAAAAAGTACCTTTTATAAAAAGTACCTTTTATAAAAAGTACCTTTTATAAAAAGTACCTTTTATAAAAAGTACCTTTTATAAAAAGTACCTTTTATAAAAAGTACCTTTTATAAAAAGTACCTTTTATAAAAAGTACCTTTTATAAAAAGTACCTTTTATAAAAAGTACCTTTTATAAAAAGTACCTTTTATAAAAAGTACCTTTTATAAAAAGTACCTTTATAAAAAGTACATTTTATAAAAAGTACCTTTTATAAAAAGTACCTTTTATAAAAAGTACCTTTTATAAAAAGTACCTTTTATAAAAAGTACCTTTCATAAAAACTACCTTTTATAAAAAGTACCTTTTATAAAAAGTACCTTTTATAAAAAGTACCTTTTATAAAAAGTACCTTTTATAAAAAGTACCTTTTATAAAAAGTACCTTTAATAAAAAGTACCTTTTATAAAAAGTACCTTTAATAAAAAGTACCTTTTATAAAAAGTACCTTTTATAAAAAGTACCTTTAATAAAAAGTACCTTTTATAAAAAGAACCTTTTATAAAAAGTACCTTTTATAAAAAGTACCTTTTATAAAAAGTACCTTTTATAAAAAGTACCTTTTATAAAAAGTACCTTTTATAAAAAGTACCTTTTATAACAATTACCTTTTATAAAAAGTACCTTTTATAAAAAGTACCTTTTATAAAAAGTACCTTTTATAAAAAGTACCTTTTATAAAAAGTACCTTTTATAAAAAGTACCTTTTATAAAAAGTTCCTTTTATAAAAAATACCTTTTATAAAAAGTACCTTTTATAAAAAGTACCTTTTATAAAAAGTACCTTTTATAAAAAGTACCTTTTATAAAAAGTACCTTTTATAAAAAGTACCTTTTATAAAAAGTACCTTTTATAAAAAGTACCTTTTATAAAAAGTACCTTTTATAAAAAGTACCTTTTATAAAAAGTACCTTTTATAAAAAGTACCTTTTATAAAAAGTACCTTTTATAAAAAGTACCTTTTATAAAAAGTACCTTTTATAAAAAGTACCTTTTATAAAAAGTACCTTTTATAAAAAGTACCTTTTATAAAAAGTACCTTTTATAAAAAGTACCTTTTATAAAAAGTACCTTTTATAAAAAGTACCTTTTATAAAAAGTACCTTTTATAAAAAGTACCTTTTATAAAAAGTACCTTTTATCAAAAGCACCTTTTATAAAAAGTACCTTTTAAAAAGTACGTTTTGTTAAAAGTACAGAAACTACACTTTTTGGTACTGTTTTATTTCCTGAAATAATGAACATAGAAACTTGAAATTGGAAAAGGTTCGCCTCTCGGAAAATAAAGGGGTTAAAAGGAATAAAAAAGTGTACTTATTTATTTCCTGATGTTATGGTCCCAGAAACTTAAAATTTGGAATGTAAAATCCTTCGGTGAAAAAATAGATTGGAAAAAGTTATTTTTGGGAATTCCGTTTCTTAACGGGGATAAAAAGTACTTTTAATATTTGCTGAAACAATGATTCTAGATAATTGAAATATGGATTGTAGGAGTCTTCGGTGAAGAAAAAACATTCAGGGAGAGGTACTTTTTTTAAATTCCGTTTCTAATGGGGATAATAAAGTGTTCTTTTGGTACTTTTTTTGTTCCTATAATAATGACCTTAGAAGCTGGAGATGGAATTGGAAATGAAATGGAGTAGAACGGGGAACAATATGGAATAGAGCAGGGAACAATATGGAATGATATTTTTTGTTAGTTTAGTTTAGTGTTTAGCTTTTTTTACTTCATATTTTTTTTTATTCCAATTTCTTTTGTCACTGAAATATTTATCCACTCAAAATCCAAAATCCCGACATAAAGGCTCGAAAATTGTCATTATATTTTTCCCCCGGAACGAACATGATAACGTACCAGCAATGTTATTAGAATTTTATTGTTTAAATTATTCATTGAAATATTTTTTATGGAAGACTTAAACGTCCACAAGTAAATAAAACAAAGACTACGTAGGGGAATTTTTTTGAAATCGATAGAGTAATCCTGATCCTTCTATTATCCGGTATTCAATACAACCGGTAACGAAGTACCGGGATTGTAAGCTAGTAAACCATATAACAGTTATTTTTTTTTTGGTAAATTAACTGCTTTTTATTATTTTTATATAAAAATGATTACTGCTAAACCCCGTCTAAATTTTGCAGAATTCATCACACTCAGAAAATTATGTAAGTTACTACATGTTAGTTATTTGTATATTTTACAGTAGTTAGTTGTTTTCAACTACAAAGTCAGTTGTTTTTGTATGAAAAATATCAAACAACTATTTCTGTTAGTTATTTTAAGTCGTTTTTTTGAACAACTAACAAAAAAGTACTGTGATGTAGTAACAGTTATTTAAAGTAGTTAATTTTATTTATTTTATCTCTGAAAAGTTTTAAAGTTTTTTTCCAAAAAAAAAAAAAAAATCGTTATTTTTATTTTTCACAACTTTTTTTTTAAAAAAAAAACTTGGAAAAAATTTGGTCTTCAATTTTTTTTTCTGCAAAATGTTTTGAAAAAAAAAAATTATATATTGATTTTTTTTATTTTTACTACATTAGTTGTTTTGACTACAAATGTAAGTTGTTGACTACAAATGTAAGTAGTTTTTACTACATAAGTCAGTTGTTTTTTGTCAGTTAAAATAACTAACATTGTTAGTTGATTTAACTGAAAAAGTAGTTGACCCCAAAACAACTTACAAAGTAGTTATTTTAACTGACATTTTCAGTTGATTTTACTAACATAATTTTTTAAGTGCACGCTAAATTTAAATTTTTTAAAAATTACAGAAAAAAATTTAAACTACTTGGCAAATGTATTGAAATTCCAACTAGAAATTGTAACATAGCACCTTATTCCACTAGAACAAAATTTCACATGCATTTTTTTGTTACTTCCGCTCATTTGTTTTTAATGAAATTTTGTACATAGATGCATGTGATCCATCTACGTCGATCTGCAAAAAGAAATTTCAAAAAATCATTTTTTTTCGAGACTTATTTAGTTTTTTGCTTCCCTGAACAATTTGGTTTTTGGATTATAGCACCTTGTTCCACACCCACATTCAATTGTCTAGAATCAGGACTTTTTCATTATGATAAATGTCTCCGAATCTGAAACTTATGTCTTAGAAGCTTTCTATGGGAAAAATGTGTCTTAATTTGAAAACTAATTTTTATTAATATTAGAGTATTTCTCTGTGAAAACGCATCAGTATCTGAGAATTTTTTTCTATAAAAGTCTAATACAATCTGAGAATTTGTCTATATTAAGCATTTTACAAATTCTTAAAAATGCCTCAGATAACTTTTCTGGGTGATATCTTTTCAATTGGAAAATTATTTCAGAATCTGGTATGTACTTTTAATATCAGAAAAATCCGTTGGAGCCACAGACTTATTCTTTAGAAGATTTCTTTGTATTTTTTTTAATTTTTTTTTAAAATTCATTTCTATAGAAAAAAATCTTGAAATCTCGAAATTTTTCTATAGAAAACATCGTACTATACAAGATTAAGATAAATTATTGACACAAATCTGGCCTTAGTTTGACGGTAAGAAAAATTTTTTGAAAAAAAATTTCCCCCAAACCCAAAAGCTGGATCCGCGTCTAGTCTACAGGGTATATATGGATTTTACCAAGACAACTTTTTTACTTGTTTAAAATAAATCTACATATTTTAATACAAATCTATTTTAAAATATTTTTTAAAAGTAAAACTTAAACATAACCACTTTTTGAGTAATTTAAATGACGCAGCTCAGTGGTTAAGTTTAACCATTAAGTGCTGCCTGATTCCGGTTTATAAACTTACAAGATTCCACTTGTAACTGTGTATGTATTTTTATGTAAATTGAAACACATCAAGTTCTAAGTTGAAATAAAATATCCTTGAGATATACTACAAAAATACAAAATGAAAAAAAAACTTTAGTAATAGACAAACAAAAACAGAGAGAAATGAACTATAAGAAAACTTATGTAATTAGCCGCTGGCTAGTTAAGCCTTCAAATTGAAACACATTTTTTCTGTTAAAGAAAGGAAAAATTGTAAGTAATATGTTATAATGCTGCTATTCGCATTTTATGTTTTCCTATTAGCCTTGAGACCATTAAGTGTTTCCCTTCCTGTGGCCTTTAATATCAATTGGGTTGTTTTTTTTTATATTTTTGCTTTTTGAAGCCATAAGAAGGAATTGTATAGAAAATTGTTCTTGTGAATTCCCATGATTTATTTTTATATCTTAGTTTATGTTATTTTGCCTTTTCTAAGAACTTGCACTAAACTTAAACACTCAATGCCCGTCCTTCCTTCTGTACTTTGCGATGTCAATGTCATGTTATGGACACACGTACTTATTACGTTTACATTTTTGGACGAGATAAATAGCAAGGGACGAAAAATTCAATTAAGTGTGAATGAGATGATAATTAACGTTAACTGGTCGGGTAATAAATATTAAAGTCCTAAAATTTGGTAGTGAATGAAGCAAAAAAAAAAATCATGAAAAAAAGTATAATTTGGCCTTATTGATGAATATATTGATACCCTTCACGAAGTAAATCATTTCCAGCGGTACAAAAAATATAGTACTGGAAACGATTTTTTTTTTTGGAATAGAGTATTTTTCCAATATTGGAAATAATAACCTGTTAGAAATAAATACCAGTGCTTTTTTACCGTTTATTATTATTTTTTTAAATTATATATTTTACGTTTTTGTGTCAATTATGTCGGTATCGGTCGATCAGGAACATGTCAGTTAAATGTGTTAGAAGTACTCATTCCGAGACCGGAGTTAATAGTACATATCAATATTTTCTAAGTCTCGAAAAAAATGTTCAAAATTTTCTAAGTCTCAGTTACAATTTGTTTTTTACGTTTTGGATTTTTTTAGCATCAAAAAAAATTAGTGAAAAACAAGTAGAAAAGTTAAATTCGACTTTGCCGAATCTATGAATACCCTCCACAATGCATTTTTTTAAAGGAGTAGTACATTTTTAAACGTGAAAAAATTAACAATTTTAATTAGAAATATTTTATTTTGAGTAAAAACTCAAAATTTTTTTGTCATTAAAAAAAAAAAAAAAATTACTAATTTTTATTTTGAGTGTAAAATTTTTTTCCAGTGTAATGTTTTTTTTACTGTAAAAATATTTCTGAGTGAATGCACGTACGTATGTGCACAAAATATAGTAATTTTTGTAAAAAAAAACACAAAATTTTTTTTTGTGTAAATTTTTTTTGAGTGTAAAATTTTTTTTGAGTGTAAAATTTTTTTCGAGTGTAATTTTTAAGTTACCAATGCTTTTAAAACTAAACAAGTTTAAAAATAAAAAGCATTGCTTTAAAATTAAACAAGTATGAAAAGCATTGTTTAGTTACCACCAATGCTTTTAAAACTTGTTAAAACACGTGGCATTTTAGATGCAATTAATCTGCAATTCAGGGTTTTGCTTATAACTTTTGAACCACTGGACCAATTGAGCTGAAATTTAATACCAAACAGACCCGGGGAACGGCAAAGATACATGCCAAGCTTCAGTAGTCTCATTATTGTCTTTCGAAAGTTATCGTGTTTTTCATCTCGTAAATTCGCGAAACACCCTTGCCGAAATTTATTCTTTTGCTCATAACTTTTGAACCACTGGACCGATTTGGCTGGATTGCAATATCAACAGGTAAATGACAAACATATATGCCAAACTTCAGTAGCCTCTGTAAAGTCTTTCAAAAGTTAGCGTGTTTTCTATGGACGGACAGACAGACATACAGACGGACGGACGGACGGACGGACATCGCTAGATCGACTTAAAATCGATCGAGGATCATAAATATATATACTTTATGGGGTCCTAGATGAATATTTCGAGGTGTTACAAACGGAATGACAAACTTATATATACCCTCTATCACTAGAGTGGAGGGTATAAAAATTTGTGATCCAAAAAAAAAAAATTTTTGGATTTTTCGTTTTTTTAGGATTTTTCACATTTTTTTAAAAGAAACTATATAAACATTTTATACAGATCGAAAGGTTTTTCGAAGGTCCACCCAACGATGTATCGATCGTGTCCAAATTCAAAAACGTAAAATCCTTGGGGTATTTTATTTGGAGAGTTATATACGTGCAACCAAAATCATAAAAAATAATCTCTATTGAAGTTAAGCTGACCCGTATTTTTGGGTTTTGGCGAAATTCCTGTTAGTACTGCTTTTTTATGATTTTCCCGAAAGACCATATTCTTTCATAAGGTGGCAACCCTTTTTTAAGTTTAAGATTGAGCAGTTGCAAAAAACAGCTAGCTCTTAATTTTCTCCCCTCATTGCCATATGCAAGTTTCAGGCAGTTATTAGCAAATATTATCCAGAGGGTCATGGGTTCAAAACGTGGCGGCTGTTATCTGTTAATAACACAGGCACACAAAAAGAAAAAAGTGTCCAGACCCAGAGGGTAGACCCAGTTATTTCTAGGTTTTTGGGGTCGCTGAATCCGAATATGCCCATAAAAATTCATTTCAATTGCCAGTTTTTCCCCTACCGCCCCCCAATAACCCCGCGGAGGATTGACTTTTAAATCTCATACAAACTTAAAATTAATGTGTACTTTTATGCTTTTTTGACAGCTAAACCCTAAAATGACAACAAAAAAATTATGTGACCCTTCCCTCAACCCCTAGCACGCCCTTACAACCCCCTGAAAGTGGATGAATTTTGAGTGTTCATAAAAAATCAAGATGCATATGGATTTCTATGTTTCTTGGACCGCTAAAACCAAATATTACTACAAAAAATGTATAATACCCCTCCCTCACTCTCTAGCACCCATTACTATGCCCTATAGGTGATTTAATTTTGAAATTTACCTTCATAATTATTTTAGTCTACATCCTAAGTTTTATTGAAAATTTCCAAATAAAATCACCTATAGGGCGTGGAAATGTGTGCTAGGGAATGAGGGAGGGGTATTATAAATTTTTTGAAGTCATATTTGGTTTTAGTGACCCAAAAAACGTAGAAATCCATATACATCTTGATTTTTTATGAACACTCAAAATTCATCCACTTTCAGGGGGTTGTAAGGGCGTGCTAGGGGTTGAGGGAAGGGTCACATAATTTTTTTGTTATTATTTTAGGCCTTAGCTTCCAAACGAATATAAAAGTACACATTAATTTTAAGTTTGTATGACAGTTAAAAGTCAATCCTCCGGGGGGCTATAAGGGGCCGGTAGGGGAAAAACTGGCAATTGAAATGATTTTTTATGGGCATATTCGGATTCAGCGACCCCAAAAACCTAGAAATAACTGGGTCTACCCTCTGGGTCTGTACACTTTTTTTTTTTGTGTACAAGTTTTCTGATGATTTGAATAATAAATGGATTATGTGAAACTAGTAAAACTAACCGGGATGTCTTAAGTTTTTACAAAAATTAAAATTTTCTTTCACACTTTTCTCAATTTAAATCATATACTCGTAGAATAATTTTTTTTCTTTAAAATTTCAATTTTTTTTTCATAAATGTTCTTTCTTAAAAATCTTTTTTGGACTTAAGTAATAAAATTTTTATCATTTTTTATGTCCAGGCCCACTATAGGGTCGAGCTTAAAATTTATTTTTTAAGTTCTTTGGGTCAAAGTTGGCGTTTTTTTCGGGGGTTGTTTATTTATGGTTTTATTTAAAATTGTTTGATTTCTGTGACACAGTGTATTCATCAACAGAATCAGGTCTGAATGGAAGTTCTTCAAGAGGAAGATTTTTTCCTCTGGTCCGATTTATCTGGTTCATTTAAGATCTTTACCAGACATATTTGTGCCAAAATTCGGTAGTCTTGTTCTTCTGATTTGGACTGCAGTGTGTTTTCTTCAGACCAACTGACAAACGCATGTCGCTAAAATGCCTTATTCACCAAATTTACAGCGTTTTTAACTTCGACTGCACTTTACCACAGACAAACGGATCCAATTTTGCTCATTTACCAAATCAAAAGCTGTTTTAATTTGAACTTCATCTTGCATTCCACAATCGGACGGACGGGTGGATATTGCTAGAATTTCTTAGAAGCCATAATGTATCAATAATATATAAACCTAATGAGGTCCTTGACCGATATATCAATTCATTTTGCAGGGAATAACAAATCTTTACAACATTATTTTATCTAAAAAAATTTTGCTTTGGCTAGTTCATCCATATCTTCAGCAAAAAATTATCATGATACAAACGGAATGACAAACTTATAATATACACTGTACAACCAATTGTAAGTGGAGGGTATACAAATCTAAGAAAAAAGGTCAACATTTAACTGAAGCATATAATAGATCAAAGTTTAATTGGATAAATTTGCTAGGAAGAAAAGAAGACAAAAATCATTCACAAGAAGTTATAAACATTTTAATGAAAACCATAAAAATACAAATAAAAAACCGTTGGCTGAAAAAGACCCTTCACAAAATTTTTTGCAATTTTTTTTTTAAAGAAAATATAAAAAAATAAATTGCATTTAAAATGATCTTAAAAATAAAAAAAAAATGTAGCAAAATATTATCAAATAAACTTTTTAGTAAGGGGCTTTAAGCTTGATGTAACTTTAAGCACACCACATAAAAATAAGCTTAATATTTCAATATGTAATAACAAAGGGTTATTTCAAGAAAATGAATTGAAATAATTTTTTTTTAAATAAACAACACATCTAAAATTTTAAGCTAAATTATAAAAAAAAGATATTTATATTCTTTTCTTATTTTTCAAAAAATCACTAGTCATTTTGTTAGAAAAAATAAAAAACTCATCACAATGATTGTCATAATTTTTTCAAATAAATATTTAAACAATTTAGTGGTTAAGTAAATTGTATTACATTACTCGTACAATAGAAGGTTTTAATTAATTGTTTTGCATATGGCAAATATTCTAATTGAGTGATGGATACAATTTTACAAAGAAAAATTTATAATTTAATACCCATTACAGCAGGAGGTAATTAGTTTATTTTGTTTTTCCCTTTTGAAATTGATTAAGCATAATATTGAAACTTTACTTACAAATCTCTAATAATACAAATAGTATAATTATAAACTAGGGCGTCCCATCAAAACTAAACTATCGATTTTCTTGTCTTAATACATGTCGAACGATGCACAGTGGGTAGTTTCATGAGAAGGTGGTCAAAATTTCATAACTATTGACTGGAAAAGTATTTTTTTTATTTCATAACTCTTGACTGGAAAAGTATTTTTTTTATTCTTTGTTCATTTTTGCTATAAAAAGTAAAAATCGACTTATAAGATTAAAAGTTATGGGAAATTAAAAACGAATTTTTTTTGGAGTTCAAGTATAAAAGTGGAATGTAAAAACATGTAAAAGAGCTATTTTTAATAATATCTTAATTTGTCTATTTTCTTTCACAAGAGATATCTATTTATTATTTTCTTTATTCAATCTTTTCAGAGAATACCAACCTTTGGCCCATGTCAACTTTGTAGATCCAATATCCACAGGGGCCAAGGGTTTGCTTTTTTGAAACAATTCAAGTTGTTTTAAGGATAAAAAACATTTTGAAATTCTTAAATAAAAACTAGCTGAGTTAGAGGGGGTCGAATTTTGATATTTTTGCAAGCCACTTTTTCGGATCAAAAACACGATTTCGGTCCACGGATGTTGATCAGCATTTTTAGACCAAAATCGCGTTTTTATATTTTTGTTACTATTTTCTACATAACATGATCATCTTCTTCTAACTTTTGAGACAAATTTGACTAAAAATTTTTTATGTCTAAAAATCAACATCTGTGGGCCAAAATCGCTATATTGATTTTTAAAATTTTTTTTTTTCAAAAAGTACGCAAAATTTCCGAATTTTTGAGCCGTATGGGGTCAAAAAATTCGGACATAATTTTGGTAAAAAAATGTAAATTTTTCATACTTTGATTACTGGTCGCTGACTGAAGATGATCTTGCAACATTTTTTCATAATTTTTTCCGCAATCAGCTCTTCCGTGGCCCTAGTTCGGCAGGTATAACTACACGAAGTTCGAAAGTTAAGATTTTACGGGACGCCCTATTGTACACCCAGAAAAGTAAAGTGATTGTTTTTGCATTTTACATAAATATTATGGTTGTAGTATGCAAGAAGCAAGTAATTTATTTTCAAGAATACTTTTGTTGTGAATTCTCTATGTTCTTAATATTTTTTTTTTTTTTAAATGATTCGCCAATTGGTAGAAACATAAAACTAAATTTCCAATTGAAATTTTCAGTTGTATCCACATAATATTCGGTTGCTGCTAATATATTTGTCTGTGACAATCGAACTTTGTGGTTGTTTCAATTAAAAGTCAGTTGAGTGATTTAATTTATGACTATCGATATTTAATTGTGACTACTTATATTCAAATGTATCAATCGAATTTCTGTTGCATCTGCTGAATTTCAGTTGGATATTAGCAGGGAAACCAAAAATATGCTCTAAAAAACACGTTTTATGCGCTTAAAAAATGCTCTTAAAAACAGAAAATAAGCTCTTAAAACAGTAAAAATATGCTCTTAAAAAAATTATGTATCCTTTTTTGCGATGTTTTTTTACAATTTGTTAGAAAATAGACCCAACAAATACCGTTATGTGGGGTATATGTTCTACAAAAATATTTGCATTAATACACCCTACACTCAGATCTAAAGAAAACATAGTTTCACATACCGATATGAAGCATAAACTAGCCAAAGGGGAATCAATCGTCAAAACAACGTAATTTCCCACAAAAATTAAAAAATTTAAAAAATAAGTGTTGTTATAAAAAAAATTTAAAAAAATGCTCTAAAAATTTAAAAAAATTCTCTAAAAATTATAAAAAATGCTCTAAAAATTTAAAAAAATGCTCTAAAAAGTGAAAAAATGCTCTTAAAATTGAAAATATGATCAAAAAATATGCTCTTACACTCAACCAAAAATCATTGTATTCCCAAAGAAAATCGTTGTAAATTCAACAGAAATCATTGTTGATTTTGACCCAACAAATATTTATGTTGATTTCAATAAAAATTATTGTCAGTTTTTGTAAAAGTTGATCAACTCGTTCTTTTGTAAATCAACTCGTATTTTTTGTAAACTCAACTCATATTTTTGTTGATATAAGAAATTTTATTAATAAAAAAAAGCTTGTTGTTATTTGTTAATATTCTTTTATTAAGTAAAAATCACAATATTTTTTAGAATTATCACCGGCTTTGTAAGCTGCACGAGATTTTCACACACACTTCGTTTATTTATGTTATGCACTCGTAAGCCATTCTCCAGTTTTCTAATGACACCAAATCAAAAACCTTAAAAAAAAACAAAAAAAATTATAATATAGTATGAATACATAAAGTAACCAATGTATTTTATTACTTACCAAATATTTACAGATCAGAATCTGATCATCAGATCCTATTTTTATTTATTTTTATAATATTAAATATTTTTATAAGAAACAAACACATTAAATAATTTTATAAGAGACAAACAAATTTCACATTGCAATGCATTGCTACCAACTTGATAATACAAAAATGAACGAACAGGGTTGTTTTTTCTTTTTTGGTTTTATCTATTGAATTCTGTATAAGCGTTGTAAAAAGTTGATTCAACTTTACTGATTATTCAACGATATCAACATTAATTTTTGTTGAATACGGCAATATTCTGTAAAACTTGATCTACAATGGGTTTACTAATTTTTCTACTAAGATATTTCTATGAGTGTATGCTAAAATATGCTCTTAAACATAAAATATGCTAAAATATGCTCTTAATGCTAAAATATGCAAAAATATGCTCTAACAAATCGATGCCAGATTTCTTAAAATCTTCTGAAACGGATAAATACCTTATCCATTTATCAATACAATGCGCAGGAAAAAACATGATACTGCATATTTTTGGTTTCCCTGGATATTAGCAAATTTGATTTCTGTGTGTAAAATTTCTAAAAAAAACTACTTGTATATCATAGTGCTACCTTTATGTACAAATAATCTTTCAATTCAGTTATGTTTTATCTCTTTAAGCTACTTCTTTTTTTCATTTCTATACCCCCATTTTTTTTTTTCTATGGTTCATTGTTTTTGCAACATGTTTAATTCAATTTTCAACTTCGATTTGCTTGAAGCAATAAACTGAAGATGAACACAATTTGCAACACATAATTGAATAGGGATGCAATAGGGATGATATATTTGATTTTAAAGCAGTACTTTCTTAGTACTTATTCTAAATTATCGCACAGGGAAAACATATTTGCTGTGATAGCATTTGTTGTAAACACAGACAGCAGTTCCATCTGTACAAATAAAATATCTGTTGTATTAACTAAAATTTATAAATTAAATGAAAATTTATAGTTAGCTTGTCGCTACGAATTTGCTTTCTGGCAGGTCCTTTTTCTCTTAAAAATCATAACTTAGATTGTTTCATTTAGATTAGTGCCTACGGTCAGTACCGTAGTACCGGTAATAGCGGTTTTCCCGGTTCTCGGTATTACCGGGAAATGGTACCAATTTCCGGGTTCTTGAATTCTTGAATACCGGTATTGCCGGTTCCGGCTCTGACGGTATTACCGGTATTCCCGGGACTACCGGGAATACCGGTAATACCAGTATTTATTTTTTGTTTTTTTTTTTGGGAACCAGAACCGGGAATACCAGTATTCCCGGGAATATATCTAGAACCGAGAAACCGGTACAAGAACCGGGAATACCGGTATTTCCGGAAATACTGAGAACCAGGAAATCGGGGGCACATGTTTAGATTTACAAAAAAATTCTGTGAAATCATTAATCGGCCTATGAGAATTTTTTTTCTAACTATTTTTTAAGCTGTGTCATTATTTCAAGCATATCCTCCAAAACAGTGTTAAAAATGCACATAGGACTTCCCAGTTGACGTACTTCATTAGAATAAATTAAAATTTATTAGTTTCATTTCTTTAGTAATTCTTTGTATCAACCGAATAGTGTTAAGTTTCTTTTCTAGCATAACAAAACCAACACCAATAAAGAAATAGTACCTTTTTAATAATAGTAGGTACAAAATTGAACAGCTGTGTTATCAATTCTGAGCTCCAAAGGCGTCCACATGGAGAGGGGGGTTCGGTTTCCGATTCAAAATTAGAGAACTTCATATAAAAATATTTGAGAATCATGAACTTTTTTTGAAAAAAAAAAAAAAAACAAGTAAGCTAATTTAAGTCAGTCTAGACAGATCATATAATACCCTAAACCAGTGTTTGGCGCAAAATAGGTCCTAAATCCAAACATGGACCTAAAGATCTATATTTTGTAAATTTTTTTAATTATAATAGAAAATGCTTGCAAACCAAATTTAAGTGAAATTGTCTTATATTTGTTGCCGGAATATGGGGTTCTAGTCCAAAAACTATCGGATTTTATTACAATTACATAATTTAATACGAATAAAGATTAGATTAAATTCACATTTCTCCTATTTTTAAGAATTTTGAAAGATTAATGTGAATTTCGGGTGGCAGTTTGTATGGGGACTATACACAGAAAAAAAAGTCTCACTTTTTTTTCCAAACAAATGTTATTTCAAACTTTACCAAATATATTTATGTCTTAAAGACATACGAAAATTTCATAAATATGATTTCACACTTTCATATACATATACAAAAAACTATAAACTAAATGAGAATTCAAACACGAAGAGAATAAAAAAAATGATTAAATTTTGTATTAAATTATTTACTATTTTTTTTTTTTTTTAATTTTTGAGTAAATTTTTAATTGCGTCAATTAAAAAATTACTCATATCTTATTTAAAAAATTAAACAAGTGATTACTCAAATTGTTTTTCTCAATATTTTTTTCTGTGTAAGTAGAAATGGACCGATCTTATTAAAATTGTTAATGTTAATTTATGAATACCTGCCAAACTTCGAAAGGATCCTATTATATTACGATTATTAAGTGAATTTAAGCCAAATTTGAAGAAGATATCTGTAAAGGGCTAGATCTAAACATGGACCGTTTTTTTAATTTTTATAAGTTTCGTTTTTGGTCAAAAAAGCTTAAGTTTCAAATTTCTAAATAACAATAGCTGTGTTTTCCAATCATTTGGATTGGGATTTACCATAAATATTGGACTTAATAAATATTATTATTTTTACGCATTAGCAAACATTTGATCTCCCTGTTGTGGAATGTATTTTATACAGAACTTTTGTAATATTCTTCATGCATACTTTAAGGGCGCTCAATAAATATCCTTATCACATGATACAGCGAGTAATAGCGCCTCTGGTGTTATTTATTTTAAACTTTCATTATTTGTATTTTTTAGAATTCTTAAAGCACACTTTGGGGATAATATTAGAATATGTACTTAATAAGTAAAAAAAATAGAAAAACACAACAAATATTTCAATAATTTTCTAAATATCAATATTTTAATAATTTCCTAAATATCAATATTTCAATAATTTCGGCCTGTATTAAGTTGCCAAATAGATTTATGAAGTGGTTCTAAGTCAATCGGTAAGTTGATTTAGGACCAAAATTTTAGGTACTTACAAAAATCAGCACAAAGTAATTATACCCTGTTTCACAGTTTGGTGTAAGGTATAAAAAGAGAAAGAGAATTTTTGAATTGGCACAGTTTTCTTACTTATTTTGTTTGTGTGCACAGTAGGGTCGCCAAAAGAACCATTTCTGGAACAGGAAAATTTATGAATATCATGTTGTTTCCCAAAAAATAAAACCCTGCACACGCTCCTGCTGAACTGCATATATAGCAACAGTAAAAGAAATAAAAATATTTGAAAATTTTATAGCAAAAAAAAAGATAAAATAATCGTATTTTCCAATTACTTTGCTTTGCCTACGAAATGCTATTAAGAATTAAAAGTATGTACTTAAGGATAATAGAGTGCAGTGCATTACACTGTGATACCAAAAAAAACACAATTTGTGACTTGAGGTCTAAAATTTCTTTTCAAATTAATCGGATATTTTTTGTGTAAGATTTTTAAGTTTTATATAAAAAAAAAACAAAACTCACTTTTACAAATTGATAAAATAAATATTCACTAAAGATGGATTTGACTTCATGAGAACACTATTTTGAATGTTATGCGAAACCCTTTTTGCCATATTATATTTGGGCTCCTTTAAGATTTGTTTTGGATCTCGAGGTTCCTTGTACAATAACCATTTGTAGATTTACCATGAATCTAGATAGCTAGCTGAACATAGCTTTCACATTTTACAAAAAAACTCTGTTAAATGATTTTGAAACTAAAAAATATATTGGATAAATGTGAGCACTTTTTAACAGAGAAAACTGTGTAATTCTACTATCAAACTCTATAAAATGATTTGGACGACAAAAAAAAACTGTCAGTTTACAGAGTTTCCATTAAAATATTAGTTAAATATTTTAATAGAAACTCTGTAAATTTACATATATTACACTCAAAGAATTATGTAGGTAAATTCCAGTGAATATTCACTTAAAACAAATGAAATTTTATTTAAAAACCATTCCACTGTTTTTTCATTTAAAATAAAAACACATTACAGTCAATTTTAAATGTTAATTTAATGACTAACCAAAACATTAAAAAACTAGTGAATATTCAGTTACTTTGTATTGAAAAACAGTAAAACCAAAGAAGAAATTTTTTACTGCCGAAATTAAATGTAACAGAAAATTCGTTTTTACTTAATACAGTAAATTATTTTTTTTAAACTACAGAAACAGTAAAAAAATTAAATCCTTTATAAAATAAGTGATTTTTCTTTTAAAATGACTTTACTGATTACTTTTTAAAATAACCTACAAACAGTTAACGACATAATTTTCTTAGTGTAGTAAAAAGCATTTTATGCAAACCAAAATTTTACAGAAAAAACTTTAAATTTACAGAGTTTTGTTAAATGCAGGTTTTTTTTGCAAAATTTTTATAAGATTTCTGAAAAAAATTATTTTTTTTTGTTTTTTTGGATATTTTTTTTGTACGTTTTAGTTTTTTTCTCAACAAAAAAACAAAAATGTATTGAGTGTATTAGTCTAAAATTTTCTGGTTGTGTTCACTATGTTCAATATTGCATTCATTGTTTTTGCAGCATATTAAGAATGAAATAAGTAACAAAAGAAATACCAGTAATTAAGTAGAAGTTTATTATGTGATTGTTTATAAGTATTATGTTCATTAGGGCGTCCCCTTAAATTTGAATTTTCTAATTTCATGTCGTAATACCTGCCAAACGATGACCACGTTAGAGCTGATTGTGGGAAAAATTATAAAAAAAAATGCCAAAATCAGCATCTGTGGACCAAACTCGCGGTTTTGGATTTTTAGTAATATTTTTCAAATAAAGTACGAACAATTTCCGAGTTTTTGAGCCGGATATGGTCAATCGGACATGAATATATGTCGAAATACGTAATTTTTTCCAACTTTGACCGCAGGTTGCCGACTGGAGATGACCTTGTAAAATTATTTCATAAATTTTCACACAATCAGCTCTAACCTGGCAATCGTTTGGCAGGTATTACGATATGATATTCCAAAATTTAAATTTGACGGGACGCCCTAATATTCATGAATATGCTCATTTGTATTTTTCTTTGATTTGCCAAACAAATAACAGAAACTTTTTGATTATGTTGTTTTTTTAAACAAAAAATTTGCAACGTGGTTTAAAAGTTTTTTTTTTTAATAAAATGAAGCATACCTTTTGCCATAAAAATAATGGATAGTTTTTTTACTCCACTTACAATTCGAGTAGTTTGGCATTCCGTTCTTTGAACCCGATTCTGGATTCAGAATTGCTCTCCCACATCACCCTTTTGAGTTATTTAGTCGAAACACTTTGTTGCAGTCTCCACTACTTCATTTTTTTTTCACAATGTTTGAAAAAACTCAAAAATTTGGATTTCCAACCAACTTTTAAAATTTATTGAACATAATTTTAAAAGGACATTCTAAACTTTATTAAAAATGTTGTTTTTAAAAAATCCATGATGTTCCTGCTAGGACAAAGGAAACTTTTTAACATTTTGACTAAAATTTTTTGTTGAAATTTATTGTTGAAAATTATTTTTAAAATTTTTGGCCAAAAATTAAATATTTGGCTCTCTAACAAACTTTAAAAATTAATTTCTCGACAATTCTTAATTGTCGAAAAATAAATTTCTCGACAGTTCCAATAATACATGTTTCTTAAATTTTGTCAGCATTTAAAGGACACTATAGACATTAATAAAAATTTCTGTTTTTGGAAATCCATTGTGCCCTTTCTTAGAAAAAAGGAATACCAATATTGTTTTAAAAATTTTTTAAATACATTTTTTTGAAGCTCTATCAAATAAAAACAAGTAGAAAAGTTGAATTCGACTTTGCCGAATCTATGAATACCCTCCACAATGCCGTTTTAAGTGATAGTAAATTTTCTGACGTGAAAAAATAACACTTTTGACTTTTTAAGTAATTTTTGAAAAAAAAAAAAAATAATTTACTAAATTTTTTTTGAGCGTAAATTTTTTTGAGTGTAAAATTTTTTTGAGTGATTTTTTTTTAGTGTAAAAATAATTTTGAGTTGTAAAATATTTTTGTGACTTACCAAACATGTTTTTAAAACATGTTTAACGGGTTTTCAACTCATGAGTTTAAGGTGAAACTAATCTGAAATTCACGGTTTTGCTAATAACTTTTGAACCACTGGACCGATCTGGCTAAAATTCAAAACGAACCAGGCCAGGAGAACGGCAAATATGTTTACCAAGCTTCAGCATCCTCAGAATCGACTTTCGAAAGTTAGCGCGTGTTATAACTCGTAAATTCACGAAAAACTCTTGCCGAAATTCAGTCTTTCGCTCATAACTTTTGAAATAAATATATAAACTTTATGGGGTCTTAGACCAATATTTCGAGGTGTTACCAACGGAATGACAAAATATTATATATACCCTCTATCACAAGAGTGGAGGGTATAAACAAAATAGCAAAATCAATGATCCACCAGTAAAATTTTCCACAGACTTGCCCATTATAGCTTTTTTTTTGGCATTTTTCAAAGTTCGTTTTAAAGTTCGTTTATCCGAGTTCGTTTTAAAAGAACTATTTTTGTATGCGAATTGTTGCTAAAACGTGGCGACTATGGAAGTGATTCGATATAATCGAATATTCGTTATAATCGAGACAATTAATTATTACTCATACGTTTAGGTGTTCTTAGAAAAATGTACAATGTATTGAATTACACAAGGATAGTATAACGCCATATTCCACGTGATTTTTATTTTTTTTTTTTAATATCTCATATCGAAATAAATGTTTATATTCATATCCTTTAAATTTTATGCACATAAATATTTCTCAGGAAGTATGTGTGTTTTTGTCATATTTTATAAAATAGTTTTGGCTTATAAGTCGCACATGTTGTACTACAATAAACACACACGTGAAGGTGTATTAAGCTTCACGTGTTTGTGTATTTTTTTTTACTGACTGTGAGTTAAAAAAAGATTTCATAATCAATTTTTTATACCCTACACCTGCTGCTGATGTTTATAATTCAACGGAAAATGTAACATCATTTATTATAATTTTTAGTGACTTGCTGGAATACATCAAAACAAATATTTTTATATTTGATAAACTACAAACGTACATTAACTGATGTAAGGTTAAGAATTTGTAATAAAGGCTGTAATCAGCAAAACTTAATCCGAAATATACTCTTTAAACTAATTAACATTTTTTATAAATGTGTGTATATTAGTTTTGACGGTTACAGTATATGTATAACAATCAGTCAAAATCTTTGACTATAAAACAAAAATATAATGTAGAGTTATCAGTAGGTCAATCTAGATGAAATAATTCTGTTTTCGGTGTTTTTTTTTTTTGTTTCAGTTTTAAATTTAGTTTTTGCTCAGTTGGTTACCACTTTACCTTTCAATACCATCCACACAGTGATTAAGGAAAGTTCAGGAAAAATACAAAAACATACTCACAATCTTAAACATTATGAAAACTCATAATTGTTCATAAGAACTATATAAAAACAAGAAAAATGCATAGTTCAGCCATACCGAATGTATGGACAAGCTAGCAGGACAAAATTATTATTTTTTACATTTTTGAGTTCCTAAAGCAGTGGTGCGTACACACATACTTTAACATTTATGCTTGTGTAAGTAGTAACAAGAGAAAAATCAACAAATGTGCTCAAGCAGCAGAATTTTATAGTGTACGTGAGTCGACTGCGCACAAGCAGCATTTTTTAGCCTATTTCCTCGGTAATATGAATTACAAAAATGCCCATCACTGTTCTAAAGTCATAAGTATTACCAAAATTTATATATTTATCTCGGTATTTTTTTATGGGTAAAAATTTCTTTTAGTGTAATTTTTTTTTTGAGTGTAAAAATTTTGACAATTGTCAGATTATCTTTTAAAACAGTTTTGTAGTCTGAGAATATCTTTCAAAGCGTGTTTGGGTTTTTTACATATGTTAACTTGAAACGAAACCCAACTAAAACTCACGTTTTTGATCATAACTTCTGAACTGCTGGACTAATATCGCTATAATTCAAAACCAATATAAGACGAAAAATTTTAAATATATATGCCAAGCTTCAGTAGCTTCAGAGTTGTATTTGGAAAGTTTTCGTGTTTTTAACAGTTAAACAGACAGACGGATGGACATCGCTCATAAAATACCTGATGTGCAAAGAAGTTCCACATTTTTTTTTTTACAAAAAATATTTATGTTTTAAAGATTTCATAAAGATGATCTAAAACTTTTATATACATATACAAAAAACTCTAAACTAAATGAGAAGTCTAAAAACTAAGGGAATAAAAAAAAATTAAAACAACTGTTAAATTTTTATTAAATTATTTACTTAAATTTTTTTAAAACTTTTGAGTACATTTTTAATTGCATATACTAAAAAATGACTCAAATTTTTTTTTGGAAATTTAAACAAGTGATTACTCAAAATGTTATACATCATATTTTTTTCTGTGTGTGCAAGAGATACAAAAATATAGACGTGGGACACGCGAAGACAATGTTTTTCTATTCTTTTAAAGTTGAAATTAGCAAAAAAAAATTTTTTTTAGATTTTTGAAAAATTTTTATGAAAAACCTGGATAGCTCTGTTTAAAAGGGTAAGTTAAAATCGTTAGAGATGGGCGCGTGAGTGAATTTTGACTTACACACGCTCATGAAATAAAAATGCCTGCGAGTTTTTTACTCTTGCCCAAAACATTAAATCATGATAATGTTTTGCGGAAGATTTGGGTGTACTTGCCAAAGCAAATTTTTTTTTTAAGAAAAAATAATGTTATATTACCCCATTAAGTTTATATATTATTGATCCATTTCTCAGACACTCTAGCTATACACATCCGTCCATCTGTCTGTGGAAAGCAAGATGCAGTCCAAACCAAAAGAGCTGTACATTTGGTAAATGAGTGCGAAAATAAGTGCAACAAATTGTTTTTAAATTTTGGAGAGTATAAAAGATTAGGCACCGAAGAATTTAACACTCTCACTTGTTTCATGTACATTTGATAAACAAATGGAACATTTTTATGTAAAAAGTTTAAACTTGTTGAAAAGGTAGTTTTGGTAAAAAAAGGAGAATATGATTTTTGGTGAAAAAATATTTTTGGTGGATGAAAAAAAGTTTTTGATGAAAAAAAAAATTTTTTTATAAAAAAAAAAATGTATGAAAAGAAGAATTGATGAAAAAAAATTGATAAAAAAAAACATTTGATGAAAAAAATTAAAAAAAATTATGGGGAAAAAATTTCTTAAAAAAATTTATGAAAACAAAAAAAAAAATGACGCAAAAAAAAATTGATGACAAAAAAAAAAATTGAAGCAAAAAAAAAATTTTTGATGACGCAAAAATAAAAAAATTTGATGAAAAAAAAGAAATTTTGATGAAAAAAAAAGTAATAAAAAAAATGGAAAAAACAAAATTAATGAAGAAAAAAAAAATTGACGAAAAAAAAAATTTGATGAAAAAAATTTGATGAAAAAAAATTTGATGAAAAAAAAATTATAAAAAAAAGTTTGATGAAAAAAAAAAAAAAATCATGGCAAAAAAAATTTGATGAAAAAAAAAAATTTTGATGAAAAAAATATTGGTAAAAAAAAAAATTTGATAAAAAAAAAAAAATTGATGAAACAAAAGAAAATTTGATGAAAAAAATTGATGAAAAAAAAATTTGATAAAAAAAAAATTGATGAAAAAAACTTGGACGAAATTTTTTTTTTTTTTTGTTGAAAAATAATTATGTTACTTTTTATTCACCAGCTGGTGAAAAACGGTTTTATTCACCACGAGGTGATTTATTATTCAAGTTACAAACCCAAGTAACTAAAATTTTTGGTTTTAAGAAAAAGAAAACAGTAATTCTCATTTTCTTTCACGTTAATTTTTAGCTTATATAGTCAAACTGAGGTGGCGTCCTGCAACTTTTTTAAAATTAGACACCAGCCAAAAAACATTATCATGTTAAAATATTTCTCACTCACGATCACGCACGCCATTTTTTCCACTCACGTTCACGCACGCTCACGTGAGTAACTAAAATTTTTCTTCAGTCACAGTGTGCCGTGGCGCCCTTCCACCAAAGTTTTTTTCTTAAGAAAATTTTCACCAAAAACTCTTTGATTAACTTTGATCAAAGAGCTCAAAATAAGTTTAACTCAAAGTTTGTCTGAAGATTTATAAAATAGTAAGAGAAACTAGATTTTTTTTAAAAAAATTTCTTTAACTTAGAAAAAAATAGCCATTTTTGGAAATTTTTTTGACAAATTTCAAATGGCAATATCTCGATTGGCTGACATGTCTATCAAAAATCAACAAAAAAAATATTTGTTAAAATGCTTTGTTAACTGGTTACGGGATACGGTTGTAGAATAACGGTATACGGTTGTAGAATTAATGAACAGGTTTATTTATATTCTGTAAAAAAAAGAACTGTTGAAATTATTAATTATTAAGTGTGGCATGTTGTAATTTAATAGTACGTGTAAAAATGAATAAATGAATGAATCAACGAGCTAACGAATGAAATTAAAATTTATCACAATGACTCATTCACACAATAACCTAAAACTGGGTGAAATTTGAATACCCTTTGAAATGTTTTATATGCTCCAATATAACAATAAAGGTAAGTATATGAAATTGTTAAATCGTTTGTAAAACATTGTAATGAAAATTTGAAAATCCAAAAATTATGCATATTTGGTTGATTCTGAGATTATGGGTCAATTTCGAAATTGAAGTTTTTTCTGCAAAATTAAAAGAAAAAGTACTACAAAAAGAAAGAAATTTCAGTTAATCGACCCAAATTAACCGATTTGTATTTATTTGAATATTGGCTAATTTCAAATTATTCGAAAAGTTAATCGAATTTATTGGTTTTGTTTTTGCGAACAGAGCTCATTATGTCTGCCCGAAAATATATTGACGAAAAGATATAGAAGGCTCAACCTTGTTAGAAATGAGTAATTATTTTAAGTGTAGACACACCACTTTACCACACGTGCTTTAAAATTTGTAAAACTATATTTTCCAGACGATTATGAACAACTCCATTTTTCTATTTTGTCAAATGAATTGTAGTCGTAATTTTGCGCTGTTCAAAGTTGTGATGTTTAGTAAAATTATAAAAATACATGAACTTTAGAAGATCCCATCTCCTGAACGCGTTGTCCGATTGTCATGAATTTGATATCACATTAAAGCTTAGATCGTTTCTTTATGACAGTCCACATTTTAATAGATCTTATTTTGCAAAAGGACAACAAATTTTTCAAAATGTCCTTGATTAGCGAATTTCTCAAAATGCATATATTCCATTTTCTTAATTTTGTTTTCACAGATCACTTGAAGTGTCCTCTACAATATATAAAAAAATCAGATTGGGACAGAAATTGGTTCATTAGTTATCTGTATTTGACTAAAAAGTCGTTTAATTTTTTATGAGATTTTTTTTTTAATAATAATATAATATAATAATGAAGTCCGTTTTTGAATCGATTGAATAGTTTTGTAGCAAATCGCGAATATCATTTTTTTTGTATGGCAGCATCCCTTTAAAATATGATTTAGGATTTTATCTTTTAGTATAATATGTGAACATGTCTAAGGGCGGATTTTACAGTCAGCACTAAGTAGTGACTTAAGCTAAGAAATTTCTTAAATCCAAAAAACTATTTTATAAAAACTACTTAAGTAAAACTTAAGTCATCTATTACCATAACTTAAGTTTTACTTAAGTAATTTATTTTTATTTGACAATTCAAAAAAAAAAAATACAAAATAAAATTCAATTAATAAATACAAAAAATCAAACAATTGCTCTTCTTTCCCTTTAAAATCTCTATCCGCCGCTCTTAAGTTCAAGGTATTTCCATCAAATTGCGCGATATTTCCATCATATCGAAAAAAATAATTAAATAAATAAAAATCTGTAAGAAATTTGAGATTGGCGGAGATGACCCATCAAATGGGTAACATCCAATCTTTTTCCTCAAGATTATGTTGAAAATAATAAAAACGTTTGTTGAAAATAATAAAATCCGAAGTCAAGCGGATGGATCATTTTTAATGATGACCTTTGCGGCTTGATCGTTTGGTTCTAAGAAGACCCTAGGCAGATGATTGTATTGGAAAAGAAGAGCAATTGAGTGATTATAACCTACACCACTCTGTGGTACATGGTATAATGAGTATGTGATGAAGATTGTAATTACCCGAATTATTTGTCCCAGACTCACATTTAAGAATACTGATATAATGTCCGTCCGTCTGATTGTCCATGTATCGTTGTAAACGTCTCCGTGAAATGGTTGCTGTTATTTCCAACAAGAATTAAGATTGCCGGTTATGTTACCCACTTGATGGGCCATATCGAATACTTAAACATTTCTTAAACATTATTTTTTTTTGTTTTGATGGTAATCACTCAATTTTATGGCAATACCTTTAATTTAAGAGTGGCGGAGATGGCCTATCGAATAGGTACCATAATCGGCAATCGTATCCGAAAAAAGTTTTGGTGGAAATAACAGCAACCTTTTCATAGAGACGTTTGTTGGTGTGCAAATCCGAAGTAAAGCGGTTGGAGTATTTTTTAATGATGCCCTTAGCCGCGTTCTTAATTGTTATGGTTCTAAAAATACCCACGGTGGAAGATTTTAACGGAAAATAACATCATTTGTGTGATTTTTCGTTATTTTACATAATTTTTGTTTTGTTTATTTTTATTATTTTATTTTTTTGTATTCTTTTTGATTTGTCAAATCAAAATAAATACCTTGTGTTACCATATTTTTAGCATATTTTCTTTTTAACTTAAGTACAAACCGAAAAATCGAATTTAACTTAAGTAATAAAAAATACTTAAATAAATCTTAACTAAGATTTTACTTAAGTTAGAACTTAGTTTGGACTGTAAAATCCGCCCTAAGAACCTTATGTTGAAAGTTTTGAAATTAAAGATTTAAGCTACGTTCACAATGTCGGAGTCACTCCACTCTCGGCCACAGATTGAAATGTTAACTGTACAAAATACAGAGTGGAGTTCTGTCACATTGTATTTGTCAGTTTACTTACTTGTCTCATAATTTGGTAAAATTATCCCACTAAATTTAGTTTATGTTTGAAATTATATTTTTTTTTTACGTTTTAAAATATTTTATTTCATTTTAAATTGTTTTAATATAAAATTTTTTGATTTGTTTATTTTTTTTCAATGACATTATTAGTGATGGCACTTTTACAGGGGTGTATTTTTTCTCTGTTAACGGTTAACATACCTCTGTTAACTCCAGATTGGAACTCCAGAGTAGAACATGTTTGACTCTGGAGTGGATTGAAAAAGGATAGTCAAATTCAAAAATATGAAAGTGCAAAAGGAAAAGATATAAAATTTTCCACAGATTGGAGTACTCCAACATTGTGAATGCGGCATTATATTTGCAAAAGTTTTCTTAACAAAAACTGATTTTGAATATCGTGAACCTATATTCAAAATATGCCAACTCAAATTTGACCGAAATGAGTTTCCGATGGAAAATAGCTCCCCTATGCAATACCCATCTGTGGTAAAAATTTCAGAGCAAAAAAAGGATTTTTTGTCGTTTTACATTCATTATTGTTATTCTGCTATCTCAAAGTACTATAAATATATATTTTTTTGGTGAAAATAAATGCCAACTCCCATTGTAAATTTCCAAAAAATTTTCAAAATTTTTAAAAAAAAAAATTAGGCCACATATCTTATTGCATTTGCCATGCTAAACACGAATCCGGTAAAGATTTTGATATCTAATGGCTAGTTTTCGAGATGTTGGCATTTTGAAAATATCGGTAAATAGTGTTTGCAAAAAAAAAATTGCTTATATTTATGTAACATTTAAACTATTTATCAGATTGAAACATTATGAGTGGGGCAAATATAGTCAATGATATGAGCTTTCAAAATAGCTAGTTTGGAATAACCCTAATACAATACAGCATGACTTACAGAGTGTCAAAGTTGACCACTCTGAGATTAAAAGGCTTTCGGAGCTAGTAACTTTTAAAAATATGCAAAGATTTTTAATTTTTTTTCAGTTTTTTCAATTATCGTACTAAGGATAACAAAAACCAAAAAAAATTATAAAAATTTTTCAAAAAAAAAAAAAATGTTTTTTTATTTTCCGACAAAATATGCCAACTCTAAAAAAATATTTGTTTTTTGATATAGTAATAAATGCCATCTCTCAAAAATACGCATACAAGTGCAAAATAAAAATTTTTTGGCATAGGTAAAAATTATTTAGAATATTTAAACCAAGTTATGGAAGGTACATTGCTAATTTTTACAATAATATGCGAAATAACTAGTTTTTTAGCTCTCCTGAAAAGTAAGCTTTTTCGAGTTGGCATTTTTGAATATAGTTCGACGATATGATCTTCTGAAGTTAATGCATTTTTCTAGTTTTATTGAAAAATCACAACTTTGAACAGCGATAAAACGCGAACTACACCATATTTGGCAAAACGCAGAAAAGGATTTGTTCATAATCCTCTGGAGAATATATGTAACAAATTTGGTAAAAATCTAATGTGGTCAAGTAAAAAAGTGTGATTTTTGTGTCTATTGGGCACGGCGAGCCTCAGCGATGTTTAGGTTCGACTTTAGTGTCGACGAAATGTGTAAACGCAGTTCGATTCCTACTTAATTAAATGTCACAAAACTGTTTACAGCGAAATCGTAGCTGCTCGCATTCGCGAGATATCGCGAAATTGGTGTTTTTGTATTTTCTAAAATTTTGACAGTGAAGTTTTTTAAATGTCTTCAAGAACTGAGTATGCAGTTTTAATTGTATTTATTTACAGGTCACAAAACAGTTAACATCGAAATCATATGTTCTCAATTTCGCGAGAAATCGCAAAATTTAAAAAAAAAAAAAATTGAAAATTTTTTTTTTTTCGCGAAAATTAGCAGTCAAGATATTGATTTAAGCAGTTTTACCACCTTTTACCACATAAAATTTAAACTGCATACAATATATTTGTCGTTTCTTGATTTTTTTCCCTTTATTTTATACACTAAAGAAAAAATAAATTAATATAAAAGCTTGAACAGTAATTTTGCAATTTCTCGGGAAATTGATCATCTATAATTTTTATGCTTGCAGTTTTGTCAACTTTAATAACCTCGAATTCAAACTGCATACCACATTTTTGTCGTTAATTGAAGTTAATATTTTTACAGACCAAAAATAACGCAAAGTAATGAATAAATAGTAGTTTAGCGAGTTTTTTTTAGCGATATCTCGGTGACTTTAGCAGCTAGAATTTAAATGTTAACAGCCTTATCACCTCTAATCAATAGCAAATCAAACTGCATTTCGTGTTTTTCAACAATGTTAAAGAAACTTATTATATTAATCAAAACAAAAAATACCTCCAAAAAGCTATTTTCGCTATTTCTCGCGAAAGTAAGCAGCTATAATTTTTTTTGTGGGCAGTTTTAATTTCTTCCAACATGCTCAAATAAAACTGCATACCATTTTTTTTTATTATTTCTAAAGAACCGGTTTTAATAAACAAATAAATAATAAAAATAAATTATATAATTACGCGATATCTCGCGAAATTTAACACATACAATTTCGATGTCAACAGCTGTGTGACCTTTGATCAAGCACAAATAAAACTGCATACCATGTTTTTACGAAATTTTAAAGAAACCTATCTAAAGATAAAAAACGAAAACAAAAACAGCAAAAAATTAATTTCGCGATTTCTCGCGAACTAAAGAAGATATGATTTCGATGTCAACTGGTTTGTGACCTGTAAATAAATACAATTAAAACTGTATACTCAGTTTTTGAAAATATTTAAAAAACTTCAATGTCAATATTTAAAAAAATACAAAACAATAATTTCGCGTTATCTCGCGAATGCGAGCAGCTACGATTTAGTTGTTAACAGTTTTGTGACATTTAATCTTGTAGAAATCGAACTGCGTTTACACTTTTCGTCGACACTAAAGTTCAACCTGAACATCGCTGAGGCTCACCGTGTGGGGTTGGAATTCTTCTATATATAATTTAATAAAATTTTATAAAATTAGATAAAATTGTATATAATTTGATAAAATTAATATAATTACATTATAATATTTTTATGTAAAATTTTATTAAATTTTATATAATTTTATCAAATTTTTTGTAAACAGAAACCTCTATATAATCTTATATAAATATATATAATATTAGCAAATTATATATAATTATATGAAAAAATTTTTTACTCGGGAACTCTTTTACAAGGATTGTTTTAAAATATTTTATTTTTTAATGAAAAAGAGAGAGAGAATATTTTATTTTGTCAAAAGTTTTGAACAAAAATAAATTGTGTTATTGTACACTCAAAATAATCACTCTGTTAAATTACAGAGATACTCTGCTGAGCCAGCAGAAAATACCATAGATTTCCAACCAGCAAGATTTTTTGTTATTTTACAACGAAAACTCTGTAAAATGATTTCGATAAAAAAAAACTGTAAAATTTATAGAATTATCTGTAAAATATTGATAAAACCGAGAAGAATTTTACCAAAAAAACTCTGTAAATTTACAAAGTTTCAGTTAAATGGCTTTTATGAGTTCAAAATTTTACAAAAAAACTCTGTAAATTTACAAAGTTTTAGTTAAATCCAAAACTTCTCTGCATCAAAAACATTAATTAAAATTAAAAAAAATTAAAAGTAAAATTTTGTTAAATTTGCTCGCTTAAATGCTTCCAAATTGTAAATTTACTTTTTTATTTTTGTGAATATTACGAGTTTTTAACAAGTAACTCCAAATTTTACTCGTCGTAATTTTAGACACTTTTTAAAGAGGGGTTTATCGGTCATATTTGGAAGTTTTTTGAAGTGATTTTTATTTTTACAGAGCAATAAGTAAAATTATAAAAGAAATTTAGTATTTTGGTTGCGAGAAAAAAACAAAATATTTTTTCTAAAATACGTATTTTAACAAAAAAAACTGTTTATTATCTGTAAAATAGAGATTACAAAGAAAAAAGTAAAATTACAGATAAAATTTTGTTTTTCGGTCACAAGAAAATACAAAGTATTTTCTTAAAATCTGTATTTCGACAGATAACTTTGTCAAATATCTGTCGAATTGAGATTACAGTCATTTTACAGAGTATTTAACAGAGTAATTATTTTGAGTGTAATGAATGCTGATGTATTTCCAACTAATACACTCAACACAATATTGTTGTCTTTAATTATATGAATTAGTAGCTAGAATATTTAACTTTAATAGAAAAGCATACATAACTTTTTCATTTATTTAAAATTTTATTGTGAATTTTTACATTCATCATACAATTATTTTAATTGACAAACAAGTTTTATTTTCATCTGATCCTTTAGTTAAGGTTGTTATTTTCTATTTTTTTTCTATTTTTTTTATTTATTTTTAATAGTGTTGTAAAACATATAGTTATTGTTTTGTTACGTTAGCATTGATTGTGCATTAGAGTGGGCTGAAAATAAAAAAAAAAAACTCAAAATGTGATAGTTGCTTAAAGTTGTGATTTGTAAAATTTGGCGACAGTGCTTTCGTAACTTCATTCAACTTAAACGTTACATTTCGTTTTTTTTTTTGTTTTAAATATTTTTTATTTTTTTAGCCTACACTATTTTGACTATATATTATGACATGATTATATTTCATGTAGATATTGTTCATTCAAGTTGACAATATTCGTTGGTCTACACAATTTTACTTTCAACAGCTAAATATTTACATACAAAATTATACAAACATACATTGACATGTTAGAGCAACAATAGTTTCAGTCTGTAATAGTTTATATTAGTGTTAGTATACATATTAGTTTAATATTTGATTAGCAAACATGTACAGCTGGTAACATGTCTATGTTAATAACGTAAAAATCGTGTTTTTCAACTTTTTATTTTTTTTTGTATGCATACACGTATTCATGTAGATTTTAATTAAATTAAAAAAACTTTAATAATAAAATTCTCTTGAATTTAATTTCAATTGATGGTTAAATTATAGCCTGAAAATAAAAGCAAATATTTTTGTATCAAATAACTTCGGGATATAAAATAGAAACTGTTAATATTTAATGTTAGTTTGTGCTATATCAGAGGTGATTTCAATAAACATACTTTGGAAAGTTAATAAGTCTAAACAAAATGGAAAAGAAAACATAATGTTGAGAATATTAAATTAAAAATTAACCACTGACCCTCCCTTTATAAAATTGCTGACATCTTCATACAATTTTTCCAAATATCCTTAAGGACAATTCAGCAGTTTGTCAGTGGTAGTCTAAAAGCATTGTTTGTGGCCTAAAATGCTTTGTCAAATTTAATAAGGATGGGTTTTGTGCTTGACCCCTCTAGGAGGCACCATTAAAGCGAAAGGTGTTGATTTAATAAAACAAATTAAAAAAAAAAACAAGTAGAAAAATTAAATTTGACTTGACCGAATCTATGAATACCCTACACAATGCCCGTTTAAAGAATAGCAAATTTTCTAACGTAAACAAAAATTAACAAATTTTTTATTAGAAATATTTTATTTTGAGTAAAAAACTTTTTTTTGTCATTTTTGTAAAAAAATAAAAAAATTACAAATTTATTTTTTTGAGTGTAACATTTTTTTTCGAGTGTAATTTTTTTTTAGTGTAAAAATATTTTTGAGTGACAAAATTATTTTGTAAAGTAATTTAGTGGCTTACTAATGTTTTTAAAGCTTGTTTTTTTAAAACTCAGTTTTTTCAACACGTGAATTTAAGGTGAAACCAATCTTGAATTCACTGTTTTAATAATAACTTTTAAACCACTGGACCGATTTGGATGAAATTCAAAACGAACCAGACCAGGGGAACGAAAACTATATATGCCAAACTTCAACACCCTCAAAAATGTCTTCGAAAGTTAGCGTGTTTTTTATCTCATAAATTCGCGAAAATTTATCTCATAAATTCGCGAAATTCACTCTATGCTTACAACTTTTAAACCGCTGGACCGATTTCGCTGAACTGCATTACGAACCTGACCAGGTTATCCATCAACAAATGTGCCGAACTTCAGGAGCCTCCGTAAAGTCTTTCAAAAGTTAGCTTTTTTTCAACAGCCAGACGGACAAACGGATGGGCATCGCTAGATCGCCTTAAAATCGATCGAGGATCATGAATATATGTCCTTTATTTCGAAGTGTTACAAACGGAATTACAAACTTGCGCTGAACTGAAGATTTTTCTTAATTTTCAACTCTTTCAATACTTAACTATCAAGGAATATAACGGGAAAACAAGGTTGTGACAACCGAAATGAAGTTAAAACAAAAGACCGATTGCTGCGACAACCTTAGAAAAGAGATTGGAATATTTTCGGTTGTGGCAATTGAATTTGTTATGTGTGTGCCTTTTTATAAATTCAATGCCAGTGAATGTAACTTGGTTTAGGTAGCGTATGATTAATTTTTCCTAAAAAAAAAATAATCATACGCACCTTATTACCATTTCTTTAGAAGAAACTGAGTTTCCAAACCAGTGTTTAAAATACACTTTACGGTTAGACTAATATGAGGTATCAAAATGTCATAATTGAACTAATTTTTCCCACTTGCCTTTTTTTATATATTTATGTTTCACGTGATACCCTTTAAACTCTACCACTGTTTCCTGTTTAACAGTTGTCATTAATATTTAAATGCTTAGTGGTGTGTTGTTAAGCAATTAGTTCGAAGCTTAAATAATTATGTTGTTTGTGCAATTAAATGTAGGTAAATATATGTACTAAAAGGAAAAAAAAAAAAAATAAGGAAAACAATTAAATTCGCCATTGACGAATATATTGATACCCTCCACAAGCCATTTTGTCTATAAATATTTTATTTTGAATAAAAAACTTCTCGTAAAATTTTTTTAGTGTAAAATTTTTTTCGGACCATAAAAATGTGTGAAAAAAAATTTCTTGTAAAATATTTAAAAGCATGTTTATAATTTTTCCAACACGTGAATTCAGCGAAAAACTAAAATTCACAGTTTTACTCATTGCACCGATTTCCTTAAAATCTGAAAGTTAGCGACATACGAAAAACGAAGAGACGGACGAGCAGTTGGATCGGACGAGCAGCTAGATCGACTTAAAATCGTTCAAGAATCATGAATATTATATACACTTTATGTGTATATAATACATACATTTATGTTGTAAGGTGTTACAAATGGAATGAAGAATTAATAAATATGTAGCCTCTACCACCAAGTGGAGGGTATACAAATATATGAGTATAAATATAAAAATACAGTACTAGGTAAAATTGTTTAGACAAATAAAAGTTTTGGAGTTATGATTCAATTTGTTGTAGTAAATTTCCATCACAGTAGTTTTTGAATAAAGCAATATCAAATAAATTTGGCATATTTCCACGACCATCGAATACTAAGACCATACGTTAACACTTAAAGAAATATTGTATAGAATACTAGTAATATATGAACGTGTAAATAATATATTGATGTGTCAATATAATTTAGCCCAGGACTGTAAGTTTGTATGTACCTAAAGGGAATAATAAATAGTACAAACTGAGCTCTACTACCAAGGGAAGTATTCTAACCATTATGAACCATTTTTTTAAAACTTAAAATATCTATAAAAGAGACGATTTTAAGTTTAGGGTGTCTCGGACAATATCAGTGTTTAAAAGTTTTGTTGCCTCTTTTTTAAAACAATGTGGACCTTCGGGCGAATTTCGATAGCTCCCGAACTAACAGAAATATCGTCTAGAGAAAAAATACGTATCGACTTAAATTTAATAAAGATTATTTCATATTCATATAGATATCGTAGGTCTATGTCTTCATGAAAGAAAACTAACCTTAGAATTGTCTCTTTTATATAAATTTTAACTTACAGGCAAATCGGTTCATAAGGCTTGTAATACTTCCCTTGTAAGTAGTGGCAGTGAAAGAAGTAGTTATAAAAACAAAAACTTTGTATGTAAATAGTGGGTTCAAACCCTAAAGTTCTGAATGTATAAATGAAGCATAACAAAAATATGAATGTGTAAAAAAACACTAATGACAATTGAACACAAAGCTATTAATAGCATTAAAATACTATATAAATATAATGGCATAATTTATCAAGTTTATTTTTTTTTAAAAATGATAACAAAATGTGAATTGTTAAAGTTTTGTTACTTCAACAGAAAAGTACCTCGACGGGAATAAAAACAATAATTGCAAAAAAGTCATTCTACTTTTTAGTGGAGTGCTTCAAAACTATAACAAATGTAATCAAATTTAACAAAAAATTCAATCATTTATAGATATTTAATTTTTAAAAATTATAGACAATTCTAGTATTCCTACTCTTAAAATAAATTCTCTGTCCAATCAGCAGAAAAATTTGCTGAAAATACACTCATTTTGAGCCATATGAGAAATTTGCTGATTTTAGCAGACACGGTTTG
The DNA here is from genome assembly GCA_963921195.1 of Pegoplata infirma. Classification (NCBI taxonomy): domain Eukaryota; kingdom Metazoa; phylum Arthropoda; class Insecta; order Diptera; family Anthomyiidae; genus Pegoplata; species Pegoplata infirma. The sequence goes on along the minus strand of OY992536.1, from coordinate 4,659,702 downwards.
CTGAAAATCTGTCATGATTATCTAGGGGAAATCAGCAGAGAAATTTGTCATTTTTGATGAAAACTTCAATAGTTTTTTAATATAAACTTAAATAATTGATTTAGGCTGGATTACTCAATGCTCCATTATAAAATAACTCTCCGTTAAATAGGCAGTTAGCAGCTAACTTTGCATTGAGTAATCCTCTCTTAAATAAATTGTTTAAAATTGTTTGAATTGGAAATTGTCCCAAAAGCAATCGGTTTTTAGAGCAAGTAGTTTTTTTGAAAAACTTTTTTATATTGAAAATTATGTTGTACTTAATTACCATAGAACATATTTAAGAATCTATTGTAATCGGAAACTGTTTCAGAAAATTTTTGATGCGATAAAACTTATAAGGAATTCTCGTGATTTTACTAGATATTTTCTTAAATTACCTTGGAAATTTGGATATTTACGAAAAAAAATTGTAAAATTACCAAAAAAAAATGTAAATTTCGATTGAACATTTTTTGTTAAATAACAAGGAAAACTGTCAAAAATACAGTGATTAGAGAATGCATACCGGGATTTCCCGTCCCAGGATTTCAGAGAAATTCGTAATTTTTCATATCCCGCATTACTGGTAAATTTGTGCGGGATTTCCGGGAATTTTAAAAAATGTACATAAATAAGTAAACTGCTGTATTAAGGTAAATAAATATTAAAACATAAGGTCTCCGATTTTCATGCACTACAAAATTGAAAAAACGTGCTTAGAATATACACCTAAAAATGCGCAAAAAATTCAAAAATATTTACTAAAAACGTAAAAGGAATTAAAAAATAGTTTTTCATAAGAAATGGTTTTTCTAAATTCAAAACATATGAACTTTATGACTTTGTATAGACACAGACGTTGAAGATTTTTTATTTTTAAGTAAAAAAAATTGTATAATTAAAAAAAATATTTTTTTATTTTTAAACAGAAAAAACAAATTGCCAATGAACCATTAATAGTATTTATGAAAAATTTCTAAAAATGTATAAACCTTTCATACATTTTTTAAACTTTTTTATTCATCAAAAGAAATTAAAATATTTTTCAATTCCACTTATGAGGCATTCCACACCAAATGTCCCGCTACAGAAAAACATGTGTCCCGTAAATTTCTGAATAGGTTGTTTGGATAGCCCTATATGGAACTAAGAAAATTGCGTTTTTGGTTTTTCTAATTTTCAAAAACTGGGCGTGGTCAAATATTGGAAAAATTGTGAAATTTGTTGCGAGTTGCCTTGATTAAATATTTATCACATTAAAACGGAATGCACCACAATCTCAAAAATTTACATTCTTATATAGTTTTGTATGGGCTATCGATTAAAATTTTTTTTTTCAATTTTCAGAAACCGTTCTGAAATTTTCCAATTTCTTAAAAATGTAAATTTATTAAAAATCGTGCTTTTTTTTTTTTTTTTTAATTATTTTTTTAAAAGTTTAGATGTTTGTCCATCCACACAAAAAAAATTCAGAAACACGTTCTTCGTTTTTTCGAGAAAATCGCATTTGAACTTTAAATTTCATAACAGTTTTGTAATTTGCTTGTATTTCTTTGTTTTAACGTTGCGAATGAGTAATATTTATGCAATTAATATTACTCATTCGCAACGTCCGTTTTAACGTCGAATGAGTAATATTAATTGCATAAATATTACTCATTCGCAACGTTAAAACTAAGAAATACAAGCAAATTACAAAATTTATGCAATTAATATTACTCATTCACAACGTTTAAACAAAGAAATACAAGCAAATTACCAAACTGTTATGAAATTTAAAGTTCAAATGCGATTTTCTCGAAAAAAACGAAGAACATGCTTCTGATTTTTTTGTGTAGATGGACAAACATCTAAACTTAAAAAAAAAAATTAAAAAATAAAAAAAAGTGGCATGTTTTTTAATAAATTGACATTTTTAAAAAATGGAAAATTTCAGAACGGGTTCTGAAAATTTTCCAAAAAAAAAAAAATTTAATCGATAGCCCATACAAAACTATATAAGAATGTAAATTTTTGAGATTGTGGTGCATTCCGTTTTAATGTGATAAATCTTTAATCAAGGCAACTCGCCACAAATTTGACCATTTTTCCAATATTTGACCACGCCTCCTAAGCCCAGTGTTTCTTTTCGCTGGACATTTGGGGCGGAATGCCTCATATTAAGAATTTATAAGTACTATGAAAAAGTTCATGAATATTATGAAGTTAATAAACTCTTAAGAATAAGTTCATATATTTGTGTACAACACAAATAGTGTTTAAACTTAAATTATACAACTATAAAATTTCTTTTCGATGTATAATTTGTTGTTTTTGTTTTATTACACTGAATTATTGTTTTATTTTTCTTTTAAATGTATCATATTACTGGTCTTGTTAGACGTACTAATTAAAAAAAAAAAAATAATAAAGAATTGTTAAAAACTAAAAAAATTTATTAATGGTTTTTAGTGCGGGATCCTGGGAATTCCGGGAAATTAAAAATTTTTTCCCTCTTTCCCGGGAAATGAAAAAGTGCGGGAAATTGCGATCCCTAACAGTGATACAAAATCGAACTTTCCAAATCGGAATGTGAGAAACCAAAATCAAATGAAAATTGACATTTTCCATAACAAAACGCTCAAGGAGTTTTTTTAGTTAAGTGCTATTTTTTTTTAAACGCATTAGAAATTGGTGATTTTAAAGCATTTAAAGTTTTTGTATACTAAATATGTCCTATTTCAGGGGTCCTTGGTGGTACCATTATTGGGCATGTGGGATCCAGCGTCCAACCTTAAACTCGAAATTACTTTAGCTATATCCGTTATGAATTTCTAGTACTTACTGAATGGCCGAATCGTTAAAAATATACCACTGTGCACCGTGGCGTATGATTGCTATTTTAAGGCAAATACAAAATTAAGTATACGCCTCTTATACAGTTTTAAAGTAATTATAATTATAATAATGTTCACTATCTTCAAATGAGTGTAAAAAAAAGTCTAGCACAAAACTAAAAAAAAAACCTTAAAGGTCGTGTTATGGAAAATGTAAACTATCAGTTGCTTTTGGTTTCTTGCTATTCCAATTTCGGATGTTGCACTGTGATATTAGTAAAATGGGATTACGAGACTTTTTCAAGTAATTGGCAAGGTTTTTTTTAGGTATACGATCTAGATTTGATTTAAAAAATTAAAAAAAAAAAAAAAAATTGTCTCCATTAATAAATACTTCTTTAAAAAAAACAAGGTTAATATATGACAGGGAATCCTTGTCGCTTGAAAATAATTTCTATGATAAAATCCTATAAAAATGATTTTTCCATTATATTCTGTACCCACATCATTTCCTATTTGTGATTTTTTGTTTCTCTTCATATGAGTACAACAAATAAATTTTTATCAACTGACGTTTCCAATTAAAATCTAACATTTTATCTTTATCTAAATAAACAATGACTGTAAAAACATCCAAGTAACGCCTATAAATTACTACATATAGATCAGACAATAAAAGCTAATAAAATGTATATTAAATGAAAACCACCTACAATTGTACATGTGTTGGTTGGGAAGAGAATGAAGCAGAGAAGAGGAATCAAAAAAAAAAACTATAAACATTGACCCTGTTGTCTGTACAACAAACAAACCATACAATGAAATATAAGAGTGTGTGTTTGAGTGAGTATGTGTGTGTGTTGGATGAAAGTACTTGATTACAATTGTATACGGGGGGAATCTTTATCTAAATGTATGATATGGCATGAACATTGTACCTACATCTACTATGTTTATGTACCTATAATTGTTATGTAACTTAACGCCAAGTTTGTATCTATCAAACTCAAGTGTTAATGTGATTGTTAATTAATTTTCCTGTACCTGATGACTTGCCATTGATAATAAACACATATTTACTTGATGCCACAATAAGTACAAATATAAAATACTAGAGTAGGACGAAATTTAATATTATTTCAAGTATTCAATAAATAAATCTAATGGGATAACATTTTTGGAAAATTGTTTAAGGTGGAGTTTGCAGAATTTGATCCTTTAAAACTTTGAAGTCCTTTTAAAAGGAAATAGTATCACGAAATGAAAAACAGTAAATGCAGTTTAACTCTATTTGATCTATACTTTCAGACGTAAATCATCTGGTTCATGTTTAATATTGGCTGTCGGACAGTGTTAGCAGTTGAATATTTGAAAAATTAGCAATAATTGGACTTTATTTCGGATTCAATACAAGTTTACAATACTGTAAACCAAATTTATTTAGGAAAACGTAAATTTAAGAATCGATTTGCTCAACATTACGTTAAAATATGTGTTCAAAAAAATTTGGAAACTAAGAAAAAAATTTTAAAAAATATTTAAAAAATCACCCACCGAAAAAAAAACTATATAAAGTTATTTAAAATGCTCCATCGCAACATTAGTTTTCGACATTTTTCGCAAGCTTCCAGAAGGTTCCAAAAAAGTAGCGATAAAAGCGAAAAAATCGATGATTTAAAAAAATATATTTCGCCCTTATTGGACATGTGGGGTACAGCGCACAGTGTTGCGTCTTCATATAAGGAGTGGCCAAAAATAGAAGGAGTTAAGTTAGAGCGTTAAAATTTGGAACACTTGTTGAGATCGATAAGATCAAGAAAAATTTTGAATTTGGTAAATATCCGCCCAAGGATTCGTATGCTTCCCATGTATCCTGAAATTAAAATATGGCATAAAATGAAAACTAAAACTTCAATCTTCATGTTACTTATTGTAGTTATTACCTATAATGCCATTAATTATTCCACTAAATTTTGTCCAATTCGGAGAAAGGATACGCCTAGCTCAAAAATGTCCTTTTTAAAATAACGTTCAGAAAAAGGGTAAACATTTAAGTTATTTCATGAAATTTTGAAAATCCAACTGTTATAATATGCCCAATGTATTTACCAAAATTTGTACAAATCAGAAAAATGATACGCCCTCCTCGAAAATGTCCTTTTTTAAAATAGTCAAGAAAAGTGTAAAATTCAAATTCCTTCATGAATTTTTGCATCCGCAACACTTAGAATACACCTCAAATCTTAATTAAATGAAAAAATTGAAGCAAGGATGTAATTTATAAATTAGAAATGTACTTAAAAAATTTAAAAAAAAGTTTAAAAAATCCTTTGTACTTCATGAAATTCTGTTCTGATAATGTTGAAAATACCTTATTTTAGTATAATTGAAGCAAGGATTTTCCTTAACCTATCCTTAGGATATTCTTAGCGAATAAATATCCTTTTTATAAAGACTTGAGAAAATTCAGGGAAATCCTTTGACCTTAAAACTATCAATAATTCACAACACTTTTTGCACGTAGTATTTACAACACGTTTAATATTGTTTTAGGTTTGATCAGCGATATGCCTATCTCAAAAATACCTTTATAAAATAAGCAAGTAAAAATATAATACAACGTAATTCCCCAACTTGTGTCTAGCCAAGCATCTAGTTTCCCAGGAAAATTTTTCAGAACCGATTCCGATAACACTTGTTCTAGAACAGGTTCTTCGGTAATCAAACACTATTACACTTTAATTATTCAGAACAAGTTAAGTGAATATTATTGTGAAGCTTGTTCTATGCAATCTAAATTTCATAACATTTTGGTTCTTAGGAATTAAAAAAAAATTATGTGTCAAAAAAATTAAAAAATAAATATCATTTTTTTTGTGTTCACCAAGAAAAAACACGAAATTCTATGAAAATGTCAGGATATAATCGCGAAAATTGTTGATACGAAGGTAAGTAAATTAAATTTTGATTGTCTGGGTCGGGACAAATACTAATAAAATAATGTTTTTCATTTTTGTTTGCAGAAAATTCATGTTCTGATGTATCTTTATTGCAAGGCACAAAATGCAATTTTGGAGGCGAAAAAGGATGTATGTGTCTTAAAAAAAATTAATATACGATGTCATATAGGATTATCTTTATCTTTTTTTAATAAATTAATGCAATTCAAAATATTTCTTTAATTCTCATTTCTGTTCTAAATTTTACTTCTAGAACCGGTTCCGAAGAATAAAAATGTGTTCCAATTTTGCTTACAAACACCTGTTGCTTTTGGGACAATCCCTTTGTAAAAAGAATCGGTGTTGCACAAGAATTAGAACAGGTTCTAGGGAAGTATAAGTTGTTCCACAATCGGTTCTTTGCAACCGAAAATTTTGCTGGGTTGTGTCAGGCATGGATGACAAATAATGGTTCTTGGACCAATTTAAATAAAATTTAAAATTTATCCGACCGATTCCTTTTGCATTCCGATTTATTATATGTGTTCCATAACTATTTTTCGCAAAACATTTCAAATTATCAAGGACAACTGCTGAATCTGGGTGTTTTACTTAAAGCCATTCAGTAAAAATTTACAAATTTATATTTGGGTTCCCACAAAAAAAAAAAAAAAATTGATTAAAAAAAAGTGGAAAAACGTGGACGAGTTCCTTTGTTATTTTTAATCTACATACTTATACCAATATTTTCTGCAAAGAACTAAGCGCGCCAATGAGGGCACCAAAAGTAGCTGACTATCAAATATTAAATTTTCAAAATAAATTAGTATTTTCTTTGGAACTCACTTAATAACAGCGTTACTTGCCATATGATTAACTTATGTCAACCAAAACAGCATTATCATACAAGCAACATATCTGACTTAAAACTTCATTACCAATAAGGTCGAATTTTTAATGCAATATAATTATTTAACCGTAACAAGTACATGTAGATTTCACAGATTTTAAAGCCAAAATATGATATATTTAAAAAAGTTCAACTTTAGAGAAATGTAACTTAAAAACTATTAAAGATATATATAAACTGATTTGGATTTGTTTTATTTATGATGTTTTCTTAAAATAAAATTCATATAACCTGAAGTTTTAAGACATTTAGTTTGACCATTTATGGCCAAGGTCACAACACTGTGCAGCGTCCAGACTCAAGCTCGAAATTATGTTAGATATATATATAAGGCGCCCCAGTAGGCTAGTTGGTAGCGTGCTAGCTTATGAGTCTGGGGGTCGTGGGTTCGATTCCCACCAGAGGCCTTGGTCTGTTTCGCTACAACGACACGAAGGTCATTGTTACCAGTTCTCGGTTAGGTAAAATTGGTATATGATTTGCAGGGAAACCAAAAATATGCTCTAAAAAACACGTTTTATGCGCTTAAAAAATGCCCTTAAAAACGGAAAATATGCTCTAATAACAATAAAAATATATTCTTAAAAAAAAATTATGTCCCCTTTTTTGTTGTGTTTTTTACAATTTGTTAGAGAATAGACCCTCCAAATACCGTTATGTGCGATAGTAAGAGGGTTAAATATGTTCTACAAAAATATTTTTCTTAATGTTTTCTGCCAAGCTGCTGAATCTAAAGAAAACATAGTTTCATATACCGATATGAAGCAAGAACAGACCAAATGGGAATCAATCGTCACAATTCCGTAATTGTTGAAAAAAACATTCTTGTTGGATAAAAAATTTAAAAATACATGTTGTCATAAAAAAAATTGGAAAAGAATGCTCTAAAAATTAAAAAAAAACTCTAAAAATGCAAAAATATGCTCTAAAAAGTGGAAAAATGCTCTAAAAATTGAAAAGATGCTCTAAAAATATGCTCTTATGCTAAAATATGCTCTTAAACCTAAAATATGCAAAAATATGCTCTTAAGGCTAAAATATGCAAAAATATGCTCTAACAAATCGATGCCAGATTTCTTAAAAACTTCTGAAACGGATAAATACCTTACCCATTTATCAATAAAATTCACAGGAAAAAACATGATACTGCATATTTTTGGTTTCCCTGATGATTTGTAATTATATGTTAATTCTTAATAAAATAAAAATAAAAAAAAAATATGTTAGCTATAACTGATATAAATTTCGCTGCAATCGGTCCAGTACTTACTTAATGGCCGAATTTTTAAAAATAAGCTACTGTGCACCGTTGCACATGATTGTTATTTAATTGCAATTACAAAATTAAGTATACGCCTTTTATACTAATTATAATTTCAACTAATTATATTTTTAATAATGTTTACCAACTTCAAATGCGTGTAAAAAAATCTTGCACTAAAGTAAAGAAAGCCTTGAGGGGTTTGTTATGGAAAATGTCAACTTTCAATCGGCAGTACCGATTCTCTTATAGACTCCAACATTTAAAAAAATAAAACAAAAAAATTAAAAATTTTTGTTTTCACTTGAAACAATTTCTGTGCTGATGTACATTGCATTTCAGGCACGTATTATTTCGGTTGTCAAGGGGGTCTATTTTTTAATTGCAGAATGATCAGAATGATAAGACTTAACATTTGTAACAAAATTTACCTGAAATTCCACCTTTTTCATACATACATTTTTTTTCTTTAAAGTGATCTCTACTGTTCGAAAAATCGAACTGAAAAACTGAAAAAACTGAAAATTTTTTAAAATTGTAAAACATGCGGCGATATATTGTTAAATTCTTTTCACGCTAATTTTAAAGTCAAGACATTCAATTTCTAATAAAAATTTTATTTATTAGGTTTGTGGAATATGTTAACTAGAATGAACATAATTTAGGCCTTAAAGCTCTAATATGTGTATTTTTTTGTAAAAAAAACTTGCAAATACTGTGGAGTTCAATTACAACTTAAATATTAGAATTCGTTAGGGGAGATTTTTTTGTTATAAGCGTACTTTATAAAATTTTTATTATATAAGTAGTCATTTAATGCGATAAAAAATATTAGCAAATTGTATACACATTCATTAAGTAAATAGCTAAAAATTTTTTCTGTTTGCTTAACCAATGTCCATGTGGTAGATAGAGTCTACATAAAATATTTTGAAGTGTAATATACACAAAATATATTTATACGAAAATATATGCACGTAGTGCGTAGCAAGGTTTGTATGCATATATTTTTTGGTTCATAAAACGATAATCATTAATGAATGTCAATGGCAAACAGAAAAAATAATTCAAATATTTAAATTGCAAAAAAAGAGAACACACCCAGTTTTTTATATTCAGCGTTTAATGATAGAAGGCTTATACATTTAAATTTTTCGTTGCGTTTGTAACACATCGAAAAATCAGTCAAAATTAGTTCTTACCCGTTTTATAATAGGTGGGTTAATTAATCCCCGTTAAGGACATCGCCAAGTAAAAGTGACAGGTTCTGAGCAACAGTTTCAGAGTCCTAAACAATATTTCGAAGTGTTAAAAACGCAACGAAAAATTTAAAATTTAGTGCGTTCTCTTCATTGCGATTTAGATAGACATCTCTATTATTTGTGATCCTCGATAGATTTAATGTCGATTTATTGATGTCCAATTATGCTTAAATTTGATTCATGACAAAAGTATGAGATTGTTGACCCCGACTTAAATACCAAAATTTTTGTTGTTGTTTGTGCCAAAAAAATTATTATTTTTTGATTTATTAACAAAAATGTCCTAAAATTTTAGAATTTTACTCAAAATGATGAAAATTTGCTCATGTTTAGGCATGTGATTTACACACGTAGATAGGTGTTCCAAAGACCTTTCATTTGGTATGTAACATGACTAGGGTTCTTTGAAAAATATAGGAGATAAAGGACAAAAACTGAAAAATTACAGTTTCTACATTTGCACCCTTAAATATGAATCTTGTCCGCTTTAAAAAAATACGTGTCTCTTTATTTTTCCTACTCTACAAACAAAATTAAATCCATAAAAATTGGCGGGTGACACCAGGGTGACATCCCTTGTTAGTCCGCACAAACAAATTTCTACCGATATTGAGTTAAATCGGTTTATTGGCAACAAAAGGGTGTCTATTTCACTCAAATTTTGTTTGTATATGTTTTTACACCATCTAAAAATCGAAAAAGAGATATATTCACTCGGATCCATGTTTGGACATGGGACCCATTTATCGGAAAACACGGTTTAATTTTTTTTTATACCCTCCACTCTAGTGATAGATTGTATATCGTCGCTGCTCCGTCGTGATTTGGTATGTGACATTTTTGGATTTTTTTTTTATTGCATAATATGAAACCTCTATAGGGCATCCGTCTGCCCACTAAACCGTTTAGCGATATCTTGAATGGTTTGGAAGTTAGCAAAAGTAGCTTTGTGAAATCCATATGAAAATGTTCCAAAAAAAAGTGGTATGTGTAGTTAAAAACCAGTTTTTGTTAAGAAAACTTTTGCATATATAAACATTTTTGCTTAAAATTTTTAACATAACGGTTTAGGCATGCTTACATACTATACTAAAAAATGAAGTATGAGATCACATTTTAAAGGGATGCTGCCATTATAAAAAAACGATTTTTCGCGATTTTCAAAAAAAGTTATATGTATCTAAAAAGTTTTTTTGCAGAAATTAATTACATACATTAGTCTTTTCATACACATGAAATCAATTCGGAAAATTAATTATAGGGTTGCAAAAAAAAAACGCAAAATCATTAAAATATGAGAAAAATCGCGATTTTCAACATTTTAACGCAAACATTTTTATCCAAATTTGTACTATTATATCGTTATGAGTCTAATTCCCATTTCCCATACTAAACAAATTTGCATTTGTAAAAGAAGAATTTTTTTAATAAAAAAAACTGCAACAAAATGTGCATAACTTTAACGATGATTTCCATGAAAACTGTTCCATTGATTAGAAAACGGACTTCACCATTGAAATAAGCATGCCCCAATTATATAGAAATGATGGTCAGATCTCATGGCACAAATTTCAGAAACATTTTTTTGAGTAAAATTTTTTTGCTACAAAAAAACAAAATTCATTGAAGCAACAGCACTTGGATGCAGATTTGTACAAAATATGGGATTTAAAAGTGTATTTGCTATCACTTTAATGAATATGACAATTTTTTGCACTATTATTAAATTTTATAAATTAAGTTCTATGAACAAAAACGGTCATGTGTATAAAAATGTCCAAAAATAAAAAAATTAATACCAAAAATGTTCTAACAAAATGTGTTATGTGTAGTTTTTTATGTAATTAGTTAATATCTTCGTTTTAGCTAAAAAATCATTCTTTTTTTTGTGGTACACATCTAAAAAACATCTTTATGTATTTTAAAGACGCTTGACTTTTATAAAATATGGCAAAATGGCAAAATAAAACGGTTTTTTTGCTCTCCTGAAAACTTCATTAAAAACACATACCAAATTACGACGGAGCAGCGACGATATATTAGTTTGATCAAGTGTTTAAAGTATTGGTAACTTACCAATGCTTTTCAAACTTTTTGGTAACATACCAATGCTGTTAAATCTTGCTTACCAATGGTAAGTCACAAAAATATTTTACAACGTATTTTTGTCACTCAAAAATATCCCGAGATTTTTCATCCATTATTTTCGGAATTACGAGGGTTCAACGCGATTTTATACGGGTTTTTTCGGATAACTCGAAAACTAACGATCGGATAGCATTCATGTCTTCAGCACGAATATTCTTCGGTTCAAGGCCAACCATATTGCTTTTGGAATTTTTTTCATAGCGGCAATATTTAACGAGATATACGCAAAAAGCTACTTTAGAGTTGCCAGATCCCGGGGAAGAACTTGTTTGAAAAATAGCCGAAGATCCAAAGACTTTAGTGTGGAAGGTCCAAAGACTTTTAGTGTGGACCTTGACCTATCTTTTTGTTTGGGGTCCCGAGATTTTTCACCTATTATTTTCGGAGTTACGGAGTTGAACTCAAAAAAAAAAAATAATTTTACAATCAAAAAAAAAAAAATTTTTTTTTTTTTTTTTGCAAAAATGACAAAAAAAAAAATTATTTTTACTCTAAATTAAATTTTTGTAATCAAAATTGTTAATTTTTTTCACATTAGAAAATTCTGCTATTACTTAAAAAGTGCATTGTGGAGGGTATTCCTTTATTCGGCCAAGTCGAGTTCAACTTTTCTACTTGTCTTTATACCCTCCACTCTAGTGATAGAGGGTATATATAAGTTTGTCATTCCGTTTGTAACACCTCGAAATATTGGTCTAAGACCCCATAAAGTATATATATTCATGATCCTCGATCGATTTTAAGACGATCTAGCGATGTCCGTCCGTCCGTCCGTCCGTCCGTCCGTCCGTCCGTCCGTCCGTCCGTCCGTCCGTCCGTCCGTCCGTCTGTCTGTCTGTTGAAAACACGCTAACTTTTGAAAGACTTTATTGAGGCTCCTGAAGTTTGGCATATATGTTTGGCATTTACCTGGTCAGGTTGGTATTGCAATCCAGCGAAATCGGTCCAGTGGTTCAAAAGTTATGAGCAAAAGACTGAATTTCGGCAAGGGTTTTTCGTGAATTTATGAGATAAAAAGCACTATAACTTTCGAAAATCAATTCTGAGGATGCTGACGTTTGGCATATATATTTTTCGTTCCTCCAGCCTAGTTCGTATTGAATTTCACCCAAATCGGTTCAGTGGTTCGAAAGTTATTAGCAAAACCGTGAATATCAGATTAGCTTCACCTTAAATTCACGTGGTGAAAACCCGTTAATCCTGTTTTAAAACCATTGGTAAGTCACAAAAATATTTTAAAACGTATTTTTGTCACTCAAAAATATTTTTATACCAAAACAAAAAAAAAAAATACACTCGAAAAAAATTTTACACTCAAAAAAAATTTTACACTCAAAAAAAAAATTAGTAAAATAATTTTTTATTGTAAAATTCGAAAAAAAATTTACACTTAAAAAAAAAATAGTATTATATTTTTTATTTTTTTTTTTAAATAACTAAAAAAAATTTTTTTTACACAAAATAAAATATTTCTAATCATAACTGTTATTTTTTCACGTTAGAAAACTTACTATCACTTAAAATGGGCATTGTGGAGGGTATTCATAGATTCGGCCAAGTCGTAATTAACTTTTCTACTTGTTTTTATACCCTCCACTCTAGTGATAGAGGGTATATATAAGTTTGTCATTCCGTTTGTAACACCTCGAAATATTGGTCTAGGACCCCATAAAGTATATATATTCATGATCCTCGATCGATTTTAAGACGATCTAGCGATGTCCGTCCGTCCGTCCGTCCGTCCGTCCGTCTGTCCGTCTGTCTGTCTGTCTGTTGAAAACACGCTAACTTTTGAAAGACTTTACAGAGGCTCCTGAAGTTTGGCATATATGTTGGGCATTTACCTGGTCAGGTTGGTATTGCAATCCAGCGAAATCGGTCCAGTGGTTCAAAAGTTATAAGCAAATGAGTGAATTTCGGCAAGGGTTTTTCTGGAATTTACGAGATAAAACACACGGTAACTTTCGAACGGCAATTTTGACGGTGCTAAAGTGTGGCATATATATTTGCCGTTCCTCTGGTCCGGTTCGTTTTAAATTTCAGCCAAATCGGTCCAGTGGTTCAAAAGTTATTAGCAAAACCGTAAGTTTCAGATTCGCCTCACCCTAAATTCACGTGTTGAAACCCCGTTAAACAGGTTATAAAAACATTGTTAAGTCACAAAAATATTTTACAACGTATTTTTGTCACTCAAAAATATTTTTACACTAAAAGAAAAAAAAAAAATACACTCGAAAAAAATTTTACACTCAAAAAAAATTTTACACCCAAAAAAAAATTTTGTAATTTTTTTTTTTTTTTTTTTCAAAAATTAGTTAAAAAAAAAAATTTTTTTAACAAAATAAAATATTTCTAATCAAAAATGTTATTTTTTCACTCTAGAAAATTTACTATAACTTAAAAAGGGCGTTGTGGAGGGTATTCATAGATTCGGCCAAGTCGAATTTAACTTTTTTACTTGTTTTTTATCATATTTGACTAAAGAGTTGATGTGTTTTTGTTTTGTATTGAAAATGGGTTCAATATTATGAAAGTCTGTGTGTGTGTTTGTTTAAGGCTTTTAAGGAGTTAACATAGACCCTTATTTAATATCAATACATTGACATTATATATTTGAATATTGCTCTGATCCATTTACATGCAATGACAAACAATATTTGACATTGTTCCGAGTAATTTGGATTAATATTACTTTGGCATTGGTAGATTCAACGAGTTTCATATAAAAGTTAATTGTACATAATACTCAATAAAATATATTTAGATAAAGGTTCATTAAATTTTCATTAATATCATTGTAAATAGACACGCAATTCTTTATTTTATAAATAAATTTACATACATATTTACATAAAAAAATCGTGTAGACAATTTTGGGATTTTAAGCTTGTGTGGATATTTTAACTTTGTGTTGTATAAATATTATTTAATGCATACGCCTAACATCCTTCCCCATCCATTTTGTTTTAAAAACTGCTAAAATTCTTAGATTAGTATGTATGTTACACTGCAGGGAATTTATCCGCACTTAAGTGCAAAAAGACACTAAAAAAATTATATAATATGATCCACTTTACTTGAAAATCTCAACAATTGCTTTTGATTAAAACAAAAGAAATCAAACTCAATTTTATATTATCTTGGGACATTTAATATGTAATTTTGTATATCCTCCACTTACAGTTAATGATATAGGGTAAATAAAAGCTTGTCATTACGTTGGTTACCTCTGTAAATATTGGTCTAGGACCCATAAGAGTCTATATGCAGGTTAGAGTGACATTTCTTCTTCAACTTTAGATTTTCCTTAGAATACGGGCAAATTTTTATTCTATTATACCTAAAAGTTGTGTGTTACAAATCTGAGGCAAACCGGATTAAATTAACCCGCGGCGCCCGGCGAATAAAGTTTTCAATTTTTAAAAATGAAAAAAAAAAAAACAAGTAGAAAAGTTAAATTCGACTTTGCCGAATCTATGAATACCCTCCACAATGCTTTTTTTTTAAAGGATAGTTCATTTTTAACGTGAAAAAAATTAACAATTTTGATTAGAAATATTTTATTTTGAGTAAAAAACTCTTTTGTTGTCATTTAAAAAAAAGAAAAATTAATAATTTTTTTTTGAGTGTAAAACTTTTTTCGAGTGTAATGTTTTTTACTGTAAAAATATTTCTGGGTGAATGCACGTACGTATGTACACAAAATAATGACATTTTTCTAAAAAAAAAATATTTTTTTTTGAGTGTAAAATTTTTTTGAGTGTAAATGTTTTTTTGAGTGTTTAATTTTTTTCGAGTGTAATTTTTAGGTTAAGCCCCTATGACACTACATTTTTTTTTGTATTGATGGAATTTATGTGAACAGTGCAAATATATCACCATAGGAAATCTGAATAAGTGCGAATAGTAAAAGCATGCTAAAAAAAACAGTAAACGTCAAATTTTATTCTTGTGTTATCGATAAATTTGGTTATCAAATGATTGAATGTAAAAAAAAAATGTAAAAATTTTACATTTTTTTTTGACATTTACGCATGAATGATATTAAGTGTTGCCAACTTTTCTGTTTTTCATTAAATGAAGCGATTTTTTTGTTTTTTTTTACGGTTTTTGGTATTTATTAAGCGGGTTTTTATTTAAATAAAAGTAATCATCACTATTTGTTTGTTTATTTTATGTTTCTTTTTCATTTCTTCTTTTGCTGTTTCATTCTATCAATTAATAAAAAATAAAATACAAAAAAATGTAGTGTCATAGGGGCTTTACCAATGCTTTTAAAACTAAACAAGTTTAAAAAGCATTGCTTTAAAACTAAACAATTTTGAAAAGCATTGCTAATTTACCACCAATGCTTTTAAAAAACCCTAATTGCGAGATATGTTTTTTACACACTCCAAATACAGTATGGGGGTATACTCACTTTGTCATTCCGTGTGTAACGCATTAAAATATCGGTCTAGGACCCCATAAAGTATATATATTTATGATCAGTGGTCGATTCTAAGACATTCTAGCTATTTCCGTCCGTCTGTCCGTCCGCCCGTCTGTCCTTCTGTAGTTAGCACGATGTAATCCAAAATAAAAAAGCTAGACTCCCGAAATTTAGCACGAATATGTCTTATGTTCCTAGGCAGGTTAAGTTTGTAACTGAACAATATCGGACTAGGGGGAAAAAGTCCCCCCTTAAAGAACTAAACGAACCTCTGAAAAATACCATTTTTTACATGATTTGTTGTGTTTTGATTAACAAATGCAAAATTTTTATGCTAAGTAAAAGAAGTTCACAATACTGCATTTGGACCAAAAGGATTAGAAAATGTCGTTTTTTACCCGCCCCTCCCCCTTTTGTAGGCGTGGATTAAAAAATTGTTTAACTAATGATAAACTTGTATTTCTTTAATGCAAAAAGCATTAGAATGAATTTTTAAACATATATTTTAAGAGGAGATTTGTCCCCACTACCACTACCGACCACCCCAAAAAAAGAAAAAAACGAAAACGCGTCTGCAATTTTTTTTTTTTATTTTTTAATTCACCTTGTGGTAAATAAGTAAGTTAAAACGTAACATAATTATTTTTTATAAATTTTTTTCCTCAATATTTTTATTTCATCAATATTTTTTTTTTTATTAATATTTTTTTTCATCAACATTTTTTTAATCCATTTTTTTCAGCAATATTTTTTTTTCATAATTTTTTTTCATCAATATCTTTTTGATCAATATTTTTTTTTCATCAATATTTTTTTTCATTAATATTTTTTTTTTCATCAATATTTTTTTTCATTAATACTTTTTTTCATCAATAATCTCTATTTTATTCAAAACTTTTTTTCATCAAAAACTTTTTTAACGACAAGCAGATAGATGAATATCACTAGAATGTCTTAGAAACCTTTACGGATCAATAAGGTATAAACATAATCGGGTTCTCGACAGATATTTCAATACGTTCTGCATGGAATGACAAATTAATAAAGCGTTATTTTTTCTAGAAAAATTTTGCTTTGGAAAGAATACAGCAAAAATTATACAGCAAAACATAATCATGATTCAATGGTTTGGACAAGAGTACAAAACTCGCAGACATTTTATTTTTCCTTTTTAAAAAAACCCAAAATTTTGGTGAAAATTTTCCCAAAATTTTATACTAAAAAAATTACACTTAAAAATTAAAAAAAGACTATCGTCGGTGTCTACCAACCAGAACCGCTATGTGTATTTCAAAATTTTTTGAAAAGACTTTAATAACAGCTAAATTTGGAACTTTTGCGCTGTTTTTAAAAATGAAAATTAACGTTAATAGAAAATTTGCAATATTATTTAAATATTTGTGAAAGAAATATTAGCCCTGTTTTTTTCGGACCGGATTAAGATTTGGATTAACTTTACTTGGTTAAAAAATGGGTCAAATCAAGTCCAGAATTTTTTTTCATAATTTTTTTCTCAAATTACATACAATTAGTAAATATAAACAGAAAAACAAATTAAGCTTTGTCCAAAATGCAAAGAATGAAAAATAAATTTAGTTAAATCGTTGGATTAACTCAAATTTATTTATACCGTTTTACATTTTGGACAACGCTTAATTTTTTTTCCTGTTTATACTAACTAATTGGATGTAAATTCAGAAAAAAATATAAAAAAAATTTCTGGACTTGATTTGATCCATTTTTTAACTAAATAGAGTTAATCCTAATCTTAATCCGGTCTGCAAAAAACAGGGCTATTGTTTTAAAGCACCACGAAAGTTCAAAATAAAGATGATTTGTAAGCCTCTTCAAAAAATGTTTAAAAACACATAGCAGTTCTGGTTGGCGTACCGACATCCAATTTTTTTTACAAAAAATTACTAAAACATGTTTTCTATTAATTATTTTTTAAAAGTTTTTTCTTATCCTCTAGTTTAAAAAATATTAGTTTGCTCCCAACAAAAGTTTTTGGACTCCTATAAGCTCGAAAAAAATCAAAAGTGCCTTTTGAACATGGTACCGTATAAATATAACTACTTTTCAAATGTTAGTATTCATAACAACATAATTCATGGTCAATTTAAGGTTAAATTACAAAACAAAATCGTAAAAACGGATGTTATAAAATACGTGTATGAATAACAAATGTTAAATGTTTTATTGTGGCACCACTTAATAGGCTGCCCACCTACATTTCTTAGTTTCTTAGTTTTATTATAAGAAAAACTTCAAAAACAAATACTACTGATGTGAAAGAAAAAACTTACAAATGATGAAACTGATGAAAATAACAAAAAAAAAAAAAAATAAATGAAAAATATTGTTGTATGTATGAAAAAATGTTTACATGTTTTCTGGAACATAAAAAACCATTAGTCATATTAATCCCAGCAGAGTCATTAAGTCGTAAAAAATATATAACAAATACAAACAAAAACCTAAAGGTAAATTTAGGTTTTTGCAAAAGTCTATGAACTCTTTAAAAATAAGAAAAAAAAAATAAAACATAAAAGAAATAAGAACATCTAAAGGGTTTGATAAGAATGTGTTTAAATTGGGGATTTTGTATGTAACAAGCGTGAAACCTACAGTGACTTTCTAATTCGGAAATGCTGAGTCCAGTGGTATTAACAAACATATTTTAAATAAAAATTATTTAAAAAGTAATTACTTGGATTTTTCTTTAAAATATATATTTTTTAATTTATTTGATAAATAAGTATTCCGCATTTAAAAGAAAATATTAAGCAAAAAGTATTTCCATTTAAAAATGTCTGATATGATTTTAAACAAGTAAAAAAGTTAAATTCGGCCTTGCCGAATGTAGTGATACCCTCCACAATTTCAAAAAGATTATTGCAAAAACTTTATTTAAAAGGAAATTACCTTTGAAAAAAAAAAATTTCTTTTTTGAAAAAAAATTTCCGCGAAAAAAATTTTGGTAAAAAAAAATCCGCGATTTTTTTCTTTTTTTGTCAAAAAATATGTTCGTACCTATTTAAATACCATTTGGTGTTCAATTATGTTCACATATGTCAACCAGAAGCCGAATTAAAGCATTGTGTATTTTTAGGTTATGTTGAATGTACTGAAATTTTTGAGGTGTGCTTACGTTTTCGTTCATAACTTTTGAACCGCTGAACCGATATCGCTCAAATGCAATACCAAACTTTTCGGGAGAACTTCCAATAAATATGTTAAGTTTCAGTCATATCTGTGCAATATTTTGTCCGCGACAGCATTTTCGGACAGACGGACAGACGGACATCGCTAGAATGTCTTAAAATCGATCGGGCATCAAGAATATATATAATTTATGGGGTCCCAGATCGATATTTCGATGAGTTACAAACGGAATGACAAACTTATATATACCCTCTATCACTAATTGGAGGGTATAAAAATATTCTAGAGAACACCGCGGTACAACGTGTCGTATACGTGATATTATAAGTTATGCGTTCACCGTTTTCAAGTAATGATTATAGAGAACGAGAAACGATTTTAAAATTAACTTATTGTTAGTTTTTTATTTATCCAAGAGAAACCGACATTCCAAAAACTATCCGAGTTATTTCTTTAAAAACAGTTTCAATTCGAGGTTCTTATTTTAAATCTCAAATATTTCGAATACAAAGACTAACGTAAAAAAAAGCTTAGTACCATCAGATTCAATTACTCGAATAAGGGGTACTCGATGGAGGCTCCTCTTGTTACATTTTGCAATCAGCATACTGATTATAAAAAATTGGAAACATTTTAAGAAAAGGAAACTGCGTATAGAAATTTATTTTAAAGTTAAGCAGAAAGGTTTTAATTGGTTTTAAATTTTTCTGCTTAAAAATTTATTTTAATCTCCTTAAATTATATAAAGTAATTACTTTATTATTTTATTTAATTATAAAGGATGATTAATAAATAATTTTTTATTAGAAAAATCATTAACCCGGGATGACCAAAGGCAAAAAAGTCCAATTTTATTTACATTGGAATTTGGCTGGTTGGCAAAATTAGTTTTAAGCTTTTTGTCAACAAAGGTTTATGATTGAGTAAAAATAATTCATTATGATTTTTTTTATGATGAAATAAAACATTGTAGTAATTACTTTCAATAATTTTTGGAAATAAAGTAAAATTTCGCTTTTTAGTCACTTTTTGCCGCACAGTGCACAAAAAAAGTTTGTCAGTACAATTAATTTCATTGTTAATACAAATAAACATTTATTTGAAAATGGGCCTAGATTGGATTTTGTCAATACAACAATGACTTTTGTAATTTTTGAAAAAAAAAATCAACTCAATTTGTTCAATTAAATTTATTGTTGCATTAACAATGAAATCTAAAAATAAAGAAGTCAAAAAGTAAATTCAATTAAACAAAAAAATGGTGCCGCCAATTGGCTGCGACCTTCAGGATTTCAGTCTAGCACACTACCACCGTGCTATCGTTACATACCGTCGAACTATATTCAATAAATGCCAACTCGAAAAAGCTTACTGTTCAGGAGAGCTAAAAAACTAGTTATTTCGCATATTATTGCAAAAATAAACAATGTACCTTCCACAAGATGGTTTAAATATTCTAAACAATTTTTACCTATGCAAAAATTTTCATATTTTGCACTGGTTTGCGTATTTTTTAGAGATGGCATTTATTACTATATCAAAAAACAAATATTTTTTTAGAGCATATTTTGTCGGAAAATAAAAATAAATTTTTTTTGGAAAAATTTTTAAAATTTTTTTTTTGGTTTTTGTTATCCTTAGTACGGTAATTGCAAAAACTGAACAAAAAATTAAAAATCTTTGCATATTTTTAAAAGTTACTAGCTCCGAAAGCCTTTTAATCTCAGGGTGGTCAACTTTGGCACTCTGTAACTCACGCTGTATTGCAATAGGATCACTCCAAACTAGCTATTTTGAAAGCTTATATCATTGACTTTATTTGCCCCATTAATAATGTTTCAATCTGATAAATAGTTTGAATGTTACATAAATATAAGCAATTTTTTTTTTGCAAACACTATTTACCGATATTTTCAAAATGGCAATATCTCGAGAACCAGTCATTAGATATCAAAATCTTTACAAGATTCGTGTTTAGCATGGCAAATGCAATAAGATATGCGGTCTAATTTTTTTAAAAAAATTTTTTGAAAAATTTTGGGAAATTTACAATGGGAGTTGGCATTTATTTCCACCAAAAAATATGTACTTTGAGTTAGCAGAATAACAAAAATGGATGTAAAACGACAACAAATCATTTTTTTGCTCCGAAATTTTTATGGCAGATAATTACATAGGGGAGCTATTTGCCATCGGAAACTCATTTCTGTCAAATTTGAGTTGGCATATTTTGAATATAGGTTCACGATACATTTGTGCTTGATTTAATGAGTTTATAAAGTGTCTGTAGATAAAAATGGATTTTTGTTATATTTACAACATACCTTGTTGATACAATTAAAAATGTTGTTGAAATAGTATTTCGTTGTTAACAATTTTTTAGTTACTTTTGATTTTACAATATTTTTTTTATGTGTGAGAAAAGCAACGATATTCGGATACGTTGGCAATTCGACTTAATGGCACACTGAAATAAAAGAGCATAAGATAACAATACCATAAAAAGTGGACTGTACTCTCTCTACGAGCCAGTTTGAGCGTCACTTTACCACTATGATACCATCCAGGAAGACATGGATGAGAGGGATTCCGTGTAGTGGAGCCTCTATTAATGTTTTCACGGATGGATCTTGGAGTCTATTCGGAGAAGCTTGGGTTGACCTGACTCGAAGATTGCCAGATCATTGCAGTGCTTACCAGACAGAGATGCTGGCAATTAAGGAAGTGAGCAATGTATTGATGCAATGTATAGTCTACAACTGCAGTCAACATCTATTCTGACATTCAAGTCCCTGGAGTCAATGTTCCTGAAATCAAGATCTGCCCTTAACTGCCATAGGCTCTAAATGAGATGGCCCAGCAGTTTGACATATGACTCATATGAGTCTCAGGGCTCAGAGACATTCCAGGGAATTGCAAAGCCAATGAGCTTGCCAGACTGAGAACTACCTTACAGGTTCCAATAGAATTGGAATGTGTTTGTATGCCTCTTTAAACTTACAAGTGTGATCTGCGACTTTGTTCCGCGACGTAGACTAATTAGAGATGGGAAAATGGATGGACGTGGGAAACAATACGACAGATTTGGCCTTCTCTTAATCAGAAGCGCACAAGTGAGCTGCTATCGCTTCCAAGAGGAAGGATTTCGACGGTATTGCTTAAATTACATAGTGATACAAAATCAGGCGCGGATCCAGGGGGGGGGAGAATGGGATTTCTCCCCCCCCCCCAAAATGATTTCGAAAGAAAAAATAAGGAAAGGAAAAAAAGAAAATAAAGAAAGGAAAGGAAAGGGGAAAAAAGAAGAAAAAAAAGAAAAGGAAAAAAGGAAGGAAAAAGACTAGAATGTAAAAAACCCTTAGGGGATTTATATGTGTGCTGATCATTTACGTCAGCACACGTAGCCTTAGAATAAAATGTTTCAGAATTAAAGAATGTGCATATGAAAAACTTAAATGGCAATAGAGTCGTGGACATTTTCTAACCGAATAACTGTCCTTATTATTTTCTATGGAAAAAGTATAATTTTAAAAAAAAAGGGTTAAAAATTTCAGACTTTACCTTAAAAAAGTTTTTTGATACTTATTTGACTTAGAATGTAAACATTTCTTTAATTAAAAAATTATCTCAAATTTTATAAAAAATATTTTATATTTATTATTTTAGAAATTATAGAAAAAATCCCTCAGCATCTGAGAATTTTTCCAAAAAAAAAAAAATGTTTCAGAATCTGCCACAAAATTTATGTAAAAAAAAACTCAGAATCAGATAACATTTCTACAAGAAAAACGTCTCAGAATTTGAGTTTTCTATATGGAAATATATTTTTGCGGTTAGTTTTTTTATAGAAAACTTCTTGAGAATGAGAATTTCTCTATTTAAGAAATCTTTTAAATGTGCGAATTTTTCTATAGGAAAAGATTATCAAGATCTATTAATTTTTTTTATAGAAAACATGTTTTATAATTTTTCTATAGAAAACTATAGAATATTCTGAGAATTTGCCTATAGGGAATAATTTTTCTATATGAAAAATGTTTGAAAATCTAAGAAATTTAAAACATAAGATGCCATTAAAATCGTAAAATTTTTCATTAAAAAAATGCTAAAAAATTTAAGTTTTAGAAAAGTGTATCAAAATTTCTTCATAAAATGTTTTTGAACTGATAATTTTTTAGTATATGATCATTTTCTTTTACGAAATATGATCTAAGAATATTTTTATACGAAAAATTTCTTAAAATCAGAGAATTACTTTAAAGTATGTATGAGCATTATTACAGAGATTTTTTATAAGAAAGATACTTTAGAATTTGAAAATTTTTTATAAAAATTATATCTCAGAATCTCATATTATAGAAAAAAGTTTAAAAATCGGACACATTTTCTATAAGAAAATGTTGAATCTGAGAGTTTTTCTTAAGAAAATACGATCTGAGAATTTAAGAACTTTTTTATATCAAAGTTTTAGAATCTGGACATTTTTCTAAAGGCAAAAATCTCAGAAAAATGGGTTATTTTTCTATATGAAAACTATTTTAGAATCTAAAAGATTTTCTGTTGAAAAAATGGCTCAACATCTGAGACATTTTGTAAAGGAAACATTTATAAAAAACTAATATGTAATATGGTAAATTTTTTTTTTCGAAATATTTCAGTTTTTTATATAGAATTTTTTATATAAAAATTACGGGTCTTTTCAAATTTGTGACTAGCTATGACTGAGTATGGGTTCGTTTATTTGACTATAAACGGTCTTGCTAAGGAAGTAAATCGGTCCGTCAGGATTCGCTCGCGAAAATGATTCTTGAGTAAAAAAAGTTCCCCCAAATCCAAATCAAAAGGTTGAATCCGCGCCTGATTTAAATACTATAGCTTTAAGTTGATTTTTTTTTTGTTTGGTTTTTCATTTGTTACTCAATATTAAAAATATTCACGAAAATTCATACAACACCCCACTGACCCGCCCCCCCCCTCCCACACCAACCAAACTTTTTTGCATTCCGATTTCATAAAATTTTTTTGGTAAAAAAAAATCTCCCCCCCCAAAT
Organism: Pegoplata infirma; assembly: GCA_963921195.1. Classification (NCBI taxonomy): domain Eukaryota; kingdom Metazoa; phylum Arthropoda; class Insecta; order Diptera; family Anthomyiidae; genus Pegoplata; species Pegoplata infirma. Next base: position 4,635,697 of record OY992536.1, on the reverse strand, counting down.
GAAATTCCTGGATCCGCGCCTGTACAAAATCGAACTTTTCGAAATGAAATGGAATGAAACCAAAAGCTAATGAAAGTTGACATTTTACACAACAACGCCCTCAAGGCTTTGTTTAGTTCAGCTCTAGGTTTTTTTTACATTCATTTAAATTTGGTGATTTTTGAGGTATTTAAAGTTTTTGTGTACTAAACATGTCCTACTTTAGTGGCCACTGGCGGTGCCCTTATTGGACATGTGGGGTCCAGCGTCCAAACTTAAGATCGATATTATGTCAGCTATAACCGATTTGAAATTCGCTGCAGTCGGTCTAGTACCTACTTACCGAATAGTCAAATTTTTAAAAATAAATCACTGTGCACCGTTACGTATGATTGTTATTTAAAGGCAATTACAAAATTAAGTATACGCCTTATACAGTTATCAAGCAATTATTATTATAATTATATAAATTTCACCAACAACTTCAAATGCGTGTAAAAAAAATGTAGCGTTAAACGAAAAAAAAAAATCTTTAGGCTTTTGTTTTGGAATATGTCAACTTTCATTTTCTTTTGGTTTCATCCCATTCTGTTTTTGGTTTTTTCACTTTGTTACTGGACACTATAGGGAAACACGCACTGCGGTTAAATCCGCCATCAAATGACTTGTGCCAGAGTTGCATGAAGAAGTGTTGGAAATTATCCAACACTTCATCTGCCATTGCCCGGCACTTTATGGTCAGAGACTTGCTTCACTGGGATCTAGGGAGCTGCACGATCTTTCTGATTTGTCGGATATTAAAATTCAATATCTTAGGAGTATCAAAAGAAGCTCAAATTGGCTTATCCCGTGCAGAAATCAATTTTTTTAAGAACCACCATAGTGGGGGTTCTAAAAAGGTTTCCTTTTTATTTAACACTATGTGGAGTTTGTGCTGATGTTTGTAACTATACGAGATATTGGTCCTAGACCTACCTCCAAGTATACCGATCGATTCACAAGTACTTTTTGAGTTGATTTAGCGATGTTCGTCCATCTGTCTATCCGTCTGTCCATCTATCGGTTTAAGAACGATACAATTTTCAATCAATTGAATTGAAATTTTAAACTAAAGCATCTTTTGGCCCAAGGACGAAGCCTATTAAAATTGAAGAAAGTCGGTCCATGTTAAGACCTAGCCCCCAAAAAAACGCCCCCTTTGGATTCGGCTTAAATGACTCTTATAACCGTATTATAATAGATATCGCTTGAAATTTATCATGTAATCACATTTTGTATGCACGAATCACCATTCCAAATATAAAAAGGATCGGGTCAGTTCTTCTGGTAGCCCCCATACAAACTACCCTCCCGATGTTCACATAATTCCCTCCAAATTCATAAAAATGGAAATATTTGATAAAAATTTTATTTTTAGGTGTTAAGCGTGTACTTTAGTAACCTAATCAAATCGGAATATAACTCGACCATTTTTGGACTTAGTCCCCAATATAAAAATTTAGACAGATATTCAGTTAAATCGGTCTACTAAAAAAAAAAAAACAATTCCACTAAAAGTTGATCTGTATGTGTTGTCAACACTAAATAAAGATCAAACAAAAGACAGATCCAATCGTTCCATGTTTGGACTTGGGACCCATTTTCCGGAAAACGCTTTTGTAGGATATCATATGGTCGGTCTTAACCGACAATAACTTTCTTACTTGTTTAAATTTTTCTTCCCTAAATTATTTACATTCTGTAAGAATCCATTGGGATACCTTGCTTTGTTAGATAAAACATATTTTAATAATTTTAATAAAATTTTATGCAATTTCATCTAAAATCTGAAATGCTTTTAACATAAAGTACATACTTACCTACATACATATTTATAATAATAATTATATTTATTAATAACAAAGTTATAAATCCACTTGAACAGCCTTTTACAAAAATTTACCTTTATAATCTTTCCCAAAGTACCAATTTTAATAAAAAGAATTTTATTTTTTCTTTTATTACTTTTTAATAAATTATTAAAATGTTAAAGTTTATGTAAAAAATGTTTGAATTTCTGTTTTTTTTTTTATTTGTTTCTTTTAGGTGGAAAATAACACAAAATTAATAAAAAAAAAATTAGAAATTAAATTTAGCATGAAATGTTTTTCATCGCATTAACATTGAATTTTGCCGCTTATAATATTAATAATAATACATTATGGTTTTACAACCACCAAGGCAGCAACTTAAATGGTACGTGGCATCGCAATTTTAAGAGCCTTTAAAAAATTATGGCTTTTCCACAAATAGGAGAACGAAAAAGAAAATGAAAATATTAAAACACTTTTTCAAATAAAGCAGTTAATTAAAAATATTTCGTTGTAAACCATTGAAAATAATACAGAAATCAAACGGGAAAAATCAACAACCGGTAGCTAAGTAGCAGAAGAAGTACTATGAAAATTGCAGTAAATTGGATTTTTGGTTTTTGTTTACTTTTGCTAAGGAAATCAAACTTTTTAAACATTTAGTCAAAAACTTAAGCCAAAAACCAAACCAAAGACCATAATATCCGTTTCCTTTAAACCAACAATAAAAGTTGAGCACTGAAGTACAGTGCAGTGCAATGGCATTGCAAAAATTTATGCACTTAAATCGTTTAAAACTTTTGCAAACCAACAAATACTTGTATATAAATTTGAAATGTTGATTAAAAACTTTTGTAAATTTACAACACTTATGAGACCGAGAAAGAGTTTTTGCATTTTAAAATGTAAAAACCATTATGGTGTGTACTTAAGAGAATAAGATTTGATTTTTTTGTTTTTCACATAAATTTTCCAAGTAAAATTTATGTTTGCCAACATTATTGTTCCCCATATAACATGGAAGACATCTTTAAATATACACAAGATAAAGAAGTTGATTTAATATTTAATAATAGCAGCAACATATGGCAATTGAAAACAGTTGAAACAAGTTCTGAACAGGAACAACAGCAACAACAACGGGAACAATTACAAACAGCATTTATGATACGGCCAGGACAAACTCTGAATTATCATCAGCAACAGCAGCAGCAGCAGCAACAAGAAATTGATACACTCTTCTTCACCAGCGAAAACATTAAAAACAATAGCAATTTTGATTTCGATTACGATTTATACTACAACAAAGAAACTGAAGTAACCGTTTCCGGTATCATTACTACCACCAGCACTGCCACCAACATCTCCATTGCGAATTTAACAGGAAATAGTGCATCTGTTGGTATTGGATTTACTACCTCCTCTTATCCAACAACAGCAACAACGACAACAACTGTATTGTTAGCTAACAGCCATTTAAATAACTATTGGGCATTGTTAGCATTGATACTTGTTATTGGCACAGCTGCTGGTAATATCCTGGTGTGTTTGGCCATTGCCTGGGAACGTCGTTTGCAAAATGTCACCAATTATTTTCTCATGTCTTTGGCAATAACAGATTTAATGGTCGCAGTACTTGTAATGCCATTGGGTATATTGACTTTGGTCAAAGGTAAGTGTTAAATGTATTGAATTTTATTATTTTTTTTTTTTATACTATTATAATACTATGATAATAAAACCCAGCAAATAAAAAGTGTACTACTTCGAATCGGAGTGCTGAAAACATTTAATTTATATAATTGAATTTTGTTAAAAAAACGACAAATGAAAGAATACACTCCACAATGTTTTAAACATTTTAGGTATGATTAGAATATCGTTTAAAATTTGAAGCGATATCATTAGGGCAAGTACTTTCATGCATCTAAAAATCGAAAATATGTGCCTATAATATGCGTCTAAAAATCCAAAATATGCACTAAAAACTTCAAAAATATGCATTTAAAAATATTTTTTTACTAAACAAATAGGTTTGTCAAGATAAATTAGGCTTGGTCAAAAACTTTTAGGCCCTCGACAATTCTAACACAATTTTTAATTAGTAAAATATTGTTTTATAGACACATTTTTTAATAAAAATATTTTTAAGTACAACATTGTTCTAAAACAAGTAAATTTTAAAATATTTTTTTCTGATTTTTTAGAATTTTCCGTTTTTCAAGTTAAAAAATTCACTTAAGGGCAAAAGACCCCACCCTGACTCTAAGCAAAATAAAAAAATCAATTTTCCTGTCGAAAAATCTTAAATTCGAAAGTGTTTTCTTTACGATTAGTAAAATGTCTAAGAGCAGAAGAATTTTAAATCGGAAACATTTCTCAGAATCTAAAAATAATACTTTCAGAATCAGTTTTCTTTAAGAAATTCTCAGAATATGATTTCTATAAATAATTTCTTTTTCTGTAAGAAATAGGGGATAGTTTTGTATTTTTCTAAGTTTTGAAAAAAATATTGATAAAGAATAAAAAAAAAAGTCCAATTTATATGAAAATATGCAAAAATATGCATTTATACCAAAATATGCAAAAATATGCATCTACAAATCGATGCCATTTTACTGCAAATTTATTGATTCGGATAGATATTTAATTTATGTTATGGGTACAATGCTGAGTAAAAACATGCATTTTCATGAAAGTACTTGCCCTAGATATCATTATGAATTGAGCCTTATTCACGTTGCGTCTATTTACATATCGATATAGGACTTTATATTTTGCCATTAACAATTTTCATTTGCTAAAAAGTCTTGACAATGAAACGGTTTGGCCTAAAAGTGCAAATACCAATTTTTTTTTTTTAATATGTATTTGGGATGTCTAATAACAATTAAGCGATAGAGCACTTTTTGCAAAAAATCGCAGTTGAATTGCAAAAAATTATTTTATTCGAATTTTCTCAGAAACTATGAAAGATATCAAGAAAAACGTAGGTATTCAATACTAAAAATGTAACCAAAGAACTAATATTTTAGTCCAAAGGGACCTAGAGCAGGAATTAGCCAGTTAAAAATACTAATGGAAATTTGTAAAATTACAAGAAAAACTGTAAAATTACAAAAAAAAAAAAATTTTAATTGAAAATTATTTGTTAAAAAACAATTATTTGTTAAAAAACAAGTAAAAGTAAAAATGGGTCGGCGAGACTTTTTTCATGAAAAAAAAATTATGCACTCGTAAAAAATTTGGCAAAAAAATTTTTTGAAATTTTTTCAGGTGAATTACATCGCTCAACAAATCGAAGGTTTTTGGCTCCGGTTTGAAGTTCCATATAAAATTTTAGAAGATCTTGACTCGCTGATTCCAAATCTGTGCTCCAAATTTTTCCATCACGTCTAGAATTTTAATTATTCGCGGTTGAAAATGCGAAAAAACGCGATTTTTGCCTTTTTTGAAAGCCTGCACAGCAGCCACTGGGTGGAATAAAAATCTGGTATAAAGCGTTAGAGTAGAATTGAACTATGATCTCAAATATATGATCAAAAAAATTTGAAGTTGTTGCACTATTATTGGCCAAACATGTATTAAAAAAAAACACAATTAGAAAAAGCACCATTTTTAAAAGGCTCTAAAACAAAAACCAGATGATCAATCTTTACTGTGATCAGCTAAAAATTTAGGCAAAAGTTCATTCTGTCTTATAGACTTTTAAATCCATTAAAGATATCTTCCGGTTTATGCGTAAAATAACACAGAAAACTTAAATTTGTAAAATATTTATTTTTTTTTAGTTTTTCTTTGAAAAATACAAAAAAAACTAAGGTATCTACCTTATCTTTTTTACAAAAATGATAATTTTAACAGAGTCATTTTAAAACGCAATTGTAACCCAACCAAACGCAATAATTATAAAAAAAAAAATTTTCTATGTTGGAGACCAAAGACAAATTATACTTTTGCGCTTTATACCAGATTTGTATTCCACTGAATTGCTGCTGTGCAGGCTTTCAAATAATGCAAAAATCGTAATTTTTCGCATTTTTTAACCGTGAATAACTAAAAATTTGGACGTGATGGAAAAATTTGGAGTACAGATTTGGAATCAGGAGATCAAAGTCTACTAAAATTGATCACCAGAATTCAAACCGGAAAATGAGTGTTGAGCGGTGTTATTATCCAAGTTACAAATCGAAGTTATAAACCTTTTTGGTTTTAACAAAATGAAAAGAGTAATTCTTATATTTTTTTTTTAGTCGGTAGCTTATATTGTCAAACTGAGGTGGCGTCCTGCATTAATTTTAAAATTAGACACCAATCATGTTAAAAATATTTTAATAATTTAAGATAATTCTCTGTAATTTTAACGTAATCCACTCTGAAGAGGTAGCTCAATTTTTGCTGGGATATTATAAATGTAAAAGAAAATTTATTGTAGAATTTCTAAGAATATGAAATTGAGTACGTGTTTATTGAATAGGTCAAATGAAAGGAAAAATGTTGAACAAGTGTTTTTTACTTTGTAAAGAACTAGGGGAGTCAGTAAACGCGATTTCTCTTATACTCATATACTTAGAAGCACTATTATATTGTAATTTTTAATTTTTTTATACCCTCCACTTACAATTAGTAGAATTAGTTTTTAATTTCGTTTATGGGGTGTTAGACAATAAATTCAAAGTCAATGTCTGTATATGAGGCATTCCACACCAAATGTCCCGCTACAGAAAAACATGTGTCCCGTAAATTTCTGAATAGGTTGTTTCGATAGCCCTATATGGAACTAAGAAAATTGCGTTTTTGGTTTTTCAAATTTTCAAAAACTGGGCTGAGGAGGCGTGGTCAAATATTGGAAAATGATAAATTCAAAGTCAATGACTGTATATGAGGCATTCCACACCAAATGTCCCGCTACAGAAAAACATGTGTCCCGTAAATTTCTGAATAGGTTGTTTGGATAGCCCTATATGGAACTAAGAAAATTGCGTTTTTGGTTTTTCAAATTTTCAAAAACTGGGCTGAGGAGGCGTGGTCAAATATTGGAAAAATTATCAAATTTGTGTCGAGTTGCCTTGATTAAATATTTATCACATTAAAACGGAATGCACCACAATCTCAAAAATTTACATTCTTATATAGTTTTGTATGGGCTATCGATTAAAATTTTTTTTTGGAAAATTTTCAGAACCCGTTCTGAAATTTTCCATTTTTCAAAAAAGTCAATTTATCAAAAATCCGGCCACTTTTTTTTTTTAATTTTTTTTTTAAAGTTTAGATGTTTGTCCATCCACACAAAAAAATTCAGGAACACGTTCGTCGTTTTTTTCGGTTTTTTTCGAGAAAATCGCATTTGAATATTGAATTTCACGACAATTTTGGAATTTCCTTGTATTTTCTTGTTAAAACATGGCGTATGAGTAACTAATTTTTGCGAAACCAACGAGTTGATCCCATTTTAATTATTTTTTCATTTGTGGTGCAATATAGAGATGGGCGTGAATGCGATTTGACCCACGCAAGAAATATTAAAGTCACTGACGACTCGTTATTATTTTTAGTTTACTTGTGCAATCACGTGAGTCAATTTACTGTTACTCACGCAGTTTTTGATTACGCTCACGGTTGTTCACTCACGCTGATGAAGATTTTACAAAAATAATAAAAACAACAAATTTTCTATGAAAAAAGCACTGAAAACGGAAACTCAAAAAAACAGTAAAATTCCAAAAAAAAAAATAGTTAAAAATCACAAAAACTTGCTTAAGAAAAATTTTAAGCATTCACTTATCTCGCAAAAATTGGACTTCCTAATCACTCACGAAATGTTCTACTCACACTACCTCTTTAATATCGTGAATAGCTTAGTACGTGACTCGCGAGTCAATTTTTTTAAAAGGAAGAACGTTAAAGGACCTATAATATAGTGTCCGATTTATTGCTCCCGCTTAAATGCGCTTATCCAAAATCTATATATATAAAAGAGTAATGTGACTGACTGACTGACTGACTGACTGACTGACTGACTGACATACTCATTCATCATCGCCCAGCCCAAGCCGCTGAAGCTAGAGACTTGAAATTTGGACTGTAGGTCCACCTCCCGGAATATAGATCCACTAAGGCTGGATTTTTGCCAATGTTGATTCTAAGGGGGTAAAAAGGGTAAAAAACTGTACTTTTGGTACTTTTTATATCTCCTGAAATAATGATCATAGAGACTTGAAATTTGGACTGTATGTTCACCTCCCGGAATATAGATCCAGAAAGGCCGGATTTTTGTCAATGTTGATTCTAAGGGGACAAAAAGGGTAAAAAACTGTACTTTTGGTACTTTTTATATCTCCTGAAATAATGGTCTCAGAGACTTGAAATTTGGACTGTATGTTATACTGTTGGAATATAGATCCAATAAGGCCGGATTTTTGCCAATGTTGATTCTAAGGGGGTAAAAAGGGTAAAAAACTGTACTTTTGGTACTTTTTATATCTCCTGAAATAATGGTCGCAGAAACTTGAAATTTGGACTGTATGTTCACCTCCCGGAATATAGATCCAGTAAGGCTGGATTTTTGCCAATGTTGATTCTAAGGGGGTAAAAAGGGTAAAAAAATGTACCTTTGGTACCTTTTATATTTCCTTAAATAATGGTCCTAGACACTTGAAATTTTGAATGTAGGTTCAGCTCCCGGAATATAAATCTACTAAGGCTGGATTTTGCCAATGTTGATTCTAAGGGGTTAAAAGGGTAAAATACTGTACTTTTGGTACCTTTTATATTTGCTTAAATAATGATGCTTAAATAATGGTTCTAGAAACTTAAAATTTGCAATGTAGGTTCACCTCCCGGAAAAAATATTCACCAAGGCTGGGTTTTTGCCAATGTTGACTCTACGGGGTTAAAATGGAAAAAAGTGTACTTTTGGTACTTTTTTTAATTACCTGAAATAATGGTACCTTTTATAAAAAGTACATTTTATAAAAAGTACCTCTTATAAAAAGTACCTTTTATGAAAAGTATCTTTTATAAAAAGTACCTTTTATAAAAAGTACTTTTTATAAAAAGTACCTCTTATAAAAAGTACTCTTTATAAAAAGTACCTCTTATAAAAAGTACCTTTATAAAAAGTAACTTTTATAAAAAGTACCTTTTATAAAAAGTACCTTTTATAAAAAGTACCTTTTAAAAAAAGTACCTTTTATAAAAAGTACCTTTTATAAAAAGTACCTTTTATAAAAAGTACCTTTTATAAAAAGTACCTTTTATAAAAAGTACCTTTTATCAAAAGCACCTTTTACAAAAAGTACCTTTTATAAAAAGTACCTGTTATAAAAAGTACCTTTTATAAAAAGTACCTTTTATAAAAAGTGCCTTTTATAAAAAGTAACTTTTATAAAAAGTACCTTTTATAAAAAGTACCTTTTATAAAAAGTACCTTTTATAAAAAGTACCTTTTATAAAAAGTACCTTTTATAAAAAGTACCTTTTATAAAAAGTACCTTTTATAAAAAGTACCTTTTATAAAAAGTACCTTTTATAAAAAGTACCTTTTATAAAAATACCTTTTATAAAAAGTACCTTTTATAAAAAGTACCTTCTATAAAAAGTACTTTTTGTTAAATGATCCTAGATAATTGAAATTTGGATTGTAGGATCCTTACCTTACCTTACCTTACCTTACCTTACCTTACCTTACCTTACCTTACCTTACCTTACCTTACCTTACCTTACCTTACCTTACCTTACCTTACCTTACCTTACCTTACCTTACCTTACCTTACCTTACCTTACCTTACCTTACCTTACCTTACCTTACCTTACCTTACCTTACCTTACCTTACCTTACCTTACCTTACCTTACCTTACCTTACCTTACCTTACCTTACCTTACCTTACCTTACCTTACCTTACCTTACCTTACCTTACCTTACCTTACCTTACCTTACCTTACCTTACCTTACCTTACCTTACCTTACCTTACCTTACCTTACCTTACCTTACCTTACCTTACCTTACCTTACCTTACCTTACCTTACCTTACCTTACCTTACCTTACCTTACCTTACCTTACCTTACCTTACCTTACCTTACCTTACCTTACCTTACCTTACCTTACCTTACCTTACCTTACCTTACCTTACCTTACCTTACCTTACCTTACCTTACCTTACCTTACCTTACCTTACCTTACCTTACCTTACCTTACCTTACCTTACCTTACCTTACCTTACCTTACCTTACCTTACCTTACCTTACCTTACCTTACCTTACCTTACCTTACCTTACCTTACCTTACCTTACCTTACCTTACCTTACCTTACCTTACCTTACCTTACCTTACCTTACCTTACCTTACCTTACCTTACCTTACCTTACCTTACCTTACCTTACCTTACCTTACCTTACCTTACCTTACCTTACCTTACCTTACCTTACCTTACCTTACCTTACCTTACCTTACCTTACCTTACCTTACCTTACCTTACCTTACCTTACCTTACCTTACCTTACCTTACCTTACCTTACCTTACCTTACCTTACCTTACCTTACCTTACCTTACCTTACCTTACCTTACCTTACCTTACCTTACCTTACCTTACCTTACCTTACCTTACCTTACCTTACCTTACCTTACCTTACCTTACCTTACCTTACCTTACCTTACCTTACCTTACCTTACCTTACCTTACCTTACCTTACCTTACCTTACCTTACCTTACCTTACCTTACCTTACCTTACCTTACCTTACCTTACCTTACCTTACCTTACCTTACCTTACCTTACCTTACCTTACCTTACCTTACCTTACCTTACCTTACCTTACCTTACCTTACCTTACCTTACCTTACCTTACCTTACCTTACCTTACCTTACCTTACCTTACCTTACCTTACCTTACCTTACCTTACCTTACCTTACCTTAACTTACCTTACCTTGATCCTAGATAATTGATATATGGATTGTAGGGTCCTTCGGTGAAGAAAAAACATTCTGGAAGAGGTACTTTTTTTAAATTCCGTTTCTAATGGGGGTAATAAAGTGTACTTTTGGTACTTTTTTTGTTCCTATAATAATGACCTTAGAAGATGGGAATGGAATTGGAATTGAAATGGCGTAGAACGGGGAACAATATGAAATAGAGCAGGGAACAATATGGAATGATATTTTCAACTCAAATTTTTGGTGTTTAGCTTTTTTTACTCCATATTTTTTTTATTCCAATTTCTTCTTTCACTGAAATATTTATTCACTCAAAATCCAAAATTCCGACATAAGGGCTCGAAAATTTTCATTATATTTTTCCCCCGGAACGAACATGATAACGTACCAGCAAAGTTATTCAAATTTTAATGTTTAAATTATTCATTGAAATATTTTTATATGGAAGACTTAAACGTCCACAAGTAAATAAAACAAAGACTACGTAGGGGAATTTTTTTGAAATCGATAGAATAATTCTGATCCTTCTATTATCCGGTATTCAATACAACCGGTAACGAAGTACCGGGATTGTAAGCTAGTATTACATAAATCAGAAGGATATTGATGCATTTACAAACTCTTATAAACGCACATCAAGTGATCTTAAGATTTTGAACTCATTTTAGTGTTGATATTTCAGTAAAATTTGTATGAAACTACTCTTACCAGTTTTAGGCATTTAAGCGAGTAATTCTGTATTTTTTTTAATTTAAATTGAAATCTTTATGAAATCTTAAAACAAATTTTTTTAACAATTGACGATTTGTTTTCGATATAAACGGTCAGAAGTACATTGATGCATATCTAAAAAAAACTCTTATAAACGCATCTTATCAGTTTTACGCATTTAAGCATTTTACGCATTTAAGCATTTACGCATTTAAGAATTTACGTATTTAACGCATTTAAGCGAGATGAGTGAATGCTTAAAATTTTTCTTAAGTAAGTTTTTGTGATTTATAACTATTTTTTTTTTGGAATTTTACTGTTTTTTTAAGTTTCCGTTTTCAGTGCTTTGTTTTCATAGAAAATTTTTTGTTTTTATTATTTTTGTAAAATCATCATCAACGTGAGTGAGCAACCGTGAGCGTAATCAAAAATTGCGTGAGCGTGAGTAACAGTAAATTGACTTACGTGATTGCACAAGTAAACTAAAAATATTAGCGAGTCGTCAGTGACTTTAATATTTCTTGCGTGGGTCAAATAGCTTTCACGCCCATTTCTATATTGTACCACACATGAAACAACAATTAAAATGGGATCAACTCGTTGGTTTCGCAAAAATTAGTTACTCATACGCCATGTTTTAACAAGAAAATAGAAGGAAATTCCAAAATTGTCATAAAATTCAATATTCAAATGCGATTTTCTTGAAAAAAACGACGAACGTGTTTCTGAATTTTTTTGTGTGGATGGACAAACATCTAAACTTAAAAAAAAAAAAATTAAAAAAAAAAAGTGGCCGGATTTTTGATAAATTGACTTTTTTAAAAAATGGAAAATTTCAGAACGGGTTCTGAAAATTTAAAAAAAAAAAAAAAATTTAATCGATAGCCCATACAAAACAATATAAGAATGTAAATTTTTGAGATTGTGGTGCATTCCGTTTTAATGTGATAAATATTTAATCAAGGCAACTCGACACAAATTTGACCATTTTTTCAATATTTGACCACGCCTCCTGAGCCCAATTTTTGAAAAATTGAAAAACCAAAAACGCAATTTTCTTAGTTCCATATAGAGCTATCCATACAACCTATTCAGAAATTCGTGCGACACGTGTTTTTTTCGCTGAACATTTGGTGTGGAATGCCTCATATATAACAAAGATACTCGCCGATGCTTTTAAATGTTTGGTATTTTTTGGGATTTTTTTTTTAAAGTACCTAAAAAAACAAAAATTTTGAAAAAAAAATATTGAAATTTGGACCATTATTGAAGAAGTTATGAGTAAAAGAAGTTTGAGTAAGGAACAAACTACCAATTTTTAAAAATTCCATATCTTTTGAACGGGTCATCAAAAAAATTTGAAAATTTACCACGAAGGAGTTTTCAAAGGGTGCTAAAAACTGTAAACAAATTGGGAAAATCTAAAAAAAATAATTTTCAAAGTGTCCGATTTGACATGGAATGCCCCATATATATCACAAATTTTATTTCGACTCAATAATTTAAGATCGTCAAAAAATTAAAAAATATGTAGAAAAGTTGTAAAAATCAGCACCATATTTTCAAAACTCAACAAAGTTAATTTTTTCATTGTTTTTCTGTTAGTATTAAATCAATTTTTAAACCATACACTCGATATATTGTTCCTATATCCACTTTTTGGCATACTGGTTGACTCGGAATCATTTTTTGATTCGATTTAGTTATGCCCGTCCATCTGTTTATTTAAACGGTGTAAGCACGACACAATTTTCGATCAATTTACCAGAAATTACTCTATAAGCTTCCCAGTTCCTCTTGTATTCTCCATACAAACCACCTTCCCAATTTTCAGATAAATCTCGAAAACTTCTTTTGTAACTTAATCAAGTCCGATTTTAATTGGACATAGGCCGTTTTTTAAATATTTGGTCCATGTGTGAACTTGGGACCCATTTTCTGGAAAACACTGGTGTAGGGTATTTTATTTTTTTTAATAAAAATTACAAAAAAAAAATGCAAAAAAAAATTAAAACATTTTTAGTCAAAAAAGTACACTTTTTTAGTCAAGTCAGTACAATCTGGAAAATGTCAATTATTAAAAAATAATAAGCGTGTTAAAAAAATCTAGCGTTGAAATAAAAAAAAAACCTTAAGGGTTTTGTTATGGGATATGTCAATTTTCATTTGATTTTGGTTTCATCCCAATCCGATTTTGGTTGTTGCACTGTGTAATTAACAATCTGTATAAAAATAAACATGCTCTAATTAAAAAGAGAACGGTCTCCTACTAAAAATTGGGAATATTAAAAAAAAATCAATTCAGAGTGTAACTCAAACTAAAATTTAGCACATTTATAGTAGCAGAGTGTACACTTGAGTCAAAGTTTTTCCAATTTACCAAAATTATAGTAGGATCCCATTCTTCTTTTAATTACAGTGCTTATAACATCTGTTTAAATCCAAAAACAAATCATTAAAGTAAAATCTCATATTTTTTTTCTACAGAAAACACAAAAAAGAAAAACTAAAGTTTTACAGTAGTTTTTGCTATTTACTAATTTTTTTTTGTTTTTTTTTATTTGTATTATTTGTAACATGACATAATCTGAAATATACAGAAAAACAAAAAAGTAATGCAACGTTCAAAAAAAGCACAGATTAACAATAGAACGGAAACGGAAGTATTTAATGTTTTTTTCTATTTTTCTCGTTATTTCCTTCCTAGCTTCAAAAAAACTGAAACTGAAGTATAATATAAAACAATAAAAAAAACTGCAATTAATTTTTACTAACAATAACACAGAAGAATTTAATATCATTGTAAAATGAAACAACATAAATGCATTGTTTCCAAATAACAGCAATGATGATTTCTATTATTTTTTTTTTTAATTATGAATTACAAAATGTAATTTTAAACATTTCATAGAAATAATAAAAATAGCTTTTTTTTCCGATAAGTCTTTAGTGAAGAAAAAAAATGTTTAATTTTAGATAATGCTAAATTTATTTTAATGAGGAAAGAGAGAGATTTTACCTTTAAGAAAATTTTAACTTCTGACAAAATAGAAGAACGTGCAGTTATCGAGTGTAGAAATTTTGTGCACTCTTATTAAAATGAAAAAGCTACCTGCTATAATATATAAAACATTTTTAAAAATAATTTTTAAAGACTTTCCTATGACGTTTTTTCAACTTACTGAATTTTTATGATTAAAAACATAGAGAAACATAGAGGCGAAGGTGAAAGAAAAAACAATATTGCTATCTTTTTCTAATTTCTCACACGTACGTTGTCGATGTGAATTCACCACACAATACATGTTTACAAGTCGTACTTTGTCAACAAATACATGTAAACAAGTTGTACTTTGACAACTCAATTTTTGACGCCTTCGCCTCTATGTTTCTCTATGATTAAAAATTACTGAATTTTTTTTGATTATTTTTTTCCCTATTTTATTTTTTTAGGTTTTCCAATTTTCTAGAATTTTTGCTGTATGTTTTACATTATCCGAATTTTCCTATTTTTTTAAAACTATTTTGAATTAATCTGAATGTTTTGAAATTTTTTAGATTTTTTTTGGGAATTTTTCTGAATTTTATTGATTTTTTTTTCAAAATTTTCTAATTTTTTTTATAGTTTCCTCCGATTTTTCTTAATTTCACTGAATTTATCTAATCTAAATTTTTCTGATTTTTATTGAATTTTGCAGAAATTTCCAAAAAAATTTCTAAATACATTTTCTGATATTTTTCGAATTTTTTAGATTTTTTCTGACTTTTTCATAATTTTTAAAATTTTTCTAACTTTTACAGAAATTTTGTTGAACTTTTCTGAATTCTTTTTCCTTATTCCGTGTGCAAGCCTTAGAAATATCGGTTTTGGACCCCATTAAGAACATATCATTTCAATGAGATCATGCGATGTCATTCTGTATGACTTAATTAAGATATAACTTAGTTAAAAAAAACAGAAATCAATCTAGTTTTCAGTTAAAATTGGTTAGAAATAAATCGAACTGAACGCGACTACACTCAAAAAAAGACCCCTAACTAAATTTTGGGGCACAACTTGCTTAAAAATAGTTCATACATTTTCCCGAAATTTAGTTAACTAAAATTTTACAAATTTTCTAAACTGATAGGAAAAACTTTAGTTCATGTACTGCTAAATTGTTCGCATTTTTCCTTAAATGGAATTCCCTAATATATGAAAGAAATTCTAACCGCAAAAGAAATGTTCCCTAAATATATAAAAAAAAATAATTTTCTTGAAAATTATGCAATGAGAATATCATGGTTTTAATTAGTAAAGAAAATAATGACATCGAGCCAGAATAAATATCCTCAAAATATATATAAAAAAACTTTATATTTAGGATATATTCCTCTTCTTTAGTTTTAGGACGTAATTTACACTTTTACATTGATACCCAGTGACATGTCACAGAACTAGTCCCAAAAAACATGTCATAGATTTCACCTTAAGGAACATGTCACGAAAGTAACACTAATGGACGTGTCTCGAGATCAGTTCTTTCTGATTAATTGATCCTTTTTCACTTTCAGCATATGCACCCATGTACCAGTTTGAGGACCAGGCCAATTTTAACCAGTCACTGGATAGGCACTTTTAGATCAATTGGTCCATCTTTACTCACAGGGTAGTTCATATTTATCTCCTGAGAATCTAAGAAATTGTTCCTACATAAAGCCTTAGATTCTATATCATTTTTCCTATAGAAAAGGCTTCTGACATATTTTTCCAATAGAAAAAGTCTCAGAGTCAGAGTCTCAGACATTTTCCTAAAGACGAGTCTTATATTCTGAGACATTTTTCAAATGGAAAGAATTTTAGAATCTAAGACATTTTGTCATATTCTAGGACGTTTCAGGCACGTTTTCTATAGAAAAAGTTTCAGATTCTGAGGCACTTTTTCTATAGAAAAGTCTGAGATTTTGAGCAATTTTTTTAATATTATACCTCAGAAATTCTGAGACACTTTTCCTTCAAAAAAGTCTGAGATTTTTTTTTCTAGAATTCTACGACATTTTCTTGGCTGTGTTTTAGCTGTTCTTTTTAAAAATTCATAGATTCTGAGACATATTTTAATTAAAAAAATCTCAGATTCTAAGAAAAGTCTTAGATTCTGAGTTTAATAGAAACAATCTCAGATTCAGGGACATTTTTCCTATAAAAAAAACACATATTCTGTGATTCTAATTCCAAAATTTTCTCTAAAAAAAATTTTCGCTTTTTTTATAGAAAAATTTAGATTCCAAGACATTTTTCCTATAAAAAATTCTAAGATAAGAAAAATTTAAAAATTTTTTCGAAAAAAAAAATCCCACATTATTTTCTTTTCTTTTTCTCTTTCCTTTTTACACAACTTCTTTTCAAAAGAAGAATTATCAAATTTTCCCTATAGAAAATTTTCCGATTTTTCTTATAAAAAATCTCTGATTGTTCCAATAGCAAAATTGCTAGATTTTTCCTATAAAAAATTTTCAGATTTTTCCTACAGAAAAATTCGCAAGAATTTCCTATTGAAAAATTTTCATATTTTTCTATAGAAAAATTCATAAATTTTTCGTCTATAAAAATTCCAAAATTTTTCATCCAGAAAAAATGTTTATATTTTTCGTCTACACAAATTTGAATATTCCAAGACTTTTTCATAAGGAAACATTTTAAAATTACGAGATATTTTTCATTTAAAAAATTTTGAAATTTTGAAATTTTTAGATATTTTTCATAGAAGAATTTCTTTAAAAAAATTTCTTCTGCAGAAAAAATCTTTTTTTTTATAAAAAAATCGCTAATTATTCATACACTCAAAAAATCCTTGTAAAATTACAAGAAAAACTTGTAACTTTTTTTTGTTTGCTACCTCCAATTTGACAAAAATTCCTAGTAATTTTACAATCTTTTTCAATAATTTTGTAATTTTACAAGGTTTTTACCAATAAAATTGTAAATTTACAAATTTTTTGACACGATGAAATTTACAAAGAAGTTTCGTAATCTTACTAGATTTTTTGCTACCTCCTATTTTTACGAGAAGTCCTTGTAAAACAAGCTTTTTACCAATAATTTTGTAATTTTACAAGCTTTTTACCAATAAAATTGTAAATTTACAGTTTTTTGGTGCAATTAAAATTACAAGGAATTCTCGTGAATTTACTAGCAAAATTCTCAAATTTTTTCGTATAGAAAAATTCTAATATTTCGAGACATTTTTCCTTTAGAAAAATTTTAAGATTATCGAACAGTTTTCATATGATGAAATTTTCAGATTATTTCCTCTTCTTTTTTACTTTCCTTTTGTCTCTCTCCTTCCCCTTATTCCCTTCCTTTCGTTTTCTTTTCCTTTTTTCGAATTCGGTTTGGGGAGAGGGGGGGGATTTCCTTTTTCCCCCCGTGGATTCGCGTCTGACTTAAGAGAATTTTTGTAGTAAATTTTTCAAAAAACTTAAAATGGCGTTAACTTCAAAACTATGTCAGATAGAGCAAAATATAGGCCATATTTGGTTCTTCGAATCTCCATAAAAGCTTTAAAATTTCTTGGCTACGACCATTTTAAATTTCAATTTTACGGGTCCAGTAATAACTGAATGGCTGAATTATTTTTAAAAACTTTGAAATTTCTTCTTCTGTGCATTGTAGTTTTTAAAACTTTAATATTTCACATATAAAAACATTTTTAGTATTGATGCTTATTTAATGAAATTAATATTTTATTTTGTATACTTTGACCAAAATATAATTTGTATTGCTTTTCGAAGGATTATTTATGTTTCCAAAAAATGCATATAGCTTTTTCACAACTTCAATATTTGATACAAACTCTTTGTTAGAATTTGAACTCACTCTATCGTATACATATAACAAAATATATGAGCTAAAATTAATATTAGTTAAAATAAGAGAAAATTTTTATTTTTTTTTATAATATTATTAATGTGTAATAATTTATTAATTTCACATGCTGTATGTAAAACAAAAATCAATTTAATTAATATTTAATAAATTCCTTAAGCTCACAAACACTCACACACACACACCACAGAAAAACGTTTGTGGTTTTATTTTATGTTTTGGTTTCCCTGCAAACATTTGGAAGAAATATCGCCCAAGAGAAATTGCGGGGATATCTTATTTTTATCGTATTTACAAATCATCAAAGTAGTATATTTTTAAAATCTTCCTTTTATCATTTTGAGGATATTTTAGCAATATTTAAAAAAAATATTTTTTTTTGTCAATTATAAAGTAGATAAAATCGCCAAATTATCGAAAATGTATCTTCCAGGTGATTTTTCACCTGCGCGATTCATATACGATATCTTCCTTTTATCATACGGATGAAAAAAGAACGAAATCAAAATATTTTATTTGTTGTCAAAAATAAATTTCCGTATTATAATATCGTTTTTCTTCGTTTTTTTGCAATAAATGTGAAATAAATCAAACAAAAATTCCTGAAAAGTGGTTTTAAGAGGTAAGTAATGCATTTGCAACATATAAATCTGCACTATTGATTAACTGCATTTCGTTTCTCCATTAGGTCTAGCATATTTGTGACCAATTTATGACGGACAACATTTATCAAGATCATGGAACCAATCAAGAAATCATCATTCAAGACAATTTTTTTTAGTGTGGTATCTTTTAAATTGTATCTAACTATAAAAACCATAATTTTAAAACAAAAACGGCGACATCTTCTTTTTATCTTCCAAGAACAACATTGGGGATATCGTTTAGGGGATTATCTGGCAATATTTTCTAGGTAAAATTTGAGTAAAATCATAAATTTATCTTCCAAACGATTATCTGGCAATATTGCCTATTTATCTTCCAGAAGAATTGCTTTCGAATCTCTTGGGCGTATTGCTTTCAAGACACGATTTCTACCAAAGGGTGTTTCTTCCGCAATACGAAGAAGATATCCCCGCAATACAATTTATCTTCCAGGCGATACGCTTGGGTATCTTCTTCGTATCGAAATGCTTGCAGGGTTATTTCATAAAGAAATCATGATGAAGGAAGGAAGGAAGAAAAATATTACCATAAAGCAGCAGGCGACAAAATTTGTCATGTTATGCTTCAAATGTAATTAAGTCTTTTAATCTTCTACTACACCCGAAATAATCTCTTATGTCTTTCTCTAGTGTTTGCAGCAAACACACTTGCTTTTATTTTTATATATATTAGGTTGGATTGAATTTTGCTTTTGGGCGAATTTCGTTTCGGCTCACTGACAGATGTGTTGGAATAGATCTACAAACAGTGTGGTTAAAATTTCATGCAGATCGGTGGCTATCTTCCGCTGCCGACATTGAAAATCCACGATTTTTAAAAAAATTGTATTTATTTTAAAAAATTGCCAAAATTACAAAAATCAATTTTTTATTTCAGTCAATATTTTCAATTCGATCATATTTTTTTTAAATTCCACATTTTTGGTTTAAAAATTATTATTTTACACCAGATTTATATTAAATTATAAAAAAAATATAATTTGGGCCTAAATTACCCACGAATGACAAATACACCTAGCAATAAACGACTATAGACGGTCGCTCCCATTTCTACTCCAATAAATATGGTAACATATTTATTGGAGTAGAAATGGGAGCGTGAGTTAAGCTGATTTTTTTTTTATGATCGAATTGAAAAGATTGACTTAAATAAATAAAAGGTTAAGTGATTTTTGTAATTTTTCCAATTTTTTTAAAATAAATACTATTTTTTTTTTAAATGGCAGATTTTCAACCGCTCGGCTGCAGCGGAAGATAACCACCGATCTGCATGAAATTTTAACCACATTGTTTTAAGAGATATTCTTACACATCAGTCGGTGAGCCGGAACGAAATTCGCCCAAAAAGCCAAACTCGATCCACCCTAATATACATACACAAGTATACGCACATGTACACTTAAAGATTTCAATATACACGTGCTATATTTATGTGTGTACACTTAAAAAATTATGTTGGTAAATTTAAATAAATATTTGATTAAAATGAAGGGTTTTTTTTTTAAGTCCCGTCTCACAAACTTTTAATTAAAAAAAAAAAACAAGTAAGAGTGTTAAATTCGGCTGTGCCGAATCTTTTATACCCTCCAACACGTTTAAAATAAAAAAAAAAAATCGCAGGGGCGTCATTTTTTTTTTGGTGGGGGGGTCAGTGCAGTTGGTGGGGGACACCTGTACTCCCGACATATATGTTTACAACTTATTTGTTTATGATATTTAGGCTTAAATAATAAATTTTTATCGTTATTTTTACTTAATTTCTAATACCACGCCCCCAAAAGGGGGCGGCCTGAAAAAAACGAATTTTGTAACCCCCTTGGTCCAAGCACAGGTCTATGAACATAATATGGCATACAAATGTTACATTTGTTGAGCAAAAATTAAAAAAACTCGTAAAAATATTGTATTTTTCAGGGGTCGTTTTAGTTCTTCAAGGGGGAACTTTTTTCTCCCTGGTCCGATTTTGTCCATCTTAACAATACACTCAAAAAAAATTTAGTACATTTTTTTTTTACAAAAATTACTGAAAAAAACTTGTAAAATGACAGGAAGAAGAATTCTTTGTAATTTTACAAGCTTTTTACCAATAATTTTGTAATTTTACAAGTTTTTTTACCGATAAAATTGTAAATTTACAATTTTTTTGACGCAATAAAACTTACAAGGAGGAGTCGCGACTTTACTAGATTTTTTGCTACCTCATATTTTACGAGAATTCCTGGTATAAAATACGAGATTTTTCTAATTTTACAAGATTTTTACCAATAAAATTGTAAATTCACAACTTTTTTGGCGCAATAAAACGTACAAGGAATTCTCGTGAATTTACTAGTTTTTTTGTAAAAAAAGCTTGGAAATTCGTAAAATTACAAAAAAAAACTGTAAAATCACAAAAAAAAAAATTTCGATCAAAAATTTTTTGTTAAAAACATGGAAAACTGTCAAATATTGGTAAAATGGGATAACGAGACTTTTTCTAGTAATTTGACAAGGGGTTTTTTTTTTACATTAGAAAATTTACTATCACTTAAAAAACATTAGAGGTATTCAGAGTCTTGCTTGCCAGCCCTGGCACTGGTGGTAAAAGAGCACTTTTCAAAATTACTTTTCAAAATACATGTATTTTTTGAAAGAAGTACTCTTTTGCTACATTGCCAGGTGTGGTAACAAGACTCTGAATACCTCTATTGTGTAAAATTTCTAAAGTTAAAAAAAAAAAAATGTTTTTGTGTCAGTTGGTTTTCAGCAGTTTAAATTTGTTTTATCTGTTATTTGCCGTTAATTTCACCTTTAAAATATTTTGAGTGTATATGTTTTTGATTGACAATTGTAAATGTGTTTGTCCTCTACACCATTTACAGATGTAATTCGAAAAAGATCAATTGTAATTCGAAGATTCTATTTGTAATTCGAAGATTCTATTTGTAATTCGAAGATTCCATTTGTAATTCGAAGATTCCATTTGTAATTCGAATACTCCAATTGTAATTCGAAGATTCCAATTGTAATTCGAATACTCCAGTTGTAATTCGTAAAAGATCAATTGTAATTCGTAAAAGATCAATTGTAATTCGTAAAAGATCAATTGTAATTCGAAAAAGATCAATTGTAATTCGAAAAAGATCAATTGTAATTCGTAAAAGATCAAATGTAATTCGAAAAAGATCAATTGTAATTCGTAAAAGATCAATTGTAATTCGTAAAAGATCAATTGTAATTCGAAGATTCCATTTGTAATTCGTAAAAGATCAATTGTAATTCGTAAAAGATCAATTGTAATTCGAAAAAGATCAATTGTAATTCGAAAAAGATCAATTGTAATTCGTAAAAGATCAATTGTAATTCGTAAAAGATCAATTGTAATTCGTAAAAGATCAATTGTAATTCGAAAAAGATCAATTGTAATTCGTAAAAGATCAATTGTAATTCGAAAAAGATCAATTGTAATTCGTAAAAGATCAATTGTAATTCGAAAAAGATCAATTGTAATTCGTAAAAGATCAATTGTAATTCGTAAAAGATCAATTGTAATTCGAAGATTCCAATTGTAATTCGAAAAACATCAACTGAATTTACATTGATAATTTACGAATTACAATTGGAATCTTCGAATTACAATTGATCTTTTACGAATTACAATTGATCTTTTACGAATTACAATTGATCTTTTTCGAATTACAATTGATCTTTTACGAATTACAATTGATCTTTTTCGAATTACAATTGATCTTTTACGAATTACAATTGATCTTTTTCGAATTACAATTGATCTTTTACGAATTACAATTGATCTTTTACGAATTACAATTGATCTTTTACGAATTACAATTGATCTTTTTCGAATTACAATTGATCTTTTTCGAATTACAATTGATCTTTTACGAATTACAATTGATCTTTTACGAATTACAAATGGAATCTTCGAATTACAATTGATCTTTTACGAATTACAATTGATCTTTTACGAATTACAATTGATCTTTTTCGAATTACAATTGATCTTTTACGAATTACAATTGATCTTTTTCGAATTACAATTGATCTTTTACGAATTACAATTGATCTTTTACGAATTTCAATTGATCTTTTACGAATTACAATTGATCTTTTACGAATTACAATTGGAATCTTCGAATTACAAATGGAATCTTCGAATTACAATTGGAGTATTCGAATTACAAATAGAATCTTCGAATTACAAATGGAATCTTCGAATTACAAATGGAATCTTCGAATTACAAATAGAATCTTCGAATTACAATTGATCTTTTTCGAATTACATCTGTAAATGGTGTAGATGTTTGTATGTGTGTGTATGTGAGTTTTGTGTATTTTTAAGCTTCCATTCTATTAATATTAGCAAGTGGAAAAGTAATGAAGACTTATGCTAGCAAGCAAGTCAACTTAAGACAAGTGAGTCAATGTTTTGACATGACTAAATTTGTTATTTTATTTGTTTTCCTTTTTTAAGTATTTTTCGTTTTTTTCTACTAACAGTAAGAAATATATGTATGAATATCAAAAAAAGGACATTAAAGGATATGTAATAAGTTTAAAAGGATTATATTTGTTTATAACATCCATAAGAGATCCTTCATTTTTAAGAGACCAAACACAGGACTTAGGAAAAAAAGGAGCCCTTAAAACAATCACGTCTACTGGACCAGAATTAGATTTTTTTTAAACAGTCAAGAATGTAAAAAAAAATAAAAATTGCAAATAGGTAATACAAATTATTATTTATTTTGACACCCACAAAATAGGGCATTCCAAAAATAAAAAATATTTTCTTAACCCCTGGGATACAACGGAGCCTTCCCAGCAAAACTTTGGTAATGGGTAGTGATTATATAACACATTACCAGGTAATGCATATAACTTATTTGTAGCATTATTTTATGATGTCTTACCAAACATTTGTTCCACAACGTATTATTTTCAAGTAAAAAATAATGCATTACTAACAATTTGCTACGTAATTCATGATTATTGGAAAAAATGTATTTCATATTTGTTATTTCTAAACATTAAATCATGGATGACTTATATTTGGTTACATTATGTATTATTTGAAAGTTTGAAATAATGTATTATTTATAATTGGATGCATAATGCATTACAATAACATAAAAAATAATTATTTTATAAAAAAATGCATAAGTTTAAACTAGAGATGGGCTCACGACAGGAAATTTCTAACGACACACACTCACGAGCATATTTTATCTACTTACACTCACTTACAATCACGTGAGTAAATTTAATACAAAATTAATTTTTCACTACTCGTAACACCTTATATATTATCCTCTGGTATGCAATATTATTTCATTTCTCGTAACCTATAAAATATCATATATTTTACACCTTACTCGTATTCTTCGTTATAAATTTATGACTTATTTTATACCTTACTGGTATTCTTTGTGATAATGTGGATGCATTACTTTGAGTCTCATCGCCTGTTAAAATCATCAATGCTGCAATGTATAAAATAAGAGATCCTATACCTTATTTTATACCTTATTTGGTAATCTAAGTTTTGCTGGGTTATTTTCTTATTTTTCCTAAAGAACAATACTCAAATTCGGAGATTCAAAGATCTTATTTCTATAGAAAAAGTCTAAGAGTAAATCCATATCAACATAGCAAAAAAAATTGAATTTTTGACGTCAATCAAACCGAATTTCGTGAAATTCGGTATATATGTAGGGACTTACTCGCCTAATACTCAAATAAAGTTTAAGACTTTTAACTTCCGTAGTTTTGGAAATATGACGTTTCAAAAGTCAAGAAAATCTTTTAAAGGGTAAATTATAAATATTTATATCTTGAAAAGTATTTGAGCTATATCACTCCCAGATAGCTTTTTTTAAAGGCAAAACCATCACTTTTAATATATCATTTCGCGAAAATTTTTATTTTGTGATCTTTTTTGTATTTCTGCACAATTCGCGATTCGCGAAAATATATCAAAAAAAGCGACATTTTTAAAAATCTGAAAAAAGTATATGTTAATGGTTTGAGTCTTAGCTACAAGGTCTAAAAATTTCGCGTTGGTGAACGTATTAAGTCCAGAGATATTAATGAAATTGTGTTGCCAAGTAGGAAATTTGTTCCAAATCTCATGAATATTTAATTATTATTTTTGAATATTTTTGCAAATACATAAAATAAAACGGTGAAAAAAGTAAAGTTGATGGTAATGTACGAGTACTACACATGAATACAATGTAACATAACTTTTTATCAATTACACTACTTAACAAAAGTCAACTTTTTTTGCAGAGACTTCTAGAACACATTTTTGAAAGTATTTGCCCTGCACGAATCTGTCATCATAAACATTTTATCAAACTGTCTTCTGAACATATAGGCCTTTTTAACAGACCAACCCCTCAAACCCAAAAAAGAAAGGTAATAATAAATGTTTCACATTGACATACCTCATATTATTTGTTCGTTTAATATTTTTGTATGCTTCAGCTGCAAAAACTAAATGGGCAAATTTCGAAAACGCGATTATATAAAAATGACAATGGATTCGCGTTTAATGGATTCACGTTAAAGAGGGCAAAAGACTTAAGAAAATGTATTTTAAACAATGAAAATTACAAAATAAAAATATTAGGGAAAAAGTATATGCAAATGATATATGCAAATTTTGCTAAAATTTTTGATTTTTTGCAAAGATTTTCGGATAAACTCAATGAATTTGAAATAATATGCATTTTGAATTTGTATATATAAAAAAATGCAATATAAAGTCATTCGTTGTTTTTTATCGGCATGAACCGCAAAAAAGGTCTTATCTCGAAAAGGGGATTTTATAAATTTTTATGATGACAGATTCGTGACAGATAGCAAATGTATTCTAGGAGTCTGTGCAAAAAAAAGTTTATTTTTGTAGAGTAGTGTAATTGATAAATATTCATGTTATATTGTATCTATGTGTAGTACCCGTCTGTACCATAAACTTTACTTTTTTCACCGTTTTATTATATGTATTTTCAAAAATATCCAAAAATAAAAATTAAATATTTATCAGATTTGATAAAAATGTCCTACTTGGCAACACATTTTTATTCATATCTCTGGTCTTAATACGTTCACC
The DNA here is from genome assembly GCA_963921195.1 of Pegoplata infirma. Lineage (NCBI taxonomy): Eukaryota > Metazoa > Arthropoda > Insecta > Diptera > Anthomyiidae > Pegoplata > Pegoplata infirma. The sequence continues at coordinate 4,609,576 of OY992536.1, read as the reverse complement.
AACCCAAAATTTTTACAGCTTGTAGCTAAGATAACAGCCGTTAACATATATTTTTTTAATATTTTTAAAAATGTCGCTTTTTCAGATATATTTTCGCGAATCGCGAATTTTGCAGAAATAAAAAAAATTTCCAAAATAAAAATTTTTGCAAAATGTTATTTGAAAGGTCATGGTTTTACCTTCAAAACAAGCTATCAGGAAGTAATATAGCTGAAATACTTTTGAAGATATAAATGTTTATATTTAATCCTTTAAAAGATTTTCTTGACTTTTGACACGTCATATTTCTGGAACCACGGAAGTTAATGGTCTCAAATTTTGTCTGAGTATAAGTCTTATAAGTCCCAACATATACACAAAGTTTCATCAAATTCGGAGACATTGAAGGAAATCAGGGGTTCATGTTGAAAAATTTTAACTCAAATATAATCTTGTGAAATAAAAGATCAATTTGCTAAAGTTGACTCAACAAAAATTAAATTGTTTTCCTACTTTTTTTGCAGTTGGTAAATAAAACTAACATTTTTACAAATGGAATTTTCTTTTTAAAAAAATGTATGTAAGCTGTTTAAAGCAAAGTAAAAGAGAAACAAAAATATCATTCATACGTCAATTTCTGTAAAAATCCTTTTTTTAAATCTTTTCAATTGTAAAAATATTGGTTTTGTAATATGTATGGATAACAAAAGAAGAACAAATAAGAACAATAAAAAAAAAAAAATACGCAACCTTTTTATGCCATTTCTATTGAAAATCCCATAAATCATCAAGAGGATTGTTAAAGACACATCTATTATTTTTCAGTTGAAATCTAAACAAAAAATAAAATCCTTTTGTTAAAGTACAAAAAAATAAAAACAAAATGCGAAATTCATTTTAAGGGTTCAATTTTCTTGGCAAAAGTTAAACTGACAATGAGTGTGAAATGAATATTCTTACATTCATATATTGGAAACATTTCTAGAAAATAAATAGTTAACTTTTAAGAAGTTCTGCCGCATTAACTTTTATACCAGGAATTGGATTTTTTTTTGTTCGTTGTTTCTAGACATCCCTATATCATCAATTATCTTTTTTTTCTTAAATTCCAAATTCGTTTTCACTTCCAAATATCTTTAGATTTTTATTTTTGTTGTCTTCACACATTTAATCCTTTAAAATTGTAGGCGATATCTAAACAATTGTAAAAAAAAATAATCAAACAAATATAAAATTGAACTGATGACATGTTCACTTTCAATTTATAAATGAAACATCAAACTAACAAGCAGCTAATGCTGTTATTGGTAATTCCCAGGTATAATATTTATTTATTGAGTTTTGTTCAATATTTTGCATATTCTTTACTAAATTCACTATTACCTTTTGTGCAAGGTTGGTAAACGAAATGAAAATTGGTAGGGGAAACTGTATTTTTATACATTCAAAAAAAAAAACTTGTCAAAAAGTCTCGTAATCCCATTTTACCAATATTTAAAAGTTTTCCTTGTTTTTTTAACAAAAAATCTTCGATCGGAATTTAATTTTTTTTTTGTATTTTTACAAATTTCCAAAGTTTTTTTACAAAAAATCTAGTAAATTCACAAAAATTCCTTGTCAGTTTTATTGCGCCAAAAATGTTGTAAATTTACAATTTTATTGGTAAAAAGCTTGTAAAATTACAAAAAACCTCGTAATTTTTACTAGGAATTCACGTAAAATAGAAGGTATCAAAATATCTAGTAAAATCATGAAATGTTGAGCTCAATTTTGGACCGAGGAACCCACATGTCCATTATGGGCGCCTTCATGATACCTTTTGCATACAAAGGCTTTAAGTGCTTGCCAATATGTTGTTTATTATCCGATTTTAATGAAATTTTGACTTTTTTAAAGCGCTAGTAAATACCTAAAAAAGCATGATTGAAGTAGTTGTCATCTTTTTATACCCTCCACTCTAGTGATAGAGGGTATATATAAGTTTGTCATTCCGTTTGTAACACCTCGAAATATTGGTCTAGGACCCCATAAAGTATATATATTTATGATCCTCGATCGATTTTAAGTCGATCTAGCGATGTCCGTCCGTCCGTCCGTCCGTCCGTCCGTCTGTCTGTCTGTCTGTCTGTCTGTCCGTCCGTAGAAAACACGCTAACTTTTGAAAGACTTTACAGAGTCTACTGAAGTTTGGCATATATGTTTGTCATTTACCTGGTCAGGTTGGTATTGCAATCCAGCAAAATCGGTCCAGTGGTTCAAAAGTTATGAGCAAAAGAGTAAATTTCGGCAAGGGTATTTCGCGAATTTACGAGATAAAAAACACGATAACTTTCGAAAGACAATAATGAGACTACTGAAGCTTGGCACGTATCTTTGCCGTTCCCCGGGTCTGTTTGGTTTTAAATTTCAGCTCAATCGGTCCAGTGGTTCAAAAGTTATAAGCAAAACCCTGAATTTCAGATTAGTTTCATCTAAAATGCCGCGTGTTTTAACAAGTTTTAAAAGCATTGGTGGTAACTAAACAATGCTTTTCAAACTTGTTCAATTTTAAAGCAATGCTTTTTAAACTTGTTTAGTTTTAAAAGCATTGGTAACTTAAAAATTACACTCGAAAAAAATTTTACACTGAAAAAAAATTTTACACTCAAAAAAATTTTACACTCAAAAAAAAATTTACACAAAAAAAATTTTTTTTTTTTTTTTTTACAAAAATGACAATATTTTGTGTACATACGTACGTGCATTCACTCAACAATATTTTTACAGTAAAAAAACATTACACTCGAAAAAAATTTTACACTCAAAAAAAAAAAATTTGTAATTTTTCTTTAAAAAAAAAAAAATGACAAAAAAAGAGTTTTTTACTCAAAATAAAATATTTCTAATCAAAATTGTTAAGTTTTTCACGTTAAAAAATGTACTTCCCTTTAAAGAAAATGCATTGTGGAGGGTATTCATAGATTCGGCAAAGTCGAATTTAACTTTTCTACTTGTTTACTTTCAAATTTATACACAGAAAAAAACGAATTGTTGAACTGACCCCCATATTTGTGACTACAATAAATTTTTTCACTCAAAGTGCTCCTATACGGAAATTTGTAATATCAAAAAACGTTTGTAAATTTTGATTGTTGAAAAAAGAATTTTTTCGTTTTCAACAAAGAAATTCAACAAACACAAACACAATTTATTGATGTGACAAAACTAAAAAAATATAAATTTGTTTTTCAACAAAGAAATTCAACAAACACAAACACAATTTGTTGATCTGACAAATGAAACTTTTTTTCAACAAAGAAATTTAACAAACACAAACACTATTTATTGACATCATAAAAGAATTTTGAAATAAAATTACTTGACTGAGTTTGTTGAAAACAAAATCGAAGTTTGGCGGCCGTTTTTACAAAATTTTTGGTTGATATCATGTTTGGTTGATTTACAATTGATGTTAGTTGATTTAAATTTGATGATTTTATTTTCTGTGTAGCCATTAGAAAGGGGAAAATTTTAATTTTTTTCTGATCCTCGTCCAATTTTTCGGAAATAGGTTGGTCAGCTAACGTTCGTTTTTTCCAAATTTGAATTTTTATATAAATTTGTGATATTTTAAAATCCTAACGATTAAATTTTTTTTTATACCATCCAACCACAGTATGGGGGTAGTATACTCACAAGGGAAGTATCTCAACCCTTATGAACCGATTTGCCTGAAACTTAAAATATATATAAATGAGATGATTTTAAGGTTGGGGTGTCTCGGCTTTTCGGCCATATCAGTGTTTCAAAATTTCGTTGTCCCCTTATGAAACCATATGGACCTCCGGAAAATCTTCGATAACTCACGAACTAACAGGAATATCCTCAAGAGCAAAAATACGTGTCGACTTAAATTTAATAAAGATTATTTCGTATTCATATGGACATCGTAGCTCTATGTCTTCATATAAATACCCCCCAAAATTTTCACATTTTCATGAAAAAAGTATTTAACGAAGCCAAACTTTTACAAGGTTATGCCACCGTTGGATAGGCATTAAAAAAACCTTTCTTCTCATATGTAAACATCATATAGTTTCTTAGAAAGAAATGGCTGAAAAATCCAAAAAACGATTTTTTCGCCATTTTTTGACCCATGTTTTGAACCCTTAAATCCCCGATATGGCCGATAAGCCGAGACACCCCAACCTTAGAATTGTCTCTTTTATATATATTTTACGTTTCATGCAAATCGGTTCATAAGGGTTGAGATACTTCCCTTGTCAGTGAGTATTACTCACTTTGTCATTCCGTTTCTAACGCATCGAAATATCGGTCGGGGACCCCATAAAGTATATATATTATTGATCCATGATCGATTCTAAGACATTCTATGAATGTCCGTCCGTCCGTCCGTCCGCCCGTCTGTCTGTAGATAACACAATGCAGTCCAAAATAAAGCAGCTAGACTCCTGAGGTTTGGCACAAATATGTCTCATGTTCATAGGTAGGTTAAGTTCGTGAATGGGCAAAATCGGACCAGGGGGAAAAAAGTTCCCCCTTGAAAAACTGAACCAACCTCTGAAAAAATACACTTTTTTACGTGTTTTTTGTAGTTTTGTTAAATAAACGAAACATTTGGTATGTTTATCGCGATGGGAAGGTGTCCCCTACTGTCCCCATTACCGCCCCTCCCAAAAAAACGCCCCTGAAAATTATTTTTTTAATTTTGTTTTACATTTTGGAGGGTTTTTTTTTAAGTTTAAAATAGTGTAACATTTTAACAAAAACAAGTGAGAGTGTTAAATTCGGCTGTGCCGAATCTGTTATACCCTCCAACATGATAAAAAATACAGAGGGTTTTTTGGGACGGGGAGGGGGCCTTCGGTGCGGGCTGTGGCGGAATAATGTTTACTAATTTATTTATTATGCTTTAACCTTAAAGTTGTACAATTTAATCACTATTTAACCTATTTTTTATATCGCCCTAAAAAGGGAGCGGGCCAAAAAAAAAACGAAATTTTTTGTATCCCCGGTCCTAGTGCAGGAACCTGAACTTCTTCTTGCATAAACATGTTTCATTTGCTTTTATCAAAAATATAAAAAACACGTAAAAAATATCGTGCTTTTCAGGGGTCGGTTTAGTTCTTCAAGCGGAAACTTTTTTCACCCTTGTCCGATTTTCCCCATTTCCGAACTTAACCTGCCTAGGACCATAAGACATATTTGTGCCAAATTTCAGGAGGCTAGCTCTTTTATTTTCGACTGCATCGTGCCATCTTCAGACAGACGGACGGACGCACGGACGGACAAACGGACATTCACAGAATGTCTTAGAATCGATCATGGATCAATAATATAAACTTTATGGGGTCCCCGACCGATATTTCGATGAGTTACAAAAGGAATGACAAAGTGAGTATGCCCCAATACTATGGTTGAAAGGAAAAAAATATATATTTTTTCCCTAAAAGTACCAACACTCTTTTGCTTAAAAGATTTGTTCAGAACATGTCAATTTATTCGCTTAATCTGAATGGCAATATCAGGTAGATGATTTAAAAAAAAACAGCTGGTCAAAATTTTTTATTTTGAGCTCCCCAGCCTTATTGAAAATTGACCCATTTTTAACACAAATTTCAACTTTACCCCCCTGGGAATAAAGTATAAGCCTCTGTTTGGCCTACCAAAGCAAACATAGATTCTTTACTATGTATTTTACATCATGAATAGCTAATAATCCCCGCCTTTAATATAGGCGTGGCAAAAAAAGTTGCAAAAAACCTGGTTTTTTGGAAATTGTTAACAAACAAATTGGGAATTGGGGAATCTTTATATTTTTTTGTGGTAACATTTGCTATAGTCAGACCAATATAAATTTAAAATTTCATTAAAATATACTCAAAAACAAAAATTTTATTGCATATATAAAATTTACTTGTTAAAATTTCGCCCAATATTTTGAAAAAAAATAAATTTTGCAGGGGAGCCATCCCTTAGAAAGTGGAGAAAGAGGGTAGGTATGTTATGAAAAAATGTTAACAGGGAAAAAAGATTGAGGGTCGGCAATTATAATGAAAATAAAAGTGCCTAACATCAAGGACCAAGCTTTCCTTTTCAGAAAATTGTGTTTGAAAAAGTTAGCAGCTCAATGATAGCCACCCGTTTTCTTCATCAAAATTATGAAATTGTTGACCGTTAAGTGTGTCAGCATTTAAGTTTTTTTGGCTATCGCTATCAGTTAAGGTATTTAATTATTTAAAGGTAACGTTATCCAACCTTGCTTTTGTGTATTTTTTTTTTTTATTTTTTTATTTTTTTTTTATTTTTTGTACGTGATGTTTTCTAACATTGTTTTACTTACAATTCATTTTACATGGATTTTTGTATGTATTTTATACATAACTAGGCATTTTTTTATGCATAAGGGAATTAAGTATAAGTTAAAAGATTAGCAAATTATGAACCATATACATAGTAGTGCACAGATCCTAGGAGATATTGAAAAAAATAATGGTCATGATTTTTTAAACATCACTTATGTAATTACATTTTGATAGTTTGTTTTGTAGATTAAATTCTTTGACAAACAGGTTGAAGAAAAAAAATATGGTCGGTTAACAAAATAACGTAATATTTCATACAACAGGTATGAAATATTACATCAATTAGAGAACATTGTATTTTTCCATTCGCCTTGAATTTTCCGGTAGATTTTGTTTTTTATACCCTCCACTAAGAGGTAGGGGGTTGTCATTCCGTTTGTATTTCATCGAAATATCGGTCTGGGACCCCAGACCGATATTGGTCAGTGCTCGATTCTAAGACAGTCTAGCGATGTCCGTCTGTTGAAATAGTGATCACGGCCGAAGTATTAAACAGATATGACTGAGACTAAGCACATTTACTTGATGTTTTCCTAAGCAATTTAGTATTGCATTTGAGCGAAATCGGTTCAGCGGTTCAAAAGTTATGAACGAAAATGTAAGAACCCATAGAAAATTTTGGTACTTGCACATAACCTAAAATACAAAATGCTTTAAATTTGCTACTGGTTGGCATATGTGAACAATATTAGACACAGAATAGTATTTTAACAAGAACAAACATATTTTTTTCCAAAAAAAAAAATCGCGGAATCTTTTTTTTTTAAAAAACTTTTTTTTTTTGTTCAAATAATCTTTTTTCCATTATACAGGGTGTCAATACATTCTCCAATAGGCGCCCCAGTAGGCTAGTTGGTAGCGTGCTATCCAATGAGTCTGGGGGTCGTGGGTTCGATTCCCACCAGAGGCCTTGGTCTGTTTTGCTACAACGAGACGAAGGTCATTGTTAACAGTTCACGGTTAGGTAAAATTAGTATATGATTTGTAATTATATGGTAATTCTTAATAAAAAAAAAACATGCTCCAATACCAAATTTAACTTGTTTGCATACTTTTTGTAACCTAGTGTAACTGTTACTTTAAAATTCATAGTGTTAGCTGTCAATGTAATTGCGAATATTATATACTATCTGTCATTAAATACATTTAATTGCCAACACGTTTTATTAATATCACTTGAGTTAACTTACTATAAAACTATAATAAATATATTACCTTCATTTTCCCAAAAACAATACAGTTTATTAAGTTTATCAATAAAAAAAAAATGCCATGGAAATATATATTTTTAGACATCATTTCCGGTTAAATGTTATTTCTATTAGTTTCCGTTTGCCTTTAGCTTTACAGTCGTAGAAAAAGTAATTTTCCTAGTTATTCATTAATGAATTGTTTTAGTTGGTAATTCTTAAATTGCATGCTTGTCCAAAATACACATTTAACCAAAAGAATTACCTAAGAAACATAACAATTCAAAATATTACGTATTATAAGTTCTTGGAAAACAATTCAATGAGGACTTTTCGTAGAAGTCATTAAGGTTGTATATTTGTGTATTCATTAGGAAAGTTCTTAAAAAAAATATTAAATTTCAGTTTTTGATATTTTTTGCGTTTTTCGAAATAGATTATGCAGAAATTTAATTTTAGCGGTTTCCAAGAAACACTTTTTTATTTACAAATATTTTTTGTATTTTCATTCTGAAAATATTTGCCAAAGTTGTATTCATCTTTGTTCCAATGAATAATGTCATGTCAGTTTTTTTTAAATATTATCATTCCAGGAAATTTTTAATTCATGTTGACGTATGGCCACATACTCGTATGACTAATAAGCGAAATTTAGGATTTGTTCTTAAAATTGAAATTACTACGAAATAATTATTTTCACTTACAAAAATACTTACTTTTGCTAAAAAATGACAAAAGTCAAACATTCAACTGGATTGTAAGACCTCTAAAACAATTTTAAAATAAAAATTGATATTTCTTTTTGGAAAAGTTTAATAAGGGGTTGTATGAAATTCAAATAATTCTATTAAGTATCACCCTAATATACGTTTACACTCCATGAATATGAACTAACAAAATGAAGACACACATACATCACAATTTTGCCTGCAAACGTTAGTAAGTGCATTTGGTTTTTAGTTATACCAACATGAACTCAAATCATTAAGCAAACACACACAAACACTTATACTCACTTGTGAATACAAACATCAAAAGAACAAACTAGAGATGAGTGCGTGAATGAATTTTGACTAATGCTAATGTAAAAGTTTATTCACAGTCACTCTCGAAACTAAAACACGTCTTACCGACTGCGCCAAGTAGGCTGGTTGAGAGCGTGCCTACCAGAACGTAAGGTGTTTTAGTCCAAATATGACATTCTGCCCGATGCGGACCAGGGACCAATTTTTCGGAAACCAATGCGCATATGAAGGTTTTTATTTCAAACGTACCACGAAAAAAAATGTTGTTGGATCAATGTCAATCTTTGGGAGCTTATTGCCCTATATAAAAGTAATAAATCGTGGAACATGGTAAAATTGAGCAATTATTGCTTGAAGTCGCTTTATATTTATTTTTTTTTACATTTCAGAATCGTTGAGTTACTGTACACACAGAGAAATGTTTAGTTGGAATTCCATTATGAAAACGGAATTTTGATAAATCTTATAAATTTTTAGTTGTTATTGTAAATTTTTTATCACCATACCAAATAAATAACAGCAGTAATAATTAATAATCAATCGTGACCGAATGGATGTATCAACAACCAATAATTTGGTAAATATACCCAAACTAAAAACTAATAAAATTTTTGAAAAATATTTAGTGAGTACAACCGTTTCTTTTAGTCTTTATTTTCCCTCTCGACCAATAATCATTTGTTTAAAATAATAAATTCCAAAAACATTAGGTAATAGTATCCACAACTGAAAATGTTGGTTAACTTAACCAAATTTTCAATAATTTTTAATTTTTGAAAAATTTTACTAAATTATAAATTTGTATTGGTATTCTTAACTAATAATTGGTCTTTAGGATTTCATTTCGATTTCAAAACTAAAACGTCAAAAAAATAAAAATAGTAATTAGTTAAAAGAAAAATGTTATTGTGTTCAGACGTGTTTTAAATTTTTAAATAAAACTCATATAAAATTCCGTGAAAAAAGTTAAAAATTTTGAAGGTAAGTTCATACTACTGCCGAAATACAAACAATTTAAATCAATAAATCTTATTTTAGATATTTGCACACACAACTTTAATTTTGAGCCAACTATAAAAACTGGGAACAGTTTCCAAGAAATCCATAGAGTCCAAAATGTCCTGGGACTGGTAACAAATTTAAGGTTTATAAATGCCAGAATATTGAAGTTAACAAAGGTTCACCCAAAACTAATTCTGAGATATATTTCTATAAAACAAAATCTGGAGGTCTGAGATATTTTTTTAGATTTTTTCATTGACATCTTTTCTTAAGAGATTTATTTTGACTTCGAGTTATATTTGCTCTAGAAAGTCTCACAGATTCTAAGACAATTTTTTTTAGAAAAATTCTTAGATTTTAAATTTTTTCTATCAAAATTATCAACTGTAATTTATTTTTTCTATTGTATGTATTTAATTCACTTTTTAAATTATACAAATTTTACTATCAAATAAATTAGTAAAATTGCTTGAAAAAAATATTAAAAATTTTATTTCAAAAGAAACAGTTTAAAAAAATATTGATTGGTACAACTATATAACGCTTTTTAAAATTCGATCACTCTAACCAATGTCAATTTTAACATAAAAATATTCGGTTCTTATAACAGACATTTACCGGTAGAGACAACTGAATTGGCAGTAGTGGCAACTGAATATTGTGATAGTTGGTGCAACCGCAAAAATTCAGTTGGCAAACAATTCAGTTGCAACAACTGAATCTGTTTTCTGTGTGTAGAAAAACTTAAATATAAAGCGACATCATGCAAAAATTTTTCAATTTTACCACGTTTGATCACGCCAATCTCTCCCATTTTTCCAAAAATTTTGTTTCACGATTTGTTACTTCCATATAGGGCAATAAGCTCCCAAAGTTTGACTTTGATCCAACATTTTTTTTCGTGATATGTTTGAAATAAAAACCTTCATATTTGCATTGGTTTCCGAAAAATTGGTCCCTGGTCCGCATCGGGCAGAACTTCATATTTGGACTAAAACGCCTTACGTTCTACCAAGTAGGCTAGTTCCTTCAAATAGCCTACTTGGCGCAGTCGGTAAGACGTACTTAGTTTGATTTAAGTAACTAAACGAATCGATACCATTTTCAAGAAAATTCTTTGATTCGCAAAGATATTTAGTTTATGCTGTTCTAACAAGGGAAGTCTCCCTGGTGTAACCCTCCGATCTTCATGAAATTTGGATATGTTGTTTAGAACGAACATTAATTCGATACGTATTTTTTTTTAGCGGCCCAAACTCATCTTTAGGGGGGGTAGATTTGTATGGGGGGAAATTGACCTTTTTCATTTTTTTACGATTTACGCCTATTTAAACAAAATTAATATAGGCATGTGTGATATCAGATTAAAGGTATTAAAAATACCTTTCTCGTGGTGCTAACCACGGGCCAAAGAAATTAATAGTTTTTGACTTATTAACAAAAATGTCCTAAAATTTTGGTATTTTACTCAATATGACGAAAAGTTGCGCATGTTTGGACACGTTCTTAACATACGTAGATAGGTTTTCCAAAGACCTTTCATTTGGTATGTAACATGACTAGGTTTCTTTGCATAATATATAAACGAACAAAACTGAAAAATGACATTGTCTTCCCCCCTCCTTTTTACCCCCTTAATATGAATTTAGGCCGCTAAAAAAATTATTTGTCCCTTTATTTTTTCTGCTCTACAAAATAAAACCAATTCCATAAAGATCCGCGGATGGCACTAGGGAGAGTTCCCTTGTAAGTTTAACAAGAAAAAACATGTATTTGCATAAAAGTCCTCTCCTTGGTTATAAACGATAATAATTTTCAGACTTTTAATAGTCACTCACGTCCAAATTACAACGTCCGACAAAAAATAAAAAAAGTCGTTGAACACGAACTGGATAATATAAGTTTGAAACTAGAGACTAAATGTAGTAGAACTCCATTTACAGTTTTTCATTTCGTGATCCTGTTTCCTTTAAAAAGGACTTCAACTTTTCAGAGGATTAAATTTTATAAAATATTTTTATAATATTTGTCCTTGTCCTAGGATACCACTATTGATAGCAAATGAAAGAGGAGGATCCCCCTAATTTTCCTATTTTATTATTTTTACATATTAGGAAAAAGGAAAAATGTGTCCTTCAATTTCATCCAAAATTTTCAACAAAATAATTTGATAAAATTTTCAAATGACTTTATTAACATCCTTTTATCCTGATATGGAAATACATAAAAATGGAAAAATTATGGGAGATCCTCCTCTTTTATCTGCCGTCACCAGTGTCATCCTAGGACAATTACAAATATTTCAATAATATTTTACAAAATGTATCCTTTAAAACTTTGAAGTCCTTTTAAAAGGAAACAGGATCACCAAATGAAAAACTGTAAATGCCGTTTTACTCCATTTGATCTCTACTTTCAGACGCATATCATCTGGTTCATGTTTAATATTGGCTGTCGGACGGTGTAATAGGTTAATTCATCGACTTTCCATACAAAACTTGTTTTATAAACCTCTTATTAGTCTCTTTTAAATTTTATAAATTTAGAGGTTAGTCTTCAAGTCAGTAGCTGGATCATGCACGATTCACGTGAAACATGCAAATCACTTGACCAGTGCCCGTCTTTAATACATTTAATGTAACGGCAATCAACAAACAAACACACACATTAAAGTAATGTACCTTTAAGGTATTTAGTAGAAATCCATAAACCATAACGTTGCCGTTACTAACCCAGCAAACAAAGTAATGTAACATCGGTTTACTGGTTATATTATGTTGTTAATGTAACTTTAACTTCCACTAACAAGGAAGGTATCCCATAGCTTACATTACGATTGTTCTGCAATGCATATATAATTTAAAGGACAAATATTTAAGATTTACCGGGTTTTTTAGCGGCAAAATGGGGGTTCTTTGGTGTTTTTCATATTTCTTCCCAAGGAACTATATATCCACAGAATTGGATACCTAATGATATTAGAGCAAGTGCAAACATACTTTTTTTTTACAAAAAACAAAATAATTGTGGTGTAAAATACCCTTTTGGCACCCTTTGCTTCAATGGGAGTTAGAGGAACATATATATGGGGCATTCCATGTCAAATCGGACACTTTGAATAATTTTTTTTTTAGATTTTCCCAATTTGTTTACAGATTTTTTGTTTTTTAACGTACTTAAAAAAAATAAAAAAAAAAATCCTAAAAGCGCTCTAGTATGTGATTTTTAAGTTTTAAAATTTTAATCTCATTTTTGAAAATGTTAGTACCCTTCGATTTTTTTTGAAATTTTTTTGTGTAAAACTTCTATTGATTCTACAAATTTTTTGCCAAGTAGGATCATGGGATAACGATTATTACTATTTTTTAAAATTTTTTGAAAAAATTTTATTGTAATTTTCCAATTTTAAAATCATTTCTACTGCTCCAATGGTTCGTCATAAAGGGGTCATTTCCAGGACCGACCCCCATTAATTTTTACGTCTAAACATTTCTTCGGAACAAACTAATACCCTATCTCCAATTTCAAAGGGGGCTCCCACACAAAATTTCATTTTTTTAAAATTTGCTCCAACCGCTCTAACTGCCCTAAGAGTGCCCTTAGAGCAATAAAATGTATGACCGACCCACAATATTTTTTTAGTCCAAACATTTTTTCAGAACACATCTACCCTCTATCTTTAACTATTAAGGGGGTACCCAAACAATTTGTTTTGTTTTTTGTAAATTTGTTTTATTTAATCAGCTTCTACCGGTCCAATGGTGCGTCCGAGAGGGTCATTAGTGAGACCGACTCCCATTTATTTTTACCTTCCAACATTTTTGTTGCACTCCCTAAGTAGGCTCCCATACAAATAACAGTTGTAGCAAATTTTATAAAACTGTAATTTTGAATGGAAGCCTACTTAGGGAGTGCAGATAGGGTGTAGGTATGTTTTAAAAAATTTTGGAGGTAAAAATAAATGGGGGTCGGTCACACTAATGACCCCTCTCGGACGCACCTTTTGACTGGTAAAAGCTGACTAAATAAAACAAATTTAAAAAAAATAAAAAAATTGTATGGGGACCCCCTTAATAGTTAAAGATAGAGGGTAGGTGAGTTCTGAGAAAATGTTTGGACTAAAAAAGTATTGTGGGTCGGTCATACATTTTATTGCTCTAAGGGCAATCTTTGGGCAGTTAGAGCGGTTGGAGCAAATTTTAAAAAAATTATATTTTGTGTGGGAGCCCCCTTAGAAATTTGAGATAGGGTATTAGTTTGTTCCGAAGAAATGTTTAGACGTAAAAATTAATGGGGATCGGTCTTGGAAATACCCCAATGGGGACACTATTGGAGCAGTAGAAATGAGTTTAAGATTGGAAAATTACAACAAAATTTTTTCAAAAATTTTTTCAAAATAGTAATAATCGCTATCCCATTATCTTACAGGGCAAAAAATTTGTAGAATCGATAGAAGTTTTGCACTAAAAAATTTAAAAAAAATCGAAGAGTACAAACATTTTCAAAAATGAGATTAAAATTTTAAAACTTAAAAATCACATACTAGAGCGCTTTTAAGAATTTTTTGGGATTTTTTTTTAAAAGTACACAAAAAACAAAATTTTTGAAAAAAAAAAAAATTCGGACCATTATTGAAGAGTTATAAGTAAACAAAGTTTGAGTAAAGGAACAAACTACCAATTTTTAAAAATTCATTATCTTTTGAACGGGTCATCAAAAAAATCTGAAAATTTACCTTGAAGGAGTTTTCGAAGGGTACTAAAAACTGTAAACAAATTGGGAAAATCTTAAAAAAAAAATTTTCAATGTGTCCGATTTGACAAGGTGCCCCATATAATAATATTCTTAACCACAGTATGTGGGTATACTTAATTTGTCATTCCGTGTGTAACACTTCAAAATATCGGTCTAGGGTCCCACAAAATATTTATGATCAGTGATTGATTCTAAGACATTCTAGCGATGTACATCCGTCTGTCCGTTTGTAGTTAACACGATGCCGTCAAAAATAGGACAGCTAGACTCCCAAATATTGTTTATATTCCCAGGCAGTTTAAGTTCGCAAACGAGCAAAATCCGACCAGGGGAAAAAGTTCCCTTTTGAAGAACTTAACCAACCTCTGAAAATTAAATTTTTTTTTGCATTTTTTGTGTTTTTGTTTAACTAATGCAAGTTTTTTGTGCAACAAAAAGTTCAAATTCCTGCATTTGGAAACAGGGGATTAGAAAATCGATTACAAAAAAAAAAACAAGTAGAAAAGTTAAATTCGAATTGGCTGAATCTATAAATGAAATTTTCTAACGTGAAAATAATAAAATTTTTGGTTAGAAATATTTTATTTAGTGTAAAAAAACTTTTTTTAGTAATTTTTGAAAAAAAATAATTTACTAATTTTTTTTTGAGTGTAAAATTTTTTTTTAATGTATTTTATTTTTTGTTTTAGTGTAAAAATATTTTTGAGTGACAAAAATACCTTGTAAAATATTTTTGTGACTATAAATGTTTTTGCAACATTTTTAATGGGTTTTCAACACGTAAATTTAAGGTGATACTAATCTGAAATTTACGTTTTTGCTAATAACTTTTGAACCACTGGACCGATTTGGCTGAAATTTAAAACGAACCGGACCAGAGGAACGGCAAATATATGTGCTATACTTCAGCACCCTCAGAAATACCGTTCGAAAGTTACCGTATGTTTTATCTCGTAAATTTCAGAAAAACCCTTGCCGAAATTCATTCATTTGCTTATAACTTTTGAACCACTGAACCGATTTGGCTAGATTGCAATACCAACCTGACCAGGTAAATGCCCAACATATATGCCAAACTTCAGGAGCCTCCGTAAAGTCTTTCAAAAGTTAGCGTGTTTTCAACAGACAGACAGACGGACAGACGGACGGACGGACATCGCTAGATCGTCTTAAAATCGATCGAGGATCATGAATATATATACTTTATGGGGTCCTAGACCAATATTTCGAGGTGTTACAAACGGAATGACAAACTTATATATACCCTCTATCACTAGAGTGGAGGGTATAAAAACAAATTAATCTTTTTTACTTGTTTTAATTCATTTACTTAAAATGCAACCGTAGTGTTTAAGGGAAACTGGCGCAGTCAACAATAGTACAGCAATCTAAGCATTCATTTTAAACCCAAACGATTTAAGACATTATGCAAGTTTTTTACCACTCCATTTCTCTGGATATATCGCCAAAATGTTTGCTGGTTGCTACTGTTATTTTTTTTTATGGTGAAGAGTGGAGAGGGTGTTTGTTCTGGTAGTAAGTATATATCTGTATGTGTGAGTACTTGTAAGTATTAAATGAATGAAATTAAAATATACTGTCGGCTTATATAATTTAAGCTCTGACTGGAAATTAAAAACTTATTAAATTATTTTGATATAGTGCCATCAATTATAAAAATTTGATAAACCGATTTCAAATGTCAGACCCTTAAACGGAAGACAAAGAACCTTTAGAAAAGTACAGGAATAAAACATATTTTATCATGCCATTTAAGCATTTCATTCAACTATATGCATACATTTTTAATAGATTTGTGGCCTTAACTTTCGAATCCAAGAAACAACAGTCGGGGGTGGGTCAAGGTGGCGTAGGGATACAGTTAGTTTTATTTTTCTAAATTATATTTTGCTAACATTGTTATTTGAATATTTCACAAGGTGAAGGTGAGCTGATTGTTTGATTGTTTACCCGCCTTCCTTGGATAATACAACCACCCTTGTGCCTTACTAAACTAAAGTGACTGGGACTGACTGACTTACTGACTGTTTTATTGTTGCTAACATGCTGTTTCTTGTTTTTTTTTTTTTATTTTTGTCTTAAAGTCCATTTTTTTGCTTGTTTTTTTAGCAATTTATATTGTTATTATTTTATTCGTTCATACATACATGCATACGTTTGCATTCATAAATATATTACAATTTACTTGACGTAGTACTAAACGTACAATAAGAAATAGAAAATCAAGGTCAATGCAATTATTTAAATATCGATTGTAGCTCTGGTTGTCTTTGTGTAAGTATTTCTAGGTATATCTGACATGCAAGCATGTCTTTGTGTGTCTATGTGTGTGTCTTTGTGCCATAACAAAATCTGACTTATGCCACCCTTCTTCTTCTTCTTCTTCTTCTTCTGTTTCTTAAACAATTTAATATTCACTTAACTATAAAAATTTATCGTTTATAAACGTTGTTAACACATGTAGTTTAGTCTAGGTCTTTACCGTCTTTAACGGTTTTCAATTGAAATTTTATTATAACGTGATTTTGTAGATTAAGCGATAGAACATGCATTTAAACACTTGATAAAATACATTGACATTGTGTTAGTTAGTCATTCATTGTTGGCTGACATCTTGCCATATAAAAGTTTACTTCCGTCTCCTTAATAACTAAGATATGACATGAACGAACATATTGTTGTTGTTTTTAATTATAAACAATAGTAAATATCTTTAAATTATTATGTACTTAAATATCATCACTTGTGTGTGTGTGTGAGTGGGTGTGTGTGTATGGGTGTGAGAATAAATAACGACCATTATTTACTTGTTGGTTTAATTATATTGTGTGCAGTGGTTGTTAGTTTAGTTTTAATCAAAGGTGATTTAATTCATATTGACATGTACCTACTACTATTTTTTTTTTGAACACTCATATAATGTTATGGAAATTGCCGTTGAGAAATTTGAAAATTGATATAATACACTCAAAGAATTTTGTTTTCGAGATATTCGCGTTTGAATGTTTTAAAATCGATCAGTGATCAATAACACCGTACAACACTACTTTTAACACCAGAACGAGACCATATACACTAGTAGAGCCCCTCTGGAGTAATACTGCATTTACAGTTTTTCATTTGGTGATCATTTGTCCTTATTAGAGGACTTTAAAGTTTTGAAAAACTGTGTTGGTGCATATCAATGTCCTTAACATATGTGACGCGCAAAATAGAAAGGGACCTAATGGTAAAAACCAGTTTTGTTCAGAAGAGCCATTTTAAAGATTCTATTTGCGCTTAGAATCGTCGACTTCACTTTCATAAAACGCTCATATCTCTGGGAGGGAACACTTTTGGGGCATGGGATCGGTCTCATTCGATGCTCAGATGTTGTCCACATCAAAAAAAAAGTGAAAATAGATTTTTTTACTTTTAGGTCCCTTTCTCTATGCGCTGTCACATATATTTTTTCCGGAAGAAATGGCTGGAAATTCTAAAGGATATTAAAGGACAAAATTTTAAAAGGACCTTATTGATGTCCTTTTAACCTGATATGTCAAAACAAACATATTTAAAAAATCGATACGGCTTAACTCTTTCATTTGCTTTTTAGGATAAGTAGAAATATTTTTTTTTTACTTTAAATGTCCTTTAAAACTTTAAAGTCCTCTAATAAGGACAAATCCTCTAATAAGGACAGTTTTACTACAGAAGGGCTCTTCTATCAAGTGTATAAGGTCTAGTTCTGGTGTTAAAAAAAAGTTGAAATTTGTCTTAGAGTGTAGTATATAATGTATTTCATTATATTTCGAGGAGTTACCAAAGGAATGACAAACCTATATTTAGCCTTTTCCACTGACAATGAGTGAAGGGTATAAAAAAATATTTAGAATGCCAAAATTTTGATAGTAAGTTAATTAAAATTAGCAAATAAAAACTGTAAATGTAGCTAAAACAAGTGAGAGTGTTAAACTCGGTTATGCCGAATTAAACAAAAACAAGTAGAAAAGTTAAATTCAATTTGGCCGAATCTATGAATACCCTCCACAATGCCCTTTTAAGTGATAGTTAATTTTCTAACGTGAAAAAATAAAATTTTTGATTAGTTTTTATTTTGTGTAAAAACGCTTTTTTTAAGAAGTTTTTGAAAAAAGAAAAAAATATTTATTAAATTTTTTTTTTTGAGTGTAAAATTTGTTTTGAGTGTTAAATTTGTTTTCGAGTGTATTTCTTTTTTTTAGTGTAAAAATATTTTTGAGTGACAAAAAAACGTTGTAAAATATTTTTGTGACTTACCAATGTTTTTAAAACATGTTTTCAACTCATGAATTTAAGGTGAAACTAATCTGAAATGCTAATAACTTTAGAACCACTAAACCGATTTGGATGAAATTCAAAATGAACTAGGCCAGGGGAACGAAAAATAGATGTGCCAACCTTTAGCATCCTCTGAATTGCATTTCAAAAGTTAGCGTGTGTTTTATCTCGTAATTTCACGAAAAACCCTTGCCGAAATTCAGTCTTTTGTTTATAACTTTTGAACCACTGGACCGATTTTGCTGGGTTGCAATACCAACCTGACCAGGTAAATGCCCAACGTATATGCCAAATTTCAGGAGCCTCTTTAAAGTCTTTCAAAAGTTAGCGTGTTTTCAAAATACAGACGGACGGACAGACGGACAGACAGACGGACGGTCATCGCTAGATCGTCTTAAAATCGATCGGGGATCATGAATATATATACTTTATGAGGTATTACAAACGGAATAACAAACTAATATATACCCTCTATCACCAGAGTGGTGGGTATAACAAGAAGAGAAAAAAAGAAGAAGGAAAGTTTCTAAAAAATTTCGGAAAGAAAAAAATCTCGAAATCCGAAAATTTTTCATATAAAAAAATTTGAAAATTTTTATGGAAAAATTTGAAAATTTTTAAAGGCAAAATGTGACTTAATCTAAAAAATTTTCTGTGAAAAAATATCGGTCAATCTTATTATGAATTTTGGTATAAACTAATAACTTAGAATATGTTTTTCTTTGTATAGAAAAATGTTACAGGATCTTAATTTGATTTGCATAAAAAATATTTGTCTACTACATAGAATAGGAAAATTATCTTAAAATCTTAAAAATGTTGCCAGTCTTACTTATGTTAAACTATTTTGGAAATTTTTTTCAGAATGTCTTAGAATCGGTCACAGGATCTGAGATTTTTTGTATAGAAAAAGGTACAAAAAACTCTAACATTTTTCATGTCCTCAAACATTTTCTTTTTCGGATTAAGAAGAATTTCCAAATTCTAATAGCAGAACTGAGACTTTTTTTAAGGAAAGATATCTCAGAATCTGAGACTTTTTTTACGGGAAAAATGTCTCAAAATTTGAGACTTTTTTATAGGAGAAAAGGTCACAGAGTCTGATACTTATTCGTTAGGAAAAGGGCCCAAGAATCTGAGAGTTTTTCTATAGGAAAATGGTCTCAGAATCTCTGAATTTGAGACTTATTTGGAAAAAGTCTCAAAATATGAATCTTTTTGAAAACCAAAGAGGTCTCAAAAAGTCAAAGAAAGAAATTTATTGTTGAAAAAAAGTCTCAGAAGTTGAAACTTACTCAATTGGAAGAAGGTCGCAGTATATGAGATGATTTTAGAAAAAGTCTCAGAACGTGTTTTTTTTTTTTTTGAGAAAAAAGGTCTGAAACATTTTCTTTAGAAAAAAGGTCTCAGAATCTAAAATTTTTCAATACGAACAAATCTAATAATATGAGATCTTTTTTATAGTAAAAATATCTTAAAAATGCTTTAAAATATGAGACTTTTTCTATAGTAAAAGGTCTCAGAATCTGGGACTATTTCTGTGGAAAAAAGTTCTTAGAATTTTAAGAGTCTCAGATTCTGAGACATTTTTCGTAAAGAAAAAGCCTAAGATTCTCAAAAATGCTTTAAAATATGAGACTTTTTCTATAGTAAAAGGTCTCAGAATCTGAGACTTTGTCTGTGAAAAAAATCTTAGAATCTTAAAAGTCTCAGATTCTAAGACATTTTTCGTTAAGAAGAAACCTAAGATTCTGAGACATTTAAAAAATTCTCAGATTTAGAAAAAAAATGAACAACCTCCTTCATCAAAAACTAATAAATTTTATGATTTTATAGCTTTTCCATCACTTTTTTTTTGCAAAAGAAACGTATCCCTGTTTTTGCTCGGCCGACAAATCATTGCAATTCCAGATCATGTTGGTAACCCTTGCGAAATAATTTAAGAGACAAAAAAGTTGAAAGAAAGTATGAAGTGAGGTTGAGATTGCTAGAAATAGAATTGTAGTGTTGGAAACTGTCAAAAATTTTTCTGTAGAAACTATAAATATTCACATATATAAAAAACAGTTTTCATTAACAAGACAAACCGACATTTAAAATCCTACTGATGATGACACTAACTGGGGTATTTGAAACCGGTATAGGAAATACCAGAAATGTCTATAATTTTTAGAAATTCAATTTTTCTTCTGCATTTTTTCAACTTGAACCCTTATGACAAATCATAATGTTTTTTTTTTTTATTCGAAGTAAAAAAAAAATTCTCCCCCCCAAACCCAAAAGCTGTACCCACCACTTTATAAAAATGTTTTTAGGGGAAAAAAATTAGGTGTTACTTTAAAATATAAGAAGTTAATTTCCTGATTTTTTTTTTCAAAATTTTTGGGCACGAAAACTTTTTTTGCTACTTTTAATAGTCCGTGAAAGAATATTTAAATGATTTTTTTTTTTTTTTAATTTAAGTTCCAAAAAAATTTAGCACAAAATTCAGACTTAAAAATGTTGTTGGACATCCGCTATAAATGAAATTGTCAATAACAAAAAATACAAATCAACTAATCTCTATTTTTTTGAGTGTAGTAAAAATTCTAGTATACACAGAAAAAAATAAAAAAAAATTTTGAGTAAATTTTTAATACTATTGAGTAAAAAATTACTCAATTTTCCACCAGTAAACGATTTAATAGTATTGAGTAAACTTTTAATAAAAAATTATTAAATGCTTAATAAAAAATTTGAGTAAATTATTAATTCACACAATTAAATCTTTACTTAAAATTTTTTAATATTTTTAAGTAACTTTTTAATTGTGTCAAGTAAAAATTTACTCAAAATGTATCAAATTATTTTTTTAAAAAGTTTAAAAAGTTTCTATTTTTTTTTTCCAAAAAAATTGCTTTTACAAACTTTACCAAATATACTTATGTCTTCAAGACAAAGTAAAATTTTATAAAGATGATTTCAAACTTTCATATACATATACAAAAAACAATAAACTAAATGAAAATTCAAAACACCAATAGAAAAAATAATAAATAAAAAAAAATATTAAATTTGTATTAAATTATTTACTCAAATTTTATTTTCAATTTTTGAGTAAATTTTTAATTGCGTCAATTAAAAAATTACTCAAATTTTTTTTAAAAAATTAAACAAATGATTACTCAAATTTGTTTCCTCCATATTTTTTTCTGTGTACAATTGTAGTGTGGATACACAGAAAAAAAAGTTCATACTCAGAATAAATTTTTTCATAAATATTATGATTCGTACATGACTTTTTTTTCCGAGAACTTTTTTATTTATAGAATGATTTTGTTCATATATAGTATGAATAAAGTCAAAAATATTTTTTGGTGTAATTTTGCACTTTTTTCGCAGCATATGAGCATATATTCATAATTATTAATAAATTTATGCGAATGGAACTTAAATTTTGATTCTGCATCCTAAAAATTGCAATTTTATTTATATTCAATTTACAAATACATATAAAATCCATGAATTGAAATACATAATTAAAACGCCAAATGTATGCCATCTGCTTTTCCAATTACTTTATCCATTCTTTAGAAATTCTATTAACACACACGTCTTCTATTCGTCAGAAAATGGTACATACTTTTCGATGATAATAACATGAAATTCCATATACTATGTATCTAAAAAGAAATAATGTCAGTTTTTAGCGTTTGATTAATAAAATGGGATCTATAAAATCGTTCATATACAAATTCACTTACCTTTCCTTTTTCCACGGTTGTAAATTAGCGATTTTTTTGCAATTGTTCTTTTTTTCTGATAAACACCCAGCAAAAATTGGCATTACTAGTAATGGGTTTTGTAATCCGAAACCGATGTTAATCAGTAGTTACTTATTGAATGAAACACTAATTATTTTAACAAGGGCGTGAGACAAAAATAACTATTGAAGAGTATGGAGATAAATAAGTAGTTACTGCCTCGGATTACAAATAAGGAGTAAAAACCCATTACCAATAAGAAGTAAAATAATTAGTTAATTAAAACTTTTAAAATTTAACTTGTTTTTACTAAAACTTAAAAATTGCGTAATTTTTATTAAGTTTTTAAGTACTTTTTAAGTTAATTGAATTGTAAAGGTTAAAAACTGCAAGTGCAAGGAGATATTATTACTTAGAGGTGCTTTTATAACATATTACTTTTGGGCTTAAAATAATGTTAATGGAAAATTGTTTGACAATTTTTTTTTTTGGTTTTTCAAACTGACTTGTTTTTTATAATTTTTTTATTATTTTTAGAAATTTAAAAATTTCGGAATATATTCATAAATAGTATAATTTTGTTCATTCATGGCATGCACTCAATTCAATGAAAGCCATTCATAATATTTATGTACAAAATTTGTTCTGTGTAATTAGAATACTGACCTTTTGTTTAATTTTTAATTTAAATTGTGGCATGTCAACTAAATTAATACAAAAATTCTTACCCACATTTTCATAACTTATTTAAAAATATTTTATTTCAGTTATTCAGCATTTCCAAGAATACTTTGAATTATTTTTGATACATATTATTGTGTTCAATAACATAGTACTGAACTATTCATATGCACCAATATAGTTTTTGGTAATTTAAAACTCCCATTTTAATTTTTATATGGTTAATTTTAGTTTTAGAAAACTAACAGAGATTTTTGCCAAATTTAATTTCCTCTCTTGTAAAGCGAATTACGGAAGTAGAAATTTAAAAAAATTATATTTTTATTTTCAAATTTGCTCCCATTGCTCTGTCTCAAGGCTGCCAGATGTATTACTGATATATGTAGTATGTCAAATATTGCTGATAGCACTATTTAAATATAATCCCTCGAAGTACCTTGGGAGTATAAAGATTAGTTTTATATTCCAAGCATTTTAAAATTTTTCAGGAAATTTAATTATTAAATAAATTGTTTTTAATCTATATAATGAAAACTATAAATGCTAAGAATAATTAAGTTTTGCACATGAGGTATTCCACACGAAATGTAGGAACTTTACATTTATTTATACATTTTGGACTCAAATTTTTAAATGGAATGCAATGTTAAGTGCTCTTGCTTTAAATTTTTAACGGAACTTTTTTCAGTATTTTTTTCGTTTTTGTATTTTTTCAGTATTTTTTCATTTTTGCAAAATCATTAAGTTTTTTATTCCTACTTTTATTGTTGGTGTGTGTTCGATGTAGTTGGATAAATTTGATATTATATCATCGTCCGACCCTCATTATGGAAGACGCTATATTTCATAAATGATATCAATTAAAATTATTTATTGCAAAATATTCCTCCTATTGCTGGATGTCTTGTGTGGAAAGACTCATATATATGTACATTAGAGTGTCCCTTATTTTGGAAATGTTTGACTTAAAAATAACTCAGGAAAAATTTTACGCCACTACGACCACGCCTTCCCTACGCGACGGGACCTTAAAAATAATTTTTCCATACAAACCAAACACTTTTTTTTTTTTTTATTTTAAATTTTTTTGTTATTAATTATAATATTACTTGGTAAGCTTATTCACGACAAAAAAAATGATTTTGGTGGGATGAAGCTTTCAGCTCTTAATAATTTGTCGAAAAAAAAAATATTTAGAGCCGTTGGGGCCTACGGTAAAAAATTTTTCAAAAATATTTTTTTTTTTTAGTTTTGACAAGCAACGGTTTTAGTTGCTTTTAATGATATATATTAAAAAAAATATTATTCATATCTGTGACATCTTTATCTTTTTCGAAAAAAAAAAAAAATAGAGCCGTTGGGGTCCTACGGCTCTAAATTTTTTTTTTTTTTTTGGAAGCTGAAAGCCTTATCCCACCAAAATCAAATTTTTTGTCGTGAATAAGCTAACCAATTAATATAATAATTAATACCAAAAAAATATAAAAATAAAAAAAAAAAATTTTTTGGTTTGTATGGAAAAATAATTTTTTAGGCCCCGCTCTTTAAGGCCCCGTCGCGTAGGGAAGGCGTGGTCGTAGGGGCGTAAAATGTTTCCTCAGTAATTTTTAAGTCAAATGGAAAAAAATTAGCGGGTACCGTCTCAACATTTCCAACATTTTCAAAATAAGGAACTCTCTAATGTACAGATATGACAAAAGAATTACATACAAATATGTCTGATTATATAAATTTCCTGAGATTTCCTTACATTTTCAGTGACAAATTTCATTACACACAAAATATGTTTTTGTTCAAATTAATGTAAAAGATACCTCGTCTTTTCTTCTCCTTATTAAATGAATACATTTATTAGACTGAATCGAAGTCCACTAAAAAAAATAGTTTTAAAGTGTGTTTTAATTTTAATTAAATAATAAAAATTAGTTATTTATTCGACCTTTTAATTGTGCAATGTAAAAGAGTTTATTCTGATTCGAGGCCTTTTCATGTTCCCCATTATGAATTAACATAACAAGTACTTATGATAACTCTACTTTCTTTATTAGGATATTCTCCCATTAAATACTCATAGAGTTTCTTGCTTTCAAAAATGTTGGCAATTTTCAGGAATGAATTGACAATCGTTTCAGGGGGGTTCCAATTTCCCCATCATCAGAATTCTTTAGAAAATTAGGTAATACTGTTAGCATGCAAACATCAAATACTCATACTCTAAATAATCTCAACATAGTGAGAAAGCAAATATGAATTTCGAAGTTCCGCCAACATTACACCAAATATAATTTGAAAGCAAGTTTTTTGGTTAGATGTTAACTACAGTTTTTGTTTTTGCCTTCTGTTATAGAAAACAAATTCTCTCGTATCAAGAGGGTTACCAAGTGTGTTTTAATTTTTATTAAATAATAAAAATTAGTTATTTATTCTACCTTTTAATTGTGCAATGAAAAAGAGTTTATTCTGATTCGAGGCCTTTTCATGTTCCCCATTATGAATTAACATAACAAGTACTTATGATAACTCTACTTTCTTTATTAGGATATTCTTCCATTAAAAATTCATAGAGTTTCTTGCTTTCAAAAAAAAAGTTTTTTTTTGTTGAAAATTGCCAAAATTTTTGAAAGCAAGAAACTCTATGAGTATTTAATGGGAGAATATCCTAATAAAGAAAGTAGAGTTATCATAAGTAACACATTCCAACTTTAATGTTTTTCTATAAAAATTACTAAAAATAACTAACCAAAATAGTTGTTTAATATTTGACATAGAAGAACAACAACATTTGTAGTTGAAAACAACTACTATAAAATTATTTACAAATAAACTATATTTAGATACTGTTATACTTTTCTGAGTGAACGATCTTTGAGATCTTTGTCCGTACAATCAAAAGAAAAACTCTTATAAAAAAATCAGTGAAATGGTTTCAATTTGAATTGGCAATCTTTTAGCAGATTGCTGAAGTGAATATTTTAAGTAAATTCTTTGTCATTCAATTTAAGAAAATAACAAAAAAAAATTCTTCAATTTTACTGATTCTGTTTGCGAAATTTCAAAATATTTTTGTGCAGATTTTTTTGCAAATTATTTTGTTATTTTACAGAAATATTCTTTTTGCACTTCATTTTCAAAAAAATTTCAAGTTTTTTAAGATGTAAATTTTTTTTAGATTTTGTGAAATTTATAATCCTTAAACTAAAAATTATCAAAATTAAAAAAAAAGAACATATTGTTTTGTAAATTTTACTGAAGTATTTAGTTATCCCGTTTTGAAAAATTATTTATAAGTTTTTTTTTTTTCAAAATTTGAACAAACTTGGAAATTATTACACCGCTCAACAGTCATTTTCCGGTTTGAATTCTGGTGATCAATTTTAGTAGACTTTGATCTCCTGATTCCAAATCTGTACTCCAAATGTTTCCATCACGTCCAGATTTTTAGTTATTCACGGTTAAAAATGCGAAAAATTACGATTTTTGCATTATTTGAAAGCCTGCAAAGCAGCCATTGAGTGGAATACAAATCTGGTATAAAGCGCAAAAGTATAATTTGTCTTTGGCCTCCAACATAGAAAAAATTTTTTTCTAATTATTGCGTTTGGTTGGGTTACAATTGCGTTTTAAAATGACTCTGTTAAAATTATCATTTTTGTAAAAAAGATAAGGTAGGTACCTTAGTTTTTTTTGATATTTTTTTAAGAAAATCTAAAAAAAATAAATATTTTACAAATTTAAGTTTTCTGTGTTATTTTTCGTATAAACCGGAAGATATCTTTAATGGGTTTAAAAGTCTATAAGAAAGAATGAGATTTTGTCTAATTTTTAAGCTCATCACACTAAAGATTGATCATCTGGTTTTTGTTTTAGAGCCTTTTAAAAATGGTGCTTTTTCTAATTTTTTTCACAGTGTTTTTTATACCCTACACCACACTGTGGTACAGGGTATAATGAGTTTGTGCTGATGTTTGTAACTACCCGAAATATTGGTCCTAGACCCACTTTTAGGTATACCGATCGACTTAGAATCACTTTTTGAGTCGATTTAGCGATGTCCGTCCGTCCGTCCATCCGTCTGTCTGTCCATGTAAACGGTGTAAACACGATACAGGTCGCAATTCTCGATCAATTGACTTGAAATTTAAAACTTAAGCCTCTTTTGGCCCAAGGACGAAGCCTATTGAAATTGGAAAAAATCGGTCCATATTTATACCTAGCCCCCATACAAAGGTCCTCTTTAGTTTTGGCTCAAATGACTCTAATAGTCGCATTTTAATAGGTATCTTTTCAAAATTTGGCAGGAATTAATGTTTTATACACACAAATCACCATTCCGAATTTTAAAGAAATCGAACCAGTTCTTCTAGTAGCCCCCATACAAACCACCTTCCCGATTTTCACATAAATCTCTCAATTTTCATGAAAATAGAAAATATTTAATTAAAATTCTGTTTGTGTATGTTAAACGCGTACTTTAATAACCTTATCAAATCTAATTATCATCGGACCATTTTGGACTTAGGTCCCATGTGGAAATTTCGCCCGATATTCAGTTGAAGCGATTTATTGTCAACAAAAAGAAGCCTATTCCACTCAAATTTGATTAGTGATTGCTTTTTACACTTATTAAAGATTTGACAAAATATAGATCTAATCAGTCCATGTTTGAACTTGGGACCCATGGTCCGGGAAACTCTGGTGTAGGGTATTATATGGTCGGTCTTGACCGACTATAATTTTCTTACTGTTTAAAATACGTGTTTGGCCAATAATAGTGCAACAACTTGAAATTTTTTTGATCATATATTTGAGATCATAGTTCAATTCTACTCTAACGCTTTATACCAGATTTTTATTCCACCCAGAGGCTGCTGTGCAGGCTTTCAAAAAAGGCAAAAATCGCGTTTTTTCGCATTTTCAACCGCGAATAATTAAAATTCTAGACGTGATGGAAAAATTTGGAGTACAGATTTGGAATCAGCGAGTCAAAATCTTTAAAAATTTTGTATCAAACTTCAAACCGGAGTCAAAAACCTTCGATTTGTTGAGCGGTGTTATTCTAAGTAAAATCAGTATAACTTAAACAAAAACGTAGAAATCTTTTTTAAGTTTTTTCATGCAGATTTTTCTTTGGTCTCGACTGATTTCACCTATGAGGCATTCCACACCAAATGTCCCGCGAAAAAAAAAACATGTGTACCGTAAACTTCTGAATAGATTGTACAAGAAAATACAAGCAAATTACAAAATTGTTATGAAATTTAAAATTCAAATGCGATTTTCTCGAAAAAAAAAGAAAAACGCGTGTCTCATTTTTTTTGTGTGGATGGACAAACATCTAAACTTAAAAAAAAAAATTAAAAAAAAAGTGGCCGGATTTTTGATAAATTGACTTTTTTAAAAAATGGAAAATTTCAGAACGGGTTCTGAAAATTTTCCAAAAAAAAAAAAAATTAATCGATAGCCCATACAAAACTATAGAAGAATGTAAATTTTTGAGATTGTGGTGCATTCCGTTTTAATGTGATAAATATTTAATCAGGGCAACTCGCTACAAATTTGACCATTTTTCCAATATTTGACCACGCCTCCTAAGCCCAGTTTTTGAAAATTTAAAAAACCAACAACAATACTAACAATCTATTCAGAAATTAACGGGACAAATGTTTTTCTGTAGCGGGACATTTGGTGTGGAATGCCTCCTATATAAGCAAGACATTTATTTAGCGAGCCGCTGCTGCTAAAATCACCAGATTTATTTTGAGTCTACTTATCATCGGATTTCGGTTCACCCTATTAAAAAGTATACAATGTTTATGCGTATGTACCAGTATTGTAACTTGTTTAGTAAGGGTATTGTGTATAAAGTATGCATATTTAATAGAAACATATTTTAAAGAAACTCAAATTATTTCTTAATTGTTGTTAGTAAGTGGAACAACAATTCCCTACAACAGAAGGAATAACAAAGAAATTCAACAAGATATTAAATCACATTAGCACGGACGGGCAAACAAAGATGTAGTCGCACTTATGTAGAGAAAATAGATAGACTGTCAGACAGGCAAATATAAACCCAGACGAACAGACAGACCCACCGACAGACACCAACAATTTGTTTGTCAGCTTTATTTAAAAACCCAAATACACACACACCGACATACACTGGTAAACACACACACAGATTCGGGGTTTAAACGTGTATAAATAACTAAGTAAATGTACAAAGATAAAATACTTAAGTGAAACCGCGTATCTAAAATATAAAAATTTGAATAATGCGCTGGTATTAATTTTAGAGACCCAAACTTGAACAAAAGAAGATAAAATATAAAAATCATAAAAAATAGAAAACACAAATTCAACAAATTCAGAAGAAAAGAAAAAAAATCTGAGACATACATACATATGTATAAAGTATGTGTGTGTGTATGTATTTACCCCATGCCTGGTTGTTAAAAGCAAAAGTTGTGACAAAACCTCTTACGGTTTTATTATCACCAACATCACTTATGCCAGCCGCCGTGAAACAGTGAGTAAAGTAGAATCAGCAGCATATGGTCTTTTAAGGGCTCAATTTGATGTACTACGACTACTACTTCTACTACTTACTACTACTGCCATAAGTCTTCTCCGTTATACTCATACACCTTTCATGTGCCACAACAACAAGAAAATAAATAAAAAATAAGAATAATGCTTAAGTGACAGGATATTAAATGATAACGTTAAAAAAAAATATCCTTAAAAACGTAAAAGTAAAAATAAGGTATTCATTTTTTTTATTTGAAAGTTAAAAAGAAAAAGGAAGAATATTGTATATGTCAAGACTGGCCATTGTTGATTCTACACCCCTTAATTTATTTCGATACACGCAAAGTAAAGACTCTGTCTAATCAGCAGAAAAATTTGCTGAAAATTGCATCCATTTTAAGTCGTATGAGAAATCTTTTGATTTTAGCAGACTCAGTTTGCTAAACTTCTGTCTGGAAAATATACGCCAAATCAGCAGAAACATTTCTCAAGGCAGATTTCTTTGTTGAAAACAAAAAAAAAAAAATCTTTTTTCAACAATCAAAATTTACAAAAGTTTGTTGATATCACAAATTTCCGTATAGGAGCACTTTCAGTGAAAAAATAAATTGTTTCTGTGTAACATTTAATAATTTTCATTGAAATTTACAGATTTTCTGACAGTGTTTTTCTTTTGAGTTTACTTACCTATTATAAGATATTGATTTTTTTTTGATATTACCTACAGACAGACAGTTACTTTTAAATTACCATCTAAATTTACATTTTCGTCAAATTCCATTTTTAACCATTCATAAATATTTAAATAGATTTCACTGCTATTATTATTTTCTAATGGTTTAATAATTGTAAATTAAGAATTTTTTTATGTTTAAATATAGAAATACATGTAGTTAAATGACAAAATTATTTAAAAAATAAAACGTTAACTTACATTAATATAAATATTTAAAAAAATTGATCGTGTAGTACATGTGACGTCCACTTAAAAAAATTTAAAAATATTTTATAATTTTAAATTTTAACATTTTTTATGAAATAAAAAAAAAATAACGAAAAAAGTATACGTCATACTTTATATGATATTTTAAATTAAATAATTTAAAGTGCTTTTGTAAATTACGAATTGAATTCTTTCCATTTGTTAAGATTCCTTTTATAACTTTAACCTGTTTTACGTTTAAATTGTAATTTAAAATAGTAATTTTATACACGAGTAAACGCAAATAGAAGTTGAGGTTAAAGATTATTAATAAATATATCGTCACCTAAAATGCAAAAGGCCCTAACTAACACAAAATCCAAAATCGTGTTTTTTATTGATTCTGATGAATTGCATCAAAATACATCTCCAAAAAAAAAATTAGACTCATTCGATCAAAAATCACAATTTTATTTACAAAATTAAAAACGCCCTAACTACATGATCAAATATAAGTAAAACGCAAAAAGCCCCAACTAACCGCTTGTGTGTACAACATTGCATGCACAGCTGATAGCTTTATCCGTTAAGCATTTTTAATGATTTGCTTTAGAAAAATATAAAGGTTTTCTTAAGGTTTTGTGTGATTATAAATAAAGAGTGAAGAAACAATTAACAATTATAATTAATCAAATATAAAGAAACAAAATTCAATATGTCTGAACTAAATTTGGATATGTCCGAACTAAATTTGGATAAGGATGCAGAAGGGAATTAAAAAAAAAATAAAACAAATTGGAGACATTTAAGCCAACAAAACCGTATGGAAGGTAAAAAATACCGAAGTTTTTCAAAAGGTAATGTAATAACTGAGCGTAAGCCTAGAAAAATGGGTGATACATGTACATCAAAGTTTTGTGAAAAAATTACAATGCGACATTGCTCACATTTCACTGAAAATATTCGTAAAGAAATTTTTTACTCATTCTGGAAAATGTCTTGGAATAACAAAAAGCTTTATGTAACAAATCTCGTTGAATGTTCCAAAAGACAACGTATTACTGTGGAAAACTCCAAACGCTCCACAACAAAACATTATTTTTTAAAACACGATTCAAATCGTATTCAAGTATGTAGACAAATGTTTCTTTCAACTTTAGGGTTATCCGAAAAAACGGTTCGTTTGTGGGTATCTTCAAGAAACTTACATTGCACCCAAATTTTTCCTGCTGAAAAGAAAGAAAAACCACAAGGATTACAATACAAAAAAAGGTTAAGCTATTTACAAAAATGGTTGGAAGATTTGCCTAAGTTGGGGTCTCATTATCGTCGGGAACATACCAATAAGGTATATTTTGAAGCAGACTTTAAAAGTTATCAACAGATTTATGATCTCTATTCTGAGTCATGTGATGATAACAAAGAAAATGACATTACACGTGTATCATTTCCTAATTTTATGAATCTGGTTAAGGCATCAAATTACTCGCTATTTAAACCAAGAAATGATCAGTGTGACTTATGTTTATCTTATAAAGCAAAGAATCTGTCACAGGAGCAATTCGATAGTCATCGAAGTGAAATTGATAAAATGAGAACTGAAAAAGATAATGATATTGAAAATGCCAAATCAGGACTATGTCTACTACTTTGCATAGATATGCAAGCTGTAAAGCTCTTACCTCAGTCAAAAGCCAACTCCTCTTATTATAAAATGAAACTTCAGATTCATAATTTCACAATTTATAATG
This sequence comes from Pegoplata infirma, assembly GCA_963921195.1. NCBI lineage: Eukaryota > Metazoa > Arthropoda > Insecta > Diptera > Anthomyiidae > Pegoplata > Pegoplata infirma. The sequence continues at coordinate 4,577,312 of OY992536.1, read as the reverse complement.
TAATAAATCATGAGTCTGATAAAATTACGTTTGGGATGAAACCGAGGGAAGCCTTGTCGCTTCTACATTCACCACAATTATCGTAAAGCATTTAAGAAAAGGAATTCAGCAATTTCCTGATATTCACCATATTATTATTTACTCCGATGGTTGTTTTTACCAAAACAGAAATGTTGTCCTTTCAAACGCTTTAGTTTCTTTATGCGAGGAAAAAAACATTACCATAGAACACAAATACTTGGTAGTCGGTCACACGCAAATGGAATGTGACTCCACTCACTCTCTAATTGAAAGAAAGATTCGTGATAAGCAAATAAACTTGCCATTTGAACTAGTGAATTTATTTAAAGCTGCTCGGAAAAACCCTTTTCCTTTACAAGTACACCAATTAAATCACGAATATTTCCTTAATTATGAGTCAGTTCCTAAGCGATATTCATCAATAAGACCAGGTATAGTAAAAATAAATATTGTGTTTCTAAAATTTGTATTACTTTTTACATTTTTTTTAGGAAAAAAAACGGGGGATCCCACCGTCAATATGATACGTGCATTGGCATACGAACCAACTGGAACTATTTATTTCAAAACAAATATAAATGATAATTATGTACAGCTTCCACAGCGAATTGGAAATAAAATCAAAATTGTTGCACCGCCCCAACTACATGAGCAGAGATTAAAAATTTCTAAAAAAAAGTGGCAGCATCTCCAAGATTTAAAACCATTGCTGCCAGCAGATTGTCATGATTTTTATGACAACATCCCCTTCGAAAATTAGTTTCTATTTTTAATAAATATTCTCATTTATCATTCTATATCCCAAAATTAACTATTTTTATCGTGAATTAATCAAATATATTATTTGTTTTTTTTTCATGAAATATCAATAAAATGAATTAAATAATGTGATATTTATGATAATTTAAATTAAAATAAACTTTAAATAAATAAAACCAAAAAATAATAACAAAACATTAATTTTACAGTTCTCCTGTATGTATGTCAATTGATATTTGATGCAGTTAGGGCTTTTTTTGTTTCAGAAATATACGAGACAAAAGGGCGTAACTGACATAACTCTTCAAATAATAAAAATAATTAATTTTTTTTACCAGAAATCAATTTGTCCGTGTTTTTTCAATAATATATGAAGATTTTGTGATTAACACTTTTATATTTTTTCTTTAAACATGTTTTTTGCTTCTCCTGTAAAATTAATAAAATGTTAGTTAGGGCGTTTTGCATTTTAGGTGACGATATGTGTCTCTGAGCAACATTGATTTTGGTTAGGTTCTTTACCAAACTGTAATTACCTAGAAACCTTTATTGTGAATTCATTCAGCGGCAATGGAAACAAATATTTCAAAGTAAGATAATGATGTATAGAAATTAGGGATTCCAATCGGGATTGGTTTTCGGGATTGAAGAAAATTTTTTCGGATCCCGCCATTTTTGAGATATTTTGTATCCCGGGATTCGCGGAATTTTTTAAACATTTTCAGGATTTTTGGGGATTTTAAAAAGTTTTTAGTATTTTTTGTCAATTTAATAAATCTACGCGTTCGTAAAGATTTGCGAAGTTCTGTTAAAGTTGCGAAACAAAAAAAGTAGATTTTCCTTCTCTAAAGTATATCCGTATTCGATAATATTTCTTACCTTTAGTCGTGGCGCATCGTTTTCAACTTTTAGCTGCATTACCTACTGAACTAGAGATGTGCGCGTGATTTGCGTGAATCACTCATCTACGTGAGTGATTAGTAAGTGAGTCGAATTTTTGTGTCATTATTTGCGTGATTTTTTTTTTAGTTCTTGCAAAAAAAAAACAAATATTTTTAGTAATGTCTTTTTTTTTTGGTAAATAATTTTATAGCACTAGTAGAGTTTGCGTGATTCACGCGTGTGCGTGATTAAATCCGGCGTGAGTCATGAGTGCGGGTGTGCAATTTTTTTTACTTTCTTGTACGCGAATAGTGAATTTGTCCAGAAAAAAAAAACATGTGTACCATAAATTTCTGAAAAGGTTGTATTGATAGCCCTTTACGGAACAAGGAAAATTGCGTTTTTGGTTTTTCAATTTTTCAAAAATTTGGATTAGGAGGCGTGGTCAAATATTGAAAAAAATTGCCAAATTTGTGTCGAGTTGCCTTGCCTAAATATAAAATAATCTGAAATACTTACTTTCTTGTATACCCAAGCTGAAATTGACGACGATTCTAAAAAAAAGCGTTCTGAAAGCACTGTAACAAAAAAAAAAAGCGTTCTCAAAACGCTTTGCGAGCGTTTTTTAAAAGTGTTCTGAAAGCACTATAACAAAAAAAGCAATCTCAAAGCGTTTTTTGTAACGCTTTGCGAGTGTATTCGAAAAGCGTTTTAAGAGTTCTTTTAGATTTTTTTTTTGAAAAAAATTTCTTAGTTCCGAAACTATTTTTGAATAACAATTTTTTTTTGTTTTTTACGTAAAAAAAAAATTATCAAAACTGTTTTTAGATTTTTTTTTTTTAAATTTTCTAAGTTTCGAAATTTTTTTGGAAAAATTTTTTGGAGTACAAAAAATTTTTTTTCGGATTTCACTTTGTATGAAACAAATTATTATACCCGAACTAAAACAGAAATTCTTTACTTTGGGGTTTTAAAGCGCTTTGATGATTTAAAAAAAAAAACGTTCTCAAAGCACTTTTTTACATCGCTTTTAAAACGCTTTAAACCTAGCGTAGATAGATGTTATCATTCGGATCATCTGAAGGCGCTTTGAAGTTGGTATATATTATATATTATACAGAACGCTCGTACAACCGTCCACAACGCTTTCACACCGCTTTAGCGATTGTATTTTTCTGACAGGGTAGTTTTTTGTGTGCTATGGATTTAATTTTTTTTTTGAAAATTTTCAAAACCCGTTCTGAAAATAAAATTTTTGATATTATGGTGCATTCCATTTTAATTTGATAAATATCTAAACAATTCAACACAACACAAAATTTCACCATTTTTCAAAAATTTCACCACGCCTCCTAAATCCAGTTTTTGAAAAATTTAAAACCAAAAAGCAATTTTCTTAGTTCCATATAGGGCTATATATGGGGCATTCCATGTCAAATCGGACACTTTAAAATTTTTTTTTTTTTTAGATTTTCCCAATTTGCTTACAGTTTTTAGTACCCTTCGAAAACTCCTTCGTGGTAAATTTTCAAATTTTTTTGATGAACCGTTTAAAAGATATCGACTTTTTAAAAATTGGTAGTTTGTTCCTTTACACAAAATTCTTTTACTCATAACTTCTTCAATAATGGTCTAAATTTCAATTTTTTTTTTTCAAAATTTTCGTTTTTTTACGTACTTTAAAAAAAAAAATCCCAAAAAATTCTTAAAAGCGCTCTAGTATGCGATTTTTAAGTTTTAAAATTTAAATCTCATTTTTGAAAATGTTTGTACTCTTCGATTTTTTTGTAATGTTTTTGTGTAAAACCGCTATCGATTCTACAAATTTTTTGCCCAGGAGGATCGTGGGATAACGATTATTACTATTTTTTTAAATTTTTTGAAAAAAATTTATAGTAATTTTCCAATCTTAAAATCATTTCTACTGCTCCAATGGTGCGTCATAGAGGGGTCATTTATAAGACCGACCCGTATTAAGTTTTACGTCTTAACATTTCTTTGGAACAAACTAATACCCTATCTCCAATTTCTGAGGAGGCTCCCACACAAAACGACATTTTTTATAATTAGCTCCAACCGCTCTAACTGCCCTAATAGTGCCCTTAGAGCAACAAAATGTATGACCGACCCAAAATCTTTTTTTAGTCCGAACATTTTCTCTGAACAAACCTACCCTCTATCTCTAATTGTTAAGGCGGTCACCATACAATTTTTTCTACCGGTCCAATGGTGCGTCCGAGAGGGGTCATTAGTGAGACCGCCCCATTTATTTTTACCCTACAACATTTTTTTAAAACATACCTACGCCCTACCTCCACCCTAAGTAGGCTTCCATTCAAAATTACATTTTTATAAAATTTGCTCCAACTGTTATTTGTATGGGAGCCTACTTAGGGAGTGAAGATAGGGTGTAGGTATGTTTTAAAAAGATATTGTAGGGTAAAAATCAATGAGGGTCGGTCTCACTAATGACCCCTCTCGGACCCACCATTGGACCGGTAGAAGCTGATTAAATAAAAAAAATTTCAAAAAATAAAAAAAATTGTAGCCTTAACAGTTTAAGATAGAGGGTAGGTGTGTTCATAGAAAATGTTTGGACTAAAAAACTATTGTGGGTCGGTCATACATTTTGTTGCTCTAAGGGCACTATTAGGGCAGTTAGAGCGGTTGGAGCAAATTTTAAAAAATTTCGTTTTGTGTGGGAGCCCCCTTAGAAATTGGGGATAGGATATTAGTTTGTTCCAAAGAAATGTTAAGACGTAAAAATTAATGGGGGTCGGTCTAATAAATGATCCCTCTATGACGAACCATTGGAGCAGTAGAAATGATTTTAAGATTGGAAAATTACTATAAATTTTTTTCAAAAAATTTAAAATGTAATAATCGTTATCCCACGATGCTCCTGGGCAAAAAATTTGTAGAATCGATAGAAGTTTTACACAAAAAAATTTCAAAAAAAATGAAGAGTACAAACATTTTCAAAAATGAGATTTAAATTTTAAAACTTAAAAATCACATACTAGAGCGCTTTTAAGAATTTTTTGGGATTTTTTTTTTAAAGTACGTAAAAAAACTAAAATTTTTAAAAAAATTGCAATTTGGACCATTATTGAAGAAGTTATCAGTAAAAGAAGTTTGAGTAAAGGAACCAACTACCAATTTTTAAAAATTGGATATCTTTTGAACGGGTCATCTAAAAAATCTGAAAATTTACCACGAAGGAGTTTTCGAAGGGCATTAAAAACAAAAAATTGGGAAAATCTAAAAAAAAGTATTCAAAGTGTCCGATTTGACATGGAATGCCCCATATATATATTCATGATTCTCGATCGTTTTAAGTCGAATTAGCGATGACCATCCGTCCGTCTGCCTGTTGAAAACACGTTAACTTTCAAACGACTAATCCTAGGCTACTGTCGCTTAACATTAGAGTTTTTCTTTTCCCGGACTTTTTCATTTCCCGGGAAAGCGGGATTCATTTTTAAATTTCCCGGGATCCCGGGAATTCCCGCAAAAACTAAAAACCCAAATTTTTTGTCAAAAAAAATATATAAAAACCTTATGAATGCGATTACACTACTTATAATGTTTATTAACACCATAAAAATCGTATTAAGTACCTTTAAAACAAACAAAAAAAAGAAGTTTCGAGAAAAAAAGAACAATTATTGTTACCCAGTTTTTATAAAAAACGGCCCAAATATGTCGAAGTCATTTAAAAGTATTTTTAAGGGAATATGGTATTTCAAATGCCTGTATCTTTTAAAGAAATAAATTTATAAGAAAATTTACCCCAAAAAATGATTAAAAAATTAAAAATTCTGGTTTCTAAAAGAAAACCCCGTTAATTTCAGAGACTCCTTACACAGATTTTATATCAATTTATCTATTAAAAAAGAATTATGTCCAAAGACATAAACATTTTCTATAGAAACAAATAATCATTCTGCAAATTTTTATAATAAAGGTCTAAGAAAGAAAATTTCTCAGCTTCTGAAAAAAAGTATCAGGTTCTAATAAAAGAGTGCAACAACTAAAATCGGAATGGAATGAAACTAAAAGCAATTGAAAGCATAACAAAACCCTCGACACTTTTTTTTGGTTCAGTGCTAGATTTTTTTTACAAGCAATTGAAGTTGGTGAACTTTTATTATAATTATTGCTTAAAAATTGTATAAGGCGTATAAATAATTTTGTAATTGCCTTTAAATAACAATCATACGCAACAGTGAACAGTGGATTATTTTTAATAATTTAGCTAAGTAGGTACGAGACCGGTTGCAGCGAAATTCCTACCGGTTATAGCTAACGTAATTTCGAGCTTAAGCTTAGATGCTGGACCTCACATGTCCAATAAGTGCCCCACCAGGGGCTCCTCATGTAGGACATGTTTTGTACACAAAAGCTTTAAAGGCGTTAAAATCACCAACTTTAAATACATGTAAAAAATAATCTATCACACTGAAAAAAAAAATTACCATTTTTAAAGCGTTTTGAACTTAGTTTAAAAAAAGGAGGGTTTGCGAGGGCTCCAAAGATTTTAATTCTTCTTCCAAGTATATTTTTTCCTAAAACATAGTAATGCATTTACTTAAATATATCTTAAAAGTAAGTAAAATTGTACTTAATATAAGTTTAATTGTTTTTATCCAGATGAAAAATATTTTTTTAAAATAAGTAAAAATTTCCTTAAACTTACGGATTCTGTTGACCCTATGGAGTCCCAATGTGAGGACCCTATGGGCCCCCATATATGGGGTCCGCCCATGAGTGTGTGCGTACACTATTATAGGGTCACTAATGATTTGGATCCAAAATTTTGGTCAGAATTGCTCTATCTTGCTTAGTTTTCGAGATATGGGAATGGGGTCTTGAGAAATTTGATCCTGAAATAACTCGAAAACTATAACTCGGAGGGCTTTCGGGTCTTCGGGGGTCATATTCTACAAGTTAAGTACTACAAATGTGCCTTTAGAATTTTTTTCGTATCTGCAGTATTTACAGAGTTATAGGCATTTGAAAATTCAGCGAAAATCGAAATTTGGATTTAAAGTTAGGGTCTCATGGGGTCTCCAGATGGGGCCCTCAGATGGGGTCCCCAAAATACCTTAAGTATCTTTTCCTTAAGTTAAGTAAATTCTTTCTTAAACTGATGAAGATATGGATTCAAATATAGGCAATGAAATCAATAAAATAAAGATTACTTTTTACTTAAATTAAAACAAAAATTGATTAAATTAAAGAAAATTCGTTTTGGAATTAAAGATTAGTACTTATTTGATTCAATGTCTGGAAAATGTTTATACTATTTTTAAGTAAGTCACGTACTTATTTATTTTTTTTGCACACAATTTAAATTTTTTTCTTTTAAGTAAAACTAAATTTTTTAATAAACCCGTTTTTTCTTAAATGCAATCAATTCGCCATAAATGTAAAGAACATTTTACTTAATTTAAAAAATCAAATTAAGGAAAACTTTTGTGCTTTTTTAAGTATTTGCATGTACTATCTTCAAGTTTATTTTCTTTGTTTTAAGTAAAACCACCTTATATTAAGATAAGTTGAAGTAAATTCAAAAAAATTTGCTTACTTAAATTAATAACAGTGTTTATTTAATTTCAGTATAGTTATTTTTTTCAGTGCACTGAACTAAAAAACGTTTTGAGGGGTTTGTTATGTAAAATGTAAACTTTCAATTGCTTTTGGTTTCATCCCATTCCGATTCGGAAAGTTCGATTTTGTATCACTGTGTAATTGTATCCTATCGAAGATTTAGATATTGTGAGGGTAATTCCAAAAATTTTCGCCCCACTGTTCGGAAACATGCCTTTGGACGCCACTGAGAATTTGGCTCACAGATATCCACGTTTATATGAAATATGTTGCATTTTTGGATTTTCAAAATTTGCTGTAGTTTTCAAATTATCGCGGGTCAAAATTCGACATTTTTAGCAAAAGTCAGAAAAATACATGACGTTTAACGTGCTCTAACTTTTTAACTAGTAATCCGATTATCACAAATACTGGCTCATATCAAAGCTTAATTCTTCTTCTTTTAGGAAATATTTTCAAAAGCATTGGGTTTTTTCAGAAGTGTTGCAAAAATTCAAAAACATTTTTTTTTTTTCGAATATTTAAAAAAACACATCTTCGATTTTTTAAAAAAAAAGTTTGGTGATAAACTATAGTGTTTTGTGCAACATATCCAAAATTCAGAGTGGGATCCCAATGGGATCAAAAAATATTCTGGTTTTAGTACGAAGTTCTTAAATTTTACCTTAGAAAATTAAAATTTTATGTTTCTTCAATATAAAAATTAAAATTTTCAAAGCAAATTATACTATTAAAATTTTGAAAAACATTCAAAACATTAGAAATTTAAATTTTGTAAGGAAAAAATATGAGAACCTCGTACTTAAAACCGAATAGTTTTTGATCCCATGGAGATCCCACTCTGAATTTTGAATATGTTAAACAAAACATTGTTATTTTTCATCAGAATTTTTTTTAAAAAAATCGAAGATGTGTTTTTTTAAATATTCGAAAAGAAAAAATGTTTTTGCATTTTTGCATCATTTCTGTAAAAAAAATGTATTATTTTAAAAATATTTTCTAAAAGAAGAACCCCAGCTTTCACATGAGCCTAAATTTTTGAAAATCGGGTCATTGGTTAAGAAGTTACAGCTCTATAAAAGTGATGTATTTTTCTTACTTTTGCTTAAAAAGTCAATCTTTGACACGCCATAATTCGTTAAATACATCAAATGTAAAAAAACGATATATGGTAAATATATCATATTTATGAGGGCTATCTATGTGTCAAGGCTCAAATTAATCTGAGACACCATTTCCAAAAATGACTAAAATTTGAGCAAAATTTTCTGGAATGGCCCGTGAGACTTTTTTCATTTCGTAAGTCTCAGATTTTATGAAATTTTTTAGTTAGAAGGTCTCTCTTGGAATACTTTTTGGGTCCTCCTTGTCCCTGCGTACGTTTTTGTCATCTATTATCAAGAATTTTAATAAAATCTAAAAAACTCACATACAAAATAATCAATAGAAGTCAAAAAATCAACAATTTCAAGGAAACTAAAAATCCCGGGAATTCCCGCTCTATTTCCCGGGATTTCGGGATCGAGAATTTACGGGAATTCCCGGGAATTCCCGTCCCGGGAATTCCCGTGAAAAACTCTACTTAACATGTATATTTTTATTTTACCGCGGCAGGTTGGTATTGCATTTCAGAAAAATTGGTGCAGAGTTTCAAAATTTATAAGCAAAAGAGTGAATTTCGGCAAGGGGCTTTCGCTTATATACGAGTTAAAAAACACTATAACTTTCGAAAGACAACTCACAGGCTGCTAGAGCCTATATCATTTGTTTGTCGTTCTTCTGGTCTGGTTGCTGTTGAATTTTAGCAAAATCGGTCCAGTGGTTTAAAATTTATGAGCAAAACCGTGAATTTCAGATTAAACAAGCTTAAAACATTAGTAAGCCACAAAAATATTTTAAAAATTATTTTTGTCACCAAAAAAAATTTTTACACTTTATAAAAAAATACACTTTATAAAAATTTTACACTCAAAAAAACTTCAAACACTCAAAAATAAAATATTTCAAATTAAAACCGTTAATTTTGTTCACATTGGAAAATTTACTAGGGCATTGTGGAGGGTATTCATGGATTCGGCTGAGTCGAATGTAACTTTTCTACAAAGTAAAAGAAAAAAATATTTAAAAAAAAATATTTTTTTTTCCAAAGACTATAACGAAATCTTATCTAATTACTGAAACTATTTTTTATAAATCGTATTATTTTTTGGCCTACAATTAAATTCTAAATCGAAATTATATCTTCATTATTCATATTTGCTTCCCACCCTAATGTTAATACATAATTATAAAAAAAGACAAATAATAAATAATGTCTGATAAAATTTACAATTTTTCTAAGTTACAAAATAAATAATCCCTAAAGTGTCTGGAACTTTTATGTACTTAGGAAAATAAAAAATAAATTGAAAAACGATTTCTAAATGAAGTGTACATATTTCAAATGTTTTAAAGTAAAGTTCAATGTCTTTTTACAGATATTTTTGGCATGTAAATGTAAAATTTTTTATACTGTTGTAATTTGTTTTTTTTTAGATTTTATCTAATTATGAGTATTTGTATTTATATTTAACTATGATTTAAAAATACAAATGTGTATGTATTTAAATAAATATTTGTCCTAATATACATACTTACACACTCAGACAAGTATATTCACACAAAAATGATTAATTAGTTAAAATATGAAAAATGTTTTAGATTTTTTTCTATGACTAAGAATCGTGAGAAAGGAAGGACAACAAAAAAAAATAAAAAATAAAACAAAAAACGATAATGTAAACTAAATATTTTTGTATGACAAACATTTACCATGCGTGTCACATACAAACGTATGATTAATATTTATATGGAAATTAATCATACGTCATGTATGTTTATGTTTATATGAACATTATAGGGCATTTCTTAAACAAGTGCATATTTCATTAAATTTAGAAATTTTCTCTTTTTTTTCAAACAAAAAATATTTTAGGATTAGAGAACCCTATTGGTTAGTTATATCTGTCTATCGAGAGAAAAGCGATATACAGATTAAATTTTAAGCAAATAATAAAAATAATAAACGTTTTGAAAAATGTGATTTAAATAAAAGACCCTCCATGTTTATTATGATATTCCAACATTTAATTTTTTTTTTTACCACGGCCCAATTGTGGTGGACTACCTCATATTGACGCATACATATGTAAAAAGACCAACACGCGAATTTAAAATAAAACAAAAAAGTAAACACATACAAATAAACGATTCCAAAGTTTATTATTTTTCTTTTTCTATTTTTAACGATTATAAGCTTTTAAATAGACTTAAGTTTTTGTTTTTTTGTTTTGCTATTTGAATTTATTTAATATACAAACAGCTGTTTGTATGCATTATACATATTCATAAAATTTATGTAAATATGAAAAATTTACTCAAATATGAGTCATTAAAAAAACAAATATGTATGTATGCAAATATGTATGTGTAATTAAAAAATAAAAATTAAAAAAGAAGTTAAAAACTCAAATAAATGACAGAATAATTAACTTGTCATTATTTTTGTTGTTGAACAAATTATAAACTCGTCTTTAAAATGTCTCTTAAATATTATCAGTCTTACCGAGAGACACCAAAATTTACTATAAAACACCGTCTGACAAAAATGAAAAAAAGTTGTTACACACGAACTGGATAATATACGTTTGGAACTAGAGACGAAATCTAGTATAACTGCATTTACAGTTTTTCATTTTGTGAAAAGGCTTTAAAAATACTAAAATTTTCGAGGGTTAAATTTTATAAAACAGTTTGTTAATATCACTTCGGAACACTAAAAAATAAACAAGAGCGACGACCATCATTTCTATATATTTCGGACATGCTGATTCGAATGGCGTACTCCGTTTGTCAATGTATGGTACAGGTTTCTTGCAAAATGTCGTTAAAGATTTGCTGATTTCGAGCCAGTTTTTTAACAAAAAAATTTGCAAAGTGTATGATTAATAAATTTTATGCCATGGAAAACAAAGATATGACTTGTAGCAATATTTCTAATTCAAATTTGGTTTAAAGCTTTTCATCTTAAGCCCTTATATTCGCGAATTTCTTCATTTTTTAAGGTTTTCGCGAAATTAACAGCCAAATTGGTATTTGATAAAAAAATTGCTTTTAGTGAATCAAAAAGGCATCCCTAACAATACGAATAGTGGATAAAAAAAAGCTATGTTATATGGACCATCATGATAAAAATCGCGAAAAACTGTTTTTTTGTATATGGCAGCATCACTTTACGAGGTGATTAAAGGTTCCATCTTTTAGTATATAATGTGGGAACCTTATACCCTGTTCTCACTTACACTTAAAAACCATTTTTAGCAACATTTTTCGTTTTATGCTTAAAAACCATTTTTATGACTCGTTTTACCATACATTTTTTTGTTGTAATATATCAAAATAAAAATGTTTTTAGCTCGTTTTAAAATTCAAACGATTTAAAACGAGCGGAATTCCAGGGGTTGAATTGAGTATTTTTGAATGTTCAACGTTTTTAAAGCATTTTATTAATATTGGCAACATTGTTTATTACTAAAATGTAAATAATACAAAAAAAATCATGCTATTTTTATCTTTAAACAATTCTTAAACATTATAAACAGTTATATGTATAATTAATGAATATAATTTCAATATTTTAATATCGTTTGTTGTTAAAATGTGTACATGTTTATCAGCTGATAATGCAAATGTCAAAATAAAAACATAAAAACCAAAATAAAACGAATGAAATTAAGTGTGAACACTTTTTTTTTAATTAAAACAAATGTCGTTTAAAACCGTTTTTAGATGCTCGTGAGAACAGGGTATTAAACAACTAACTGACCAAAAATTTGGCCAAAAAAGTTTTCATTTGCAAAAGATATCTTAACAAAAACTATTATTTCAGTGTTTGTCATACAATAATTATAGTTTTTGTTAAGATAACTTCTGAAAATGAAAACTTTTTTGGACAAATTTTGGGTCAGTTCATTGTTTAAGGTTCCCACATTATATACTAAAAGATGAAGCCTCAAATCATCTCCTAAAGTTATGCTGCCATATACAAAAAAACGGTTTTTCGCGGTTTTCATCATGATGGTCCATATAACATAGATGTTTTTTGTACACTATTCGTAGTGTCATGGATGCCTTTATGATGCACAAAATGCAAGTTTTTAATCAGAGACCAATTTAGGGGTTAATTTCGCGAAAACTTAAAAAAATTAAAAAATCCGCGAATTTAAGGGCTTAAGATGAAAAACTTTAAACCAAATTTATATTAGAAATATTGCTACAAGTTATATCTTTGTTTTCCATGACATAAAATTTAAAAATCATTAGCTTTGGAAATTTTTTTGTTAAAAAAGCAGCTGAAAATCAGCCAATCTTTAATAACATTTTGCAAGAAAACTGTACCATACATCGAAAAACGGAGTACGCCATTCGATTCAGCATGTTCGAAATATATAGAAATGTCGGTCGTACCTCTTGTTTTCTAAAATATTGGTTAGTTTTGTCACGCAGTGTATTTGCTACCTCAAAATACGAATGTCGTATGTAGCAAAACAGAAATTTCTGGAGACGTTTTTAAATTAAAAAATCTTTAAAATGGCCCTATGGATTCGCCCTATGGATTCGCTCCAAATATTTTTGTCCAAAAAATTTATATATAACATTCGTATTTTGAGGTAGATATTTGTTTTTGTCCAAGTATGCCACTAGTGATGGCTAATGAAAGAGGAGGATCTCCCCTTTATTTCAAATATCAGGAAATAAGTACCCAGTAAAATTTTTGCGAACAAATTCCTGGTTTAACAGATTCTTGAATACATTCCACGGTAATCACAACAAAATTTTCTATGTAAAATTATTTTTCAAAAAAACTACTTGCTATAAAAAACGATTGCTTTCGGCACAATTTCAAACAAAAATCATTGATTCTGGAATGTTAAGTAGAACCGGTTGCAGGGTAGTTTGACGCGTTCCGGAACAGAAAATTTTGCTGGGTAAGTTAAGTCCTTTCAAAATAATTGGCAAAATACAAAAATAAAATTATAAAAATTAGTAAAAATAAATTAGGCGAGATCTTGCTCTTTCATTTGTCATAACTATGTATGAAAAAATTTTTACTTTTTATTTAAATTTCAACAAAAAACCATAAAAATTGGTACGAAAAAATGTATGAAAAAAATATGCAGATCTGCTCCAAAATTTTGACTTCTTTTGCAAATATTTCTGGGTATACTAAACGGATTTTGGATTTTAACCCCAGGCTCTCATTATTGGAGTGTCAACTTTACTGCTTTTCTGCTTTGAACAGGAAGTTTCTTGCAAAATTCAAAAAAAAATTTATACCAAATAAGATTAATCAAAAAATAAATCCACTCATTGAAAAACACAGCAAATATGTTCATACCCAGCAAAAACTTCGCTTACCAAGTAATTAACTTAGGGGGTTAGCAAAAATATGAATAACTACACTGATAGAAATTTGTACATGACAATAATGAAAATCTACATTAATGTTATGAAAAATGACGTTAAAAAGAAACCTATGCAGGGTTTCATTGAATTAATGAAATAGGTATCATAAAATGTAATTGCAAGAACAAGTTTCATTAAATTAATGAAAATTGTTCATACAAAATATAAATTGTATTTTATGAAAATTTTTCATTACTTTAATGAAAAAAGTATTTAATTCTTATGAAATACTTTCATTGAATAAATCCTACTTTATATTTTTGAAGTAAAATGCTTTCATTGAATAAATGTTACTTTTATTTTTAAAATGAAATATATATATGTATGAGCTTGTAAAGATCTTTTTATAGAATTAAAAATAATAAAAAATTGATTTCACTTAGTTTTCTCGCACAAAATTTTACTACAACTTTAAATTGTAATACATAATTAAAACCACGAAATAATATAAAACAGCACGTTTAGTAAATATAAAATTAATATTTTACTTTTTATTCCATAAAAAAAAGTCTGAAAAAATCACAAAATAACCAAGTTAAAACACACTTTCACATATTTTGTATTTTATCTATAGATTCCACTCATAATCAGTTTCCTCACACAAAATTTTACTATAACATTTACTTTTAATACGTAAGTAAAGTGCGTATGATACCTGCTTTTTTCAAGGTACTTGTTGCTGCATTTATTAGGGGTTTTCTATAAAAATTTCTATAACTTCAACCAAAAATTTTGAATCTATCGAAATTCCCATAAAAAAAACCGTAATAAATGCAGCCACAAGTAACTTGAAAAAAGCAAGTATCATAAAGGCATAAAACCACGAAAAATTGTAAAAAACAACGCGAGTTTAATAAATACTTATAATTAATCAACAACATTTCATTTTAAATTTCGTATACAAATTCTAAAAAAAATCACGCTCTGATCAGCTGTTTTTTTGCGCGTGTAAACTAACAGACTAAACAGACGCGACACGACAGGTGTCAAGAAACAGCAAATTTTGTAAACAAAACTTAATGAAATTTTCTTAATAAAACTACGAATCTAATGAATAAAAATTCATGAAAATTTTTCACAATATGTATGATATTTCATTCAGCATATGAAATATTTTATTGTTGTAATAAAACAACGTTAATGAATTCCATTCATTGGTGATATGAAGCGTTTTTCTATCAGTGTAGTTACCTCTCAATTTCAATGTTAATTACTTTAACACGGTGATGTCATTGGAGGTACCCACATTTTGCCTTTTTTGGCGTAATGTAATGCTAATGGTAATTAGTAGTATTCAAAGCCATTACCACGTAAGCGAGGCAGGAAGGGGTACCCAATTCCCCCTTTTACCATAACGATAACCGATAAAAAAACGGTAAATTTTAGATTTTGGTCATCTCTATAACATATTAAAAGTGCTGGACAATCGGAGAGTAAGCTATGAGATACCTTCCTTGATAGTTCAGAGACAGCAAAAGTCACATTTTTTGCGACATTTTTCCTATAGAAAAAGTCCTCGGTGCTGAGACATTTTTTCTATAGAAAAAGCTCCGATGCTGAGATATTTCTCCTACTATCAGAAAAGGGTTACAGTAACTATTTACGGTTATTCAAAAAGTTTTTAGTTAAAATCGTTTTAAATGTTTTATCATTTGGTTTTCAAGAAAACTAAAATATTGACGGATTTATACAGTTGTTAAAAAACTAAACTACAAAATTTACGGAAAAATATTTTTATCAATTAAAATATTAAATATTTGTGACTGATTATACCGTAAAATTTTACAGAAGTACGGTTTTTGTAGTTTTTTATTCGATATTTTTTTTTTTATCCAGAAGATAAAAAATTGTAAACTGTTAAAATAGCTGAAATATCTTTGTTCTTACGGAATGTTTTAAATTTTTTAAACGTTTTTTCAGTAGAATTTTCTTAAAAATATTTTGTGTGTATAGAAAAATTCTGAGATTCAGATTTTCACATATAAAAAATCTCAAATTATGAGACATTTTCCTATTGAAAAAAATCTAAGATTCCAACACATTTTTGCTATAGCAAATGACAAAGGTGCTGAAGCATTCTTGCTTTAGAAAGTCTTTGATTCTTAGAATCTCAGATTCTAAGGCATTTTTGTTGTCGACAAATTAAATGATTCTGAAATATTTACATACTTAAAATAAAAAGTTTCAGATGCTTATACATTTTTTCTTTTACCAATGACCCTAGCTTCAGTGACATTTTTTCTATAAAAAGGACATTTTTTGTTCCTGATAAGGGCGTTTACACTTATTGTTAGAATAAAATAATTAAAAAGAGAAATTTTTCATAAGTTAAACAAATATACACAGAGGGTACAAGTGAGAGTTTAAGAGGAAATGGAAAAGTTGATGAATGTGTAATTTGTTGTTTATTTAAAAAAGTTGTATTTAATTTACCCAGCAAAAAAAGTGCGGAGTACTTCTCAGTGGAGTGCTTTAAAACTACAACAAATGTAATGAAATACAACAAAAATAACAAAAAACAAAAGAAAAAAACAAACAAACAGTTTTTTCTACTCCATAAAAAGTTGTTATTCAGCACTTAACTCATTACCTTCCGCGACACTCCCATACAAAAGTAAGTAGATATTCAGTAGATAAGAAGTACTCCGAGCTTTCAAACAACTTCCAACTACTTCCACGGAGTAGTTCTTATCTACTGAATATCTACTTACATTTGTATGGAGGTGTCGCGATAGGTAATGAGTTAAGTGCTGAATATCTATGTATTCTGGAGTAGAAAAAACTGTTTGTGTGTTTTTGTCTTGTGTTTTTTGTTATTTTTGTTGTATTTCATTACATTTGTTGTAGTTTTAAAGCACTCCACTGAGAAGTGGTAATGACTTTTTTTGCAGGGTAGTAACACATGTAATATTTTTAGCACACACATACATAACAACACTTACTTAAACATACATACATAATTTGGAAGATATTTAAGTAATAATGATGATAATAATGAATATATGTATATTAGCAGCACTCTGTACAAACACAATTTCTTGTCAATTTGTTGACATTTCACAGCGATTTTTTTAAAAACGGCTCTTTTGAAGATTTTAATTTTCGTCGAAATATTGTAGTGGGACAACCCAAATTAATAATCAAGAAAGACATTTACAGAGCTCACAACTTGGGTTAAAGTTGGTTTAGACGAAGCGTGGACTACTTTCATTCCCTGTTACGACGGCGGCCGAATTCTTTAGCTATAACACCCCATTCATATTAAGGGGACTAACTATATGTCAAAACTAATTTCTCTCATAATCCCTTTATTTTGCGGAAAGGGTGGATTTAATGCATGGGTTTTGTAATTCCTAAGCCGGCCAAAGGGAACAACGCGGAAAAACTTTTTAAACAAAAAAAAATATAAAAGGGGTATGAGTGATATTTTTACTCATAATATCAATAAAATATTAATCATACGCCAATTTATACTTAAATTTTGTGTTTTGTAAACTGGCAACTTTGTTTTGATTCAAGAAAACTTTTGCCACAATCGATCCTTACTCCTAGCAATATTATAGTACATCAGATTTCTCATTGATTAACCCAACTGTTTGATATGTGCTATGTGACGATAATACTTTAGTATCACAATATATATAGTAGGGATATAACCATTTGCATATTTTTGAAAATATCAAAAAGGGCCTATCATAGTGAGAAAGTACATAGAAAATCAATAAGAAATGCGTCCTCTTTTTTTCGCGAATGTTAAAAAAGGTTCGGCACCGATCCCGATGAAGTTTTTGCTAATATTTTTTTTCAAATATTCATTCAACCCATGTTTCAGATGTTGAAAATCATACTGCTAATTTTTTCTTGTTTTATTTTTGTTGTAAAACGACGAAAAACAAAATAACGTTGAAAGGGACGGATTCCCACCATAAAATATACAAAAATTAAAATTTGAGGTGTTTTAGAAATTGCAATCGGTGCCGAAGGTTTTTGGACCAAAATGACCCCGTATAACGTTTTTTGTTATCAGTATAACATTGCCCATACCGTTATGATAGGTTCTTATTTTGGTTATACCCCTAATATATAGGCATTAACATTTACATATATTTGTCTTCAACTCCGAAAACACTTATGCCATGCTACGACATTATGTTACACCTCAACATTTAATCTAAAACATTTAGAAATCTTCCAAAAATTCTCTACAATAAACAACATCTTTAGCTAGACAGAAACTAAAGCATTATTAAGGTGACTATTGCCAAAACAATTTTCATTTATTTTTACAAAAAAAAAAAAAAGAAAAATGCTGGTACTTTTTTTGTATTGTTAAAGTGATAGTGGTATTTGAATTGATGCTACAGATGCTGCTGCTACTGTCTCTGTTTTTTTTTCTACTCTACAGCAGATAAAGCTAAGGCTGGAAGCGGTGGTTGATGATGATTGTTTTCGCCTGCTTGTATTATTAACATTTGTTTCATCTTTTAGTTTAAATATTCATTCGTTTACAGTGAATTATAGCACAAAATGCCAACATGCTAAAAATATGTTCTTATGTTTTTTTTATGCTTCTTTATTTTTTGGTTTTACGCTGACGTGGTTAAATAAATAATGGTCTCAAGGCAAACTTTCCTCTTTGTACTTAATGGCAACAACAACAAAATAAACCGAAATCAAATAGTGACAACCAACAGAATGGTAGTAGTAAAATAAATGAAATTTTCTTTCATTTTATTTTTTGTAGCTCTTGGTAAAACACCAAAAACAATATTACAAACAACAACTATAGAACAAGAAGAACCAACCAACGCCTTATGTTAAATTTAAACTAAGACCCTTAAGCTTTCGGTTATAGTGTTAAAGAGTATTAGTCCAATTGTGTAGGCTATTTGTAAGAATAAACTTAGTCACACTTGTTTAGCATTCTGTCATTTATTCATTCATTCACTTTGACGTTGTCTTTTAATAATTTCTGCTATCTAGAAAACGGTTCACACAAATTGCGAAATAACAAATTGAGCAGTTGAAATTAAAAAACAAGTAAGATGTATTTGGCGGTGGCGAATCAAAAATATTTTTCACAACTTGTCTGAATTTTCGTGATTTTTTTTTAATATAAACTTTTTTTTTGAGTTATTTTGATTTCGATTATTTAAAATTTTTCTGAATGTATCCGAACTTTCCTGAATTTATCTTTTGGTTTTTTAATATGCAACTTCAGATTTTCCCAAGTGTCCGTAAACATTTTTATTGTACTTTACCAATCGGTCTAAATTAACCCGTGGCTCCAGGCGATCAAAGTTTTGAAAATTTAAAAAATTTAAAAAATATGTCATGCTATACATAATATCACAGTGATACAAAATCGAACTTTTTGATTGACAACGAATATCAAAAAAAAAAAAAAGAATTAAAATCAATCAAGCGGGTTTTGAGATATCGCTATGTGAATCTAAAATTTTTTTTCTTGACCCTGTTAAAGAGCTTGGGAAAACAAATTTTTAAAATTAGATTGAGTCTAATCAGCTCATTTTTATCCGTGGCGCTCTGCGATCAAAGTTTTGAAGTTTTAGAAAATTTCCATTAAAATTTAAATCTTTGATCGCATGATTTGGCTCAACATAAGTTCAAATAAAATGTTTTCTCAAGCTCTATAAACGGGTCAAGGTGGAAAAAATTAAAAAATTTTTTTTTTAAATATTTAAATTCACTGATTTCGAAAATTTTTTGATATGTTCAGCATGCTAATTGTTTTCGCAAAAATTTTCAAAAATTAAAAAATTTTGTTCTAAGGGAGTCACGGGTTAAAATCTTCGGATTGGGGTAAAATTATGTTTAAATAAAGTTTGTCTCGAGCTCTATGGAAGGGTTAAGGAATTTTTTTGAGATTTTTTTTTTTAATTTTTTGTTGCAAATTTCGAATAGCATTTTCTCGAAAACCGTTTAACAGATTCTAAATTTGTTTATTAAAAACTTTCAAAAATCCAAAACTTTGATCTACGGGCAGAGTTTTTAACGGGAATTCCCGGGACGGGATTTCCCGGGAATAGAGAGGGAATTCCCGGGAATTTTCGTTCCTTTTTTATTATTCATTTTGTAACTTCAATCGATTCTTTTGTTTATGATTTTTTGGATATATTATAAAAATCCTTGATAATTGTGTGCAGGGATGTACGCAGGGAGCCGGGGTTTTTTATGAAAAAAATGTCTCAAAATCTGAGACTTTTAAGAAATGAACAATGTCTCACAATCTAAATCTACTATAGGAAATATTATTCAGAACTTGATATTTTTTCGGAAGCTTAAAAATTGTCTTTTATGAGACCAGTATTAAAAAAATTGGGGTATGATTTTGTTTTTATAGAAAATATGTCTCCGCACATGATTCGTTTGAAATAAAATCTGTGTTAGGAATCACTCTGAAATTGCCGGGTTTTTTTTACTTAGAAACCAGAATTTTTAAGTTTTTCTTTATTACTTTTTTTAAGATTTAATGATTTTTTGGAGTAAATTTCCTTAGAATTTGGTTTCTCTGAATTAGTTACATTCAGTTTCAGAGACATATTTGGGCGTCTTTATTAAAAACAAATTTTTGTGTAACAAAAGTTTTTTCTGAACTATTTTATTTTTTGTTTATGTTAAAGGTACTAAATAAGGTTTTTTGGTGTTAATAAATATTGTAAATAGTCTAATCTCATTTATAAGGTTGTTATACAAATTTTTTTTACCAAAAATTTCAGATTTTAATTTTAGCGGGAATTCCCGGGATTCCGGGAAATTTAAAAATGAATCCCATTTCCAGGGAAATGAAAAAGTCCGGGAAAAGAAAAACTCTACTTATGGGGTTCCCCGACCGATATTTCGATACGTTACACATAGAATGATAAAGTGAGTTTACCCTTATATTGGGTTGGAGAGTATAGAAAAAGTTTGCCAAAATTAACTCAACTTCATAAAAAAATCAAAAATTTCATAACAATTATAAAAAATGCTAAATAACTCATAAACATTGAAAACAGTTAAGAACAAAAAAAAAATCTGGCAAGGTCAGACAAGATCGAAAAATTTTTGACAATTAAAAAAATCGAAAGAGTTTAGAAAAAAACAATCAGTTAAAAAATCAGATAAAATCTAAAAGATTCAGGGCAACAATAATTTAGAAAAATTAAAAAAAACAAGTGAGAGTGTTAAATTCGTCTGTACCCAATCTTTAATACCCTCCAAAATGTAAAAAAAAAAATAATATTGTCAGGGGCGTTTGTTTTGGGAGGGGGGGATGTGATGTGGGTCAGTGGGGGATGTTGAGAGCACCTTCCATAAGACATATTCATGCCAAATTGCAGGAGGCTAGCTCTTTTATTTTGGACTTTATCGTGCCATCTACAGACAGACGGACGATCGATGTCTTAGAATCGATCATGGATCAATAATATATGAAGGGCTTACTGCAAAAACTTGATAAGCAACATTAAATTTTTTGGTGTTTTTCGTCTTCTACTGATGTTCCATTAAAAGTTTTTTGGCAGAAGTCTTGTATAAACCCTTTGTACAAGTATCTTGAGAATAAAGTTCTTCAAAAGTTCGATTTTGTTCCTTATTTCAAAAGTTTTAAGGCAAAAACAACCATAAAACAAGTAAGAAAGTTATAGTCGGTCAAGACCTATCATATGATACCCTACACCAGTGTTTTCCGGAAAATGGGTCCCAAGTCCAAACATGGACCGATTGTATCTGTCTTTTGTTAGATCTTTATTTAGTGTAGAAAACACACACAGATCAATTTTAAGTGGAATTGGTTATTTTTTTTTTTGTCAATAGAACAATTTAACTGAATATCGGTCGAAATTTTTGTATGGGGGACTAAGTCCCGAAATGGCCCAATTATATTCCGATTTAACAAGGTTGCTAAAGTACACGTTTAGCACCTAAAAATAAATTTGTTATCAAATATTTCCATTTTTATGAATTTTGAGGGAATTATGTGAATATCGGGAAGGTGGTTTGTATGGGGACTACCAGAAGGACTGACCCGATTCCTTTGAAATTTGGAATGGTGATTTGTGCATACAAAATTTGATTACTTGCTGAATTTCAAAGCGATATCTATTAATATAACGGTTATTAGAGTCATTGAAGCCGAATCCAAAGGGGGCGTTCGTATGGGGGCTAGGTCTTAACATGGACCGATTTTCTCCAATTTCAATAGGCTTCGTCCTTGGGCCAAAAGATGCTTAAGTTTCAAATTTCAGGTCAATTGATTGAAAATTGCGACCTGTATCGTGCTTAAACCGATAGATGGACAGACGGACGGACGGACGGACGGATGGACGGATGGACGGACGGACAGACAGACAGACGGACGGACGGACGGACGGACATCGCTAAATCGACTCAAAAAGTTATTCTGAGTCGATCGGTATACTTGAAGGTAGGTCTAGGACCAATATTTCGGGTAGTTACAAACATCAGCACAAACTCAATATACCCTGTACCACAGAGTGGTGTAGGGTATAATTAAATGTTGCTTATCGAGTTTTTACAATAAGCCTTTCATATATACTTTATGGGGTCCCCGACCGATATTTCGATGCGTTACAAACGGAATGACAAAGTGAGTATACCCCCATACTGTGGTTGGAGGGTATAAAAAAATATTAGCAAAAAATTCAGGAAAATCTAAGAAAAAAATATAGAGTCAAATTCAGGATTTCTAACAAAATGTTCTTAAAAACTTAAAAAAAGTATCAGACAATTTCATCACAATTCTTAAAAATTCTGGAAAACTTCAAAATAAAAAGTATAAAGAAGATAAGAATCCAAAAGAATTTATCTAGAAGATTCAGAAAAAAAATACGAAAAACTCAGACAAAATCGAAAAAAATCATAAAAAATAAAATAAAAAATCTGAACAGTTGATAAAATTACAGAAAAAATTAGAAAATTTTAAAAATTAAAAAAAATCTTTTTCAAAATTAAAAACAAATATCTTAAAATTCTATAGAATTGTGAAATGTATTTCATATTCGTACTACAGACATAGCATTCTAACTTGTTTTCTTTTTTACATTAACTTTTTTTGAATGAACCGTATCATTTAACTAAATTTAGCAAAAAAATTGTGTCGTTTTTTCTTTCATGTTTGGTGTTATAAATGTTCCAAAATTGTTTTTACTAGAGTTGATATTGGTGTTGTTTTAGCTGGACATACATATACGTAAATGCTAAACCATATTAAATTGAGATGAATGTCACGCATTTTTCTTTCTTTTGAGTTTTGATTGTTCTTTAAGGTCATTTGTTGGCATTAACTTAGCATAGACAGAGACATTAATGTCTAAGTACAATACAAACTTACTGTCGGATTCGTTATGAAAACTCAAACAAAGTGAAAATGTTTCCGTACAAAAATTTTAAATAATTCCTTAAAAAAAATGTTTTTATAATTTGAGTTAAATAATGAATTTTACATTTTTAAACTGAGAAATTTAGGACAAAATTTTAGATCACAAGTAAAACCATTATTCTAATAATTTTTTTTTTTTGAAATGTCTTTAAATTTTCTTAAATATTTCAAAACTTTTCAAAGTTTTTTACTCTTTGAGATTTTTGTAAATTTAACATATTTTTTTAAATTTTCTGAATCTTTTTGATTTTTTTTTTTCTATTTCCTAAAATGTTTCAAAGATTTTTAGTTTTCCTGATTTTTTTATAACTAATAGAAGATAAATTAATTAAGTTTAAATCGAGGGCTTAGAGTTACAGATATATAAAATATATTCTCTGTCCAATCAGCAGAAAAATATTTTGAAAATACCCCCATTTTGAGCCTTATGAGAATTCTGCTGATTTTAGCAGACTTAGTTTGCTAAGTATCTGTCTTGGTTATCTAGATCAGCGTTTACCAACCTATGGTACGCGTACCACTAGGGGGTACGCGAAAATGTCCGCGGGGGTACGCAAAATTTTAGTAATTTGGACATTCGTTTTAGATTAACCTTTCAATGCTGGTTTTTAAGAAAGTTGAAGTCAAAGTTCACAAAAAAAACCTATTTTTGTGGAATTTAGAGAGCATTTATGCAATATTTGGATGATATTTTGAGATCTGTCAAATTTTTTTATGATGTCAGGTGTTTGAGCAATTTATGTCAAAGTTATCAAAAAGCGTGTATTTGGGCATTTTTGAGACGAGTTGTGATAGAGTGGAAATTTTGGTACTATTTTGTTAAGCTAAAAATGCGTTTTCATTGTATATACGAGGGTGTTTCATTCAAAAAGTCACGGAATTATTGATCTGCCCTCGTATTAAAAAAAAACATTTAAAAAAAAATTAAAACATTATATTTCCGCCACCTGTGATGGGTTTTTGGAACTTTTTTTAAGAGTTAAAAAAACGTCCGTTTTTTATGTTTTGGTGTAGAATTGACTTGTGAAATCAGATTTGCAATGTTTTCAGCCGTTTTTACTCGGCAGAAAAATCAGCTCAAAACTCGCGTTTTCAGATGCATTGAATCATCCCAAGGAGCGAACATTTTTCCAAAAATACCACCATTATTTTGATCTCCCCTAAATCCTTCAAAAAAATTATAAGACCCGTAGATAAAAAATTTCAAAATTTACTCAAATATTTATGTATATGTGAAGTTTTTTAACGAAAACAAAAAAAAAATCGTTAGGGGGTACGCGGCTGATAAAATTTAAAATTAGGGGTACGCGAGGCAAAAAGGTTGGTAACCGCTGATCTAGATGAAATCAGCAGAGAAATCTGTCGAGACGGCAACAAATTTGCATCAAAAAACTTGAAAAATTTTCCATGTTTCCATGTTTAAAATTTCCAAGTTTTTTTAAAGTTCAAATTTTTAAAAAAAAAAATTATAACTTTTTTTTCAAAATTTCACAAAATCTAAAAAAAAAAATTACATCTTAAAAAATCTTAAACATTTTTTATACCCTCCACTCTAGTGATAGAGGGTATATATAAGTTTGTCATTCCGTTTGTAGCACCTCGAAATATTGGTCTAGGACCCCATAAAGTATATATATTTATGATCCTCGATCGATTTTAAGTCGATCTAGCGATGTCCGTCCGTCCGTCCGTCCGTCCGTCTGTCTGTCTGTCTGTCCGTAGAAAACACGCTAACTTTTGAAAGACTTTACAGAGGCTACTGAAGTTTGGAATATATGTTTGTCATTTACCTGGTCAGGTTGGTATTGCAATCCAGCCAAATCGGTCCAGTGGTTCAAAAGTTATGAGCAAAAGAGTAAATTTAGGCAAGGGTGTTTCGCGAATTTACGAGATAAAAAACACGATAACTTCCGAAAGACGATAATGAGACTACTGAAGCTTGGCATGTACCTTTGTCGTTCCCCGGGTCTATTTGGTATTAAATTTCAGCTCAATCGGTCCAGTGGTTCAAAAGTTATAAGCAAAACCCTGAATTTCTGATTAGTTTCATCTAAAATGCCACGTGTTTTAACAAGTTTTAAAAGCATTGGTGGTAACTAAACAATGCTTTTCAAACCTGTTTAATTTTAAAGCAATGCTTTTTAAACTTGTTTAGTTTAAAAAGCATTGGTAACTTAAAAATTACACACGAAAAAAATTTTACACTCAAAAAAAATTTTACACTCAAAAAAATTTTACACAAAAAAAAAATAGTTTTTTTTTTACAAAAATGACAATATTTTCTGTACATACGTACGTGCATTCACTCAGAAATATTTTTACCGTAAAAAAAACATTACACTCGAAAAAAATTTTACACTCAAAAAAAAAAATTAGTAATTTTTTTTTTTTTTTTAAATAACAAAAAAGAGTTTTTTTATTTAAAATAAAATATTTACCGTAAAAAAACATTACACTCAAAAAAAATTTTACACTCAAAAAAAAATAGTATTTTTTTTTTTAATGACAAAACAGAGTTTTCACTCAAAATAAAATATTTCTAATCAAAATTGTTAATTTTTTCATGTTAAAAAATGTACTATCCTTTAAAAAAAATGCATTGTGGAGGGTATTCATAGATTCGGCAAAGTCGAATTTAGCTTTTCTACTTGTTTTTTTATTTATAAGTTAATTTTAAGTATAATTACTAGGGCAAGTACTTTAATGCATCTAAAAATGGAAAATATGTGCCTATAATATGCGTCTAAAAATCCAAAATATGCACTAAAAACTTCAAAAATATGCATTTAAAAATTATTGTTTTACTAAAAAAATAGGTTTGTCAACATAAATAATAGCGGTATTTGCTCTTGATAGCATTTTTGCAAGGGTAGTATAAATGCTATGATTTTATGCTACAAAGCGTGAGCGTCTTTTTTCGTTTTTATTGTGAGTTTTCAAACAGCTGTTGTTATTATATTCTGCTGTTGTCAAAATAGCTATTTTCTATCAAAAATCGCTTTTCTAGCGATTTTTTTAGTAGGATTAAGCGACTTTCAGTTTGAAGAATAATTGGCATCAGTGCTGCGTTCAAGAAGAAGATGAAATAGTTTAATTTTTTCATTTGTGTTGTTCTAATTTTTGGTTATTTTTTGTTATAATTCGTTCTAAAAATCTATTGTTATTTTTTTTACACAAAATATGAAAGTTTGTTAATTTTTCTTATTGTTTTCCGGAAAAACTAAAAGATGTTAAGTATTGTAAGCTTGAAAGGTTTGAAAGGCCAGAATATGCTATGGGTTTTTGTCTTGCATATAAATGAAAGTCTTGTATATTTTTATTTCATGTATTTTGTTGTTGTGGTCTTGCATACTCTTGTATTTATACAAGATCTGCAAGCTTTGAAAGGTCTGCAAGGGTAGTTTGCTACCAAGAGCGAATACCGCTAATGATTTGTCAAAAACTTTTAGGCCCTCGACAAGTCTTACACAATTTTTAATTAGTAAAGTATTTTTTTATAGACACATTTTGCAATAAAAATATTTTTATTTGAACAAATTTACCTGAGAAGTTTTTTTCTTTGACTCAATAAATATTTCTGGAGTAAAAAAAATTATAAAAAAAATATTAAGTACAACATTTTTCTAAAACAAGTAATTTTTTAATATTTTTTTTCTAAAAAAAAAATTATTTATTTTGAAAATATTTTTTTCAGATTTTTCAAAATTTTCCGATTTTTAAGTCAAAAAATTAACTCAATGGCAAAAGACCTCACCCTGACTCTAAGCGAAATAAAAAAAATCAATTTTCCTGTCGAAAAATTTTTAATTCGAAAACATTTTTTTCTTTACGATTAGTAAAATGTCGCAGAACAGAAGCATTTTAAATCGGAAACATTTCTCAAAATCAAAAAATTATACTTTCAGAAACAATTTTCTATAAGGAATACCTCAGAATATGATTTCTATAACTAAATTTCTTTTTCTACAAGAAAGAGGGGATAGGTTTTGTATTTTTCTAAGGAAGTTTTGAAAAAATATTTGTTGAAGTTTTAAAAAAAAATCCAATTTTTATGAAAATATGCAAAAATATGCATTTATACCAAAATATGCAAAAATATGCAACTACAAATCGATGCCATTTTACTGCAAATTTATTGATTCGGATAGATATTTAATTTATGTTATGTTTACAATGCTGAGTAAAAACATGCATTTTCATGAAAGTACTTGCCCTAATAATTACTAATACTTTTGTATAAATTTGTTTAAAAAAATAATAAAATTGGTAAACAATGTAAAAAACTTCAAAAAACTTAAAATCAAATCAATAAATAAAAAAATTTTAAATCACATCTTTTAATTTTGTACAAATATTTTATAATTAAAACGAAAAAATGTTAAAGTTATTTGATATTTGTTTTTAATATTCCCTTACAAAAAAATCTATTGAATAAAATTCGTAGAATTTTAGTTATACAAAGACATAAGCGATGAATGAAATTTGCATATTAAATGTTCAAAAGACATTTGTAAGTGCATTTGAAATAAATGAACTAATATATTAATCCAGAGCTCTAAAATAAATGCAAACAAGTATTAATGATATATTCAAATGTGACAAATAAAAATTGCTCTACTTCAGAATTTTCCTAATTATTTTCTAAATTTTATTGATATTATTAAAATTTATTTATTAATTTTTTTACAATTTTCTGTTTTTCTTTTTACTTTTTGTAAACTCTTCAGAATTTTAAAAATTTAAAAATTTTCAAGATCTTGCTACACTTTTTTACAATATTTTTTTTCCAAATTTTCCAATTATTTGTCAATTTTTCTAAATTTTTTCGATTTCGTTTTTCTAATTTTTGTGAATTTTTCAAAAAATTTTCGATTTATGCTGGTTTTTTAACTGATTTTTTTCTTAATTTTCATTATTGATTTTGTTTTTCTAAAATTAGAATTTTACCACATTTTTCTGCTTTTGTCTGAATTTTCAGAATAAATTCACTTCCATCGACCCCCAAAAACACGTATGACCATTTTCAATTTATTTACATTTTGAAGGGTATAAAATTATTCGATACAGCTGAATCTAACACTTTCGCTTGCTTTTTTCATACCGTTTGATTTCCGTTTACAAAAATGAAACATTAATCTACATACATACGTTTATGGTAAAATTTTAATGTATTCATACCTCTGAATAATCTTGAAGACTCATTGTTATTGCATTTCTAAAAAAAATCACAAAAATTGCTGAAATTTTTTCTTTTTTCGACAAGAATTTGCACTTACTACAAATGTATCAAGTGACTGTTATAAATGGAAATATTTTTGCATTAAACCATTTGTGACCACAACTACTTCAAAATTTTAAATATAAGTTTAATTTCAAAAGATGAAAAAGTATGCAATACACTTTTGTTTAGGCTGGGTGCAAAAAATCATAGTGGTTGTAATACTTAAGCTTGTCACGACTTTCAACACTTAACTGCAATTAAGAGTTCCCCAGCTTGAATAGGTGTTTTCTCAAGTGGGATTTGCAGTTAGTAATAGGTTAAAATTTATTTAAAATTATAGAAATAGTTTCAAATTCTACATGGTAAATGCATTTGCAAAGAACTACGTGTGAAATAATCAAAAATTTTAAATTTTAAAATAAAATTTCTGAAGTAATTTACTGCTATTTTTTACTATACTATTGTATAGTAAAAGTTTTGCCGAAAAATTAAAACCTTACAAAAGTTTTTAGAATAAATAATTTTTAAGCATAAAAGAAAAAAATATTTTTAAAATTATTTACAAAACTTGTACAAGGAATTACTTTTCATAAAGCATCATGCACTTAAAATATTTTAATATTTTATAGGTAAATTCGATAGAATGTAAAAAAAGGAGTTTATTCTAGTTCGAGGTCATTTGTTGTCCCCGTAATAAATTAACATTACACGCACGTATGGTAACCATACTCTCTCCCTCTCTTAAAATGTTCTCCCAACAAATACTCATAGAGTTTGTACTTAAAAAATTTGATTATTTTTAGGATTGACGATCTTTTCGGAAATTTTCCAATTATTTCCCAGCATCAGAATTCTTTAGAAAATTGTGGTAATACTGTTCTGCCCTCCTAAAAAAGAAAGTCACATCTCCATTTTAGTATTTTTGAAATAAAAAATATAATTGGAAAATTTCCTTAACAATCGTCAGTTCAATTCTAGAAATTACCAAATTTTACAAGGAGAAACTCTGTGAGTATTTATTGGAAGAATATTCTAATAAAGATAGTAGAGTTGTCATAAATACTTGGAATGTAAATCCATTACGGGGCAATAAATGGCCTCGAACTAGGATAAAATCTTTTTTATTGCAAAATTAAAAGTTCGAAATTTTGAAATCATAAATTTCTTAAATAAATTTAATAAATTGAAAATATATATTCGCTCTTGCAAATTTGACCAATACGTTAAAGATATTACATAATTTTCTTTAGAATTCTGATAAAGAAGAAATTGAAAAATCCCGGAACGATCATCAATTTATTTTTTGAGAACAAGAAACTCAATGAGTAATTAGTGGAAGAATATCCAAATAAAGAATTTAGAATTAACACGAGTACTTTTTATTGTAATACATAATAGGAAATAAAAAATGGTTCTGACTAGAATAAACTCTTTTTTATTGCACAATAAAAAGGTCTAATAAATAACTAATTTTTATTACTTTTAATAAAAAATTAAACAAACTTGGTAACCCTACTCTTATTACGAGAGCATTTAACATTTGACGACGGCAAATATAAAGACATCTACAAACCGCTTTCATTATAATTAATCTATACTGCCATCCTTAGAAAGAAAGTCACAAGTGGCAAAATTTTAAAATTGAGGTAAGGTCAGATTCGGAACCGTAAATGAATTTCTGATTTTTGTATTAAGCTGAAAATACCCATTTACGACTGTAAATGATATTATTTATGTATACATAGATAAAGAAACATATCGAGGGCCTATATTCAAAACCCTCTATCTTCCATTTTCCCGAAAATGACTTTTTGATGGCAAAATATGCAGTAAAGCGGCCCTAATCTATGGTGTAAAATTCAGAAAAAAATTTTTTTTTTGCTATTTTATTGCATTATTGGTTTTCTCTATTTCTTACACAATTAATTTTTCTGAATGCAAAACTACTATGTTTTCAAATAATTAATTTATAATTTTTTTTTTAATAATTTCATCATGCATTCTATGTTTTCATACTAAATTTTTCATGCCGAACATGAATTTGTCAACAAAATACTAGAACCACGTGTTTGGTCCACTGATGCTAATTTTTTTTAAAAAAATCTTGTTTAATTTTTTGAAAAATATGGCTCAAAATTTGGATGTCTTGTGTTTATTATGAAACAAAAATTTTAATCTTAAAAATCGCGATGCTGATCAACATCTGTGGACCAAAATCGCGTTTTAAATTTTTATTTTTCATTTTTTACATATCATAACAGTTTGTCAACTTTTGAGATGAATTCGGTAAAAAAATACTTTTTTGTCTTAAAAATCAACACCTGTGGACCAAAACCACGATTTCGGAATTTTTTTTTAAGCCGTTATCATTAATAAATAACGTTAACAATTTACCGATGCCGTTAATGAAATCATAATAATTCATTTTTATTAAAATGCAAAACCCTCTATCTGATTATTTTAATTTATATACTTAATACTTTTGAGAAACAAACCCTCTATCTATCATAAAATGCCCATTAGTGCAAAATTTTAAAAACGAATTTTTAGTGAGATTCAGCAGTTTATTTAAAAAAATATTGTAAAATATAGAATTTAAATTACTCTAACAATAAGCGAAATAAACAGTTTTTTTTCGATCCTGAAAAGTTGTGTTTTTTTTTTTTTTTTTTTTGATAGAGGGTTTTAAATATATAGGCCCTCCATATTTAATTTTAAAGCGCGAATGATACAACCCATAAAGTCTAAATATTTGAAAACTTTTAAAGTGGAGATATGATTTTCTTTCTTAGAAGGGCAGTATAGGTTTGGTGTGATAGTGGTGTCATATTTCTTTTTCACTAATTTGAGATACATAATTAGGAATATGAATATTTAATATTAGTACAATAATAGTATTTGCTAATTTTCTAGAGAATTCTGATGATGCGGAAATTCGAAAATCCACGAAACGATCATCGATTCATTCCTGAACATTACCAGATTTTTTGAAAACAAGAAATTCCATGTGTATTAAATGAGAGAATATCCTAATAAAGAAAGCAGAGTTAACTTATAACGGGGAACGTGAAAAGGCCTCGAACTAAATTAAATTCTTTTTCTTTGAAAAACCAAAATTTTAAAACAACCAATCAAAATTTGAAAATAATAAGAAACAAACTCCCAGAATCTTCTATTTATTATATTTTTTCGGCGTAAGCCAAGTGAATTTAATTTGTTGTTTGTGTTTTTCTGATTGAAAAAGAAAATTGTGTCTTCTAAAGATTAAATTAAATGTGGATTTACCCTAGACCATGGTTTCTGTAGCCACTTCTACGTCATCAGTAGGCAATTACATTAAATTGATTATTTGATATTTGCTAGAAAAATTCTTTATATGTTTTTTTATCAAGACTAGCCTGACATGAGCTTCGAACCTGTGTCGTTAAATCACTCATTTTTTGTATACCGAAGCTTTAACCACTAGGCTATACTCGGTGTACAAACATCAGTGACTAAACGTCGTTTGTTTTTAACTCACAGTAGGTTTCGTGTGACGTATGCAGAAAAGCTTTTTCTCTAACTCAAGCAATGCATTTAATCTAGAGACCAACAACAAGAATCGCTCACGGGAACAACTACGTCTGAAAGTTTCAAATTTAAAGTTGATTATCAATATTTTATTTTAAAATTTGGTTTTATCTATTT
Organism: Pegoplata infirma; assembly: GCA_963921195.1. Classification (NCBI taxonomy): domain Eukaryota; kingdom Metazoa; phylum Arthropoda; class Insecta; order Diptera; family Anthomyiidae; genus Pegoplata; species Pegoplata infirma. The sequence goes on along the minus strand of OY992536.1, from coordinate 4,545,222 downwards.
TTTGGTGTCTTGCGGTTAGTCTGTTTATTCCCAAAATACCTACATTCTGCTGATTTTACCAACAAAATATTTAAAGTCTATAATGTCTTTTAAAGAGTTATTGCTTAATGTTAAATGATCTTGAAAATATGTTTGCTTTTTATGTTTGAACTTAATTTATTCTAAAAACTTTTATTTTTTTTTGTAAAAAATTGTTGCTAGAATATAAAATGCAAATATTTATTTAATTTTTTCTTGTACGTGATGTCCTTAATATTTCAATATAAAAGGCTTAAAATATTATGTGGTGTTTTTTTTTTCTATGCAAGACCAAGACTTAAGCATGTGTTGTGAAATACGTACATTTGATATCATATTTTTATTTAAAATTAAATAAATTGAAGGAAACCTAGTCATTTTAGTCAAATGAATGTGGGTGTGGAACAAGGTGCTATAATCCAAAAACCAAATTGTATAGGAGAAGCAAAAAACTAAATAAGTCGCGAAAAAAATTAAATTTCTTAATTTTCTTTTTGCAGATCGACAAAGATTGACCATTTGCATCTATGTACAAAATTTTATAAAAATAGAATGACCGGAAGTAGCAAAAAATTGCATGTGAAATTTTGTTCTAGTGGAATAAGGTGCTATGTTACAATTTCTACTAGAAATTTCAATACATTTGCCAAGTAGTTTTATGTTTTTTGTGTTATTTTTTAAAAATTAAAATTTGGGGTGATGAATTCTGCAAAATTTAGACGGGTTCCAGCAATACTAATTTTTATATAAGAATAATAAAAGGTAGTTAATTTAACAAAAAACAAGTGGTTTTTGGTTTATTTTGAACAGCTTTTCGCGTAATGGGTTAAAAAAAATTTGCACAATTTATAATATAAGTTACTAACCATTCAATTTTATAGTTTAAACTCAAAAATTGGATAGATTATCTAAATCCGCCCTTAGTATTTCGTAAAACAATATTGTGTTTTTGTATGGATATAGCACCTTTTTCCATATTCACACTTTAACTATAGATAGTTTAGATATTAAAGCGTTTTTTGCCAAACCAATGGGCACATGTTAAAGCCTGGGATGTTTTCTACACGTTAACCATCTCACATGCAAGAATTTTGATATACCACCTTTAGTTTAACTGCAAAATACATGTTAGTATTCGGAGAAAATTATATAATATTTCCAAAAATAGCTAAAATTAAACTTTTAAGGTCAATTTTATGACCGAAATCGATCAAGTTTTTAACAAATTTGTTTGCAAATAGGTCGAGCTATTGAAGGAAGATACGATTTTGCAAAAAAACGCGATTTCAAAAAATTGGATTTTAGCACCTTCTTCCACACACACATTCAAATGTCTATTTTTTTAAGGGTATACAGCAAAAGTTTTAACATACACCGAAAAAAATCCATGCAACATTTTACGAAATAAAATTTCGTACTAGCTTGTTTCGTAAAATATACGAAAATTATCTTTATATTACGAAAAAGAAATTAGTCCGGACTTTCGTAAATTTACGAAACATACGAAAATATTTCGTAATCATGACAATTTTTAATTTCCTTGCACGAAAATTTACCGGTCCTTGATAGGTCACGTGACATGTCACACGGAACGCAGTGACATATCATAAAATTTGAAACCTTTCATATAAAAAGGCCTAGGACTTACAATTAAAAAATTTTCAAAGTTTTTTTGAACGAAATTCTATTTTAAGATTTATTTCTCCTTAATGCATTTTTAATGAATTTCTTAATTCCAAAACGCAAAAAAAAAAAGAAACGCTAAAAAATGTTTGTGTTCGAGAGAAAATTTTTCGTTAGAAAATTTGTGAAAAAGATTGTTTTTTTTTAAGAAAAATTTTAAATAAAATTCTTTAAAATTGAACAACGTTTTTTTTTTGCAAATTTACAAAAATATATATTTTACTAACTTTTTTATGCTACTTGTAGTATAGGTTTTTTATATTTTGTTATATAGTCTTGACAAGATCTTGAAGAGATCGAAACACGTGCTTTTTTAAAAAATACATCTAATATGTACGATTTTTTTTTTTGTAATTTACGAATCTATTTTGTGTAATATAGAATATTGTTTCATACTTTTTCGTAAAAACTTATAATTTTTACGAAATAATTTTTTAAGCAAAAAGTACGAAACTATTCTTACAATGCATTGCAATGTACGAAACATTTCGACCATATAAAACATACATATTTTTGTAATTTTTTTATATCTAATATGTACGAATTTATTTTTGTTATTTACGAAATTATTTTGTATAACATAGAAAATTGTTTCGTAAAAACAAAAAAATATTTCGTAGAATGTAGTAAACTTTTTCGTAAAAACTTATAATTTTTACGAAATAATTTCGTAAGCAAAAACTACGAAACTTTTCGTACAATGTACGAAACATTTCGTTCATATAAGGCATGAATTTCTTTCGGTGTACATTTATGTAAGGGTCTATGGTCTTTTGATTTCAGAAAAAATAGATTTCCACAGACTGACGGACGTCGTTAGATTAATTTCGAAAATAAATGTTTTAAATTACCATTTCCAGATACAGACCAATCCCTTCGCACTAGTAAGGTATTTATCCTATATTTTTTTTACTGGACATTTTATGTGCAATCCCACAAATGTGGCTTTATCAAACTTTACCATTTAAACAAAATCATAATATTGGTGTTAAATATTGAAATTTTTGATATCATTTTGTTTACACAAAAGGTAAGATTAAAGCAGATTTGTTTAAAAGATTTATAAAAATATCAAAAGAATATGGACAAATTAAATAAAGGTAAACATTAATTAAAATATACTAAGGAATTTTAAAAATATTTATGGTAAAAACATTGTTTTTGTTTGGTATTTTGTGACGTGATTTTCGTACCTAAATAGATTAATTACACGCAGAGAAGAGATATGATTGTGGCAATCATAATTTAAGAGCGTCATATTATGATTGAAAATTGTATCATAACTTGTTTGTAGCAACCATAACATTTTTGCAGCAATCATGTTATGAACCTAAATATTTGAAAAATTGTAATTTATGACCATAATATGGTTGCAACAAACATTTTATGATTGCTATAAACATATTATGATAGAATTTTCAATCATAATATGACGCTCTTAAATTATGGTTGCCACAATCATAACTCTTCTCTGAGTGTAGAATTAAAATAAAAAAAAAAAAGATTTGACCTTGTAAAATATTTTGTTAAGAAAGTTGGTCGAATCCATGACTAGCCTCCACAATGCCCAGAACATTTTGGATACAATGATTTCAATGACTTTAATTTTTTAAACGTAAAAAATATTATCCATTTTTTTTTTTTTTTGAAAAATTATTTATTTTTTTATTAATTTTTATAAAAAGAAAATTAATAAAAAAGAGTTTATTCTGATTTGAGGCCTTTTCATGTTTTCCATTATGAATTAACATAACAAGTACTTATGTTAACTCTACTTTCTTCATTAGGATATTCTCCCAATAAATACTCATAGAGTTTCTCGCTTTCAAAAAATTTGGGGGTTGCTGTGGCTTAACCAGTAACAACTTTGTAATTAGCCCTGAAAATTTATCTGCTTAAGCGCCACCACTACCCGTCGGACTACCTGGGAATGAGTTCATACTTCTGGGACAGATACACCTCTTGAGTTTGGGTTAAAAGTTATTTTTTTAACTCAAGAGTTATTTTTTTAAATAACAATGGAAGTACTTCAACCGTTATACTCCGATTTGGCTAAAACTTAAAATATATATAAAAGAGACAATTTTAAAGTTGGGATATCTCAGGCAATCGACCATATTAGTGTTTAAAAATTTCGTTGCCACTTTATGAAACAATGTTGACCTTCGGGAAAATTCGAATAACTCTCAAACTAACAGGAATAATGTCTACAGCAAAAATACTTGTCGACTTAAATTTAATTTAATAAAATTTAATAGTGATAGAGGGTATATATAAGTTTGTCATTCCATTTGTAACACCTCGAAATAGTGGTCTAAAACCCCATAAAGTACATATATTCATGATCCTCGATCGATTTTTAGACGATCTAGCGATGTCCGTCCGTCCTTTCGTCCGTCCGTTTGTCTATTGAAAACACGCTAAGTTTTGAAAGACTTCACGGAAGCGCCTGAAGTTTGGCATATTGTTGGACATTTACCTGGTTAGGTTGGTATTGCAATCCAGCGAAATCGGTCCAGTGGTTCAAAAGTTATAAGCAAAAGATTGAATTTCGGCAAGGGTTTTTCATGAATTTACGAGATAAAACACACGGTAACTTTCGAACGACAATTCTGAAAGTGCTGAAGTGTGGCATATGTATATTTGTCGTTCGTCTGTCCCGGTTTGTTTCAAATCTCAGAAAAATCGGTCTAGTAGTTCAAAAGTTATAAGCAAAACCCTGAATTAAGATTGGTTTCACCTAAAATTCACGTGTTGAAAAACCCGGGTTTTAAAAAAACAAGCTTTAAAAAAAATGATAAGCCACAAAATTACTTTTCATAGTATTTTTGTCACTCAGAAATATTTTTACACAAAAAAAAAATTTACACTCGAAAAAAATTTTACACTCAAAAACAAAATTAGTAAATTATTTTTTTTTTACAAAAATTACAAAAAAAAAGTTTTTTACTCAAAATAAAATATTTCTAACCAAAATTGTTAATTTTTTCCCCATTAAAAAATTTAATATCCTTTAAAAAGGACCTTGTGGAGGGTATTTATAGATTCGGCCAAGTCGAATTTAACTTTTATACTTGTTTCATATTCATATGGATATCGTAGGTCTATGTCTTCACATAAATACACCTTAACTAATTGTTTACTTCGTTTAACCATTAAACACTGTAATTTCAAACATGTCTTTCTCTTTGGTGTTAATTCTGTTGGAGGATTTCAGGAAATGGTAAAAGTACCACAGTACAATATATTTACCCTTATAACCTTATTAAAATCTGAAATTCGAAAAGGTTCTTTTTCAGAAAGTTTTTTTGGGCTGGAGGATTTAACGTTTAAGGTTTCTATGATCATTACTTCAGGAGATAGAAAAAGTTACAAAGTACATTACTTTGCACCTATTTGCCCCAATAAAATCGGAATTTCCAAAAAGTACTTTATTCAGTCTACCCAGAAGAATCGTTTTTAGTATATATCGGTGGAAAAAAATTTTAAATCGGATGAGTAGTTTTATTTAAATTTTAGTTTTTTTTTTTCAAAAGTGGTCGTAGTCTATGAAACCCAGCATATTTCAACTTCGAGAGACCATTCCAATTATTGGTAAAAAAATTTTAAAATCGGATGAGTAGTTTGAAATTTTTGAAATTTTACTATTTTTGGTCAAAAGTGGGCGTAGAGGTGGGCGGGGTTAATAAATCCTAGCCCATGTCCACCCTGCAGGAACACTCTTAATCAATGGTTCCCAACCTTTTTTGCGACATGTCCCACTTTTAAGTTATGTTAAAAACTACAATGTCCCTCTACACTTAAGAAAAATTGTTTTAAAATTCAAATTTAAACTGTGTTTAAGCTAAATTTTTGTTAAAATCATCGTTTAAACAAAGTTTTTAGAAAAATTTTTCAAAAATCAACTAAATAATGCAGCTCAAATAATAGTTCTTTTTTATTTTATTTAACAAAAAAAAATCTTAAAAATTTGCTTGTTGCCCCCCTGAAGCATTCAAATTGCCCCCCCAGTGGGTCGAGAATAAAAGGTTGGAATCCATTGCTCTAAATATTTGTGAAAACATTTTTGAAAGTGGATGAGTAGTTTTATAGTTATATAATTTTTATGTTTTTTAACAAAAATGGGCGTAGAAATGGGCGTGGTCGATGAAACCCAGCATATGTTTACCCTGAAGGACCATTCCAAGTAAATATTGGTGAACAATTTTTTTAAATCAAATTAATAGTTTTGGAGATTTTTAAATTTTACGTTTCTTGGAAAAAAGTGGGCGTAAAAGTGGCAGTGGTCGATGACACATAACCTACTATTTTTAATAAAATTTAAAGAAACTTGAAAATTGAATAAGATCAAAGTAAAAAAATTGTATTTTAATAATTCACTCTCAAACAGTTATTGCAAAATGAAATAACTCCCAAACTAATAAATAAAATAACTTCCAAAAAATTAAATTTGTTCAATTTTTTCTTGGAAGTTATTTAATGTCGCCTCAAATACTGTAGTCTAATATTTTATGTGGCAATTATAGTGCTTAGCAATCGCTTAATCCGCACTCTTTTTAAAACCATGTCATATTTAAATCATTATTTCACATTTTTTTTTTATAAATTTTTGTTGTTTGACATTTATTTAAAAGAAAACATAAATATTTTCCTTTTGTGCAAAAACAAAACATACTAACGATGAAAAATACAAAAACAAAAATGTAAAGAATGCTTGTTATGAGAAAAAAAATATTAATAATGAACAGAAAAGAACAGAACAAAACGAAGAGTAGTACGAGGAGTAAGTAAGCCACTTGATGTCCTTTCAGTAAACACCTGCAGTGTTCTTTGGTGTCAATAACTAATGCTGTTGATAATAATGCTCATGTTATTGGCTGCCCTGCTGCCTGACTGTCTATCCGGCTACTTTTATTCTTTTCAGTAAATAAATACACATGAACAGTATAATGGTACTGGGTCAATGTTTGTATATGTTAACACTCATATACTTAGACAGACAAACACAGAGCACAACATACCTTGTTATCCTTGTGCTATCATCATCATCTTGTGTCTTGGTGTGTTATACACTTTACATTTATTTATTTTTATTGTATACATAAGACTATTGAACTGTAAGCGATTAAAATATACATGAATTGTTATATAAAATAAAATAAAAATATCAATAAAAAGAAACAAAGTAAATAAAATACAAAAAAATATTCATACTTTATTTTACATTACTTAATACATGTTCATCTAGATGTAGAGTTGACAGCTGAAATAATTTATGTTTGTATATTAAACATCAAAAATACACATCAAAAAGGTATTAAAGCCATTGATCTGTAAAACTTAATTCACAATTCAATCATTCGTTGAGCCTTTAAGAAATATAACAGTTTAAGTAAATATTAACATTAAATTACAAAAACTCAGCAGCAATTTTAAAAACATTTTACAAGAATTTCACTTTAAGCTATTTTTAATTATTTTTCTTTTTTCATGTTTTATTAAATTTACTTCCGGGGGGAAGAGGTATTTCAATCCATTTATTTAATTTCAAGCAATTTTAATTTAAGTGTACAAATATCACTTGTTTTTATTTGAAAAACACTTTGCACTTACTTGTTTGTCCATGTAGCGTATGATTAATATTTCTTGCGTGCATAATTAAAATTATTCATACGCAACGGTGTTCCACTAAAAATCTCACATGTATTTCTCAGAGAGCTTTATACCCTGTTCTCACGATCTAAAAACGGTTTTAAACGACATTTGTTTTAATTAAAAAAAAAGTGTTCACACGTAATTTCACTCGTTTTATTTTGGTTTTTATGTTTTTATTTTGACATTTGCATTATCAGCTGATAAACATGTACACATTTCAACAACAAACGAAATAAAAATATTAAAATTATATTCATTAATTATACATATAACTGTTTATAATGTTCAAGAATTGTTTAAAGATAAAAATAGCACGATTTTTTTTTTTGTATTATTTACATTTTAGTAATAAACAATGTTGCCAATATTAATAAAATGCTTTAAAAACGCTGAACATTCAAAAATACTCAATTCAACCCCTGGAATTCCGCTCGTTTTAAATCGTTTTAATTTTAAAACGAGCTAAAAACATTTTTATTTTGACATATTACAACAAAAAAATGTATGGTAAAACGAGTCATAAAAATGGTTTTTAAGCATAAAACGAAAAATGTTGCTAAAAATGGTTTTTAGCTGTAAGTGAGAACAGGGTATTAACTACACTCAAAATAAAAACTCTGTCAAATCATCAGAAAAATCAGCTGAAAATATACCCATTATACACCACATCAAAAATTCTGATTTCAAATGAACAATCTGAACATCCAAAACTTAATTTATCTAAGAAAATTACTTACAAGGGAATATTCCAACCGTTATAAACCGATTTGCCTGAAATATAAAATATAGACAAAAGATAAGATTTTAAGGTTGGGGTGTCTCGGCTCATCGGTCATATCGGCGTTAAAAATGTTCTCCTTATGAAACAATGAGTGCCTTCGGGAAAATACCAATAGCTGCCAAACTAACAGGAATATCGTCTAAAAAAAAGTAAAAATACGTGTCTACTTAAATTTAATAAAATCATAATCAGTATTCAATAAATCGGGTTTTTTACGATTAAACGATTAATCAAAATTTGGCATTTTTGACTTATTTAATTAAACGAATTAAATTTTAAAATTGGTCGACTAATCAAATAATTCCAAATTCAAAAATTTTCTAAATTACAAAAAAATTTTTTTTTACAATTTTAGAAAAAAATTGGTACTTGAGTGAATAAACAACATAAATTACAAGTATTTTATCATTTTATTAAAAAAAAAAAAAACAATCGTAAAAGCATTATGTATTAAAATTCAAGTTTTCTGCGATTTTGTAAAAAAAATTAAAAAATTAAAAAATTTTGGAGAATTGAAAAATGTGTAGAATTCAAAAATTATTTTTGTTGCCAAATTTATATGGATTACCAACATCACGGAAAATTTATATAAATTACACTATGCAACAACTAACGAGTTTTTGAAAAACACAAACTATATGGGTTCGACTCTACTACCAAACGTTAGTAAAACCCTATACTCGGATAGTCCAGTTTGGTGAACAATTCCTTTTTATGGGCCTCCAAAGTTTCAGAAAAGCACCCTCAAAATATGGTGTCATCAGTTTTTGCCCAACAAAAAAACAGAATTAGTACAGTCGCTTATGTATATTTGCAAAAATGTTGGTAACATTTTATGCTAAAAAAATGTTTTTTTTTATACTTTTTTGAATAAATATAGGAAAAAATACAGTTTTTTCACTTTTTTAAGCATATCATATAGGGACTCTTGATTTTTCCCTAACAATATTTGGCATTGTAGCCACGGTCAAGCTAAAAAACTTTTGTGAACATACCAAAAACAATCTGAAATTGTTTAGGCAGCCTAATTAGGTAATGAAAACCACTCTGTACCTTAAAATTGGTCGATTTTGACTTTAAAAACCACAAAAGCCCTACAACCGCCCGAAATTACCACTAGAGAGATAAAATTCAAGACCAACCCACATTAGTTTTTCCCCTCAAATTTTTTCCAACGTACTCTATCTTCACTTCAATACAAAAATTACATTTTTATAAAACTGCTCCTTTAGCTCTAACTGCCTCAAAAGTGCCCCTAGAGGAGTGAACATACCGACGCTATATTTCCAACCCTTTAGAAGGTCCCCATACAATTTTTTTTTTTTAATTTGTTTTTTGAAATCAGATGCTGCCGTTCAAAAGTTAGATCGACCCATTTTTATTTTTAAACCTCAAAATTTTTTCGAACATACCTATATCCTATCTCTACTACCTATGGGGGCTCCCATACAATATAACATTTCTATAGAATTTGCTCCCACCGCTCTTACTGTCCCAAGAGTGCCCCTAGAGGAGTCAAATGTATGACCGCCCCCGAATAGTTTTTGAACCTCGAAATTTTTTCAAAAAAAAATTATAAAAATTAAAAAAATGTATGGGAACCACTTTAAGGATTAAAGAAAGAGGGAAGATATGTTCTGAAAAATTGTTAAGGTTCAAAAACTATTGGGGTTCAGTCACATATTTAACTACTCTAGAGACACTTTTGGGACAGTTAGAGTGGTGGGATCAAATTTTTTAGAAATGTCATTTTATATGGGAGCCCCCATAGGGAGTAGAGATAGGAAAAAAAAATTGTTCGTCATTTTTTTACCATTCTTTTGGTCAAAAGCCGAAAACCCCTAACCTTAAAATCATCTTTTTATACCCTCCACTCTAGTGATAGAGGGTATATATAAGTTTGTCATTCCGTTTGTAACACCTCGAAATATTGGTCTAGGACCCCATAAAGTATATATATTCATGATCCTCGATCGATTTTAAGACGATCTAGCGATGTCCGTCCGTCCGTCCGTCCGTCCGTCCGTCCGTCCGTCCGTCCGTCCGTCCGTCTGTCCGTCTGTCTGTCTGTCTGTTGAAAACACGCTAACTTTTGAAAGACTTTACGGAGGCTCCTGAAGCTTGGCATATATGTTGGGCATTTACCTGGTCAGGTTGGTATTGCAATCCAGCGAAATCGGTCCAGTGGTTCAAAAGTTATAAGCAAATGAGTGAATTTCGGCAAGGGTTTTTCTGGAATTTACGAGATAAAACTCACGGTAACTTTCGAACGGCAATTCTGAGGGTGCTGAAGTGTGGCATATATATTTGCCGTTCCTCTGGTCCGGTTCGTTTTAAATTTCACCCAAATCGGTCCAGTGGTTCAAAAGTTATTAGCAAAACCGTAAATTTCAGATTCGCCTCACCTTAAATTCACGTGTTGAAACCCCGTTAAACAGGTTTTAAAAACATTGGTAAGTCACAAAAATATTTTACAACGCATTTTTGTCACTCAAAAATATTTTTACACTAAAAGAAAAAAAAATACACTCGAAAAAAATTTTACACTCAAAAAAAATTTTACACCCAAAAAAAAATTTAGTAATTTTTTTTTTTTTTTTTTCAAAAATTTGTTAAAAAAAAAGTTTTTTTAAACAAAATAAAATATTTCTAATCAAAAATGTTATTTTTTCACTCTAGAAAATTTACTATAACTTAAAAAGGGCATTGTGGAGGGTATTCATAGATTCGGCCAAGTCGAATTTAACTTTTCTACTTGTTTATATATATTTTAAGTTTCAGGCAAATCGTTTCATAAGGGTTGGAATACTTAAGTTGTAAGAAGACTCCTTTGATTTTGAGATTTTTTAAATTCAAATACTACGAGGCATTTATCATTAAAAAACGAACGTTTTTTTTTTAAATTTCTAGTTTCGATACATTTTTCTTGAAGCATAATTTTTGAAATATATTCGTGATCCCCGATCAATTTTAAATCGATCTAATGATGTCCGTCTGTCTGTCTGTAGAAAACACGTTACTTTCGAAAGACTTTACTGAGACTTCTGAAGTTTGGCATATACGTTTGTAATTTACATGGTCAGGTTGGCATTGCATTCGAGCAAAATCGGTTCAGTGGTTCAAAAGTTATAAGCAAGGAGGGACCTTCATGCAAATGCATGTTTTTCCCCTTTGGTCATAGAACAGTATAAACAAGATATCTTTGCGAATCAAAGAATTTGCTTTAAAATGGCATCGATTCGTTAGTGCATATTTTTGCATATTTTGCTAAAAATGCATATTTTTGCATATTTTACTATTATTTTGCAATAAATGCATATTTTTAGGTCATATTTTGTATAAATTTTAGTTGTTTAGCTATTTTTTCTAGTATTTTTAGCTTTTTTTAGCTATTTTTAAGATTTGTTTATGGTATTTTTTTTCTGCATTAAAGCAATTATTAGATTTTTTTCAGATAATTTTTACTTTTTTAATAAAATTTTATACACACTGTATATTAGGGTGGTTTTTTATTTTATTTTTTTTGGAATTTCGAGGAGCGCGCAGCGGATTTTTGTGACATTTGATGTTAAAATAATTGTGTAAAAATTTGAGCTAAATCGCATAAAGTTAACCCGAGGCGCAAGAAGGTCAAAGTTTCGAGAAAAAGCCAAAATGGACAAATTTTGAAAAAACTTAAAAAAATGTAAATTTTGTTGAAATAAAAAAAACAAAATATTTTTTATTTAACTTTCTTGCAATAATGCTCAGAAAAAATTATCTTTACTTTTTATGACGGCAGTAACACTTTCAAACATGAAATACAAAAATTACCATGCATTTTTGGGGGTACCTGAAATGAGTGTTTTCGATTTTTTGAAAATTTTATTAAACAAAAAAATTAAATCTTACTATTTTATAGCAATGGATTATTAAATACATCCTAAGGCTTAAATATTTAAAAAATTGGGGATATCCATCGACTCAATTTTTTTTTGGAGTCATTTGAGTTTTGAGGATTTCAAGGAGTCAAATGACTCCAAAAAAAAATTGAGTCGATGGATATCCCCAATTTTTTAAATATTTAAGCCTTAGGATGTATTTAATAATCCATTGCTATAGAATAGTAAGATTTAATTTTTTTGTTTAATAAAATTTTCAAAAAATCGAAAACACTCATATCAGGTACCCCCTAAAATGCATGGTAATTTTTGTATTTCATGTTTGAAAGTGTTACTGCCGTCATAAAAAGTTAAGATAATTTTTTCTGAGTATTATTGCAAGAAAGTTAAATAAAAAATATTTCATTTTTTTTATTTCTACAAAATTTACATTTTTTTAAGTTTTTTCAAAATTTGGCCATTTTGGCTTTTTCTCGAAACTTTGACCTCCTTGCGCCTCGGGTTAGTTTTATCCGATTTAGCTCAAATTTTTACACAATTATTTTAACATCAAATGGCACAAAAATCCCCTGCGCGCTCCTCGAAATTCCAAAAAAAATAAAATAAAAAACCACCCTACTGTATATGTATATCTAAGCTTAAAATGCCAGACTAATTGAAATTTCATGTTTTTTAAAACAAAAAAAAAAAAAAAAAACAATAGGATATTTATGATTTTTAGTGCATGTTTTAAGATTTTTGCATATTTCAAGACATTTTAGTGCATATTTTAGGCGCCTAAAACATAGTTTTTTTGTGCATGAAGGTCCTGTCCCTGGTTATAAGCAAAATAACGAGTTTCGGCAAGGTGTTTTCACGAATTTACGAGCTTAAAAACAAAAGACAATCCTGAGACTGGCATATTTCTTTGTCGTTCCCCACGCCTGGTATTGAATTTCAGCAGACTCGGCCCAAAATTATAAGCAAAACCCCTAAATTTCAGATTGATTTCATCTTTAATGCACAAGTTGAAAAACAGTTTTAAAAGCATTGGTAAGTTACCAATTCTAAGTCACAAAAATATTTTACATCTTTTTGTCAATTAAAAATATTATTACATTAAAAAAAAGTTACACTCGAAAAAAATTTTACACTCAAAAAAATTGTTTTTTTCAAAAATAACTTAAAAAGGTTTTTTACTGAAAAAAAAAATATTTTTAATGAAAATTGTTATTTTTTTATCACTTAAAAAGAGATCACTGTGGAGGGTATTCATGAATTCGGCCTTTTCTACTTGTTTTCTTTTTTTTGTATTGAAATTTATGTTTCAATTTCATGCTTATAGCATGTGTCAAACTAGATGCCAAACAAAGCAAAATCTACAAAACTTTTCAAAAATTTAGTATGCACCCAGGCAGAAAAATTTAAATAACAAAGCAATGGCAAAGGTGGTGAATTATTTTGCCAACCTCAAAATGATAAGGCTGATGATTCATTGCACTGGCAATGAATTTCTAGCAAGCATTAGCAAAATGTTCTATGAAAAAGTACACGATTAACAAATGCGTTATTTTGTGTACCGTTGCCCATTTCCACGTGGGAAGTTTTTTTTAATAAAAAAATAAATTCAATAAATTCCATCACCCAGAAAAACAAGACATTTGTCAAAAAATAATTTCTGTACAGTTGAATATTACACGCTTGCTCGCCTGTTATTTAATCTTCTATTGGGAATTTTGTTTAAAATTTATTGAAAATGTTGAAAGTTTTGAAATTGTTTTTTGTTGTCTGTCTATAATGACTTTCTGGTATTTCACGAATACATCTATGTATGTACACAATCATAGTTTTTTTTTTTTTCAAATCTAAAACTATCATTGAAACTTTATCATTGATTGTTAAAACTTTTTTTGTAGTTGGTTTTAAAGTTTAAGTGTTGCAATATGGTTTAAAATTTATATTAAACAAAGGTAAACAATTGTTTTAAACTTTTATTATTTTCAATTGGAGTATTGTTGAAAGCAGAAAGAGAAATCAAACAAATATATTGATTGTTGAATGATATTAGAGTAAATATTTTGGTTTTGTTGCCAAAAAAAAATTATAATTTTGTCCTTTAAAATGAAACAGTGGACCAAAATAAGTTCATGGAAATTTAAAAACTTTTCTGATTTTTATCAATTTACACTACCAATAAGTTACTAACCATGCCCTTTTAATCTGACAGTAATTTTCTAGCGTAACAAAAAAAATTGATCATTTTAAGAAAAAGGAAAAATCGATTGAAATTTTTTTTTTTAGTGTAAAATTTTTTTGAGTGTAAGCGGTTTTTGTAGTGCTTATTACTTTTTTAAAAATACCTTATAAAATATTTTTGTGACCTTATATACGAAAAAAATATTTCATGCATTTTGCCCCTTTCACTTTACCATCTTCTTTCCTGAAAACTAAAAAACAAACTAACATTATGGGCGGATTACTAAATGTCCAGTTAGCTCCTTAGTTTCGATTTAACGGAGACTTATGTCAAAATTAGAGTTTGCAAAACGATTAAAATCGTAATCGTAATCGCGATTAATCGCACCAATTAATCGTAATCGTAATCGACAAAAAAATGATGCGATTACGATTAATATTTTTCTATGAAATACACTGTTTTTATAACGAATTTAAATCAGTTCCTAAATTTTTTGAAACCCATTTTAAATTTTCTATTTAAAATTATTTTTCAAAAAAACTAAATTACTCTAAAAAACTATTACTTTCGAAACAATTTTAAACAAAAATCATTGATTCTGGAATATTAAGTAGAATCGATTGCAGGATGATATGATGCGTTCTGGTACCGATTATTTGGAACGGAAAATTTTGATGGGTTGGCCATGATTCAATAAACTTGTTTGCGATTTTTCTTTCCTTTTCTCGTAATAGTCATTCAAATTTAAAGGAAAATTTCAATTCTGATATGAGTAAGTTTTAAAGGGGTTTGTTTTCAAAATATACTTAAAAGGCTTTGGTCGGTTTTGGTCGAAAAATTTAAACATGAAATTTTTCTAAAAAAACGTAATTTTTTCATACTTTGACCGCTGGTTGCCTTGTAAAATTTTTTCATAAATTTCATCGCAATTAGCTCCTTCAATTGCCATCGGCAGGTATTCCGACATGACGCCACAGAAAATTTGATGAACTGGAAGCAGCTTTTGGAAAGGAATCTCAAGCCAAAGAGCGAATCCAAACCAGTCACAGTTTAGAGTACTCTTTAGTAGCACAGATAAAGAGCTATTAAGACGCAGTAAAATCATGTATCTTTTCAGTGCTGATTGAAGCACTCTTTGTAGAGTTTATTTAAGCGCAATCGAAATGTAAGAAAATCTAGTATTTTTCTCCAAAAATCTTTTTGATGTTGAAGATGTCAAAAATAAAGTATGTGTAAAATTTTATCAACAAAGAATTTTAATTATAAGTTTTTTTTTTACTAAAAAAGAGACTGTGGTTCCAAAATCTCGAATTATTTTTAGTGGGAAAGTTCGAAAGCTTGGTACTTTCTAAAATATAAATTTCAAAAGATTTTTTTTAAAGCTATTGAAACTCAAATTATTTAAAAAATTCGATTAATCGTAATCGCGATTAACGGCAAATTTTTTAATCGTAATCGCGATTATGAAATATCTCGATTATTTGCAAACTCTAGTCAAAATGTTTGTGAAAAATTTAAATTTAACGGAGAGTTATTTTATAACGAAGCATTAAGTAATCTAGCCTTAATCATATATAACTAACTATAGATACGATTTTTTTAAATTCTGATTCATTTTTATTAAAAATCAAAAATTTCTTTATTTGACCTTTAAAATACTATATTTTGAGTAGGTTTATTCTAACTCGAGGACATTTTTTCCTTTACTAATTAAAACTATGATATTCTCATAGAATAATTTTCAAGAAAATTTTTCTTCTGTTTTAAATTTATTTATGCTGGTCAATTTTGCAAGACTTGATCGACACGTGTTCCCGAATTTGTCAGCTTCCATTGTCAAGACTTATTAGCAAATACAAGAACCCTTTACTACAAGAAGCAAATGGAATTTAAATGAAAATACCAAATTTCACAATTCGATCCCTAAAAAAAATGTGACTAAACTACTCTTCAATAGGACTAACCCCGATCGGAAGATATCGGTTTAAAAAGTAGTGTACCTTTTATAACAACAATTTATTTAATACTTTTTCAACCCATCTCCTGAAAAACACATTTTTTTGTGAGTTATGTCACCATTGTTGTAAAGCGATTTGCATCCAAAAATATTATTTTCATTTTCTAATTAATTTGTTATTATACGAGTTTTATGAAATTCCACGAAATGTTAACATATCTCCATTATAAAATTTCCTAATTTACTTAAATTAAATAACAACCTCTAACCTGATGTTTGCAATAAATTTATGTATATGAGGAGTTCCGTTTTAGACTTAAATTTTGAGTTAAAAAATATGTGATTTTTGTTTTGATGGCACATCGATGAAAGTTGGCATAAATATTAGATGCTATTTAAGAATAAGAAATTCGTTCGCGTCAATTAAATCGCGCAAGGGGGTCAAAAGTTATGGCGGTTTTAAGATTTAGCGGTTTTTAAATCTTAAAAATATTTTAAAGATTTTATTTTCTACACATTTGTTGCATGCGTTATTAAAACATGCCAGGATATATCATTTCTTCTAAAATATATGATATAAATTTAACCCTTTAATGACCAAACGATTTAAAAAAAAAATATCTAAGTACCTAAAATCGCGATTAATTCGCGGTAAAAGAAAAGTTTCACAATTTTTTATAACATATTTAGGCAATGCGCGTTGGTATTACTGAAGAAAATCACGGAAAATCGTATCATTGTACCACCAGTTTAAAAAAAATCGGTGATGCTTTTTTATAACAAGAAAATTTAATATGGTCCAAAAAATCTATAATCATCAAAATTTTTTAACCCGCCTCTGATTTTATGATGACACATCAAGTGGGCTTTCATTTAAAAAAAATTTCATCCGATTTCGTGTAATGCCTTGGATGTGCCAGATCAAAACAGGTTTAGATAAAATCATCGCGCTTTCCGCTCAGAATGGCTTAAAGTAAAAAGTCAAAAAGCAAATCAGTTCTACTCGTTAAGGCACGTCTTTTGGTGTATTAAAATGAAGATGATGCATTAATTGCTACTAAAAAAAATAGGAAACAGATTTGCAAATTTCGCACAATTTTCAAAAATGCCATAAAATTTTTGCAATTTATTTTTTACAAACCCGCCAGTGATTTTTTTATGTAAACTCACAAAAAACTCGGTTTACGCAAGAGTCCACCAAATTTCGAATGAAACCGCGAATGTGCCTCGCGAAAAACTGGTATTTTAAAAAAATTACGTTTTTTCTTGCAAACTTTGATCTGCTGAAACTCCTTAAGTATTCGTGGCACATTAACGGGATTAATTCCAAAATATTAAGAATTACAACAGCTACCAACTCTAGTTCAACTTTTTTCATTTTATAGAGGGGGCCGAAATCCCTGATCAAAAAACCTCGAAAATTTAAAAACTTAATTTTTGGTTTCAAAACTTAACCGTCTTATAACTTCTTACCAAGCGATGAAGCATCTATCAAACCAGCATTAAAATAATCTCTTATATGTACTGACTTTGTGTTATGCCGGAAAAGATTGAAATATAAGGAGAACTTAAAAAAAAAAGCGAAAGAATGTAAAAACTATGGATTATTTCAAGCCATTTTTACCGATTTTTCAACTTTAACCCTCTGTAAGTTTTACGGATAAATTGGGGTAATCCTTAAACATTGCTCAGTGATGGCTCAAGGTCTTGTTAACACAACTGCATTTACAGTTTTTCTTAATTCCAAAAACTGCCGGTTTTTTATAACATTTATTTCAGTTTCACTGAGTTGAAATTTAAAAAAGATTTCTTGATATATAAATTTTTTTAAAAATATATATTACGTAAATTTTAAATGAGTTCTCAAAAAGATTAAAATTTATTAAAAATTCCCAAAACGTTGAGTTATTTTTTTTTTTTATTTTTGTAAAATAACACTTGTTAAACCTAAATACAAATATAAACATCTTGTCAATGAAGACTTAAAGATTCACAACACAAGAGAATATATCAACTAGAAATCGGGGGGTTGGTTGGTATTCATGACCCCCTCTTTTGAAGAAGACAGAAATACATTTGTTAGAATTTAAACCCCACCACTTATATACTTATTGCTAAACACATTTGTGTAACAACGCCTACATACATTTCAAAATATGTAAATGTAAATTTATTAAGTAAAAATACACTTACTATCAAAATTTAGTTACCAACAATGTTAGTCTCCCAACCGTTATACACCGATTTGTCTGAAATTTAAAATAAGAGCTTAAAAATGTTATTGCCAATTTATAAAAATATAAAAATATTGTCGGAAAAATTCGCAAAAATTCCGCTAACTGACATAGTTTGTATCGAATATCGCAAAAACACGTGTCGATTTAAATTTAACAAAGATTATTTAATATTCATATGGATATCGTACACGGGTGGTGGGAAACAGTTTTAACCTAAAAGTGCAAATATATGAACTTAAAAGATTTTGATCTCCTAATTCCAAATCTGCTTTCAAAATTTTTATAGCATTTACCATTTTCGAGATATTCGCGCTTAAGTAATTCCGCTATTTTAGTCATTTCTGATGTTCCACTGTAACGTTTTCTAAAGTCGGTAACAACAAATTTTATAGTAAATGGACCTCCTGAATCCGAATCAGGCATCAAAACTTTTCTAGCACTATTCATTTTCCAGATATTCGAGTTTAAAGACCACAAAAAAAGCAAATTGTGTGGTTTTTAAGAAGGAACTGCAAAGATGTTGTAAGTAACCACAAAATTTTAAATGATTTTACATAAAATGGACCTCGTGATTCCAACTTCGCAGTCCAAATTTCTCTATAGCTTTTCGTTTTCGAGATATTTGCGATTGAAATTTCAAATACTAAGGGTGGATTTTATATAATATGGACCTGTAGAAACTAAATCTGTCATCTAAAATGCTGTAGTTTGTTTCGTTTTCGAGTTCTTCGCGTTTAAAAATGTACACGATTCCATACCACGCGTGGTCACGTGGCCACGTAATACATTCAAAATTCATTTTTGAAATTTTTGACCGTTTGAATACTGCAATGTAAATTTTTTAAATACTTTATATAAATGCATTTTTTCCGAGGAATATTTTTGGTCACCTGTGTGTTTTTGATATCTCTCATAGTTTTCGAGAAAATTCGACTATAATAATTTTTTGCAATTCAACCGCGATTTTAGCAAAAAGTGCTCGATCGAAGATTTTGGTATTTGTTGCTAAATTATTCTTAGACAGCCCAAATACATATTAAAAGAAACAAGTATAAAAGTTAAATTCGACTTGGCCGAATTTTTGCATACCCTCCACAGTGCCCTTTTTAAGTGATAGTAAATTTTCTAACGCGAAAAAAATAACATTTTTGATTAGAAATATTTTATTTTGTGTAAAAAAACTTTTTTTTAGTAATTCTTGCAAAAAAAAAATTACTAATTTTTTTGTTGAGTGTAAAATTTTTTTCGAGTGTATTTTTTTTAGTGTAAACGTATTTTTAAGTGACAAAAATATGTTGTAAAATAGTTTTGTGACTTACCAATGTTTTCAAAACATGTTTAACTGGTTTTCAACTCATAAATTTTAGGTGAAACTAATCTGAAATTCACGGTTTTGCTAATAACCAATAGACCGATCTGGCTGAAATTTAAAACAAACCAGTCCAGGGGAACGAAAAATATCTACGACAGCTTTGCCTTTCGAAAGTCAGCGTGTGTTTTATCTCGTAAGTTCACGAAAAACCCTTGCCGAAATTCAGTATTTTGCTCATAACTTTTGAACCACTGAACCGATTTCGGTGGACTACCAGGTAAATGCCCAACATATATGCCATACTTCAGGAGCCACCGTAAAGTCTGCGTTTTCAACAGACAGATAGACGGACGGACATCGCTAGATCGTCTAAAAATCGATCGAGGATCATGAATATATATACTTTATGGGGTCTTAGGCCAATATTTCGAGGTGTTACAAACGGAATGGCAAACTTTAAAAATACCACTCCAATTTCCAGGCAACTAAAATCCTTAACATCCTTCAACAACCTAATTCGGCTATTAAATCACTCTAGCGACTGTAAAACTTCCACTAAAACGCACTATAAAATTTTCCATTTTACTTTAAAAATCGCAGCCCATAATTTAAGCTACCATACAAACAACTAACAAAATGTTTTAAATATTTATGTTCTTTAACAATTTGTTTCTTTTTTTATTTTATTCGTACATACATATATTGTCATTCATACTCATTTGTTTGTTGATATTTTGTGTAAATATGGCAAATTTACATTTCAAACGTTTATAAACACATACACACATTTTTTTTATATGAATCTCAGCGGTTTATGTCTGTGTGTGAATGTCAGTCCCTAGACTGCCAGAAAAATATTATTAACACAACCACATGTAGTGTAAAATTCAAATCAAAGCCTTTATAAACAAAACTTAAAAATGAAAAACACTCACTGTTCGTAAATGCATACAAACCATAATACAATATTATATGAACATTAGGCGATCCCTTAAAATTTCAAAATTGATTTTATATGAAAAGTCATATATTGCTTTGTAATTTGCCGGATTTTGGTTTCATATGTTAGCTAAAGTCTCTGTTGTAAATTCTGGTTAAATTTCAAACTAAAGCAAGAATTGCAAATTCTATGAAAATCTTAATTAAAACCACACATATAATTACAGAAAATTCAAACCGAAAAAAAAAACACAATTTTTCAAGAATCCCTCTGAATACCCATATTTAAATGTTTGCATATTAGAGTGGTAAAAAAAAATAATAATAAATCGTAATCTCCACAAGGCTACCAAAATACCTACATGAAAAAACACAAGTAAATAAGCTAAATTTGGCCTTGTCGAATGTATTGATATCCTCCACAATGTAAAAAAAATTATTGCAAAAAACTTTATTTAAAAAAAATTTGAGAAAAAAAATATTGAAAAAAAAAAATTCAGCAAAAAAATATGTTGGTGAAAAAATATCTACAATTTTTTTGTAAACAAATATGTACTTGTTGTAATACCTTTCAGAGTTAAATTCCATTCATATAATTCAACCGAAAGTAGAATTAAAGCATTTTGTATTTTTAGGTTATGTTGAATGTACTAAAATTTTCGTTATGTCCTTACATTTTCGTTCATTACTTTTAAATGGTTGAACCCATACCCCTCAAATGCAATACCAAACTTTTCGGGGCAACCACAAATAAATATGTTAAGTTTAGGTTATATCCGTCTAATAGTTTGGTCGTGATCGCCATTTCAGCAGACGGAGAGGCAGACGGACATCGCTATAATATCTTACAATCGATCACTGATCAATAATATATATGGGGCATTCCATGTGAAATCGGACACTTTGAAAAACTTTTTTTTTAGATTTTCCCAATTTGTTTACAGTTTTTAGTACCCTTCGAAAACTCCCTCGTAATAAATTTTCAGATTTTTTTGATGACCCGTTTAAAAGATATCGAATTTTTAAAATTTTTTAATAGTTTGTTCCTTTACTCAAATTTCTTTTAATCATAACTTCTTCAATAATGGTCCAAATTTCAATTTTTTTTTTCAAAATTTTTGTTTTTTTACGTACTTTTTAAAAAAAATCGCAAAAAATTCCTAAAAGCGCTCTAGTATGCGATTTTTAAGTTTTAAAGTTTAAATCTCATTTTTGAAAATGTTTGTACTCTTCGATTTTTTTTTAATTTTTTTGTGTAAAACATTTATCGATTCTACAAATTTTTTGCCCAGGAGGATCGTGGGATAACGATTATTACAATTTTTAAAATTTTTTGAAAAAATTTTATTGTAATTTTCCAATCTTAAAATCATTTCTACTGCTCCAATGGTACGTTATAGAGGGGTCCTTTATAAGGCCGACCCCCATTAATTTTTACGTCTTAACATTTCTTTGGAACAAACTAATACCCTATCTCCAATTTCTAAGGGGGCTCCCACACAAAACGACATTTCTTAAAATTTGCTCCAACCGCTCTAACTTCCCTAATAGTACCCTTAGAGCAACAAAATATATGACCGACCCACAATATTTTTTTAGTCCAAACATTTTCTCTGAACACACCTACCCTCTATCTTTAACTGTTAAGGCGGTCCCCATACAATTTTTTTTATTTTTTGTAAATTTGTTTCATTTAATCAGCTTCTACCGGTCCAATGGTGCGTCCGAGAGGGATCATTAGTGAGACCGACCCTCATTTATTTTTACCCTACAACATTTTTTCAAGATATACCTACGCCCTATCTCAACTCCCTAAGTAGGCTCCCATACAAAATTAAATTTTTATAAAATTTGCTCAAACTGTTATTTGTATGGGAGCCTACTTAGGGAGTGGAGATAGGGCGTGGGTATGTTTTAAAAAAATGTTGTATGGTAAAAATAAATGGTGGTCGGTCTCACTAATGACCCCTCTCGGACGCACTATTGGACCGGTAGAAGCTGATTAAATAAAACAAATTTACAAAAAATAAAAAAAATTGTATGGTGACCGCCTTAACAATTAAAGATAGAGGGTAGGTGTGTTCAGAGAAAATGTTTGGACTAAAAAAATATTGTGGGTCGGTCATACATTTTGTTGCTCTAAGGGTACTATTAGGGAAGTTAGAGCGGTTGGAGCAAATTTTAAGAAATGTCGTTTTGTGTGGGAGCCCCCTTAGAAATTAGAGATAGGGTATTAGCACAGACTAATACAGACTCGACATAAGTAACAGATGTCAAAAAAGTAGTCTTGAACCATATGGTTAATGTTTTCAAATTATTCTACGAATTAGGTTAGAAAGAGAAAGCTAATATAATGCGCCATTAGAAAAATGGATGCCAGATCGGTTTTTGTTGTTTCACTCACTCCTAAGTCGTTGAAAGTGTTGCCATGTTAGCGTAAAACGGACTAAAAACCGCTGTGTTTTCTCCTAAAATCGCTTAGTTTTTCCCCATTTTTTCTTATGAAACTCTACTGTCGAGTCTGTATTTAGTCTGTGGTATTAGTTTGTTCCAAAGAAATGTTAAGACGTAAAAATTAATGGGGGTCGGCCTTATAAAGGACCCCTCTATAACGTACCATTGGAGCAGTAGAAATGATTTTAAGATTGGAAAATTACAATTAAATTTTTTAAAAAAATTTTAAAAAATAGTAATAATCGTTATCCCACGATCCTCCTGGGCAAAAAATTTGTAGAATCGATAAATGTTTTACACAAAAAAATTAAAAAAAAATCGAAGAGTACAAACATTTTCAAAAATGAGATTTAAACTTTAAAACTTAAAAATCGCATACTAGAGCGCTTTTAGGAATTTTTTGCGATTTTTTTTTTTTAAAGTACGTAAAAAAACAAAAATTTTGAAAAAAAAAATTTGAAATTTGGACCATTATTGAAGAAGTTATGATTAAAAGAAGTTTGAGTAAAGGAACAAACTACCAATTTTTAAAAATTCGATATCTTTTGAACGGGTCATCAAAAAAATCTGAAAATTTACTACGAGGGAGCTTTCGAAGGGTACTAAAAACTGTAAACAAATTGGGAAAATCTAAAAAAAAAGTTTTTCAAAGTGTCCGATTTCACATGGAATGCCCCATATGTATCTACTTTTCAAAAATAAATAATTTTTCCAACATTTTGCTTTATAAGCACCACAAAAATTTTCTAAATCAATTTTTTAAAAAATTTTAATTGTTGGACAGGTCTCTAGAAATAATTTGGCTTTTATAGGTTGAAAAAATATCAATTAGTCGACGAGTGATAGCCAAAAAAACCATATAAACAATATGCTGAAAATCGGCATTTGACTGTAAAGTTCGAAGGTCGATTAAAAAAAAATTCGAACTAACATAAACAAACGCAGCGATAAGGGTCTTCTAATTTAGCCTCTATTTTCAACCCTCACTCTCAGAATCGACCTAACTTTTGCTAACCTGAATTTGTTCCACAATGTATTTCGCGTAAACTATATTCACTTTTCGAGGATTTTTGCGGTGTTTCTAGATTAAAAACATGTAGGTTAGGTCAGGTTAGGGGTGGCGGAGCTCAACATTGTGAACTCATTGCATAGACCGGCTGGTCGGTAGCAATACCACATGTTCCTTCAGCGACGAGGATAAAACGCGTTAGTACATGTTGCAAACAATTTAACGGACATAAGGTCCGTAACTGCGAATTCTTCCAGATTCTCGAGTTCTGCTTTGCCTAAAATTTATTTTCGATGCCTGGCCAATGCGGGCATTTGCACAGGATATGTTCAACTGTTTCATCCGTATTCGGTTCATCACATCTTCTACAATTGGAATTAGAGATGAGTCCAATTGTTCTTGCGTGGAAAGCAATTAGGCAGTGTCCCGTAACCACTCCCGTGAGTAAACGACATTCTTTCCTGTTAAGTTAAAGTAGGTAGCGAGTTCTTTTGAGGTCGTACCGCGGCCAGATTATTCTGGTAATTCTGCTTGTACTTAATCTCTCCATTTCCTGTTCGCCATGGAAACACACTGACAATCACTTCTAGATCTGAAACATGCAATAAGCTGGATTTTTCAACTGAATTTTGTTTTCATATGATTTGATAAGATACGTTGTAAAGCTCATTACGTCAATAAAAGTGTTATTTTGGGCCACTCTAATGCGTATCTGTACAATGTGGTTTTTTAACAAAAAATTATACGTTTAGTATCATGATTATTATGAATAGCAAGGAGGGATTTCTTGCTGGTACTCCCTCAGAGTGTGTGAGTTCATAACAACAATCTGCCACTGACTGTCACTTGTTTTTGATGTGAGTTTGTATACAATTGTACAACAAGTATTTTTAGAAAGAATTCACAATCTGACATACATATAATGTGTATGCACGTTTGCTAGAGTGGGCTGAAATAAACAAATTTAACAAACTTAGAAAACATAACACAAATATTTTACATGGAGAACGATTTTTTTTTTTTTTTTAATTAACTGACGTTTTATTTATTTCGGCTTAAGTCCATATTTATTATTTCTGAGAAATAATAAGTTTTGTTGTACAATGAAAAATTCTGAAAAAAATAATTGACTACACAGGCTAAGTGGAGATATCGACAGCTTTCGGAAGAAGCCACCCTTCCTTCGTCAGCACTCTTCGATTGTCACTGTAAGTGTGTCAGATTAAAATCAGTTATTTAAACGTACATTTAAGGAGAAAAAAATGACGAGAATCATATTTCATTACCCATATCGCTCATTTACTTGTATAGTGTCATAACTCAAAAAACTTGATTTTTAAGTTAATAATGCAGCATTTTTCGTTATATCATGCTTTATATTGTGTAAAAAATGTGTATTAATATCTTTAAAACTCATCGTTTGAGAAGAGAACACGCCAATATTACAAAGGGGCCCCCGTAGGCTAGTTGGTAGCGTGCTAGCCTTTCAACGTGGGGGTCGTGGGTTCGATTCCCACCAGAACCCTTGGGTTTTTTCGATACAACGAGACGACGGTCATTGTTACCAGTTCTCGGTTAGGTGGAATTTATTAAAAATGAGTTGTAAATAATTAGAAAAAATAAATAAAAATAATTGATCATGTGATCAAATCTATTATTATTATATTATTATTAATATTACATTTTCTATGTACCGGCCATTTTCAATGGGAAACCAGTTTCAATTGTAAAATTTAAACACGTTTTCTGCAAAATGAAATATTTTGAGTTATGACAGTATACAAGTAAATGAGCGATATGTTATCGTTTAGTACGAACTTAATGAATTTATTTTTAACTTTTTCTAACACAGTTGTAATTTTTTGCACTGTAGTAGATTTTCTCAGAGTATACAATTTTGTGTGTTTTTTCCCACTCCAACTAACGTACATATTATGTGTATATAACTTGTATAAATATGAGTATGTTCTAATATGACATGTCATAAGCTTGTGTAGGTTTTATATTTTTCTTTTTCTGTTCTTTGCGTTCAAATAGACACTTTAAGCGCCATGTAGCACTTACAAACGAGAAACATTTTATGCAAAAAATATTTTTTTTTATTTGTTTTTCCTAATATAAATGTATTTACACTTGTTTTTAGCTCGATTAGGTTTTAAGCTACAAAACTTTTAACATAGCAAACAAAGATCAATCAGAAATAAATCTTTTTGCTAAGAAACAAATTGAAATATTTTAATTTCAATAAGAAAATTGTTTTAGAATTAGAATGTCTAACAGGGTTTGTAAATTTAGAGAGTTTAGTTAAATACAAATAATTAAAAACAAGTAGAAAAGTTAAATTCGAATCTATGAATACCCTCCACAATGCCTTTTTTTAAAGGATGGTACATTTTTAACTTGAAAAATTTAACAGTTTCGATAAGTAATATTTTATTTTGAGTAAAAAACTCTTTTTTTGTCATTAAAAAAACAAAAAAACAAAAAATTTGATTGTAAAACTTTTTTCGCGTGTAATGTTTTTTTTACTGTAAAAATATTTCTGGGTGAATGCACGTATGTATGTACACAAAATAATGAAATTTTTGTAAAAAAAAAATAAATTTTTTTTTTGAGTGTAAAATTTTTTTGAGTGTAAAATTTTTTTTGAGTGTAAAATTTTTTGGATTGTAATTTTTAGCTAACCAACGCTTTTAAAACTAAACAAGTTTAAAAAGCATTGCTTTAAAACTAAACAAGTTTGAAAAGCATTGCTAAGTTACCACCAATGCTTGTTAAACTTGTTTACCACGTGGTATTTAAGATGAACCCAATCTTAAATTCGGGGTTTTGCTTATGACTTTTGAACCACTGGACCGATTGAGCTGAAATTCAATACCAAACAGATCTGCAGAACGGCAAAGATACATGCCACGTTTCAGCAGCCTCATTATTGTCTTTCGAAAGTTATCGTGTTTTTTATCTCGTAAATTCGCGAAAAACCCTTGCCGAAATTTACTCTATTGCTCATAGCTTTTGAAACACTGGACCGATTTGACTGGATTGCAATACCAACCTGATCAGGTAAATGACCAACATATATGCCATACTTCAGCAGCCTCTCTAAAGTCTTTCAAAAGTTAGCGTGTTTTATACGGACAGACAGACAGACGGACGGACATTGCTAGATCGACTTAAAATCGATCGAGGATCATGAATATATAAGTATATACTTTATGGGGTCCTAGACCAATATCTCGATGTGTTACAAACGGAATGACAAACTAATATATACCCTCTATCACTAGAGTGGAGGGTATAAAAATGTACATATCGAGGGCCTATATTCAAAACCTTCAATCTTTTCAGGAGAGCCAAAAAACTGTTTATGTCTTGTATTGTTAGAGTAATTTAAATTCGATATTCTACAATATTTTTTTGGTGATATGACATAATCCCCACGGACATTAACCCCATAACGGAAATGGGGATTATGACCGAATTCATTACGTTCATAATCCCCGTAATAGTTGTGGGGACTTGATCCCGATGGGGATTATGTCCGTTCCTTGTTGGGATTGCGACCGAAATTGGTTCGGTCATAACCCCCATGGGGAGTAAGTCCAAAGCAATTTTGGTCATAATCCCCGTTTTCTGCAGAGAGTGTGGGTTTAATGCATGGAGTTTGTAATCCCTAAGCCCGGCCAAAGGCCCGGCCAAAGGCTGGCTACGCAGAAAAACTTTTCAGTAAAAAAAAAAATTCTTTTAATTTTGAAGATTATGACCAACTAGTATAGAAGACATAATCTCCATAATAGGGATTATGGCCATTTGTTACGTGGTCATTATCCCCATAAATCTAGGAATTATGTCTGTTTTTTATTGGGATTATGTCCAAATAATTTTCGATCATATTCCCCACTACCATTATGGGGATTATGTCCGTGGGGATTATGTAATGTCACCTATTTTTTTAAATCAACAACTAAATCTTACATATTAATCCTTTTTTAAAATTTTGCACCATTGGGGATTTTATGATAGATCGAGGGTTTGATTCTCAAAAATATTTAAATTACATGAATGAAAAGGATCAGATAGAGGGATTTGCATTTTAATAAAAATATATTATTATAATTTCATTTACGGCATCGGTAAATTTTTTACGTGAAAAAAAAAATCCGAAATCGCGGTTTTGGTCAACAGGTGCTGATTTTTAAGACAAAATTTTTTTTTTACCAAATTCATCTTAAAAGTTGACAAACTGTGGAGTACGTTGTGTACAAAATCAGATCAACATCGCGATTTTAAGACTAAAATAATTTTTTTCATAATCTACACAAAACATCCAAATTTTTAGCCATATTTTTCAAAAAAGTCAAACAAGAATGTTCAGCAAAAATTAGCATCAGCGGACCAAAATCGTGGTTCTGGAATTTTTACCATATAACTTTTAGACCCAAATACGCAAAACCGAATCGAACATTTTATTTTGAAGTGCTTCTCTACTATTTATACACCTAAGCTTGACTTTTCATTCAACATGTGTTTTTACTTTCCTGTACATTTGAAATGAAATGCATAATAATTTTACATTAAAATAAACAAAAAGTTTCTACAAAAAGTTAAATTAAAACTAAAACTAATTTAAAATAAAAGTGTTCCTCTTTTGTTATTTCTATTATTATGAAACTTTTATAAATGTACCAAACATAGCACATATAAATAGTATGCAAACAGGGTTGTATTCAAGTTATTTTTCAACATGGCCGCAAATATTCATCCTCTTCATCTTGCTTTTTACTCGTACACAGAAAATAAAATCGTCAAATTTAAATCAACAAACATCAATTGTAAATCAACCAAACATGATATCAACCAAATATTTAGTAAAAACGGCCGCCTGTTAGTCCATAATACAAAATTTCGATTTTGTTTTCAGCAAACTTAGTCAAGTAATTTTATTTCAAAATTATTTTGTCATGTCAACAAATAGTTTTTGTGTTTGTTGAATTTCATTGTTGAAAATAAAATTAAATTTTTTACATTTGTCAGATCAAAAAATTGTGTTTGTTGAATTTCTTTGTTGAAAAAAAATTTAAGATTTTGTACGTTTGTCAATACAAATAATAATTTTAGAGAACTATTACAAACTCGCTTACAAACTCTTGCTTTCTTTAAAAAAAAATTTATAGATAATAATCCCAATTGGTAGTTGAAAAACTTGTATTTGTCTTTTTGATTTGCTTATTTTTTGTGTGATTTATTTTTATCGTGTTGTTTATATGAAACGTCAAAAGTTACACCGTCTGCTGTCACTAATACTTCTACAAATTCAATGCAACCCTGAGTGCATACTATATATGTACTGTGCATCCAACCAACCTACCAATATACATATCACACTTTACTTGTGTACTCAGGCAAAACATTGATCAACTTTTTACTCTTAAATATACAAGGCACACAAAAAAAACAACAGAAATTTAGACAAAAGAATAAAAACTATACACAAACTATTAAAAAAACAAGTAAGAAAATTATAGTCGGTCAAGACCGACCATATAATACCCTACACCAAGGTTTCCCGGAAAATGGGTCCCATGGATCGATTAGATCTATATGTTGTAAAACCTTTAATAAGTGAAGAAAACACTCACAAATAAAATTTGAGTGAAATAGGCTTCTATTTGTTGACAATAAACCGCTTTAACTGAATATCGGGCGAAATTTTCACAAGGGGCCTGAGTCCAAAGCTGGTCCGATGATTATCAGGTTTGATAAGGTTATTTAAGTACGCGTTTAACATACACAAACAAAATTTTAATTAAATATTTTCTATTTTCATGAAATTTGAGACATTTATGTGAAAATCGGGAAGGTGGTTTGTATGGGGGCTACAGGAAGAACTGGTCCGATTTCTTTGAAATTCGGAATGATGATATGTGAAGACAAAACATGTTTACCATCCAAATTTCAAAGCGATACCTTCTACAATACGGTTATTAGAGTCATTTGAGCCAAAACTAAAGAGGACCTTTGTATGGGGGCTAGGTCTAAATATGGACCGATTTTTTCCAATTTCAATAGGCTTCGTCCTTGGGCCAAGAGAGACTTAAGTTTCAAATTTCAAGTCAATTGATTAAAAATTGCGACCTGTATCGTGTTTACACCGTTTACATGGACAGACAGACAGACAGACGGACGGACAGACGGACGGACGGACGGACGGACATCGCTAAATCGACTCAAAAAGTGATTCTGAGTCGATCGGTATACTTAAAGGTGGGTCTAGGACCAATATTTCGGGTAGTTACAAACATCAGCACAAACTCATTATACCCTGTACCACAGTGTGGTGTAGGGTATAACAATGGAAAAAAGGAAAATCATTTTATAGAATACTCGTACATGGGTAATGATGATATTCTATGACTGCTAGGACTTTACTACACTAGTAATACACTAAAAAAAAACTTGTAAAATTACCAAAAAGCCTTATAAAATAACACGTGCTAGTCGCAAAAATTACCAAGCTGGGTACCTTGCTGGTAAAGTTAATTCGGGTACGCTGAATTCAATGGTGCTAGCCGTTTTTCAAAGTTAGCGCTCGAATTCGCGATATTCGCGATTTATAATTGTAAAGCTTAAGTACGAGAAAAATTAAATTTAAAAAATACATTGTTTTTTCGGAAAAAAAAATTGTATCTGTAAAGAATCGTATTCTACACATTTTCATAAATTACTATCAAAATAAAAAAAAAAATCGCGAAAAGACTTATCGTCATTTGTAAAATTATACAAATGGTCTATTCTTCCTTATTCGCATGAACTGTTCAAATGACAAACAATTTATAAGCTTTTTATCAATAAAATTGTAAATTCATAACTTTTTTGGCGTGATAAAAATAACTCGGACTTCTCGTGACTTTACTAGATTTTGTGCTACCTCTACCTATTTTTCGAGAATTTTTAGTAAAAATTACAAGCTTGTTTGCAAGCCAATAAAATTGTAAATTTAAAACGTTTTTAATGCGATAATACATACAAGCAATTGTCGTGACTTAACTAGATTTTTTTGGTAAACTTACGAAAAATTGTAAAATTACAAAAAAAAAATTTTAATTTAACCTGAAATTTTTTTGTTAAAAAACAAGGAAAACGGTAAAATATTGGTAAAATGGGATAACGGGATTTTTTTTAGTAATTTTACAAGTTTTTTTTTAGTGTATTATACAACTGTGTTGGTGAACACTGATTACTCTTTGTTTGTAAGTGTGTAATTTTTTGCTTCTAGTGTCCTTTATACACCTTTATTGTGTACATTATACGTACATTTTACTCTATTCTATTAGATTGAATGAATGCATGAATCAAAATACAATCAAATAAAATAGAACAAAAATGGACAATTGCAATTGAAATAAAATGTAAATAACAGGTTTATTAGAAAAAAAAATATAATAAAAAAATCAATAGATATTTAAACCAGAGTCTTTCACGGGTATTTTCTTATACTCAGGAAAAAGCTTTTTCATTTTAATGAATTGTAACATCAATATGACGAAATTTTACATAATTTATCGTCCAATAACTAAGCAGCAATAGGATATTGCAGTGTTATCGATAACAACATTAATGATGATGAGTGTCGTCAATATGATAACACTTTTTCATCAATTTTGATGAAATATAATCATCACTTTAATGATTATTTCATTTTTATGATTATAACAAGTAGAAAAATTAAGTTCGACTTGGTCGAATCTATGAATACCCTCCACAATATCATCTGATAGTAATTTTCTAAAAAAAATTGCATCACAAATTTTTTATTAGAAATATATTATTTTGAGTAAAATTTTTTTTAATCAATCAAATTTTTTTGAGTGTAAAATTTTTTTGACTGTCAGCATTTTTTGAGTGTGACATTTCATTAAAAAAAATTATGTATACATTTTTTTTTGAGTGTAACATTTTTTTTAGTGTAAATATTTGTTTTAGTGTACAATTTCTTTGAGTAACAAAATTACTTTGTAAAATATTTTGTTGTTTTATACCTATATGCAATACAAAAAAAATATTTCACATATTTCCCACTTTTTATTTTACTTCATTTGATTTTTTTTTTCCAAAAATTCTTACTATACACCGTTACATACAGTTACAAAAACAATAACAAAACAATAACAAATATTTACTTGTCTAACAACTAAACTTCACCCCACGACAAGAAAACAAACAACAAGTTTTAAAAAACTGGTATTTCACCATGCTTTTAAAACTTGTTTAACTAGTTTTCAACAGTTTAAGGTGAAACAAATCTGAAATTCAGTGCTTTGCTTATAACTTTTGAACCACTGAACCGATTTTGCTGAAATTCAAATCCAAATATCCTTGGTGAACAACAAATATATATGCTAAGCTTCAGCCCCTTCAGAATTGTCTTTCGAAAGTTATAGTGGTTTTAATCTTGTAAATTCTAAAAATACCCTTGCCGAAATTTACTCTTTTGCTCATAACTTTTGAACCACTTGACCGATTTCGCTGGATTGCAATACCAACCTGACCCGGTAAATGGAGAACATATATGTCAAACTTCAGGAGCCTCCGTAAAATCTTTCAAAAGTTAGCGTGTTTTCAACGGACAGACAGACAGACAGACGGACGGACGGACATAGCTAGATCGACTTAAAATCGATCAAGGATCATGAATATATATACTTTATGGGGTCCTAGACCAATATTTCGATGTGTTACAAACGGAATGACAAACTTATATATACCCTCTATCACTAGAGTGGAGGGTATAATGAGTCATTAAAATCGATGAAACAGTGTCATATATTGATGACAATTCTTCACCACATTGATGATGCATTATTTTGGACGTGAATCATAAAACATTTCATCATATTGGTGTAACTTTTAATCAATATGATGATGTTTATTTATTACAGAATTACAAAACTACTATTGTCTGTTTAGTCGGTAGTAAAATGTGCAACATGTAATGTAGTCGCAAAAATAATAAAGCTGGGCATCTTGCTGTTAAAGCTAATTCGGGTACGTTGAATTTAATGGAGCAAACTAAAGCTAAAGTATTACAAAAACGAAATTTTAATGCTTTTGGGATAGTTTTTAAATATAAATTTAGAAAATTCATTGTTTTTTGGCGAAAAAAAAATTTTCCTGGAAAAATAAATCGCACGAACAAATTTTTTTTTGAAAAACGTTGTGTCAATAATGTACCGTATTCTACACATTTTCATAAATTAATTTAAAAAAATCGGAAAAAAATTTCGCGAACAAAAATTTCCGCGAATAAAATTTACAGAGCTATATTTTTTTTTTTTTTGTATATTAAATAGTTTAAACGATAAAAATTCTGGAATTGTCTAAATAATAAAAATAATTGGTTTTTTACTTAAAAATAATAAAAAAAATTACTCGCGAATATCACTAATACATACAATACAATGGGATTTGGTATACACGAACTAGATTTACCATATGGGTGTCGTAAATTCAAATTAAACGAAAAATAATTGGGTTGAACCAACTTTTTTACGAAAAAAAAAGATTTTTCGCGAACAAAAAATGTTTTTCGCGAAAAAACTCACAGTATTAAGGTTTGTTGTGTTAATTTAACAGAGTTGAAGGGTTTTAAATTTAAAAATTATCGCAAAAGTTTAAAAATATACTTGAGTATCAAAAGTTTAAATCGCGAATATCGATAACTTCGAAAAACGGCTAGCACCATTGAATTCAGCGTACTCGAATTAACTTTACCAGTAGGATGCCCAGCTTTTTAAGAAAAGTGTCGAATTCGAGCACACCCGACTAAAAAAGATATGCAGGTCCATATACAAAAAGTCTGAAATTGAACCATATATAATTTAATACGGCCCACCACGTATTTGGATAAATACAAAAAAAAAATTGCAAAACTTACTTCTAAAATTTTGAAAAACTTTTGCAAAACTTTTGCAAAACAAAAATTTGTTTTTCTAAAAAAATGTGTTGAGCACTTAGAAAACTAAAAAAAATATATTGAGACTTAAACAATTTTGTAGTATGCTATTGTATCCGAGTACAGGATAGGTATTTCTGACACAGCTACACTCAATAAAAAAACCTTGTAAAATTACAAGAAAAGTTTGTAACTTTTTTTTTTGCTACCTCCTATTTGACAAGAATTCCTTGTTATTTTACAAGCTTTTTGCCAATAATTTTGTAATTTTACAAGCTTTTTACCAAAAAAATTGTTAATTTACAATCAACAATCACGAGACTCTTTCTAGTACAAGGTTTGTTTTTTGTGTGTAAAGAAAAAAATCGAAATTTTTCAATAATTGTGTTAAATTAAAAACTTAAAATAAATGTTGGTTTCTGAAAAAAAATCAATTAAATAATTCATAATAATGAACATTTTATATAACTGCTGTGGTTCGTTTTGTTTAATTTTTTTTTATACCCTCTACTCTAGCGATAGAGGGTATATATAAGTTTGTCATTCCGTTTGTAATACCTCGAAATATTGGTCTAGAACCCAAATAAAGTATATATATTCATGATCCTTGATCGATTTTAAGTCGGTCTAGCGATGTCCGTCAGTCCGTCTGTTGAAAACACGCTAACTTTTGAAAGACTTTATGAAGGTTTGGCAAATATGTTTGAAATTTATCTGATCGGGTTAGTATTGCAATCAAGCGAAATCGGTCCAGTGGTTCAAAAGTTATAAGGAAATGAGTGAATTTCTGCAAGTGTTTTTCACGAATTTGAGAGATAAAACACACGATAACTTTCAAAAGACAATCCTGAGGGTTCTCAGGCTTAGCATATTATTTTTCGTTCCTCTGATATAGTTTGTATTAAATTTCAGCTAAATCAGTCCAGTGGTTCAAAAGTTATGGGCAAAACCGTGAATTTCAGATTGGTTTCACTTTAAATTCACGTGTTTAAAAACTAAACTTTGAAAAAACAAGCTTTAAAAATATTTGTAAGCCACAAAATTACTTTACAAAGTATTTTTGTCAATCGGAAAAATTTTAACACTAAAAAAAAAATTTACACTCAAAGAAAATTTTACACTCAAAAAATAGTAATTTTTCTTTTTTATTACAAAATGGCAAAAAAAAGTTTTCTACACAAAATAAAATACTTCTAAGCCAAATTTTTAATTTTTTCACTTACTATCCTTTAAAAAGGGCATTGTGGAGGGTATTCATGAATCCGGCAAAGTCGACTTTAACTTTTATAAGTACTTGTTTTTTTTTAATTTTTCCCTCGTTTATTTATGTGATTTAAAATTTGTTTTTTTTTTTTTATTATTATCATTTCTCTAAGGATCATTTTGGAAGCAAGAGTTCTTGAAATATATTTTTTATATACTAAACCAATTAACTTAAATATTAATCCCAAATGGTGATTATCAACAACCTAAAAAAAAAACAACAACAAAAATAAAATACTAAAATTATTAACAACTTAAGTTTAGTGCGTACTCTCCGGAAGACAAAAAAAAAGGAAAGGTCATGACTTTTCCTAAGAATATTGTTTTTTTATTATCATTGCCTTTTTTTATTACATTTTAGATGACAATATATTTCATACCAAAATGGTTAAGCGTGGAATGAAAGGAAATAAAATTTCCTTAAAAAAAAAATTTTATTTGTCCCTTAAGGCAAAAATAACGTCAATGAGTGGATGCATAAATGAGTGTGTTTAGTGTGAACAGCAATAGTAAATGTGTAAAAGAAGCCTTAGGAAAAACTTGTTGAAATTGTATTTCTTTTTATGTGAATTGTCAGTACATATTGGAAGTAGTAAATGGTTGGTAGGAAGATTTTTTTGGTTACCAGTTCGGTACCAAACCAAATATCTAATGTTTAAAAAAAATCTCGTTATATCGAGATATTTATTAAAATATCGTTGTTATGAGATTTAAGAATATAAACATACAAACATTGGAATGGGGTATTAAATGTTTTTAACTCGATCAACATATTTTTTTTTACTCAAATTCTGATTAATTTTTATTAAAAAATAAATATTGTTTTATTCGACCTTTAAAATATTATATTTTGAGTAGGGTTTTTTCTAGCTCGAGGTCATTATTTCCTTTACTAATTAAAACTATGATATTCTCATAGAATAATTTTCAAGAAAATCTGACAAATCCCGAAACACGTGTCGATTAAGTCTTGCAAAAAATTACCAACATAAATAAATTTAAAACAGAAAAATAATTTCCTTTAAAATTATTCTATAAGAATGTCATAGTTTTAATTAGTAATGGAAATAATGACCTCGAGCTAGAAAAAAAACCTACTCAAAATATATTATTTTTTTACTTTTAAAAAATATTTATTTATTTACTTATAAATTTATCTTTTCAAATAAAAAAATATTTCCTTTTAATCAAATTAACTTTTTTATAGTTATTAACTAGATAATAAGAAATGTTATTTCCGTTTATTGAAAAACATAACATTTTATAAATAGAATTATACATATTTTTGTTTGGTTACAATTTTCTCAAGATTTAGTAAAACACCATAAAAAAGAGTTCTTAACACTATTAAGGAAATCAAAATATATTTATGGGGCATTCCATGCCAAATCAGACACTTTGAAACAAAAATTATAGATTTTCCTAATATTTTTTTACTTCTTTCGAAAATTCCTTTCAGATTTTTTTATGACCCGTTCAAAAGATATTGAATTTTCATAAATTCAAAGTTTTTTATACCCTCCCCTCTAGTGATAGAGGGTATATATGTATAAGTTGGTCATTCCGTTGGTCTAGAGTTATTAATTATTTGCTTTTCAACTTTGTTCGAATAATTCAAATAATTGTTATTGTTTGTTCAATCAAACGATTAAACTCAAAAAATTGTTCGATTAATCGATGAGAATAACGAATAAAAAAGTGGTTATTAAAAAATATTTTTATTAACAAAAAAATTAACAATTCCTACAAAAAACTTGAAAATAAATAAATTAATATTTTATTAACAAAAAATAAGTAAATAACTTATAAATTGAATAACTAAATTTACTTTTTTATGTAAAAAAATATTTAAAAATTTAATAAATTTATGTTTTAAGTTGGTGAGGGACGTTGGAGGACATCATTTCCCTATTCATAAATGTTTACGAACTCACTTTTATCATTATTTTGTATTATTTTCTATAACTACGCCTTTAAAAGGGGGCGGGCCGAAAAAATAGCATTTCCTAATCATCTTAGTCCAAATGCAGGTCAATGAACTTCATATGGCATTAAAATATCTCATTTGTTAAACAAATGTAAAAAAAAATTGAAAAAAATTCTGTTTTTCTGATGGTGTTTTAGTTCTTTAAGAGGGAACATTTTTCCACTCATCCGATTTTGCCTCCGAACTTAACCAGCCTATGACCATACGACATAATCGTGACTAACTTCAGGAGTATAGCAGACGGACATCGCTAGAATGTCTTAGAATCGATCATAATCAATATGGGGCATTCCATGTCAAATCGGTCACTTTGAAATTTTTTTTTTAGATTTTCCCAATTTGTTTACAGTTTTTAGTACCCTTCGAAAACTCCTTCGTGGTAAATTTTCAGATTTCTTTGATGACCCGTTCAAAAGATATCGAATTTTTAAAAATTGGTAGTTTGTTCCTTTACTCAAACTTCTTTTACTCATAACTTCTTCAATAATGGTCCAAATGTCAATTTTTTTTTAAATTTTTGTTTTTTTACGTACTTTTTAAAAAAAAATCCCAAAAAATTCTTAAAAGCGCTCTAGTATGCGATTTTTAAGTTTTAAAATTTAAATCTCATTTTTAAAAATGTTTGTACTCTTCGATTATTTTGAAATTTTTTGTGTAAAACTTCTATCGATTCTACAAGTTTTTTGCCCAGGAGGATCGTGGGATAACGATTATTACTATTTTTGAAAGTTTTTTTAAAAAAAATTATTGTAATTTTCCAATCTTAAATCATTTCTACTGCTCCAATGGTGCGTCTTAGAGGGGTCATTTATAAGACCGACCCCCATTAATTTTTACGTCTAAGCATTTCTTTGGAACAAATTGATTCCCTATCTCCAATTTCTAAGGGGGCTCCCACACAAAACGACATTTTTTTAAATTTGCTCCAACCGCTCTAACTGCCCTAATAATGTCCTTTGAGCAAAAAATTGTATGACCGACCCACAATATTTTTTTAGTCCAAACATTTTCTCTGAATACCCTCTATCTTTAACTGTTGAGGCGGTCCCCATACAATTTATTTTATTTCTTGTAAATTTGTTTTATTAAATCAGCTTCTACCGGTCCAATGGTAGTATTCGAGGGGTAGTTTTCGAAGGGTACTAAAAACTGTAAACAAATTGGAAAAATCTAAAAAAAAAATTTTTCAAAGTGTCCGATTTGACATGGAATGCCCCATATACTTTATGGAGTCCTATACCGATATTTCGATACTGGAGTTGGAGGGTATTAAAAAAATAATTGTTCGATTAATTCGTTATTCGAAAATCGTAATTTTTAAATTAATCGAACAAGAGGTTGATTTTTTTTGATCGATTAATCGAATTATTCTCTAATCGGTTGACAACTCGAATATATATTCATGATCCTTGATGGATTTTAAATCGATCTAGTGATGCCCGTCCGACCGTCCGTCTGTCCGTCCGTTGAAAACACGCTAACTTTTGATAGTCTTTACTGAGGCTGCGGAAGTTTGGTTATATTTGAAGAATATATGTTGGTCATTTACCTGGTCAGGTTGGTAATGCAATTCAGCGAATTCGGGAATTTCGACAAGGGTTTTTCGCGAATTTACGAGATAAAAAACACTCTTACTTTTTAAATACAATCTGAGACTGCTTATATCTTTGTCGTTCCCCAGGTCTAGTTGGTATTGATTTTCAGCAAAATCGGGTCAGTCTTTTAAAAGTTTTGAGCAAACCTTGAATTTCAGATTGGTTTCACCTTAAATTTAAGTGTAGAAACCCCGTTAAACAAGTTTTAAGAGCATTGGTAACTTTCAAATGCTTTTAACACTTGTTGGTAACTTACCAATGCTTTTCAAACTTGTTTACCTATGGTGACTCACAAAAATATTTTACAAAGTTTTTTTGTCACTCAAAAATATTTTTACACAAAACAAAAAAAATAACACTCGAAAAAAATTTCACAATCAAAAAAATTTACACTCAAAAAAAAAAAATTAAGTATTTTTTTTACACAAATGACAAAAAAAGTGTTCTACTCAAAACAAAAGTTTTTTTATTAAAATTGTAAATTTTTTCACATTATAAAAGCCCTTTATCACTTAAAAATGTCATTGTGGAGGGTATATACTCGTAACTTCGGTAAAAATGGTCCATATTAGAAAAATTTTTTAATTCTTTTATGGTCTTTTAAATAAAAATTCTTTAAAAATAAGTTTTCTAGTTTACGAGTTTTATGTTTAGAAATGTATGTTTTATTTTTAAAATTATTGTATATTTTTATTATTTTTTTTTTAATTTTTGGTGGAAAAATGCTATCAAATTTTTTTTTGGAGGATACTAAAAAATGTAAAGAAAATTAGGAAAATCTAAAAAAAAATCGAATTTTCCAATTTGTCATGGAATGACCCAAATATACTTTCATTCAATGGAAAACGTTTTTTTTTCTTCTGTTATATGAACAACAAAATCAGTATTATTTGTAAACAAAATTTTACTATAAATTTCTCCTTCAACAAACATTTAAGTGGCTGGCTGGTTGGTTGGTTGGTTGGTTGGTTAACAACAACAGATGTTTAGCAATAAGTCAAACGATAAAAAAAATAGAAAAGCTGAAAATTGTATCCATAAAATCATAAATATTGTGTTTGATAAGCAAAAAGAAATATGAAAAAAAATGCGAAATGAAACGAAACGAAAGAATATTGATAGAAAAACATTGATAGAAAAAATGCTTCTGTTCATCTATAAAAATAAAAACAACTTGTGTTTATTTAGTGCTATGGCTTTTTTTTGTGCACCCATCACTCCTTTACTTGTTATTGCAAATACCCTACTGTGTTAACTAGATGGTGTTATTAGTTAGGGTAGATTTTTGATCAATTTCAGAATTTTTTTTATTTAATTTTTGGATATCTTTTACTTTTGTCTTTGCAAAAATTTGATAAAGAATTTTTCTGAAATAAAATCGAAAAATCGAAATGTGGTAATATCTCTTAAAAGGCTTAAAAAGCTAAATTTTAAAAACTTGTTTATATAACAATATATATTCGAAATCGGCTGCCGCAACACAGCAAAAATATGTGGACTGATTTTGAATCTGATTTTCTAGTTCGTAAAGAATTAAAAACTCTAGTTCCTGACGTAAAGCTTTTTAAATGTTCTGAGTTTCTTTTTTTAAGTTTAACGTCGTATATTTTTTTGTTAAAATCCAAAATTGAAAAATCTGACTTGATTTTTTAATATTCTACAAAATAAAACAAACAGAAATAAAATGGAAAAAAATTCTATTTGCCTTAAAAATTCGGTAAGATCATTTGGAATCAGAAGGGCAATATCTATCTAGTTTAAAGCCAATATTAAGCATGAACCGGGTGATATAAATACGTCTTAATGTGAGGCTTGAATGCAGAAGAACTGTTTTTACAGTTCTTCATTTTGTGATCCTTATTCCTTTTAAAATGACTTTAAAGTAAAGTCAGTATTAATGGCAAATGAAAGATGAGAATCTTCGCTAATTTTTAACATGATAATTTTTTTAGGCTGGTGTCTAATTTTAAAAATAATGCAGGGCTCCACCTCAGTTTGATTATAAATACTAACGACTAACAAAAAAAAAATAAGAATTTCTGTTTTAATTTCTTTCATTACTTAAAACCAAAAAGGTTTGCAACTTCGATTTGTAACTTGGATAATAACTCACCTGCTGGTGAATAAAAGCGTTATTCAACAGATGGTGAATAAAACGTAATATAATTATTTTTAAACAAAAATTTTTTTTTATTTATAAACTTTTTTTCCATAAATTTTTTTATCAAATTTTTTTTTTTTAATTCTGTTTTAATTTTTAAATTAATAAAAATTATTTATTATTCGACATTTAAAATTCTATTTTTGAGAAAGATTATTCTCAAAAATAGAATTTTAAAGGTCGAATAATAAATAATTTTTAATAATTTAAAAATTAAAACAGAATTTAAACAAAAGGATAGCACGCCTCACCTTCTGTTCATGTTATAAATAAGAGGGCATACAACAAAAGCAGTGAACATCTTACTCGCGTAAGAAATCTACTGTCTGTATGTATACTATACTAGCCTGTAATACAAGCTGTATATATGAAGGTATGTTTGAATTAAATAGTGATGGTTTGGTTATGACTTTTCGTTTGAAATTTAGAGCTGTATTATGTTGTGTATTTAGTACATAAATTCTCATTATGACTATTTACATACGCATATAAGACTTTATGTTTTGCCACAAAAGATTGTCAATTTGCTAAATACTCTTGACAATGGAATTTGACGAATTCCGAAACACGTGTCGAGTAAGTCTTGCAAAATGACCAAACCAATCAATTTAAAACAAACAACTTTATAAAAAGTTTCTTGAAAATTGTTACTTTGACAATATCATCGTAATGATTAGTAAAAGAAATATGACCTTGAGCTAGAATAATCTTTCTCAAATTTTTTTTTATAAAATTTTTTTTTTCATAAAGTGTTTTTTTATAAATTTTTTTTTAGCAAAAACTTATTTTCATAATTTTTTTTCCAACAATTTTTTTTTTATCAAAAAAATTTTTTTTTTTTTCATCATAAATTTTTTTTGTAAAAACATTTTTTTTCCGAAATTATCTTTTTCATCAATATATTTGTTTATCAATTTTTTTTCTTCAAAATTTTTTGTTTTCATCAACATTTGTTTCTGCATCAAAAACCTTTTTATACCATCCAACTACAGTATGGGGGTATACTCACTTTGTCATTCCGTGTGTAACGCATCAAAATATTAGTCTAGGACCCCATAAAGTATATATATTTATGATCAGTGATCGATTCTAAGACATTCTAGCGATGTCCGTCCGTCCATCTGTAGTTAACACGATGCAGTCCTAAATAAAAGAGCTAGACTCCCGAAATTTGGCACGAATATGTCTTTTGTTCCTAGGCATCAACGAGGGGGAAAAAAGTTCCCCCTTGAAAAACTAAACCAACCTCTGAAAAAAAACATTTTTTTACATGATTTTTTTGTGTTTTTGTTTAACAAATGCAACATTTTTATACAACAAGAAGTTCAAAGTCCTGCATTTGGACCCAAAGAATTTGAAAATGTCGTTTTTTTCGGTCCGTCCCCCTTTTATGGGCGTGGAATAATTTTTTTTTTCTAAATATTGATAAACTTATATTTCTCTAGCGCAAAAAGCATAAGAATGAATTTTTAAACACATATTCGAGAGGAAATTCCCCCCCCCCCCAAATTACCACTACCGCCCCCCCCCCCCAAAAAAAAAGAAAACGTCCCTGCATTTTTTTTTTGCATGTTGGAGGGTATAAAAGATTCGGTACAGCCGAATTTAAAACTCTTACTTGTTTCATCAAAAAAAGTTTTTTTTTTACCAATTTTTTTTTTTTTTTATCAAAATTTTGTTTTTTTTTTTCTTTTAATTTTTTTACTATTTTTTTTTACCAAAACTGCTTTTTCACCAAGTCTAAAATGTTAAAAATGTTTTATTTGTTTAAAACATGTACAATAGTATATAAACTTAATGGGGTCCTCTCCTCGACCGATATTTTAATTCGTTTTGCATTGAATGGCAAATAACATTATTTTTTCTAAAAAAAAAATTTGCTTTGGTAAGTACAACCAACTCTTCAGCAAAACATTATCATAATTTAATGTTTTGGGCTAGAGTACAAAATTTGCAGGCATTTTTCATTTCCAAAGAGATCCTTCTCTTTTATTTGCCTTCACTGGTGGAATCCTAGGACAAGTACAAATATTAAAAAAAAATTACAAAAATATAATCCTCTAAAACTTTGGAGTCCTTTTAAAAGGAAACAGGATTACGAAATGAAAAGCCTTAAATACAGTGTTGCTATATTTAGTATCTAGTTTCAAACGAGCATCCTCCAGTTGGTATTTAAATACTTTTTTCCCTCTTTGTCGGACGGTGTTATAATTCCAAAATGTAGGGTGTAGATTCAGTCTATATTTATTTCATATTTCCTGTTAAATTGTTTTGCTAACGCTTTCTTTATATTTTCTTGCTCTATTTTTATTTTCTATCTAGGTTATTTTCCTTTGGGTTCGGAACATTGCCTGACGTGGATTTGTTTGGATGTATTATTTTGCACCGCCAGTATTATGCATTTATGTACTATTTCAGTAGATCGTTATTTATCTTTGCGTTATCCAATGCGTTTCGGTCGCAATAAGACACGTAGGCGTGTCACATTAAAAATTGTTTTCGTATGGTTGCTATCGATTGCCATGAGTTTACCATTGAGCTTAATGTACTCGAAGGTAAGTAGGTGGAAAAAATTCAATGGAAAATCTTATTTAAATATAAAATATCTAAAAAAAAAAAAAGATGTAACAAAACGAACCACACCTATTTTCTATAATTTAATATTATTTTCTATTTTTTCTTAAATATCCTTTGTTATTATTTGAATATTTATTTTTATAACATTTTTCAAGCTCTTAGATTTTCTTAGAAAAAATCAAATCTTACACACTCATACATCTAAAATTAACATTGTCGTTTTATAAATACACATACATTCATAAATAAACATACAGCAACACTGAACCTCTTATTTCTTCCGGTAAGACAACACCTAAACACATTCACACAGACAGATAAATGCGCTTATGAGGCATTCCACACCAAATGTCCAGCGAAAAAAAACATGTGGCCCGTAAATTTCTGAATAGGTTGTTTGGATAGCCCTATATGTAACTAAGAAAATTGCGTTTTTGGTTTTTCAAATTATCGAAAACTGGGCTTAGGAGGCGTGGTCAAATATTGAAAAAATGGTACAATTTGTGGCGAGTTGCCTTGATTAAATATTTATCACATTAAAACGGAATGCACCACAATGTCAAAAATTTACGTTCTTATATAGTTTTGTACGGGCTATCGATTAAAATTTTTTTTTTGGAAAATTTTCAGAACCCGTTCTGAAATTTTCCATTTTTTAAAAAAGTCAATTTATCAAAAATCCGGCCACTTTTTTTTTTCTTTTTTATTTATTTTTTTTTTAAAGTTTAGATGTTTGTCCATCCACACAAAAAAAAAAAAGAAGCACGTTCATCTTTTTTTTTCGAGAAAATCGCATTTGAACTTTAAATTTCATAACAATTTTGTTATTTGCTTGTATTTCTTTGTGTCAACAGAGCGTATGACGAATATTTATGCAATTAATATTACTCATTCGCAACTTTAAAACAAAGAAATACAAGCAAATAACAAAATTGTTATGAAATTTAAAGTTCAAATGCGATTTGCTCGAAAAAAAGATGAACGTGTTTCTGATTTTTTTTGTGTGGATGGACAAACATCTAAACTTTTAAAAAAATAAATAAAAAAGAAAAAAAATAGTGG
This sequence comes from Pegoplata infirma, assembly GCA_963921195.1. Taxonomy (NCBI): domain Eukaryota; kingdom Metazoa; phylum Arthropoda; class Insecta; order Diptera; family Anthomyiidae; genus Pegoplata; species Pegoplata infirma. The sequence goes on along the minus strand of OY992536.1, from coordinate 4,500,523 downwards.
CTGGATTTTTGATAAATTGACTTTTTTTAAAAAATGGAAAATTTCAGAACGGGTTCTGAAAATTTTCCAAAAAAAGAATTTTTAATCGATAGCCCATACAAAACTATATAAGAACGTAAATTTTTGACATTGTGGTGCATTCCGTTTTAATGTGATAAATATTTAATCAAGGCAACTCGCCACAAATTTTACCATTTTTTCGATATTTGACCACGCCTCCTAAGCCCAGTTTTCGAAAATTTGAAAAACCAAAAACGCAATTTTCTTAGTTACATATAGGGCTATCCAAACAACCTATTCAGAAATTTACGGGACACATGTTTTTCTGTAGCGGGACATTTGGTGTGGAATGCCTCATATACACACACTTATTAAAGAATATTGATACTCGCAACTCAACCGCAATATTATGGTAAAATTTTCCATTTTATACCCACATCTTATTTTCTATTGATTTGTGTATAGAGTTAAAACATGTTAAATCGACAAAGAAAAGTATCATTTTTGACCTAATTTCCTTTGAATCAGATGAAAATCGGTGCTGGAGTTTACGTTTACAAAACACAGGTTGTGGCAAATTTTGAGGCTTCTGGTCATTCTTATAATCGAGAAAATGGGTCCGGAAAATTAGGAAAATCGTTATCTCAAAAAGTTTCGACTCAGCGATTTTGAAAATTCTCAAAAATACTTTACCCTATAAGCTTTCAAACAATGCTTGAACCAAAAAAACAGAAAATTTTGACGACATGAATGAGATCTGTGTTTGTAATACATTTTGAGATAACGGCGTTTATGTCAGAACACTTTGGTCAACAACATGTTCTTTGTTAAAGTAAAAGTCAGTGAAAGAAACTACGTTTATTGAAATTAGGGTGGGCGAGTTCAATCCTTTAGCTGAATTAATGTGTTTTAACTCCATGTGTATTTGGCCTGAGATTTGAGTTTTATATTTATTTACAACACACTATACTCAAAAAATATACAAATTGAATTTTATTTAAAAAAAAAATGTTTTTTAAAAATATTTAAAACTCTGATTAATTTTAATTAAAAAATAAAAATTGTTTTATTCGACCTTTAAAATATTATATTTTGAGGATGTTTATTCTGGCTCGAGGTCATTATTTTCTTTACTAATTAAAACCATGATATTTTCATAGCATAATTTTCAAGAAAATTATTTTTTGTTTTAAATTTATTTATGTTGGTCATTTTTGCGATTAAGTCTTGCAAAAATGACCAGCATAAATAAATTTAAAACAAAAAATAATTTTTTTGAAAATTATGCTATGAGAATATCATGGTTTTAATTAGTAAAGAAAATAATGACCTCGAGCCAGAATAAACATCCTCAAAATATAATATTCAAAACTTTTAAATTTACAACTTTAAATTTTGCAAAATTAAGAAAATCAACAAAAAATTTCGTCTATTATTTAAGTTCAGTGTATAAAAAGAATTTATACATACTTTGTTTATTTAAATTTTCCAAAGTTTTAAATAAATATGTTGGTTTATGTTTATGTTACATGTTTTCTTGTTTACATATATTTATTTATTTTTGTTCTCTTGTTCAGAATCATGCGTCTGTATTGGTTAATGGTACATGTCAGATACCGGATCCTGTATACAAATTAGTAGGATCGATAGTGTGCTTTTATATACCCTTGGGCGTCATGCTGTTGACTTATTGTCTGACTGTAAGGTTGTTGGCACAACAACGTCAAAATCTTGGTGGCACAAATCCAACAGCAGCAACACCTGGTTGGGCAAGTGGATGGTTGGGTCAAACGCCAGCATTGGGTAAGTTTTAAAGTAAAAAGCAAAATACATAAATCACAAAATTCTTTAAAATTCTTTTATTGAATTTTACAAACATACACATGAGTAATTGTCATTATCTTCTTCTACATACAAGGTTAACTTTCCATATTATATTATTTTGGTTAAATTAAATTATTGCATGTATAAACTCGTACATGTTGTTCTCTCAGTGTGTGTTTCTGTATTTTTTGGGTTTTAAAAACTGATTTTAATATGCAGTGTTAGGAAAATTGTTTCATGTACGTGTAAGCCACAGATGTTTATGTGTCTTGTGGTTAAAAATTTAAAATGTGTCAACATTTCTGACAATTTCAACACTTCCTATTCTTTTAATGTCTTTTTACATACAAAGAAATGCATGAAAAAAAAAACATAGGAGTGGGAAAAAATTTGTCTTCTTTTGGAATAAAAACCTACATATTACCCTCAAAATGTTTAAAAACACATAGAATAAGATTGTATACAAAAATAGTATTTTCTGCACTCAAAGAAGTTTAACAGAAAAACACTAGAAAGCCAGTAAAAATGAAAATTTAGAAAAAGTCGGGGTTAAAAAAGTTGCCTTGACTTTTTTGCAATTTTCAGGAATGAATTGACGATCGTTAACAGTATTACCTAATTTTCTAAAGAATTCTGTAATGGGGGAATTGGAAATCCCCCCGAAACAATCGTCAATTCATTCCTGAAAATTGCCAAATTTTTTGAAAGCAAGAAGAAGAGAGAATGTCCTAATAAAGAAAGTAGTGTTAACCATACGCGTATGCAGGATTGTTTTTTCAGGGCCTAACAACAACAACAAAAAAATGTTGCTCTTTCGTGAGATTTGTGTTTTTAAATACATATAAAAAAATAAGAAATTTTGTTGTTGTTGTTGGGCCTCCCTCTGAATACGTCGCTGGAGTTAACATAAGTACTTGTTATGTTAATTAATAATGGGGAACATGAAAAGGCCTCGAATCAGAATAAACTCTTTTTCATTGAATATTTTTTTCATCAATAATTTGTTTTCATCAATATTTTTTATACCCTCCACTCTAGTGATGGAGGGTATATATAAGTTTGTCATTCCGTTTGTAACTCATCGAAATATCGGTCTGGGACCCCATAAAGTATATATATTCATGATCCCCGATAGATTTTAAGACATTCTAGCGATGTCCGTCTGTTCGTCTGTCCGTCTGTCTGTGGAAATGGTGATCACGGCCAAAATATTACACGGAGATGACTGAAACTTAACATATTTATTGGAAGTTCTTCCGAGAAGTTTGGTATTGCATTCGGTTCAGCGGTTCAAAAGTTATGAACGAAAATGCAAAGTCACCTCAAAAATTTTAGTACATTCAACATAATCTAAAAATACAAAATGCTTTAATTCGGCTGCTGGTTGACTTATGTTTTTGTCAAAAAAAGAAAAAAATTTCGGGGTTTTTTTTTTACCAAATTTTTTGTTCGCGGAATTTTTTTTCAATTTTTTTTTTTTTTAAAGTAATTTCCTTTTAAATAAAGTTTTTGTAATAACCTTTTTGAAATTGTGGAGGGTATCAGTACATTCGGCAAGGCCGAATTAAACTTTTTTACTTGTTTTCATAAAGAACGTTTTTTAAAAATATTTTTTGTCGACAAACACTTTTTGTTTGTCGACAAAAAAAAAACTTTTCCCCCAAAACAAATTTCTAAAAGAAAAAAAAAGGGGGAACAAGGAAAAAAAGAAGAAAAAAAGAAAGATAGAGGAAGGAAATTTAAAAAAAAAAAATTCGAATGAAAAAAATCTCGAAATTCGAAAATTATTCATAGAAAAAATCTGAAAGTTTTATAGGGAAAATTTGAACATTTTTAAAGGAAAAATGTGACTCAATCTAAACATTTTCCGTGAAAAAAAAAATTTGTCAATCTTAATATGAATTTTTCAACAAAAATCTGTAAAAAAAAAATGTTTGAGGACTGAAAAATTTTTCTTTGTGAAAAATCTGATACTTTTTCTACAGAAAAAATGTGTCGGAATTCAAGACTTATTCGATAGGGAAAAGGCCTTAGAATCTGAGACTTATTCTATATTAAAAAGGTCTCAGACTTTGAGACTTTTTTTATAGAAAAAAGAGCAGAAAAGCTCTAAAATTTTTCACATTCTCAAACATTTTCTTTTTCGAATTTTTGTAGAAGAATTCTCAAATTCTAAAAGTCTTAGAATCTGAGACTTTTTCTAAAGCAAACATGTCTCAGAATCTGAGTCTTTTTCTATGGGTCTCAAAATTTGAGACTTATTTATAGGAAAAAGGTATAAGAATCTGAGTCTTTTTCTATGGGAAAAAGATCTCAGAATCTCTTAATTTCAGACTTATTTTAAGGAAAAAGGTGTCAGAATCTTAATCTTTTTTTAAAATGAAAAATGTCTCAAAGTCTGAGACTTTTTATTGTTGAAAAAAAGTCTCAGATGTTTAAACTTTCTCAATTGGAAGAAGGCCACGGAATCTGAGACTTTTTCTATGGGAAAAAGGTCTTAGAATCTCAGAATTTTAGTCTTTTTCTATAGGGAAAATGTTTCAGAATCTGATACTTTTTCTATAGGAAACAGGTCTCAGAATCTATGAATTTTTCTGTAGGAAAAAGGTCTCAAAATCTGCGAAATTTTTTTTTAGAAAAAAAAAGTGCCAGAATTTTACACTTTTTTTATACACCTAAAAAAAAAGTCTCAGAATCTAAGACTTTTTCTATATGAAAAACGTCTCAGAATCTGGGACCTTTTCTCTTGGAAAGAGTCTCACAATCTTAGACTTTTTCGATATTAAAAGGGTCTTAGAGTCTGAGATTTTTTTATAGGAAAATGTTTCAGAATCAATAAATTTTTGAAGAAAAAGGTCTGACAATCTAAGACGTTTTATAATGAAAACTCTATCACTTTTTTTTAGCGATAAAAGTGCCCTGATTTTAGACTTTTTCAATATAAGAAAAAAATCCGAGAATCAGAGACTTTTTCTTTAGGAATAAGGTCTCAGATCTGAGACTTTTTCTAAAAAAAGGTCTAAGAATCTGAAACTTTTTCTATAGGAAAAAGGTCTCAGAATCTGAGACTTTTTTCACAAAAAAAAAGGTCTAAGAATCTGAGACTTTTTCTATAGGAAAAAGGTCGGAGAATTTGAAACTTTTTCTTTATGAAAAATGTCTCAGAATCAGAGACTTTTTCTATAGAAAAAAGGTCTCAGAATATAGTTTTTTTTTTCAGTACAAAATAAATCTACCTATCTGATACCTTTTTTATAAGAAAAATATATTAAAAATGCTTTAAAATATGAGACACTTTCTATCGTAAAAGGCTTCAGAATCTTAGACTTTTTTGTGGAAAATAGTTCTTAGAATCTGAAAATTTTTCAATACGAAAAAGTCCCCGATTTTAAAAAATTTTTTTGTAAAGAAGAAGTCTCAAATGTATAAGAAAATGAAATTTTCTTTAATGACAAATTAAAAAAAATTATCTAAATGAAATACTTATGATCATGAAAAACAAACCTCCTTCAGCAAAAACTAATAAATTTGATGATTTTATAGGTTTCCATCGCCTTTTTCCCCAAAAAAAAAACGAATCCCTATTTTTTCTCGTCCAACAAAGGTGAATTTATAACTTTTTTTGAAGTAAAAAAAAAACAAGTAGAAAAGTTAAATTCGACTTTGCCGAATCTATGAATACTCTCTACAATGCATTTTTTAAAGGATAATTTTTTAACTTAAAAAAATTAACAATTTTGATTAGAAATATTTTATTTTGAGTAAAAAACTCTTTTTTGTCATTTCAAAAGAAAAAAAATACAAATTTTTTTTTTGAGTCTAAAATTTTTTTCGAGTGTAATGTTTTTTTTTACTCTAAAAATATTTCTGAGTGAATGCACGTACTTTTGTACATAAAATATTGTCATTTTTGTAAAAAAAAAAACTAAATTTTTTTTTAGTGTAAAATTTTTTTTGAGTGTAAAATTTTTTTCGAGTGTAATTTTTAAGTTACCAATGCTTTTCAAACTACACAAGTTTAAAAAGCATTGCTTTAAAATTAAACAAGTTTGAAAAGCATTGTTCAGTTACCACCAATGCTTTTAAAACTTGTTAAACACGTGGCATTTAAGATGAAACTAATCTTAAATTCAGGGTTTTGCTTATAACTTTTGAACCACTCGACCGATTGAGCTGAAATTTAATACCAAACAGACCTGGAGAACGGCAAGGTTAGGTTAGGTTAGGGGTGGCGGAGCTCAAAATTTGTAACTCCTCGCATAGACCGGCTGGTCCATAGCAATACCACATGTTCCTTCAACGACGTGGATAAAACGCGTTAGTTCATGTTGCAAACATTTTAACGCGCATAAGGTCCATAACTGCGATTTCCTCCAGATTCTCGAGTTCAGCTTTGTCTAAAATTTTTTTGCGATGCCTGGCCAATGCGGGGCATTTGCACAGGATATGTTCAACTGTTTCATCCGTATTCGGTTCATCACATCTTCTACAATTGGAATCAGAGATGAGTCCAATTGTTCTTGCGTGGAAAGCAATTAGGCAGTGTCCCGTGACCACTCCCGTGATTAAACGACATTCTCTTCTGTTGAGAGAAAGTAGGTAGCACGGCCAGATTATTCTGGTAATTCTGCATGTACTTAACTCTCGCCATTTCCTGTTAGCCATGGAAATACACTGACAATCACTTCTCGATCTGTAGTACTGCATTGGGGGATCAATATGAACAAAGTCCCCTACCCCATCTGCACCCAGTTTTGCAAGCTCATCAGCCTTCTCGTTCCCTTCTACTCCCTTATGTCCTGGAACCCATATTAGAGAGACGTGGTTATTGCTGGATAATCTTTGAAGATTCTCGTAGCACTCAAAGACGACTTTTGATTTAATACAAAAGCCTCTTAGAGCTTTTAGTGCAGCTTGGCTGTCGACGTAAAAGTTTATTATTCTCTCCGATTCTCCAAGAAACTGTAAGGCTGCCTTATTTATAGCAACTATTTCAGCCTGGAATATGCTACAGCTCAGAGGTAGATTAAAAGATTTTCGTATATCACAGACGTCCGTAGTAAATCCCGCTCCCACTCCCGTCGATTGTTTGGAGCCGTCTGTGAAAATATTTAAAGCGTCATTTGGAACGCAACGCCAGTTCGACCAAAATTCTCGAGTCGGAAATTCAACTTTAAATTTCCGATCGAAAAGTAGTTTGGGCACCCTGTAGTCAGTGACAACGTTATCCAAATTGTCCATGCTACTGTGTCCAAAATTTCGGCGTCTGAGCCAATTTGACTCTTTGAGTCTGAGGCATGCCTTATATGCCTCACCCTTAGCAAAGACGTCAATTGGCAGCAGATGCAGCATCGTGTCGATGGACGCAGCTGATGTTGTTCTTAGGGCACCAGTGATACTCAGACCCATAAGCCGTTGGGCTTTTTGGAACTTACTACGAGTCACCTCCCTCTCCAGCGCTCTGTGCCAGACCATAACTCCGTAAAATAAGATTGGTCTTACGATGGAAGTATAGATCCAGTGCGTGATCTTTGGCTCAAGTCCCCATGTCTTGCCGAACATTTTTTTGCATGCATAATATGCATTATTCGCCTTTCTCAATCGTTCATCGGTATTTTGGTTCCATGATAATTTGCTATCCAGAATAATTCCTAAAATTTCGCATGATTTGAAAGTAGGATTTCAACCCCGTTAACCTTAACGGCAAAGATACATGGAAAACTTCAGCAGTCTCATTATTGTCTTTCGAAAGGTATCGTGTTTTTTATCTCGTAAATTCGCGAAACACCCTTGCCGAAATTTACTCTTTTGCTCATAACTTTTGAACCACTGGACCGATTTGGCTGGATTGCAATAACAAGCTGACCAGGTAAATGACAAACATATATGCCAAACTTCAGTAGCCTCTGTAAAGTCTTTCAAAAGTTAGCGTGTTTTCTACGGACGGACAGACAGACGGACGGACGGACGGACGGACGGACGGACGGACATCGCTAGATCGACTTAAAATAGATCGAGGATCATAAATATATATACTTTATGGGATCCTAGACCAATACTTCGAGGTGTTACAAACGGAATGACAAACTTAGATATACCCTCTATCACTAGAGTGGAGGGTATAAAAATTAACCCCCCCCCCCCCCAAACCCAAACCCAAATGCTGGACTCGCCACTGTATATAAACATAATGGGTTCCTCGACCGATATTTCAATGCGTTTTACATAGAATGACAAATTAATATAGCGTTATTTTTCCTTGAAAAATATTGGTTTGGAAAGATCACCTATTTATACAGCAAAACATTATCATGATTCTATGGTTTGAGCAAGAATACAAACTTCGCAGACATTTTTTTTAGGAGGCTAGTAACGTTTTAAAGTTATTTATATAGTTTTGTAAAAACAGGCACCAGGCATATGTTTCAATTTTGAATAAAATCGATTAAGGCAAGTTGACCCCGACTTTCCAAAAATCTCAAAAATCGTTTAGGCCATAAGAATTCATATTCCGCTTCAAGAGTTGCCAAAATCTAAAAAAAGTTTTTGGTGAAACGCTCCCAGCAAAATTTTCTGTTCCAAATAATCGGTTCCAGAATGCATCATATTACCCTGCAACCGATTTTACTTACACTCAAAAAAAAAGTGAACTAAAATCTGGGAAAATTAACTTAATTTTGAGAAAAGAGGGAATGATTTGGCTCCAAAGATTTTTTTTTACTTGGTTTTAGTTCATAATTTTCCCAAAAATAAGGAAAACAAAGTTATTTAATTTTAAGCCAATTTTAACTAGAAAATGGGAAAAATTATACTTCACATTTTAGAAATTGATTGGGTCTAGACCCTGGACCCATGGGTTCGGACCCGATTTAACTCGAGACCCCTTCGGGTCGGTCCTTTAAGGGTTCCCATAGATTTTGAACCAAAACTTGTGTCCGTTTCGCTCTAACTTGCTTAGTTTTTGAGATACGGTAATAAGGTGCCTGATAGGGTCTTGAGAATCTTAAAAACCGAATAACTCAAAAACTATTAATCGGAGGGCTTTCGGGTATTTTGCGGAAGTATTCTACAAGTCAAGAGCTACAAAAATGCCGTTTGACTTTTTCTCGTGTTGGCAGTATTTACCGAGATATGTACATATATAAAATCTCGGAAATTTCAAATTTTAGATCTAAATTTAGGGTCTTGAGACCCCAACAGATATGCAGAGCTAGGCTATTCCATATTTTTCTTTGTAGTCTTTCTTTGGAAAATTTCGTCCGTTTCGCTCTATCTCGCTTAGTTTTCGAGATATCGCCATTTTGAATTTTTTACTAAATTCTAAGAAGTTATTTACTAAATTCTCAGAAGTTATTAACTAAATTCTAAGAAATACACTTCCTCAATTCAAAGAAGAGAAATACGATGATGTTTTTTTAGTAAATTTTAACTAAACTTGAACTAAATTGTTTTTTAAGAAATATGTCATAAAAATAAAAATACGTTTCTTAGATTTATGGAAAATTTCTTTGGCAGTAAGAATTTTTTTCCTAATAATTAAAAATTCCATTTAAAGAAAACTATGAACTAATTATAAGTAAATGAACTAAAACTTTTTCCTCATAGTTAAGAAAATTTCTCATTTTTAAGTTAAATTTAACAAAATTTTAGGAAAATTCATGATAAATTTTCAAAGACATTTTTTCCTTAATTTTAGTTATGTCTTTTTTTTTAGTGTAACATTCCAGAATCAATGATTTTTGTTTGAAATTGTCCCGAAAGCAATCGTTTTTTAGAGCAAGTAGTTTTTTTTTTTTTTTAATAATTTTATAAAGAAAATTTTGTTGTGATTACCTTAAAATATATTCAAGTATCTATTGAACCAGGAATTTGTTCCAAAAAATTTTCCTGGGCTCTAATGTATATTCCCAAGAAAATTTTTTGGAACAGATTCCTATTACAATAGATTCTTAAATATATTCTACGGTAATCACAACAAAGTTTTCTATGTAAAATTATTTTTCAAAAAAACTACTCTAAAAAACGATTGCTTTCGGGACATTTTCAAACAAAAATCATTGATTCTGGAATGTTAAGTAGAACTGGTTGCAGGGTAATATGATGCGTTCTGGTACCGATTATTTGGAACGGAAAATTTTGCTGGGTTACTCATACGTACAATCATGTAAATGGTGTCGTTTACTGTGTTAAAGATAGTTTTATACATTTTTCATTTTTACTTTTTTTGACTTTGTGTCATAGTTTGTTTTTTTTGGTAGTATGTAGTAAAGAAAAGAGAAAAGAAAAGAATGAATGGCTTTTTATGTAAATATTTGGAATATGTATAGTGCAACATTGGCAACACATGACAATGATGTAAAGTTTTCACATAGATGTGGTACAAAATTCCATTAAATAACAAAAAAAATGTGGCTTTTTGTTTTACAAAAAAAAGGACGAAAAACTTAAGATTTATAACAGCATTTGTCAAAATAGTGCTATAAAGGATTTACTATAAACCATTTTTATTGGCTTTTGATTTTTTATTTTTTTTTCTTTGGTCTCACAGGAAAGATAAAAACTTGATATCTTGTACTTGTATTCTCTTGAAAATTACCTTTGAAATATTTTAAGCTGTAATTTTATTTTATTTTGTTTTTATAGAACGACGTTGCACCTGGAGAAGATTATTGAAAACAGGACACAATGCGGCTTCTACAGTATTACATGCTCATTCGGCCAATTCTACAGATACAGAATTATCTACTTTAGATAATCATGAGCTATGGTTACCCGAGTCAAGGTAAGGCAAACTAACCTAAAAATATTTGCATATTTATTACTTTACAACTAATTTTTATGTTTTTTTTTTTGCTACAGTGTACCGGAACCCACACCAACAACCATGACAGCATTACAACAATTTGGTGCTGAAATGTTAAAACTATCAAGAGGTTTAGAGTCAGTGGCATCATCATCAACTGCATCACCTACCAAATCTGAATTATCCTCTGGAAATCTTTTACCATTTCCCCATATACCTTTACAAAAACAAAACTCTTTGCAATACTCTTCACCACAACACCATCAAATGCATCACCATCATCAGCATCAGCAGCAGCATCATCATCAACTTCTGCATCATCAATTTCAAATGCAAACGATTTCAAATCAACAACAACAGCAATTATTTGCCAACCATCAGTCGAATCAATCCCATCATCATCATCACCGGCAGCTAGAGCAACAACAAGAGCATAATTTATTAGACCAACCAAAGTTTAAAAAAAAACATGAACGTCGTACTATTTCTACATCGTCATCATTATTAACAAACTCTACTACTAAACCATTTTTACCAACCATGAATTTATCACAGGATTTTAAAACACGAAAACGGTAAGTGTACTTTATCACGAAAAAAATATATTAAAAAAAGGACTTTACCGCACACAAAAAAAAATACTTCTTTAATAAAAAAACGATTTTTTTTTTTATACGTTGAAATAAAAAATTTAAACCTCAAGGCAATTTTGTGAGATTTTATATGTAGCTGGATATTATCGAAGGCATACAAGTCATAGTTAGTTTATCTTTTAATTGGTCACTCACTGGTGGATTTAGTAAAAATCCTATTAAAACTTTTTATAATCTTAATTGCAACTTATACACCAGAATAGGATTTTATGAAATTCAAAGATAATGTTTTATTAGATATTTTCGGTTTCACTCAAAAAATTATGTTAGTAAAATCAACTGAAAATGTCAGTTAAAATAACTACTTTGTAAGTTGTTTTGGGGTCAACTACTTTTTCAGTTAAATCAACTAACAATGTTAGTTATTTTAACTTACAAAAAACAACTGACTTATGTAGTAAAAACTACTTACATTTGTAGTCAAAACAACTAAAATGTAGTAAAAATAAAATAATCAATATATAATTTTTTTTTTTTTCAAAAAATTTTTCAGAAAAAAAATTGAAGATCAAATTTTTTCCAAGTTTTTTTTTTTTTTTTAAAAAAAAAAGTTGAAAGAAATAATGGTACGAAAATTTATTTTTTATTTTTTGGAAAAAAAAACTTTGAAATTTTTTCAGAGATAGAAAAAGTAAATATAATTAACTACCTTAATTAACCGTTACTACATTACAGTACTTTTTTGTTAGTTGTTCAAAAAAAAAACGACTTAAAATAACTAACATAAATAGTTGTTTGATATTTTTCATACTAAAACAACTGACTTTGTAGTTGAAAACAACTAACTACTGTAAAATATACAAACAACTAACATGTAGTAACTTATATAATTTTCTGAGTGTTGATATTTATTTACCGCAAGTTTAATATAATGACATTTTTTAAATTATTACCCCAGGAAATTTTTTTTTGAACAGATTACCACTGCAATAGATTCTAGAACATATTCTACGGTAATGACAATGTAAAAAAAAAAAAAATTAAAAAAATACCTGCTCTAACAAACAATTGCTTTCGTGACAATTTCAAAAAAAAATCATCGATTCTCAATTTTTGGTAGAATCTATTGCAGATAGTATTATGCGATTTTTTTAAGCGGAACATTTGGCTGGGAATCTTCATCAACAATAAATAAATAATAAATATATCTAAATTCGGACAGCCGACATAAATAAAGTGGGGGATTCTAGTTCAAGGATTTTAATTGAATTTGTATTTGCCATTTTTATTGTTAATATAACAACTAATTTAATTGATACAGTGGCGAGTATAGCTTTTGAGTTTTGGGGGAGGGAGACAAGAAAAACAAGGATATTTTTGCATTTAAAATCTGAGAATTTTTAAAATAATAAAAATTCTTCCTACATAGAAAATATCAGATTTTGAGACATTTTTCGTAAAAAACGCTTTTTCTATAGGAAAAATGTCTCAGAATCTCAGACTTTTTCAAAAAATGTCACAGAATCGGAGACTTTTTTCCGTTAAAATTTTTTTCGGAATCTAAGACCCTATTTTCCACAGAAACAGTCTCAGATTTTTAAACCTTTTACTAGAGATGGGCGCGTGAGTGGGTTTTGACTCACATTCCCTCACGCTCACGCTAACAATAATCTAATCACCCACTAATCACTCACGCAAACTTTTTTTTTTACTCACGTTCACTCACTATTCACTTGAGTAAAAAAAAAAGTTACTCACGATCACGTTCACGCGTGAGTCACGCAAAATCTACTCATGCTATAAAATTTTCTTATAAAAAACTCCTATTTTTTTTTTGCTAGAAAGAAAAAAAAAACAAAAACTAGTAAGTAAAATCTAAAAATCAAATCAGGCAAAAAATAAATGACTCACTCACGTAGATTTTTTTCAACTCACGCTCACTCACAATCACGTGATTAAAATTCTAATCACGTTACCAGCGCCCATCTCTACCTCCTAAGTATTTTTGAGATATTTTTCAAATAGAAAAGGTCTCCAATTCTTATAATTGTTTCGTATAGAAAAAGTATTCTGAGAACTTTTTTCAACAGAAAAAGCCTCAGATTTAGAGCCCTTGTACCTATAGAATTTTTTTTAGATTCTGAGACCTTTTTTCGGTAGAAAAAGTCTCAGGCTCAAACCTTTATTTTTCCTATCGCAAAGTCCGATATTCTGAGATCCTTTCCTATAAAAAAATTTAGATTCTAAGAGGTTTTTCCCATAAATAAAGTCTCAACTTTTTTAGACCTTTTTCTTATATAGAAAAAGTTTAAGTTTCTGACACTTTTTTCTAAAGAAAAGTCTTAGATTCTGAGACATTTTTCCTATAGAAAAAGTCTTCGAAGACCTTTTTCCTTTAAAAGAACGCTCAGATTCTGAAACCGTTTTCCTATAGAAAAACTCTTCAAAGACCTATCAAAAAAACCTCAGATTCTGAGACCATTTTCCTATAAAATAAGTCTCAAATTCAGAGATTCTGAGACTTTTCCAATAGAAAAAACATCAGATTCTTGCCATTTTTCCTGTAATTTTGAATTTTGACTTTTTTTGCTACAGAAAAAAAGTCTCAGAGACATTTTTCCTATAGAAAAAGCATCATATTCCTATGACTTTTCCAATCCAAAAAGTCTCAGCTTCTGCGACCTTGTTCCTGTAAAAAGTCTCAAATTCTGAGACTTTTTTCTACCGAAAAAAATCTTAGTTTATAAGAAAAAGACTATCCAAAAAGTCTCAGACTCTTCGACCGTTTTCCTGTAAAAAGTCTCAAATTCTAAGACTTTTTTCTACGGAAAAAATCTAAGTTTTTTAGAATTTTTTCCTATAGAAAAGTATTAGATTCTGAGACATTTTTCCTATAGAAATAGCCCCAGATTCTGATATATTTTTCGTATAAAAAAAGTAACAGATTCTGAGACATTTTTTCTATAGAAAAAGTCTCTGATTTTAAGACTTTTTTCTATAGAAAAATTATTAGATTCTTAGACATTTTTTTCTATGAAAAAAAGCCTGAGATTCTGAGACATTTTTCTTATTAAAAAAAGTCTCAGATTCTGAGTCATTTTTTCTATAGAAAAGTCTTAGAATCTGAGACATTTTTCATATAGAAAAAGTCTCAGATTCTGAGACATTTTTCGTATAGAAAAAGTCTCAGATTCTGAGAAATTTTTTTTATAGAAAAAGTCTCAGATTTTGAGAAATTTTTCCCATAGAAAAAGTCTCAGATTCTGAGACATTTTTTTTATAGAAAAAATATCAGATTCTATGACATTTTTTTATAGAAAAAGTCTCAGATAATGAGACATTTTTCCTATTGAAAAATGCTAAGGATCTGAGATATTTTTTCTATAGAAAAAGGTTAAGATTCTGAGATGGTTTCTCTATAGTCAGGGATTCTGAGACATTTTTCCTATAGAAAAAGTTTTAGATTCTGAAACAATTTTTTATAGCAAAAGTTTCAGATTCTCACATAGTTTTCCTATAGAAAATCTCAGAAATCAGAATTCTGAATATTTTTGTTTTTTAATAATCCTCAAGTTTGATTACCAAGCTCAACAGATTTAATTTATCCGATTTCGTCTTAATCGTGCATACACTTAAGTTCGATTTATTCCAATTTTCAAGGTCAATAAGGGCAAATTTTAAGTTTTTTTTTTAATTTTTATTTTTCTGGATGTGTGGAAAAACCACGATAACATAATTAGACACTTGACAAAATGCTGGCATAATTACAAAATTATGAAACAAAATGCAAGAAAACATTTTTGTAAATCAGTCAAAAAATAACCAAACTTTATCAAATAAAAAATCTAAATAAATTCTTATAACAAAGGAGAGGACTTTCATGCATGCTTTTAATGTTAGTCGTAGAACAGCATAACCCAAAAATCTTTTCGTATCACAAAATTTGCTTAAAAATGGCATCGATTCTTAAGTGCATATTTTTGCATATTTTACGGAAAATGCATATGTTTGCATATATTGCTATAAATGTTTAGTTGTATGCATATTTTGCATAAAAATTTTAGTTTTAACGTGTTTTTGCAATTTTTGTGAAATTTTTTTGAACCATTTAGACTCAAAATTATTTTTCAATGCTAACTTTGAAACGAAAATAATTGACTGGCCGAAATGATATTTTTTCATTAATATCTAACAAAGTAAAAATTCAAAAAAAAAGTGTCTGGAGACTTTTCTTCATAAAAGTAAAATTGTGCTATTATTGTATAATTTTTCATATTTTTTAGTGCACATTTTTATAGTTTTTAGTGCATGAAGGTCCCTGCTTATAACCTTTAAACTCAAATACCTAAAGGGTATTCAAAGTTCGTATTGGCCCAAATGTTATCTCTTCCTTCCATTTTCTCAAAAGTCCATTATGCAATAAGTTTAATTATTTAAATAATTTTCTTTTTCCTTTTTTTTCCGCGGACTCGTTAAATGAAAAAGTTAAAATTAAATTTTATTTTTTGTTTGGTTTACTTAGTTGGTTAAAGGAGTTGTTGAATTACAAACAATATTATGTTTACAAAAGTAGATTAGGGTAGACAACAATGAAAAAAAAAATCATTCAAAAGGAAGAAAAAAAAAACAGATTTATACTAACAGTAAAAGGAAGGAAAATTAAGGGGTCTATTCACAAAAAAAGTCATAACTCAGTCATAACTCAATTTTTTCCTTGTGGTTGTTGTAAACAATCATAAAAAAATTCAAATTTTGTTTGAAAATTTCAAAATAATAAAGACCTGCTACCCACATCGTCTCAAAATTGACAAATAATTTTAAATTTTGAGACTTTTTATGATTGTGTTTACAACAAACACAGGGAATATGAAGTTTGAAAATAATAAAATTAGTCACAACCAGTCATAACTGTGAATAGGCCTGTAAGTTGAAAAGCTCATATTGCTATACAATTTAGATATTTAGTCTTGTTTCTGTTTTTAAAGTTGAGTGTGAATAGAAAATGCCAATAGGCAAGCTCCTGGCTCTGGAAAGTCATTGGTACTAAACAGAAAATTTATATTTTTTTCAATGAAGTAAATTAAAAAACTTTGTTTCATACAAATGAAAATGTTTTTAAGAATAATGCATTTTTTGTTGTTGTTGACTTAAATGACCGATATTGGTAAAAATAAAAATAGACAATAGAGTTATAATACAAATTTTTGTAAGATTGTATGTTTGCAATTTTTTACAAACTTTTTTAACAAAAAATTACGAGGAATCCTCGCAATTTTACGAGGATTTGAGCTAACTCCTAATTTACGAGACTAACCTGTAAAATATGGAGATTTTTTGAAATTTTTTTTTAAGTGTAGCATAGTATTGATTTAATGTTAATTGTTATAAAATATTGATCTTAATTGTTATAAAAAATTGATCGTGATTGATCCAAATTGAAGTTTTAATTGTAGAATATATAACGATTTATTTATAAAATTATTGTTTCATGTGTGAGAGTGATGTAAACTACCCAACAAACATTTACCTTTGAAATACATTGAATATTATATTGATAGCAAGTTTAAAAGTTAAACCTTAGCCTTGAAAACCAGTTGAAAATAACATAGTTCTCAACGTGAAAACAATAGCATTCTCAAAGAAAACGGCATGTTAGTTCTCAAGTAAAATTTTCAAGTTTATTTAGATTTGATATATAGTTTGAGATTTTTTGAATGTATAATGTTTCTCCAATGTACACAAATATTTTTAGCTTGAAAATATGCTTACTATCTAATTGAGTTTTAGTGTAGTTTTCAAAGAATTCTCAGCCTTATTTATAATGTTAATTTAACATTATTTTTCAAATAAACCTCAATACTATTTTTTATTAAAAAAACTGTAAATACGAATTTTAATAATATATGCTATTTATTTGCAAAAATTGTTAATAAAAAAATTACATCGAATGCCATTTTTGAGGTCGTCTCCTTCCAGGTCTTCTTCTTCAGCCGTCTGCTCTTTAAAATTCGAAATCTTTAAAGAAAAGAAAAGACGTTATTAAATGTATAACTTTTTTTCATAAACTCATGTGTACTTACTTTTTAAACGTTTATGCAAGTTTTTATACTTATAGCATTCAACTAATTAGCACAAATGCATAAAAATACATAAAATTTGTAGATATTTCTTCTTAATTTTTAAAACAAAATTTTAAGTTTTCTGACAATTTGAAATTCGGAATTGAACAACATTTGAAAACAATATTATTTCCAGCCATAATCAATGTTCGATATTAGGTTTGAGAAACATGGCAAATCAATTTGATGTTTATATTTTTTTTGAAAAGAATTAATAGTATAGGAAAAAACAAAAATTTCCAACATGTTTCAAATTTAGTTTAAATGTTTAAATTTTTGTCACTGAAAACAATTTGAAAAACACCCTTGATATTAAGTGCCAGTTTGATTTTTTTTTCAAAGGCTGGAATTGATGTTTGTTGGGTAGATTATACTCATGTGATTGTGAGCGAGTGTGAGTGAAAAAAGTTTTCTTGCGAGATTATGCGGGCACTCACATAAAAAAAATCAGTAGCTACAACCGTTAATAATCCAACTGAATTTTTGAGGTTGTCGTTACCAGTTATACGGTTGTCACAACCTAAATTCGGTTATTGTAACAACTGCAAGGAGGTTGTGACAACAAAATTGCTGAGATACAACCTCAAGAATTCAGTTGGAATATTTACAGTTTTGGCCAGGGCTGTCAGATATGGCGATTTCTCACCAAATGTGGCGACGAGTTTTTCGATTTGGCGACGTGGCGATTTTTTGGCGATTTATAAAATGATTGGCGATTTCTTTGGCAATTTTGTCAAGTAATTTTTGAATAATTTCAAAATATGAGTAGAGCCATCCGTATGTCAAATTATCAAATTTTATTTACTTTTGCTGCACTTAGACAGTAAAATCTTTTTTTTAAACATTTTTGACAGACTTTCTACAAGTCTGCTTGTCTAAGCGGCTCTTTATGAATTTAAACAAAAAAATCAGTTTGGGAAATTTCAAGTGTCTAAGAGAGCTAATTATAGTTTTTGGATCTTCTGTACACTTGAAATTTCGAGTCACAAAAAAGTTAAATACTTTTTTTCTTAAATTTTACACTGTTGTAAAATGTTGTTGAGTAAAAATTGCGAGTAAGAACATTAAGAATTTATAATATTGATAAACGGTCGATTTGGGTTTTTTTCGATTGGGGTTTTTGCATTAGTGCAGAAAACAAGCATTGAGAATAATCACAATTGGAGCGGCAAGCGTTTTCCGCAACTGTTCACACACGTTTTGTAGAAAAACAAAAAACCGCCGCGTTTTTCCGCCAAACTAGATTCAATTCTATTTTAATGAGGACAATTGCGGAAAACCGCTTGCCGCTCCAATTGTGATTATTGTCATTATTAATTTTTTAATGAAATTTATTGTCTATAGACAGATTTTAGAAATAGTTAGCTAAAGTTTTATATGGAGTAATTTATAAATTACCAATTGAAGTAAAAATTACAAAAACTAAAAAAACTGACTTTTGGCGATTTTTACGTATTTTTCTAGGTTTTGGCGATTTTTGAGTATTATTATTTTCTAGCTATTATTAAGAAAACAAAATATATTTTAAAAAAAATTTATAATTATTTTTTTTTAACAAAAAATGAAAAAATTTTAATTTTTGTGATTTCTGGCGAATTTTTACATCCGATTAGGCGAAAAGCGTAAAAAAAACTGACGACCCTAGTGTGCGTATAATTTTAGCGTGAGTGAGTGTGTGGCCTTAATTATGCCGTTATTGAGTGTGCGGGAATCAGTTTTGTTTTCGGGTTTCCGTGTGGATTTAAACATTCATTTTACAGCATACACGCGCCATTTATTCGAACTTCTTTCTTTTAATAATTTAAAAATATCACCGCTCTACAAATCTGAGTATTGTCGCTTCGTTTTGGATGCAACCTAAAAAATTTGATAGGTTTTGGTGCTCTGATTCCAAAACGATAACACAAATTTTTCCATCACTTTACAATTTGAAAAAAATAGCGGTTAAAGTGTCAAAGAAGATAAATTTTCTCCATTTTTGAACGCCTATAAGAGAAAATTGACTTTATGAGAAAATTACAGACTTTTGAATGAGCTAGATACCAAGTCATTGGTATGTCAGGATATTATTTTTATAAGCTTTTTATACAAATTTAGGCTGCGGATTTGGAATCAGCGCAACAAACACTATTTAAATCACTAATGAGAATCCAACACACATTTCCTTTTTGAGCTGTGTAATCCATGATACTTTTTTTTATTCTCCAAGTGGGCGTAGGTGGAAATATGTTTATTGACAACCAAGGCCTCGAGCTTGATTTTAATTTTACTTATTAAAGTAAAGAAATAATATATTTAATAAAATACTCGAGCTCGAGGTCTAGGTGTAAATAGTTGTTTATTTATTTTCCGATATTTCGGTTTTCTTTGAAAACCATCCTCAGGGGGGAGTCTACAATACAAAAAACATTTAAGTGTATAAGTACAAATAGGTGTATAATTATAAAAGAAATGATCACAAACAAAAATAATAAATATAAAAAGCACAATATATAAATAATAATAACAACACTCAACAAAACAACAAGAACAATATTTCGTACATTTAATGTTTATAACAAAAAACTTAAAATCTACTGTTGTGTTGTCTTCATCGTCTGATTAAATACTAAATCTATATTGCACTATTTCCTTTTGTTCACTAAATGACGATAAGCTTGAGCACAGTTTTCAGTATCTCTCCTGTAATTTATTTGTTGTTGTTTTTTTATGTTTATTATGTTCAGCATCTCTAGCATGTATCGTTTTTTATAGTTGTTTTCACTATGCAGCACTTGTACATTCTCCAAGTCAGGAGAGTGTTTTTTGTCTGCACAGTGGGTTGCCAACGCTGTTTTTTGAACAAAATGTGGGGATCTGACTTTTTGGTCTGATTTATGGGCTGCCAATCTCGTTTTTAACTTATTTTTAGTAGCACCCACGTAAACTTTATTGCATATTTCCATTTCATTTCCACTACAAGGTATTTTATAAATAACATTTGACTTATCTAATTTATGTACTTTGTCCTTAGTTTTACTATATATTTTCGCCATATTGTTGTCAGTTTTGTGAGCAATTTTATAATTATCTCTGTGATATAAGCCGGATTTTTCAAATCTTTCCGATAATACTGGAATATATGTTAAGGATTTGTATATTTTAACATCTGGTGATTTGTTAGCATTGTTCTTTCTGCATTTTCCATAGTCCTTGATTAATTTGTTGGTCAATTTTGCTGGAAAATTATTCTCTGATAGAATGGTTTTGATCTTTTTAATATTCTTAAAGTGGAACTCGACGTCGCTAATATTTAAAACTCTTTTTATTAAGTTATTTGCTGTGTTTATAATTTATAATAATAATTATATATATAATTTATAATAAACACAGCAAATAACTTAATAAAAAGAGTTTTAAATATTAGCGACGTCGAGTTCCACTTTAAGAATATTAAAAAGATAAAAACCATTCTATCAGAGAATAATTTTCCAGCAAAATTGACCAACAAATTAATCAAGGACTATGGAAAATGCAGAAAGAACAATGCTAACAAATCACCAGATGTTAAAATATACAAATCCTTAACATATATTCCAGTATTATCGGAAAGATTTGAAAAATCCGGCTTATATCACAGAGATAATTATAAAATTGCTCACAAAACTGACAACAATATGGCGAAAATATATAGTAAAACTAAGGACAAAGTACATAAATTAGATAAGTCAAATGTTATTTATAAAATACCTTGTAGTGGAAATGAAACGGAAATATGCAATAAAGTTTACGTGGGTACTACTAAAAATAAGTTAAAAACGAGATTGGCAGCCCATAAATCAGACCAAAAAGTCAGATCCCCACATTTTGTTCAAAAAACAGCGTTGGCAACCCACTGTGCAGACAAAAAACACTCTCCTGACTTGGAGAATGTACAAGTGCTGCATAGTGAAAACAACTATAAAAAACGATACATGCTAGAGATGCTGAACATAATAAACATAAAAAAACAACAACAAATAAATTACAGGAGAGATACTGAAAACTGTGCTCAAGCTTATCGTCATTTAGTGAACAAAAGGAAATAGTGCAATATAGATTTAGTATTTAATCAGACGATGAAGACAACACAACAGTAGATTTTAAGGTTTTTGTTATAAACATTAAATGTACGAAATATTGTTCTTGTTGTTTTGTTGAGTGTTGTTATTATTATTTATATATTGTGCTTTTTATATTTATTATTTTTGTTTGTGATCATTTCTTTTATAATTATACACCTATTTGTACTTATACACTTAAATGTTTTTTGTGTTGTAGACTCCCCCCTGAGGATGGTTTTCAAAGAAAACCGAAATATCGGAAAATAAATAAACAACTATTTACACCTAGACCTCGAGCTCGAGTATTTTATTAAATATATTTAACAAAAAGGTCGAACAAAAATTAACATCTTGTAAAGAAATAATTCTGATTAATTTTTATTAAAAAAATAAAAATTGTTTTATTCGACCTCAAAAATGTTATATTTTGAGGATGTTTATTCTGGCTCAAGGTCATTATTTTCTTTACTAATTAAAACCATGATACTCTCATAATATAATTTTCAAGAAAATTATTTTTTGTTTTAAATTTATTTTATGTTGGTAATTTTTGCAAAACTTAATCGACACGTGAATATCATGTATAATATTTTAAAGGTCGAATAAAACAATTTTTATTTTTTAATAAAAATTAATCAGAATTTGAACATAATGGTTGGTACTATTTCACTCACAACAACAAATAACATATTGTTGTAGTCCATTGGACTATCATATGTAAAAATGTTTTAAATATTTTTGTTGGTTATTGACAATCGTTGCCTTACTAGTACAGTACAACTTCTTCGTCTTTCTAATTCCAATTGTGGATAGAGTCTTATATGAGGAGTTCCGTTTTAGACTTAAATTTTGAGTTAAAAAAGATGTGATTTTTGTTTTGATGGCACATCGATGAAAGTTGGCATAAATATTAGATGCTATTTAAGAATAAGAAATTCGTTCGCGTCAATTAAATCGCGCAAGGGGATCAAAAGTTATGGCGGTTTTAAGATTTAGCGGTTTTAAAAATCTTAAAAATATTTTAAAGATTTTATTTTCTACACATTTGTTGCATGCGTTACTAAAACATGCCAGGATATATCATTTCTTCTAAAATATATGATATAAATTTAACCCTTTAATGACTAAACGATTTAAAAAAAAAATATCTAAGTACCTAAAATCGCGATTAATTCTCGGTAAAAGAAAAGTTTCACAAAACAGGTTTAGATAAAATCATCGCGCTTTCCGCTCAGAATGGCTTAAAGTAAAAAGTCAAAAAGCAAATCAGTTCTACTCGTTAAGGCACGTCTTTTGGTGTATTAAAATGAACATGATGCATTAATTGCTACTAAAAAAATAGGAAACAGATTTGCAAATTTCGCACAATTTTCAAAAATGCCATAAAATTTTTGCAATTTATTTTTTATAAACCCGCCAGTGATTTTTTTATGTAAACTCACAAAAAACTCGGTTTACGCATGAGTCCACCAAATTTCGAATGAAACCGCGAATGTGCCTCGCGAAAAACTGGTATTTTAAAAAAATTACGTTTTTTCTTGCGAACTTTGATCTGCTGAAACTCCTTAACTATTCGTGGCACATTAACGGGATTAATTCCAAAATGTTAAGAATTACAACAGCTACCAACTCTAGTTCAACTTTTTTCATTTTATAGAGGGGGCCGAAATCCCTGATCAAAAAACCTCGAAAATTTAAAAACTCTTAATTTTTGGTTTCAAAATTTAACCGTCTTATAACTTCTTACCAAGCGATGAAGCATCTATCAAACCAACATTAAAATAATCTCTTATATGTACTGACTTTGTGTTATGCCGGAAAAGATTGAAATATAAGGAGAACTTAAAAAAAAAGCGAAATAATGTAAAAACTATGGATTATTTCAAGCCATTTTTATTGATTTTTCAACTTTAACCCTCTGTAACTTTTACGGATAAAGTGGGGTAATCCTTAAACATTGCTCAGTGATGGTTCAAGGTCTTGTTTACACAACTGCATTTACAGTTTTTCTTAATTCCAAAAACTGCCGGTTTTTTATAACATTTATTTCAGTTTCACTGACAAGGGAAGTATCTCAACCATTATGAACCGATTTGCCTGAAACTTAAAATATATATCAAAGAGACAATTCTAAGGTTGGGGTGTCTCGGCTTATCGGCCATATCGGGGATTTAGGGGTTCAAAACATGGGTCAAAAAATGGCGAAAAAATCGTTTTTTGGATTTTTCAGCCATTTCTTTTTAAGAAACTATATGATGTTTTCATATGAGAGGAAAGGTTTTTTTAATGCCTATCCAATGGTGGCATAACCTTGTAAAAATTCGGCTTCTTTAAATATTTTTTTTAGGAAAATGTGTAAATTTTGGGGGGTACTTATGTGAAGACATTGACCTACGATATCCATATGAATAAGAAATAATCCTTATTAAATTTAAGTCGACCCGTATTTTTGCCCTAGATGATATTCCTGTTAGTTCGAAAGTTATAAAAATTTTACCGAAGGTCCATATGGTTTCATAAGGGGACAACGAAATTTTTAAACACCGATATGGCCGATAAGCCGAGACACCCCAACCTTAAAATCGTCTCTTTAATATATTTTTTAAGTTTCAGGCAAATCAGTTCATAAGGGTTGAGATACTTCCCTTGTGAGTTGAAATTTAAAAAAGATTTCTTGATATGTATTAATATTTTAGTTTGTTCACAAACGATTTGTCATTAGACTCGTTTGCTACTTTGTAGTAAATCGTTTCTATTTTTGCTAAATAATCTTGACAATGGAATCTAACAAATTCCGAAACACGTGCCGATTAAGTATTGCTAAAATGACCAACATAAATAAATTTAAAACAAAAAATAATTTTATTGAAAATTATACTATGTGAATATCATCGTTTTAATTAGTAAATAAAATAATGACCTCGAGCCAGAATAAAATTCTTCAAAATATAAAGAAATAATTTTCCAAAAGGCTAAGCTATAAAGGGAAAATTTTAGAAGGATTTTATTTGTAATAACCAAAATAAAAATTAATAAAATCACTTTCATTACTCAGAATCATCTTTATAGTTTTTTATTTTCATTGCCAATGAATTGATAGTGCCTACATATCGTTTTTATTATACTCGAATAAATAATAAATGCCTACATACATACAGTGCAATCAAATTATTAACCCATTTTAAACCAAGTCTTTCCTTTACAACCCAGTAACTTAACAGAACGAGCTCTTGGTAAGATTTACAACCAAAATGAGAGTAAATTTATAAAGAGTATAAATTATATGTCAATTCGATTACCAAAAATTCAAACTATTTTTACTACAACTGGAAAGTTTCGTTTACTTTTTGTATTAAAAATATCCAGCTGTAGTAAAAATAGTAAAAAAGAGTAGATTGTCGTAACGTAATCGAACGAACCTTATATCAACAGGTCTGCCAAATACCTGCCTAACAAATATGTATCGAAAAAATAAAACAAATAAAATATTATAGAAAAGTAAAACAAGGAAACTGCTCTTTGAAATTGTTGACGGTCAAACTCGGTGCCGCACCAGCCAACTTGGAATAAATAATACCTGTAACAATAATATCTATCTCATGATCACTTGTTTTTATTTATTTCTTCCATTTAATAACAAATCATTTTCAATAATTTCAACCTAACCTAGAACTGATAACAATGACAGTCGTCTCGTTGTGGCGAAATCGACCAAGTGTTTTGATGGGACTCGAACCCATGACTCCCTGTTTCATTGCCTAGCATGCTATCAACTTACCTACAGGGGCCCCCAATAACTTTGAATAATGAGACTTATGACATTTGCCAGGGAGCCATCATGATGGAATGAGACTTATTATCGAGTTAAGGACATAAACAGGTCTATGCGATGCCTTTGGTCAACCTGGGAAAATTACTTAACTATGATCGGGTCACATTGGGTTAAAAAAAATCTTTTTTATTTTATATGGCAAATAAAATGATTGCAACCAAACTGCATACAATAAGAATCGTTAAACATATAAAACGAAAGAAACAAAGCTGAAAAGACATTTAAATGTGAGTCAAGAGGATGAACATAAATAAACACATGATGCTTGAATTTCAAGGCTCCCATTAATTCGTGTCTTGTCACTATCAAACAACCATTTTATTTTTAAATTTATCTTAAGCGTTATAGGAAAAAAGAAACAAAAAAAGGAATTTGCAGAATTTTTAATTTATTAAAAGTCGTTTGAAAAATCAAAAAACCTGTAACAGAAGACAAAACTGAAACAACGTAATTTTTGAATAAATGATGCAGGATTATTCGTTATGTCATGCTTTATATGTGCCCAGGCAGAAAAATACGAACGGGAGAGCGCTGGCAAAGTACTTTTTATGCTTGAGTGCTGGGAAAGCATCACAGTTTAGTACTCTCCCAGCGTCCAATATGATAACCACGGTAAACGGTATGCCGTTGCTATTATAAAGCGCTTTGAAAGCGCTTTAAAAACAAAAAATTTGGTACTATTATAGCACTTTTAGAACAAAAAAATGGGACGTATCAAAATTGTATAAATCCATAAGACACAACTTTTTTGGTGTTTATTTGAATAAAGAAATTTATTAAATTAGGATAAAAAATTGATTGACTAATTTATTAGGATAAAAAAAAATTCGACAAACTTGGAAATATTTTCCTGGAAAATTTTATTTTCCGTTTTCTTTGCGTTTTGGACTAAAAAATTTATTAAAAATGCTTTTAGGAAAAATTTTGGAAAAGTCCCGAAAAAAAATTTGTGTATTGAACCGAAACAGGTTGTGTTCCAAAGGGATAGGCCCAGTGACATTTCATATCCGAAGTTTAAGACACTTCCTCACGAAAGAACAGGTGTTTTTATATAAAGGGTGTCAAGTTTGTAATATGTGGGTCATTGTGTATAAGTGACATATCATGAGATCTATCAAGGACCGGCCACTAATTCTGCAGGGAAATAAAAAATATTCCAATTGTTATGAAAATTAATAAATTTTAATAAAAAATTTATATTTTGAACGGATTTAAATAGAAAAACATTGGTAAAGCGCTTGGAAAGCACTTTTTTCGAATTCATACTACCTTTTACACAAAAAATTAAGTGCTTTGCCGAGCCTTTTTCTTTGGAACGGTTGGCAGTTGCTGCCTGGGTGTTCACAGAAAAATAAATTGTATTGTAGACGCATTTCCAATTAAAGCACTCTTGTATTAACAAACAATTTAATGGAATTGACTAAAATAAAAATTAATATTTTATTCAACAACACAATTTTTCAATACAATTAAATTGTTTGTAAACACAATAACGCTTTAATTGAAATCCAGCCAACAATAAAAAATATTTTTTCTGTGTTGTATTCGTATTAAAATATTTTTTCAACTCACCACTTGAGAAAAAAATTTAAAATTATTGCATTTTTTATGTACCGGCTGTTTTCAGTGGAAAACCATTTGCAATTGAGAACGCAAAACAGTTGCGAAATCAATTCGGGATCATATTCTAAAGAAATCACTTTAAAATAATATATGAATTTTGGAAGTATGCGTTGAGATCTTAAAATACTCCTGAATCGTTAACCGAATCATGGATGTAATATAACTCGTATAAAAGTCCTTAATACACCTTTATAACCTTAAATTGTATAATTTCACAATGAAAATTAAAAAATATGTACAACCCAGCAAAAACTTGGTAATGAGTACTCATTCCCAATTGGATTACCTGGTAATGAGTACTAATTACTCGCTGCGTTACTTTATACCCCAAAAAAAGGCCTTACTTTTAACTTACATAGTAAATGATTTGCAATCTGAATTTCAAAAACCAGTTAAGTTTCATAAAAATGTATAAAAAACAATTTTACTCTTAATTTATTTTCTCTCAATTAATAAGAGCAACTAAACAAACAATGCAGTCACCTTTTCAACTTTTTGGAATGGGCTATTATTTTTTAGCATGTTCGTAAGCGAACAAAGAAGGCCTTGCCTATAATGACATCGCCTTGTTAAAGTAATTAAGAATGAAATTGGGACGTTACTAGTTACTCATTTTCGTTATAAACCCCAAAGTTAATTATTTGGTAATGGAAGTTTTTGCTGGGAAATTATCACAGGTGAGGCATTCCACAACAAATGTTAAGAAAAAACCAGCTATGTCATATTTATATGAGATCAATAAAAGAGTACTCGCCCTTAGGGCACTTTTAAATACCAAAAATAAAATTAAAGACTTTTTTAAAAAATTTCGCCTTTGTTTTAAAAAAGATAAGGTTATACAATAAAGTGAGGATCAAAGTTATGGATTTTTGAAAAATATTAGGAATTGTCAAAAAAAATCTATTTTTTTCCTTGAAACAATTTTCTTTTTAAAACAATTTGAGTCAAATCCTATTATGTTTACCCATGGAATCCTTCGATTTAGAAAATGTTCACCAAAAACTCTAAACCTTTATCGAAAGGCGCCATGGGTTAAAATGTTCTGATTTGGGTCAAATTAAGTTAAAATGAAAGTTGAAATAGTCGATGCAAAAAATTTGAGATTTTTTTTAATTTCATAAAAAAAACTGCAACTTTGGATTTTTTTTTTTTTTTTGACAAATTTTAAATTTTTTTAAATATTTTAAATATGATTTATCGCAACGATACCTTCCCCGGTCTGCCGCTACCCTCCTCCCCCTAAAACACGCCAGCAATATTTTTGTTTTTATTTTGCATTTTGGACAGATTTGCATTTTGCAGTTTAATTTAACGTTCTAATTTTTATTTTACTTTTCGGTTTCTAAGCACAAAATTTATAATTTAAAAAGCCAACAAAAATTTTGCTTCAATTACCAGACTTTGTGTTTAGAGCAAACAGGAAAAAAAAAATAATAAAACATAAATTTTATAAAAGATGCAGCCAAGCAAAAAAATATAAATTGTTTATACTGCTTATTATACAATATGAATGTTTTATAAGTGTAAAAGAATACAACACTGCATTGCAAAAATCTACATGCATATTTAAGCGTACTTTACATTTTATTAAAAGTTGCAGTAGGGAGTATTTAAAAAAAAAACAGTTTAAACTGCAAACTCTGTTTTTCAGATGTGGTTTATTTTTAAATTTAACTCACCAATGTTGGTCAGTTAAACTAATGTAAGAAATTTAAAAAAAACCCAAATCTTTCTTTCCCCTGATCCTTTATTTAGGCCAAATCCGATCATTTTAACCCGAAAACATTAGATTTTTTTCAAGTTAAAAAATAAACAAATATATATTTTCCGCTACATAATTTATAATAATTTTGGCATTGTAAATTTGAATATCAGAAAATTTCTGAAATCGGTCCAGCAGTTTTCGAGAAATCGCCATTTGAAATTTGTCAAAAAATTTCTAAAAATTGAGTTTTTTTTTCCTATGATCAAGAATTTAAAAAAATCTAAATTTTTTCCACTGTCTTTTTCATGGAGCTTCAGACTAACTTTAACTTAAACTAAACTTAACGAGATCAGACCATTTTAACTATTGGCGCCCTTCGATCGATCAAAGTTAGAGATTTTGGTGAACAATTTCTAAAAAACTTTAACTTTGATACGGGTTCAAATGATCGGATTTTGCTCAAATTAATTTTAGAGGAAAGTTTGTGTCAAGCACTATGAAAGGGTTAAGAAAAAAAATTTAGATTTTTTTTTAATTTCTTGACCGAAGAAAAGAACCGCAATTTTTTTGAAATTTTAAATGGCGATATCGCGAAAACTGTTGGACCGATTTTAATTTTTTTTTAATATTTGATAAGAGTATTATTCTAGCTCGAGGCCCATAAATATTTCTATTTATGATATTCTCATGGCAGACTATTTTTTATAGTCCCACCTTTTGGGGTGGGACTTTTCGCAGAGGTGGAAAGTTTCTGATTTGCCACTCACTTGGGAGTGGCCAGGACGATTCCTTTGTTGAACTGTCCAAGCAGCTAACTACTTGCGGTCTTAGACCAAGTACCCCCCGGGCAATGGCTTTGTAGCATCCGCTTTAAGGCTAGCCAGAGTTAGAAGGCGCCACAACCATGTATCCTGAATGGTCGAAAGGACGTCTCAGGAAAGTAGGCGATAACCGCTGAAACATGGCTGCATCGTGGGATTGGACACGTAGATAGCAGACCTATCACCAATCTAGGGGACGAGGGTTAGCAGCCCACATTCCCGAATCACAAATTGCTAACGAATCGCTAATGGCGCCCTATGCTCCAATGGGAGTTAGAGGAACACATATATATATATGAGATGAGTAATTTTTTAAAGCAATAAATAAAAAATAATCTATAATGAAAATGATTATTCAAGCTCAAGGTCGTATTTCTTTTACTAATCAGAAGAAATATGACCTTGAGCTAGAATAATCTTTCTCAAAATTGAATTTTATAGGTCGAATAATAAATAATTTTTATTATTTAAAACAAAATATTATGAGAATATCATAAATAGAAATATTTTTGGGCCTCGAGCTAGAATAATACTCTAATGGAACATATGTATATGAGCAAATCCATGGGAAATTTAACGGATCATCGATTTTGTTAATTTATCGTTATTTGATTAAATAATTCGTTAGTGATTAAAAACCATATAATTTTTTTTTTGTTGATAATAATATCAGAAGATATGGGCATTTAAAAAATCGCTTTTTTGACAATATTGACTTTTAAACAGTTTCTTAACATTTTTGTACTCGGAAACCGTAATTCGTACGAAAAAACTTAACAAAATTGTTGATTAAATTATGAAGATTGATTTTTATTTTAAATTTTTAAAAAATTTCAACAAAAAATTTTAAAATCAATATTTGAATATCCTTTTTTCCTGGGAGCGACAGCATGGATTTCCAAAAGCAAAAATTTATTTTAAAGTTTAGAATGCGCTCTTAACGCTGTTAAAATTTCAGAGAGGCGTTTTTTCGTATTGTTGAGCAATAAATTTTCAAAGTTTGTTAGAGAGCCAAATATTTGATTTTTTTTTAATCAAAAAATCAAATAGTTGGCTTAAGACAGTTTTTTTGTGCTTTTTTACTCGGAAACCGTAAGTTGTAGGAAAAAACTTTCTGCGACAATATTGTTGATAAAATTATGAAGATTTTAACAAAACAAAAAAAAAAATTCAAAAAAAAATTGAACAAAAATTTTTTAAAACAATATTGAAATGTCCTTTTATCCTAGCAAGGACACCATGGATTTCCAAAAATTTTTATTACAGTTAAGAATGTCCTTTTAACGCTGTTAAAATTTCAGGGAGGTGTTTCTTCGAGTTGTCCAGCAATAAATTTTTAAAACTGGGGATAAAGCTTAATTTTCGATTTATTTTCAAAATTTCGAAAAAAAACAAATATTTGGCGATCTAAAAAACTTTAAAAATTAATTGCTCAACAATACGAAAAAAAATCTCTCTGAAACTTTAACAGCGTCAAAAGCACATTCTAAACTTCAATACAAAATTTTAATTTATGACATCCATGGTGTCCTTCCCAGGAAAAAAGGACATTCAAATATGGTTTTCAACATTTATTGTTGAAATTTAAGAAAAAAATTTTTTGTTTCTAAATTTTAAATCTTCATAGTTTTATATCGTGAACCTATATTCAAAATATGCCAACTCAAATTTGACCAAAATGAATTTCCGATGGCAAATAGCTCCCCTATGTAATACCTATCTGTCATAAAAATTTCAGAGCAAAAAAATAATTTGTTGTCGTTTTACATCCATTTTTGTTATTCTGCTAACTCTAAGTACATATTTTTTTGGTGAAAATAAATGCCAACTCACATTGTAAATTTCCAAAAATTTTTCAAATGTTTTTTTTTTTAAATTAGATCACACATCTTATTGCATTTGCCATGCTGAACACGAATCTTGTAAAGATTTTGATATCAAATGACTGGTTCTCCAGATATTGCCATTTTGAAAATATCGGTAAATAGTGTTTGCAAAAAAAAAACCCTTATATTTATGTAACTTTCAAACTATTTATCAGATTGAAAAATTATGAGTCGGGCAAATAAAGTCGATGATATAAGCTTTCAAAATAGCTGGTTTAGAGTGAGCCTTCTATAATAAAGCGTGAGTTACAGAATGCCAAATTTGACCGCCCCGAGATTAAAAGTCTTTCGGAGCTTGTAACTTCTAAAAATATGCAAAGATTTTTATTTTTTTTTTTAGTTTTTGCAATTACCGTACTAAGGATAACAAAATCCAAAAAAAAAAATAATAAAATTTTTTAAAAAAAAATGTATTTTTATTTTCCGACAAAATATGCCAACTCTAAAAAAATATTTGTTTTTTGATATAGTAATAAATGCCATCTCTGAAAAAATACGCAAACAAGTGCAAAATATGAAATTTTTTGCATAGGTAAAAATTATTTAGAATATTTAAACCATCTTGTGGAAGGTACATTGTTTATTTTTGCAATAATATGCGAAATAACTAGTTTTTTAGCTCTCCTGAACAGTAAGCTTTTTCGAGTTGGCATTTATTGAATATAGTTCAACGGTATACAATATTGTTTTTATAAGTTTTTTCGTACGACTTA
This sequence comes from Pegoplata infirma, assembly GCA_963921195.1. NCBI lineage: Eukaryota > Metazoa > Arthropoda > Insecta > Diptera > Anthomyiidae > Pegoplata > Pegoplata infirma. The sequence goes on along the minus strand of OY992536.1, from coordinate 4,468,522 downwards.
CGGTTTCCGTGCATAAAAATGTTAGAAAAGTGTCTTAAAGTCAATATTGTCAAAAAAGCGCATTTTTAAACGCCCATATCGTCCAAAGTATTGATCCACAAAAAAATGGTTTTTAATCTTTTACGAAGCTTTATCAAATCACCAAACATAAACAAAATCGGTGATCCATCAGTTAAATTTCCCATGGATTTGCTCATATGCCAGTTTCAGGACAATCGGTGGGTGCCCTGTGAAAGACCTTCCTTGTAAGTGAAGTTAAGAAAATAATTTTCTTATATTTAATTACCAATTTCGTTTTTTTTAATAAAAATCTAAAATTATTAAAAACCGGAAAAAAGCGGTTGACCGGTTTTTTATCAAAAAACCGAAACCGGTTTTTTAAATTTTAAATTTTTCGAACCAACCGAAAAACGTTTTTTTTAAATCGGCGGTTTTTTCGAATACTCTGGTTTAACTGTCATTTAAAACTAAGTTAAAGCGACACAGAGACGTTATAACATTCAAAATAAATGAAAATTTAGTTTAATGCATTCATTTACATAGGTATATATTTTAAAACGCAGTATATGTTGACGATATGCATAAAAGCTCTAAGGAAACAACAAAGTGAACTATAAAGGATTATTCATAGAGTTTTACATTACAAATGAATTTAAAATGCATCATTTAAAGTTTGCTTTAACCCAAAATAACACACGCAAATTGTGGTTAGAGAAACATAACAGTAACAGTCGGAGATGCCTTTAACAATTTATTACAATTCAATATTTTTTTCATTAGTGACCCTTAACTGCAATAACCCACTTTCAAAAGAAAGAATCAAAATATGATCATTCTTCAATAACTTATTCTACGTTACTTATCAATGCACCCACTTACTTTTAAATATATTTTAAATCTAACCACTAAATTTATTTAATAAACCCTGTAAACGTAGCACAACTGTTTATGCTTTTGTTGCATTATACCAGCAACATCCGTTTCCATACAAATTGTTGAACAAAGCCAAAGAATACATACATAAATAAAAGTTGAAAAAAACTAAAAATACAATAAAAACAAAAGTTTGTATTTTCTTTCAAAAACCCAACCACACACCAATACATTTACAAAATCTTCAAACCATAAAAAAAGAGAGGAGAGCTATATTCCTTCCGTCTTCCCGTTTATTACACCTTGGAATATTCATTGAGGATAAATAAACCCCCGTTTTTTGTGTTTTTTTTTTTTGTTAACTTGGCAAAAAGCATTTGTCTTTTCTTTTTTAGTTTGGTTTTTAAAATTGCAGCTGAGCTTAAAATAATATACATGTAATATAATGGAGGGCATATAAAATTCGGTTCAATTGAATAAAGTACCTTTATTTATTGTATTTTTTTTTTTTTCGTTTTATATTCACAAAAGAAAAAATAACAACGAAAAAATATATAGTATTTTGTTATTTCTTTTTTTTATAAAAATGATTTGTACTTTTAGACCTATTGTATAAACGCGACAAAGCATTGAACATTTTAGGGAATAAAATAGCCCAGCAAAAAATAAGCAATATTTTAAAATCAGAACTTGCTCCAAAAAATGCCTGCATATTTCGTAATCTTGCCCAAAACATTAAATAATGATAATGTTTTGCTGAAGATTTGGATGTAATTGTCAAAGCTTATTTTTTTTTTTTTTTTTCTTAAAAATAATATTATATTTATTTGCCATTCCATGTAAAATGAATTGAAATATCGGTCGAAGACCCCATTAATTTTATATATTATTGATCAATTAAATGATAAAAAAAAACTGATGAAAAAAAAAATTTGATAAAAAAAAATTTGATAAAAAAAAAAATTTATGAAAAAAAAACAAGTAGAAAAGTTAAAATCGAATTGGCCGAATCTATGAACAACCTCCACAGTGGCCTTTTTAGGTGATAGTAAATTTTCTAACGTGAAAAAAACAATATTTTTGATTAGAAATATTTTAATTTGTGATCAAACAATTTTTTTTAGTAATTTTTGAAAAAAAACATAATTTACTAAAATTTTTTTTTAGTGTAAAATTTTTTTTGAATGTTAAATTTTTTTCGATCGTATTTTTTTTTTTTTGTGTAAAAATATTTTTGAGTGACAAAAATACGTTGTTAAATATTTTTGTGACTTACCAATTTTTTTAAAACATATGTAACGGGTTTTCAACACGTGAATTTAAGGTGAAACTAATCTGATATTCACGGTTTTGCTAATATCTTTTGAACCACTGGACCGATTTGGCTGAAATTAAATACAAACCAGACCGGGGGAACGACAACGGACTGACGAACAGCGCTAGATCGTCTTAAAATCAATCAAGGATCATGAATATATATATTTTATGGGGTCTTAGACCAATATTTCTAGGTGTTACAAACGGAATGATAAACTTTTGTATACCCTCTATCACTAGAGTGGAGGGTATGAAAAAAGTCATTAAACCCAAACTGGATAACATACTTTTAAAACTAGAGACAAAATGTAGTAAAACTGCATTTACAATTTTTCGTTTCGAGATCCTGTTTCTTTTTAAAAGGACTTAAAAGTTTTAGAGGATTAAATTTTATAAAATATTCGTTTAATATTTACACTTGCCTCTACACTGATAGAAAAACGCTTCATATCACTAATGAATGGAATTCATTAACGTTGTTTCATTCCAACAATGAAATTTTTCATATGCTGAATGAAATTTCATACATATTGTGCAAGATATTCATTAATTTTGATTCATTAGATTTCGTAGTTTCATTAAAAAATTTCATTAAGTTTTGTTTACAAAATTTTCTGTTTTTTGACACTTGTCGTGTCGCGTCTGTTTAGTCTGTTAGTTTACGCGCGCAAGAAACAGCTGATCAGAGCGTGATTTTTTCTAAGAATTTTTTACGAAATTTAAAATGAAATATTGCTGATTAATTATAAGTATTTATTAAACTCACGTTGTTTTAAATTATTTCGGGGTTTTACTTATGTATTAAAAGTAAACGTTATAGTAAAATTTTGTGTGAGAAAACTGACAAGGGAAGTCTCCCTAGTGTCACCCGCGGATCTTTATGGAATTGGTTTTATTTTGTAGAGCACAAAAAATAAAGGGACACGTATTTTTTTTTAGCGGCCCAAATTCATATTTAGGGGGTAAAAAGGAGGGGGGAAGACAAGGCCATTTTTCAGTTTTTTTCGTTTATCTCCTCAATTATGCAAAGAAACCTAGTCATGTTACATACCAAATGAAAGGTCTTTGGAAAACCTATCTACGTGTGCTAAGAACGTTTCCAAACATGCACAACTTTTCGTCATATTGAGTAAAATACCAAAATTTTAGGACATTTTCGTTAATAAGTCGAAAAATATTAACTTCTTCGGCCCGTTGTTAGTACCACGAGATAGGTATTTTTAATACCTTTAATCTGATACCACACGTGCCTATATTAATTTTGTTTAAATAGGCGTAAATTGTAAAAAACTGAAAAAGGTCAATTTCCCCCCATACAAATCGACCCCCCCTAAAAATGAGTTTGGGCCGCTAAAAAAAAATACGTGTCGAATTAATTTTCGTTCTTAACAACATATCCAAATTTCATGAAGATCGGAGGGTGACACCAGGGAGACTTCCCTTGTGAGTGAAATCTATAGATAAAATAAAAAATATCGTCGGTGCGCCGACCAGAACACCTATGTGTAATTTTTTTATTTTTTTTTTATTGGCCCATTAGGAAGCCTATCAGGTAATGCATTTATCCCCCAGAGCGTTTCCCGTTATCTCAAATGGTTTCAAAGTTAGCTTAAACTCCTATGTGTTACCTATAATAGAAATTCTCCGGCAAAAACACTTATGTGTTATTAGTACACATAACTGTTTTTGATTTAAACGTAAAAACATTGCGTCTGCCTTTGGTTTTTTTATAAATTGATATTTTAAAAATTTTCTGAACATTTTTTTTGTAATATTCCGAAACTTTATTGCATAACACTGTGCAACAGGATTTAAAAAAAAATAATTTCCAAATTTTTTTTAAATGCGTTTTGAACAAGCTAAAAAAAGTATAAAGTATAATTCTGAGGTAAATAATATCAAAAGATGTCCTTAGTGAAATTTTAAGGCGGTTCGTTTCTAAGAACATACATTTACATACATTAACCCTGTGTGTCCCATTTTTACGTGTCGTTTTGGTACTTTTTTTAAATATCCTCGTTGAACGCCATTAAAACGTGCGGTTAAAGGATTAAAATGTTCTACAAAAAAATTAGTTTTACATCAAATTTTACTAGGGGTTGTCACAGGTCAAAATTTTGTGCGAAAAGTGCAAAATGCTTAAATAAATTTAATTGTAAATTACACCGCTCTACAAATCTGAGGTTTGTCGCTGCGTTTTGAATGAAACCGAAAAAAGTTTATAGGTTTTGGTTTCCTGATTCCAAAACGGTCACTCAATTTTTTCTATCACGTCACAATTTTGAGAAAATCGCGGTTAAAGTGTCAAAAAAGGCCCATTTTGGCCATTTTTGAGCGTCTATAAAAAAAGATCCTGACATTCGAATGACTTGAGATCAAGCTCATTCGAAAGTGCGTAATTTTCTCTTTAAGACTAAATCAAATTTTCTTAGAATTTAATTTTTTATAATGGTGAAAAACTCGTTGGCCACAAGTGCTATAAATCTAATATTTATGTATGTATTTGTATGGAAATTTGTTAAAAAACACTGTGTAAATAAAGTAAATATTTAAAAAATGGAAGGTTTTTTGATAATGATTTTTTTACCATTTTAGAAAATTAAATTTTTAAAACATTTTATTTTATCTTTAAGAGAAAATTACAGGCTTTCGAATGAGCTTGGTACCAAGTACCAAGCATGTCAGGATTTTATTTTATAAGCTTTTAAAAAGGGTCAAAAATGCCCTTTTTCGGCACTTTAACCGCGAATTACTCAAAATCCTGACGTGATAGACAAATTTGGGCTCCGGATTTGGAATCAGCGCAACAGACACTATCCAAATCACTAACCAGAATCCAATACGCATTTTCTTGTTGAGCTGTGTTATCACAAACTGTTAAATTGTTTTTCACCAAAGTCGTGTAAAATAAGTAAAAAAAAAATATAAATCTTTGTCTGAGCTAAATGATGATGTCTTCAGTGAAATTTGATGGCGGTTCTTTTCTGGGAACACATTATCTTCCATTTTTGGGAGTAATCTTGGTCCTTTTGCCAAATACCCTCATAGAACTTCACTTAAACGTGCGTTAAAAGGGTTAAAATGTTCTACAAAAAAGTTTTGCAGCAAATTTTACTAGGGGTTCTCAAAGGCCAAAAGTTCGTGCGAAAAGTGCTTAAAAAAGTAAAATTGTAAAGTATCTTGGTAAGACACAATTTAACAAATTATGATAATTTAAAATTTTCCTTTTTTAAACCTTTTGTTTACATCGCACGAACTTTTGGCCTTTGACAACCCCTAGTAAAATTTGATGCAGAAAATGTTTGTAAAATTGTTTAACCCTTTATACGTATGCCTTAGTAGTGGACTATGATGATATTTAAAAAAAGCACCAAAATGAGGATAAAGGGTTAACATGTTCTAAGAAAAGAACCGCCATCAATTTTCACTGAATTATCTCTTAACTTTATTTAGCTCAAAAGCAGATTTATATTTTTTTTCGACTTATTTCACTCGACTTTTGCAAAAAAAAAGTTTAACAGTATTTGATAATTTACAATTTTACTTTTTTAACCATTTTGCACTTTGCAGGAACTTTTGGACTTTGACAACCCCTAGTAAAATTTGATGCAGAAAATCTTTGTAGAAGATTTTAACCCGTTAATGTACGTTTTTGTGGTGTAGGTGGTGTTGTATGAGGATATTTAAAAAAAGGACAAAAATGACCCCTAAAAATGGCAGATAGAGGGTTAATATGTTCTACGAAAAGATTCGCCATTTCATTTCACTGAAGATACATTTTGCTATTTTTTGCATCAGAATTATATTTAATACTTTTTTTGACTTATTACTTATTATTTTGGTTTTCCTGATAATCACTTTCTGCATTGGTAAAGTTTTTCCGTCTCTTTGTGATAACAAAATTCACATCAGAAGTTTTCAGCCTTGCAAAGTACGAAATGAAAAACTTTTTACAACAAACACATGGGATGAAAAAAACACCAAAATAATTTTACGTGTGTTTTTTGTAGTAAATGTTGCATTTCGCACATTGCAAGGATAAAAATTCTAACGTGAATACCATCAATATTTCGCTACAAGTCCATGCGGATATATAACTTGCAAAATTTTTACTTTTGAACAACAAATAAAAATTTATTTAAAATAAATTTAAGAACAAAAACACCTATGTGTATTATATATTTTTTATAAACATGTAAAAAGTCCGAAACAAAATCACCTATGTGTAGTTTTTTGTTAAAATCTTGTACCACTTCAGATTAAAAAAAGATTTTGTATGTTTTTCAACGCGTAATATTTTTAAATGGGTTTAGGAAAAATAAAAAAAATTTACTTTAAAAAAATGTTGCGAATTGGCAAAATAAAACGGTTTTTTTGCTCTCCTGAACAATTCATAAAAAACACATAGGTGTTCTGGTCGGCGCACCGACGATATGTGAAAGTGTTTTTTAACTTGGTTATTTTGTAATTTTTTTCAGATTTTTTACGAAATTTTAAATAAAAACTAAATTATTAATTAACTAATTTTTGTGATGTTTTATATTAGTTTGTGGTTTTAATTATGTATTACAATTTAAGGTTGAAGTAAAATTTTGTGCGAGAAAACTAAGTGAAAACAATTTTGTATATATTGTTATATTGTATTCTATATATTTTATATATTTCATTTTAAAAATAAAAGTAACATTTATTCAATAAAAGTATTTCATTTCAAAAATAAAAAGTAGGATTTATTCAAACGAATTAAATACTTTTTTCATTAAAGTAATGAAACATTTTCATAAAATACAATTTATATTTTGTATGAACAATTTTCATTAATTTAATGAAACTTGTTCTTGCAATTACATTTTATGATACCCATTTCATTAATTCAATGAAACCCTACATAGGTTCCTTTTTAACGTCATTTTTCATAACATTAATGTAGATTTTCATTATTGTCATGTACAAATTTCTATCAGTGTAGTGACAGCAAATGAAAAAAAATGATCTTCCCTAATTTTCCTATTTTATTATTTTTACATATCAGGAAAAAGAAGTTAACCTACAACCTTTCAAAACTTTATCCTTCAATATCATTCAAAATTTTCAACAAAATATGTTGATAAAGTTTTTAAATGACTTTATTCACTACCTTTTATCCTAATAGGACAAAATAAAAAAACGCAAAAATTATGGGAGATTCTCCTCTTTCTTTCGCCATCACCAGTGGTATCCTAGGTAAAGCACAAATATTTCAGAAATATTTTACAAAATGTATCCCTTAAAACTTGGAAGTCCTTTTAAAAGGAAACAAGGATCACGCAAAAAAAAACTGTAAATTCAGTTTTACTCCACTTAATCTCTACTTTTAGACGTGTATCATCCGGTTCATGTTTAATATTGGCTGTTGGACGGTATAATAAAAAATCTCTATTTTGCTAATGTAAACAAAAACAAATGTTTTATCAAAATTTGGGATAAATTGGACAAGTGACAAGCCTACCTCCCATACAACCAGAAGTTTAATATATGGATAAAACCGAAAATTTTAATGCTACAAGAATAAAATTTTACTGGCAAGTAACAAAAATATTGGAAAAATAACACGCCCACCTCCCATGGACTCCAAAGTTTCAAATTTGAATAAATTCGGAAATTGTAACAGGTTTAGTAATTAGAATTCTCAGTGCCAAATTAAAAAAAAATATTGGAGAAGTGCCACGCCCACCTACCATATAAGAAGTATTCTTTTGCCTAATAAAATTGTAAAAATAACCTGTAGAAAAATTTTGTTTTTCAGAGGTTGGTTTAGTTTTAAAAGGGGAAACTTTTTTCCTTCTGGTCCGATATTTTCAAACAATATGCCCCATTCGGGTGGTTTACCTTCACCAATCACCTATATTTTTTGAATCCTAGTTTGTTGAGATTTTTGTTAAGATTTTTGTTTAGATTTTTTTAATATTTTTCTTGCAATTATAAAAGATATTACCTAGATCTTAAATAGTTACATAGTATTAAAAAAATTATGTGATTGGTGAAAGTGAACCTCCAATTAGAGCGCAATACGTTTTGCTGGGATATTGCTCAATATTGACAGTCAGTCTTTTTCGGCACCAGAATGAAAGAAAACGTATTGTATTTGTTAGAGAGGGTCATTATTGGTTAAATGTTTGCTAAAGGCTGTTTTTTTTTTACCGGCAACATTAAACGGCCTTTTATTTCATTATTTTTTCAGGGTGAACGACTTATTATCGTTATTAAATAAGTAAGCTGTGCGGAATCTTTAAATACCCTACGATTAAAGAAACTTAATGAATCTTTAAAAGGAATTGAATAAGATTTTTCGAGGTATTACTAGTTTTTTTTAATGGCACCTATATTTCTCATAAAATTATTTTCAAAAACATTATAAGTTTAAAAAAAACTTGTCACTTTTGTCTTAATTAACAAGTGTATCGAATTAAGCAAATTTTGTAGTGTGCTATTATGTGAGAAATCAATTCAACATTCTGTTTGCATTTGATAGAAACTTAGATAAACATGGAACTAACAGAATATTAAAGTAAATGGCGCCCAAGTTGGGGCCCGATTTTAAGTGCTTAAGAAAAAACAATGAAACCGTTGGCAATAACGAGGCTTACTTTAAATTGAAAACAGCAACCTAGAGGACCCAATATTTTCTCAGCATGTATCGAAAAATCGATTTATTTGGCTAGGTTTATTTATTTGGATTTAACAATTGTTAAAACATTATCAAGAGATAAGAATATTTACTTTAAATTGATCAAAGGTTCGCATATACACATTCAAATTTTATGTTACAAACGTATTGAAAAACTTATATATAAACAAAGAAGTTCAATAAAATTGACTAACAAAATATTTAAGCAAATGGCGCCCAAGCTGGGGCCGGATCCTAAATCCTAAAGCGGAAACACTGTAAACGTTGCCAATAACGAGACTCACTTTAAATTAAAAACAGTACCCAAAACGAATCAAAATTTGTTCACCATAACTAAAAATCGATTCGCTCAGCTAGATTTAGGTATTTAATAAGAACTGAACAACTGCTAAAACAGCTTCGCGAAATATGTATGTGAAAACGTTCACATATACATATTTATTTTTTGGGACTTACATTAATTTAACATTATGTTACAAACGTATTGACAACCTTATATACCCTCCCTCACAAAGTAAAGTAAATATATACAAAAGAAAATCATTTATGTAAGTGATTTTATTGATAAAAAAAAACAATGTATTCCTAACAATCGAAAATATTGTTAAATTTCCTTTTAAACATATTTAAAAGTATTTGAAGTATTAAATACAAAAGAAAAATAATTAATTATTCTCTTTTTCTTTAAGATCCCTATCGCCAGCAACGGGAAATCGTAAATTATATGTTTTTACCAGAAAAAGAAGAGCTTCTATGGCAGCCCATATACAGCCACCAAATACTCCGACTACACCTTTACTACAAAGACGAAATCGTTTTTATAGTTTACCCAAAAATACTTTACTATCGCGACAATCAACATTATCGTTAAACAAAAATTCATCAGATGAACAGTTGTCCACCAAAACAACAAGTTCAGCCAATAAAACATGTCATTCTGATTCCGAAATGGAGAGTAAAGATACAGCAAAACATACAAATTGTTCAGCTAATGACAATGATTCCGACTATTTGCAATTACCACCCATATGTACTTGTCCATACTTTGGTAACCGGCCTTTACAGAATTGCATTAAACCGGCCGAAGTGAAAATTATATCAACAACATTTAAATTGACTACAACATCACCAAGTGATATTGTTGCAACCACAACGTCTATGGGAGATGAAAATAGTTTAGCATTAACAAATACCACCACAACATCTAGTTTAAGTCCACACACTGTATCTATACTAAATAATAATCATTCGGCCAGTACCCTGACGGTACATTCAAGTAATGATGGTTGTTATTTAACCGCACCTCAAACACCAAAAAGAAAGTTAAGTATCTCGAAAACAGCTTCAATAGTTACTTGGGATTCGGGTAGACACAGACGTAGAGGTTCAAGTTTTGGAGGAGCCCAAACATCATTACTATTGACACCCACTAAAACGGGTACATTAACATCATCTAGTTCGGCCTCGCCCTTAAGAAGATCAGCCACATTGAGAAGTCATAAAAATATGAATTATAGTTCTTCTGGTGATATGGCACCAAGCAGTTGTTTAAAATCCAAATCAAAATCCCCACATTCATCTCCCTGCCTTTTGCAACGTAATCAAACAGTAAGATCACATCACTCACGTAACTCGAGTGTCATCTCGAGAAATTCCTCACGTCATGGTCGCATTATACGGTTGGAACAAAAGGCCACCAAAGTATTGGGTGTGGTATTTTTCACTTTTGTCATACTGTGGTCACCATTTTTTGTGCTCAATTTATTGCCCACCGTATGTGGAGATTGTGAAGAGAATATCGATCATTGGGTATTCGATGTTGTCACCTGGTTGGGTTATGCCAGTTCTATGGTTAATCCAATATTCTATACAATATTTAATAAAGTATTTCGGCAAGCTTTTAAAAAAGTTCTATTATGTCGTTACTCAAGTGGTTCGGGATGGCGGCCACATAGGTAGCATACAACAGTGGCGACGACACCATTAAAAAACCTTACAGATAAGAAGAGAATTATCAAACAACATTCCATGGATATAGTGGATGATAATTGTAAGTCGACTATTCTAGAAACGGGTGATAATTACGACTCCAAGGGATCATTGATCAAAACTTTCGGATGGCGTTCATCTACGAAAAGTTTTAACAGTCGCAGTAGATGAGAGAATAAAACTACACAAGTGGTAAGTTAAATTTAGCACTAACTTATTTTTTTAATTTCTTTGACAAATTCAGAAACACGTGACGAATAAGTCTTGCAAAAATGACCAACATAAATAAATTTAAAACAGAAAAATAATTTTCTTGAAAATTATTCTATGAGAATATCATAGTTTTAATTAGGAAAGGAAATAATGACCTCGAGCTAAAATAAACCTACTCAAAATATAATTTTTTAATGGTCGAATAAAAAAATTCTTATTTTTTAATAAAAATTAATCAGAATTTTATTTTTAATTTAAGAAAATACAGTCACTAACAGCATTTTATATATATGAGGCATTTCACACCAAATGTCCCGCTACAGAAAAACATGTGTCCCGTAAATTTCTGAATAGGTTGTTTGGATAGCATTGTATGGAACTAAGAATATTACGTTTTTGGTTTTTCAAATTTTCAAAAACTGGGCTTAGGGGGCGTGGTCAAATGGTGGAAAAATGGTCAAATTTGTGGCGAGTTGCCTTGATTAAATATTTATCACATTAAAACGGAAGGCACCACAATTTCAAAAATTTACATTCTTATATAGTTTTGTATGGGCTATCGATTAAAAATTTTTATTTTTTTTTTGGAAAATTTTCAGAACCCGTTCTGAAATTTTCCATTATTTAAAAAAGTTAATTTATCAAAACTCCAGCCACTTTTTGAAAAATGGTCAAAATTTGTGGCGATTTATCAAAAATCCGGCCACTTTTTTATTTTTTAATTTTTTTTTTTTTAAAGTTTAGATGTTTGTCCATCCACACAAAAAAATTCAGAAACACATTTTTCGTTTTTTTTCGAGAAAATCGTATTTAAATTTTAAATTTTATAACAATTTTGTAATTTGCTTGTATTTTCTTGTTTTAACGTTGCGAATGAGTATTATTAATTGCATAAATATTACTCATTCGCTCTTTTGACACGAGAAAATACAAGCAAATTACTAAATTGTTATGAAATTTAAAATTCAAATGCGATTTTCTCGAAAAAAAACAAAAACGCGATTCTGATTTTTTTTGTGTGGATGGACAAACATCTAAACTTTAAAAAAAAAAAAAAAAATTAAAAATAAAAAAGTGGCCGGATTTTTGATAAATCGCCACAAATTTTGACCATTTTTCCAATATTTCACCACGCCTCCTAAGCCTAGTTTATGAAAAATTGGAAAACCAAGAACGCAATTTTCTAAGTTCCATATAGGGCTATCCATTCAACTTATTTGTTTTTTTTTGCTGGACATTTGGTGTGGAATGCCTCATATTGGGCATGGTGGAGGGTATTCATATATTCGACCAAGTCAAATTTATTTTTTTTTCTTGTACCAAAGAAAAGTAAAAATTTCTATTTTTACATAAATTCTTTGTAAATTCTTTTTCATGCAACTTTTCAAATATTAATTTAACAAGAAAAACAAAAACATTTTTTTAGAAAGGAATCTACAAATACATTTATTAAAAAGTATTTATTTAATTAAATTTAAACTTTTGTTTAACTTATTTACTTAAATTTTAATACCAACACGGTCACTTGGTGAGCGAGATTGATATTGAATGAAACGTATTTTTAGTTAACAGAAAAAATATTAAATTCTATGGAAAAATTTAGTTAATAAAATGTTTAAGCCGCTTAAATACAAAACTGTGTTTTTAAGGGGGTGGGGGGGCAAATTCAAATAAACACATGGCACTAAAATCAATAGAGTAGATAGAATTTTTAAAAATTTAAATTTTTTCCAAAAAAAAAATAATTCAGATTAGCCTCACTTAAGTTAAAAAAAAAAAAGGAAAAGTTTCTGTAATCCGTGAATTTTGAAATCCGGTCAAAATTATTTTACATAGTGCTTTTGGTATTCATATTCTAGATTTTCTACAACTTTCTTGTGTTTTTAGCACAAGTGGAGTTTTTTTTAATTAAAGTAATCAATAAAATAAATCAGTTTTCTGCAGAAAAACAGATTTAATTTCAATACAATATATATTCAGTCACATTCAGTCAATAAAATCAGGTAAAAAAAATACATACAAAAAACAACATATAAAATGCTGTTGTTGTTAGTTATTGGCCTTATTTTTTTAACAGCAAATGCATAAATTGTTGAAAGTTTTTAATGGCTAATGGACTAATAGTTCTGTATATGTGTAGGTATATCAGACTGTCACTTTTTTTAATTATTAGAAAGAAATATTTTTAATATTGTGTAAAAAAGTTTTTTTTTGTAATTTTCGAAAAAAATACCAAATTTTTTTTTAGGTGTGATTTTTTTTTTTTAGTGTAAAATTTTTTTCGGGTGTACTTTTTTGTGTAAAAATATTTTTGAGCTACACAAATACGTTGTAAAATATTTTTGTGACTTACCAATGGTTTTAAAACTTGATTACCGGTTTTGAAACTAATCTAATTGAAACTAATCTGAATTTCACGGTTTTACTTATAACTTTAGAACCACTGGAACGACCAACCAGACCTGGGGAAAAACAAATATATATGCCCAGCGTCAGCAACTTCAGAATTGTTTTTCGAAACTTATTGTTAGTGTGTTTTAATCTCGTAAATTTGCGAAAAACACCATTGCCGAAATTCACTCTTTTGCTTATTACTTTTAAACAACTGGACCGATTTCACTGAATTGCAACCTGACCAGATAAATGTCCAACATATATGCCAAACTTCAGGAGCCTCAGTATAGTCTTTCAAAAGGAAGCGTGTTTTCAACAGACAGACACACAGAGAGACAGACGGGCGGAGATCGTTTTAAAATCGATCGAGGATCATGAATATATACAGTTTATGGGGTCCTAGACCGATATTTAGAGGTGTTACAAACGGAATGACAAACTTATATATACCCTCTATCACGTATAAAAACAAGTAAAAGTGAAAGTGTTAAATTCAGCTATACCGATTTATTTAAAAATATAAAACAAAATTGACAGGATCATTTTGGAGGGAGTGCAACGGAAACGTTGTTGGACCACTTCCTTCTCACAATAAAATTTAACACTCAAAATATTTTGTAGGCAAAAACAAATGAAAAACACATTTAAAACCAGTGAATCAACTACTGAAAACCATCCCAATAATTATTCATTTGTTTTAACAAACATCAACGTTTATTTTTTACTGTTAACAAAATTTTCTAAAATAAATAACATTAAACATTAAAAAATCACGTTTTTATACCCTCCAACTACAGTATGGGGGTATACTCACTTTATCATTCCGTGTGCAACGCATCGAAATATCGGTCGGGGACCCCATTAAGTATATATATTATTGATTGATTCTAAGACATTCTAGCGATGTCCGTCTGTCCGTCTGTCCGTCTGTCCGTCCGTCTGTCCGTCTGTAGTTAACACGATACAGTCCAAAATAATAGAGCTAGACTCCTCAAGTTTGGCACGAATATGTCTTATGGTCCTAGGCAGGTTAAGTTCGAAAATAGGCAAAATCGGACGAGGGGGAACAAAGTTCCCCTTGAAGAACTAAACCAATCTCTGAAAAAAATCATTTTTGTACATCCCCAATCACCACAAAAAATAGGTAAAAACTAATGATTTCTCTTTAAAAAATGTCAACAATTTAAAAAAAATAACGTACACAAATCATTAAAAATTTAAAGAATAAGCAGTAGTTTTAACTTACAGAACAAAAATAAATGACTTTAAAAATTAAATGTTAACGAAAGCCTTTATATTTTAGTGTGTTGTTTTTGAAACAATGGACAGAAGTAGTCATTAATAAAAACTGAACATCAAATAAATGTTTTTTCTTTTAAAAACGACTAAACGTAAAATTTTTTAAATGAACCACAAACAGTTAATGACATAATTTTTTGAGCGAACAAATTAATTTATTATTCTTGTTGTATATAAATAATACAATTTTTTCATTATTTAAATTATTATACCCTACACCACACTGTGGTACAGGGTATAATGAGTTTGTGCTGATGTTTGTAACTACCCGAAATATTGGTCCTAGACCCACCTTTAAGTATACCGATCGACTCAGAATCACTTTTTGAGTCGATTTAGCGATGTCCGTCCGTCCGTCCGTCTGTCCGTCTGTCTGTCTGTCCATGTAAACGGTGTAAACACGATACAGGTCGCAATTTTTGATCAATTGACTTGAAATTTGAAACTTAAGTCTCTCTTGGCCCAAGGACGAAGCCTATTGAAATTGGAAAAAATCGGTTCATATTTAGACCTAGCCTCCATACAAAGGTCCTCTTTAGTTTTGTCTCAAATGACTCTAATAACCGTATTATAGAAGGTATCGTTTTGAAATTTGGAAGGTAAACATGTTTTGTCTTCACAAATCATCATTCCGAATTTCAAAGAAATCGGACCAGTTCTTCTTGTAGCCCCCATACAAACCACCTTCCCGATTTTCGCATAAATGTCTCAAAAGTCATGAAAATAGAAAATGTTTAATTAAAATTTTGTTTGTGTATGTTAAACGCGTACTTAAATAACCTTATCAAACCTGATAATCATCGGACCAGTTTTGGACTCAGGCCCCTTGTGAAAATTTCGCCCGATATTCAGTTAAAGCGGTTTATTGTCAACAAATAGAAGCCTATTTCACTCAAATTTGATTTGTGAGTGTTTTTTAAACTTATTAAAGATTTTACAACATATAGATCTAATCGGTCCATGAGATCCATTTTCCGGGAAACTCTGGTGTAGGGTATTATATGGTCGGTCTTGACCGACTATAACTTTCTTACTTGTTTTTTTATATTTACGGCCACAGAGGGGCGCGCCCCTTTGAAAAAATCACGCCATTTTGTTATCCGCTGCACTCAAAATATTTTGTAGGTAAAAACAAATTAAAAGCACATTTAAGACAAGTGATTAAACAATTGAAAACCATCCCAGTAATTATTCATTTGTCAAAAAAAAAACTACGAAAACATCAAAAATTAATGATTGTTCTGTTATTTTTACCAATAAATTAAAAAAATATAAATAACCTACGAAAACATTAAAAATTAATGATTTCGTATGTTATTTTTTTTTTAATTTTTCTATTGAATTATTTTTTAAAAAATTTTAATAAAATTTTGGGGAATCGATCTCGCAATCAACTACATTCTGGCCAGACACTCTACCCATCGTGCCAAAGTCACTTGATACAAATATGTTTTTTATATTTCAATAAATAATTTTACAATTATTAGTAGGTAAAAACTAATGATTTTTCTTTAAAAAACGACAACAATTAAAAAAAAAATAACGTACACAAATCATTAAAAACTAAAGGAGAATCACTTATTTTACTTACAGAACAAAAATTATTGACTTTAAAAATTTAACGCTAATGAAAGTCTTTATTTTTTATGATGTTATTTTTTTAAATAAAGAACAGAAATAGTCATTTAAAAAAACTGACAAAACGTAAAACTTTTTTATGACATAATTTTTTGAGTGTGGGTTCAATTGCAGGAATTTGAACTTCTTCTGACACAACATGATGTTGTTTCATTTTTTTAACAAAAATACAAAAATACGTATTTCAGAGTTCGGAATAGCTTTTGACGGACAAACTTTTCCTTGTACGAACTTAAGTCTATGACCATGTTTTGGGTAAGTTTAAACAAAATTTTAAAATGAGTTCTCAAATTCTAACTTCGTTAAATATGGGACAGTCTAATGCATACTATAGTACCTATGTACTTCAACAAAATAGTTGAATAGGACAATACTCTAAAAGTTTTATAAAAAACTTTTTGTTCCATGTTACGAATACTACTTCATAATACATGCTAATAAAACTCAATTAAACTCATGACTATGTAAGAGTATATCTGTGGCAAAAAGGAAAAAATGCATAAGTCAAGTTATGTTAACTTTTTTAGTTACTTTTATTCGATTACTCTTTCATTTTAAATCCTAACATGATTGTATAAATAATCTACAGCATATTTTTTATGGAAAATGTCAATTAACAGTGATTTTGTATTAAAATATATATGAATGGCTTATTGTAAAAACTCGATAAGCAACATTTCATTTTATGGTGGTTTTTGCCTTAAAACTTTTGAAATTATGTAGAAAGAATTATTTTGCAGAACTATCATTCTCAAGATACTTGTACGAAGAACTTAAGCAAGACTTCTGCAAAAACATTTTCAATGGAACAACAGTAGAAGATGTAAAACACCAAAAACTAAAATGTTGCTTATCAAGTTTTTGCAGTAAGCCCTTCGTAAAAAAAAATTTAAAAAAACACTTATGCAGTTTTTCCTTTTTGCCACAGATATGTATAAGAGAGAGATAGATGAGAATTTTTTCCAAACAATGTCAGTGATAATAATGATGTTGATAACAATAATGACATTGATGTTATGTTGTTTTTTTGTGGCTGTTGATGTTCTAATATATATTAGATAGATCATGGTAGTGGTGAACTAAAAGAATTTTTTAAGTCAGAAATTCTGTTTTAATTTTTTAATTAATAAAATTTATTTATTATTCGACCTTTAAAATTCTATTTTGAGAAAGATTATTCTAGCTCAAGGTCATATTTCTATTACTAATCATTACGATAATATTGTCAAAGTAAAAATTTTCAAGAAACTATTTATAAAGTTGTTTGTTTTAAATTGATTGGTTTGGTCATTTTGTAAGACTTACTCGACACGTGTTTCGGAATTTGTCAAATTCCATTGTCAAGAGTATTTAGCAAATTGACAATCGTTTATGGCAAAACATAAAGTCTTATATTCGTATGTAAATAGACATAATGAGAATTTATGTATTAAATACACAACATAATACAGCTCTAAATTTCAAACGAAATGTCCAAACAATCTTTATTTTTAGGAAGGTATGTTTGAATTAAATAAAGAATTAAATAGATAATAGGGGTCGGTCCACATATTTGAAGATTTTTTTAGAGAGTCTAAAAATAGGGTTTCCCCTGACACTTTTATATAGCTTGAGACAGTCAATTAAACTTACGTTAAGCCAAATCTGATGATTTTAACGCTGTGCTCCCTCGATCATAGTTTTACATTTTTGGAAAATTTCCACCAACATTTTGGATTTTTGACAAATAAAAAAAATAAATAAATATCTTGCGATACATTATTTTTATTATTTTTGACATGCTGAATACAAATATCAAAAAATTTCTGAAATCAAATTCAAAAAAATTTAAAAAATTAAAAAAAAAAAATCTCAAAATTTTTTTCCGTTGACTGTTTCATAAAGATTATGACAAACTTTGATTTAAACATAATTTATACTCAAATTCTGATAAATTTTTATTAAAAAATAAAAATTGTTTTATTCGACCTTTAAAATATTATATTTTGAGGATATTTATTCTGGCTCGAGGTCATTATTTTCTTTATTAATTAAAACCATGATATTCTCGTAGCATAGTTTACAAGAAAATTATTTTTTTGTTTTAAATTTATTTATGCTGGTCATTTTTGCAAGACTTAATCGACACGTGTTTCGGAATTTGTCAAATTCCATTATCAAGACTATTTAGCAAAAATAGAAACGATTTACTACAAAGTAGCAAACGAGTCTAATGACAAATCGTTTGTGCACAAACTAAAATATTTATACATATTCGCCTCTATCCACAATGGGAATTAGAAAGACGAAGACATTGCACTATACTAGTAAGGCAACGATTGTCAATAACCAACAAAAATATTTAAAACAATTTTACATATGATAGTCCATTGGACTACAACAATATGTTATTTGTTGTTGTGAGTGTAAAAATCCATATTAGGGTCATTCATCACTATGGCGAGCCAACCATTATGTTCAAATTCTGATTAATTTTTATTAAAACATAAAAATTGTTTTATTCGACCATTAAAATATTATATTTTGAGGATGTTTATTTTGGCTCGAGGTCATTATTTTCTTTACTAATTAAAACCATGATATTCTCATATCATATTTTTCAAGAAAATTATTTTTTTATTTTAAATTTATTTATGCTAGTCGTTTTTGCAAGACTTAATCGATACGTGTCAATTAACGGGCCGATTCACAGAAAATAATCATAACTCAATCATAACTCAATTTTTTCCATTTGGTTGTTGTAAACAATCATAAAAAAAATCTAATTTTGTTTGAAAATTTAAAAAAAAAAAGAAAGACCTGCTACCCAGTTCGTCTCAAAATTGACAAATAATTTGACAAAATTGACAAATAATTTTAAATTTTGAGACTTTTTATGATTGTGTTTACAACAAACACAGGGAATATGAATATGAAAATTATGCTATGAGAATATCATGGTTTTAATTAGTAAAGAAAATAATGACCTCGACCCAGAATAAACATCATCAAATTACATAATTTATACTATTACTTAAAATTGACTTGAACCAAATCTGATCATTTTAACCCTTGCCACCCTTTGATAAAAATGTTGGCTTTTAGAAAGCTTTCACCAAAAACTCTTAACTTTTATCGAAGAACGCCATGGGTTAAAATGGTCCGATTTGGCTCAATTTAATTTTAAGTAACAGTTTATCCCAAGCTCCTTGAAAGGGTTAAGGAAAAAAAATAGATTTTTTTTTTTAATTTCTTGACCGAAGGAAAAAATGGGATTTGTGTTCAGCAAAATCGAAAGTATATTTTTTTTTAACATCCAACAAACATCTAGTGTCCTTATACAAACAAAAATATTTATTTTAAATTTTATATTTATATCAGTTACCTGATTTTATTTAAACACAAAAAAAACAATTTAAATTAAATTACCTTGTATAAATTTTCTTTTATTTATTTTCAGTAAGCAGCTCCATACCAGAAGATGAAGACAAAGGAATCAAAATAACTTTATACCTGGAGTGTATAATATTTAAGGTTATAACTTTTAAAAAGCTAAATTTTTTTATAGTGATCTAAATTCTATTAACAACAGTTTAAATGAGACATTTTGTATAAATTGAACACTTAATTTCGAAATTTCTCTAATAAGTGGAGTTGCAGAGACGTATGAGTGATATTAAATATGTAGATAATATTACTTATACGCATAAGTAGATATTTTTTAGGTAAATTTCACTTATGGTGTTTTCTTTTCTGAAAAAAAATGTTTGCCTTTTTAGGGCATATATTTTTAAAATGTTTAACACACCTTAAAAAAAAACCTATAAAAATTTGCATTTTATTTGACTGGAATAGAACACAACATACAGAAATACAATGCCCTGTATTTTTTAACAGCTGTTTTGAGAAAACAACACAGAAAAAGTCAGCTGTTGTATAAGGCAATTTCAACCCCGTGATTTTTTACGGGGTAAAAAGTGCAACTTTTTTGCACTTTATAGGGCAGACACTTTTAGAAAAGAACACGATATTCTTTATAAGTGTTGACATTTTTTTAGAAAAGAACACAAAAACACAATTTTTGGGGCGAAATGCAAAAAGGCACATTTTTTGCCAGAAAAGAAAACACCATTAATTTCATTGGGTAAACAGTGTTTACTAACAAAATATAGCAAAAGAGGAAAACTTTTTCAAAAACTATGTCTCGCGGAAAAAGTATTCTGACTTTGTTTTAATTTTTTTTATTATGTAAATATTAGGCGACTGCTTAAAGTTATATCCCTAATGTATACAACAACATATTTTATGGCTGCAGTTGAAAAGAAAAATAGTTAAGTAGTATTATAATATTTTTACAAAAAGAATACCTAGAGCAAAAAAAAATAATTGAAAAATAATATTAGCTGTGTTTTCTTATCATTTGGTTTAAAATTTTCCTATTTCTATTCTCCTATCGGAAGACTCAATAGAGTTGCTAAACATTTACCATCCCAGCAAAACTTTGGTAATGGGTAGTGATTATATAACACATTACCAGGTAATGAATTTATTATACAAAAAAAAAACACATTACCAGGTATTATTTTCAAGTGAAAAATAATGCATTACTAATAATTTGCTACGTAATGCATGATTATTGGAAAAAATGTATTTCATATTTATTATTTCTAAACATTAAATCATGGATGACTTATATTTAGTTACATTATGTGTTATTTAAAAGTTTGAAATAATGCATTATTTGTAATTGGATGCATAATGCATTACAATAACATAAAAATAATTATTTTATAAAAAATGCATAAGTTTAAACTAGAGATGGGCTCACGACAGGAAATTTCTAACGACACACACTCACGACCATATTTTATCTACTTACACTCACTTACAATCACGTGAGTAAATTTAATACAAAATTACTTTTTCACTACTCGTAACACCTTATATATTATCTTCTGGTATGCTATATTATTTCATTTCTCGTAACATATAAAATATCATATATTTTACACCTTACTCGTATTCTTCGTTATAAATTTATGACTTATTTTAAACCTTACTGGTATTCTTTGTGATAATGTGGATGCATTACTTTGAGTCTCATCGCCTGTTAAAATCATCAATGCTGCAATGTATATAATAAGCAATCCTATACATTATTTTAAACCTTATTTGGTAATCTAAGTTTTGCTGGGATGTAGCAATATTTCTCTGAAGTGAACCCTACTATTGTAATGGGAAAAGTTACCTCTTCCTGAAGAACTAAAGTTAGCATTGTAAAGTCTATTTTCTTACAGGTCTGTTTGTAGTCAAGGGGATTTGCTAATGGAAATTTCAACACTTGCCCACACTTTTAGGAGTGAAAAAAATTTTATATATGTATGTTATTTCATTCTGGGGAACATAAAAAGGTGCCGAAAAAGAATAAACACTTTTTCATTGCACAATAAAACGGTCGAATAATAACTCATTTTTATAATTTTTAATAAAAAACTCTTATAACGAGAGTTTACATGATATGAAAACACAGCTATTATGCATGTATCACAACTCAACAACAATACTTTTACCGAGCTAATATAATTATGTAAAAAAAAAACAAATTGAAAAAGATATAGACTTGCATCTTTTTAAATTAATTTAAACTGCAGATTAGGGTGTCCAAAAAAATTGATTTTCATGAATGCTCAAGCACAATTTGAAAGCTTTTAGGCAGAGACCATAACAGTTATGAGATTTATTGAAAAAAAATCAAATTTAACTGTTCAAAAATATTTTTTCAAATAAAAATTAAAAATAACAGTTTGAAATGATTTATATAAATATCTGTTCAAAATAACAGAAATAAAAAACTTTTATTTTTTATAACTGTTATTAAAAACTCTTTGAGCCTTAAAAAACTCGAGTTATTAAAATAAAACAACAATAAACGCATGCAGAAGAATCCTATTGATATCTAATACATCAATCATTGATTTAAAGATATAAATTTTGATTGATTTTTTTAAAAATAACTGTTATAACAGTTATTTAATCAAATAAATATAAAATAAAAGTAATTTTAGATTGTTTCAACAAAAAGTTTTTAATAACTGCTATTTTTTACAGTTATTGAAAAAATCAAAAAAATAAATATTATTGAAAATTTTAACACGGGACATCTTTAGAAGTCTTTTCATATATAAAATACTAAGTTTGGACAACATTCGTTTCATGATTTTTTAAAACAAAAAGACACATATAACTGTTATATTTGGTCTCTGCTTTTAGGTAAAGCGTTTTTAAGATTTTTTAGATGTATCTCCCTTTTCTTCCCTTCCCAACCTCTGATATAAAAAAAAATCCGGGTCATTTTTGTCGCCTGGCCAATATGCGTTTAATATATCTTAAGGGGCATGTCACAGACTCAATTCCGTTCGGGATTGAAAAAAGTGGTTTACTCGTAAAACACAAAACGAATATTATTTATTTCGGAATGAAATCACTTTCAAAAATTTCATAAAAGTGGTTTCATTCCGAAAAAAAAGTATTCGCTTAGCGTTTTACGATTAAACCACTTATTTCACTTCCGAACGGAATTGAGTCTGTGACATGCCCCTAAATATGTAAGATTTAAGGGCTAAATTTTTCGTAAAATATATATATACTAGCTATACCCGGTCCGCGTTGCTGGCCCTAATAAAAAAAACCGTTTTATATCGCATCTTAATTTAAATATAGTGTCGGACAAAATTAAAGCACGGGTCTGGGTCCAGCCTCGGTTAGAACAATCTATAGACAAATCTCAGCAAAATCGGTTCAGCGGTTTTTGCGTGATTTCAAAACAGACAGTCATAACGTTAAGTATAGAACAAAGGGACGTGTCATTTAACGCATTTTTATCGAATCGTGATAGTCTAAAGATCCATGCTGCATCCTCGATTAGTTCCACCCTCGGTTAGCACAATCTATAGAGAAATTTCAACAAAATCGGTTCAGCGGTTTTTGCGTGATTTCAAAACAGACAGACATAACGTTAAGTATAGTATAAAGGGGCGTGTCATTTTACGCATTTTTATCGAATCGTGATAGTCTATAGTTCCATGCTGCATCCTCGATTAGTACTATCTGTGCTGCAAATTTCATTGACATCAGTTTTTGTGTGATTGCGAAAGAGGAGGAAATAACTTTTTATTTATGAAAAACGGGAGTGATATTTTATACCCTTTTGCCCAATCGCGCTCCACATATGACCAACAGTTCCCGCTCGGTTAGTTCTATCAGTAGTGACAGATTCGGCTTATCCGTTTTTGCGTGATTTCAAAACAGGCAGATATAACGTTCAGTATAAAACAAAGGGGCGTGGCAATTTACGCCTCTGTGTTCAGTCGTGGTCAGTATAGTACAAAGGGCGTTGCAATTTTGATCCCTTTTTCCAATATCGATCTTATATGGCCTACATATGCACTTGGTTAGCACTGTATGTAGTGAAAATGTCAAGAGAATCGGTTCAACTGTTTTTGCGTGATTGCGAAACAGGCTGATAACGTCCAGTATAGTACAAAGTGGCGTGGCATTTTACGCTTTCTTTTTCCAATCGTAGTATAACATGGGCTATAGTTCCGCACTCGGTTAACACAAAAGTGCTAAAAATTTAATTAAAATCGATTCAACAGTGTTTGTGTTATTGCGGAGCATGCAGAAATGACATTCAATTCAATACAAAGTGGCATTGCATTTTACACCCATTTGTCCGATCACGCTCTAATTGGGCGCATATTTAGTACTTGGTTAGTACTATCGGTGGTTTTAATTTCATCAAAATCGGTCCATCCGTTTTTTATATATAGCTGTCATTAGTGGTGCAATGTAAAAATTCGATTTTGCCCACCCCTCGCCACCAAAGGCACAAAAGCATGGCATTTTACGCCCATTTGTTCGATCACGCTCTAATTTGGCATATAGTTAGTACTCGGTTAGTTTTGTCTTTGGTTTAAATTTCATCAAAATCGGTCAATCCGTTTTTTTATATATAGATGTCATTAGTAGTCTGACCACACAGTGTTACTCCCTAGGCTATTCTGAATATTCCCTGAAAATTTCTTCAAGATCGGTCCAGCCGTTTTCGAGTCCATACGGAACATACATTTTATTGGACAAACGTTTAGACTTCCGTAACCATACATACCCACACACATACACACATCCATTTTTATATATATAGATGAACTGAATGGGTCATTTTTGACCTAAGACCAAAGAATGGTTAACGACTTTTTTAAGATAATATATATTACTACAAAATTATAGTTGGAGTAAAAAACACAGAAGTCATATTTTACTTGTTATATCACAAAATGTAAGCTCTAAACTTCAAATTTCTTAGGGGGTCATTTTTGACTTAACACATACATATCGTCACCTAAAATGCAAAAGGCCCTAATTACAGTATTGAATGATATTTTAAATTCGTTAATAACTTTGTTGTTTTTTAATGAATTTGGCTAAAATTTTGTGAGGCGTTCTTTTAATTAATATGAATCAAAATCAATCAAAAAATATTAAAAAAGTTTTTTTAGTTACGTCCATTGGCGTTTGCCCAAAATCACATGTTTATCAATTTTGGCTATAAAATAGTTAATTTTTATTATGCAGTCCTAATTTTTTGTGTAGAAGTGTATGTTAATAAAATAATCCAGAACCAATCAAAAAACTGATTTTGAATTTTTTGTTAGTTAGGGCCTTTTGCATTTTAGGTGACGATATATCGTCTTTTCCATCAAACAACACGTGATTTTTTGACCTTGGGTCTTCAGAGTTTTTTTATATTGTGTATATAGATCAGAGCTTCTCACTAACTTTTGCTTTGCGACCCCTTTTCAGTATTTACAATTTTTCGCGACCCCCAACATAAAAAAATTAATTATTAACGTGAACTTTGCCCTCAGTTTTTTCATAAACCTGAAGTAATGGAAAAATTTGGAAACCAAATTTAGAAGCAGCATTGAAAGATTAATCGAAACCGTGTGGTCAGATCCTAGAGGCATATTAAAAATTTCACGTAAAAACAACTAAAAAATAAAAATAAACACAATTTTTGTGAACTTTGACCTCAATTTCCTCAAAAATGTGGAAATCAGGTCCATAACATCTGCATTTTACATCAAAACTTACTATAGTCATCCATTTTTTATTTCCGAAAATAAAATAATAATTTGGAGTAATGATTGTTTTTTTTTTCAAAATTATGTTCCGATATTTGGTATTGATCGAAATTTTTTTCAATCACGAATTTAGATCTAGATTCGGAATCAGCATTAAAAATTAAAAAGTGGTCAGATCCCAGGCGCGTTCAAAAATTTCACAAACAAAGCTCTTAAAAATGCATAAAAAGGCGTTTTTGTGAACTTTGCCTTTAATTTTTTCAAAAACCTAATGTACTAGAAAAATTTGTAACCCAGATTCGGATTCAACATCCAAAAGTTAATAGATAACTGTTAGATTCCAGAGTCAGCCAAAAAACTGCACAGTGATTACGGAGGGACTTTAAGTGATGGAAAAATTATATTATATTATCTAAAAGTATTTGCATATTTTTTTACACAGCAATAAAAAAATGTGTTTTAAATTTATAAAAATTTTAGGTTTTGACAAATTTTTCGCGACCCCCCTGAAACTCTTCTGCGACCCCCTAGGGGGTCGCGACCCACCGTTTGAGAACCATTGATATAGATAGTCTATGGACCCATTTAGATATTCCCATTTACAGCTTAATGAAATTCCAAAAACTCGCGATTTTATTCGCAATTTTATTCGCAATTTTCATATTTAATTTTGTCTTGTTGGTCATTTGACAATCGTGATTTTACTACGATGGTAGAATTTTCGTCTTATAATTCTCAATGGGAGTAGAGTCGAATGTGTATTAATATTTTAGTATGAACACAAGCGATTTGTCATTTAAATTCCCTTTGCTACTTTTGGCATAAGGATTTTATATTTGCTAAATAATCTTGAAAATGGAATCTAACAAATTCTGAAGCACATGTCGATTAAGTCTTGCAGAAATTACCAACATAAATAAATTTAAAGCAGAAAAATAATTTTCTTGAAAATTATTCTATGAGAATATAAAAAAATTATAAAATTGTATTACTCAAGTACAAAAGGAATAATAAATGAATTTGTAAAGATTTATTGCGAGGGGAAAGGGGCTTGTCATTATACTCTGTACTACAGAGTAGGTAAAGGTAATAAAAATCTATCCTATTTCCACCATTTGTATATAAGGCCACGAATTTTTCAGTCCAAAATATGATGTCTGTATCTTTAGTAGTAATTGTTGTGGTTGTCAACTAATTCGAAACGTTTCTATAGTTAACGAAATTATAAACGTTTTTGTAGTATTATACTCAACGTTATTCACGGTGAGCCTCAGCGATGTTTAGGTTCAACTTTAGTGTCGACGAAAAGTGTAAACGCAGTACGATTTCAACTTGATTAAATGTCACAAAACTGTTAACAGCGAATTCGTAGCTGCTCGCATTCGCGAGATATCACGAAATTAGTGTTTTTGTATTTTCTAAAATTTTGACAATGAAGTTTTTTAAATATCTTCAAAAGCTGAGTATGCAGAATTAATTGTATTTATGTACAGGTCACAAAACAGTTTACATCGAAATCATATCTTCTCAATTTCGCGAAAAATAAAAAAAAATAAAAATTGGAAAAAAAAATATTTTTCGCGTAAATTAGCAGCCAAGATATTGATTTGAGGAGTTTTACCACCTTTAACCACAAAAAATTTAAACTGCATACAATATATTTGTCGTTTCTTGATTTTTTTCCTCTTATTTGAGACACTAAAGAAAAAATAAATTAATTCATATAAAAGCTTGAACAGTAATTTTGCAATTTCTCGGGTAATTGATAATCTATAAATTGTATGCTTGCAGTTTTGTCAGCTTTAATAACCTCGAATTCAAACTGCATAAAACATTTTTGTCGTTAATTGAAGTAAATGTTTTTACAAGACCAAAAATAACACAAAGTAATGAATAAATAGTAGTTATTGAGTTTTTTAGCGATATCTCGAAGAATTGAATAGCTAGAATTTAAATGTTAACACCCTTATCACCTTTAATCAATAGCAAATCAAACTGCATTTCGTGTTTTTCAACAATGTTAAAGAACTTCTTTTATCAAAACAAGAAATACCCCCAAAAAAACGGGGTTTTCGCTATTTCTCGCGAAACTGAGCAGCTATAATTTTTTTGTGGGCAGTTTTAATTTCTTCCAACATGCTCAAATCAAACTGCATACCACATTTTTTTATTATTTCAAAAGAACTGGTTTTAAAATATAAATAAATAATACAAAAAAATTATATAATTAAGCGATATCTCGAGAAATTTAACACCTACAATTTCGATGTCAACATATGTGTGATGTTTAGGTTGAACTTTAGTGTCAACGAAAAGTGTAAGCGCAGTTCGATTTCTACAAGATTCAATGTCACAAAACTGTTAACAGCAAAATCGTAGCTGCTCGCATTCGCGAGATAACGCGAAATTAGTGTTTTTGTATTTTTTAAAATTTTGACATTGAATTTTTTAAATTTTTTCAAAAACTGAGTATACAGTTTTAACTGTACTTATTTAAAGGTCACAAAACAGTAAACATCAAAATCCTATTTTCTTTAGTTCGCGAGAAATCGCGAAATTAATTTTTTGCTGTTTTTGTTTTCGTTTTTTATCTTTAGATAGGTTTCTTTAAAATTTCGTAAAAACATGGTATGCAGTTTTACTTGTGCTTGATCAAAGAGGCTCACCGCGATTATTATCAAACAAGTATAATTTAAAAAATGTTATATAGGTACTTTAGAAAGCTTGAATTTAAGCTTGATTGCGTCCTGATTGAGTAAATAATAAATTTGCTACGAGTGTCGATCTGGAAAATAAAATTTTCTATTGACATTTTTCTATGTTTAAAAATTAAAAATTTTAAAAATTATCCAATACAAAAAAATTAAATTTTTCAAATACAGTAGAAAAAATTCGCATTTTTTATCTAAAATTCTTTTGACCATCAATTTTTTGTAAACAAAGAAAATATGTTATTGTTTATTAATATTAGTATACCTAAGTGTGGTGGTCAAAAGAATTGGAGATCAAAAATGCGGATTTCTTCTAATGTATATAAAAAACTTGGTTTCTTGTTTAGGTTGTTGGAAAAATTAAATGATTGCTGAATAAAAACTATTGGGCCGTTTTTTTAATTTTTAATGTTGAACTTAGAAAAAATCGACTTAGAAATATTTTTAAAAAATTTTCTATAAATAATTTCATTTTTCAGATCGACCATCATCGCACATATATTATTTACTTAATCTTGACGCTATCAAGCTTAAATTCATGCTTTATAAATTATCTACATAACATTTTTTTTAAATTATACTTCTTTGATAATAAAATCGTTGAATATTGTTAACTGTGTCTTTAACAAATTTCATATACTATAGAAATATCTTTAATAAGTTGACAACCAGTGTAAATAGTATTAAGTGTAAATTTAAACGTACATATCGCTCATTTACTACAATAGTGTCATAACTTAAAAAATATGATTTTTGAGTTACTAATGTAGAATTATTTTTTTATCATGCTTTCAATTGTTTTAAAAAAAATCGAGTTAATATCGTTTATACTCACCGCTTGAAAATAGAATATACCATTACTAAATTTTATACGTACCGACCTTTTTTTAGTGAAACACCATTTTCAATTGAAAACTTTTAACAAGTTTTCTGTTAAATCAGGTTTTTTGAGTTATGTCACTATTATAGAAAATAAGCGCTATGTATTTTATTTCTTTAAGTTATATTAATATCTAATAGATTTGTAAAAGAGAGGGGAAAACTAATGAATATAATACGCTTTAAAACTAACTTAAAAAGAAACTATAAGTAGCGATTTCGAAGAGTAAAAGATAAAAGGTGAAATACTTAGATTAAAATATATGTAAGTAGATGTATATTTACGTAATTTTAAGTAGCAAATAAACACTTAAGAAATTATATATATAAATATTTAAGTATCATTTGTGTAAATACCTACATAAACACTAATGTAAATTGAAATTTTTAAATAATCGTTTCTTGGAGTGCGGTGAAAGTTTTTGCAACATTTCTCTTTTAAAGTTAAACTTTCTAAAGAAAAAATGTCTTTGAATATAAAATAAAAAAAAAATATTATCTTGAGTCTGGAAATTTGCCTAGTAAGATAGGAAAGACCTCAAAATCTAAGAAATTTTAAAAATAAAATGACTTAAAATCCAAAAACGTTTTATTTATCAATTTGTTTGTATCTTCTGTAGTTGAAGCAAACAATTTGCACCAAGGTATACAGAAATAATTTTTTTTTTTTATAAAAAGGGCAATAGTTTTTTTTACTAGATCAATTATTTTTCAAAATGGCTATGACAATTTTTCATAAAACTTATGAAAAAATTCATTGCATATATTGAAATATTCATAAATTTTATTAATTTTCTTCATATGCAACTTTTTCATTAAATGTATGAATATTTTCATTACTGCAATGAAATTTTTCGTTAATTGTATGAAAAATATTTCAGTGTATTTAATGTAAAATGGCCTTTTCTCGCCACTCCTTGAATAACACCCCCACTACATCAAAACATTTTAAGAATCCATAACACTGTGAGTAGGTGAAAATGACACATCAAAACGCCGAGACACGTCAACCTAATTTTGGGTCGTAGAATCCAGTGGCGTACCCCGTTTTGAAAAGTTAGCTCAAAATTCCGAGATATTTCGATTTTAAATTTGTAGTAGATTTAAGGCAATTTTTCATAATGGACGTCCATTTTCAAGTGGACATGGAACTACACTTGCTTTCATTTTGATGAATTTTATAATTTTTTTTTTTTTGATTTATTAAATTTTTACTCTACATTTGCAAATTTAAAATCGAAATATCTCGTTATTTTGAGCTAACTTTTTAAAACGGAGTATACCACTAGATTCTATGACCCAAAAATAAGTTGGAGTGTCTCGGCGTTTTTGTGTGTCATTTCAAAAGTTTAAATTTTACTTACAGTGTAATTTAAGTTCACACCCATTTTTTAATTAACCTGCATATTTTCAAGGTTTCTACTAAATTACTATAATTAATACTAAATCTACCTAAAATGAGCTTCGAGTGTACAAAAATCATTATTTTAAATAAAATAAAATTCGAATAATTGCAAATAATGCTAAATAGTAACAAATAGTAGTGCAATGTATTTTTTAGTTGAATAAAATTTAATAAATTAAAGTTAAACAAAATAGATTTTAAGATATTGTAATTTTTTAGAAGTAAAAGTATTATTAAATGCATAGAAATTCTGATTTCTTTAAAAAAAATCTTAAAATAAGTTAATTATGATCCTTTTTCTTCATTTATAAGTACTTCAACTTTTTCCCACGTGTCCAGGAAAATTTTTATTCTACTACAGCTGGATAAAAGAGCTAGGCACCTGCAATTTGGCATGAATATGTCTTATGGTCCTAGGCAGGTTAAGTTCGTAAATGTGCAAAATCGGCTCAGGGGGAAAAAAGTTCCCCCTTGAAGAACTGAACCAACCTCTGAAAAAATACACTTTTTTTACATGTTTTTTTGTATTTTTGTTAAATAAATGAAACATTTGTTATATTTATCGGGATGGGAAGGTGTTCTCAACGTCCCCCACTGACCCCCCATCACCCCCCCCCCCCCTCCCATCCCCAAAACAAACGCCCCTGACATTTTTTTTTTATTATTTTTACATTTTGGAGGGCACAGCCGAATTTAACACTTTCACTTGTTTTTTCCTAAAAAGTCTCAAAATTTCTATCTCTTGGACCTTTCATAAAGCTTGAGACAAACTTTCATTTAACATTAATGTGGGCCAAATCCGATCATTTTACCCCTTGTCTCCCTTCATTCAAAGTTTTGATTTTTAAAAAATGTTCACCAAAAACTCTAAACTTTGATCGAAGGGCGCTATGGGTTAAAATGTTCTGATTTGGGTCAAATTAAGTGAAAATTTGTCTTAATGAAAAAGTCAGTGGACAAAAATTTTAAGATTTTTTTTTAATTCTTGAACGTAGGAAAACACGCCAATTTTGACATTGCTAGTGTCTTAAAATCGATCCTGGATCAATAACACTGTGCTACGAAAAACACAATATCTAATATCGTCGCTGCGCCTAAAAATGGAGTCATGTGTAGTTTTTTAAAATTTTTTTTATTACATCTTTATGATCCCCTATTGGTCATACGTTTACTCACTAAACCGTTTTTTGATATCTTAATTGGTTCAAAAGTTAGTAAAAGGAGCTATGTGTTCGTCATACTAAAAATGGACTGAAAAGGAGTTATGTGTTAAGCTACACATAACTTTTTTTGATAAAAAAGTAACAGAACGTGACAAAATGGACCACTTTTTTAGTAATATGAGGTTCACACATAGCATCCAAGTATTTTAAATAAATTTGTCAAGATTTTTTTAAAAATATTTGCAAATTTTCATCCTGTTATCTAAATCCTAAATGGCGGGTAATAAAACCTTGTGAAAGCAATTAAATCAATAACGGCGGAAAATTTGAGTATCTTAAGTACAGCATCTTTCGCAAATGTCAATTTATGTCAAAGCTCTTGAATATTTACAAGAAAAAACAAAAAATCAGCACCAGTTTTGCGAAAAATCTCTTGTTCGCTGTTTAGTGAAGAGCTTTTAAATATCAAAATTTTAAGGACCTTGTCTAACTAATGTCGCTTTAAACCGCCAACAAACTATATTTAGTCTTTGTCCCTCTTGAAAAGAAATTAACAATAAGAATGGTTTCATAAGCAAAAGGAGTTATGTGTAAAAAATATTTCCATTTATTTAAATTTTGTTCCAAAAAGTACTTAAAAAAGGAGTTATGTGTATGTTTTTTGAGAATTTCTGCACCACTGGAAAACCGCTAAATGTTTCATAATTTTTTTGCAGTATGTGGATAGCATATCGGTACAAGAATTTTTTGTAGAACAAACTTTTAAAAAATATCGCGAAGGGACGAAAATAAACAGTTTTTTTGCTCTCCTGAACACTTGCCCCAAAACACATGACTCCATTTTTAGGCGCAGCGACGATATACTTTTCAAATGAGCTAGTGAAGGTTGTAGTACTCGTCGAAAAGATCACAAAAATGCCCATCAAACTTGCCAGACGTCCTCAAATTTAAAGTTAACTTTTTCTTGGGACTTTTCTCACTAAACCAAGTGTTACTCAGAAACTTTTCAACCGATGTTCAATTTTTGAACCGTTTTGGAAAAAAGATGGGTAAGGCTTTTCATGTGTGTGAATTGGTCTATACATATAAGCAGGGTTGTCAGATATGGCGATTTCTCGCCAAACGAGGCGATATTGAAATGCCTCTGGCGACGAGTTTTTCGATTTGGCGACGTGGCGATTTTTTTGCGATTTATAAAATCATTAGCGATTTCTTTGGCGATTTTGTCAAATCATTTTCTAAATAATTTCAAATGAGAAGTGTCATCAGTATGTCAAATTATCAAATTTTATTTACTTTTGCTGCCCGTAGACAGTAAAAACTATTTTTTTGGAGCCAAAAACTATATACGCGAATCACAAAAAAATTAATTACTTTTTTTTTAAATTTTACACTGTTGTAAACTGTTGTTGAGTAAAAATAGTAAGTAAGAAAAATTCAAGACCGATTATCATGGATCGATTGAATTTTTTGCATTAGTGCAGAAAACAAGCATAAATGAATTTTGAGTAAAAGACAGATTTTAGAAATAATTAGCGAAATTTTTATATGGAGTAATTTATAAATTACAGATTGAAGTAAAAAATTACAAAAACTAAAAAAAAATACTTTTGGCGATTTTTATATATTTTTCTAGGTTTTTGGCGATTTTTGAGCATTATTTTTTTCTAGTTATTATAAAGAAAACAAAATATATTTTTTTAAAATAAAAATAATTATGATTTTTAACAAAAACTGAAACAATTTGAATTTTGGCAATTTCTGGCGATTTTGTTATATCCGATTTGGCGATGAGCGTAAAAAAATCTGACAACCCTGCATATAAGAAAGATATGAAGAGATTTTTTCAACAATGTAAATTTTTTTTTTTTAAACTTTTTGAGTTTATCGATTTTTTTCTGCTATAGTTCGTTCAAAAACCTTTATATTTATAAACGTATTCTTAAAGAAAATTTAATTCTGAATACGATGAGTTTAATCCTAAAAAAATCGGATATTGACAATTGGCAGATATTGACAGACAATTAACAGATATTGACAATTGACAGAGTTGTGATAATTTTTCTAAACAAGAAAATTAGGATTTTGCATGAAATCGCTGTTCGGATAACCCAGGCAAACAAAACAAAAAATAAAACGAACATCATGAGAGGTCGCGTTCCATAATTTAATAGGTTTTTGGCCCATTAAGTTTTTGATATAACAAGATATGATAAATATCTCAAAAAACCTGATGCGATAGAGCAATTTAAACGCCGGATTCGGATTCAGCGCACCAAAAACCCTAAAAAAAATTATGATGAAATTATTTTGTTTTGCCTGGGTAATCCGAACATCGATTACTAACAAAAAATCTTAATTTTCTTTTTAAGAAAAATTATTGCAACTCTGTCAATTGTTACCCGGTTTTTCAGGATAAAACTCATCGTATTCAGAATTAAATTTTCTTCAAGAACATGTTTATAAATATATAGGTTGTTGAACGGACTATAGCAGAAAAAAATCGATAAACTCAAAAAATAAAAAATTTTCAAAAAATAACAAAAAAAATTAGATATTATTGAAAAAATCAATAGATATCTTTCTTATAGACCTATTTGCACACATGGAAAGCCCCTTTATTCTTCTGAATTTCTGAATTATAGGAGGTTTAGTGAGGATAGCGCAAAAAACGTTTTCTGACAATGATGCGTTCTGAAACTCTAAAATTTAAGGGTGCTTGGCAAGTTTAATAGGCATTTTTGTGATCTATCGACAAAACCAACAACATATACTATGTCACATCAAAAGTATTTCTCCACTGTTGCACAGTGTAATTTTTCAAAGAAACTACTTGATTTAAAAAACGAATGTCTTTGTGACAGTTTCAAACAAAAGTGATTGATTCCACCGTCCAACAGCCAATATTAAACAGGAACCGGATGATATATGTACGTCTGAATGTAGAGATCAAATGAAGTTAAACTGCATTTACAGTTTTTCATTTCGAGATTCTGTTTTCTTTTAAAAGGACTTCAAAGTTTTAAAGGATTACACTTTTTTAAATATTTTTACTTGTCCTAGGAGGATCACACTGAAGGAATAGAATATTCCCTAATTATTTCATTTTTATTTGGTCATATCAGGACAAAAGATGTGTGTTAAGGTGGGTCGAAAAAAAAATTTTGTCGGGCGGTGGTCTGGAATGTTGAGTACAATAGGTTGCAGGATAAAATGATGCGTTCTGAAACCGATTATTTGTTACGGAAAATTTTGCTGGGATTATATACAGACAGAAGCACTGGTTCCCAACCTTTTTTGCGCCATGTCCCACTTTTTAGTTAAAAAAACTGCAATGTCCCCCCTACACTCAAGAAAAATTTGTAGATATCCCAATTTTGTTTAAAATTCAAAAATTACTTGTGGTTACCCAAACTTTTTGTTAAAATCATCTTTTAAACAAAGTTTTTAGAAAAAAATTTCAACAATCAATTAAATAATTTGTCTAAAATAATATTTTTTAGTTTATTTAACAATTTTTTTTTTTTTAATTTGCTCGTTGCCCCCCTGAAGCATTCAAATTGCCCCCCAATGGGGCGAGAATCAAAGATTGGGAACCATTGGTTTAGCCTTATTTTTAATGGTCTACAAATCATATCACATCATTGAAGGTACTTCAGTGCGTATGGGTAATATTATATTAATCATACGCTACAGTGACTATATTTCTTGGTACTACAGTAATTTTATCGTTTTTGCCATGATATTCACTGTTGCCAACTATTTTTAACCAAAAACCTCTGAATTTCACTAAAAAAGCGCTAGAAACCGCCAAAAATAAATTTAGCGGGGAAAATTTAAAATTCTCCCGCTAAATTACAAAAAAAGCGCTAAAAAAAGAAAAACTTGGCATTTTTAATTGACAAAAAAAGAAAATTTAAAAAAAAAACCTCCAAATTATTTTTTCTACGAAAATTGTCTTTTCACTAAAAACGCGCAAGAAACTGCCGAAAAAAAATTTGCGGGAAAATATAAAATTCTCCCGTTAAGTTACAAAAATAGCGCTAAAATTCAACAAACTTGGCGTTTTTGATTAAAAAGAAAAAAAAATTGAAAAAAATCTCTAAATTTTTCCCACTAAATCCAAACAAAAAGCGCTAGATTTTCCCGCTGAAGCACCGTTCCCGCTAAAACCAATTCTTTCCCGCTAAATTCAAACAAAAAGCGCTAGGTTTAGCGGAAAACCTCCAACAGTGATGACATTCCTTGGAAATTTATTCTTCTGACTTAAACATTTGCCATGTCTGGATTTCTATGCAAAAAAAAAATACATAATTTTTCTCTAGGTTTTTAAAAGTGTTTTTAGTGCTGATAGTTTTATATTCATTTTTTTAAGTTTTATATGAAAATGATTTAAATAAAACATTGATATTAGTCTTTAGTAATTTAAGAATAAAAAAATATTTGTTTTCTTGTTAATTGTTAGAAATCATATTTAAAAAGTAGATTTTTAGTTTTTACAAATTAAACAAAAAAAATGTAAAAAGACATATGAAATAAATAAATGAAATGGTAATAATTATATAAAAATCAATAAATAGTTTTATTATTTATCTCAAACAAACTGTCAAATAAGTAAGTATTACAAATAAGTCATAAATAGTTTAGCATCTAACTAAATATAAGTAGTAGTATTTAATTTGAATCAAAAGGCCCGATTTCATTCAAATTTAGAGTAATAATTCTTAATTTGAGGCTGTATCAAAAAAATGCGAACCTAAAAATTAAGGAATAGACCAATCTCAAATATTTTGGATAATTGAGAGATAGTTGAGAGCATTATCATACTCTGCACTTACAAGGAAAGTATTCCAACTGTTATACAACGATTTGCCTAAAACTTAAAATAGATTTAAAGAAATGATTTTAAGGCTGAGGTGTTTCGGCTTATCGGCCAAAAATGGCGAACATTTTTTTTTTTTTATTTTTTCATCAATTTTTTTTTTAAGATACTATATGATGTTTTCAGACGAGTATAAAGGTATTTTATACCCGTCTAACGGTGGCAAAACCTTGCAAAACTTTAGTTTCGTTAAATGTGAGTATTTATATGAAGACATAGAGCTACGTTATCCATATGAATACGAAATAATCTTTATTACAATAAAGTTGACACGTATTTTTGCTCTACGCTACATTCTTAATAGTTCGGGAGCTATTGGAATTTTCCCGAAGGTCCACATTGTTTCATAATGGGGCAACGGCATTTTTAAACACTGATATGGCCGATAATCCGAGACACTCCAACTTTTGGAATTGTCTCTTCTATATCGATTTAAAGTTTCGGTTGGAATACTTCCCCTGTTAGTAAAGCATACAAATCAAATGTCTGCATTATTTATTGAATAACTGTGCAACACCCTCTTCATCAAAAAAAAAAAATAAAATAAATCGTTTACACACAACCATTATTATAAAAAAAAAAATCAAAAAAATAATTCTGATTTTAAACAATTTTGCTGATATAAAAATAAAAAGGTTAAAAAGGGCGACGCCGATGACGATGATGTGAGGATGATTACAAAGGAAACTGTTGAAAAAAAATCTCAATTGTTTACTAATGTCTTTATTTAAAATGTATGCGAGATAAAGTTTTTAAATTTTTTGCGAATGAATACATCAATTCGTTCACACCAGAGATGAGCGTGAACCATGGAAGTTTTTCATCACATTTTAGTTTTATGATTCACCAGATATGTATGTAACCAATATCCAAACTATTTGCAAAAAATTTCGCAGAATTCGCAAAATCAAATTATTTACACACAAAATTTTGTGAGTGGCATCTCAACTTCAAACATTTATGATTATAACATATTTTCATAATTTCACGTTATTCTACAGGCGACATTCTATACGTATCAACAACAGAAACTTAAATTTATATCCAAACATATGAGGCATTCTTTTTAAAGTCAGAAGCTAGATAACCCAGTAAAAAAAGAATTGCCTAAAAGGGCAAATTCAGACATGGAGGAAAAGTTTTCCCCTTGAAGAACTGAACAAAAATCTTGGGAAACACTATAAAAATTCAGCGGTTTAACTAATGCCATAAAACATACACTTTTGCTCTTATGTGCAATGTAGCAAAATGTCAAAACTTTTTTTTTGTGTAAAAATTTTTTTATTTTAAGTAAAAAATTGTTTTAAGTCATTTTTGTTAAACAGAAACATTTCGATTGAAATAATAGCTCCATTCGTTTACCTACTACAATTTACTATTTTTTACTCAGTTTACTACTTTTGCTCAAAAACCGTTCGAGTACACACAAAAATAGTAAATGTAGTAATCAATTTTCTCTTTTACTTAAATTTTACTACAATTTACCAGAAAAATTTCAATGCGTAAATAAAAAAGTTATGTCAAAAAAAATTATTGACAAATTTATATTTTTATTTACAAACTAAAAATTTATTATAAAAAATAAAAAATATGGAATTTATGGAGGAAATTGTATCGCGTAATGATATGAAATTTAGTTGTTGCAACACAAAATCGGTGGATGCATTTGAATTAAGGTTGAAACAACTAAATATCGGTAGTTACAACAAAATGTTGTTATTACAACTGTCTTTTAATTAAAACAACTATAAAATTCGTTAGCCACATCAAAATGTAGTAGCAGCAACCGAATTTTGAGTTGAAACAACTGAAAAATTCAGTTGGAAATTTATTTTTCTCTGTGTATGTATGTATGCATTAAAAGGACGTTTGAAAATAAATGCTAAATCTGATTAACATCAACTTTTAAGCATGGATTCTTGTCAGGAAATCGGATTATTTTCCCACAAAAATTATCTTGTTGTTAGTCTGATATATTTTCGTTCGATGTATCTTTCCCAAAGAGCAGCTTCTCTTAATGCAACTGCATAACAGTAAATTAGAACAATACTAAAAATACTAAAAATTAGAATCTGTCCATTTCTAAATAGAAACCCACAAATTTAAAGGAATTTTTCATAGCGAAAACTTGAAAAAAATAGTCCATGCATTTTCAGGATCTTTGAAATAAGTTTTAGGAGATTCTTTAATATTTTTCTCAATGATTTTCTGTAAAACAATCTCAAGATGGTAAGAAAAAATTCTGAGCTTTTTTGTTTAAATATTCAAAGATTCTGGGATTTTTTTATAGGGAAAATTTTTAAAGTAAAAAAAAAGTTTTATATAGAAAAATTCTTCAGGCTCTGAGGGGTTTTCTGTTATAAAAACTGTGTGCTCTGATGCTGAGTGTTCAGATTCTAACATATGTACCCAGGCAGAAAAGTACAAACGGGCCAACGTTGGAATGAAGTTGGCGGCGACGGTACCAACGTTGGCGAATCATACCCGTTTCTAAGTCTACGACGTCATTTCGAAGTTGAAATGATAACAGTGGCCAACGATCGATCGACTTTTGTTTTGACGTTGGGTTAACATTGATTTTACAAATTTACGACATTGGATTTACCTTTTGCTCAGGGATGTATTGAAAATCTCGATGTAGTGCTTTTTAGTTACCATTTTGTACAAATCGGTTGAAAAAGCAATTAAAGTGTTGAGGTCTTTGTAAATCAAAAACTTTTTAAAAAAATAAAAATGTTAAACTTTTAAATTATAATCTATAGTGTAGTGTTTTATGTAAACACAAAGTTGGGCCAACACAATATTTTTAGTAAAACTATTTTACATTATGCAATGTTGTATTTTTCGTTAGCCCGATATTGTACCAACACAAAATTTTTGGTACGGTTGGCAATTTCTGACTGGGTATGTGTATTTTTTCAAGAAAAGTTCCTCAGCTTTTGAGTATTTTTCATTGAGAAAAGTCTTTAAGTCTTAGGATGCTTTTAAACTTATCCTCTAGGATCGTACTCAGATTCTCAAATTTCCATAAAAAAAATTTCTCAGATTTTGAGGATTTTTCTGATGAAAAGTAGAGATTCTAAAATTTGTTTGTTCAAATGTGTGCAGTTATCATGATAAAATTATATTTTAAAAAATTTTAATGTTAAAAATATATTTACTATTTTTACTACTTTTCGTTTTTTTACTTTTTTGGTTTTTTCTCTCAATGAGTAAAATTTTAAAATGTTTCCCTTTTACTACATTTACTACAAAAAAAGTAATCAAACGGACCTAATATTTCAACACGTGAATTCGAATTCATTATTTTACTCATATCTTTTGAACCACTAAACCGATAAAATTCATAACCGAACTAGCGTTATTAATTCAAAATATGTGTTCCAAGTTACAGAAGCCTACGCAGAAAAACTTTTAGACAAAAAAAAATACAATTGTTGGGATTATGACCAACTAGTATAGAGGACATAATCCCTGTAATGGGGATTAGGGTCATTTGTTACGTGGTCATTATCTCCATAAATCTGGGAATTATGTCTGTTTTTTATTGGGATTATTTTCGGTCATAGTCCCCACTACAATTATGTGGATTATAACCGAAATGAATTTGGTCATTATCCCCATAACGGAAATGAGATTATGTCCGTGGGGATTATGTCATGTCACCAAAAAATTGTGGGTTCAAAATCATCAAATTTTCTTGTAGGTTTACAAGCTTTTTTTGCTAACATTACGGTTTTTTTTTTAGTGCACAAATTTGTTTTAGAACTCTAAGTTACTAGTGGTTTATCCAAATTTTTGTTAAAATCATTGTTTAAACAAAGTTTTTAGTAAAATTTTTCAATTGTAGGTAATTTAACTAAAAGAATAGTTATTTTAGTAAATTTAAATAAAAAATAAAATAATCCAATAAATTGCTCGTTGTCCCCCTAAAATAATCAAATTGCCCCCCAGTGGGGCAAGAATCAAAGGTTGGTAATCATTGGTCTAGTGGTTCAAAAGTTATGAGCAAAACCGTGAATTTCAGATTGGTTTCACCTTAAATTCACGTGTTAAAGAACCGTTAAACAAGCATAAAAAATAATTAGCCACAAAAATATTTAAAAAAGTATTTTTATCACCCAAAAAATATTTTTCCAAAAAAAACTTACACTCTAAAAAAAAAATTAAAACTAAAAAAAAATTTACATTCAAAAAAATTTCAGAGTTGACTTTCCCAAAAAAAAAAAATAATTTTATAAAAAAAAAGTTTTTTGACGAAAAATAATATATTTCTACACTAAAAGAAATTGAATACTCCAAAAAACTTTTTACATAAAATTGACTAAAAAAAGTTTTTACTTATAAAAGAATATTTCTAGTCGATTTTTTTCACTTAAAAATGAAATTGTGAAGGTATTAATAAATTCGACCAAGTCAAATTTAACTTTTCTAATTTTTTTTTATTTTTTCTTAATTTCTACCAACTTATTTGCAGCTATTTCTTCTCCCTATGATATCCTATTGCTGCGACACAAATATTTTAAAGCAAAACCGTTAGTGTGCAATGCCTCATATGCATATTTATCTATGTGTGAGTGTTAGTAACTATAAAATCTATACCTACCACATGCATACATACAATCTGTGTACATACAACACATAGCAAACATACTTATACATAAATATATAAATTTACACTCAATTGAGCAAAACATTGTTAGTAATCAGCAGCAGAAATAATGCAGTATATCGTAGCAAAAAAATGGAAGTATTTTGTGAAAATTGCAATTTTAACAATTTTTTTTATTTTTAACATTTTTTTTCCTAGAAAAGAATGAACACAACCACTCACCATAAAAACCATTATATTTAGCAACAACAAGTACAAAAAAACAGCACATGCTTACATTTAACACTCTTTTTAACCATTCATTGCTTCACACTTTGTAGAATTCACTTTACTGCTACTACTACACTCAAAGTAAAAGTTTCTTCATATTGATGAAAACTAACATCAATGTGATGAAATGTTACATTAGCCCTGTTTTCGCATAACCGTATATATGTTAACATTAACGGTTTAACCGAAAACGCATCCACGTTTAACAAAATGTACTTGGCATCACTGTGGTTGTGTGTCAAAATTTATTAAAGCAAACAAGAAAAAAAAGGTTTGTGCTTTTACTATAACAAGAAGAAGAGGGTTGTGTCTATGCTAATTCATTAAATATGTATACTTGGCTTCACTTTTTGTCGAAGGTTCAAATAAGCGCCGATAATTATACCCGCTAAAAGTATATACGGTTATGCGAAAACAGGGATACTATTTAATACAATGTAAGGTGTCTTCAATAAACTGGGTGACCGTGGGTACAAGTATCAGACAGGGTAGCAATTTTTTTTCTACTAATTATTTTTGTAAATCGCTCGCTCATTTACTTGTGTAACGTCATAACTCAAAAAACGTGATTTTTGAGTTAATGATGCAGAAACTCACCGTCATTATTACACTTTAAATGTACCGGCATTTTTCAATGGAAACCTGCAAAATCAAATATTTTGAGTTATGACACTATACAAGTAAAACGAAAACCATAACAAATCAAAATTGTTGATAGCAATTGATTAAACCATTTCATAAATATGATGAAGCATTTTTCTTCCAGTGTACTCAACTCCATAACGTTGCTTGGTAATTGTTATACAAAAGGGAAGAAAAATATTAAGGGTATTCACAAATTTTTTTTGGTCATTTTTGTTAACAAAAAATTGTTTGAGTGAAAATATTTATTGCGTGTTAAGTATTTTCTGACTGCGTTTTTTTAAAAAAAATATTTTAGGTTGAAAAAAAATAGTTTGAAAAATATTTTTTGGTTTTTTGAGTGTTAAAATTTTTATACCCTACACCACACTGTGGTACAGGGTATAATGAGTTTGTGCTGATGTTTGTAACTACCCGAAATATTGGTCCTAGACCCACTTTTAAGTATACCGATCGGCTTAGAATCACTTTTTGAGTCGATTTAGCGATGTCCGTCCGTCCGTCCGTCCGTCTGTCCATGTAAACGGTGTAAACACGATACAGGTCGCAATTCTTAATCAATTGACTTGAAATTTGAAACTTAAGCCTCTTTTGGCCCAAGAACGAAGCCTATAGAAATTGGAAAAAAATCGGTCCATATTTAGACCTTGCCCCCATACAAAGGTCCTCTTTAGTTTTGGCTCAAATGACTCTAATAGACGCATTTTAACAGGTATCTATTCGAAATTTGGCAGGTAATCATGTTTTATGAACACAAATCACCATTCCAAATTTTAAAGAAATCGAACCAGTTCTTATTGTAGCCCCCATACAAACCACCTTCCCGATTTTCACATAAATCTCTCAAATTTCATGAAAATAGAAAATATTTAATTAAAATTCTGTTTGTGTATGTTAAACGCGTACTTTAATAACCTTATCAAATCTGATTATCATCGGACCATTTTTGGACTTAGGTCCCATGTGGAAATTTCGCCCGATATTCAGTTGAAGTGATTTATTGTCAACAAAAAGAAGCCTATTCCACTCAAATTTGATTAGTGAGTGCTTTTTACACTTATTAAAGATTTGACAAAATATAGATCTAATCAGTCCATGTTTGAACTTGGGACCCATTTTCCGGGAAACTCTGGTGTAGGGTATTTTATGGTCGGTCTTGACCGACTATAATTTTCTTACTTGTTTGGATTGAAAAAGTACTTTGAAAAACAATTTATCTTCAAGGTGACAAAAATTTGAAATTCATGGTTTTACTCACAACTTCTGAACCACTGTAAAGATTTCTCTGAAATTCAATACCAACCTGAACAGGAAGATTATAATTATGTATTTCTAGTTTCAGCAGCCTAAGATTTCGTTTTTAAAAGATAAGTTGTTCTCAACAGACAGATGACACAAGTGTCGTGTAAGTCTTGCAAAGTGCCCAAACCAATTACACAGCCCCATTAAAATATAAAAAGGTTCTGAACCAG
Organism: Pegoplata infirma; assembly: GCA_963921195.1. Lineage (NCBI taxonomy): Eukaryota > Metazoa > Arthropoda > Insecta > Diptera > Anthomyiidae > Pegoplata > Pegoplata infirma. The sequence goes on along the minus strand of OY992536.1, from coordinate 4,424,974 downwards.
ACTAATCGTTGTGTATTTTGGCCTCCTGAATTCGACTAGGCCATCAGAATTGAATTCTATCATTGGGTTTTCCTGTAACTATCAAGGAAATTCCGCAAAGTGAATATACCTAAATTGTAAATTTTATCAAGTTCAAAAAATTTATATTTTTTTCTGTATTATTACGAAGAGAATAAGGGGGTTTTAACAATATCCGTCAAAAATTGTAGAAGTTACATGCATTTGAACATAAATGCATAAAATCAGTTTTATCCAACTTTTTTTTTGATAAAACTGAATTGATGCCTTTTTGTTCAAATTTTATGAAAAAACCTAATATTTTCTTCGTAATAAATTAGTTTTGATCTTAACATACAGAAATAAAATTTAAAGAATTTTTAACTTACAAGGAAGGTATTTTACAGGGCACCCTCCGATTGTCCTGAAACCTTTTTAAGTGATAGTAAATTTTCTAACGTGAAAAAAGTGAAATTTTTGATTAGAAATATTTTATTTTGTGTTAAAAAAAACTTTTTTTAAGCAATTTTTGTCCAAAAAAAATAATTTACTAAATTTTTTTGAGTGTAAATTTTTTTTGAGTTTAAAATTTTTTTCAAGTGTATTTTTTTTTTAGTGTAAAAATATTTTTGAGAGACAAAATATGTTTTTAAAACATGTTTAACAGGTTTTCAACACGTGAATTTAGGGTGAAACTAATCTGAAATTCGCGGTTTTACTAATAACTTTTGAGCCACTGGACCGATTTGGCTGAAATTAAATACGAACCAGGTCAGGGAAACGACAAATAGATATGATAAGCTTCAATATCCTCAGAATTGCCTTTCAAAAGTTAGCGTGTTTTTATCTCTTAAATTCACGAAAAACCCTGAACGAAATTCAGCCTTTTGCTCATAACTTTTGAACCATTGGACCGATTACGCTGGATTGCAACACCAACCTGACCAGGTAAATGCCCAATATATACGCCAAACTTCAGGAGCCTCCGTAAAGCCTTTAAAAAGTTAGCGTGTTTTCAACAGACAGACGCACGGACGGAAATCGCTAGATCGTCTTAAAATCTATCGAGGATCATGAATATATTTACTTTATGGGGCCCTAGACCAATATTTTGAGGTGTTACCACAAACTTATATATACCCTCTATCACTAGAGTGGAGGGTATAAAAAAGCCTTAAGGGTTTTGTTATGGACAATTTAAACTTTTATTATACCCCACACCACTCTGTGGTACAGGGTATAATGACTTTGTGCTGATGTTTGTAACTATCCGAAGTATTGGTCATGAACCCACTTTCAAGCATAACGATCGACTCAGAATAAACTCGATACAGGTCGAAATTATCAATCGATTTGCCTGACACTTAAAACTTAAGCTTCATTTAACCCAAGGACGAAGCCTTTTGAAATTGGAAAAAATAAATTCATGTTTAGACCTAGCCCCCATACAAAGGTCCGCTTTAATTTTGGCTCAAACGACTTTAATAACCGTATTATAATAAATATCCTTTTGAAACTTAGCAGGTAAATGTATTTTGTATTCAATAGTAACCATACGAATTTTAAAGGATTCGGAAAAGTTCTTTTTGTGGCCCCAATACAAACCACCATACCGATATTCACATAAATCTCTAATATCAAGACAAACAGAAAATAGTTTATTAAAAAATTTGTTTTGTATGTTTAACGCGTACTTTAATAATCTTATCAAATCTGATTATTAGGGCAAGTACTTTCATGCATCTAAAAACCGAAAATATGTGCCTATAATATGCGTCTAAAAATCCAAAATATGCACTAAAATCTTCAAAAATATGCATTTAAAAATATTTTTTTACTAAACAAATAGGTTTGTCAAGATAAATTAGGCCTGGTCAAAAACTTTTAGGCCCTCGACAATTCTAACACAATTTTTAATTAGTAAAATATTGTTTTATAGACACATTTTGTGATAAAAATATTTTTAATTAAACAAATTTATATGAGAAGTTTTTTTCTTTAACTCAATAAATATTTCTGGAGTAAATAAATTAAGAAAAAAATTTTTAAGTTAAACATTGTTCTAAAACAAGTAAATTTTAAAATATTTTTTTCCGATTTTTTAGAACTTTCCGTTTTTCAAGTTAAAAAATTCACTCAAGGGCAAAAGACCCCACCCTGACTCTAAGCAAAATAAAAAAATCAATTTTCCTGTCGAAAAATCTTAAATTGGAAAACAGGGTTTCTTTACGATTAGTAAAATGTCTAAGAGCAAAAGAATTTTAAATCGGAAACATTTCTCAGAATCTAAAAATAATACTTCCAGAATCAGTTTTCTATAAGAAATACCTCAGAATATGATTTCTATAAATAATTTCTTTTTCTATAAGAAATAGGGGATAGTTTTGTATTTTTCTAAGGAAGTTTTGAAAAAAATATTGATAAAGATTAAAAAAAAGTCCAATTTATATGAAAATATGCAAAAATATGCATTTATACCAAAATATGCAAAAATATGCATCTACAAATCGATGCCATTTTACTGCAAATTTATTGATTCGGATAGATATTTAATTCTGTTTCTGTTCACAATGCTGAGTAAAAACATGCATTTTCATGAAAATACTTGCCCTGCTGATTATAATCGGACCATTTTTGGACCCCATATGAAAATTTCGCCCAGATATTTAGTTAAAGCGGTGTATTTGCCTATTTTACTCAAATTTGGTTTGTGAGTCTATTTTACACTTATTTATGATATGACAAAAGAAATGTCCAATCGGTTTGAACTTGGGACCCATTTTCCGACTATAATTTTCTTACTTGTTTTCTTTTAGTTTCATCCCATTCTGATTCAATAAGTTCGATTTTGAATCACTGTGTTATAAAAGAAGTATTTATGACCTTAAGCTAGAATAATCTGTCTAAAAATTAAATTTACTAATTTTAGAATAACTTTAAATGTTCTTAAAATTTTACGCGTGACCTTTTCATTTGTAACAATTAAATTAAAGTATTTTTAAAACAAGTACACAATATTACAAAAGGCTTTATATATAATATTAAATCTGGAAAATATTTATGCTCTTATATTCAATACGTTTCATCAGCTTATCATCTTCATTTTATTATTATAAGCTGCTGTTAATCAAATTAGGTATTTCAAGCGAAAAATAACACTTTATTGATTGTTTTCAATTAAAATCCCGCATTTTATGTGGTTTCTCATGTACTTATACACTTTGCACTCCAAAAACACACATACCACTAAACGTTTTGAGTAAGTAACATGCTAAAACTGTTAATTTTGATTCATGACAAAGTTTGTTTTTACATTTTGACCTAACCAAGAAAGAAATGTTTTCTGCAGGAAATATTTTATAAACTGGTCTCTGGAAATGTCATTTTTACATGGTGATGTCCTAGGAGAGAGTTAATTGACCCATTGTGACCTATTAGGAATGGAACACAAATAACGCTCTCTAGAACATCTCTAAACAAGTGACATATCTTTTTGGGATCAGTGCCTTAAACATTTCGCGTAGCGTTTGTAAATCGGCTAAATTACATCTAACTGTAGATGATAATTTATAATCTTTTTTTATTAAATTTTTTAATTTATTACATTTTATTTAAACATATTCCAAAAGCTTTGAAATTTTTTTATACCCTCCACTCTAGTGATAGAGGGTATATATAAGTTTGTCATTCCGTTTGTAACACCTCGAAATATTGGTCTAACACCCCATAAAGTATATATATTCATGATCCTCGATCGATTTTAAGACGATCTAGCTATGTCCGTCCGTCCGTCCGTCCGTCCGTCCGTCTGTCTGTCTGTCTGTCTGTCTGTCTGTCTGTCTGTCTGTCTGTCTGTCTGTCTGTCTGTCTGTCTGTCTGTCTGTCTGTCTGTCTGTCTGTCTGTTGAAAACACGCTAACTTTTGAAAGACTTTACGGAGGCTCCTGAAGTTTGGCATATATGTTGGGCATTTACCTGGTCAGGTTGGTATTGCAATCCAGCGAAATCGGTCCAGTGGTTCAAAAGTTATGAGCAAAAGACTGAATTTCGGCAACGGTTTTTCGTGAATTTATGAGATAAAAAGCACTATAACTTTCGAAAAGCAATTCTGAGGAAGCTGAAGCTTGGCATACATATTTTCCGTTCCTCCAGCCTAGTTCGTATTGAATTTCACCCAAATCGGTCCAGTGGTTCAAAATTTATTAGCAAAACCGTGAATTTCAGTTTAGCTTCACCTTAAATTCACGTGTTGAAAACCCGTTAAACCTGTTTTAAAACCATTGGGAAGTCACAAAAATATTTTACAACGTATTTTTGTCACTCAAAAATATTTTTATACCAAAACAAAAAAAAAACACTCGAAAAAAATCTTACACTAAAAAAAAATTTTACACTCAAAAAAAAATTAGTAAATTTTTTTTTTTCAAAAATTACAAAAAAAAATTGTTTTTACACAAAATAAAATATTTCTAATCAAAACTGTTATTTTTTTCACGTTAGAAAATTTACTATCACTTAAAATGGGCATTGTGGAGGGTATTCATAGATTCGGCCAAGTCGAATTTAACTTTTCTACTTGTTTAAGTGTCTCGTTGTTAGGCCCGATTTTGTTATGTTGTTTATAAGTATTTGAAGTATAGAAAATGATAAATTTCACTTGCTACTAGTAAGTCTATTGTGTTTAATTGAATTAAACACATTTTGATTAGAAATTGTTAATGGAATTTATAATCTTTAGTTTATAGATGTTTGTATGAATTAAGTATGAAGATACATATTTTTGAAAATATGTTTAAAGGAGAATATTTCTTAACCATGAAAGAGAGATATGTTTTGATGTTTCTCCGAGGAATTTTTGATTATTTGCTTCAATTGTTTGATAAGATGAGGTTAATCAACTGAAATTAAAATGAACTAGGTTTGGGTAGCTAGTGGTTGATATTCTTTAAATAAATACTTGGATGAAAAATGTGTGTTTTTTGTCAAAGAATATAATTTTAATTTTGAAGTAATAAAATATTTGAGTAATTTAAGTCGATATGAGTTAGTGTTGCTTCAGTGATTCGTTGTAAAATTAATTTTATTTTAATGTGAAGCAATTTCTGCGTACGAGTATATCAACGTATTATGATGTCTGGCAATCTAATGGCAATAACAAACTAACTAATATTAATCATACGTCACATTGATTCAATTTTATTAATTTTCCAAAGAAATTTCAAATTACTTACGTGTACTGTAGTTGTTTGGTTTTCTTTCGCTCAATTTTTTGGTTTGAGATGATGATGCTGATGATGATTATGATGAAAATACGACTATGTAGAAATTTATGGCATAATTTATCATAATAAAACAGCCACAAATGAAACAATAAAGCATAAATTGCCAAAGAAATTACCCACACATATTCACACAAAATACATATGAGTCATTCCTTATTAATTATGCTGCTGTTTAAAATTAATGTCGTATCAATGTGAAATCTATCGTAGAGCTGTTCATACTCGTTCGTTTCAGTGACCGAACATTTTAGTTCAGTACATCTAAAAAGGACCTAGTTCGTAGTTCTAGTTCACTAGTTCATTTTAAACAATGTTTAACAGTTCTTTCAAAATATCGATTAACTGTAATGACTAAACAAAAAGCAAACAACATCTGACAGCTTATAATTTTGTGGAAGATTAAGTTTTATTTACGGAAAAAAGAATAGGGTGATTCCATGTCAAACCGCACAGAAAACTGTGATTTTCGGATTTGTCACCTCCGATTTTAATGAAATTCGCAAATAATATTTCACATGCGTTGTTTTCATAAAATGATTACCTTACAGGCTCCAAAAATTTTTAGTTTTCGAAATATGGCGTCTTGAAAATTGGCAAAAACATAAAATTTTCAATAAGGTGCACATACAAAGTCACCCATAACTTTAAAACTATAAAACCCACAATTACCAAATGGGTACCATTTCAAAGCTGAAAGGATTACCTTAAAAGCGACATGCACAATTTTTTCTTGTAATGAAAGGTCAAAGGTCATATTTCAATGTCTAATGTTCAAAGATCTATATCTCAAAATCCGATATTTTTTAAATTCTCAAAAAAATATATGATAACAATCAAGTCTTTCCCTACATTTGCATCAAAATTTCAGGGTGGACACTCATATGGTTCCAAAGTTACAGAAGAAAACGTGCTCGAAGGCAAGGTTTTTTCTACGAGTTCATATAAAAAATATTGCACAAACAAAACAACATACAGACATAGTCGTAAACAAAGGTGCGAGCCTAGAACAAGGCTTAAAACTTTTTTATGTATTTTATTTTATTGTAGGGGTTTTCTTGTTCTTTTACAAGGAAAGTCCTCGAAAGTGAACATACCTGATTTCTTTAAAATTTATACACAAGCTAGAAAAAATAAATCTAAAATCAACCAGTCTGAGCTTGTCGGCCTAAATTCAGGTTAAACGGGGTTAAAAATTACCCATTTTCAGTTATTTTAAAGTTTAGGTACTTTATATTGATGCCATATATAACAGATCGGTTTCATTCGAAACCTATATTCTTCCATAGTAGGGAAATAGGAATGGGGTGGGGGAACCGTATGTTCAAAGCGGAATAAAGCTCATAAACAAGAATATAATCAAGCATAAAAATGGTTTAGGAATGGAAACACTAATGTTTCGAACTTCTTTGAATTTTTGTCTTATTTTATTTTGGACACACTAATAAAGATTTTTTTTTAAATTCGGATGAAACCCGACCTGTAAGAAAAACTGCCAATAAAAAATTCATGTGATTGCTTAATTTAAATAGAAAATAGTACCAATAATGATTTTTTTTTTACAAAAACTATAACAAAAACTATACATTTTTAACAAAAACAATTATGCAACAAATTATTTTCAAATGAAACGGATCTGATATAAGTGGCATTGTTTAATTATGTATCTATGTTGAAGAAGCGTACAACGAAAGGTCATAAAATGTGTGCTGCACATTTGTATGCATAGCAATTAAACATTGTATTTTATGATCGTTTCTTGTTGCATTAGGGATCTACGTGAGGTCACGTAGATTCTTATCTATTTTAAGAAATGAACTGTGTAGACAAAATGTGTAGTCTACGCAGGTAGTTTTATTTTTAGATTCTAGTTTTAATTTTGTATATAAGATATTTTAAGTTGTAAATAAAAGGTTGTTACTAGCCAACCACCGAACAAACAAGACGTGGTCGTTGTTTTATTCAACATCAATGTACAAGGTGTACAGGCATCAATGTACCTAAAAGTTGAAATTACTAAAGATCGGTAATTTTTGACTCCCTTTAAAACTAAATTAAGACCAATAAGCTCAGAGAGGTCGATGTTAGATATTTGTTGTCTTTCATGGGCATAAATTTCAAAGAAATTACGTATGTTCACTTTGAAGATTTTCCTTGTAAGAAAACAAGAAAACCCTACGATAAAATTCAGTTTTGATAGTGAAATCAAATTCAGGAGGTTGAAATATTAATAAATAATGGGTTCAGTTTTTAGGTCCATCCCATTGTTTGTTTACTGCTAGCAGCATGCTAGCATGCTATGCTGCTTCGTGTGTGTAAGCTTTTGCATATGAACTCGTAGAGAAAATCTTGACTTCAAGCACGTTTTCCTCTGTAACTTTGGAATCGTATGAGTGTCCACCCTGAAATTTTGATACAAATGTAGGGAAAGACTTGATTGTTATCATATATTTTTTTGAGAATTTTAAAAATATCGGATTTTGAGATATAGGTCTTTGAACATTAGACCTTGAAATATGACCTTTGGCCTTTCATTACAAGAAAAAATTGTGCATGCCACTTATAAGGAAATCCTTTCAGCTTTTAAATGATACCTATTTGGAAATTGTGGGTTTTATAGTTTTAAAGTTATGGGTGACTTTGTATGTGCACCTTATTGAAAATTTGACGTTTTTGCAAATTTTCAAGACGCCATATTTCGAAAACCGAAAGGTTTTGGAGCCAGAAAGGTAATGATTTTAGGAACACTACCCATTTGCAATATATTTGTCAAATTTTATTTAAATCGAAGGTAACAAATCCGAATGCTGTGTGGTTTGAGGTGGATTTGCCCAATAGGATAATAAAATACGTGAATTAATGGTTATTCATATTATTGGAATTACAGGCGATGTTTGCGCTGGTGGAATCAAATAAATGGTAATACCCAGGAAAATTTTTTGGAACAAATTCCTGGTTCAATAGATTCTTGAATATATTCTACAGTAATCACAACAAAATTTCAATCAAAAATCATTAATTCTGGAATATTAAGTAGAATTGGTTGCAGGATAATATTTTGCGATCTTAGACCGATTATTTGGAACAGAAAGTTTTGCTTGGGTATCAATGAGCAGCTGGAAAGAATTGGAGGTAATAAAAAGAACCCAAATGAACGAAAGAACTGAACTAAACATTATCTAAATGAACCAATTAACTAACAGAATTAAATAAACGAAAAGTCGTGAACTAGTCCATGGGTCTTTAAACTAGTTCGTTCATGAACAACACAACTCTCCCTTTGAGAAACTATTTATTTGATAGTAGAAAATAGTGATAGGCGCGTGAGTGGATTTTGACTCACGCTCACGCAAAAAATAATCGAATCACTCACTAATGACTTACGCACATTTTTTTCCACTCACACTCACTCACAATCACGTCATTGAAATTAAAATCACTCACGCACACTCGTGACTCACGCAAGATGCAATCACGTTCACGCGTGAGTCACGCAAGCTCTAATCACGCAATAAGCAAATAAAAAACTACAAAAATATTATAAAATATTTCATAAATTCTATAAAACATATCATGGATGTTATATCATATTTCTTAAATATTTCATACAATATTTTGAGGATGTTTATTCTGGCTCGAGGTCATTATTTTCTTTACTAATTAAAACCATGATATTCTCATAGCATAATTTTCAAGAAAATTTTTTTTTGTTTTTAATTTATTTATGTTGGTCATTTTTGCAAGACTTCATCGACACGTGTTTCGGAATTTGTCAGATCCATTGTCAAGATTATTTAGCAAAAATAGAAACGATTTACTACAAAGTAGCAAACGAGTCTAATGACAAATCGTTTGTGCACAAACTAAAGTATTAATACATATTCGACTCTATCCACAATGTGAATTAGATAGACGAAGAAATTGTACTATACTAGTAAGGCAACGATTGTCAATAACCAACAAAAATATTTAAAACATTTTTACATATGATAGTCCATTGGACTACAAAAATATGTTTTTGTTGTTGTAAGTGTAATAATACCACATTTGGGTTATTCATCACTATGGCGTGCCAACCATTATGTAAATTGTTTTATTCTGACTCGAGGTCATTATTTTCTTTACTAATTAAAACCATCTCATAGCATAATTTTAAAGAAAATTATTTTTGAATGTCGAATAAAACAATTTTTATTGTTTATTAAAAATTAATCAGAATTTCTTTCATATAATTTATAAAACGAAAATACAAAAAATTTTCGTATTTCCTTTAGTTTTTACTTATATCCATTTTCCTTTATAAATTATCTTTCTCATATTTAGAAAAAACTTTTCGCCTTTTTTAGTCCCAACTGGATTTGAACCTGGAACCTCCAGTTTATTAGTCTCACACCTAACTACTTGTTCCAAACTTTATTTTGAAAATTGTTTGTCTATTTATTACTTTTATTCTACTTGTTAGATTTTGATTTTCTTTTAAATAAATCGATAATATTGCCATCTTTTTCTTGGAAATTGAAGAGTTGTCCAGATTTTAAATTCTAATTTAATATACTGCAATTCTGAAGACATTTCTTTTAAGACGTCTTAGAGGAATTGTCCACACTCTTAAAGCAAACATTCAGTGCTGACAATGTTGGGACATGTCATCAAGGATTACCTATGATTTGTCGGAACCTTAAGACATTTCCTCAAGGAATCACTGTAGAAATTTCCTCAGCGACACATTTTCCAACTGGGTCGACGCCAATAAAATGGTTCAGGCCAAAAAAAGTTAAATATTGGTCTGGGACCCCATAAAGTATATCGTGAACCTATATTCAAAATATGCCAACTCAAATTTGACGGAAATGAGTTTCCGATGGCAAATAGCTCCCCTATATAATACCTATCTGCCATAAAAATTTCAGAGCAAAAAAATAATTTGTTGTCGTTTTACATCCATTTTTGTTATTCTGCTAACTCAAAGTACATATTTTTTTGGTGGAAATAAATGCCAACTCCCATTGTAAATTTCCAAAAATTTTTCAAAAAATTAAAAAAAAAAAATTAGACCACATATCTTATTGCATTTGCCATGCTAAATACGAATCTTGTAAAGATTTTGATATCTAATGACTGGTTCTCGAGATATTGCCATTTTAAAAATATCGGTAAATAGTGTTTGCAAAAAAAAAAAATTGCTTATATTTATGTAACTTTCAAACTATTTATCAGATTGAAACATAATGAATGGGGCAAATAAAGTCAATGATATAAGCTTTCAAAATAGCTGGTTTGGAGTGACCCTATTGCAATACAGCGTGAGTTACAGAGTGCCAAAGTTGACCACCTTGAGATTAAAAGGCTTTCGGAGCTAGTAAGTTTTAAAAATATGCAAAGATTTTTAATTTTTTGTTTAGTTTTTGCAATTACCGTACTAAGAATAACAAAAACCAAAAAAAAAAAAAATTTAAAAATTTTTCCAAAAAAAATGTATTTTTATTTTTTTTAGAGTTGGCATATTTCCAAAATATGCCAACTCTAAAAAAATATTTGTTTTTTGATATAGTAATAAATGCTATCTCTGAAAAATATGCAAATAAGTGCAAAATATGAAAATTTTTGCATAGGTAAAAATTGTTTAGAATATTTAAACCATCTTGTGGAAGGTACATTGTTTATTTTTGCAATAATACGCGAAATAACTAGTTTTTTAGCTCTCCTGAACAGTAAGCTTTTTCGAGTTGGCATTTATTGAATATAGTTCGACGATATATATAACTTATCAGTGATCGATTTTAAGACATTCTAGCGATGTCCGTCTGTCTGTGGACATGGTGATCACGGCCAAAAATTACACGGATATGACTGAAACTTCAGTCATCTCCATGTAATATTAAACTACTTCTCCCGAGCAGTTTGGTATTGCATTTGAGCGATATCGGTTCAGCGGTTCAAAAGTTATGAACGAAAATATAAGGACACCTCAAAAGTGTTGTGTAATTCAACATAACCTATAAATACAAAATGCTTTAATTCGGCTGCTGGTAATTTGAATCTGAATGGTATTTAAACATGTATAAACTTATTTTTTGACAAAAAAAAATTGCGGATTTTTTTTACCAAAATTTAATTTTTTTCGCGGAAATTGTTTTTTAAAAGTATTTTTCTTTAAAAGAAAGTTTTTTGCAATAATCTTTTTGAAAATGTGGAGGGTATCAATGCATTCAGCAAGGCCGAATTTAACTTTTTTACTTGTTTATTTATTTATTTGTTTTTTTTTTTAACGGATAAAAAATCAGTTTTATTTGAAACTTTAAGGGCGGATTACTCAATGAAAAGTTAGCTGCTAACTGCCAATTTAACGGAGCCTAATGTCAAAATTTGTATCAAAAAGTTAAATTTAACGAAGAGTTATTTTATAACGGAGCATTGAGTAATCCAGCCTTAAACTTGAAATTTAAAACTTATTTTTAGTCCATATAGCATGCAAAAATCCACAAAATTATTTAATTTTGTAAATTTGCTGCATAGTATGTTTCTCTGTAGCGAAACAGTTTGCGTGGAATGCCTTGTAAATAAACAAAACAAAAAAAAAACTAAGACTTTGCTACAGTAAGGAGCATAAATGCAACAATGATAACATTAGTAATATAATCGCTGTAGTTTATGATGTAGTTATTAATGGATTATTTTTATTGTAGGGGTTCAATATTATATATTTTAAATATACTATACCTTTGTCCTTCACTGTACGCATTATAATCTTATAAAGGTAAAATAATAAGCACACACATACAAAAGTTTATTTTTATATACACATACACACTAGCATGTACCGAAATCAGGAAATTTTGGAATTTCTTTGGGCATACCCCCAGAACGATGCTTATTAAAGAACTGATTATGGGAAAAATAATTAAAAAAATTGTTGGAGATCATCTTCAGGCGCAACAAGCGCTTAAAGTTTGCATCCGTGGTTCATTTGGTCAAAAAAAATATTTTTTTTATTTTTAAAATTGGTGCCAAAAGATGCGTTATGTTGAGTTCATTCAGGAAAAAAATTTTATAAAGTTTTCGTGGAGCAATTTTGGTCCAGCGCAACGTTTTGAAACTACGAAGATGCTTAATTTATTACATATTTTTTTAAGTTTTTGTACAAAACAGCTTTTTAATACAAAGGCTTGAACTCCGTTTTATACAAAATTTTAAAAGAACTCTTATAAACTCCGGTTTTTACAAAAACTTAAAAAAATATATAATAAATTACACCTTTTCAAAATTTCAAAACGTTGTGCTGGACCAAAATTGCCCATGAAAACTTTATAAATATTTTTCCAGAATGTACTCTACCTAACGAAACTTTTGGCACCGATTTGAAAAATAAAAAAAATATTTTTTTACCAAATGCACTACGAATGCAAACTTTAAGCGCTGGTTGCGCCCTGAAGATGACTTCTAAAAATTTTTAATTTTTTTTTTTCGTAATCAGCTCTTTACTAAGCATTATTCTAGGGGTATGCCGTAAAATTTTTCATTTTCGGGACACGCTAATACACACATTCATCGTCTGTCCCAAAGGTAGACATTTACCGCACAAGACTGTTCATTACACTAGTAAACATGAATTCCACTGGGCATAATTAGGTGGGAGGGAAGCTTAGCCGTCCTAATCTGTGTTCACACCTAAAATAAACCCCTTTTGATACCACGGGGACTATTAAATCTCAAAACTAATGTTTTGAATTTAATTTAAGCAGATTTAAAACAGACATTTAAAATCATAATCATACGTGCGATATTAAGATGAAGAATAAATTAAATATGTAATTTCAAATATAAAAACCTCTTCTTTCCCACACACACTTACATAAATACACTTAGACACAGGCAAACAAAAGCGATTGTTTGTTTAAGTCTGTGAAAGTGTGAGTGTGTACCTACATGTCTGGTTATAGTACGTATGAAAATTTTATATTAAACATAATAAACAAAAGATTAATACTTATAATTTGTGCACCAAAAGGCAAACAAAAGATCATTTATTTCTTTAAAGAAAATTTTTCATTTTTAGTATTTTCGTTTTCCCTTTTTTTATTTTTTTTAATAAGAAAGAACTCTAAACAACCTTGCAGGTAGGATTGTAAGTACCCAGACAGAAAAATACGAACGGCAGAGTGCTGGCAAAGTACTTTATACGCTATTCTCCCAGCGTCCAAAATAATAAAGATTTAATAACATATTTTAAAGCACTTTGAAAGCGCTTTAATACCAATAAATATAGCAATATGAAATCACAATTAAAATAAAAAAATGGAACATATCAAAATTGTCTATGTCCCAAAGACAACATTTTTTTGTAGGTTTTTAAGGAAAGAAAATTATTAAAATTGATTTTAGAATAAAAAACAAACTGGAAAAACTTTAAAAAATAAAATTGAAAATTCTTAATTATCAGAGACATTTTTTTGTGTTTTAGGGCAAAAATAATTTTTTAGAAAATACATAAATTTTGAAAAATTTTCGCGTACCGACATTTTTTCTGATACAAATTTTTTCACACGATAAAATTTACAAAGAGGTTTCGTAATTTTACTAGATTTTTTGCTACCTCCTATTTTACGAGAATTCCTAGTAATTTTACAAGGTTTTTACCAATAATTTTGTAATTTTACAAAAAAATTTTACCAATAAATGTAAATTTACAGTTTTCTGGCGCAATTAAAATTACAAGGAATTCTTGTGAATTTACTAGATTTTTTTTTTTTTGTAAAATTTTCTTGGAAATTTGTAAAATTAAAAAAAAAAAAATGGAAAATTACAAAAAAAATTTTATTTCGATTTGTTAAAAAACAAATAAAACTGTCAAATATTTGTAAAATGGGATTACGAGACTTTTCCTAGTAATTTTAAATTTTTTTTGTGTGTATTTAATAACAAACAAAGTGCTTTGCCGGGACTATTTTTTTTGTACGGTTGGCAGTTTCTGCCTGTGTATTTCTGTATATTACTTACATCTTTTTGCTTATATTTTGTTGGTGTTAATTTTGTTTTGTTCTTTTCTTAAGAAAAATTACAAAACTTGAAGTATCATAATGCCAACGACAACAAATTACTTACCTCCACATATGAACAATGAAAAGTTATCCAAAACAAAAAAAAGAAAACAAAAGTACTGGAAAAAACAATAATCCAAAGAAACAATTCTGTTTTAAATAAAGGTAAATGATTTCTTATTTTTTTTTTTTCTTTTAAACAATTTTTTTTTAACGCATACACTGAAAAAAATGATAACTATTCGGAAAATAAGTTTTTAAACAAAAAAAAAATAATAAATTCGACTTGGCAGAATCCATAAATACCTTCTAGGGCTGCTCGATTATTTTTGTTAAAAATCGTATACACTCAAAAAAAAAACTGTAAAGTTAGCAAAAAAAGCTTCTAAACCTACAAGAAAATTTGGTGATTTTGAACCCACAATTTTTTTGGTAAAGTTAGCAAAAATGTTTTGCCAAAAGTTAGTTAACTAAATTTTTTTTTTAATTTCAACTTAGTTCATACACTTTTGATGACCCCAATGGGTTCGGACCCGATAGGTCCAGACCCCGATGGGCCTAGACCTAGTTGGGTTTCTTAAAATCGTCCTATCGGGTCCGAACCCAATGGGGCCCTCAAATGTGTATGAACTAAGTTGAAATAAAAAAAATTTCAGTTAACTAATTTTTGGCAAAACATTTTTGCTAACTTTACCAAAAAAATTGTGGGTTCAAAATCAGCAAATTTTCTTGTAGGTTTACAAGCTGTTTTTGCCAACATTACAGTTTTTTTTTTTTGAGTGTATATTATGTCAACTCTTTAATAAGTGTAAAAAACACTCACACATCAAATTTGAGTGAAATAGGCTTATTTTTGTTGACAAAAAACGCTTTAACTGAATATCGGGCGAAACTTTCACATGGGGCCTGAGTCCAAAAATGGTCAGATGATAATCAGATTTGATAAGGTTATTAAAGTACGCGTTTAACATACCGAAACAGAATTTTTATTAAATATTTTCTATTTTCATGAAATTTATGTAAAAATCGGGAAGGTGGTTTGTATGGGGGCTACAAGAAGAACTGGTCCGATTTATTTAAAATTTGGAATGGTGATTTGTGTAACATGATTACCAGCTAAATTTCGAAACGATACCTATTATAATGCGGTTATTAGAGTCATTTGAATCAAAACTAAAGAGGACCTTTCTATGGGGGCTAGAAAGGTCCTCTTAGGCCAAAAGAGGGTTAAGTTTCAAATTCCAAGTCAATTGATTAAAAATTGCGACCTGTATCGTGTTAACACCGTTTACATGGACAGCCATACAGACTTATAGACGGACAGACGGACATCGCTAAATCGACTCAAAAAGTGATTTTGAGTCGATTGGTATACTTAAAAGTGGGTATACGACCAATATTTCGGGTAGTTACAAACATCAGCACAAACTCATCATACCCTGTACCACAGTGTGGTGTAGGGTATAAATAATTTTTCTTGTTATTTTACAAGGTCTTTTTTTTTGAGTGAAGGTACCAAAAGTACACTTTCCTCCAGGTCCTTGACGCGAAAAGTACGAATATGTCCTTAAAACTGGTCTATCGCTTTAAGTTTTCGAGTTTTGTTGGGCCGACCGTATTTAAAACCAACCAAAATTTTTTAATTTGATTTTTTCTGTAAGTACAGATCGAGCACGGGCTCTATTTATATTTGTTATAAGGGTTCAAGTTGAAAAAATGCAGAAGAAAAATTGAATTTCTAAAAATTATAGACATTTCTGGTATTTCCTATACCGGTTTCAAACACCCCAGTTAGTGTCATCATCAGTAGGATTTTAAATGTCGGTTTGTCTTGTTAATGAAAACTGTTTTTTATATATGTGAATATTTATAGTTTCTACAGAATAAATTTTGACAGTTTCCAACACTACAATTCTATTTCTAGCAATCTCAACCTCACTTCATACTTTCTTTCAACTTTTTTTGTCTCTTACATTATTTCACAAGGGTTACCAACATGATCTGGAATTGCAGACACAAATGAAGGAATTTGCATTTTCTGTTTCGGAGACGTGCCTAATGGCGATATATTTTGTTAGTAATTTTATTTGATTTTTTCTGTAAGTACAGATCGAGCACGGGCTCTAATTATATTTGTTATAAGGGTTCAAGTTGAAAAAATGCAGAAGAAAAATTGAATTTCTAAAAATTATAGACATTTCTAGTATTTCCTATACCGGTTTCAAACACCCTAGTTAGTTTTTTAATTTTTTAATTTTTCAAAGTGTAAAACTTATGAAACCAAAATCGTTCATTCGTACTTCATACATCAACACATGCATCGTTAGTGTGAAAAAAAAACAAAATTGAAAGCAGGAAAAGGATATGGTTTGTATAAACATTTACTTATACTCGTACACTCAAAATAATTCTACAGTAAAAAGTTTAGTAAGTGATTTTGTACTTAAATCTACTAATAAGTTACTAATTACCAGTAGTACAGTAGTTTTTTAGTATCTTCAAAGTACTAAAATTAGTAATTTTAACTGGTTTTGAATAATATTAGTAAAAAATTTTAGTATTGATTACCAACGCCTGCACTAGATCATTTTGGACTAAAAAATTAGTACTTTAGTTAAATTTTTAGTAATGAATACCCACGTTTTTTTTTTTAGTGTATAACTGTTGGTTAAAGTACCAAAGCTTTTCACATATTCTCTCTTCGTCAGAATTCTGTTTCCTTTTCAATGGTGTAAAGAAGTTTTAAGTTGGAAAAACAAAGTTTTCAAGTTAGATGCAGACGATGATGGTGTAGGTAGAGTGGGGGAGTAAATGAGAGTTTGCCATATATGGATTTATTTAAAAAAAAAAAAAATATTCTCTAAGGTTTTAACTATTTTTCAACAAAACATATGTTACTTATGATTTTCTTGAAATTTCTTAGTGATATGATAACAAATTTTAAGTAAAACAAATCGATGTTTCCACAAAAGTTACAAAAAAGTTGCTATTTTTCATTGTAGCCTATTTAAAAATATAATGTCATGTGATTCTGGATATAATCTCCAAGATATTGAAACGGTCTTTGGTAAATCTAATGAGTGGCTTTATATTTAGCGGGCTGGAGCAGGATCTAATGTTTCAGTGCCATAATATTTGTCGTCATCCTTTTCCCGTTTTAAAGCGATCTGTAAAGATCTTAATATATTTAAGCTAAATTTTCTAAAAATTTTAATTTTATCAAGATTTTTGTTATTAAAGCTTTAACAATTTCTTAATTTTCATTTTTCTATTTTGTTTTAAAACTGACTCTAAAAATATACCAGTACAAAGTTTAAATTTTACTCTTTGCGTATTTTCCTAAAAAGTGTTGGTAAATACCCATATGTATGTATTTATGTATGTATTTACTACAATTTTATGATGTTTACTTACTTGTTTGTTTGCAACTTCTTTTTATACCCTACACTAAAGGTTAAGATTATTCCTAGTCTTGTTATTTCGTTTGCAACACCTTAATTCAGTAAAACCCGGTTATAACGAACTCCGATGGACCAGTAAAAAAAGTTCGTTATAAGCGAAGTTTGCTATAAGCGGGGTATATTTTATATCAACCTTTTTTATTTTCAAAAATATAGTTCCAATACTGTTTGACTTTAATATTGCTTTTCTTGTAAATAAACTACTTAAATAGAAGAAAATATTTAAAATATGTAATATACATTTTGTTAAAGTTAAAATATTCACCAACAATTTCCAAACTTTTGTAAGTTTAATAAACACATATGAGGAAATCCATGGGAAATTTAACTGGCGGATCACCGATTTGGTTACTTGATAGTGGATCAAAAATTATCAAAAACCATATAAGTATTTCTTTATCAATACTTTGGCAGATATGGGCGTTAAAAAAGCTTTTTTTGGCAATTTAAAACAGTTTTTTATGATTGTGTTTCTCGAAAACCGAAAATCGAAAAATTTAAACAAAAAATTTTGAAAACAATATTTGAACAAAATTTTGTATCAAAGTTTGGAATATCCTTTTAACGCTTTTTAATTTTCAGAGAGGCGTATTTTTTTGTATTGTTGAGCAATTAGTTTTCAAAATTTGTGAGAAACCCAAATATTTGATTTTTTTTTTCAAATTTTTTTTTGCAAAAAAATCAAAAATTTAGCTTTATCACAAACTTTGAAAATTTATTGCTCGACAACACAAAAAAAATACATACCTGAAATTTTAACAGCGTTAAAAGTATAATCTAAACTTTAATACAAAACCTTGTTATAAAAATCTTCAAAAGTGGTAATTGATTGATATGAAAGAGTAAAATCTTGAATGGTTATTAAAATGAAGGTGTTTAATTTACAAAAAAATAAAAAAGCACATTCCAATATTGTTTTCAAAAATGTTTGTTGAAATTTGTTTGAAAAATATTTTTTATAAATTTTAAATCTCCATATTTTTATTAACAATATTGTCACAGAAGGGTTTTTCGTATAAATTACTGTTTTCGAGTAAAAAAAACACAAAAAATCAGTCTAGACCATACTGTTTTTTTTTTTTTTTGCAAATAATAAAATATTTGGCTTCCAACAAATTTTGAAAATGTGTTACTCAACAATACGAAAAAACACCTCTCTGCACTCAAAAAATTTTGTAGGCAAAAACAAATGAAAAACACACTTAAAACCAGTGAATAAACAATTGAAAACCATCCCAGTAATTATTCATTTGTTTTAACAAACATCAACATTTATTTTTTACTATTGACAAAATTTTCTAAAATAAATAACATTACACATTAAAAAATTACGTTTTTTCACTCTTTTTTACCAACAAATTCGAAAAAAATAACCAACGAAAACTTTAAAAATTAATGATAGTTCTGTTATTTTTACCAACAAATTCCAAAAAAATAACCTACGAAAACAATAAAAATTAATGATTTCGTAGGTAATTTTTTACAATTTTTTATTGAAATATTTTTTTTAAAAATTTTTAATAAAATTTTTGGGGAATCGATCTCGCAATCAACTACATTCTGGCCAGATACTCTACCCATCGTGCCAAAGTCACTTGATACAAACATGTTTTTATATTTCTATAAATAATTTTTTGATTTTTTTTTTTTTCTACAAAAAAATAACTGACTTGTGTAGATAAAAACTAATGATATTTCATTAAAAAATACCAACAATTTAAAGAAAAATTACTTACACAAATCATTAAAAATCAAAAGAATAATCAGTAGTTTTTACTTACAGAACAAAAATAAATGACTTTAAAAATTAAATGTTAATGAAAGTCTTTATTTTTTAGTGTGTTATTTTTGAAACAAAGGACTGAAGTAGTCATTAATAAAAACTGAACATCAAACAAATGTTTTTTCTTTTAAAAACGACTAAACGGAAAACTTTTTAAATAAACTACAAACAGTTAATGACATAATTTTTTGAGTGTGAATTTTTAGCAGTGTCAAAAAAACATTCTTAACATTAATACAAAATTTTGTTTTTGAAAATCCATAGTGTCCTTGCCAGGAAAAAAGGGCATTCCAATATTGTTTTAAAATTTTTTGTTGAATTTTTTTTTTTTTTAATTTTAAATCTTTATAGATTTGTCTACAATATTGTTTTTATAAGTTTTTTCATGCGACTTACGGTTTTTGAGTAAAAAAATGTTAAGAAAAACTGTCTAAAAGTCAATATTGCCAAAAAAAGAGCTTTTTAAACGAACATATCTTCAAAAGTATTGATCTAAAAAAACAAAAATATGATTTTTAATCATTTATAAACCTCTTCCAAATAACCAAAAAATTAACTTAATCGGTGATCTGTCAGTTAAATTTCCAATGGATTTGCTCATATTTATATGAGTTTATTAAAAAACGTGTAAATATATATGAAATTGTTTTTGTGCGACCATAATAAGTAGTTCGTTTTAACCGACGATTCGTTATAACCAGGGAAACAAAAAATATGCTTAAAAAAACGGTTTTATGCACTTATAATATGCAGCATAAAAAGGAAAATATGTGAAAAATATGCTCTTGAAAGTTCTGTACTTCATTAAAAAACTACATAAAAACAATGAAAATACAAATTATATAAGTTTTATTTAAGAAATTTATAATACAAACTACTATTTTGGAACTTCACAAATTTAGCCCCTTTCTAACAGTTTCTAAACTAAAATCTATTTAAAAACTAAAAAAAATAATTTGATAATAAAAAAAAAAAAAATTTTTTAACTCACTAAAAAAGTTTCTCGCAATTTTTTGCGAAATATTTCTTCTGTTTTCGCCAATAAAAAATATGCAGTTTTTCGTAAAATATGCACACAAAACACCAAAATATGTTATGCTTTTATGCTAAATCCTAATCCAGCAAAAAATTGTGCTTACCCCGAAGCAGATTTGTAATGAAAAAAACTTAATTCCTCCTTTATAAACCTGTTTCGCGGAGTCATAATTTCATAAAGGCAATCTCCCACTTTAAAGCACTTGTTTTGATCCAAAAATCGCATTACACTGTGCAACAAGAAAAATGATCCTCAATGGCGTCAACGCTATTTGAAAGTAGACCATCAAATGGACAAAATCACCAGAGGGTTTTGCAAGTTCAGTTCGGATTTCTTTTTTATAGCCCACTGAAGTTTTTATTTTTTTATCAAAGGCGTTTGGAAAACGTTAAAAATACTATAATAAAAACTCTTCTGAGCTTCAAAATGTGATTTGATGTCTTCAGTGAAATTGTATGGCGGTTCTTTTCTTAGAACATTTTAACCCTACAACTGCTATTTTAAGGGGTCATTTTAGTCCTAATAAAACGTCCATTTAGAGGGTTAAAATGTTCTACAAATATTTTCCTCATAAAATTTCACTAGGGGTTGTCAAATGTTCAAAGTTTGTGCCACATGCGCAAAATGCTTAAAAAGGGTTAAGTATAAATAATCAATGTTTGTTATATTTTTTACCAAAGCAGTGTTAAAATATATCGACAAAAAACAGTGCAAATATACTTCTGAGCTAAAAATTATTTTCTAATGTGTTTTATAAAATTTTATGATGATTATTTTTTTTTGTCTTTTTTTAAAAAAAATACAAAAAAGTCTATAAAAAAAAGACTGTTAGCGGGTTAAAATGTTCTACAAATATTTTCTGCATCAAATTTTACTAGGGATCGTCAAAAAAAATACATTTGGACAATGTAAAATGCTCATAAATGTAAACTTGTAAAATTTGCACATAAAATTTTTGCACATACTTTTTTTAGCATTTTATATAGTCCAAATGTCTTTTTTGTCTTTGACGACCCCTAGTAAAATTTGATGCAGAAAATATTTGTAGAACATTTTAACCCTCTAACTGCCATTTTTTAAAGACTTTTTTGTATTTCTTTAAAAAAAAGGACAAAAATGACCCCGTAAAACGGGAGCTAGAGGGTTAATTTGGTCAAAGAAAATAATCATCATAAAATTTTATAAAACACATCAGAACATAATTTTTAGCTCAGAAGTATATTTGCACTGTTTTTTGTTGATATATTTAAACAATGCTTTGGTAAAAAAAATAACAAACATTGATTACACTGTAAGTAAAATTTAAACTTTTGAAATGACACACAAAAACGCCGAGACACCCCAACTTATTTTTGGGTCATAGAATCCAGTGGTATACTCCGTTTAAAAAAGTTAGCTCAAAATAACGAGATATTTCGATTTTAAATTTGCAAATGTAAGAGTAAAAAATGAATAAATCCAAAAAAAAATATAAAATTCATTAAAATAAGAGCAAGTATTGCTGCATGTCCGATTAAAAATGGACGTCCTAGATATAAATTTTGATAAATAACAAGTTTTTAAAAATTTTTTAAGTTTTTTTCATTCAAATAAAATGAAAAATCGCCTTAAATCTACCACAAATTTAAAATCGAAATATCTCGGGATTTTGAGCTAACTTTTTAAAACGGGGTACAGCACTGGATTCTACGGCCAAAAATTAGATTGACGTGTCTCGGCGTTTTGGTGTGTCATTTTCACCTACTTACAGTGTTATTTATTCTTAACCCTTTTTAACCATTTTGCGCATATGGCACAAACTTTGAACATTTGACAACCCCTAGTGAAATTTTATGAGGAAAATATTTGTAGAACATTTTAACCCTCTAAATGGACGTTTTATTAGACTTCTGTGTTTAGCTTTTTGAAAAAGGACTAAAATGACCCCTTAGAATGGCAGTTATAGGGTTAAAATGTTCTAAGAAAAGAACCGCCATACAATTTCACTGAAGACATCAAATCACATTTTGAAGCTCAGAAGAGTTTTTATTATAGAATTTTTAACATTTTCCAAACGCCTTTGATAAAAAAATGAAAAATTCAGTGGGCTATAAAAAAGAAATCTGAACTGACTTAGCAAAACCCTTTGGTGAATTGGTCCATTTGATAGTCTACTTTCATATGGCGTTGAAGGCATTGAGGCTCAAAGCGATGACCCAAAATTTGTTGCACAGTGTTATCAGCGCATGTTTTATGTAATGAATGTATGCCTTCATTTAACTGCAGCAGCAAGGCTAATGTTCATGTATGAATTCATGCTTAGATTACACCCCTCAACAGTAATTTTTCGGTTTGAATTCTGGTGACCAATTTTAGTAGACTTTGATCTCCTGATTCCAAATCTGTACGCCAAATTTGTCCATCACGTCCAGATTTTTAGTTATTTACGGTTAAAAACGCGAAAAATTACGATTTTTGCATTATTTGAAAGCCTGCACAGCAGCCATTGAGTGGAATACAAATCTGGTATAGAGCGCAAAAGTATTATTTGTCTTTGGTCTCCAACATAGAAAACAATTTTTTTCTAATTATTGCGTTCGGTTGGGTTACAATTGCGTTTTAAAATGACTCTGTTAATATTATCATTTTTGTAAAAAAGATACCTCAGTTTTTTTTTTGATATTTTTCAAAGAAAAACTAAAAAATAAATATTTTACAAATTTAAGTTTTCTGTGTTATTTTTCGTACAAACCGGATGATATCTTTAATGGGTTTAAAAGTCTTTAAGAAAGAATGAACTTTTGCCTAAATTTTGAGCTTATCACAGTAAAGATTGATCATCTGGTTTTTGTTTTAGAGCCTTTTAAAAATGGTGCTTTATCTAATTTTTTTCAGTGTTTTTTTAAAATACATGTTTGGCCAATAATAGTGCAGCAACTTCAAATTTTTTTGATCATGTATTTGAGATCATAGTTCAATTCTACTCCAACGCTTTATACCAGATTTTTATTTCACCCAGTGGCTGCTGTGCAGGCTTTCAAAAAAGGCAAAAATCGAATTTTTTCGCATTTTCAACCGCGAATAATTAAAATTTTAGACGTGATGGAAAATTTTGGAGCACAGATTTGGAATCAGCAAGTCAAAATCTTTAAAAATTTTGTATCAAACTTCAAACCGGAGTCAAAAACCTTCGATTTGTTGAGCGGTGTTATTTTATGAAATAAAAAATGGCCATAGCTTTATTTGTTTATCCTATTTTGACCCTTTTAGTGTCAGAAATTCCCAAAAGTTTTCTTTCAAAATGCTTTGTTTCAATGGAGAATCCTACACTCCAAAAATCCCGTTTTTGTGACCATTATTTCAGGAGATCGAAAAAGTACACTTCTTTACGCTCATAGAAACAAAACTTTTTTAAAGTATTTTTGTCAGAATATTTAAAGTATTTTGGTAAGAATGTTTCGCTAGATGATTCTACATTCCAAAATTCGAGTTTCTAGAAACATTATTTGAGGAGATAGAAAATGTACCAATTTTCTACCTAAATATTAAAATTTTCTTTGACCAATATTTTCTTAAAAAGAAAAAAGCACCAAAGTACATATTTAACCCCTTTTACTCTCTTAGAATCGACATTTCCTTAAAGTACTAACAAAAATACTTGTAACATTAAGAATGCAATTACCGCCAGAGGATTATGCATTCCAAATTTTATGTTTTTAGGCCCATTATTTCAGGAAATATAATTAGTACCAAAAGAAAGCTTTTTTACTCCTTTAGAGTCGGGGTAGAAACCAAACACTTTTGAATCAATTTTCCGGGAGGTTACATTACAAATTTCATTCGTTTGGGCTGCGCAGTGATGAATCAGACAGTCATTCAGTCAAAGGACTAACCATATTCCCTACAAATTTAATGAAATTCAGTACTAAACTTTTACTTAAAACTATGGTGTGTCGATAAATTCTAAACCAAATTTAAAATTGGTCTAGAAATATAAACAGTTGTAAGACAAGTCCTAGAATCAAAATTTAAGATGAAAGAGATCTGTCACTTTAACATGACAAGATCTTACTAAGGATGGAGCTACCAAACAGCTTGTGTTATGTTTCAGAACTAATCGCGAAATGGTATTTCAGATCAACTGATATGCGATAGGTACCAGTTCTGTTCCTCAATCAGCCAGTCACATTAAAGTAGACATGGGCATGTGACTCACGCAGCAATGCATAATCAGGTGATTTTCCTTTAGAGTGTGAGTCCATGTCTACATTAAAGGTAAGAAAGTAATCAAACTCAAGGTTAAAATAAGACAAAGAATTATAAACGACTTTTTAAATTTTTTTAAATACATTAAAAATATTTTTAAATGGTATTAAACATTCGTTACAGCCGAACATAACAATTTTCTACTTAAATATTTGTTCCGCGCTGCATTGTTGTTTGTTTATTTGTTTGTTTACTCTTTTTGTTTTGTATTTTTTTGTAGTATACTTACAAGCGTTAATAGAAAATGAAAGAGCATAATGAGTTGAAAAACTTTTACTACAGTTTTGAATGGCTATGAATGAATGAGTGAATGAATGTGTAACGGAAGCAAAGTGAAAAACAACTTTTCATTTTCTACGTGTTTGGATAAATTTTCATTTCTTCATGCAATGCCTAGCAGAAAGTAAATGTACACACATCCACAGCTATACATTAGGGTGGTTTTTTATTTTATTTTTTTTGGAATTTCGAGGAGCGCGCAGCGGATTTTTGTGCCATTTGATGTTAAAATAGTTGTGTAAAAATTTGAGCTAAATCGGATAAAATTAACCCGAGGCGCAAGGAGGTCAAAGGTTCGAGAAAAAGCCAAAATGGCCAAATTTTGAAAAAAATTAAAAAAATGTAAATTTTGTAGAAATAAAAAAAAAAAAAATTTTTTATTTAACTTTCTTGCAATAATACTGAGAAAAAATTATCTTTACTTTTTATGACGGCAGTAACACTTTCAAACATGAAATACAAAAATTACCATGCATTTTGGGGGGTACCTAAAATGAGTGTTTTCGATTTTTTGAAAATTTTATTAAACAAAAAAATTAAATCTTACTATTCTAAAGCAATGGATTATTAAATACATCCTAAGGCTTAAATATTTAAAAAATTGGGGATATCCATCGACTCAATTTTTTTTTGGAGTCATTTGAGTTTTGCGGATTTCAAAGAGTCAAATGACTCCAAAAAAAAATTGAGTCGATGGATATCCCCAATTTTTTAAATATTGAAGCCTTAGGATGTATTAAATAATCCATTGCTATAGAATAGTAAGATTTATTTTTTTTGTTTAATAAAATTTTCAAAAAATCGAAAACACTCATTTCAGGTACCCCCCAAAATGCATGGTAATTTTTGTATTTAATGTTTGAAAGTGTTACTGCCGTCATAAAAAGTTAAGATAATTTTTTCTGAGTATTATTGCAAGAAAGTTAAATAAAAAATATTTTATTTTTTTATTTCTACAAAATTTAAATTTTTTTAAGTTTTTTTCAAAATTTGACAATTTTGGCTTTTTCTCGAACCTTTGACCTCCTTGCGCCTCGGGTTAATTTTATCCGATTTAGCTCAAATTTTTACACAATTATTTTAACATCGAATGGCACAAAAATCCGCTGCGCGCTCGTCGAAATTCCAAAAAAAAATAAAATAAAAAACCACCCTACTATACATATTAGTAATGTGTGTATTAACAGCATGACACATATTTGTTAGCACAAAAATTATTTTTTTTTAAGAAGAGAATTGATTCTGTTGAGTATAAAAATATTTTTTTACTCACAAGGGAAGTATCTCAACCCATATGAACCGATTTGCATGAAACGTAAAATATATATAATAGAGACAATTTTAAGGTTGGGGTGTCTCGGCTTATCGGCCATATCGGGGATTTAGGGGTTCAAAACATTGGTCAAAAAATGGCGAAAAAATCGTTTTTTGGATTTTTCAGCCATTTCTTTCTAAGAAACTATATGATGTTTACATATGAGAAGAAAGGTTTTTTAATGCCTATCCAACGGTGGCATAACCTTGTACAAGTTTGGCTTTGTTAAATGCTTTTTTCATAAAAATGTGTAAATTTTGGGGGGTATTTATATGAAGACATAGATCTACGATGTCCATATGAATACGAAATAATCTTTATAAAATTTAAGTCGACACGTATTTTTGCTCTAGAGGATATTCCAGTTAGTTCGGGAGTTATCAAAATTTTCCCAGAGGTCCCATTGTTTCATAAGGGGACAACGAAATTTTCAAACACTGATATGGCCGATAAGCCGAGACACCCCAACCTTAAAATCGTCTCTTTTATATATATTACAAGTTTCAGGCAAATCGGTTCATAAGGGTTGAGATACTTCCCTTGTCAGACATATTTTTATTCAAATTTCGTTTTTCGATGAAATTTTTTTTCACTCAAAATATTTTCCAGTCAATTTCCCGTTGTAGGGGAACGAAAATTGTCAAGATAAATTTTCACCGGACCGAACATGATAACGTGCCATCGAAGTTATTTAAATTGTATTACTTAAATTATTCTACACAGTTTTTATAATAGACTTAAACACCAAGAATTAAATAAAACAAAAACTACGTAGGGGAACATTTTTTAAAATCGGGATTCTAATCCTGATTTTTTTATAGTCTGGTATTTAATATTACCGATAATGAAGTACCAGCGGGCGTGCTAGTTTAATAAACCAGGTAACGAAGCTCTGGGAGGGCATAATATTACTGATCTAAACTTCTGAAATTTCATGTGTCCTCCGGCCACCATTAACTCAAACAAACTTAACTATAGCTAAACCCACGCCAATGTTTGAATAAAAATCTGTTACACTGTGCAAAAAGATAAAAATACGTTAAATTGTTGTAAAGTTAGCTAGTCATTTCTTGTTTGTGTTTGAACGAGTATCGTTGTATAAATATTCTTCTACTATTTGTGTAGAGTTGAGAAGAAAGCAAAAAATTTCATCTACTTTGTACTTTTCCCCTTTTTCTTTGTTAGGCAATTTATTGAGACGGCAGAAAAGTTTACTCGAAGAATTTTCTAAGTAAAGTATTGACAAAATAAATATCAATGTCAATTACAAAAGGCGCACATTAAAATTCCATAAAACTATTTTTTTTTAACAGCACAAACATAGTTTTGTAAAAAGTTTTTCTTTGATTAGAAATGACAAATAACCATTTAACTATAATTCTCATTATGTCACACATTTTTTTAAAATTTAAATTTTAAAACAACTGCAACACTATTTAAAAAATTCGAGTGTATAAACTTTAACATAACGTTACTTATTGTGTTTTACTGTTACCGATAACAAAGTAAAAACATTTTCTAAATTTAAGACAACCAAAGAAAACTTTTAAATAAAATTATGGCAATAAAATATAAATTGATCTATTTTCTTTAGGAAAAATCCCCAAAGATAATTTAATAAAAGAAAAACCGAAAACAGAAAACTTTTATTGTAATACATTATGCATAGAAGAAGAAGAAGCACAAGACAAATTTTAAAAAAGATTTCATCAAAAATATTTTGATTAAACAATTTAATAAATTTTGCTTTATTTTGTTTGTAGTAGCAGTAGTAGTAGTAGCAGTAGAGTTTACGTAAATATATTTTTGCATAATTAATTTTATTTTTAATAAAAACAAATTTATGTTAATAAATAAATATTAAACGTTAATGCCAGCATCGGCAGAACAAATATTAATTTACATTTAATTTATTTTCATCATCTGTATGCAACAATGTGTTACAAAGGGATGATTGAAAAAGTCACAGGGATCAATTGAAACTCTAAACTTATAAATTTTATATATAAAAATTTTGATTAATTTTTATTAAAAAATAAAAATTGTATTATATTTTGAGTTGGTTTGTTCTAGCTCGAGGTCATTATTTCCTTTACTTATTAAAACTATGATATTCTCATAGAATAATTTTGAAGACAATTATTTCTTTGTTTTAAATTTATTTATGTTGGTACTTTTTGCAAAGACTTATTGACTAGTGCTACGGAATTAGTCAGATTCTATTGTAAAGACTATTAAGCAGGCTTAAAAACCCTATACTACAAGTAGCAAAGGGAACTTAAATAACAAGTAGCTAATGTTCAAACAAATATATTAATACATATTCGACTCTATTCTCATTGAGAATTAGAAGAAGACAATTGCACCATCTTAGTAAGATCACGATCGTCAAATAAGCAACAACACAAAAAACTATTAAAAACAGATTAACATATGATTGTCCACTAGACTATGCTATGTAAATTTGTTTTTAATAGTTTTTTGTTGGTTATTTGACGATTGTAATCTTTCTAAGAGGGTACAATTTTGTTCTCCTAACTGACAAATTTCAAAATACGTGTCGACTAAGTCTTGCAAAAATGACCAACATAAATAAATTTAAAACAGTAAAATAATTGTCTTGGAAACTATTTTTGAAAATATCATAGTTTTAATTATTAAAGGAAATAGTGACCTCGAGCTAAAATAAACCTACTCAAAATATTAAAATTCTTTCGAAAAATTTTACATTTTGAAATATTTCCTTCTCTTGGGTGTTATTTCTGCTGGAGGATCCTACAAGTAAAATTTTGGGATTCTGGGGTTTAAAGTTCAATAGTTTTAAAAAAGCACCAATTTCCCCTTTTCTCCTTTTTAACCACTTAGAAAAAATTTTTCAAAAAAGCTTTTTTTCTGCTGGACGATCTTAGATTCAAAATATTAAGTTTACCATTATTTCAGGAAATATAAAAAGTAATGTTCATTTTCTACCCCTTATACAAACCTTAGAAACTGAATTTCTTAAAGAAGTACTTTTCCAGAATATTTTCTTTACGGAAGGATACTACATTCAAAATGTCAGTGCCTTGGAGCATTAATTCGTGATGTACAAAAAGTTGTTTACTCCTTAAGAAACAAAATTTCAAAAAAAAAAAAATTTTTGGCAGAATGTTTTTCACCGAAGGATCCTACATTCCAAATTTTAAGCAATTAGTACCTTTATATCACGAAACATAGAAAGTAGCAAAAGTACACATTTTTACCCTTTAGAAACGGAATTACCAAAAAGTATTTTTTCCGGAATGTTTTTTTCACCGATGGATCCTAAATTCCAAATTTCAAGTTTTTGGGACTATTATTTCAGGAAATATAAAAAGTAATAAAAGTACATTTTTTATGAAAAGTACTTCTTCCAGAATGTTTTTTTCGACGAAGAATCCTAAATTCTCAATTTCAAGTGGGATCATTATTTTAGGAAATATAAAAAGTAGCAAAAGTACGCTTTTTACCCCTTTAACAACCTTTAGAAACGGAATTTCCTAATAGTACAATTTCCAGATTGTTTTTTTTTTTTTTATTGAAGGATCCTACATTCTAAATATCATGTGTCTATGATCATTATTTCAGGAAATATAAAATGTACCAAAAGTACACTTGTTTACCCCTTGATTAGAGTTTTTCACGGGAATTCCCGGGACGGGATTTCCCGTAAATTTTCGATCCCGAAATCCCGGGAAATAGAGCGGGAATTCCCGGGAATTTTCTTTTCTTTGAAATTGTTGATTTTTCGACTTCTATTGATTATTTTATATGTGATTTTTTTAAAGATTTTATTAAAATTTTTGATAATTGATGGCAGAAACGTACGCAGGAACCAGGAGGGCCCAAAAAGTATTCCAAGAGAAACCTTCTAACTAAAAAATGTCATAAAATCTGAGACTTACGGAATGGAAAAAGTCTCACAATATTTAAATCTTCGATAGGATATAATTATCAGAACCTGATTCATTTTTTCAGAAGCTAAGAATTTTTTTTTCTGAGACCTGCATTAGAAAAATTTGCAGTATGATTATTTGTTTCTATAGAAAATATTTATTTCTCTGGACATGATTCTTTTTAAATCAATAAATTGATATAAAATCTGTGTAAGGAATGACTCTGAAATTAACGGGTTTTTCTTTTAGAAAACAGAATTTTTAAATTTTTTTACTAATTTTTTGGGGTAAATTTTCTTATAATTTCATTTTTCTGAAACAGTTACATTCAGTTTCAGAGACATAGTTAAGAAATTCCTCTGAATCAGTTTCATTGTGTTTTAGAGGCAAAGCGTTGAGAACCAATTGTAAAAATGACTTGAGATGAATTAGAATAAATGATGAATTTTTATTATTAAAACAGAAGCGATGTGAAATAACATATTCCCTTAAAAATACTTTTAAAAGACATGTCAAATGTCAACATTTGGGCCGCTTTTTTATAAAAACTGTGTAACAAAAATTTTTCTTTTTTTTTGCCGAAACTTATTTTTGTTTGTTAATAATAATAAATAATATAATAATAATAATAGTTTTGATAACATGATCAATTATTTTTATTTATTCTTTCTATTTATTTACAACTCATTTTTAATAAATTCCACCTAACCGAGAACTGGTAACAATGACCGTCGTCTCGTTGTAGCGAAAAAAACCAAGGGTTCTGGTGGGAATCGAACCCACGACCCCCACGTTGAAAGGCTAGCACGCTACCAACTAGCCTACGGGGGCCCCCTATTTTTGTTTGTTTTAAAGGTACTAAATAAGATTTTTATGGTGTTAATAAACATTATAAATAGTGCAATCGCATTCATAAGGTTTTTATATATTTTTTTGACCAAAAATTAAGGTTTTTAGTTTTTGCGGGAATTCCCGGGATCCCGGGAAATTTAAAAATGAATCCCGCTTTCCCGGGAAATGAAAAAGTCCGGGAAAAGAAAAACTCTACCCTTGATGGAGTAAGAAACGAAATTCCCAAAAAATACTTTTTTTTAGAAAGTTTTTTTTTTTTAATCGGAGGACCCTGCATTCCAAATTGCAAGCTTCTAGGAGCATTATTTTAGGAACTAAAAAAAAAAATAGACACAAAAGTACACTTTTTTGCCCCTTTTAACCCTTTAACCATGAAACGCATAATTAAAAAAAGAATGCGGTAGGAAGAAAATAAATCAAAAATAGATCGCAACGGACCTCAGAATCTACAACAAAGGCTGCTGACACTTTACGTCAGCACATCCTCTTACAACCTCTGGGTATATATTACACTCAAAATGATACATTAGAGTAAATCCATATCAACATAGCAAAAAAAATTTAATTTTTGACGTCAATCGACCCAAATTTCATGAAACTCGGTATATATGTTGGGACTTACTCAACTTATACTCAAACAAAATTTAAGACTTTTGACTTCCGTAGTTTTGGAAATATGACGTTTCAAAAGTCAAGAAAATCCTTTAAAAGGTAAATTACAAATATTTATATCTCGAAAAGTATTTGAGGTAAATCACTCCCAGATAGCTTTTTTTAAAGGCAAAATCATCACCTTTAAAATATCATTTTGCAAAAATTTTTATTTTGGGATCTTTTTTGTGTTTCTGCACAATTCGCGATTCGCAAAAACATATCAAAAAAAGCGACATTTTTAAAAATCTGAAAAAATATGTGTTAATGGTATGAGTCTTAGCTACAAGCTCTAAAAATTTCGCGATGGTGAACGTATTAAGTCCAGAGATATTAATAAAAATGTGTTGACAAGTAGGATTTTTTTTTAAAATCTGATGAATATTTAATTACTATTTTTGAATATTTTTTGCAAATACATAAAATAAAACGGTGAAAAAAGTAAAGTTGATGGTACACACGAGTATTACACATGAATATATTGTAACATAAACATAACTTTTTATCGATTACACTACTTAACAAAAGTCAACTTTTTTTGCAGAGACTTCTACACATTTTAAAAAGTATTTGGCCTACACGAATCTGTCATCATAAACATTTTATCAAATTGTCTTCTGGACATATAGGCCTATTTTACAGACTAAGCCCTCAAACCCAAGAAAGAAACGTAATAATAAATGTTTCACACTGACATACCTCATGTTATTTGTTCGTTTAATACTTTTGTATGCTTCAGCTGCAAAAACTAAATGGGCAAATCACGAGAACGCGATTACATAAAAATGACAATGGATTCGCGTTTAGTGGATTCACGCTAAAGAGGGCAAACAACTTAAGAAAATGTATTTTAAACAATGAAAATTAAAAAAATAAAAATATTAGGGAAAAAAGTATATGCAAATAATATTTGCAAATTTTGCTCAAAATTTAGATTTTTTTTGCAAATATTTTCGCATAAACTCAATGAATTTTGAAATAATATGCATTTTTAATAATTTTTCTAATATAAAGTCATTCGTTGGTTTTTATGGGCAGGGACCGCAAAAGAGGTCTTTTCTCGAAAAGGCGATTTGATCAAATTTTTATGATGACAGATTGGTGTTAAAGAGACCAAAATACTTTAGCAAATGTAATCTAAGAGTCTGTGCAAAAAAGTTGATTTTTGTAGAGTAGTGTAAATGATAAATATTCATGTTATATTGTAGCTATGTGTAGTACCTGTATGTACCATTTACTTTACTTTTTTCACCGTTTTATTTTGTGTATTTGCAAAAATATTAAAAAAAAAAAATAATTAGTAGTAATATTCATCAGATTTGATAAAAAATTACTACTTGGCAACACATTTATATTAATATCTCTGGTCTTAATAAGTTCACCAACTTAAAATTTATACAGCTTGTAGCTAAGATAGTAGCCAATAACATATATTTTTTTTAGATTTTTAAAAATGTCGCTTTTTCAGATATATTTTCGCCAATCGCGAATTTTGCAGAAATAAAAAAAAATTCCCAAAATAAAAATTTTTGCAAAATGTTATTTGAAAGGTCATGGTTTTGCCTTTAAAACAAGCTATCAGGGAGTAATATAGATCAAATACTTTTGAAGATATAAGTGTTTATATTTCATCCTTTAAAAGATTTTCTTGACTTTTGACACGCCATATTTCTGGAACCACTAAAGTTAAAGGTCTCAAATTTTGTCTGAGTATAAGTCTTATAAGTCCCAACATATACACAAAGTTTCATCAAATTCGGAGACATCGAAGGAAATCAGGGGTTCATGTTGAAAAATTTTAACTCATTAGTAGATTTACTAATTTTTTTTGCTAATGCTGTTTAGCTAACTTTTAGCAAATTTTTAGTTGAGATTAGCATGTTAGCAAAAATATCTTGTAAATTTCATTTAGCGCATTAGCAATTTTAAACAAAATTTGAACTAATTTTTTTTGCTAAATTTAAAATTGAGTTGACCAAATTTTTACTAGCTTTTTTGCAAATATTAGCAAAAACAAATGGTAACTTTTTTTTAACTAAGCCAGATAGAGATAGAGCAAAATGGAGGGCATTTTTGGTTCTTATTTAGTATCGCCGGTCTTCTTCACATGTGTGGACCCTAATGGGTCCTAACTTTGGATCCAAAAAAGTTAGCATCCCCGAAAATTTTAAAATGGTCATATCTCGGTAAATATTGCAGACACAACAAAAAGTCCCAAAGCATTTTTGTAGCTCTCAACACGTAAAACAAGACCGCAAAATACTTAAAAGCTCTCCGAGTATTATTTTTGAAGTTATCGAGTTTTGTAATTCTCAAAACCCTGGTGGTCCCCTAAAATCACGTATCTAATTTTGAATCAAAAACTATGACGATTTTTAAGGAACCCAAGTAGGCCTAGGCTCATCGGGGTCTGGACCTATCGGGTCCGAACCCAATGGGGTCTTCAAATGTGTATGAACTAAGTTGAAATAAAAAAAAATTCAGTTAACTAATTTTTAGCAAAACGTTTTTGCTAACTTTACCAAAAAAATTGTGGGTTCAAAATCAGCAATTTTTCTTGTAGGTTTACAAGCTTTTTTTGCTAACTTTACAGTGTTTTTTTTTTGAGTGTACGTAATGAAAGAAAAATAAAAATGTTGATCACATCTATTAGGCCCGATATTTGTACTCAATTTCGACATCTTATTAGATCTGGTCAGTAGTTGCATCTGATCAGATTTCAGAATTGCAGACAAATCTTAAATCTAAGTGATCTGAACAGCTGCAGTTACAAAAAAAAACCTTAACAAGTCAGATCTTATCTAATTGAGTTGGAAATAAAAGTCGACTTTCTGACTTTTTAACAACAAGAAGTTAAATTTTGACTTTTCGCTTTTTATTACAAAATTAATTTGATTTGATTAATCGACTTTCGATTTTTAGAACCTTATTCCAAATATTGTTTTCAATACGCTGACAATTTTTGAAGCCATTTTATTTGCATTTTATCTATTTTTTGTTTTCGTTAATGTTTTACTGTAAATCCTGTTGTGCCTATTCATACATTCCGTCACCAGTTGTTCCTATCTGAGTAAATCACTACCAATGTTTGTGGAAAAGTGCTAGTTTTTTCGTTGCCGTCGTAAATTTGGTCCAAATTTTCTTTGTTGGTGGTGTTTTTTGTGAATCCATTTTGTGATTCAAAATCGAGCTCTTGAATGGGCGCCATTTATATTTAAATTTTGTGGAGTTATTTTTAATACCCTGCAATCACAGTACGGGCGTATACTTTGTCATTCCTTGTGTAACGCATCGAAATATCGTTCTAAGACCCTATAAAGTATATATTTTATTGATCCATGATAGATTCTAGGACATTCTCTAAATTTCCGTTTGTCTGTGGAAAACTCACTGCAGTCCAAATTAAAAAAGTTTCGAAGTTTTATTCCTTAAGTTTTATTATTATTATTATGACATGCTCTTATTTACAATTCATAAAATTCGAACTTAGTCTAATCACAAATAAATATTTTTTACAAAACTCTTCCACTCCGTTCTATTCCTAGCTATGTATCGTAGCTGGTTAAATGATTTTTTAGTTTCAGCTGCAACTGTTCTCCTCCAAGTAGTTTTAGGTCTTCCAACATCACGCTGTCCCTGAGGGTTCCATTCCAAGGCAGAATGTGTAATTTCGTCAGCTCCTTTTCTGAGAGTGTGCCCCAGCCAACCATATTTACGTTTCTGTATTTCATTCTTAATTGGAAGTTGTCTGGTTCTATTTAGTAAATCCTCGTTTGACACAGTTTGAGGCCACCATATTCTAAGGATATTACGTAAACATCTGTTGATGAATGTCTGCAACTTTCTGCTGAGTGCTTCTGTTAGAAACCAGGTTTCGCAACCGAATAATCAATAAATTTTTGACTACATCAAAAAAAAATTTTAAACTATATAGGTCGATAAAAAAAATCCGACAATTCCCAAAAAGTAGGAAAAATCCCAAAAATGGGTGTTTTTGATGTTTTCTCACAGTCAAAGTATCCAAATTCGGGGATTAATGACTCAGATTCTAATGTTTCTGTTTTCCCCAAATTCAAAACTAATATTTACGAAATCTCTCACTTTGCACCAAAAACAACTATTTTCGACTAATGCAATTTATTTTTATTGAATATCAGCATAAAATATTAGTGCAGTAAATATGTGAATTTTAAAATTTGGTGCTCATAACTTCTAGATTTAGCCATCTAAAAAATATGTAAGTGTAAGCATTATACACACACAAATATTTATTTATTTTTTTCCGCCAATTTCTGCAATAATGTCAAAAATGAAAAAGCCTGCGTTATCACCTGAAAACAGAAAAAATGCATAAATAAATAATTTAATAAATATTATAAAATATTAATAACATTATCATATTTTTAATTAATTCAATTTTTAAATCACATTTAAATGTAGTTGGTAATGTAATATGTATTTTATGAAATGCATTTGAAGCTTTAACAAAAAAATTTACAATAAATTTACCGAACGTAATCGCTGAATATCCATTAAAAAAAATTTACCAGCTGTTACTTTTACAATACGTTTCGTATTAATCAGAAATATTAAAATATCTCGTTTTATCAAATGGGCATGGGGCCACCAGTCGGAGCGCCAAAATGCCTCCCCAGCACGAAGGCTGTGTTGTCCAAGTAATTCACCAAAATATGTAAACATTAGCAGTTCGGTAAGAGTCAAGGCTAAATATTGAATTAAATTAATAATTCTCATAGTTGAACTTTCACCCTGGAAAAATTTTTAATTTATGTGTAAAAAAAAATAAATGTTTATAATTTGCTAAGCATCATACCGCTACTCCTACAAATGCCAGTAAACATAATTGAAAAGTTATTTGTAAAGATTTTATCAAACAATAAGGATTAAACATATCTTCCAATGTAGCACAACTCTTCAATATAAATTGATGTAGGTGAACACATTCTATTAAAGATTCGCGTAGGGCTGTTTTAAGCGCTCTTTTATTATGAAATTTTCTTAAAGCAAATATTTCCAAATTAATTTTATGTTCCGTAGAGAGAGCATATTGATTTAATTCATCATCTTCGCCTTGTAGCAATTCACATTGAAGTTTTCTGGGAAAAATATTACGTTTCAAACATTTTTTTTTTGTTTCTGTTTTCACAACTTACTTTAAAAGTTTCAAATCTTCACCCGACATTAGTTGTGCATGAAAATCCAAATTTTTCAAACTACAATAAAGTACATCAAATTGTCCCAACATTATAATAATCACTGATACAAATAGAGAAGAGCCGGTACCAAAAATGCAACCCATTATAATCTGACACCATAATTGGATGATATAAATAAATTCATAGACAAATGGTTGCTGGGAGTATATAAATAAAAGTGGTACAATTATTCAATTTATTTAAAATTAAAGTATGTGTTTGTTTTTTTTTACCAAATTTTGAGACAAAATTTAGAAATTTAGAAAAATATCCCAAACATGTTTCATAATAATTTGGGTCATATTTCATATGAAAAATTATCAATTTTGTTTTTTTGGAAAAATTTTTATCGTTTCTCTCCGAAATTTCAAATTTAAAAAAAAAAAATATGTTTTTCATAGTTAAAAACTATTCAAAAATATTACCACAAGTTCGGTAAAATGGCAGAAAACAAAAAAACTCTAACTAATGTTTTTGTTAAAGACAATGGAACGAATGATAGACACATATTTTCGTAGAGTGATTGACCCGATGTTGTTTACGACAAGGGAACATACATAAAGAGAGATTCTTTTGGTAAAGGAGTACACTGAATTTAATGCTGCGATCTCTAGAAGCACGTGGTTGTCATGTTGTCGCATATGAAGACGATTTCGCGATAACAGTAAAGGGAAAGCATCTGCCAACATTAAGGGACATTCTTCAGACTTCTCTGAAAGAACTGTCTAAATGGGCACTAGGCTGTGGACTGGGAGTTAATCCAAGTAAAACAGAGATTGTTTTGTTAACAAGGAAAAATAAGATTCCTACTTTTGATAATATTTCTCTGGACGGCACTGAAATCACCTTTTCAGATGAAGCCAAGTATCTTGAATTATTTTTAGATAGGAAGTTGAATTTCAGGCGTAATATTGAGGGACTGGTGAGAAAAGCAACGATTGCTTTATATTCCTGTAAAAGGGCCATTGGAAAACAATGGGGTTTTAGCCCTCTAGTCATTCATTAGATCTATACAGCAGTGGTGCGTCCAATTCTGCTGTATGGAATCAGTGACCGGTGACCTTCTTTAGAGACAAAAGGGAACTTATTTTTATCACTAAGGTACAGAAAATGACGTCGATGTGCATTACTGGTGCTCTTCGAACTACACCTACGGCTGCATTAGAAATCCTCCTTTCTCTGATACCATTACACACATTGGGTAAGCAGTATATGGCTACGTCGGCAATTCGACTTAATAGCACACTGCAATGGAGAAGCAGCGATTGTGGCCATAGCGCGATCTTGATGAAGATAACAATACCAAAAACATGTGGACTGTGCTCCCTCTATAAGTCTTTTTGAGCGCCTATTAACCACTATGATACCACTCAGGGAGTCTTGGATGAGTGGAATTCCGGGTAGTGGAGCCTCCATAAATTTTTACACGTATAAATCGAGACTACACGAACAAGTGAGCTTTGGAGTCTATTCGCAGGTGCTTGGGTTGAGGCTTGCTCGAATATTGGCGGGTCATTGCAGTGTTTACCAGGCGGAGATGCTGGCAATAAAGGAAGTGGCTATTCTGACAGTCAAGCCGCGAGCAAGTCACTGAAGTCAATGTTTCTGAAAACATGATCTGCCCTTAACTGTCGCACGTCTTTAAATGAAATGGCCAAGCAGTTTGACAAACGACTCATATGAGTCCCAGGGCATCGAGACATTTCAGGGAATTGCAAAGCTGATGAGTTTGCAAGTCTGTGAACTACCGTACAGGTTCCGACCGAATCGGAATGTGTTGGTATGCCCCTAGAAACTTACAAGCAAAACCTACGGCTTTATTCCGCGACGTAGACTAATCAAAGATGGGCAAATAGATGGACGTGTGAGACAACACGAGTGATATGGCCTTCTCTTAATCAGAGGCCCACAAGTGAGCTAATATCGCTTCCAAGTGGAGAGATTTCGACGGTGGTTGCTATAATTACGCAACACTGTCTTATAGGGAAGCACGTAATACTTCTTCTGGAGTTGCATGGATTAAGAGGAGTTGGAAACTATCGAACACTTCATCTGCCATTGCCCAGTACTTTCTATTCAGAGACTTGCTTCGCTGGCATCTAGGGAGCTGCACGATCTTTCTGATGTCAAAATTCAATATCTAAGGAGTTTCATAAGAATCTCAAATTGGTTTGACGACAGGGACTAGTAGGGAAATAAATTACAGTCCCGTAGTTTCACAATGGACCTCAGAGTCTACAACTGTAGACTTGAATCGTCAGCAGCCACTTACAACCTTACCTAAACTAATGGGGACAAAACATGTTGAACTAAAGGTTATATCGGGCGCACCGTATTTTCTAGCAGGCCTTTTTAGGTTAGTTGGTAGCGTGCTTGCTTATGAAACAAAAGTTTGTTGGTTCGATTCCCACCAAAACCCTTGGTCGATTTCGCTACAACGAGACGACGGTTATTGTTACCAGTCAGTTTGAAATTATTAAAAATGATTTGTAATTGGAGTTGCTTCCTTACATATAGTTTGGTAGGAAGTTCAGTGTAAACTTTCCGAGAAGGAAAGACTCTTGCGATCCAGATAAACTTCTCAAAAATTACACTGATACGTTATATACGGACGGTTCTAGTATCTTAGTTGGTTCTGGATCTGGTTGGTATTTGAATCTGGTTGGTTGACGAAACCAAAAATAGCATAATGACGCAGAAGTGATAGCTATTTTGGCCGCAGCGACTTGGATAATTGAAAATAGATTGAGGGATAGAAAAGTCTCTATCCAGAGTGACATTCAAGGTCTTAAGGCACTGGACTATCCAGTCACAACATGTAAAATTGTCCAAGGTGGCAGGGACTAGTAGGGAAACCTATTACTGTCCCGTGGTATCACAATGGACCTCAGAGTCTACGTGTGTTGACGTAAAACGTCAGCAGCCACTTACAACCTAACCTAACCTAAGGTGAATTCCAGGTCATAGAAGAATACGGGGAAATGAGATTGCCAATTCTTTGACAAACATTGGTTTCGATACAATTCGTAGCCTATGATTAGTACAGGCTTGACATGAATGATTCGGTCAACTCTCACATGAAATCAATTTTCATGGAAGGATAACCATATTAGTTGACATGGGCTAGTGCTGCATTATCTTAATGGGGACGATGGAATATCTAATTGCATCAACTCCTTAGAGCATCTTCGGAGTGTGGGTTGTGTGTCTTTGTCCTATCGATACTTTAACGGGGAGTGTTCTGCTGAGATAGATGACCTTATACCGGTTAGACGTGAAATACGCGCCTTCTAGCAGAGGCTCTCTGCTGCAGAGCTCACCCATTTTTTGTTGATTGGAAATCTGAAAGTAACGAAATTTTTAAACACTGATATGGCCGATAAGCTGCGACATCCCAACATAAAAATCGTCCCTTTTATA
Source organism: Pegoplata infirma (assembly GCA_963921195.1). NCBI lineage: Eukaryota > Metazoa > Arthropoda > Insecta > Diptera > Anthomyiidae > Pegoplata > Pegoplata infirma. The sequence continues at coordinate 4,384,489 of OY992536.1, read as the reverse complement.
TATATTTTAAGTTTCAGGCAAATCGGTTCATAAAGGTTGGAGTACTTTTCTTGTAATTATAAAAGACTATCGCAAACTTACTGGTCTAATTACGGGACATAATACCAGTGCTTGTCATATGACAATATTGGGTGTCTCAGACCCTCTATGTGAAGCTTGTCTTGAGGATGAGGACACAACAGAACACTACGTCTGTTGTTGCCCAAAGTTCTCAAGTGCTATACTGCGGACTCTAATAGGGTGTCAATGGACATGGTCAATGGGCTTTCCTTGTCTGACTTTCTAAGGTTTGTCATAGCTACTGAGACGTTCTGAGCAAACACCTTTCACTCTCTTTAAACTTTTTCTCATCCTGCACTAATTTTTCTCTCTAGGGTACGGTACTATGGACTACTTTAAGTATGAGCGCCATGGATTTGCTTAGCTTTCGTTAAGGCATGTACAACCCACCTACAACTTAACTCTAGCTTGAGGTCACACTTCTTTACTTATCATTACAATGATTTTGTTAAAGTACCAATTTTTAAGAAACTATTTATAAAGTTGTTGGTTTTAAGGCAAAAAACTTTCGTAAAACGCTGATTTCAACCAAATGTTAATTAAAATTTTCTTCGCATTCATTTTTTTAACAATAAAGTCTCAGAGTGAAATCTCAAATCTGGCATTAAAATCACAATATTTTTACTATACATACCAAAGGATCAAATGGATACCAACACTTTAAGGGCAACGTATGTGAACCCAACATCAATGGAGCTAAAGCCCAACAAACAACACCAACCATACAATTTATTAACCAATACAGGGTTATTTTGTATGCCAGCTTACCAGATGGTTGAGCACTGACAAAAGTTAACCCAGCAATTGAATGATGACGATATTGTTCATTAATTTCCGTTAGAAATTCAATTAATACCTTCGATTTCCACAACCAATAGCAAGTGGCAAAATTGGCAAATGAGTAAATAATGGCCAACGTCAAAGCATCTGTTATTTCTTCCAGTTCACCTTGTTGCAACATGTCGTAAGTTGTCTTTACATACAAAATAGCCAAGTGCAATGTGGATATTACCGAAAATGCACAATAGCATTTGGCAAGACGTTGAGCAATTTTACTCCATGAATTGGGTAAATATTTATCCAATTGCATGGGTACTTGTCCAACCAATTTCATAAAGAATACTTGTAAATGAAACAAATCATCTTCTCTTTCAAAATCATTTTTGGAATATAAAATATTCAAGGAGCCACCGTGAAAATTAGTAGAGCTCATTTTTAAATTGTGGCCATAAGTATTAGACTGAATATGATGTTTGTCTTGTGCCAGATATTTAAATTGTTTTTTAATTCCAGCCGTTTCGTTAATTAATTTTTAAATGTGCATAGATATGCAAGTAATTAAAATTGGAAAAATTAATTAACAAAAGAATTGTTAAATATTTAACGCCTTGTGTGTTAAATGCATTTACATAAAGGGAATGCTATATGAAGTGATTCGCTGTTAAATTTTTCAATTTCAGAACACACTTTTAAAAGAACGAGGTTCTAAAATCTTCGAAAAATTCGTTTTTGCCAAAATTAAAATACATTAACTACACCATTTACAAATCTGATTCGAAAAAGATCAATTGTAAATTGAAATTTCTACTTATAATTCGAATATTCCATTTGTAATTTAAAGATTCCATTTGTAATTCGAAAATTCCATTTGCAATTCAAAGATTCTACCTGTAATTTGAAAATTCTGTTTGTAATTCAAAAATGCAATTTTATTTCAATTGTAATTGGAAAAAGATCAATTGTTATTCGAAAATTCCAATTGTGTTTCGAAAAATATTAATTTCAATTCGAAAGTGATCAATTGTAATTCCAAATAGATCAATTGTGGTTCAAAAAAGATCAATTGTAATACAAAAAATATCAATTACAATTCGAAAATATCAATTGTATTTCGAACAAGTAAAAAAGTTAAATTCGGCCTTGCCGATTGTATAGATACCAATTTCAAAAAGATTATTGCAAAAAACTTTATTTAAAAGGAAATTACTTTTAAAAAAAAATAAAAAATTTAAAAAAAAAAAATTTCCGCGAAAAAAATTCGCGATTTTTTCTTTTTTGTCAAAAAATATGTTCGTACTTGTTTAAATATCATTTGGTGTTCATGATGTCAACCAGCAGCCGAATTAAAGCATTTTGTATTTTTAGGTTATGCACCTAGAAAAGTTTTACAGTAACTATTTACGGTTATTCAAAAAGTTTTTCGTTAAAGTTGTTTTAAACGTTTTATCGTTTGTTTTTCAATGAAAATAAAATATTGAACGATTTGTACAGTTGTTAAAATAATAAACTACAAAAGTTACGGAAAAATATTTTTATCAGTTAAATTATTTGTGACTGATTATACCGTATAATTTTATAGAAGTACGGTTTTTGTAGTTTGTTATTCAAAAAATTTTATTTTTACTTCACAAAATAAAAAATTGTAAACAGTTAAAATAACTGAAATATCGTTTGTTTTTACGGAATGTCTAGTCATTTATTTACGTTTAAAAATAACTGAAAAAGTATGTTGTTTCAACTGAAATATAAGTAGTCCGTTTTTTAAAAGGAAAAACGATTGTTTTAAACGTTTTTTCAGTTGAATTTACTTACAAAATATTTTGAGTGCATGTTTAATGTACTAAAATTGTTTAGGTGTCCTTTCATTTTTGTTCATAACCGATATCGCTCAAATGCAATACCAAACTTCTCGGGAGAACTTCCAATAAATATGTTAAGTTTCAGTCATCTCCGTGTTGGCCGTGATCGCCATTTCCACAGACAGACAGACGGACATCGCTAGAATGTCTTAAAATCGATCACTGATCAATTATATGCAGGGTGATTCAGTCACGACCCGCCGAATTTCACCAGCGTATACCTTGGCCCATTTCATGAAAATAATTCCACTACGACCATTCCCGAAAATGCAAGTGTGCGAAATGGCAGCGGTTTGAAAATTTTCGGATTGGCGGTCGGAGAGTAGTAGGGTAAAATTGCTATCATAACCAGGGAAACCAAAAATATGCAGTATCATGTTATTTCCTGCGCATTTTATTGATAAATGGAAAAGGTATTTATCCGTTTCAGAAGTTTTTAAGAAATCTGGCATTGATTTGTTAGAGCATATTTTTGCATATTTTAGCCTTAAGAGCATATTTTTGCATATTTAAGGTTTAAGAGCATATTTTAGCATAAGTGCATATTTTTAAAGCATATTTTCAATTTTAAGGGTATTTTTGACTTTTTACAGCATTTTTTACATTTTTAGAGCATTTTTTTAATTTTTAGTGCATTATTTTCCAATTTTTTTTATAACACACTTATTATATCCTCCAACCACAGCATGAGGGTATACTCACTTTGTCATTCCGTGTATAACACATTGAAATATCGGTCGAGGACCTCACAAAGTATATATAATACTAGTCGAATAGCCTGTCCCTGCCAAGCGGAACACCAAATCACTCTTCTCAATAGTTCTAATATCTTACCAAACTTAAAAAAAAATTATGTTTGTGCTTCAAAAATTTAATATTGCTAGATTGAGTTACATCAATATATTTCCCAAACTGGAAAAAAATTTAGTGAGTATAAAAGGTTTTATTGATAAAATTTTAGAACTAAATTTAGCACGCCCATTTCGTCTCTCCGTCCATAAACCGGATATCAAAAATCCATCGTGTGGATCTGTCCCATGGTCACTCCTATATACATGGCAATTTTTATCTTTCTTTTTATCATGAAGTGTTTTAAAATTAGTTAAAATGTTAAAAAAACACAAACATTTTTCCACTTAAATTTTTCCTTATAATTCTTCGTACACAGTTTAAATATTAAATCTGACTTCATAAGGATATGATCCATTGTCAATACTTTATGCTTTACAATTTTCAGCTTCCTTAGTCATTAGGGGTTTCAGAAATAGTTTAAATATTTAAAAACTAAATTTCGCCGTCTTCCGCCACTCCCCCTGACTTAAAGGCCGAAAATCCGGCTACGTTACAGATTATATATAAAAACTGAACAAAATTCACAACGGATTTTTTGTATTTCCGCCCTTTCACTGGATATCCAGGTCAGAGTTGATCTTTGCCATTGTCCGTACCATATGTATTCTAATTTTCATCTTTCAAGGTCATAAGGTGTCTTCAAAATTAGGTAAGATGTAAAAACATAATTTTTCCACGCCCATTTCTTCTCTTAACTCTCCGTCCCTACACAGAGAGAACAGTTTAGTTGTGCCAGCCGAATTTAGAGCCAACTGCATAGTTTAATAACAACAACCGAAATTTTCGGTTGCCATAACCAAAATTTGTTTTGAAAATTTAACTTCTGTTGGTCCAAATAAATTTCGGTAATCGCAACCGAAAATTTCAGTTGTTGTAATAAAACCTTGCAGTTGGCTCTTAATTCGACTGGCACAATTAAACTGTTTTTTCTGTGTATTCCAAAATTTTTAAATCTGACTACTTTATGATAAGCTCCATCGTTAGTACTATACTCGTATCCACGCCCCTTTTCCCTCTCAATTCTCCGTCCACAGTCCAAAAATTTTAAGGCTGACTACTTAAGGATATGCTCCAGTGTCAGGACAATATGCTTGCAATTTTCGGCTGCGTAGGTCATTAGGGCTTTAAAGTTAGTCAAATAAAAAAAATAAAACACAATATTGCCTTGCCCCTTTTTTCTCTCAACTCTCCATCTACATTCCAAAAATGTTAAATCTGACTACTTTAGAATATACTTCATAGTAAGGACTACATGTTAGGGATTTTCAGCTTCCGTATTTATTGGGGCTGAGCTTAAAAATACTCTTAAATGTTAAAAAAAAAAATTTGCCAAGTCCCCTTTTTCTCGTAATTCGCCGCCCACAGGCAAAAAATCCGACTTCGTAAGAATCTGTCCCTGGTGTTTTATTATATACATGCCAATTTTAAGCTTTTAAGTTCATCAATGAGATTCAAAAGGCGCTGGATACACAAAAAATAAGAGAAACACAAAAAAATAAAATATATATTCAGAAAATAGATGGAAATAAATTTACCACGCCCTTTGCCTTTCTTATTCTCCACCCATACACTGGATATCAAAAATCCAGGCTCGTGTTGATCTTCCACATGAAACCTTCTATATACATGCCAATTCTGTGCATTTTCCGCTTCCTTTGGGGGCTTCAAAAGAAGTTAAAATGTTAAAAATCTCAATTTTGTCACTCCCCATTTTCCTTTCAATTCTCCGCCCACAGTCCAAAAATTTAAAATTTGACTACTTCAGGATATGCTTCATCGATAGGACTATACGCTTGAAAATTTTCAGCTTCCTAAGTCATTAGAGGACTTTAAAATAAGCAAAAATGCCAATTTTCATCTTCATATATCATTTGGGGACTTCAAATTAAATATTAAAAAACACAATTTTGCCACGCCCCATTTTTCTCTTAATTCTCCTTCCACAGTTTAAAAAATTTAAATCCAATTACTTCAGGATATGCTTCATTGTTAGAACTAAATGCTATGCAATTTTAAGCTTCCTAAGTCATTTGGGGTTTCAAAAGAAGTAAAAATTTTAAAAAATCCCAATTTTGCCACGCCACTTGTCCCTCAATTCTCCGCCTACATTACGAAAATTTTGAATCCGACTACTTGGGGATATGCGCCATCGTTAGGACTATATTCTAGGAAATTTTCAGCTTCCTAAGTCATTTAGGGGCTTCAAAAGAAGTAAAAATGTTAAAAAATTTAAATTTTGCCCCTCCACTTTTCCCCTCAATTCTCCGCCCACATTGCGAAAATTTTAAATCCGACTACTTGGGGATATGCGGCATCGTTAGGACTATATTCTAGGAAATTTTCAGATTCCTAAGTCATTTGGGGGCTTTAAATTAAGCAAAAACGTCAAAAAATTGTATTTTGCCACGCCCACTTTCCCGCTTATTTCTCCGCCCACAGGCAAAAAATCGAAAATCCGGCTACGTTAGGATCTGCCCCAGGTGTTTTACTATAAGCATGCCAATTTTCAGCTTTGTAGCTCATCAGTGGGCTTCAAAAAGCTCTGGATAGACAAAAAAAGCTCTGGACACACAAATAGGGAAATTATATATATAGATTGACCATGATAGAATCTAAGACATCCTAGCGATGTCCGTCCGTCCTTCCGTCTATAGAAATAACGATGCAGTCAAAACCAAAAGAGCTAGAGCACTGAAATTGGGCAGGAATATCTCTAATGTTACTGGTAAGGTTAAGTTCGAAAATGGACAAAATCAGACCAGGGGGAAAAAATGTCCCCCTTGAACAACTAATATGACCCCTGAAAAATACACTATTTTTAAGAGTTTTTGTTTAATTTTTGCTCAACAAATGTAACATTTTTATCCAATATTATGTTCATAGACCTACGCTTGGACCAAGAGGGTTAGGAAATTCGATTTTTTTTTCAGGCCGCCCCCCTTTGGGTGCGTGGTTATAGAATAAATGTATTGTTTAAGAGTAAATATCATAAACAAATATTTTGTAAACATATATAGCGGTGGTAAAGGTGTCGCCCACCGATTTCGCCGACCTACCCCCCCCCCCCCCCCCTCAAAAAGAAAAGACACCCCTGCGATTTTTTTTTTAATTTTGTAATTGTATTGAAATGTTTGTTTTGATTTTGTTTTCTGTCAGTTTAAAATGTCTGGTAACTCTGCTACAAAAAAAATTAAATTGAAAAACAATTTCAAACTTTTTCCAAAATTAAGGAATTCTGACAATTGATTCCCCTTTGGCCTGTTCTTTCTTCATATCGGTATATGAAACTATGTTTTCTTTAGATCTGGGTATATTGAGCAACTTTGTAGAAAATATTAAGGCAAATATTTTTGTAGGACATATTTAACCCTCTAACTACCGCACATAACGGTATTTTGAGGGTATATTCTCTATTAGAGCAAATTTTTCGTTTTTAAGGGCATTTTTGAAGCGCATAAAACGTGTTTTTTAGAGCATATTTTTGGTTTCCCTGATCATAACAAATCAATTTTTAAACATTTATGGCGAAGAGTAAAGTTTCCCCCGAAAACACACCAAACACCCCACCCCACACTCCTTAGTTCACAAAAAACAAAAATTTCCCATTTCCCAGCCGCTTTCCCTAAAAATGCTTAAACTTAAATAGAATTCTATTTTAAAATAAATTACCAAGCGTAATCGTTCCGTGTCCAATAAATAAAATTTTCCAGCTGTTACATTTGTCACACGTTCAGAATTAATCAGAAATATTAAAATATCTCTTTTAATTAAATGAGCATGTGGCCACCATTGTGATCTCCATAGCGCGTCCCCAACACGGATGCTATGATTTCTTAGCAATTCACCACAATATGTAAACAAGACAAGTTCAAAAGAAGCCAAACCTAAATATTGAATTAAATTTATAGTTCTTATAGTAGAAATTTCGCCCTAAAAGAAGGAAGAAAAAAAATGGGGAAAAATAATTATTTAGCTGTCACAATAACATAATAAATCTTAATTCATTTTGCGCTTTGTCTCAATCAGTAATTCGGTTGTTACAACCATATTGCAGTTGTCCCAAGTAAACTGAAGTTATCATAAACATATCTGTGTTTGTGACTATCACAAAATGATTTCGGAATTTTTCACTATTGGTAGGCAAGTATTTACGCAATTGCCGTCATAAAAATTTAATCTATTTGACGGAAATAATGGAATTTTTATATAAAATGCATGAGATCAATTGCATAAAACGTTTGCCGCTCCAATTGTAATAAATTCCTAACTTACCGTTCCTACAAATACAAGCAAACATAACAGCAAAGTAATTTGCAAAGACTTTATTAAACAATATGGATTAAATAGTTCTTCCAAGGTATTACAACTTTTCAATATAAATTGATGTAAATGAACACATTCTACTAAGGATTCCTGCAAAGCTGCTGAAAAGGATTTTCCTTTTTGAAATTTTCTTGAAACAAATGCTATTAAATTTGTTTTATGTTCCGTAGAAAAAGCATATTGATTTAATTCATCATTCTTGTCTTGCAGTAATTCAGATTGAAGTTTTCTTTAAGGGAAAGTTTTATTAACTAAAAAAAAATTTAATATTTTTTTTTTAATGCTCAACTTACTCCAAATGTCTTAAATCGACTCCCGAAATTAATTGAGCATGAAAATTTAAGTTTTTCAAACTACAGTATAGAATATCAAATTGTCCCAACATAATAATAATTACCGCTGCAAAGAGTCCAGATCCGTTGCCCATAATGCAACCCATAATAAGTTGGCACCAAATTTGTATGACATAAATAAATGGATAGACCATGGGTTGCTAAAAGTAAAAAAAAAGTTATTATATTTTCTTGTGAAGGGGACCTTACAATTCTGAGTAAAAATAAAACGATATATTATGATCAGATGGTTAGCACAATATTCCGACCCGACGATATTCAATTTAAAAAAAAAAGTCGCCCTCACATTTCGCTGCCATCCTCATGTACTCATCTCTACTGTAGACGACTCTATGCAGTCCAAAATAAAAGAGCTGGCCTCCTGAAGTTTGGCGCGAATATGCATTGTGGGCAGGTTAAGTGCGTAAACAGTAGAGTTGTCAACCGATTAAGAATAATTCGATTAATCGATCAAACAAAACCAAACTTTTGTTCGATTAATTTAAAAATGACGATTTTCGAATAACGAATAAATCGATTAATTTATGTCAATTAATCGAACAATTATTTTTTTTACCCTCCAACTACAGTATCGAAACATCGGTCTAGGACCCCATATAATATATAAATTAATGATCAGTGATCGATTCTAAGACATTCTAGCGATGTCCGTCTGTCCGCACTATACAGTCAAAAATAAAAGAGCCATACTTCTGATGTTAGGCACGATTATGTCTTATGGTCATAAGCTGGTTAAGTTCGGAGCCAAAATCAGACGAGGGGGAAAATGTTTCCCCCTCAAATAACTTAAACACTACAAAATTTTTGAAAATGTTTTTCTATATTTGTTTAACAAATAAAATATTTTTATGCCATATGAAGTTCATTGACCTATATTTGGACCAAGTTGATTAGAAAATGCTATTTTTTTCGGCCCGCCCACTTTTAAGGGCGTGTTTATAGAAAATAATACAAAATAATGACAAAAGTGTGTTTTGTGTGAAGAGCAAAGAGGTGTCCTCAAACGTCCCCGGGTGACTCTCCCTACGCATAAAACTTAAAACTTAATAATTTTTTTTTTAATAACCACTTTTTTATTCGTTATTCTCATCGATTAATCGAATAATTTTTTAGATTTAATCGTTTGATCGAACGAACAAAAACAATTATGTTAATTATTCGAACAAAGTTGAAAGGCGAATAATTGACAACTCTAGTAAACAGGCAAAATCGGACCAGAGGGAAAAAATTTTAAAGAACTAAAACAACCGCTGAAAAAAAATGTAAGTGTATTTTTTGTATTTTGTTAAACAAATGAAACATTTTTGAGGTAGAAGAAGTTTAAAGTCCAACACTTGAACCTGGGAAATTCAAAAATGCCGTTTTTTTAGTCCACCCCCTTATGAGGGCGCGGATATAAAAACAACTGTAAATAAAGTGAAAAACATTTTTCGGGAAACGGAGTATCCCCCACAGTTATTTATTTTTTTATTTTTTTAGCATGTCGGAGGGTATAAAGGGTTCGGCACTGCCGAGTTTAACACTCTCACTTGCTTTTTTTTTTAATTCGGAAAAGATGGAAAAATAAGAAGAAGTTAACGAAAAAAGTAAAAGAATGTAAAAAGTGTGGATGATTTCAAGCCATTTTTTATTTTTCAAATGTAACCCTTTGTAACTATTACGGAGAACGAGGTATTTTTACTCAGGATTATATATAAATATGTATGTGATCCTACCTACCAATGGATCAAATGGATACCAACAATTTAAGGGCAGTGAATGTGAACGCAATAGTATTGGTGCCAATGCCCAACAAACAACACCAACCACACAGGATAATAACCAGAAGAGAGATACTTTATTAGAGAGCTTGCATGAAGACTGAGCACTGACAAATGTTAAGCCAGCCATTGAATGATGACGATATTTTTGATTTATGTCAGTCAAAAATTCGATTAATGTTTTTGATCTCCACAAAATGTAACATGTAGCAAAGAAAGCAAACGAATAAATAACTGCTATAATTAGGGCATCTATAACTTCTTCAAATTCGCCTTGTTGCATTAAATCATAAGTTGTTTTTAAATACAAAACGGTCAAATGTAAAGTTGAAATTACAGAAAATATACAGTAGCATTTAGCTAGACGTTGTGCTGAATTAATACTTAATTTTGGAAAAACTAAATCCAATTGCATTGGTGTTTGTCCCACAAATTTCATAAAGAATAATTGTAATTTAAATAAATTATTTTGTCTAGCAAAATCATTCGTTGAATATAAAATATTTAAGGAACCACCATGAAAATTGGGAGTGGAGTCCATTTTTATATTAGGACTATAAATTAACGACTGAAGACATTTTGTTTGTCTTTGACCGGATATTGAAAATGATTTTTTTTAAATAGACAAATTTAATAAATGCATTTTAGTATGTGTGTGTGTGTAGTACACACATATAGACACTGAGTACACTTAAAAAATTATGTTATTACTGTTTGTGGTTTTACGTGCATTCGTTTTTTTTTTTTTTTTCAATAAAAAACATTTGTATAACGAACAAATTTTGTTATTAACAACTCTTCGTGGTTGTTTTAGAAATAAGTAACATAGAATAAAATATTTTCTCTATCATTATATTTGTGTATTCATTTACGCTAGAGATGGTAACGTACACTCAGAAAATTATGTAAGTTACTACATGTTAGTTGTTTGTATATTTTACAGTAGTTAGTTATTTTCAACTACAAAGTCAGTTGTTTTTGTATGAAAAATATCAAACAACTATTTCTGTTAGTTATTTTAAGTAGTTTTTTTGAATAACTAACAAAAAAGTACTGTGATGTAGTAACAGTTATTTAAAGTAGTTAATTTTATTTTTTTTATCTCTGAAAAATTTTCAAAGTTTTTTCCAAAAAATAAAAAAAAAATATTCGTTTTTTTATTTTTCAAAACTTTTTTTTTAAAAAAAAGAAACTTTGAAAATATTTGGTCTTCAATTTTTTTTCTGAAAAATTTTTTGAAAAAAAAAAAATTATTTATTATTTTTTTATTTTTACTACATTTTAGTTGTTTTGACAACAAATGTAAGTAGTTTTTACTACATAAGTCAGTTGTTTTTTGTCAGTTAAAATAACTAACATTGTTAGTTGATTTAACTGAAAAAGTAGTTGACCCCAAAACAACTTACAAAGTAGTTATTTTAACTGACATTTTCAGTTGATTTTACTAACATAATTTTTTGAGTGTAAGTGATTTTTGCCTCACGCACGCACCGCTGACGAAATAAAAATATTTCTCAATCACGATCACACACGAATTTTTCTGCTCACGTTTACGCACTCTCACGAGAGCTACTAAAATTTTTCTCACGATCACGAAATAATCACGCTCACAAACACGGTTGGGAAATGTGGCACAATAGTGCCATTTTTGGCACTATTGAATGGTCAGTGGCACCACAAATAACAGTTTTGGCCCTTTTTCATTCTCTCCAAAAATTTTCAAAATTTATTTAAAATAAAAATATTCGTAATTTAATTATGTATTACAAAAACGAAACAATTATCAGTTGTTCCCCCTTAAAACAATGTAAGTTTCTGTTTCCTTTAAATTAAGATTTTGAAGTGTTTAATCCCTGAGGAAAATTGATTGATCCTACAGGAAAAATTGATCCTTAAAACCTATCCCATGACTTATTCAACGCGAACTGGTCGTGGAATACTAGTTAAAATGTGTCCGGAGATCTGAAAGATCAGTTCGACACAAGTCCTGTACAAAAAAACACTCTATGCCCGGTCCTCGACTGGTCACCTTTCCCGCAGAGATTATTTTACTTTCAAAACCGTCATTTATAAAAAGAGTTATAAGTTGTGTGTAGAAAGTACTAAACAATAAAAATATATACAAATAATATTTTGGCCCTTTTAAGCCTTCAACTTGGCACAAATTGAAAATTCTCAAATACCAACACTGCTCACAAACCTTCACGAAATTAAAATAATCCAATTTTTATTTTTGTTTTTTGATTTCTTGCACAAAATGATTTAATTTCCTAAGATAATCATAAAAATTTATTTAAACCACTAGTGTCCAACCAGAATTTGGTATTTGAAAGATCTTTGACCAATTTTTTTCTGATAGGGTATGATTTTTGGAGCGATGGAAGTCAAATTTAAAACCGAATACAAATAAGTTTAGACTCAATGTTTGGTAGCCGACCTTTTTTTATTTCGCTGAACGTTCGGTTATCGAACATCTAAATTAGTGCTTAACTTTGTTAGAATTCAGAATAGTCTTCTATCATCACAACCATAGAGTTTAATAGAGGCGAATGTGAAAGAATATACAGCATGGAAAGTATAAAGTTCATAAAAAAATTTTCTACATAAAAAGTCTCAGGTTCTGAGACATTTTCGTATAGAAAAAGTTTCCGATTTTGAGAACTTCTGAAAATTCACAGATTCTGAGATACTTTTTGTATAGAAAAAGTCTTAGATTCTAACAAGGGAAGTATCTCAACCCTTATGAACCGATTTGACTGAAACTTAAAATATATAAAAGAGACGATTAAAGTTGTGGTGTCTCGGCTTATCGGCCATATCAGTGTTTCAAAATTTCGTTGTCCCCTTATGAAACAATGCGGACCTGCAGGAAAATTTCGATAACTCCCGAACTAACAGGAATATCCTCTAGAGAAAAAACACATGTCGACTTAAATTTAATAAAGATTATTTCGTATTCATATGTCTTCATATAAATACCCCCAAAAATTTAAACATTTTGATGAAAAAAGTATTTAACGAAGCCAAACTTTTACAAGGTTATGCCACCGTTGGAGAGGTATAAAAAAAGCCTTTCTTCGCATAAGTAAACATCATATAGTTTATTAAAAAGAAATAGCTGAAAAATCCAAAAAACTATTTTTTCGCCATTTTTTGACCCATGTTTTGAACCCCTAAATCTCCGATATGGACGATAAGCCAAGACATCCCAACCTTAGAATTGTCTCTTTTATATATATTTTACGTTTCATGCAAATCGGTTCATAAGGGTTGAGATACTTCCCTTGTAAAACATTTTTCGTACAGAATAAGTCTTACACGCAAAAAAAAAACTTTGTCAAATTACTAGGAAAATCTCGTAATCCCATTTTACCAATATTTGACAGTTTTTCTTGTTTTTTAACGCATCGAAATTTACATTTTTTTTTTTAATTTTACAATTTTTTTGTAATTTTGCAAATTTCTAAGATAATTTTACAAAAAAAAATCTAGTAAATTCACGATAATTCCTTGCAATTTTAATTGCGCTAAAAAACTGTAAATTTACAATTTTATTGGTAAAAAGCTTGTAAAATTACAAAAATATAGGTAAAAAGCTTGTAAAATTACTAAAGAATTCTCGTAAATTAGGAGGTAGCAAAAAATCTAGTAAAATTACGAAACCTCTTTGTAAATTTTATCGTGTCAAAAAATTTGTAAATTCACAATTTTATTAGTAAAAACCTTGTAAAATTACAAAATTATTTGAAAAAATCAGATTCCAGATTCTTAAACATTTTTCGGATATATAAAAAATTAGACTCTGAGAGATTATTCATATAGAAAATGTCTAAGGTTCTGATAAATCTATCTTACAGAAAAAGTTTCAGATTCTTAAACATTTTTCCTTTAGAAAAAGTCTCTGATTTGCAGACATTTTTCCTACAAAAAAGACTAAGATTCGGACACATTTCTCCTATAGAAAAAGTCTAAGATTATGAAACATTTTTCCTATAGAAAAAGCCTAAGATTATGAAACATTTTTCCTATAGAAAACCTCAGATTCTTAAACATTTTTTCCATTGATAAAGTCTCAAATTCTGAAACCTTTTTCTGAGACATTTTTCCATAGGAAAGTCTCTGATTCTGATAACTTTTTTTCCATAAGAAAATTATAAGATTCTGAGACCTTTTTCACATAGAAAAAGTCTCAGATTCTAAGATTATGTTAAAAAAGCATTAGATTTTGAGACATTTTTCCTTTAGAAAAAGTCTCAGACTCTGAAATATTTTTCCTATAGAAAAATTCTTTGATTGTGAGACCATTTTCCAATAGAAAATGTCTTAGATTATATTACCTTGTTTGAGATATTAACATGATAATTTTTCCTATAAAAAGTCACAGATTCAGAGACTGAAAACTGCAGTAAGCTATAAAAAAATTTGTGTAATAAATTAATTGTTAAACACATTTTTAATCGGGTCATTTATTCAGGCGCGGATCCAGGGTTGGGTTAATGGGATTTAGTCAAAGCTAAATTCTTTATAAAATGAGAACTTCCCAGAAAAACTTTGGTAATGGATGGTGATTATATAACACATTACCAGGTAATGTATATACCTTATTTGTAGTATTATTTTAGGATGTCTTACCAAACATTTATTCCACAACGTATTATTTTAAAGTGAAAAATAATGCATTACTAATAATGTAATAATGCATGATTATTGGAAAAATGTATTTCATATTAATTATTTCATAAATATTAATTATTTCATCATAAATGACTTATATTTGGTTACATTATGTATTATTTCAAAGTTTGAAATAATGCATTATTTATAATTGGATGCATAATGCATTACAATAACAAAAATAAATACTTAATAAAAAAAATGCATAGGTTTAAATTACAGATGGGCTCACGACACGAATTTTCTAATGAGACACACTCACTCACGAGCATATTTTATCTACTTACACTCACTTACAATCACGTGAGTAAATTTAATACAAAATTACTTTTTCACTTCACGTAACACCTTATATATTATGTTCTGGTATATTTTATGCCTTACTCGTATGCATTACTTGGAGTCTCATACCCTGTTAAAATCATCAATGCTGCAATGCATAAAATAAGCAATCCTATACCTTATTTGGTAATCTTAGTTTTGCTGGGTTTGTTGAATCTTATAAATTTTTGTTGAAATTTTTCACATTTGTAGAAAATCCTCCTATTCTGAGATGTTATTTCTAGTGAATTCGACTTTTTCCAGCGTCCTTCAAATACCTTAAGACGGTCCTGATTGTGGTCATACCCAGTAGAAATTTTGCTAAACTGGAAGCAGCTTTTGGAAATAAAACACGAGTCAAAGTGCGCATACAAACTAAAAAAAGTAATTTTTCAGAGGTTGATTTAGTTTCACCTAGCTCGATTTAGCTCTTTTAAGAACTTAACTAGCCTTGACCTAAACCATATTCGCGCCAAACTTCAGGGTTCACCTCTTTTGGTTTGAACTGTATCGTATCTGCCAATGACGGACGGATGGACGGACATCGCATGTCTTAAAATCAAATATGATGAGAATGTTTAAAATGGTTTTCAATTGTTTTTTTGTTTACATCTTAATAATTAATTATTTTTATTCATTTATTTTTAGCTACAAAATATTTTGAGTGTATTAATAGACCAGTAATTAGTATGGACAAACTCATTAACATAAACATTTAAATATTTAACACGTTTTAGCTTAATGTGCATTATAAATCATATATTGGGCATTCCATTCTAAATTTGTTTAATTACCCTGAACAGTGGAATAAACTCTAAATATTTAAAAAAAAAAATAAGACATATTTCAGCAGAAATTTTAATGAATTGGAAGCAACATTTGAAAGGAATCACGAGTCAAAGAGCACTCTTTGGTAGCACTGATAAAGTGCCATGATGATGAAGTGAAATCTTCGCCGCACTAATTAAGCTCAATAAAAATGCGATGAAATCATGTGTCTTTTTCTAAAACTCATGCTTTAAATTTAAGATATTAAAAAGGTAAGAAAATCTGAAATTTTATCAACAAAAAATTTTAGATTGTAAGTTTATTAAAAGTATGAAGTTTTAATTCTTCCAGCTTAAGTTTTAAAGATGGACCAAATAGATCTTTCAAAAGCTGCATCAAAGACATGTGCACAAATGCATTTAAAAGTCGTTTTAGAGACACTCTAAAAATTTATAATGAAAGTATCATTCTGTTTTATCCGTTCGAAACGATTGAAGAATGTATTCCATGCATGCAGTGAAATTAAGGACCTATTCATAGAAAACAGTCATAACTCAATCATAAGTCAACTTCTTTTATGTGGTTATTGTAGAGTCATCATAAAAATTAAACGTTTATACTCCGAAATAAATTAAATTCTAAAATACTGTACTCAAATAAAAAAAATTGTCATTTGGGCGGAGCCATCTTGTTCAAAAAATTTAAAAGCACTTTTTTTGCAATTTAATATTTTTTGAGTTGTGACAGTCTTGTGGTAAATAAGCAATAATTTCAGTGAATTTGCAACACTACACAAAGAAAGTTAAAATCACATGTGAATAAATATTTATTTAAGTGTATAAGAAAAAAAACTTTATTTATCTTTCTCAGCCAGTTTTTGCAAAAGAGTTAAAAATGAAAATGCCTGAGTTATAACCTGTAAACATAATAAAAATAAATAGAGTATTAAATATAATTAAGTATTTATTAATAAACCAGTGTTTTTTATATTTACCGAACGTAATCGTTGTATATCCACTAAAAAGAATTTACCAGCTGTTACTCTAACCACACGTTTTGTATTGACCAGAAATATTAAAATGTCACGTTTAATAAAATATGCATGAGGCCACCACTCTGAACGCCAAAAAGCTTCGCCAGCACGAATGCTATGGCTACTTAGCAATTCACCAAAATATGTAAACAGCAGCAATTCAGACAGAGTTAAGGCTAAATATTGAATTAAATTAACAATTCGCATAGCGGAAGTTTCGCCCTGAAAGGATTTAAGAAAAAGTTTATAAATTTCTAATACTCAGAAAAAATTATAAAAAAAAATCGTTGTAATGAAGCTAATTTAGAATCATTGACTCGATAGAAAAGCTTTTGAATTTGATTTCTGAGATCTTTAAAGAGCCGGTTTCAATTGAAAAGAATCGGTTGCAAATGGCACAAAACCTGAATGAAAAGATTCAGCTTGGGAACGTCAAGTAGACGGTTCCCGATTAAAAGCGCATATTACTTTGTTTTGGCACCAATCTTATTTGACGTTTCCACACCAATTCCTTTCATTCTTTTTTTTTTTTTTTCCTCCAAAATAGAACCGATTCTGCGATTCCTTTTAGGATCACTGCAACCATTTTTAAAATCGGTTCTAAAATTAGTTTAATCAGAACAGAAGTTTTGAACATTTTTTCTGGAAAAATTTAACCTGTTTATATATTTTTAACTTACCGCTACTCCTACAAATACCAGCAAACATAATTGTAAAGTTATTTGCATTGATTTTATTAAACAATATGGATTGAATAGTTCTTCTAAGGTATCACAACTTTTTAATATGAACTGATGCAATTGAACACATTCCACTAAGGATTCATGTAGAGCTTTTGGAAGTGGTTTATCGTTATGGGATTTTCTGGACGAAAAGACGTTTAAGTTAATTTTATGCTCCGTAGAAAAGGCATATTGATTTAATTCATCATCTTCGCCTTGCCGTAATTCAGATTGAAGTTTTCTAAAAAAATATATTGGTTAATCTTAAGTTATCAAAATATATAACTTCTTTAATAAAAATTCAAAAACAAAAACGTATTTTTCCCGTTTACGAACTATACACAGAAAAAAAATATTTGCCAATGAACGAAATTCATAGTACATATTTATGAACATATACATAAAAATTAAGAACTTTTTTACTAAATTTATGAACTTTTTCATAGTATTTATTTTGATCCAAAATTTGTGTCCGTTTCGCTCTACCTTGCTTAGTTTTTGAGATCCCAGCAAAATTCGGCATTACCAGTAATGTGTTTTGTAATCCGAAACAACTGTTAATAAGTAGTTACTTATTGAATGAAACACTAATTATTTTAACAAGGGCGTGAGACAAAAATAATTAGTGAAGAGTATGGAGTTAAATAAGTAGTTACTGACTCGGATTACTAATAAGAAGTAAAAACCCATTACCAATAAGAAGTAAAATAATTAGTTAATTAAAACATTTAAATTTTAAATTGTTTTTACTAAAAATAAAAAATTTAGTAATTTTTATTAAGTTTTTAAGTGAATTGAATTGTAAAGGTTAAAAAATGCAAGTGCAAGGAGATATTATTACTTGAAAGTACTTTTATTGCATACTACTGAAAAGTAGTTACTTTTAGGCTTAAAATAATGTTAATGGTAATGTGTACTCATTATAAATAATGTACTTGATAATGATTACTTTTCACAACTCATTACCATGTTTTTGCTGGGATATTACGATAACTTCAAAAATATTACTCGGAGAGCTTTTAATTATTTTGCGGTCTTGTTCTACGTGTTGAGAGCTACAAACATGTTTTGGACTTTTTGTTGTGTCGGCAATATTTACCGAGATATGAGCATTTTAAAATTTTCGGGAATGCTAACATTTTTGGATCCAAAGTTAGGACTCATTAGGGTCCACACATGTGAAGAGAACCAAAAATGGCCTCCATTTTGCTCTATCTGGCTTAGTTTCCGAGATAGCGACATTTTAAGTTTTCTGAAAATAAAAAAAATTTACCATTTATTTTTGCTAATATTAGCAAAAAAAGCTTGTAAAAATTTGGTCAACTCAATTTTAAATTTAGCAAAAAAATTAGTTCAAATTTTGTTTAAAATTGCTAATGCGCTAAATGAAGTTTACAAGATATTTTTACTAACATGCTAATCTCAACTAAAAATTTGCTAAAAGTTAGCTAACCAGCATTAGCAAAAAAAAAATTGTAAATCTACTAATGTATTATTTTGAGTGTAATCAAGTAAAATAATAAATAATATAAAAATTAAGATCGAAAAAAAAAAATGGTTTGTAAGGGAATTTTTTTTTTTTTTTGTGCAAAACTTTAAGCCCTCAAAGGCACGGGTTAATTTTGTCCGATTTGGCTAAAAATTTAAACATAAAGTTTTTAGACCAAAACAATCCATAATTTGCCTGGCGATCGACGAAAAAGTATTTATTCGTGCCACCTTAACCCACACAATAGATTAATAACATTTTTTCGACTTATTTCACACGACTTCGAAGAATATTTCGAAGAATATTTTAAGTTAAAATTTTTAACCCTTACGTGGCTTTCTATGAGGATATATGAAAAAAAAAAGGCCAAAATGACCCCTGAAAATGGAAAATAGAGGGTTAATGTGTTCTAAGAAAAGAACTACCATCAAATTTCAGAAGACATCTAACATTATTTACCTCAGAATTAGATTTAATACTTTTTTAAGACTTATTCAAAACAACTTTGAAAAAAGATTGAAAATTTCAGATAAAAAAAAATCTAGCTAACTTTTCAAAACCCTTCGTGGGTTGTAGTCTACGGTTGGTATTCTTTATTTTTTTTTGTCCCATCCAAGATACAAAATCGTGTTGCACAGTGTAATAAATTTGGCTGGAATATGGTTGTGGTGGTTTGTCTTTCAATTTTCAAACACGAACATCTCAAAAACAGATAGTAGAAAAATTTGGTGACATGACATAATCCCCACTCACATAATCCCCATTTTTGTTATGGGGATTATGGTCGAAATGAATTCAGATTACAAACTCCATGCATTAAACCCACTCTCTCCGTAAAAAAAAGGGATTATGACCGAAATTATTTTGGACTTAGTCCCCATAGTATGAATGGGGGTTATGACCGAAAAAGTTTCAGTCGTAGTCCCAACAGGGAATGAACATAATCCCATAAAATGGGTACAATAACTGTGATGCATTCGGTCATTATCCATACTTCTACAGTCCGTGACGATTTTTGATTTCAAATTTCAAATTAGGCGGCCAGATTAGATGTTTTATGAAATTTTTGTTTAAACAGTCAAATTAAATGTTTCGGTATTTTTTACCCCAAACTTACTCCAAATGTTTTAAATCCTCGCCAGACATTAATTGAGCATGAAAATCCAAATTTTTCAAACTACAAAAGAGAACATCAAATTGACCCAACATAACAATAATAACCGAAGCAAATATGGCAGAACCATTACCAAAAATGCATCCCATCAAACATTGACACCAAAGTTGGGTGACATAAGTTATTTCATAGAAAATGGGTTGCTTTAAAAGAAATAAAGAAAAAACGAGATTAAAAACAAAATTTAAACATTCAATTTTTACATTTAAAAAAATCATACCAATGGATCAAACGGATACCAACACTTTAAAGGTAGCGTATGTGAACCCAATAGTAAAGGTGATAAAGCCCAACACATTACACCACCGATGCAAGCTACTTGCCAATATAGTGTTAATTTGTATGCCAGCCTGCAAGACGATTGAGCACTAACAAATGTTAAGCCTGCCATGGAATGATGACGATATTGTTCATTAATTCCATTTAGAAATTTAAATAATGCCTTTGATCTCCACAGCCAATAGCAGGTGGCAAAACATGAAAATGAATATATAATGGCCATAGTTAAAGCATCTGTTATATCTTCCAATTCACCATGTTGCATCATATCGTAGGTGGTTTTTATAAACAAAATAGCCAAATGTAAAGATGAAAGTGCCGAGAATATGCAATAACTTCTAGCAACACGTTGAGCTAATTTACTCCATGATTTGGGTAAATATAATTCCAATTGCGCGGGGACTTGACCCACACATTTCATAAAAAATAGTTGTAAATTAAATAATTCCTTTTGTCTATCAAAGTCCTTATCTGAATATAATATATGCAGGGAGCCTCCATGGAAATTTGAAGAGCTCATTTTTACGGTTAAGGTCACTGATTGGAGACTGAATAGAAAATATGTTATTAAGTTGATATTTAAAGTGTTTTTTGGGAAGTCCTATTTAATTGGAAAATTTTTGAATAAGTGTGAGTAATTAAAATGTGAAAAATTGTTAACTTAACAATTTTAATTACTTTTACTTACACTCAGAAAAATTTTGTTTTTCTTATTTTTTTTTAAGACAATAGTTTTCGGTCAACATTTGCAAACATTCCGGACAGTAAAAAAAAATGAGCAGTGTTGCAACTTCATCAATAAATTTTTAGCTTCATAATTTATGAGAAACTTTGCGAAATTACAATATTCCATAAGAATTGTTTTGAAGAGGATAGCATTTTAAAATTTTGTATTGAGAGAGAAGTTAGCTGAATGTTAATTTTACTAGCAATATTTTTTGGGTGTAGATTATGTTAGAGTGGACAGAAAGTTTTGAATTCTAGCTAATATTTAAAGTAGAGTTTTATGTCCTGATCACGTTTCACTTCGTGTTGCATGTTAAGTCTTCATGAGAGTTTTAAGTTCAAAAATATACGGAGATTAGGAGCGCTCCAGACAAATAATTCGAAAATAAAGCTTTAGATTTGCTTTAGAAAAATCCAATTTTTTTGTTGTTCTTACTTGTTGTATTTGTTGCTCTTCGAATAACATTAAAAAAAAATAAAAAAATGCCATCTAATTTTGTTTATAAAACTTAAATTTTTTGACGCCTGTCGAATCAAGTCTTTTTAGTCTGTATTAGGCGCGCAAAATGAGATAAATAAAAAAACATCTGATCAGTGCGGCAAGAATTAATTTTGTGATTTTTCAGACTTTTTTACAAAATTTATGTATTAAATTTTAAGGATATAGTAAAATTTTGAGTGTGAAAACTAAGTGAAATATAAATAATATGAAAGTGTGTTTTCCAACTTGTTATTGTGATTTTTTCAGACTTTTTATATGAACACTCAAAAAATTATGTTAGTAAAATCAACTGAAAATGTCAGTTAAAATAACTACTTTGTAAGTTGTTTTGGGGTCAACTACTTTTTCAGTTAAATCAACTAACAATGTTAATTATTTTAACTGACAAAAAACAACTGGCTTATGTAGTAAAAACTACTTACATTTGTAGTCAAAACAACTAAAATGTAGTAAAAATAAAATAATCAATAAATAATTTTTTTTTTTAAAAAAATTTTTTAGAAACAAATTTGAAGACCAAATTTTTTTTTTAAAAAAAAGCTGTGAAAAATAAAAAAAAAAAAAAACGAAAATATTATTTTTAATTTTTGGAAAAAAAAACTCAGAATTTTTCAGAGATAAAGAAAATAAAATTAACTACTTTAAATAACTGTTACTACATCACAGTACTTTTTTGTTAGTTATTCAAAAAAACTACTTAAAATAACTAACAGAAATAGTTGTTTGATCTTTTTCATACAAAAACAACTGACTTTGTAGTTGAAAACAACTAACTACTGTAAAATATACAAACAACTAACATGTAGTAACTTACATAATTTTCTGAGTGAATTATAAAATGAAAAATAAATTATTATACCATATAACCACAGTATAGGGGTATA
Organism: Pegoplata infirma; assembly: GCA_963921195.1. Taxonomy (NCBI): domain Eukaryota; kingdom Metazoa; phylum Arthropoda; class Insecta; order Diptera; family Anthomyiidae; genus Pegoplata; species Pegoplata infirma. Next base: position 4,361,930 of record OY992536.1, on the reverse strand, counting down.
CTCACTTTGTCATTCCGTGTGTAACACATCGAAATATCGGTCGAGGACCCCATAAAGTATATACATATACATATAATTGGTTCATGATATATTCTAAGACATTCTATGAATGTCCTTCCGTCTGTAGATAACACGATACAGTTTAAATAAAAGATCTAGCTGTACCGTTTTAACCATTAGGGCACACTGGACTCGTGCCCAGGGCCCCCGACCTAAGGGGACTCCGAAATGCTAATAAATTCGCTAATACAAAAATGGAGCAAAATTTTTTTTAAGTTTTTTAAGATTCACATTAATTTACAGAAAAATTCTTAGATTCTAACAGAGTTTTCGTGTACATCTGAGACTTTTTCTATAGGAGAAATTTGTCATATATCAAAAGTCTCAAATTCATAGAAATATTTAAAAAGTTTCAGATTGTGAAATGTTTTTCGTACAGAAACTGTTTCAGATTCTGAGATTTCAAAAGTCTAAAGTTCATAGAAGTCTCAGATTTTGATTTTCTTAAAACACATAATAAGTTTAATTTGTATCAAAAAAATTTTTTTTTGTCATGAAAATTTTTACTTTCCAACGGGCCCCAAATTCTAGTGTGCCCAGGTCCCCGCCATACCTTAATGCGGCCCTAAGAGCTGGACTTCTGAAGTATGGCCCAAATATGTCTTATCGTCTCAGGCAGGTTAAGTTCGTTAATGGACAAAATCGAGCTGGGGGAAAAAAGTTCCTCCTTGAGGAACTACACCAGGTTTGCCACAAAAATATTTTACAAAAATTTTTTGTAACTCAACGAAATTATATACTCAAAAATATTTTGCACTCAAAAAAAAATATATTTCTAGTGAAAATTTTTATAATATTTTTTTTCTCTTTAGATTAATTAATTTTACTTTAAAATTGGTTTTCTTTACAAATTGGTTTGTACACAAAAAAAAATAAAAAAACATTTAATAAATTTTGAATACGTTTGAGTAAAAAATTAATTTTGCATCAGTAAACGTTTTAATAGTATGGAGTAACTTTCAAAAAATTTATTAAAAAATTTTTTCGTTTTTTTTTTTTAATTAAGTTTTTAATTGTGTTAGGTAAAAATTTACTCAAAATTTATCAATTTATTTTCTTAAAAAGTTTCATATTTTTTTTAAAAGATTTACACAGAAAACAAAAATTTGATATTTTTATTTTTCAACAAAAAAAAAATATTTTTTTCAACAAAAAAATTCAACAAACACAATTTGTTGATCTGACAAAAGTAAAAAATCTGTTTTTTTTTCAACAAAGACATTTAACAAACACAAACGCCATTTGTTGATCTGACAATTGAATTTTTTTTTCAACAGAGAAATTTAACAAACACTATTTATTGATAAATGAATTTTGAAATAAAATTACTTGACTGAGTTTGTTGAAAAAAAATCAAGGTTTTGTATTATGGACTATCAGGCGACCGTATTTACTAAATGTTTGGTTGATATCATGTTTGGTTGATTTACAATTGATGTTTGTTTTCTGTGTATTAAAAATGTTTTGGCTATTGTGAAGGGGTATTCATAGATTTCGCCAATTCAAATTTAACCTTTTCAACATGTTTTTCTTTTGATTATATACGTTATGCAATGATCAGTAATAAATCTATCTAAATTTTAAACAATGATCAGTAATAAATTTATCTAAATTTTAAACAATTTTTTTATCACTTACAACATTTCCCTTTTATTTTCCAATTCAACATAATTTGTCATTTCCGTTTACTCTATAAAACTATTATTAAAAAAAAAAGTGTTTAAGTTAATTTCAATAAAAGTTTGTGTTAATTACTTAATTACTGCATATTTAAATCTGTTTATGAGTTAACCCTTTTAATTGAATTTTTTAAAAAACTTATAAATAAAAAAATGTTTAAAAAGTTTTTTGTAAACACCCACAATTTTTAAATTGTTTAACTTTATTAAAAAACAAGTGAGAGTGTTAAACTCGGCTATGCCGAATCTGTAATACCCTCCAACATGTAAAAAAATTGCAGGGGCGTTTCTTTGGGGGGGCCATTAGGGGTCATGGGGGAACACACAACATTTAAAAATTCATTTATTATGCTTTTTGAGCTTAAGTAATACAATCTAATGATTATTTAAAAACTTTTTTAATATCCACGCCCACAAAAGGGGGGCGGGCAAGAAAAAATACTTTTTTCATTTCCTCAGTCCAAGTGCGGATCTTGAACTTTTTATGACATCAAATTGTTTCATTTGCTTAACAAAAATACAAAAAAAAACTGTGAAAATATGGCGTTTATCAGAGGTTAGTAAAGTTCTTCAAGGGGGAACTTTTTTCCCCCTGGTCCGATTTTGCCCATTTACGAACTTAAACTGCTTAGGACCAAAAGACATATTCCTGCCAAACTTCACGAGTCTATCTCTTTTATTTTGGACTGCATCGTATATTATACAGACGAACGGACGGACGGACATACGGACATTCTAGAAAGGTCTTAGAATCGATCATAGATCAATAATATATATACTTTATGGGGTCCCCGACCGATACTTCTATGCGTTACAAACGGAATGACAAAGTGAGTGTACCCCCATACTGTATGTAGTTGGAGGGTATAAAAAGTGACAAACTATGAAAATTAAATGTCTGTACTAATTTCTGTTGAATTCAATTAACTTTTTTTCCAGCTTTAAACAATAACAAATAGTGGTGCTTTTTTATGCTATAAAGAATAATGAATAAATAAAAATAAATATGGAATATTAAATACGTTTAAAATATTCAAAAGTTTCAATGATTTAGCACTTACAATTTAGTGCTTTTGATTTTTAACAGGAAAGAGGGTTTTTTTTTTGTTAAAGATTTTAATGGATGTTGGAAAATTTTAAACAAACAGGTAATTGCTGTTATCAATTAAATTTGGACACAAATTTCTGCGCATTAAATGGGGCAGTCCTACGTTATACAAAGGACAACTAACCCCAAATTCTTAAGATTTTCGCCGGAAATATTTTGCAACGGATTAGAGACAGTCTAATTATAACACCGTCCAACAGCCAATATTAATCATGAACCGGATGATATAAGTCTTAATGAAGAGATAAAATGCAGTAAAACTGCATTTACAGTTTTTCATTTCGTGAGCCTATTTCCATTTAAAAGGACTTCAAAGTTTTAAAGGATTACATTTTGTAAAATATTTTTTAAATATTTGTACTTATCCTCGGATGCCACTGGTGATGAAAAATTAAAGAGGAGAACCTTTCCTTACTTTTAGATTTTTTTATTTTTCCATATTAGGAAAAAGACTGTGATTAATTTCCTTTCAAATCTTTATCAAAATATTTTGTTGAAAATTTTTAATGATATTGGGGGATAAAGTTTTGAAAGGACGTTACTTACCTCCTTATTTTCTTAGATCCACTTCTTTCATTTTCCATCACTTGCGGCATATTAGGACAATCACAAATATTTAAAAAATATCTTACTAACTGCAATCCTTTAAAACTTTTAAGTCCTTTAAAAATAAAACAGGATCACGAAATGAGAAACTGTAAATGCAATTTTACTACATTTAGTCTCTAGTCTTAAACGTATTTTATCCAACGATTTTTTTTTCTTTTTGTCGGACGGCGTAATCTAAGATCTGTAATAAACAGGGAAACCAAAAATATGCAGTATCATGTTTTTTCCTGTGCATTTTATTGATAAATGGCTAAGGCATTTATCCGTTTCAGAAGTTTTAAGAAATTTGTCATCAATTTGTTCGAGCATATTTTTGCATATTTTAGCCTTAAGAGCATATTTTTGCATATTTTAGGATTATGAGCATATTTAAGCATAAGAGCATATTTTAAATTTTTAGAGCATTTTTCCACTTTTCAGAGCATTTTTTTTTTTATTTTTATAGCATTTTTTTCAATTTTTAGAGCATTCTTGTCCATTTTTTTTTTATGACAACATTTATTTTTAAATTTTTTATCCAACAAGAATGTTTTTTGTCAACAATTACGGAATTGTGACAATGGATTCCCCTTTGGCCTGTTCTTGCTTCATATCGGTATATGAATCCATGTTTTCTTTAGTTTCAGCAACTTGGTAGAATATATTAAGGCAAATATTTTTGTAGAACATATTTAACCCTCTAACTACCACACATAAGGGTATTTGGAGGGTCTATTATCTAACAAATTGTAAACAACACCTCAAAAAAGGGACATAATTTTTTTTTTAAGAGCATATTTTTATTGTTTTTAAAGCATATTTTCCGGTTTTTAGGGCATGTTTTAAGCGCATAAAACGTGTTTTTAGAGCTCATTTTTGGTTTCCCTGGTAATGAAAAACAACAAATTTAGTGCCATCCTAATGTAGGTGTAAGTAATATTGTTTATTTTAAAGCTGCTTAATAATGTTCCTCGAATAAAGCTCTTACAATTTAATGGTTTGCAAAATCGTCTTAAATTTATTATATTCCTTTTTAAGGATAATTTTATGAAGATTATGTTTTATTAATACTTATTTCTTAAAACAATCATTGTTGTGTGCCCACTTAAAACACTTCCAAACCTTAATGGCCAGCAAAAAAAATATATAATATTTCATAAATACAGTTATGCCCACAATTAAGTACACATAAATAAAAAACCTTGTCAAATTACTAGGAAAAGCAATCGCATTTTACAAATATTTTACAGTTTTCTTTGTTTTTTAACAAACAAATTAAGATTGAAATTTGCTTTTTTTTTTAATTTTACAATTTTTATTTTACAAAAAAAATCTAGTAAATTCTCGAGAATTCCTTGTAATTTTTATTGCGCAAAAAAACTGTAAATTTACAGTTTTATTGGTAAATAGCTTGTAAAATTACAGAATTATTGGTAAAAAGCTTGTGAAATTAACCGGAATTCTCGTAAAATAGGAGGAAGCAAAAAATCTAGTAAAGTTACGAAACCTCCTTGTAAACTTTATCCTGCTAAAAAATTTGTAAATTTACAATTTTATCGATAAAAACCTTGTAAAATTACAAAAGTTTTGGTAAAAAGCTTGTAAAATTACTAGGAATTCTTGTCAAATAGGAGATTGCAAAAAAAAATAAAAAATTAACAAACTCTCTACTAATTTTACAAAGTTTTTTTTTTTGTTTACCCTCCACTCTAGTGATACAGGGTACATATAAGTTTGTCATTCCGTGTGTAACACCTCGAAATATTGGTCTAGGACCTCATAAAGTATATATATGATCCTCGATCGATACTAAGTCGATCTAACGATGTCCGTCCATCTGTCTGTCCGTCTGTAAAAAACACACTAAATTTTGAAAGACTTTAAAGAGACTTCTGAAGTTTGGAATATATGTTTGTTATTTACCTGGTCAGGTTGGTATTAGAATCCAGCATCGGTACAGTGGTTCAAATGTTATGAGTAGGGCAAGTACTTTCATGCATCAAAAAATCGAAAATATGTGCTTATAATATGCGTCTAAAAATCCAAAATATGCACTAAAAACTGCAAAAATATGCATTTAAAAATATTTTTTTACTAAACAAATAGGTTTGTCAAGATAAATTAGGCTTGGTCAAAAACTTTTAGGCCCTCGATAATTCTAACACAATTTTTAATTAGTAAAATATTGTTTTATCGACACATTTTGTGATAAAAATATTTTTAATTTAACAAATTTACATAAGAAGTTTTTTTCTTTAACTCAATAAATATTTCTGGAGTAAATAAATTCAGAAAAAAAAATTTAAGTTCAACATTGTTCTAAAACAATAAAATTTTAAAATATTTTTTCCCGATTTTTTTGAATTTTCCGTTTTTCAAGCTAAAAAATTCACTCAAGGGCACCCACCCTGACTCTACACAGAAAAAAATATGGGGAAAAACAATTTGAGTAATCACTTGTTTAAATTTAAAAAAAGTTTTGAGTAATTTTTTAATTGACGCAATTAAAAATTTACTCAAAAATTTAAAAACAAATTGAGTAAATAATTTAATAAGAATTTAATAGCTTTTTTAATTTTTTTTGGAATTTTCTTAGTTTTTTTAATTCTCGTTTAGTTTATAGTTTTTTGTATATATACATGAAAGTTTGTAATCATATTTATAAATTTTTTTTATGTCTTTAAGACAAAAATATATTTGGTAAAGTTTGAAAAAACATGTTTTTTTTCTTTGTAAAAAAATATGAAATTTTTTTAAACTTTGTTTTTTTTAGAGTAGAAACAGAATAAGCCCGGCACGACTTTTTCCATACGGTTTGGCAGATTAAACCGGTGGCCGGCGCCGATGTGAAATAAAACTTGTTCTGTTTTTAAAAGGTGGTGCTTCTTGTTCTGTTCCTGCACTTAATAGTGTCAATTAAAAATTTACTCAAATTTTTTTGGCAAACATTTAATAAATTTTTATTAAAAATTTACTCAATACTATTAAATCGTTTACTGGTGGAAAATTGAGTAATTTTTTACTCAATAGTATTAAAAATTTACTCAAATTTTTTTTTTATTTCTTTCTGTGTAAGCAAAATAAAAAAAAATCAATTTTCCTATCGAAAAATCTTAAATTCGAAAATAGGTTTTTCTTTACGATTAGTAAAATGTCTAAGAGCAGAAGAATTTTAAATCGGAAACATTTCTCAGAATCTAAAAATTATACTTTCAGAATCAGTTTTCTATAAGAAATACCTCAGAATATGATTTCTATAAATAATTTCTTTTCTATAAGAAATAGGGGATAGTTTTGTATTTTTCTAAAGAAGTTTTGAAAAAAATATTGATAAAGATTAAAAAAAAGTCCAATTTATATGAAAATATGCAAAAATATGCATTTATACCAAAATATGCAAAAATATGCATCTACAAATCGATGCCATTTTACTGCAAATTTATTGATTCGGATAGATATTTAATTTATGTTATGTTTACAATGCTGAGTAAAAACATGCATTTTTATGAAAGTACTTGCCCTAGTTATGAGCAAAAGAGGAAATTTTGGCAAGGGTTTTTTGTGAATTACCGAGATAAAAAACACGCTAACTTTTAAAAGGCAATTCTGAGGATGCTGAAGCTTGGCATATATATTTTTCGTTCCCCTAGCATGGTGTTTATTGAATTTCAGCCAAATCGGTCTAGTGGTTCAAAAGTTATTAGCAAAACCGTGAATTTTAGATAAGGTTCACCTTAAATGCACGTACTAAAAACCCGTTAAACATGATTTAAAACCATTGGTAAGTCACAAAAATATTTTACCACTTATTTTTTCACTCAGAAATATTTTTACACTAAAAAAAAAAACTACACTCGAAAAAAATATTACACTCAAAAAAAATTTACACTCAAAAAAATTAGTAAAATATTTTTTTTTTACTTAAAAAAAAAGTTTTTTTACACTAAATAAAATATTTCTAATCAAAAATGTAATTTTTTTCACGTTAGAAAATTTACTACATTAAAAAAAAAATATACTGGTAAAACGCCTGGTAAAATGCCTGGTAATCCCGTTCTACCAATTTTCCTTGTTTTTTAACCAAAAATCGTGTACTTTGCTAAAACGAGAACTACACTCAAAAAAAAAACTGTAATGTTAACAAAAAAAGCTTGTAAACCTAAAAGAAAATTTGCTGATTTTCAACCCACAATTTTTTTGCTAAAGTTAGCAAAAATGTTTTGCCAATAATTAGTTAACAATTTTTTTTTTTTTTTTTTTTTTTAACAGTTCATACACATCTGAGGACCCCATTGGGTTCGGACCCGATAGGTCCAGACCCCGATGGGCCTAGACCTAGTTGGGTTCCTTAAAAATCGTCATAGTTTTTGATCCAAAATTTGTGTCCGTTTCGCTCTACCTTGCTTAGTTTTTAAGATACGTGATTATAGGGGACCACTGGGGTCTTGAGAATTAAAAATCTCGATTACATCAAAAATATTACTCGGAGGGCTTTTGACTATTTTGCGGTCTTGTTCTACGTGTTCAAAGCTACAAAAATGGTTTTGGACTTTTTGTTGTGTCGGCAATATTTACCGAGATATGAGCATTTTAAAATTTTCGGGAATGCTAACTTTTTTGGATCCAAATTTAGGACCCATTAGGGTCCACTCATGTGAAGAGAGACGGCGATACTATGGAGAGCCCGAGAAACAAAAATGGCCTCCATTTTGCTCTATCTGGCTTAGTTTCCGAGATAGCGCCATTTTAAGTTTTCTAAAAACAAAAAAAAAATACCATTTATTTTGCTAATATTAGCAAAAAAGCTTGTAAAAATTTGGTCAACTCAATTTTAAATTTAGCAAAAAAAATTAGCTCAAATTTTGTTTAAAATTGCTAATGCGCTAAATTAAGTTTACAAGATATTTTTACTAACATGCTAATCTCAACTAAAAATTTGCTAAAAGTTAGCTAACCAGCATTAGCAAAAAAAATTAGCAAATTTACTAATGTATTATTTTAAGTGTACAGTTTTATTGGTAATTTTACAAATTTATTTTCGTTATTGTATTCTACCATTTTGAAAGGTGATTTTACAAAACAAGACTGTAATGTTACAAAAATTATGTTATACGAGGATTTATGTTGTTTAACAATTTAAAATTTTCTATTTTTTTTTAAATTTTGCTAATCCCGGACAATTTTTTTTTTTATTGAAAAATATTTAAAAAAACGTTGACAAAATTTTAAAAAATTTATTACGAGAATTCTAGTTAATTTACAAAAAACAGTTATTTTATTACGAAAATTTATGTTGTTTAACAATTTTTTTTTTTTTAAATTTACCATTTTACGAGGTTGGCCTCGTTAAATCACGAGATTTTTTGGTAATTTTACAAGGTTTTTTTTTTGAGTGTATTTCTTAAAAAGGGCATTGTGGAGGGTATTCATAGATTCGGCCGCGTCGAATTTAACTTTTCTACTTGTTTTTTGTAATTTTACATTTTTTTTTGTAATTTTACAAATTTCAAAGAATTCCTTGAAATTTTTATTGCGCCAAAAAAACTGTAGATTTAAAGTTTTATTGGTAAAAAGCTTGTAAAATTACAAAATTATTGGTAAAAAGCTTGTAAAATTACCAGGAATTTTCTTAAAATAATTTTACAAAGCTTTTTTTGAGTGTATACAATATTTTAAACATAAAAAAAAATTTTTAAAAATATGGAAAGAAAGTAAATATTTAATTTTTTTTTTTAATTTTACAACTTAATTTTAGATGGTCGTTTAAGTTGTAAAAGTCTCTGCGAAAGAAAGTGGTTTTTAGTTTTTAAGTTTGTTTTTGAAATTTGATAAAAAGTTTCTCTTAATTTTAAATATGATGACAAAAATTTACCAAATTGCAAAACCAAAATACATTTCCATGTTTTAATCTTTTCATGGTTAAACTTTTAACTTGTTCATCATCAATGCCACACACAAAAAAACATTTAAGTTTTTTTGTATGAAATTTTAATTTAGCTGCTTGCTGTATTCATTGTCGTCAAAATAATTAAAATTCACACATTTCAAGCGTAAACTTTAGTTTAACATCAATTTCGTGTGTCCTTTGTTAGTTTGTTTTTTTTTTTCTGTAAAATATGTAGGTACTTTTCGATTATGTACATATGAAAGTGCCAGTGGTTCCCAAATGAAATTACCTTTTTTTGGAAAACACTAGTTTACGAATTAAAAAATAAAAAAATGCTACCCACGACATTTGCAATTATTTTTTATGCAAAATATTGCGTTGAATCCGAATGAATTTTTATTGGAATTTTCGAATTATAAATTTTTTTTTCGAAAATCTATTAATCTTTTACGAATTACATCTGTAAATGGTGTAGAGTTAGCACATTTGTGTATAGGGGTTCCACAACTATATCTAGGGTTGCCATCTAGGTGGAAAGATTTAGAAAATTAAAGTTTAACCTAAGAAAGTTGTTTTTTCCTTTGTAAATGGAAACAGTTCTCTAAAAACACTTCCAAACAATATTTGAATCCAATTTAATCTTTATTCAAAACGTCCTTTCAAAAACACCTCTTAAATACATTAAGAACCACTTATTTAAACTGAATATTGCAACAGATAATTAAGGGTATTATATATGCATGGAGACCAAATTGTGTAACAAGGAAAATAAAATACATTATTATCATCACCATCACCATCATCATCACCTACTTAAGGTTTGTTTTACACGTTTAAACTTTTAAGCTGCAGACTTGTATTTTACATAATCCGTGGAAAGTGCGATTACATAAAAGTTAAATATGTATGTATGTACATTGAAAATCACAACAAAAATACTTAACGAATATCTTGACCTTTAGATTGAAAAATTTTCACTGAATGATTTTATTTCTTAAGTACTTTAAAGTTTGAATTTTCCCCCGGCAACTATTCCATTGTAATATTTTTTTTTTTTTTTTTTTTGTTATAGTTTATTTGATGTTAAACTTTTATTAGTCAATTTGTTACAATGTATAGCAAGAACTTTTATTGTAGCCACAAATTAAAACTTAAAAAACACAAATAGTTTACAAAAGAAACAAATATTGGAAATAAAAAACTTTTTTTTTTTAAATTCAGCCTTCTCTTACTGGCAATAAAAAAATACACAACAAATATTTGTTGAGTTTTACAAACATGTGTTGAGTGTAAAATTTATAAAACCTGCTCTACTTAAAATTATGGGCAAATTATAGGATATCCCAACATCCCAAATATGTAACTGTTTCAACGGACATCATACTGAATTTTCATACCTAGAATATCAAGAGCCTCAGATTCCTTAATATTTACACCATCAAGGGATAAATTAGTTCGTTCCGAGCTGTAAAGAATTTTACATTCATTAAAATCTACTATTTTCTCCAGACCTTACGAAGAGAATTTCAAAAGGTCGACGCTAACAGTGCTATCCATACACTCAAAAAAAAAAGTGAACTAAAATCTGGGAAAATTGACTCAATTTTGATAAAAAGAGGGAATGATTTGGCTTCAAAGATTTTTTTTTTCTTGGTTTTAGTTCATAATTTTCCCAAAAATAAGGAAAACAAAGTTATTTAATTTTAAGCCAATTTTAACTAGAAAATGGGAAAAATTATACTTCACATTTTAGAAATAGATTGGGTCTAGACCCTGGACCCATGGGTCCGGGTCCCCATAGATTTTGAACCAAAACTTGTGTCCGTTTCGCTCTAACTTGATTAGTTTTTGAGATACGGTAATAAGGGGCCTGATAGGGTCTTGAGAATCTTAAAACCGGATAACTCAAAAACTATTAATCGGAGGGCTTTCGGGTATTTTGTGGAAGTGTTCTACGAGTCAAGAGCTACAAAAATGCCGTTGGACCTTTTCTCGTGTTGGCAGTATTTACCGATATATGTGCATATATAAAATCTCGGGAATTTCAAATTTTAGATCTAAAATTAGGGTCTTGAGACACCGACAGCTATGCAGAGCTAGGCTATTCTATATTTTTCTTTGTAGTTTTTCTTTTAAAATTTTCATTCGTTTCGCTCTATCTCGCTTAGTTTTCGAGATATCGCCATTTTGAATTTTTAACTAAATTCTAAGAAGTTATTTACTAAAATCTCAGAAGTCATTAACTAAATTCTAAGAAGTACACTTCCTAAATTCAAAGAAGAGAAATACGATGATGTTTTTTTTAGTAAATTTTAACTAAACTTGAACTAAATTGTTTTTTAAGAAATATGTCTTAAAAATAAAGATACGATTCTTAGATTTGTGGAAAATTTCTTTGGCAGTAAGAATTTTTTTCCTAATATTAAAAAAAATCCATTTAAAGAAAACTATGAACTAATTATAAGTAAATGAACAAAAATTTTTTCCTCATAGTTAAGAAAATTTCTCATTTTTAAGTTAAATTTAACAAAATTTAAGGAAAATTCATGATAAATTTTCAAAGACATTTTTTCCTTAATTTTAGTTATGTCTTTTTTTTCAGTGTATGTTCTCTCATGAGGCTTGTCTTAATTCGCGTACTCTTTGCCCAATGACGGACAACCAGAGGGAACCGGAAATTTTCTTATAGGTTCTCCAAACCTCGGATTGGATTGGTATATGATCAAAAGAATAAAAGTGACATATGTATGTTACTGTCGTCTGCAAAGGAGTAGATAGGGTTCATACTACTACCGAGTAGTACATTGATAAATATAAGAAAAAAGGGAGTTTAGCATAAAGGCCCTATAGTTGAATCCATCAACGACAACACGAATAGTACGATTACAGAGAAGCACAGAGAAACACGGTGTCTTAGAAATATCCAGAGCAATAACCATACTTTCGCCAAGGTGAGTAATGGATTAACTTCACCATTCAGAAAGAGACGCCATCAAGTCACCAGTAGACCGACCCCTACGGAAACCATACTGTCGGGTAGTAGAGCTAAGATTTTATCCTATTCGAAGGCATGTCGAAGTTTTCCTTAATTCCTATTGAAATAAGGATACTGCAGTGTCCGCTTAAGTTCCGAGGATCTGAGTAACTTATATTCAAAACTTTTAGACGTAAAAATTTTTTAAATTGTTTGATAGTAATCCCTGCTGCTTCTGACACTTCTAACTCGTTCAACACATACGTTATTTTATAGAGTGTCTTTGGTATGAAGTAGTGCCCCCCATTTCCCGGTTCTCGGTATTCCCGGGAATACCGGTATTCCCGGTTCTGGAACCGGTTTCCCGGTTCTTGATATATTCCCGGGAATACCGGTATTCCCGGTTCTGATCCTGGTACCGGTTTTCAAAAACCAAAAAAATACTATACCATAAAATATTTAAATTACACTATTTAAACAGTATTTCAGTAATATTTAGTTGTATTTATAAAATTATTTAAAAATCATGTAACTTTTTTTTCTTAAATTAAAAATATAAAATGAAAATGGCGTTTTTCACATGTTTTGTATTGTTTTTGGTAAAAGCACAGAAAAAATTTAAATTTTACTAAATATAAATACCGGTAGTCCCGGGAATACCTTCAGAACCGGAACCGGGAATACCAGTATTCCCGGGAATACCGGGAATGAATTAAGAACCGGGAAACCGGTACCATTTCCCGGTAATACCGAGAACCGGGAATACCGGTATTCCCGGTACTACGGTACTGACCGTAGGCACTAGTATGAAGACAAACTTTACCTTTCTCCAACCAGAAGGGATTTGTTCCAATATAAAGCTGGATCTGAAGACAGATATCAATGTATCTAAAAGAAAATCTAAATCATTCTGCAAAAGAGTGGGAAACATTTAGTCATCACAGGGGATTTGAATGGATCAAGGGATTGAATGACACATCTAAACTTGTCCGAGTCGAAGATGACACCTTAAAGATAATTCGTTCTCCAACGGCGCATTGTAGAGTTCGGTATACTATTATTACCTGAAGGACCACATGATGCCAAATCAGGAAAGTGAAAATGTCATGAAAGCTCCAAAGTCTCTTTAGAATCCTTGGTATAAATACCGTCATTTCCCTTTAAGAGACCCATTTCGTTCGTAGAGTATTTTACTAATGTTTTATGTAGTCTTGCGACTGTAGGAGTATCTTCTATGCTTACACAAAATTTCTTCCAAGATGTCTTTTTTGAATTGCCTTAGGTCGAGATTCGAAACAGTTTCCAAGCTCCCGAATACATATCTGCCCAATATGTGCAGTTGGGTTATGTCCAAAGCAGGGCATTGTCAAAGAATATGTTCGACCGTTTTCTCAGTGTTCGGTTCATCGCACCTTCTACAGCTGGCATCGGAAATAAGTAACATTATCTTTCTATGATAAGCTATAAGGCAGTGCTCGGTAATCACTCCAGTGAGTATACGGCAGTTCCATCTGGTAAGTGAGAGTAAGTAGTTAGTTTTCTTTAGATTGTAGCATGACCACAATCTTCTACTGATCGTACTTGTTGTTAGCTCTCTCCACTTGCTATTAACCATTACAGTCGCGTAACGATCTAAAGTACTGGATTGATGGATCGATATGTAAAGAAACACCAATACCATCATTCCTTGTTTCACGAGCTCGTGCGCTCTCTCTTGTTCCGTTGAACCTCTAAATCCCCTATAGAACTAAAATCGTTAATTAGCAGTTCTGCTATTCTTTCTTGATATGAACTCATGACAGATTGCTTCGAATGTTAAATCGAGTTTGACAGTGAGACCTGATCTAACACCCTACAATTGTTTATATAAAAGTAGAAATGAAAGAACTAGCTAAAGTGGGATCTTAACACAATATAGTTTTAAGGATAACATTAATGTTGGGTTACATTTCATATGAATTCCTAAAAAAGTGTTAGAAGAACTAGAATTAGAGTTACCAATCTGTTTTTTTTTTCGAATCCACACTTTGATATAAAATCTTTTTATATCCTCCAATTAAAATTAGTGAAAGAAAGTTTATATACTAGTTTGTAATTCCATTTGTAACATATCTTCTAAGATCGTCTTGATCGATTTTAAGTTGATTTAGCGATGTCTTCTATTTGTGTGTGAAAACCGGCAAGATCGTGACGACTAACTTAAATGTCAAAATTGTACACAGAAAATAATATCGTATATTTTATTTTAATTAAAATTTTAATTGTTTTTTAATTTAATATTAATTAAACTTTTAATTAATATAATTAATTGTTTAATTAAATTTTTAACTTTATTTTAATTAATATTTTAATTGTTTTCAAATTTAATATTAATTAAGTATTTAATTTATATAATTAAATGTTTAATTAAATTTCTAGCTTTACTTATTTTTTTTTTGTTTCGTTTTCCGTGTGTGTGCGAGTGTGTGTTTTTCTCTTGCATTGTATTACATACAAAAAAAAATACATAAGTATAAAAAGTTTGTTGAAAGTTTTTTTGTTATTTTTCACATAGGTTTTTGAATTCTCATTTTGTTTATAGTTTTATGTGCATGTATATGAAAGGTTCATAATCAACTTTATAAAATCATCTCACTGACTATGTCTTTACGGCATAAATAAATTTGGTAACGTTTGAAGAAATATTTTTTTTAACTATTTTGTTCAAAAAGAATGTTTTTGCAAATTATTATTTTTTTTTAATATAATATTTTTAATTATTTTTTTTAATTTATACAATTAAAATTTTAATTATTTTTTTTTTTAAAGTTTAATTAAATTTTTTAATTTATAGTATTAAGTTTTTAATTAAATAAATATCCATTTATTTTTAATTAACGACATACAAATATTTTTAATTTATTTGCGCATTTTAGTGATTGGTCCGGATTTAATTAATTTTTTAATTGAATCTACGAATTTTTTAATTAAATATTTTTTTTATTTTTTTCTGTGTAGCTGTCTTTGCGCATTGATAATGTTTAAAATTTGCCGAAATTGTTCAATTATATCAAAAGTTATAAGTAAAAACATATATTTTATCTAAAAATAGTATATTTTCTTAACATAACCTAAAAATATATCTACCAATAAACTCGTAATTTCAACTCTTAAGTTGGGTTACTCAATGCTCTGTTATAAAATAACTCGCCGTTAAATTTAACTTTTTCATACAAATTTTGACATAAGGCTCCGTTAAATCGGCAGTTAGCAGCTAACTTTTCATTGAGTAATCCGCCCTTAATGTAATAAAGTGCTCGAAATTCGTTTTTGTTTATTATACTGTGGCAGATTCAGTTTTTGTTTATTTCTAATTCACTTAACATGCCAAAAGTGGCCAATTGTCTTCCCCCAAAAATGGCAAAAAACAAACTACAATTTTGTTAAAGAATTTCATTGTGTTTTTATACCCTCCACTAAGTGATAGAGGGTATATATAAGTTTGTCATTCCGTTTGTAACTCATCAAAATATCGATCTGGGACCCCATAAAGTATATATATTCATGATGCCCGATCGATTTTAAGACATTCTAGCGATGTCCGTTTGTCCGTCTGTCTGTCTGTGGAAAATGCTGTCACGGATAAAATATTGCACAGAGATGACTGAAACTTAACATATTTATTGGAAGTTCTCCCGAGAAGTTTGGTATTGCATTTGAGCGATATCGGTTCAAAAGTTATGAACGAAAATGTAACCACACCTCAAAAATTTCAGTACATTTAACATAACCTAAAAATACAAAATGCTTTAATTTGGCATCTGGTTGACATATGTGAACATAAATGAACACCAAATGGTATTTAAACAACCCAGCAAAACTTTGGTAATGGGTAGTGATTATATAACACATTACCAGGTAATGTATATACCTTATTTGTAGCATTATTTTAGGATGTCTTACCAAACATTTGTTCCACAACGTATTATTTTAAAGTGAGAAATAATGCATTACTAATAATTTGCTACGTAATGCATGATTATTGGAAAAAATGTATTTCATATTTATTATTTCTAAACATTAAATCATGGATGACTTATATTTGGTTACATTATGTATTATTTGAAAGTTTGAAATAATGCATTATTTATAATTGGATGCATAATGCATTACAATAACATAAAAAATAATTATTTTATAAAAAAATGCATAAGTTTAAACTAGAGATGGGCTCACGACAGGAAATTTCTAACGATACACACTCACGAGCATTTTTTATCTACTTACACTCACTTACAATCACGTGAGTAAATTTAATACAAAATTACTTTTTCACTACTCGTAACACCTTATATATTATCTTCTGGTATGCTATATTATTTCATTTCTCGGAACCTATAAAATATCATATATTTTACACCTTACTCGTATTCTTCGTTATAAATTTATGACTTATTTTATACCTTACTGGTATTCTTTGTGATAATGTGGATGCATTACTTTGAGTCTCATCGCCTGTTAAAATCATCAATGCTGCAATGTATAAAATAAGAGATCCTATACCTTATTTTATACCTTATTTGGTAATCTAAGTTTTGCTGGGAAGTACTAACATATTTTTTGACAAAAAAAGAAAAAAATCGCGGATTTTTTTTACGAAAATTTTTTTCGCGGAAATTTTTTTTTAAAAAATTTTTTTTTTTTTCAAAATTAATTTTCTTTTAAATAAAGTTTTTTCCAATAACCTTTTTGAAATTGTGGAGGGTATCACTACATTCGGCAAGGCCGAATTTAACTTTTTTACTTGTTTTCTTTATTATTTGTATTTTGTTTTTCAGTTGGCACCAAATCGTTTCGTCAATGTTGTATTTTATTCTAAATTTTATATATTAATAAATGGCTGGTAAGGGAATTGTTTGAACTGACAAGGCAGGTATCCCATAGCTTACACTCCGATTGTTTTGCAATTTTAATTTGTTATCTATATATATAAAGTACCTTTTATAAAAAGTACCTTTTATAAAAAGTACCTTTTATAAAAAGTACCTTTTATAAAAAGTACCTTTTATAAAAAGTACCTTTTATAAAAAGTACCTTTTATAAAAAGTACCTTTTATAAAAAGTACCTTTTATAAAAAGTACCTTTTATAAAAAGTACCTTTTATAAAAAGTACCTTTTATAAAAAGTACCTTTTATAAAAAGTACCTTTTATAAAAAGTACCTTTTATAAAAAGTACCTTTTATAAAAAGTACCTTTTATAAAAAGTACCTTTTATAAAAAGTACCTTTTATTAAAAGTACCTTTTATAAAAAGTACCTTTTATAAAAACTACCTTTTATAAAAAGTACCTTTTATAAAAAGTACCTCTTATAAAAAGTACCTTTTATAAAAAGTACCTTTTATAAAAAGTACCTTTTATAAAAAGTACCTTTTATAAAAAGTACCTTTTATAAAAAGTACCTTTTATAAAAAGTACCTTTTATAAAAAGTACCTTTTATAAAAAGTACCTTTTATAAAAAGTACCTTTTATAAAAAGTACCTTTTATAAAAAGTACCTTTTATAAAAAGTACCATATATAAAAAGGACCTTTTATAAAAAGTACCTTTTATAAAAAGTACCTTTTATAAAAAGTACCTTTTATAAAAAGTACCTTTTATAAAAAGTACCTTTTATAAAAAGTACCTTTTATAAAAAGTACCTTTTATAAAAAGTACCTTTTATAAAAAGTACCTTTTATAAAAAGTACCTTTTATAAAAAGTACCTTTTATAAAAAGTACCTTTTATAAAAAGTACCTTTTATAAAAAGTACCTTTTATTAAAAGTACCTTTTATAAAAAGTACCTTTTATAAAAACTACCTTTTATAAAAACTACCTTTTATAAAAAGTACCTTTTATAAAAAGTACCTTTTATAAAAAGTACCTTTTATAAAAAGTACCTTTTATAAAAAGTACCTTTTATAAAAAGTACCTTTTATAAAAAGTGCCTTTTATAAAAAGTACCTTTTATAAAAAGTACCTTTTATAAAAAGTACCTTTTATAAAAAGTACCTTTTATAAAAAGTACCATATATAAAAAGGACCTTTTATAAAAAGTACCCTTTATAAAAAGTACCCTTTATAAAAAGTACCTTTTACAAAAATTACCTTTTACAAAAATTACCTTTAATATAAAGTACCTTTTATTAAAAGTACCGAAAGTGCTGAAACAATGATCCTAGAAAATTGAAATATGGAATGTAGGATTTTTCGATGAAGAAAAAAACTTTCTGGAAGAAATACTTTTTGGAAATTCCGTTTCTAACGGGGGTAAGAAAGAGTACTTTTAGTACTTTTTTTGTTCCTATAATAATGACCTTAGAAGCTTGAATTTTTGAATGTAGGGTACATCGGTGAAAAAAACATTCTGCTAAAGTATTTTTTAAAAAAATCCGTTTCTAGAGGTATAAAAAAGGGTTTTTTGATACTTTTTATATTTCATGAAGTAATGATCCTAGGCACTGACATTTTGAATGCTTTATTTTAGGAAATTCTGTTCCTAAGGGTCGCGACTGATTGTAAAGGGGATAAAGAAGTGTAAATTTGGTTATTCTTATATTTCTTGAAATAATGGTTCAGAAACTTGATATTTTAAATATAGGATCAACTAGCACAAAAAAAAGGTTTTTTGGAAAATTTAATTTTAAGGGAAGAGGTGGCAAGTGGTTATTTTTACCTATCTAACTATTAAACTAAAAGCCCCAGAAATAACAGCCATATTTTAAAATTTAAAATTTTAGGATAAAAAGGGTACCTGGTAAAAGTGGTGTAAAATGGTACTTTTCATATCTATAAAATAACGACAATATAAATTTTTATTTCTTTAACGCATATTATACGGAGAGGAATGAAACTTGCATGGAACAAAAGGAAATGAAATGGAGTAGAACGGAACAATATGGAATGATAATTTTTACTCAAATTTATCGTATTTAACTTTTTTTATTCCATATTTTTTCTCCCTATATGTTTTTTCACTCAAACTTATTTTTATTCCCATTTCTTTTTTCACTGAAATATTTATTCACTTTAAATCCAAAAACCTGATATAAGGGCTCGAAAATTATCAATATCTTTTTTTCACCGGAACGCACATGATAACGTACCAGCGAAGTTATTCAAATTGTATTGTTTAAATTATTCATTGAAATATTATCTTATGAAAGACGTAAGCGTCCACAAGTAAATAAAACAAAGACTACCTAGGGGAATTTTTTGAAATCATAGAGTAATCCTGATCCTTCTATTATTCGGTATTCAATACAACCGGTAACGAAGTACCGGGATGGTAAGCTAGTATGTTATATAGGACAAAAATCTAAGTATTACCTGTTATTAATTGAAATCTTAAAAAAAAAACAATCTTTTCATGGATCGAAAGGTTTTTTAAAGGTTAAGTTGTTATTGTCAAAAATGTGTAAATTTTTAAGTACTTTATATGGAGATATATATACGTACGAATGCCAAATTCTTATTTAATAATCTCTATTCAGATTAAGACGACAATTATTATTTTTGCTTTTGGTGAAATTTTTGCTAGTTGGGCTTTTATTCGAAATTTCCCGAAAGACAATATTTTTTCTAAGATGGCAACCTTTTTATAAGACAGCGATATAGCATCTAAAAATACAGGTTAAACATAGATTTTGGTAATCATACATCTAAAAATTGCAGATCAATCGGAGTGTAAGTCATGGGATACCTTTCTTGTGGGTGGGATAATTCATCAAGTAATAATTTAACCCTTAGATGTAACTTTTACTATTTGTGAGCTCTAAATTCAAAAAAAGGTAAATTCAGAATCTTTGGATCACCATTCCAATGTACAAAAATATATTTTTCATCAAAAAAAGTTTGAATACAATATAAATTGTCGATTCTTAGAAAAAACATTTTGCCACTGGAGGATTAATTCAAATGAAATAGTAAATAGAAAATAGAAAATACCAAGAAAATTGTGCTCTACTGCAATTTATAAAATTTTCTTACAATGAGAGTTTTCTTTTCATGCAATTTAGTTATTTTTCTTACAAAGTTTATAAATTCACTTTCATTTAGTTTTCGTTTTTTAACTTGTTTATTTTGTTATTGTTTTTTCTTACAGTTGAAGAACATTCATTTCATTGGTACTTATTCATTCATTCAGTCATTCATTGTATTGTTGTTAATAAAAAATAGAATATTTATTTTCATTAAGCGTAAAATTCTTGGTACCAAAAAACTTTTCAATTTATTTCAAATTAAATTAAGTTGTTTATTCATCATTGGTATATGTACTCGCATGTGTATTAGAGTGGGTTAAATATAAATTTTTCTTGAGAATCCTTAATTGAATCAACACATTTTTTTGTTTTTCTTTAAACTAGTTCATTTTTAAAAATACTACAACACATTTTTTAAAAATCAAAAACTAACTCAAAACAAGATGATTATACAGTGATACAAAATCGAACTTTCAGAATTGTAATGGGATGAAGCCAAAAGCAAATTAAAGTTGACAATTTACATAACATAGTTCAGAAGTTAGTGATTTTAAAGCATTTAAAGCATTTGTATTGGACATGTGGGGTCCGGCGTTCAAACTTTAGCTCGAAATTGCGTAAGCTATAAACGGTATGAATTTCGCTGCAATCGGTCCAATACTTACTTACTGAATAGCTAAATTACTGTGCACCGTTGCGTATGATTGTTTTTTTTTAAAACACTTATACAATTAAGTATACGCCACTCATACAATTTTTATTAATTATTATACCGTCCGACAAAAATTAAAAAAGTCGTTGAACACGAACTGGATAATAAACGTTTAAAACTAGAAACTAAATGTAGTAAAACTGCATTTACAGCTTTTCATTTCGTGATACTGTTTCCTTTTAAAAGGACTTTAAAGTTTTAGGGGATTTTTTTAATATTTGTACAATGCAATTTAGAAATATGTATTTCTAAGAATTCGAAATATGAAATATAAATTCAAACCTAACGGACATTTTTGAAGACTTGAAAAGTCCTTGTTTTTACTTAACCATATAAATGCAGTGCATTGTGGTAATTAGGAAAATAGGTTATGTTCATGTTGATTAAGTTCGTGCTAAACGTAACATATGGGTAATGAAATGTGATATAATTCCCGTCATCTTTTTCACCTTAATGTACGTTTAAATAGCTGATTTTAATCTTACATACCTACAGTGACAATCAAAGAGTGCTGACGAAGGAAGGGTGGCTCTTCCGAAAGCTGTCGACATCTCCACTTATTGTTAGCCTGTGTTGTCAATTAATTTTTTCAGATTTTCTTATTGTACAACAAAAATAATTATTTCTCAGAAATAATTAATATGGACTCAAACCGAAATAAATAAAAACTTAAATTTTGAAAATTTTTAAATTTTGGGTTTAAAACCCATGCAATGGTCTGGGGCATTAGACTGGCATTTTTCTGTATGGCCAAAAATTTTTTTCTCCAATTTTCAAAGTCCGGGTATATTTTTATTCTACTAGGACTTAAACGGATGTTGTACAAATTTGAGGTCAATCGGATTAAATTAAACCGGCGGTCAAAGTTTTGGATTTTTGAAAAAATTTTAAAAATAAAATTGAAAAAAATGTATCTTTCGACACATCATATTTGTTAATTTTGATGCGGTGAGCACGAATATAAAAAAAAATTAAAATCGGTCGAACGGTTTTCGAGATATCGCCATTTTAAATTTGCAAAAAATGGCGGTTTTTTCCTACGTTCAAGAAATTTTTTAAAAAAAAGTCTCAAAATTTCATTCCGCCGGCCCTTTTGTAGAGCTTGATACAATCTTTCATTTAAAACTAATTCGAGCCAAATCCGGTCATTTTAAGCCGTGGCGCCCATCAATCAAAGTTTTGGCTTTTTAGAAACTTTTTACCAAAACCCCTAAACTTTGAGCGAAGGGTGCCACGGGTTAAAATGATCGGATTTGGCTCCAATTAAGCTTAAATGAAAGATTGCATAAGGCTCTATAAAAGGGTTAAAATAAAGAAATTTTTAGAGTTTTTTAAAAAAAATTCTTAAACGTAGGAAAAAACCCCGCAATTTGGCAATTTTTGACAAATTTTAAATGGCGATATCTCGAAAACCGCTCTACCGATTTTTATAAATTTTTTGATATTCGTATTCAGCATGCTAAAATTAATAAAAATAATGTATCGCAAGATATTTTTTTTATTTTTTATTTTCAAAAATCCAAAATTTTGATGGAAATTTTCCAAAAATCCAAAACTTTAATCGAATGGCGCCACGGGTTAAAATGATCGAATTAGGCTTAAATTAGTTTTAAATGAAAGATTGTCTCAAGCTCTACAAAAGGGTCGGCGGAATGAAATTTTTAGACTTTTTTTTAAAAAATTTCTTGAACGTAGGAAAAAACCGCCATTTTTTGCAAATTTAAAATAGCGATATCTCGAAAACTGTTCGACCGATTTTAATTTTTTTGTGATATTCGTGCTCAGCACATCAAAATTAACAAATATGATGTGTCAAAAGATATATTTATTTTTTATTTAATTTTTGTTTTTTAATTTTTCAAAAATCCAAAACTTTGGCCGCCGGGCACCACTGGTTAATTTAATCCGATTGGCCTCAAATTGGTACCAAATGGGGTTTAGGTCTAGTAGAATAAAAAAATGCCCGGACTTTGAAAATCGGAGAAGAAAAAAATTAGCTATACAAAAAAATGCCAGTCTACTGGGGCATGTATGCGTAAAATGCTTATTTTTTATCCGATTTGAATTTCTTTAAGCATTTTGGAAATGTAATTAACAGGGAAACCAAAAATATGCTCTAAAAAACATGTTTTATGCGCTTAAAAAATGCCCTTAAAAACGGAAAATATGCTCTAAAAACAATAAAAATATGCTCTTAAAAAAAATTATCTCCCATTTTTTGTTGTGTTTTTTACAATTTGTTAGAGAATAGACCCTCCAAGTACCGTTATGTGCGATAGAAAGAGGGTTAAATATGTTCTACAAAAATATTTTCCTTGATGTTTTCTGCCAAGTTGCTAAATCTAAAGAAAACATAGTTTCATATACCGATATGAAGCAAGAACAGACCAAATGGGAATCAATCGTCACAATTCCGTAATTGTTGAAAAAAAACATTGTTGTTGGATAAAAAATTTAAAAATACATGTTGTCATAAAAAAAATTTGGAAAAGAATGCTCTAAAAATTAAAAAAAAAATGCTCTAAAAATTTAAAAATATGCTCTAAAAAGTGGAAAAATGCTCTAAAAATTGAAAATATGCTCTTATGCTAAAATATGCTCTTAAACCTAAAATATACAAAAATATGCTCTTAAGGCTAAAATATGCAAAAATATGCTCTAACAAATCGATGCCAGATTTCTTAAAAACTTCTGAAACGGATAAATACCTTACCCATTTATCAATAAAATGCACAGGAAAAAAAATGATATTGCATATTTTTGGTTTCCCTGGTAATTAACTACCATTTTCATACGATTAAACAAAAAATTTACCAATATTTTTCAAAATCTTGTAAAAAGGGTTTCTTCATCACATAAGAGTGCCCCAAAACTTTAATCCACTTTCGGCACGAGTTATTTTACCTTCCACTTATTGTTAGTGATAGAGGGTATATATAAGTTTTTCATCACGTTTGTAGCTCATCGAAATATCGGTCTAGGACCGCATAATGTATATATATTCATGATCCCCGATCGATTTTAAGACATTCTAGCGATGTCCGTCTGTCTGTCTGTCTGTCTGTCTGTCTGTCTGTCTGTCTGTTTAAATGGTGATCACGGACAAAATGTTACACGGAGATGACTGAAACTTAACATATTTATTGGAAGTTCTCCCCAGAAGTTTGGTATTGCATTTGAGCGATATCGGTTGAGCGGTACAAAAGTTATGAACGAAAATGTAAGGACACCTCAAAAATTTTAGTACATTCAACGTAACCTAAAAATACAAAATGCTTTAATTCGGCTGCTGGTTGACATATGTGAAAATAATTGAACACCAAATGGAATTTAAACAAGTACAAAAATATTTTTTGACAAAAAAAAGATAAAAAACAGGGATTTTTTTTAACAATTTTTTTTTTTTTTGCGGAAAGTTTTTTTAGCGGATTTTTTTTTTAACATTTTTTTTATAGTAATTTCCTTTTAAATAAAGTTTTTTGCAATTATCATTTTAAAATTGTGAAGGGCATCACTACATTCGGCAAGGCCAAATTTAACTTTTTTACTTGTTTTTATCCGATTGTCCCCAAATTTTGGCTCACTCATTTTAAGATACTAAACTACAGTTTAGGACCCTACCAGGTTTTAAAATGTGATTTTGAAAAACTACCTTAGGCGTTAAGACATTTTTAATGTACATATGAGTCATTCCACACCAACTGTTCCACTACAGAAAAACCATGGTGGTTTCAATAGGATATCATTTGCAAAGTATTCGCCCTTAGGGCACTATTAAATAAAAAAATAAAATTTAAGATTTTTCAAAAAGTGGGCCTTGGAGGCATGGTCAAAAATTGAAAATTTCATCATTTTTTGCCTAAGTATCTTTATTTGAATATTTTTGCCAATAAAATGAAACACAGTGATGTCTTTAAAATAAAAGTTTTTTATAGATTTTTGTATGGGCTATCGATTAAAAAAATAAAAATTGGAAAATTTTCAGAAGAAGTTCTGAATTTTTTTAATTTAAACTTAAACATTATATATCAAAAAACATGCCACAATTGTATTTCTTTTTTAAATGTTTAAAAATTAGTTAAGGTGTATATCTATCCAGGCGCGGATCCAGGAATTTCATTTGGGGGGGAGATTTGTTTTTTTTTTTCAAAAAAAAAAAAAAAAAATTATGCAATCGGAACGCAATAAAGTTAAGTTGGAAGGGGGGGGGGTGTTTTGTGAATTTTTGTTAATATTTTTAATAAATTCATTAACAAATTAAAAAAAAAATCGCAAATGTATGCTGGAAAATTCATAAAAACTTATGAATTAAGAATTTTTCAATTTAAAAAATGCCATAGTATTTAAATCAGGCGCGGATCCAGCTTTTGGAAACAGGCCTATTAACAGTTATGACTGTTTTTGACTGTCATAAGGCAATTTTTATGATGGAATTGTCATTAATACCATCAATATTTTTCTATACAAACCAACAAAACAATTCAAAAATTTTATTTGGAAACTTTAATATCTGCTCTCGAGACGATCATAAAATTGACAAATAAAATTTAGAATTTTAAAATTTTGTA
Organism: Pegoplata infirma; assembly: GCA_963921195.1. NCBI lineage: Eukaryota > Metazoa > Arthropoda > Insecta > Diptera > Anthomyiidae > Pegoplata > Pegoplata infirma. The sequence goes on along the minus strand of OY992536.1, from coordinate 4,336,351 downwards.
GAGGAAAATATCGATTTTATGACTTTTCAGTCATAAAAATTGGCTTACGACAGTCATAGCCAGTCACAACTTGAATAGCCCCTTCAAAAAATTTCTCAGACAGATGTTGAAATATTTTTACTACAGAAATACTCTTAGATTCTGAAATATTTTTTATATAGAAATAATAGCCAATTTTTGATATATTTGCCTTAGAAAACAGTTCGGATTCTAAAAACCTTTGGTATAAAAAAGTTCTTTAATTCTCAGTTCGTATTTTCTATAGAAAAACTTTCAGATTCAATATTTGTCTTATAGAAAATGTTTCAGATTTTTAAACTTTTTCTTATAGAAATAATCTAACATTAAGAATTCTTCCATTCAATTTTTTTTTTCAAATTCTGATATACTTTTCTTATAAAAAATCTCTGAAATAATTCTCATATATTAAAGTAATTCTCAAATTCTAAGAGCTCTTTTGTATACAAAAATTATCAGATCTTAAAATTTATTTCGCAAAAAAAAAAATCCATCACCAGTTTCTAAAACATTTTATGAAGAAATTTTGATACAATTTTCTAGAAAAAAATCCTTAAATTTTATAGCATTTTGTAATAGAACAACTTTACGGTTTTAATGCCATCATCTAATGTTTTCTAAGAAAATTTCTTAGAATCTGAAACATTTTTCATATAGAAAAATTATTATTATTAGACAATATTTCAAAAAAAAGTTAACATATTAGGTTCGTTCCAGAACGTTACCGCGGGTGACCGCGGGTACCCAAACCATCCCGAAAGCGTTCCCGTATTCAAAAATTAAGTAAATGAGAGAGTTTTTGAGAGAATAAATTAGTTTCTCATTTTCCCGAACTTACCCGCACTTTTTTTCGGGTAAATTGGTAACAGTCAGATGTTGAAAAAACAGCTGTTTATTTTGTGAAGCTAAATTGGAAATTTAAATAAAATAAAGAACTAAACCAAGGAAATGTGTTATTTCAATACAAAAAAAGATAATTTGTTATTAAAATAAACTTTTCCAATTTGTTTTCTTGTTTAAAGTAATTTTTCTTACGAAAATATTTTAGCGTTATTGGTTTGTTTACATTTTATATTATTTTGTGCTTGAAATGTGGTTTTTTGTGTTCCCGTACTTTTGTGCATTTTTGTGGTATCGTGAGAGGTTTTTTGATTTTCTCTCATTTTACCGAACTTTACCCGGAAAGTTCTGGAGCACACCTATTTAGAGCAGTGGTCGGCAGAAAGAGAGTATATGAATGCATTGTTGTATGAATATAAATATGCATGTGTTAGTATATTTTTTAAACAAAGCGACATCAACCAGCTTGTTGTTGTATTTTTATGCTCTTAGTTGTGAGTTTTGTTGACATTCGTGTTGAATACATGTGTATAGCCGAATGTGTTCGGGATCCATGTGCAATGGATGCCGACCACTGATTTAGAGACACATTTCCTATAAAAAAATCTTAGTTTCTGATGAAGTTTTCCAGGAAAAATTTTAAAACATTTTTCCTACAAAAAAATAAATCATAGATTTTGATAAACTTTTCCTATAGAAAAATTCACTAATTGTAAATGATTTTAGAGAAATTCTCATATTTTTTAAAAAAAATTTTCAAAAAAAAAATTCTTAGATTCGGAAGTATATTTCCCCATAGACCCTAGAAATTGTTTAAGTACTGGTCCATTTCATTCTATCTTTGTTCCTTTCCCTTCCTTTTTCCTTTCCCTTTCCTTTTTTTCTTTTTTCCCTTTCTTTTTTTTCTTTTCTTTTCTTTTCCTTTCTTTTCCTTTTTTTTTTTTTAAATCGTTTTGGGGGGGAGAAATCCCATTCTCCCCCCCCTGGATCCGCGCCTGATCTATCTGTTCTGAAATTTTCAGAGATGCATTTTTCCTTGTTTTCGAGAAAAAAAATGTTGAACATTGCACTATGCTAATAATTTACAATAATGGGGTATATTACGTATGCGAATGAGTAATATTAACTCTTAAAAAACATTTTAAATAGAGATGTGATCGTGGGTAAGTTTTTTTTTTTACCATCACGCACTCTCACCAAGAAAATTATTTTAATCACGCATGATCATTTATTTTGCTCACGCTTAGTCACGCTCACGTGAGTATCGTGCCCGTGACAAAATTTTTCTACTCACGCGAGCGTACGTGAACGTTAGGAAAATTAAAAATCGTGCGTGATTAAAACTTATCCTTCGTGAGCGTGCGTGATCGTCAAAAAAAACTCACCCACGAAAACATCTCTATTTTAAATGTTTTTTAAGAGTTAATATTACTCATTCGCATACGTAATATACCCCATTATTACAAATTATAAGCATAATGCAATGTTCAACATTTTTTTTCTCGAAAACAAGGAAAAATGCATCTCTGAAAATTTCAGAACAGATAGATATACACCTTAACTAATTTTTAAACATTTAAAAAAGAAATAAAATTGTGGCATGTTTTTTGATAAATAAAGTTTAAGTTTAAATTTAAAAAATTCAGAACTTCTTCTGAAAATTTTCCAATTTTTATTTTTTTAATCGATAGCCCATACAAAAATCTATAAAAAACTTTTATTTTAAAGACATCACTGTGTTTCATTTTATTGGCATAAATATTCAAATAAAGATACTTAGGCAAAAAATGCTGAAATTTTCAATTTTTGACCATGCCTCCAAGGCCCACTTTTTGAAAAATCTTAAATTTTATTTGTGTTATTTAATAGTGAACTAAGGGCGAATACTCTGCAATTGAATTCATATTGACACGACATCACTTTTTTTTTTGCTGAACATTTGGTGTGGAATGCCTCATATATGTATTATTGATCAGTGATCGATTCTAAGACATTCTAGCAATGCCCGTCTGTCTATTGAAATGGCGATCACGGCCAAAGGTCCCGAGCAGTTTGGTATTACATTTGAAAGAAATCTGTTCAAAAGTTAGGAACAAAAATGTAAGGACATCTTGAAAATTTTGATACATTCCACATAACCTTAAAATACAAAGTGCTTTAATTCAGCTGCTGGTTGACATATGTGAACAGAATTGGACACCGCGTGGTGTTTAAACAAGTACATATTTATTACAAAAAATTTTTTCGCGGGAAATTTTTTTTTTACTAAAAATGTTTTTCACCGGAAATTTTAAGTTTAATTTTTTTTCGAATAATTTTTTTTACATTGTTTTTTTTTAATGTGTTATATTTTTTCATAGAAAAAAGGTGTAATTCCGCAATAAAATCGGACCACTCTAACATACGTAGGTTGTAAAAGTTATTGCCAAATTATTGCCCTTGATTGTTAAGTGGCTTTACGCAACATAATTTGTTATTTATTTTAGGTTTTCTTTTTTTTTATAAGTATATTTATGTACCTACATATCCACAGATTTAGTCAATCACGTACTAAAAGTGTGTAGTTATGAGAAAGAAAAAAAGTTTTTGTCAAAGTAAAATAAAAGAATGTGACATGTGCCGCCAATAAATATCAAATAGTTTAATACAATTATAAGAATAGAGTGAAATGTTCACCACATTCTTGGAAAATCTTACAAATTGCTTGAATGTGTTCATTAGAAGTTTTTTTTTTTTATTATTTAATTATTACATAAAAATATATATAGTACAGGTACATAAGTAAGTGGAGGCTTCAAATTTAATGTAATTTAAAAGTTTTAAATTTTTGTGAACTCTAAATAGAAAAATGTGATCAGTGGAACTAATATTAATGGATGTTCTTGCGCCGGCTTAAGGTGGTATGATACTTGCTAGTTTCTGTATTGGATTTTTTTTAGGATTGATCGAATGAAACAACAAATGCGAAAAAGAACAAGAAATACAATAAAATAAAAACAAAACAAAAAACAATATTGCCAACTTTTATTTTCAAAATAACTCGCCCAAAATAGTTAAAAAACGCACAAAACTAATGAAAACCGCTTCATTGGAGCAAAAACTAATAAAATTGGCAACACTGTTAACATTTTATTCTGGAAATGTCAATTTTAAGTTGAAAATTTTTATATTTTTTTTGACAGTCACTGCAAAATTATCGATAACACACGTATATTGTTTGACGTTTTAAGTTTTTTTCATAATATTGTCATACTCTTTACACTTGGTCAGTTTTCCTATGAAAATATATTTGCACTGTTCTCCAAAATATGAAAAATACAAAAACTAGCAAGTATCATAACACCTTTAGGAAAAAAATATATAATGTGTAGGAAAACAAAAGACTTAAGATGTTTTCCAAATGGCGCTTACGTCGTTTTGGTGGTTATGGCTCGATTTATTCAAAAACTTTTTGCAATCCCCTAAGAATGCTACTATGACTACCCTGGAGGTTGCATCCCAACCATTTGAGAAGAGTTAATATGATGTGATAAATTGTCTTATATTTTTTCTGAACATGTTAATTAAAACAAGTTTATATTTCTTAAACTTAATAAACTTGTTGAAACGGTCAATTTCTATAATTACTTAATGTTAATATTAATAGATACTTTACTTATTATAACAATAAAACCAAATAAACTTTTGCCTTATTTATTTACCATTCTATAGCAAACAATTATTATTTACATTGCACAAACATTTTATTTAATAAATAACAAGTTTTAATTTCAATAGGGTCATCCTGTAATTATATTACAGTGTAGGAGTTAATTAAATATGTATATTTAAAAAATAATTCAATTTCCGTAAAATGTAATAGATATTATTTAAATTTATTTTGTTATGTACCAGTCAGTATTTGTTTTCTTTATAAATACAAATAAATTGCTTTAAGGTATGCTTTGATTTCATTTAAAATGTTATGCCTAAAAGTATGCCATTCATTTTCATTTACAATTTAAATTGTATTTTCTGTAAACATACAACGTTTATATTTTTGTTTTTGTTACTTTGCGGTTTTATCAAAAAATTTAATTATTTAAATGAATTTGAAAAATAAAATATATTGTGAAATTTATCATAAAATGCTTGATGGTTAACGGTAAATGGTAGGTAAATGTAAAATGAATTTATTTATTTTTAAAATATATATTTTTTTTAAATACAAGATTTTGTTGGTTATTGTAATTAATATCATAGTTTATTTATATTTACATTATAAAAAAATAAAAAAATGCCCAAACGAGCGATTTTTTTTGAACTTTGACCTCAACAGTCTCAAAAATCTGATGTAATGGAAAAGTTTGAAGACAAGATTTTTGACTGGCAAAACACTTGTAATCAATTTGAGTTCACATCCCAGTTGCATTTCCATGTTTAAAAAAAATGTTTATCAAAAAAAATTTGTTAAAAACAGTAAGAATTTTTTTCTGCAACAAATTTTTGTTCTTGGTTAAATACCATTTGGTATCAAATTCTGTTCGCATGTGTCTACTAGCAGCCGATTAAACCATTTTGTATTCTACACTTAAAATAATTATACAGTAAAAATATTAGTAAGTGATTTGGTACCAAAATCTACTAATAAGTTACTAATTACCAGTAGTACAGTACACTCAGAAAATTATGTAAGTTACCACATGTTAGTTGTTTGCATATTTTACAGTAATTAGTTGTTTTCAACTACAAAGTCAGTTGTTTTTGTATGAAAAATATCAAACAATTATTTCTGTCAGTTATTTTAAGTCGTTTTTTTTTGAATAACTTACAAAAAAGTACTGTAATGTAGTAACAGTTATTTAAAGTAGTAAATTTTATTTTTTTATCTCTGAAAAAAATTTTAAGTTTTTTTCCAAAAAATTAAAATAAATTTTGGTTTTGTTAAAAAAAAAAAAAAACTTGAAAAAATTTGGTCTTCGGTTTTTTTTTTCTAAAAAATTTTTGAAAAAAAAATTTATATATTGATTATTTTATTTTTACTACATTTTAGTGTTTTTGACTACAAATGTAAGTAGTTTTTACTACATAAGTCAGTTGTTTTTTGTCAGATAAAATAACCAACATTGTTAGTTGATTTAACTGAAAAAGTAGTTGACCCCAAAACAACTTACAAAGTAGTTATTTTAACTGACATTTTCAGTTGATTTTGCTAACATAATTTTTTGAGTGTAGCTTTTTAGTATCTTCAAAGTATTAAAATTAGTAATTTTTAAACAGCTTTTTTCATAACTATTCAAAATCGGCTTTAATGATACAGCGATAACGGGTGGACCGATTTTGTATCTGTTTTTATATTTTTTAGTTTGTAGAGAATTGAGAACTCTAGTCCCTGTATCACGGCAGCCGATACAGCAAAATCAAAATAAATACAATAATTTGCATCAATAATAAAAACTGTTTTTTTTTTTTTTTAATTACACAGGCACACAAAATAAAAAAAGTGTCCAGACCCAGAGGGTAGACCCAGTTAGTTCTAGGTTTTTGGGGTCGCTGAATCCGAATATGCCCATAAAAATTCATTTCAATTGCCAGTTTTTCCCCTACCGCCCCCCTATAACCCCCCGTAGGATTGACTTTTAATTCTCATACAAACTTAAAATTAATGTGTACTTTTATGTTTTTTTGGCAGCTAAACCCTAAAATGACAACAACAAAATTATGTGACCCTTCCCTTAACCCCTAGCACGCTCTTACAACCCCCTGAAAGTGGATGAATTTTGAGTGTTCATAAAAAATCAAGATGTATATGGATTTCTATGTTTTTTGGACCGCTAAAACCGAATATGACTACAAAAAATGTATGATACCCCTCCCTCACTCCCTAGCACCCATTACTACGCCCTATAGGGGATTTAATTTTGAAATTTACCTTCATAATTATTTTAGTCTACATCCTAAGTTTTATTGAAAATTTCAAAATAAAATCACCTATAGGGCGTGGAAATGTGTGCTAGGAAGTGAGGGAGGGGTATTATAAATTTTTTGAAGTCATATTTGGTTTTAGTGACCCAAAAAACGTAGAAATCCATATGCATCTTGATTTTTATGAACACTCAAAATTTATCCCCTTTCAGGGGGTTGTAAGGGCGTGATAGGGGTTGAGGGAAGGGTCACAATATTTTTTTGTTATCGTTTTAGGGTTTAACTGCCAAAAGAACATAAAAGTACACATTAATTTTAAGTTTGTATGGCAGTAAAAAGTCAATCCTCCGGGGGGTTATAGGGGGGCGGTAGGGGAAAAACCGGCAATTGAAATGATTTTTTATGGGCATATTCGGAATCAGCGACCCCAAAAACTTAGAACTAACTGGGTCTACCCTCTGGGTCTGGACACTTTGTTTATTTTGTGTGCCTGTGTTATTAATCCGAGCTCGGATGTCCACTATTAATTTTTTACAATTTAAAAAGTTCTATTAACAAAAACAATTTTTTAGCGCACTTTAATTTACACATGATAAATAAAATATATTTTTAATTTCTATGTAAATAGTAATTGATCTGTATATGTGGTCACATGGCACAAAACTCAATTACGTAGTGCTTTAATAATTTAAAAAAAAATCTGATTATTTTATGTAAATACCCAGCAAAATAATGCATACTATTTTCTTTCGCCAAGAGATATCTCTTCCGTGGCACATTTTGATCTTTATAATTTTTATACCCTCCACTTAGTGATAGATGGTATATATAAGTTTGTCATTCCGTTTGTTACTCATCGAAATATCGGGCTGGGACGCCATAAAGTATATATATTCATGAGCATCGATCGATTTTAAGACATTCTAGCGATGTCCGTCTGTCTGTCTATGGAAATGGTGATCACGGCCAATTTATTACACGGAGGTGACTGAAACTTTACATATTTATTGGAAGTTCTCCCGAGAAGTTTGGTATTGCATTTGAGCGATATCGGTTCAGCGGTTCAAAAGATATGAACGAAAATTTAAGGACACCTCCAAAATTTTAGTACATTCAACTTAACCTAAAAATACAAATAGGGAATTCACATGGGTATCGTATTTGTTGTAAAGTTGTATTGTCCTATCTAAAAACAGAGTTGTTAAAAATTATTTATCTATCATTCGATAATTTTCTCATAAATTTTTTTCTTGTTAGCACACTTGAAAATAGCACACAAAACAGAGGTATAAATGTTGTATCGTCATATCGTGTAGGTGTCGTATTATTAATTTAAAGTTTAACCAACCCTGTTTTTAGATAGGACATACAACATACAACACCAAATACGATACCCATGTGAATTCCCTAAAAATGCTTTACATATGTGCTTGACATATGTGAACGTAATTGAACACCAAATGGTATTTAAACAAGTACGAACATATTTTTTGACAAAAAATTAAAAAAATCGCGGATTTTATTTTTACCAAATTTTTTTTTTGCGGAAATTTTTTTTTGAAAATTTTTTTTTTTCAAAAGTAATTTCCTTTAAATAAAGTATTTTTCAATAATCTTTTTGAAATTGTGGAGGGTATCACTAAATTCGGCAAGGCCGAATTTAACTTTTTTACTTGTTACTTCTAAAGCAGTAAAATAAATGGGGACGTATTGTTGAGTGCCCAAACTTGACTGAATGTTGACATTGCAACTCTACCAGTCCTTTTATTGCCAGCATCTCTGCCTATTAAACACTGCAATGATCTAACAATCTCAAGCCAGGCTCAACCTAATAGAATCCAAAGCCCACTTATTCGTAAAGCTTCGATCCATCTGTTTAAACATTTATGGAGGATCCAATACCCGGAATGCCCTCATCCAGTTCTCCCTAGATAGGCTCTCATAGAGTGAGCACAATCTACATTTTATGGTATAATTGACGGTATTCACGTCAAAATTTTTTACCCTTGAAAAAGTGCGAAATGCAACATTTATTACAACAAACACATATGAAATTATTTAGGTTTTTATTTCATCCTACACTAAAAAAATTATGTCATTAACGGTTTGTAGTTTATTTATAAAGTTTTACGTTTTATCGTTTTTAAAAGAAAAAACATTTGTTTAATGTTCAGTTTTTTTAAATGACTAGTTCTGTTCTTTGTTTCAAAAATAACAACATAAAAAATAAAGACTTTCATTACCATTAAAAAGTCATTTGTTTTTGTTCTGTAAGTAAAACTAAGTGATTCTTTAATTTTTAATGATTTGTGAACGTTATTTTTTTTTAAATTGTTGGCATTTTTTAAGGAGAAATCATTAGTTTTAACCTACATGTGTGGGTTATTTTTTTGTAGAAAAAAATTATAAAAATTATTTATAGAAATATAAAAACATGTTTGTATCAAGTGACTTTGGCACGATGGGTAGAGTGTCTGACCAGAATGTAGATTATTGCGGGATCGATTCCCGAAAATTTTATTAAAAATGTTTTAAAATATAATACAATACAATAACTTGTAGGTGTAGTACGAAGAACACCAGTGATGCACATCGACCCCATTCTCTATACCTTCGTGATAAGGACACAGCTCACGGAGTTAAAACTACAAAATCTATTTTTGAGATGTGGTTTATTTTTTAGTTTAACTCCAATGTTGGAGAGTTAAACCAAGCTACAACGTAAAAAACACACCTTTGTTTTTCAAATATACTGGTTAGTGTTGCTACGTTCTAAAATTTTATTGGGAAAAATGTGCGATGATGTCAACTTTTCTAATTGGAAATGCGAGATTTGGTTAATGGGCATTTAAACTTGGTTTTCTTTTAGAAAATTTTAATAAAACTACCGTTTAAACTAAGTTTAAGCGATATGTCATAAACTCAGCCTAAGTGTACTTTTTAATAATAGTGTATTTTAATTCATTGGTTTACACAAATAAATAACAACTACATTTATTTGTTTGTTCAAGTTTGCGGTTAAAGTACATGTGTATATGGGAAGCTTTTGGTAAATGTTTCCACTTTAATTAAATATCATTATCATTTACGCACGATTTATATGTGACATGTTTAATGATTTATTTCAATTTATGGTTTGTTTTTTCATACATCATTATTTAACGCTTAATTTTAATGTGAGATTTGTTTAAAATCTCTTGGAATTGATTGTTAAAAAATTAACACTAGATTTACCGAATTTTCGAATGATCCAGTACAAATAACGGCTTTTTTAAATTTTAAATACATCTCTGATTTGTTTTTATGCTTTGAAAAAAAATCTAAAGTGGAGATATCTTGTAAACTAAGTCAGAGAGAGCAAAACGGAGAAAATTTTTGGTTTCAATAGTATTGCAAGTCCTCTTAGGATGTGTGTCGCTCAACGGGTTCTTATTTTAATCTAAAATCTTTGGTATTCCCAAAAATTTTTAAATTCCCATATCTTGGTAAATATTGGTGACGCAACAGAAAGTCCAAAAATATTTTTGTAGCTTTTGATGTAGAACACCACGCAAAAGTAATAGTTTTTTAATAATCTCAAAACCCTATTGAGCCCCTAAATTTCCGTATCTTTAAAATTAGGCAAGGTCTCTGCCTCTACGAAACGAGAAAAAAATCTTATAAAAATCAAAAAAATCTTAAGGCTTCCACATCGCGAATTAAGTAAAAATTCCCAAAAAAACATACTTCAATACTTTCATACTTTCAGCTCAAAAACAGAAAATCTGACACAGCCTATTGTACTTGTAAAGTATAGTTTTTGGGGATTTTTGTTTAATCCGCTACGGAGACTTGGATTAAACAAAATCCAAAAATGGATGGAAATGAGAGACTACACGACTGATTTGGACTTCTCCTAATCAGAAGCGCTCAAGTGAGCTCATATCGCTTTCAAGTGTATTTCGACGGTGGTTGCTGTAAGTACCGGACACGGTTTCATAGTAAAGTACGCGGTTAAATGTGCTATCAAATGACTTTTGCCGGAGTTGTATGAATAAGAAGAAACTGGAAACTATCGAAAACTTTATTTGCCATTGTCCGGCACTTTCTGGTCACACACAGAAAAATAAATTTCCAATCGAATTTTTCAGTTGTGCCAACTCAATATTCACTTGAATCTCCTATAATATGGATCAGACAACCGAATTTTGTGGTTGTAACAATTAAAAGTCAGTAATATCAACCGAATTCAGTTGTGACTACCGATATTCAATTGTGACACCCTTTATTCAAATGCATCAACCGAATTTTACTTGTATCAACTGAATTTCAGTTAGATATTAGCAAATTTGTGTTTTGTGTGCAGAGACTTACTTCACTGCGAACTAGGGAGCTAATCTTTCTGATTTGTCGAATGTCAAAATTCAATATTTAAGAAGTTTCATAAGGAACTCAAATTGCTTCAACGGCGGGGACTAGTAGGGGAACTTACCCCCCCCCCCCCTTTGCGTGCCTAATTCACAATGTATGATTTTTGTCTTTTTAGCAGGTCTGGTAATTTAGACTAAGGGCGGATTACTCAATGAAAAGTTAGCGGCTAACTGCCGATTTAACGGAGCCTTATGTCAAAATTTGTATGAAAAAGTTATATTTAAAGGACCGTTATTTTGTAACGGAGCATTGAGTAATCTAGCCTAAATGCCGTAATTGTAAAATTTACATACAACAGCCCACTGAGCATTAATGAGTTAAAATGCATTTGATAGGATCTGTCTAGATTATAAATTGCCTAATATTCTAATAGTTGCTTGAATATAACGCACAAGTGTGGAAAACAAACATATAAGTAATGTATGTACGTGTCATTTTTTTATACCCTCCATTCTGGTGATAGAGCGTATTCTTAAGTTTGTCATTCCGTTTGTAACAATTTGAATTACTGATGTAAGACCCCATATAGTATATATATTTATGATCGATGTCCGTCCGTCTGTCTATTGAAACCCCGCTAACTTTTGAAAGACTTCACACACAGAAAAAAATATGGAGGAAACAAATTTGAGTAATCACTTGTTTAATTTTTTAAAAAAAATTTGAGTAATTTTTTAATTGACGCAATTAAAAATTTACTCAAAAATTGAAAATAAAATTTGAGTAAATAATTTAATACAAATTTAATATTTTTTTTTATTTATTTTTTTTCTCTTAGTGTTTTGAATTCTCATTTAGTTTATTGTTTTTTGTATATGTATATGAAAGTTTGAAATCATCTTTATAAAATTTTACTTTGTCTTGAAGATATAAGTATATTTGGTAAAGTTTGTAAAAGCAATTTTTTTGGAAAAAAAAATTAGAAACTTTTTAAACTTTTTAAAAAAATAATTTGATACATTTTGAGTAAATTTTTACTTGACACAATTAAAAAGTTACTTAAAAATATTAAAAAATTTTAAGTAAAGATTTAATTGTGTGAATTAATAATTTACTCAAATTTTTTATTAAGCATTTAATAATTTTTTATTAAAAGTTTACTCAATACTATTAAATCGTTTACTGGTGGAAAATTGAGTAATTTTTTACTCAATAGTATTAAAAATTTACTCAAAATTTTTTTTTATTTTTTTCTGTGCAGTAGAAAGAGGCGCGTAAGTGAATTTTGACTCACGCACGCTCACGCTCACGAAATAAAAATATTGCTCACGCACGATCACTCACGATTTCTCTCCGCTCACGTTCACGCAAGCCCACGTGAGTAACCAAAATTTTTCTCACGCTCACGAAATAATCATGCTCACGAACACTCACGAAATTAAAATAAAAAACTTTTTTTGATTTTTTGCACTAAAAGTATATAATTTCCTAAAACACAATCATCAGAATTTATTTAAATAAAAATTTTGTATTAATTACCCTCCAAATTCATTATTATGACATTTTTCTTACTTGTTTTCTATTTCAGACAGCACAAAACAATCGCGAAAACTGACGCGAAACTCACGCACGAAACTATTTTTATTAATCACGCGCACTCACGATCACGTGGGAAAATATAAATTTCACTCACGATCACGAGTGATTCACGCGTGAATCACGAAAAGTTCGTGTCACGCGAGCATCTTTACTTCACAGTGACTTCTGAAGCTTGGCATATATTTATTTTTGATGCTCCTGGGCAGGTTGGTTTTGCATTTTCTCGAAATTGGTCTAGTGGTTCAAAAGTGTAAATTTCAGCAAGGACTTTTCGCAAATTTTCGAGTTAAAAAACCCGCTAACTTTCTAAAGACAAATTAAAGGCCTCCCTTGGTGTATATAATTGTCGTTTTCCTGGTCTAGTTGGTATTAAATTTCAGCAACATCGATCCAGTAGTTCAAAAGCCATGAGCAAAACCGTTAATTTCAGATTGGTTTCACCTTAAATTCACGTGTTAAAAACCCGGTAAACAAACTTTAAAAACATTGATAAACTACAAGAGTATTTTACAAAGTATTTGTATCACTATAAACTATTTTTACACATAAAAAAAATTTACACTCAAAAAAAATTTTACACCAAAAAAAAAATTTAGTCAACCTTTTTTTTTACAAAAATTACTTTGAGTTGAGTTGAGTTGAGGATGGCTTGTACAAGCCTAAAAATAGGTAAATAGGTAAACAAAAATTACTAAAAAAAAAGGATTTTTATTCAAAATGAAATATTTCTAATCAAAATTGTTAATTTTTTTTTACGTTAGAAAATTTATTTTCTCTTAAAAAGGGCATTGTGGAGGGTAATAATGAATTCGGCCAAGTCGAATTAAACTTTTCTACTTGTTTTAAATTCACAATGTCATTCATAATTTTTAACAATTGTTTACAATTTATTGTCTACTTTTGAGAGATAGATCGCCAAAATAGTTTCTTACCTTTGTTAGTTAATTGTTTTTTTTTCAATTTTACCACATCAGTGTTTTTTAAACTATTGTAAATGCAAGTCGTTTTTAAATTTAATTTAAAAAAAAAAATGTCAATTTCATTTTTGTTTCTAATTATCATAATTATACTATTATGGATATATTTCGTATGGTCCAGACGTAGATTTTATAAAGTCTATTGGGAATTGGGAGGTCCTCTGGGTTTACCTTTTATAGGTTTAGGTTTACAAATGATGAAACCAGAAAGTGAGTAGATATTTAATTGAAAATAAAAATAAAATTTTTAAATTAAATCTATTTCAATTTAAATATCTGTTGATATTAAATACTTGTGATTTTATATTAAAACTTTCGTTTACATTTCACTTACAATTTAGAATTTCTACAATACATGAATAAAATTGGAAAACAATATAAAACACCGTTTATATCATGGATGGGCACCAAATGTTTTCTTTACGTTAATGATCCGGAAACAATTGAAACAATTTTCAATTCTCCTCACTGCACTAACAAAGGAGATTTTTATCGTTTCATGGCCACCGCCATAGGAGACGGTCTATTCACATCGAGCAGTAAGTTAACAAACATTATTATTATTATTAGCCAACCTACACACCACCACCCCTCCACCCACCCACACTAAAATAAAATTCTATTTAGGAAAATTGAAAATGGTCAATTGATTGAAAATGACATTTGACAATGAAAACTTAATTGTTTTTTTTTTACTTCTTCCATTGAATCTGTGTTTGTGGGTTGTTTTGTATTTATTTTAGCTCCGCGTTGGAATAAGCACAGACGTCTTATAAATCCAGCTTTTAGTCGTCAAATCATCCATAAGTTTTTGCCTATTTTCAATCAAGAATCCAATATACTATTAAATAAACTGATGATGTCTCAGGGTGAAAATATCGAGATTTATGAATTGCTAAAGAAAAGTGTTTTAGAGGCAGCATGTCGTAAGTATACAATTCATCTAACCATTCATTTATGTACATTAGGGTGAAATTCAAAAGAAAACTCTGACTAATTTGGAAGATTAAAAAAAGTGTAAAATTAAATCTTTAAGGGGCATTTAGATGAGAGATAAATTTGTAACAAATATAACAAAATACGCATTTGTTTGTGTTCTCTCAAAGAAAAGACTTCTTCTACTTGATGAATTGTTATATCAATATAAAGAAATGTTACATCATTTTTCGTCCTATGACAATATCAATATGATATTGCATTGTCATCCATAACGGAATTGATGAGTTATATAGTCGAAAAAAAAGTCGACTTTACGACTTTTCGACTTTTTTCAAATTCAAAAAAGTCGATTTTTCAACCTTTCGACTTTTTCAAAACGTCGACTTTTTCGACTTTTCGAAATTTTTTTGACTTTTTTCGACTTTTTACAAATTTTTAAGTGTCAATTTTTTTGTTTTTGGCTTGTAAACATTTAGCTGCTACTTTCTTATTGTATTTTATTTCACAATGTTGGGTACCAAAGTAATAAAGGTTAAAAACGTCCAAGAAATCGTAAAATTGGAAAAGGTTGAAAAAATAGAAAGCATAAGTCGACTTTCTAGTTATAGAATCCTATCACTGAGGTTTTTACAATTATGAAAACTATTGGTAAATATAGCACTTAACACTTTCTAACTCATAAATTTGGCATTTTCGCTTCACATACAAAATACATGCTAACAACGAAATGAGAATAGCTTCTGTTTTTGTTAAACTTCGCTGTCATTTGAGAACTTTTAAGAAGAAATTATTTTCATCTGGCAAAAGTAAAAAAAACAAGTAGAAAAGTTAAACTCGACTTGGCCGAATCTATGAATACCCTCCACAATGCCCTTTTTAAGTGATAGTAAATTTTCTAACGTGAAAAAACAACATTTTTGATTAGAAATATTTTATTTTGTGCAAAAAAACTTTTTTTTTTAACTAATTTTTGAAAACAAAAAAACTAACTGGCTAATTTTTTTTTAGTGTAAAATTTTTTTTTAATTTAAGAATTTTTTTAGTGTAAAAATATTTTTGAGTGACAAAAATACGTTGTAAAATATTTTTGTGTCTTACCAATGTTTTTAAAACATGTTTAACGGGTTTTCAACACGTGAGTTTAAGGTGAAACATATCTGAAATTCACGGTTTTGCTAACAACTTCTTAACCACGTCAAATATATATGCCAAGCTTCCGCATCCTCATAATTGCCTTTCAAAAAATTGCGTGTTTTATCGTAAATTCACGAAAAAGTCTTGCCGAAATTCAGCCTTTTGCTCAAAACTTTTTAACCACTGGACCGATTTCGCTGGATTGCAATCCCAACCTGACCAGGTAAATGCCCAACATATATGCCAAACTTAAGAGCCTTTGTAAAGTCTTTCAAAAGTTAGGGGGCTTTCAACAGACAGACGGAAAGACGGACGGACATCGCTAGATCGTCTTAAACCGATCGAGGATCATGAATATATATACTTTATGGGGTCTTAGACCAATATTTCGAGGTGTTAGAAACGGAATGACAATTTTATATACACCCTCTATCACTAGAGTGGAGGGTATAAAAAACAAATCAAGTCAATAAAGCCGTAGTCGAAAAAGTCAAAAAAAGTCGAAAGCAAACTTTTCGACTTTTCGACTTTTTAACAACAAAAAAAATCGATTAATCGACTTTTCAACTATAGAACCCTTCTTCATCATATTGACGATGCGTGACATCAATATTATGAAACTTTTCCATAAATTTTGATAACATGTTGTCATCAATATAATGAAAAGATTCATCAATATATGAACCGGATGATAAACGTCCGAACGTAGAGATCAAATGGAGTAAAACTGCAGTTACAGTTTTTCATTTCGTGATACTGTTTTCTTTTAAAAGGACTTCAAAGTTTTAAAGGATACATTTTGTAAAATATTTTTGAAATATTTGTACTTGTCCTAGGATGACACTGGTTATCAGCATAAAGGGATGTGAATAAAGTCTTTTGAAAACGTTTTTTGGAAAATTTTGAATGGTATTGAAGGATAAATTTTTGAAAGGACATAACTTACCTCATTTTTTCTGATATGTAAAAATATTAAAAGAGGAAAATTAGATTAGAAATCCTCCTCTTTAATT
The DNA here is from genome assembly GCA_963921195.1 of Pegoplata infirma. Lineage (NCBI taxonomy): Eukaryota > Metazoa > Arthropoda > Insecta > Diptera > Anthomyiidae > Pegoplata > Pegoplata infirma. Next base: position 4,319,577 of record OY992536.1, on the reverse strand, counting down.
TGCTATCACTAGTAGCATCCAAGGACAAGTAGAAGTATTATTTTTTTTTTTTTTTTCTAAAATTTAATCCTCTAATATTTTGAAGTTTGAAGTTCTTTTAAAAGGAAACCAGATCTCGAAAAGAAAAACTGTAATTGCAGTTTTACTACATTTAGCCTCTAGCTTCCAACTGGATAAGCCTCTAGCTTATCCAGTTCGTATTTAACGACTTTTTTCCTTTTTGTTGGATGGTGTTTTAACAATGTGCCATCAAAATTGATAAAACAGTGTCAACACATTAATGACAATTCGTCAAAATTCAACATATTGATGACAATACTTCTGTTAATGATGCGTTACATTTGACCAAAATTAATGAAACTTTTCATTAACATTTCAGAGTACTTGACGTAAATCTTAATTTAAATGTCACCCTAATGTACATAGTTAGCTATTCCCACTTACTAGTCATAAATGTTAACAATTGTATATTGATTGCTTTTTGAATTTTATACCATTTCAAAAAAAAAAAATCCATTTGTTACATTCATTGTTTTCATTTGTCTTTCTTTTACTTTTTACTCCCACACTGTACAATAAAATGGATGTACAAATGTATGATATTCACCAAAAAACTTCAACACTTCAACAATTTAACCAAAATAGAAACAACAATGGGTAAAAAGATGAACTTTCAAAATGATGGATCAACCGCAATATTTGATTCTTATAATAAGTAACTAAAATTACGTTTTAAATAAATTTAAACATCAACTTTTTTTTTAAACGAAATGTATTTTTAAGACTCTATAATTTTAAACATTTAAGTTTCCAACTCCTCCTTATCCATGAAACTCTGGCAAAAGTCATTTAACGGCACATTTAACCATTCAGCGTGCTTTCCTATAAGGCAGTGTCCGGTAATTACAGTAACCACCGTCGAAGTCTCTCCTATTTGAAGTAACATCAGCTCACCTGTGCGGCAAATCTGCGGCAGTTAAGGGCAGATCTTGTTTTCAGTAACATTGACTACATGGACATGACCGCGGCTTGACAGAAGAAATGGATCGTGTAGACAAGACATTGCAACTCAACCAGTCAGCCATTTCCTTTATTGCCAGCATCTCTGCCTGGTAAACACTGCAATGATCTGGTAAATCTTTGAACCAGGCTCTACCCAAGCTCTTCCGCCCACTTCTTCGTGTGGCTTCGATCCATCTATGTAAAAGTTTATAGAGACTCCACTACCTGAAATGGCGCTCAAAAAGTCTCATAGAGGAAGCAAGTCCACATTTTGTGGCATTGTTATCATTTTCAAATTCGCGCTATGGCGATACCTGGCTCCATCTGAGAAGGCGATCTTAGTGCCGTCCAGAGAAACAGGGTCAAAATCAGGAATCTTATTTTTCCTTTTGAATAAGACAAGTTCAGTTTTACTCGGATTAACTCTCAGAGAACCCTGAAGAATGGCCCTTAATGTTGGCAGATACTTTCTCTTTATTGCTATCGCGACATCGTCAGCATAGGTGACAACATGATAACAACGTGCTTCTAGAGAGAGCAGTATTAAATTCAGTGCCGGGTTTGAACACCCTGTGGTCGTATGAACACCCTGTGGTGTGCCCCTATTGACAAATCGAGGTATGACAGGCGTGCCCAGTTTAGACATTATACGTCTAGTGGCAAGTAGATTTTCCACCATTAAAACGATTTCATGCCTCACTCATAGTCCAGAAAATACTACAATCATTAAGTCTGGGATGACATTTTTAAATGCGTCCTCTATATCAAGAAAGGACATCATAGTGTACTCTTTTAACAAAAGCGATTTATCGATGGTACCATCGAGCCCATGAAGAGCAGTTTCCATTGATCTACCATTAATGAAAAGCAGTTTCCGTTGATCTATCATTGATGCGTGTTGCCTAGTCGAAAGCAACCTCGTTCTATTGTTTTTAACAAAAATAATGATAGATTGATTGTTTCAAAATCCTTCAGAACTCTGTGGAAGTTTTTCCCAGACTTCGGGATAAAAACGACTCTGGCGGTCCTCCATTTTAAAGGAATATACGACCAGTTAATGCATTCTGTGTTGATATTACAAGATTGATGTTGGCATATTTATTATTTCAGAAACAAATTCAAATACTTGGGCGTCTGAGCCTTCCAAGGCTTAAAACAGCTTCAAGGAATTGACCGGAAAATGCGTGTTGAAATGGAGATCCAGCTACCCCTCCTTGGAGGTAGACCAGGGTGCAAGTATTAGAAGTCAGAACTTTTCGCAGCCTGTGTTTCCAAGAATCACATTTGGCAATTCTGATTATCTTATATCTAGTCCGCTCTTGAAGATTTGGCCTTAAATAGTTTTATGCAGGAATCTCTGCTCTATCGCAAATCATTTGACCACTTATTTTTACCCTTAGGCTTTACAGTAGGGCAAACATTTGTTATAGGGCAGACAGTCAATTTCCGATAAACTACGCGGTTCAGATAAAGGTATTTCATCCGAAAGCCCAGAAAAAGTGTCCCCATATTTTAACCAATTTGTTTTCTTCAGATTTATAAAGACTGCTCCAAACGGGTCATGCTCCCTGAGTAAAAAAAATCAATGTAACGATGATCTGAAAAAGAATGCCCTTTCAAAGTCTCTCCAAAGTCTCTTCAAAAGCTCTCCAGTCATCCCTTCTATCAGACAATGTATCTGATACAAGTGTTACATAACGAACCTCCTGCCGCCTACCTATAACGAAAGTTGATTCTGTTACAAATACACATGTTATTGCTTAACAAAAACTCCAAAAGTGACTCGGCTCTATCGTTTGTGTCTGCACTTCCCTATATCTAATGATGTGCATTAGCATCTGGTGTCTTCTATATTCAAACTCCCGAACAAGTAATAGAGGATACAAATTAGATTGTCATTCCGTTTGTAACTCATCGAAATATCGGTATTGGTACATATAAAGTACCGATAAAGTACATATAATACTGATCAGTTATCAATTCTAAGACATTCTAGCGATGTACGTCTGTTTGTTGAAATGGCGATCACGTCCAAAATATTACACGGATATGACTGTAACTTAGCATATTCACTTGTTGTTGCTTCGAGAAAATTGGTATTGTATTTAAGCGATATTTGTTCAGTGGTTCAAAAGTTTTGAACGAAAACGTAAGGACATCTCGAAAATGTTGATACATTCTACATAACCTGAAAATACAAAATGCTTTAAATTGGTTGCTTGTCATATGTGTACTGAAATGGATAAAGAAAGCTAAATATTTAAATAAGTAAAAACATATTTTTTTACCCTAAATTTTTTTCGCGGAATTATTTTTATCCCCAAAAAAAATTTTCCGCAGATTTTTTTTTTTAATTTTTTTCAAATAAATTTTTTTGCAATAATATTTTTTACATTCGGCAAGTCCGAATTTAACTTTTTTACTTGTTTTAAATAAATTATTTTTTTAATTTTCTAATTTTTTTCTTAAGAATACCAGATTTAAATAGTTGTCAAGTAGCTTAAGGATTTAATATTTTACTATTACTCTACTCCTCCATCTTGTTAATTGAAAATTTATGATGTTTTTGTATTTTTCTCTATTCTTTTGGTATCTTCACCACAAGCATAACTGAAGTGTGCGTTAAAAGAATGTTATCACCTTGGTTATATCCGGATGTCATATATTCTTGTTCACCGCTATTTAAGCGCCAGCAAAACTACATCAGTATTTTATATAAATTCGTGGAAAATGTAAGAAACTGTTTCTTATAAATGCCAGCACATTATAGTATATAAAGCTCATTTACTGCAAGACTGTTATAACTTGGAGAACCTAATTTTACAAAAAACCCGAAGTTCCAAATAAGCCAAATATTTATAAGTGATAATGAATACAGTGTCACCTGTATAAAACCGCTTACGTTATCACCTTAAAGTAAAATTATATTACAATTTTCGAATTTTAGGCGATTTTGTTATCGTCATTCCTGTAAACTTCGATAGTGAAAACGATATCACATTTTTATACCGAAACGATATTGGTATCCCCTGGAATAACGACAGTTTTTCGATAAATTCTGAAAAAAAAACGATTTTACTATCATTATAACTGGAATTACCGACATCGAAAACGATATCATATTTTTATGAAAAAACGATATTATAAGGAAAGGTGCCTTAAATACGTAAAAATTATCGTTTTTGTATAATATACGATTATTAGTTGATATTGCCAGATTTCTGAATTATTAAACAAAATAGATCAGGATTTAAAGAAAATAACGTTTTTCGATTTATGACAGTCTTGTAGCAAATGAAAATATAGTTAACTATACTCTTCTGGTGCTTTACAAAAAATTACAGAGTAGCTTATGATGGTATTATCCAAGTCATAGGTTGACAAAAGCTTTATTGTTTTTCCATTTGACAGCTCTTGCAGCAACATGACAAAATTCCTACTACGACAGCATCAATGGAAAGGACAATGCCAACAAAAGGAGCAATGGAGGCCGGAAAGACAATGCATCATGTCACTGGCTATGAAAACAATCCGTACGGGAATAATGTTAATGATTATGCTGATGATGATGACAACAATGGTGGTATTAGAAAATCAAAATCTCATGTTTTTGTTAAACAAGTACGCAGCCATATTGAGGAGGGCCAACTAACCTGGGAAGATGTCAGAGATGAAGCTAATGTTATAGTGGCTGCTGTGAGTATAATCCTTAAACTGATAGAATTTGCATTATTGCTGGAAGATTAGTTTCGAAATGAATTCATTTTAAACTAACTAACATTAAAACAATGGGAATGTTTAAAAACGTGGTCATTTCATTTCAATTCAATTTTTTAAAGATTCTGATTAATTTTTATTTAACAATAAAATTTTTTGTATTCCACCTTTAAAATATTATATTTTGAGTAGATTTATTCTAGCTCGAGGTCATTATTTTGAATATGTATTGATATTTTAATTTAAACATTAGCTATTTGTCATTTAAATTATTTTTGCTACTTGTAGTATAGGGTTTATATATTTGCTAAACAATCTTAACAATGAAATCTGACAAATTCCGAAATACAATGAAATCTGACAAATTCCGAAATACGTGTCGATTAATTCTTGCAAAAATTACCAACATAAATAAATTTAAAAGAGATAACTAATTTTTTTGAAAATTATTCTATGAGAATCTCATAGTATTAATAAGTAAAGGAAATAATAACCTTGAGCTAGAATTAACCTACTCAAAATATATTTTTAAAAAAATATTTTTTGAAACTTCGATTTTTAGAAGGCAAAGTGAGGTAAAGTTGTTTACTTTTTTACTTATTTTTTAAAATCAAAAAATAAGTAATGAATTGTTACACAAACAGCATTAGATTATGAAATATTTCTTTCAGTGTACTACTTATACGCCTACGTTATTTTATTTAATTTTTTTTTTTTTCAATTACAGACATTTGAAACAACCTCCACTGCTTTATATTTGGTATGTTTGTGCCTAGCAATGCATCCTGAATACCAGGATATATTGTACAGAGAACTTGTCGAAATTTTTCCCACTAACAAGAAACAAAAATCACATCCAATCTCCAACAATACACATCCGCAAATGGATAACTGTTCCAGCAGCAGCCAACTCATATTCAATGACATTACATTAGAGCACCTCGAGCGTATGACATATACGGAAATGGTAATAAATGAAGCTATGCGTCTGTTTGCACCCGTGCCCATAGTATTACGATGTGCTTCCAATGATTTTCAATTACGCAATGGCACCGTCATACCACAGGGTACACAAATTGCTATTGATATTTACAATATGCAACGTAGTAAGCACGTTTGGGGTGCCGCTGCTCATACCTTTAGTCCAGAGAAACATTTTGGTAGTGGTGGTGCTGCTGCTAAACCGCATCCTTTTGCTTTTATACCATTTACCAAAGGTTTGCGGATGTGTATTGGTTATCGTTATGCTTTAATGTTGATGAAAATTATGTTGGCAAAAATATTTCGCAATTTTCGCATACAAACAGATGCACAAATGGATGATTTAATTATTAAGGGAACTATATCATTGAAATTGTGCCGGTATCCAATGTGTAAATTGCAACAAAGACAACCGGAGGACTACGAGGATGAAGACGACACTGTTAAGTAGATGATGAATCAATTCAACAACACGTTCAACAGCATCAAATGACATTAAATTAAGTCTATATGGAATGGCTGGTCTGGTCTGGTATGCATCTGAATGGAGCTTAATAAATGGCCAACAACAACGACGACCACATGCCAATTTAAAATAATAATAAAAGAAAAAAAACTGTACAGAGAAATTGTTAATTAAAATCACCGTTATACATATAAAGCATTCCACACCAAATGTCCAGCGAAAAAACCACGTGTTTCATTAACAACTAAATAGGTTGTATTGATAGCCCTATATGGAACTAACAAGGAAAGTATCTCAACCCTTATAAACCGACTTGCATGAAACTTAAAATATATATTAAAAACCAATTCTAAGGTTGGGGTGTCTCGGCTTATTAACCATATCGGGGATGTAGAGGTTCAAAAAATGAATCGTCTTTTGGATTTTTCAGCATTTACCGATATTACTGGTAGTTCGGGAGTTATAAAAATTTTCCCGAAGGTCCACAGTGCTTTACAAGGGGACAACGAAATTTTTAAACACTAATATGGACGATAAGCAGATACACCCCAACCTTAAATCGTTTCTTTTATATATATTTTATGTTTCAGAAATCGGTTCATACGGGTTGAGATACTTCCCTTGTAAGAAAAAATCCCAAAAATTTACAAAAATGTAAAATAATTTTTTTTTTTTTCAATATTTAGCAACGCTTACGAGGCGTTGCTTAATGTTGAAAAAATTATCAATTTGTGTCGTTTTGTCTTTATTAAATATTTATCAAATTAAAACGGAATGCACCACAATCACAAAAATTTATATTTTTTTATGGGCTATCGATTAAATTTTTTTTTTAATTTTCTAAACCCTTTCTGAAATTTTCAATTTTTTAAAAAAGTCAATTAATCAAAAATCGGGCAATTTTTTTTTAAGTTTAGATGTTTGTCCATCCACACAAAGAAAATCAGAAGTGTGTTTTTCTTCTTTTTTTTTTGAAAATCGCATTTGAATATTGAATTTCATAATAATTTTGTAATTTGTTTGTATTTTCTTGTTTTAACATAGCGCATGAGTAACAAATATTTGGGAAATGTTACTCATACGCTATGTTGAAACAAGAATTAAAAATTGTTTGTGAAATTCAATAATCAGATGCAATTTTTTCAAAAAAAAAAATGAAAAATTTCTGATTCTCATTTAGTGTGGAATGCCTCAGATGGGAAACTTCATGACAAATCGCACAATTTGGGGAACTACACCCCAAAATGTCTCTGAAATTATTTTTAAAAACTAAAATATGTTGAAAATCAGCCAAGTTTGACAGACCAATTGATAAGGAAATATAGCCCCATTTTTAAAATTTATTGAAATTATCTGCTGTAATATTTTTTTCTTTTTTTTTTGTTCTTCAAGTTCAAATTTATATATTTTTTACTGGTCAAAACTAATCGAACATTTAAATTATTTTGAATAAATTGCAATTTTGAACAATTGATTTCTCAAAACTAAGTTTGAATAAAGGGCTAAAAATTGGTGTTCTACTTAGTTGGTTCTAATGCATACTAAAAAATATCAAAAAATTACCGAAATCCAAGAGGGTCTTGTCCGAAAGTGTGCGATTTGACCTGGAATACCCCATACACTTACTCAATTGTTGTATGGTTTTGAAGTATGTATTATTACAAATTACTACAACAAAAACAAGGACAATTAAGTAGTTTTATTTAATAAAATATTAATGCTTGTAATTTAAATCAAGGTTGGTTACCGAAACGAATAACGGTAAGGGTAACGGTATCTAATTTTTATTTATTTCGGTAAAGGTAACGGTAAGTGTTTTCAAATCGTTTCGGTAACGGTATGTACCGGTACCGAACCAACCAAACCGGTACGTACCGGTATTATTAATTTAGTTAAAAATTTGAAAAAAGATAGAACTGAAAGCTAAAAATATTTTATAGTCCAAACACCAGTATAGATTTGATATGATTATTATTTTTGTCATTTATTTTATGATAATTTGTTAATTATAAATTTAAAATTATGTTAGCAATTTGATTTTATTTTTTTGTTCGTTAAAATCCCTTAAAACAGGTAAAATTTTGAATACCGGTACAATACCGGTAACTTCTAATAATTATAACGGTAACGGTAAGGGTAACGGTTTTTTTAAAATATTTTTAGCGGTATCGGTAACGGTAACGGTATTCGATTTGAAAGGGTTTTGAATCGGTAACGGTATAATAAGGGTAACGGTAACCAACCATGATTTAAATACAATATTAAGTTTAAAATAATAATTATGCAAAAATGACTTCAAATCTTTGTTACTCCGAGTCTTTATTTGAAAAATGCTTAAATTCAATTGAGTTTGGGGACAAATAATTTGGGAAATTATCTTTAATTATTATCTTAAACTACGTTCACACTACAAGAACTAAGCTTTAAAACTTTGATAAGCCACAAAATTACTTTACAAAGTATTTTTGTCACTCGGAAATATTTTTACACTAAAAAAAATACACTCCAAAAACAAATTAGTAATTTTTCTTTTTTTTTATAAAAATGTAAAAAAAAAAAATTTTACAAAAATGTAAAAATAAAATATTTCTAATCAAAATTGTTCTTTTTCACATTAAAAATTAACTATCCTTTAAAAAGGGCATTGTGGATGGTATTCATAGATTCGGCCAAGTCGAATTTAACTTTTCTACTTGTTTTTTAGTGTTGTACTGTGTAGTGTTTTCTTAAAATTACGTATACGCAATGTTAAATGATAATATTACTCATTAGGGCGGGTCGATTTTTTTTGTCAAAAATCGTATAGCAAAAACATAATCTACAGGAAATTCTAAGAACATTTCCCAAAGAAACCATGTTTCTAAAATCAAACCCTATACCGCGCCTAACTACATGAAGATTTGTCCGTCCGTCCTTTTTTTCATAAGCAAAACATAGAACTTGACTCTTTTTTGGTGTTTGTGTTAATTTTTGGGCTTTGGTGTGCTTTGACATATGTAGTAAAGTTTTATTGGCAACATTTTTGTAGAACATTTCATCCCCACCCTCCCCCTCTTTAGGGGTGTTTTTTGCGATTTGTTAGAATAGAGCCAAAAAATACCGTTATGAGAGGGAGTTAGAGGGTTAATATGTTCCACAAAAATATTTGCCATAATATTTTCTACAAAGTTGCTGAACATACCCTACACCTCAGATGTAAAGAAAACATAGTTTTATATACTGATATGCTGCAAGAACATATCCAGCGGCAATGTTTTACTAATTGTCGCTGGATATAATTCGAACAATTTTTCGAATTATAACCGGCAAGTATATTAGACATAATCCCTGAAATGGAGAAATAAATAATAAGATTGATTTGTAATGAAAACGCCACAGAAGAAAAATTATAATAAGAAATGTTAACAATAAATCGCTGCTTTTATCGTTAATCCATGAAAATTTTACTCCATTACACAGGCAAATTGAAAAAGTTAAAATTTTGTCAACCTGTGTTAATTATTTTATATTGGGCTGCAGTATATTAACATGTAAAGTAAGTGCAGGGGTTGTGGGTTCGATTCCTTTCAAAGCCTTTGTATGTTAATTACAAAGGGAAGCGGGTGCATCGGATTTTTCTTAGTAAATAAAAGTATGTAATTGAGGCTCATAATGATATTTCGTCAAAAAAAAAAACACATTGATACTTTTGTGGGATGAAATTGGAGAGTTTCATATCGGAGAAGGAAAAAGCTGTTGTTCGATAAAAATTTTTAATAACTGAAGATTTTTTTTTACATCAGTATTTGGTTTATTTTGGGTAATTTTTTTTTTTTTAATTTTTGTAAAAAAAAAAAAAATCGAGTGTAAATTTTTTTGAGTGTATTTTTTTTTTGAGTGTACTATTTTTTTTTAGTTTTTTTGAGTGACAAAAATAGTTTCCAAAATATATTTTTTTTTGGCTTACCATTCCTTTTCAAATCGTTTTAGCGTTTTTTTTTTCAACACGGGAGTTCGGGTCAAAACCCATCTGAAATTCCCCATTTTGCTAATAACTTATGAACCACTGGACAGATTTCGCTGAAATTTAGTATTAATTTGACCGGAAGTATAACAAATATATACGCCACGCTTCAGCAGCTTGCCATATATGTTATTAATTCTTCCGCTAACATTTGAAAGTTAGCGTGTTTCACACAGACAGAAAGACAGACGGACGGACGGATTTTCATGTCATTAGGCGCGGTATAGGATTTGATTTTAGACCAATGGTTTCTTTGGAAAAGTTTCTTAGAATTTCTTGTAGATTTTGTTTTTGCTATACGATTTTTCAGTTTTTTTCGATCCATACAAATCGACCCGCCCTATTACTCATACTTCATACTTGTGTGCTGCACGAGATTTGGCTCCTTTTCCGTTTAGTTGTTTAGCTCTTAGCATTTTTTTAACCATTTTCATACTACACTGACACTGAAGTATTATGACGGTTGAACAAAAAGGAACCATTTTCTTATCCCCTAAGCCCAATTTTAAGATTGAGAACTTCCTCTGACATTGAAATATTTTTTTTATGTTAGAAAGACAAAAAAATTCATCAGCGTTGAAGCAAGCACACAAAAAATTATTGGCTTAACATTTTTAATTAAAACTATTGATCAACAAAATTTAAATGAGCCAAAAATTTTTGTTATTTTCTTTGACTGTCGAATACAAATTTTCAACATACCAGATTTTTTCGCTTTAATTTTTTTGAATTTATTAATTCGAAAATACACAAAATAATCGGGTTTTACTTTTTGTTGGAAAGCAAAAAAGATGAATTTTTTCATAATTTTGTCATAAGCTTACAATTTATTCGTTTTATTAATCATTGTTTTGATTGACTATAAATAAAAAATTTATGAAATTTGTGATCAAAATCAAAAAAATGTTTGATTGAAAAAATATTAAATTTGATGATTGGTATAACAATTTTTTTATTGCAATTTCAATCGAAAAATTAATTGAATTTGCATTTTTGTTGATTGAAATTGGTTTTAATTTTTTTGTGTGAGTGTAAGACATTAGAGCGGCATTTTTTTATGGCAATAAAGTGTTTCTTCCAATTTTAAACTTCCGGGCAAATTTTAATTTTCCTAAGTCTTAAACTTATGTGGTTTTGGATTTTAAAAATAAATAGTAGTAGGTAAAAAAAAACACAAAAAAATGTCTGTCTAATGTTGCATATTTCTTTGTACTTACATATTTAATGTCCATATATATTTAATCTAAATAAGTTCTGTCGTCGTCCCATAATAAATAACCCTGAAATTGACTACTTACTAATTGTTTTTGTTTTTCTGTGTAAAAATGCGTTTTATTTTTCTGTTTAGTTTTTAGCATTATTAAGACAAACTTTAAAGCATCCACATTGAGGGGGCAAGAATAATGACTTTTTCGAATTTCGTGGATCGCCGGGTTCGTTTTGGTTTAAAAACTCTATGTTTACATTTTTAGCCAAATCGGACAAAATTAACTCGTGCCTTCAGGGGGTTAAAGTTTAGCCCTAAAAATGCGTTTTATAACATTTTTTTTAAATTTTATGTGTTGTCACAAAAAAATACCTTTGTTGAATTTCGTTTATTTGTTTTGTACGAAAAACTTTAACCTCCCAAGGCACGGTTTAATTTTGTCCGATTTGACTAAAAATTTAAACATAAAGTGTTTGACCAAAACGAACCATAATTTTCCCGGCGAGCGACGAAATTCGAAAAAGTCATTATTCGCGCACCCTAATCCACATCCTTGTGGCAGCAACTCCTTATCCAACGATTGCAACTACTAACTACCAAGGAAAACTTTTTTTTTTTTTAAACGTGCAAAAGAAAACTTGTATGTTACATGCATGTTTTATTTCTTAAACACTGTCTTTTACTGCTCTACGTGTTATGTTTACATAAGAAAAACCGGAACAGGATAATGAAAATGAAATGAATATGTATTGGCAGCAACACTAAACTGAAAGAAACTTTAGGTATGTTTGTAGAAAAAGAGCAATTGCATCATCAGCTTCATAAATGTATGCATTTACACACATTAGAGTGGCATTTTTTGTATGGCAATAAAGTTGTTTTACCATTTTAAATGTCCGGTAAAATTTTTATTCTACTAATTGTAAGCCTAAAAATTATGTGGTACATATTTGAAGCCAATCGGATTAAATTAACCGGCGATTAAAGTTTGAAATTTAAAAAAAATGGCGGTTCAAGAATTTGTTTAAAAAAAATCTAAATTTCTTTCCCTTGATCTTTTCGTAGAGCTTAAAACAATCTTTCACATACCAAAATTTTGAATTTGTGAAAAATCAAAATATTAAAAAATATATTTTATGATACATTGTTATTATTATTATTAATTTTGGCATGGTGAATACGAATATCAAAAAAATTCTGAAATCGGTCGAACGGTTTTCAAGATATCGACATTTGAAATATGTCAAATTTCAAAAATTAAGGTATTTTCCTTATTTAGAAATGCCGATGTCTCGAAAACCGCTATACCGATTTCAGAAATCTTTGTATAAAACCAAAACTGTTATCGATGGCCGATGGGGGGCCCTGGGCACACACGAATTTGGGGCCTCGCTGGAATGGAAAAAGTCGCATGGCAAGAAAAAAACATTTTTTTAATTTTCCTGTGGGGAAAAATTTCTCAGAATCTGAAATTTTTTTAATGAAAAATGTGTCAGATCCTAAGAACTGTTCTATACGAAAAATTTCTCAAAATCTGAGACCCCTTTTATGCGAAAATTGTCCTAAAATCTAAAGGCCGTATTAAAATTAACACGAGTGCCTAACATAGTGTTTAACTTTTTTTATTCGCATTTTTGAATACTTGAAAGTGAGGTTCTTGATTAAAATCAATAATTTTATCAATATAATAAAGAAAAAAGAATATTGCATCGATTGAAAAGCTTCATCTTCTACAAAACTTGATATAAAAAAGATATACACTCGATGTTAGGCACTCGTTTTTCATTTTGAATACGAACGTAAGACTTTTTCTATACAAAAAATGTTTTAGAATCACACAACGAAGGTTTTTCGTAGGGCACCCACCGATTCTCCTGAGACTTTTATGTGGGAAAGAGGGGAGGAAAATAAGAGTTACCCGTTTTTTATTACCTGCCCAATCACACATCTAGAGGGTCAAAGGGAAGGAGGAAAAACGGGATTTTTTGTTTTTCAGGATTTTTCTTTATTTCTTTAAAAGGAACTATATGAACATTTTATACAGATCAAAAGGTTTTTTGAAGGCCTATCCAATGGTGTATAGGTCGTGTCCGAATTCGGCTTCGTTAAGTCCTTATCTTCAAAAATGTAAAAACGCGGGGGTGTTTATATGGATAGGTATATACTAGAGATGGGCACCAATCACGTGATTAACGTGAATCACGTGAATCACGCATGAATCACGTGATTCGTGAGTATTTTTTTTTTCTACTCACGTGAGCGCACGTGAGCGTGAGTAACACAAAAAAGTTCGTGCGTGATCGTGCGTGAGTAAAATTCTTGCGTGAATTTTTCGTGATTTTAATTGTTTCCCAGATTTTTTTTTGTTCGGTAACGTTTTCTTAATTTTTTTATGGTCTTTAAAAAAATATAAATTTAATAAATTTTTAAATGTGTCATTGGGGAATTTGCACAGTGCTTCCATGAGGATATGCCTTCAGATTCGGACATATAAAAGGTAGTTCTTGAGGACATGTCCTAACATTGTCATCAATGAATGTTTGTTTTAAGAGTGTGAAAAAATTATCTAAGACTATAAGGAAATGTCTTCACAATAGCAGTATATGAAACTGAACTTTTACATCTGGGCAGTACCGTTTTAACCATTAGGGCACAATAGACACGTTCACAAGGCCCTCGACCTAAGGGGCCTAAAATTCCAATAAATTCGATTATACGATTAATTTCTTTAAAAAAAAAATTCTTATTTTCTTACAGAAAAAGTCTCAGAATCAAATAGATTTTTCGTATACACTGAGACTTTTTCTATAGGAGAAATTTGTAATATTTCAAAAGTCTCAAATTCATTGAAATATTTGCTACATAAAAAGTTTCAGAACGTGAAATATTTTTCGTACATAAAAAGTTTCAGATTCTGAGATTTTAAAAGTCTAAAGTTCAGAGAAGTTTTTTCAAAATAGAAAGCCTCAGATTATGAGACACTTTTCGTATGAAAAGTATCAGATTCTGAGACATTTTTCGTATTGAAAACTCTCAGATTCCGAGACGTTTTTCGTATAAAATTTTCTCAGATTCTGAGACATTTTTCGTACAGGTTTCAGATTCTGAGACATTATTACAACCAAATTCTTTTCACGAATATCATGGTTTTAATAAGTAAAGAAAAATTTACTCAAGCTGAAATATCCCTACCCAAAATATATTTTTTTTAGTTTCTTTTTCTTAAAACAGGTAATAACATGAATTTAATTTGTACCACAAGAATGTGTTTTCTTTTGTTGTGCGACTTTTTACTTTCCAGCGGGGCCCCAAATTCTTTGTGCCCATTATTGTGTGCCCAGCGCCATACTTTAAGACGACCCTGAATCTGGGAACTTTTTAATTTCTGAGAAAAACATCAGAAACATCGGAAAGTCGAAAAGTTATTTCCAAATATGATAAAGATAATTTATAAAGGAAATTGGACGGAAGTAAAAACTAATGGAAATCCGAAGATTTTTGGCATTTTCATATGACCAATATCAGACATTTCCACAAAGACGACTTAGGGGAAATATCATGGGAATGTCAGCACCCCCTGACAACTGCTGAATATGATTAAGGAAATTTTGAATTTTTTTATGAAACTGTCCTCAACACGGTATATAGAGATGTCATGGGGATGTCAGGGGTGTCAGCGAGCCGTCACCACGGATGGCTCAAGGACTTTCCCAACTGGGTAATGCATAAAAAATATGACATACATATTTTTTACATATTTTAATTCGTGAGTATTTCGTGATCGTGATTACATCGTGAGCGTGATTACATTTTTTTCTACTCACGTGAGCGTGCGTGAGCGTGAGCAGAAGAAAAATGTTCGTGCGTGATTACAATTTTTTTTTCGTGAGCGTGCGTGATTGTGATTGAAAAGTCACTCACGATCCCATCTCTAGTATATACGTATGACCGCCAAAACCATATATAATAATTTCTATTAAATTTAAGCTGACCTGCATTTTTTCGTTTGGCGAAATTCCTGCTAGTTCGGATTTTATTCAGATTTTCCCGAAAGGCCTAATTTTTTCATATGGTGGCAACCATTTTTTAAATTCTAGATTGGGCAGCTAAAAAACATGTTTTAAAAATGCAAGTTTTAGGACAATCGGCGGGTGCCCTCTAAAAGACCTTCCTTGTCAGACTTTTTTTTCAAGATCCTATGATCAAGTATTTTTTTTTTACATTTAATAACAATACATTTTTAATAACTTCAACCTAAACGAGAACTAGTAGCAATGACCGTCGTCTCGTTGTAGCGAAAAAACCAAGGTCTCTGGTGGGAATCGAACCCACGACCCCCAGTTTCAAAAGGCTAGCACGCTACCAACTAGCCTACAGGGGCCCCTTGTCAGACTTTTTCTATACAAAAAATATCTCAGTCTATGATAAGTACTTTTGCTATACGAAAAATGTTTTGAATCTGAGATATTTTCTAGCAACTTCAACATTTTAAAAATTTTCTCAGAAATCTTAGAATTGGAAACGTTTTCCTATATGAGAAATGTTTTAGAATCTGAGACTTTTTCTATACGAGAAATGTTTCAGAATCTGATACTTTTTCTATTCGAAAATGTCGCCATTATTGGAAATTTGTTTGATAAATTTCAAATGCAGATATCTCGAAAACCGTTTGACCGATCATTTCTTGAATGAAGCAAAAACCGCAATTTTTCACATTTAAATATTCCAGTTCAGCGCATTAAAATAAACAAATATGATGTGTCGCAAGACATATTTTTATACCCTCCACTTAGTGATAGAGGGTATATATAAGTTTGTCATTCCGTTTGTAACTCATCGAAATATCGATCTGGGACCCCATAAAGTATATATATTCATGATGCCCGATCGATTTTAAGACATTCTAGCGATGTCCGTCTGTCTGTCTGTCTGTCTGTGGAAAATGCTGTCGCGGACAAAATATTGCACAGAGATGACTGAAACTTAACATTTTCATTGGAAGTTCTCCCGAGAAGTTTTGCATTGCATTTGAGCGATATCGGTTCAGCGGTTCAAAAGTTATGAACGAAAATGTAAGCACACCTCAAAAATTTCAGAACATTCAACATAACCTAAAAATACAAAATGCTTTAATTCGGCTTCTGGTTGACATATGTGAACATAATTGAACACCAAATGGTATTTAAACCAGTACGAACATTTTTTTTGACAAAAAAAAGAAAAAAATCGAGGATTTTTTTACAAAAACTTTTTTTCGCGGAAATTTTTTTTTTCAAAAAAAAATTTTTTTTTCAAAAGTAATTTTCTTTTAAATAAAGTTTTTTGCAATAATCTTTCTGAAATAGTGGAGGGTATCACTACATTCGGCAAGGCCGAATTTAACTTTTTTACTTGTTTAAAATTTTTTTGTTTTTTTATTTTTTTTTTATTTTCAAAAATCTAAGACTATGATCATCGGGCGCCACGGGTTAATTTATTCCGATTTGTTCCACATAAGTTTTAGGCCTAGAAGACTTTCAAAATCGGAAGAAAAACTTTATTGGCATGCAAAAAATGTCGGTCTAATATACAATACATACTCGTACGTTAAATAACTTCTTAGTCAGTCAAGTCTAAGTCGTACATTGTATCATGGTTTGCTGCACAATGTTGAATTTATTTTTATTATATGATGGAAGTTGAGATGACATTATTTTTCTTAAGGTAGTCCTTCATTATACATACAGTGGATCAAAAAAGAAATCGGTCAGGCAAAGTAAAATAGTAAATAGTAAAATATTATACATTTGTTAATTATTAATTCAAACATAAACCCTGTTAGAAAGACCAAAAATGCCAAAATGCAGAATCGAGGGCAACTAAAATAAATTCTGAAAAATTGTAGAGCATTTTTACTTTTTCATAATTCAAATTTGTTGGAATTACCCGGGCAGAAAAATACAATTTGCATAGCGTAGTTAAAGCATTGTGCTGTCAGAAGATCACAATAATATAAAGTGCTACACTCAAAAAAAAAACTGTAATGTTACACTCAAAAAAATAAACTGGTAAAACGCCTGGTAAAATGCCTTGTAATCCCGTTCTACCAATATTTAACAATTTTCCTTGTTTTTTCACAAAAAATCTTGTACTTTGCTCAAACGAGAACTACAGTTTTATTGGTAATTTTACAAGTTTATTTTTGTAATTGTATTCTACAATTTTGAAAGGTTATTTTACAAAAAAAAAACTGTAATTTTACAACAAAGTTTTTATTACGAGGATTCTAGTTGAATTACAAAAAAACTGTTTTTTTTTTGTAATTTTTTTTTTTTATTGAAAAATATTTTTAAAAAAGTTGAAAAATTTTTGAAAAATTGATTACGAGGATTCTAGTTAATTTACAAAAAACAGTTATTTTACAAAAATTATTTTATTACGAGGATTTATGTTGTTTAACAATAAAAAAAATTGTAAATTTACCATTTTGGTTACCATTTTTTTAAATATATTTACCATTTTTTCTTGTAAGTTTAACATTTTATTTTTTTTTTTATTTTTCCGGATTTATAACAATATTTTTACCAATAAAATTGGTTATTTTACCAATTTATGGCGCATTCAAAATTACGAGGAAATCCTCGTAATTTTACGAGAATTTTACCTACGTCATATTTTACGAGAATAGCCTCGTAAAATCACGAGATTTTTTGGTAACTTTACAAGGTTTTTTTTTTGAGTGAGCAAAAAAAGCTTGTAAACCTACAAGAAAATTTGCTGATTTTGAACCCACAATTTTTTTGCTAAAGTTAGCAAAAATGTTTTGCCAATAATTAGTTAACTATTTTTTTAACTTAATTCATACACATCTGAGGACCCCATTGGGTTCGGACCCGATAGGTCCAGACCCCGATGGGCCTAGACCTAGTTGGGTTACTTAAAAATCGTCATAGTTTTTGATCCAAAATTTGTGTCCGTTTCGCTCTACCTTGCTTAGTTTTTGAGATACGTGATTATAGGGGACCACTGGGGTCTTGAGAATTAAAAAACTCGATAACTTCAAAAATATTACTCGGAGAGCTTTTGGCTATTTTGCGGTCTTGTTCTACGTGCTGAGAGCTACAAAAATGGTTTTGGACTTTTTGTTGTGTCGGCAATATTTACCGAGATATGAGCATTTTAAAATTTTCGGGAATGCTAACTTTTTTGGATCCAAAGTTAGGGCCCGTTAGGGTCCACACATGTGAAGAGGGCCGGCGATACTCGAGCTCGAGATCCAAAAATGGCCTCCATTTTGCTCTATCTGGCTTAGTTTCCGAGATAGCGCCATTTTAAGTTTTCTGAAAATAAAAAAAAATTTACCATTTATTTTGCTAATATTAGCAAACAATTTTGTAAAAATGTTGTCAACTCAATTTCAAATCTTAGCAAAAGAAAGTAGTTCAAAGTTTGTTTAAAATTGCTAATGTGCTAAATGAAGTTTACAAGAATTTTTTGCTAACATGCTAATCTTAACTAAAAATTTGCTAAAAGTTAGCTAACTAGCGTTAGCAAAAAAAAATTAGTAAATCTACTAACGTATTTTTTTGAGTGTATCAGAAGATCAGAATTATAACATAGACCTACGCTAGATTAAAGCGTTTTAAAAGAGATGTTAAAAAAGAACTTTGAGAAAATATTTTTTTAATGAATTTTTTACTCTAAAATACTCTTGTGTCAGGAACTTGAAAAATTTTCAAAATTTTATATCAAAAAACTTTTTCTAAAATAAATTTTAATGAAATTCTTTCATTAAAAACGAAAAAGAAATGTGTTTTGGACTGAGAAAATTTTGAGTGATTTTAAACTTCATCAATTTTGCTATACCAGTAATGCAAAAAACCTTTTGGAACTCGTTGTTAAAACTGCTTTAAAACAATTTATGTTTTTTAACAATGATATATTTTGTAAGTAAAGTACTCTCAAAACGCTTTTCGAACACGATCGCAAAGCATTCGAAAATAGCGTTTTGAGAGTGACTTTATTTTCTTGTTACAGTGATTTCGAGTGCTTTTAATTTAAACCCGTCTTCAATTTCTGCATAGGTATGTTAGCCCAACACATTTGTTAAGCCACTGTACATACAGGGTATTCACTTTAGAAATTGTTTACCCTTGCAAAAGTGCAATATGTATTGCAACTTTAAAAAAAAAATATTTAATAAAATTTTTATTTTTCTATTAGCTTTTTATAATGCGTCGTTGCAAGAAAATATTCGCAATTTATTTTAATAGTAATACAATTGCTTCTATTCACAAAGAAACAAGCAAATAAAGTTGCAATTTTGACATTGCACAATTTTGCAAGACTAAAATTTCTGACGAGAATTCCATTAATATTTTATTTTTTTTTTTTCTATGTAATTTCATTGTACTTAATGATTTTTATCTTCTTCGAAGGAAGTTTTGTTTTGTTCATATTTTACTTTTCGTACGTTTTTAAGTTCTTTAATAAAATTGCATTTGAGTCGTAAAACAAAACATCTGCTGGTCACATGACATTTCTTGCGTTTTTTTTTTTGTTTCTTAAGAATTGTGGGGTTTTTCTTTGTAGGAATTATTTGTTTGACCTGTGGTATTTTTGAACGAAAAACACGTAATATGGATGTAAGTGTAAAACCAGAAGTTTTGTGGTTTCATTGTAAAACAGGAAAAAACTTTGTTATTTAATGATGATGATGCTAACTGTAAAATAAAGGACTTTAAAAATAACGAGAAAAACAAATAAGAAAATTTAAAAATGTATTCTTAAAAATGGTAGAAAAAAAATATGCAAGATTCAACTCTATAGGGGAACTCCTTTGCTTTAAATCTAGCTTAATTGTTGACAAACAAAAAAAAAAAACAATAAAAAAAGCAAAATTTTATGAAAAGAAATATTTATGAAATAAAGAAGTTATTTCACCAGCTGGTGAGCAATTTTTAATTCACCAGCAGGTGAATTAATATTATAGTTACAAACCCTTTTTTAGCCTAATCGTCAAACTGAGGTGGCGCGCCTCATTAGCAAAAATTTGTACTGGCAAAAAATTGTAATGGAATTCACGTCAGAAATTTTAGTCTTGCAAAATTGAGCAATGTCAAAATTGCTACTTTTTTTGCTTCTTTCTTTGGAAATAGAAGCAATTGTATCACTATTAAAATAAATTGCTAATATTTTCTTGCAACGACGCATCATATAAAAGGTAATAGAAAAATAAAAATTTTATCAATTTTTTTTTTTTTTAAGTTGCAATATTGCACTGCTGCAAGGGTCAAAAATTTCTGAAGTGAATAACCTGTGTATGCTTTTAAAAGTGCAAGATTGCATTTTTAAAAAAAATGTTTTGATAACTTTTAAACTTTTTATTACCTTTTCATATGATGCGTTGCAAGAAAATATTTGTACTTTAATTCAAGAGTAAGATAGTGGCTACTCTTTACCTATTGACACACACACAAAAACCTGCAATGTTGCAAATTCGCATTTTTGTATGACTAAAATCGATGACGTGAATTTATTTCAAAAAAAAACAGTTTAAATTCGTCTAAAAAATTTCTCTTGCACATTAAAATATAAATTCTTGGTGGAAGGACTTAAATAGCAGATAGGTCGTCCGTATAAAAATAATTAAACACTTTTTTAAATTTTTGTTGGCTTTTATTGACTATTCTTGTTTTAATTAAAAAGTATGTTATTTTTTTACGAGAAAAATCTTCAAGTATGTATTACAATTTTTGTTTAAATTTTACAAATGATCTTTTTGTTTTAGTTTTTATTTTAGGTTAAGTTTATTTAATAAAATTGGTGCAAAATATATCAAGTACTTTATATATATTTTGTTAAAAATATGGACGAGCATTAATTTGTTAAGTAAAAGCAAAATTATAAAAATGTAGTTTTTTTAATTTGGAAGTCAAAGTTAAACAATAGCTTTTTAAGCAATAAAAATAAAAACTACACAGTCGGCAAAAAAAAATCACCACTGACATACTGTTGACTCTCCCTTTATAAAATTGCTAACATCTTCATACAATTTTTCTAAATGTCCTCAATGACATGTCAGCAGTTTATCAGCGGTTGCTTAACCCCTCAGCTCCACTTTCCATAATTATGTAAACATTCCATAATTATGTTTTGTGTGTGTTTGTTGCTTTATGTTTACATACTTATGGAAGGTGGAGCTGAGGGGTAAACGAATTGTTGGTGACCACCAATACCATCGTAAGTACAAACCAGCATAAGGAATGGCAAGTCACATTTCGAAATGTGCCATGTGCCCATAGCATGGCACATATTAGATGTGCCATGTTACTAGCACATGACACATTTGAAATGTGGCATACTAGGGCACATGTGCCGTGTGTCATACTATGGGTACATATTATTTTTCACAAATTTACATATTTTTCACCAAAATTTTTTTTTTTTAACAAACATCTTGTTTTTTTTCAATAAAAAAAATTTTGTTTCTAAATTTTTTTTACCAACATTTTTTTCTTTAAAATTTTCATCAAAAAAAATATCAATTTTTTTTAATTTTTTTGTTTTTCAAAAAAACACATATACCAGTTTTCTCTATCTCGCCAGATTTTCAAATTACTAATGACTTCTTAATTTCAAAAACTAAGCGGGATAGAAAAAAATGGACGAAATTTTTTTCCTGTGGGCACTTACTCCTCAATAACCCCTTTAGCGATCCCAGATCAATTTTTTCTTGGCCAGATTTTAAAATTGCAAACAACTTCTTAATTAAGCTTGCTTCATAACTAACAATAAGCTTGCTTCTTAACTAAACTTATCAAAACACCAAATTAAGGACGTTAATTTAATGTTTTGATATCTCAAAAACTAATTGAGATAGAACAAAACGGATGAAATGCTTGCCCTGTGGACAGAAACCTCTTTAGCGATCCCAGATCGATGTTTTCTTTACTAGATTTTTAAATTGCGAATACCTACTTAGCTAAGCTAGATACAAGCTAAAATACGTCAGATTTGGTATATTGGTTATATTTAAAAACTAAAGCAAGGTTGACGAAACAGGGAAATTAAAAAAAATAAAAAAAAAATTAATGAATTTTTTTCAACCATTTTTTGAAAAAAAATCAATTCTTAAAAAAAAATAAAAACAATAAAAAACAAGTAAGAAAATTTTAGACGGTCAAGACCGACCATATGATACTCTACACCAGTGTTTTCTGGAAAATGGGTCCCAAGTCCAAACATGGGCCGATTGTATCTGTCTTTTTTTAGATATTTATTTAGTGTAGAAACACACGCAGATCAAATTGTAGTGGAATTGGTTTATTTTTTTGTAAATAGACCGATTTAACTGAATATCGGTCGAAATTTTTATTTGGGGGACTAAGTCCAAAAATGGTCCAATTACATTCCGATTTGATTAGGTAAAAGTACACGTTTAACACCTAAAAATAAAATTTTTATCAAATATTTCCATTTTTATGAGTTTTGAGGGGACTTATGTGGATATCGGGTGGTTTATGTGAATATAGGGTGGTTTGTATGGGGACCATAGGCGTAGATAGCCCTCTCTGGGGGGGGGCTTAGCCCCCCCCAGAACAATTTTAGCCCCCCCCAGAATTTTAATCATTCACAAATTTTTTTTAAATAATTTAATGATTACATTAATTTTTCAACAATAAATAATAATAATGAGTCTTTAGGACTCGTTATGATTATTATACGAGTGTTAAGGACTCGTAATGATTATTTTATTAGATCTAATAGTTTTACCCATTGAAAAATAGTCTGAATTATTGAAAAAAGTTTTTATATGAATTTGATGTTTTTGTCAGTAATACAAACTTTACCGAATCTTAGGGTTTTAACTTCAGGAAAACATTTTAACATTTTGATTTAAAAAAGTTTGTAAATTCTGAGGGGTTTTTTTATAGACAAAAGTTATTGGAAGAAAGAATCTGAGAATTTTGACTAATAATCATCAACTTTTGCAATCATCAGAACTTTTTCTTAAAAAAAATCATAGTAATCTAATGATTTTACTACAGGAAAAACAATAAAAATCTATCATTCTCAAAACATATCTGGGAGTTATAAATTTCCGAAAAATCTTCAGCATCAAAGTTTGTTTAAAAAAAATATATGAATTTTTAACCGCTTTCAGGGGGCATTCGTTTCTAGGACACCTAGACGCATGTTAAAGGGAACGCTTCAGTAATAGATCTTTGTTTTTCAATTAAAAAAAAATACCAAAAAATTCAAAAAATTCTAGGGGGCTTTAGCCCCCCCCAGAAATGTTGGCTTCCTACGCCAATGATGGGGACTACCAGAAGGACTCACCCGATTCCTTTGAAATTTGGAATGGTGATTTGTGCATACAAAATTTGATTACCTGCTCAATTTCAAAGCGATATCTATTATAATACGGTTATTAGAGTCATTTAAGCCGAATCCAAAGGGGGCATTTGTATGGGGGCTAAGTCTTAATATGGACCGATTTTCTCCAATTTCAATAGGCTTCGTCCTTGGGCCAAAAGATGCTTAAGTTTTAAATTTCAAGTCAATTGATTGAAAATTGCGACCTGTATCGTGCTTAAACCGATAGATGGACGGACAGACATCGCTAAATCGACTCAAAAAGTAATTCTGAGTCGATCGGTATACTTGAAGGTAGGTCTAGGACCAATATTTCGGGTAGTTACAAACATCAGCACAAACTCATTATACCCTGTACCAACGGCGTATGCAGGACTGTTTTTTCAGGGCCCAACAACAACAACAAAAAAAATTTTGTTTTTTTCGTGAGATTTGTGTTTTCCAATACATATAAAAAAATATTTTTTTTGTTGTTGTTGGGCCCCCCCCCTCTGTATACGCCAATGCCCTGTACCACAGAGTGGTGTAGGGTTTTGCTAGATCAATTCGAGTTTTCGCGAAAAATGCAAAAAAAAAATTTTTGCACTATAGAAAAATTCACTCTAGTCAGAAAGTGGGTATAAAAAAAATAGCATTTCCTTGTCTCTCAGGTTTTTTAAGTCAATTCGCGTTTTTTGCTAAAAATGCAAACAACAAATGATGTTAAATTGTGTTTCACAAAAGAAGTATGAAATAAATCGAAAAAAATTAGTAAATATACTACTGAGGAAAATAGTGTTAATAGATGTCTTCAGTAAAATTTAATAGCGGTTCTTTTCTTGGAACATATTAACCCTCTATCTCCTAGTTTTATGGATCATTTTTGTCCTTATTTCAATAACTCTCCTAGAAAATCAATAAATCGTGCGTTTAAAGTGTTAAAATGTTACACAGAAATGTTTTGCATCAATTTTTACTAGGGGTTGTCAACGACAAAAAGTTCGTGGGATGCTTAAAAAAGTAAAATTGTAAAGTATTATATTATATTAAATTACACAGGTTGACAAAATTTGAACTTTTTCAATTTGCCTGACCTTTGACAACTGATTTATATGGATTTTAGTGTGCTGATTCCGAATCTGTTATCCAATTGTTTCCATCAGCTCGCGTTCGCGAGCAAATCGCTGTTAAAGGGTCGAAAAAGTGCGTTTTTTACCAGTTTTGCTTGGCTATAATTTCCAAAAATAATTTTAGAGCTTCAGTTTTAAACATAAACTTAACTATATTGGATGCCAGGATTCCAAAACTGGTATTAGCTTTTTTCTATCAGCTTTAGTTTCCGAGTTATTAAAAATGGCATAAACATTCAGACAAAATTAAAGAGGTCATAAATTTAAAAATTTTATTTTAGCGATATCTCATAAACTAAAGATGACTCAACAAAAGTAAGAGCATTTTTGGAATCAGCATATGCAACATACCTAAAATCGTCATTCACTTTCTGAATGTAAGAGTAGTGTTGGTAAATATAGACTCACAAACATGTCAAAGTTTCCTTAGGCTATATCTCGAAAACTAAAGCTGACCCAAAAAAAACGGTAGCCAGATTTGAAATCAGCGTACCCCTATTACCCAAAATTAGCTATCAGAACCCGGGCAAAAAAAAGTGTTGCCCTGTGTTATGTTTCACCAAATACCAAATATACTTTACAATTTTTGTTTTTTAAGCATTTTGCTAGCATCGCACAAATTATTGACCTTTGACAACTCCTGGTGAAATTTGATGCAAAACATTTTTTAGAACATTTTAACCTGTTAAATGCACAATTTAATGGTTTTCTAGGAGAGCATTACAAATGCCTTAACCTTAAAAATGGGAGATAGAGGGTTAATATGTTTCACGAAAAAAACCGTCTCTAAATTTCACTAAAGACATGTTCAAACATTATTTAGCTTACAAGTAGATTTAATACAATTTTCAACTTATTTCACACTTCTTTGGAAAAACAGAAATTTTTTATTGGCGTTTTTCGCGAAAACGCGAATTGATCTAGAAATATTGGGAGGCACGTGCATTTTATTTTCGGCCCTACTTTCAGAATTTGTCGTCTGGTCCATGTGTACAAAAGTGTGTCGGACGGTGTAATAGTAGTATTATAAAAAAATACATATATGGCCTCTGTTCTGTCTTTCACAACTTTTCAATTCACATGAAAATTTCCGAATCACATGAAATCAAGTTTAGTGTTTTGTTGATCACGTTTTCATTTGAAGTTGAAATTGAATAATTAAAATTTAAAAAATTATAAGGAAGAAAGTGCATTCGATTTACTTTCACCAAATTTTATTTATGTGAAACAAAACGAAAAAGAAATTCGGATGTGAAATCTAGAACACCAAAAAAATTCGGAAATTTTCATTTTCACATTTTTAATGTGAATTACTTTTTTTGGAACAGCGGCCTATTTAACAATAATAGTTGTCGGTCAAGACCGGCCTCATATGGCCGGTAGCCTATGATATGATACCTCTGTCGAAACATGTACCGATTGGATCTATATTTCGTTAGACATTTAATTTAGTATAGAAAACACTCACAAACCAATTTTGAGTGAAATTGGCTTATTTTTGTTGCCAATAGACCTATTTAACTGAATATCGGGCGAAATTTTTATATGGGGTCTGTGTTCAAAAATAGTCAAACTACAAGTTTGATAAGGGTACCAAAGTACACGTTTAACACCTACAAACTAAGTTTTTATAAAATATTTCCTATTATCGTGAATTTTTAGAGATTTATGTAAATATCGGGAGGGTGGATTGTATGGGGACTACAAGAACTGATCCGATTCCTTAAAAATTTGGAATGACAATTTGTGAATATAAAATATGTTAACATGCCAAATTTTGAAAGGATACCTAAATTTAAAATTTCATACAAATCGGTTGATAATTGCGACCTGTATCGTGCTCACAACGTTTCCATGGACTGACGGACGGACGGACATCGTTAAATCGTCTCAGAAATTGATTTTGAGTCGATCGGTACACTTGAAGGTGGGTCAAGGGCCAATATTTCGGATAATTACAAATATTTCAGATGTGCCAAAAGTGCCCACATGTGCCATTTCTTATCCCAGTTCTTATCTACAGCTAAATAAAGGTTTTAACGCAACATGGATGTTCAGAATCAATATTTCTTTTTAATAAATGAAAATCACAATAGAAAATGATAACAATTTTCTTTTTTTAAACAGATCTAGCTTGCTGTATATATTTTTAATAATTTATTATATTTTCATATTCAAATAGCCAAATTATTAATTATTGTCAAAACGAATGTAAAATTTTTCACAATGATTTCAATATTAAAATTAAACAAAAACTCTGCAGTATTTTTATTTTTTATTCCATTTTTTTATTATAATTAATATTCACTGATTGCTTAAGTTTAATAAACTACTGTTGTTACTACAAATTTCTACAAAATTATTTGATTTTTTGTTTTTTAATAAATTTAACAATTTTTTTTTTTTTAATTTTTGTGTCTGTATGTGAATATGATTATTATTTAGCGTTGGTTTTAAAATTTCTTGTTGCTTTAAAAAAAATAAATAAAAATATTGGCAAACTATGACAGACAATAATTATACAAATGTATGAATGTGTATCAAAAATTGGACGCATGCATTGATTGCTTTCAATTGAGGCTTTGTATTATATTTTAATGTAAGTATTATTTAGATTTATGTATTTAATTAATTAATTCTTTTTCATATCGTACAATGACTTGACTTCACTGTACACAAATTTCATAGTTTTCGTTTAAAATTTAATAAAATTTTTAGTTTATAGAAATTTTTAATTTGTGTGTTTATACAACAAAAATAATCTATGCGTAATATACTCGAATTCTTTTATACAATTTTCCAAAATATTGGTTAATACGCTAAACCTGCACCCCTGTATAACAAAAGGAGTGTAGCCCTGCAGGAAAAAGGGTGTTGGTCGATCAGAAATCGCCTATTACAAATTTCATTAGATATTGTAATATCCCAAAATCTTACCTAGCTTTATACCCTCCAACCACAGTATGGGGATATACTCACTTTGTCATTCCGTGTGTATCGCATCGAAATATCGGTCTAGGATCCCATAAAGTATATATATTATTGACCAGTGATCGATTCCAAGACATTCTAGCGATCTCCGTCCGTCCGTCTGTCTGTGGAAGACACGATACAGTACAAAATAAGAGGGCTAGACTCCTGAAGTTGGGAACAAATGTGTCTTATGGTCATAGGCAGGTTAATTCGGAAATGGTCAAAATCGGACAAGAGGAAATAAAGTTCCTCCTTGAGAAACTTAACTAACCTCTTAACAAACACCTGTAAAAACAGGGGGCTAATTATGTAACTTGATAATCGTCAATCGTCAGCTCATTATTCTATTACCATAAAATGACACTATATGGTAATGGAATAACAATGGAAACGATACGATTGACGACTATCAAGTTACATAATTACCCCCCTGGTTTTATTATACGTTTGTTAAGAAAATGAAACAGTTTAATGTCGAAGTCCTGCCTTGGACCCCGGGAAATAGAAAATGTGTTTTTTTTTTTTGCACACCGTCTTTTGTGGGTGCTGATATTAAAACATTATTTAAATAATAAAATTGTATTACTTTTTTTTCATGTTGAAGGCTATAAACGATTCGGCACATCCGAATTAAATACTTCCCAGCTAAATTTTCTGTTCCAAACAATCGGTACCAGAACCCATATGATCCTGCAATCGATTCGAATTATCATTCCACATTTAATGATTTTTGTTTAAAATTGTCCAACAAGCAATATGTTTTTAGAGCAAGTAGATTTTAGAAAAATTATTTTACATTGAAAATTTTGTTGTAATTAGCGTAGAATTTATTCTAGAATCTATTGCAATAGTATGTAGGTGTGTATTTTCAAAATAAAAATAAAAAAACATCAAAATTAAATGCAACTTATAATATTTAAAAGCAGTGATTATTTTTTGTATAACTATTTAAGATTTTAACAGACTATGGGCTGGTAACTAATCACAATATAATCAATGATTAAGGCTAATCAGTGTTTGCAAACGTCAAATTTATATGAAATTAATCAATGATTAGTATTAATCATTGATTAGCTTTTGATAAGTTACCAGCTCTAAGTTACTGACAATGGAAATATTGCAACCGTTGTAAATCGATTTGCATGAAATTTAAAATATATGTATTTAAAAGAGACGATTTTAAGGTTGGGGTGTCATGGCCATATCAGTGTTTTAAAATTTAGTTGTCCCCTTATAAAATAATGTGGACCTACGAGAAAAATTCGATAACTCCCGAACTAAAAGGAAAATCGTCTAGACAAAAAAAAAATACGTGCCGATTTAAATTTAATAAAGACCGTATGCATATGGGTATCGTAGGTCTATGTCTTTACATAAATACTACCAAAAATTTACAAATTTTTGGTAAAAAAAATATTTAACGAAGCCGACTTTTTCAAGGTTTTGCCACTGTTAAATAAGTATTAAAAAAAACGTTCTTCCCATATGAAAACATCTTAAAAAGAAATTATAAGCCGAGACACCTCAATCTTCGAGTTGTATCTTTTATATATGTTGTAAGTTTCAGGCAAATCGGTTCAAAAGGGTTGGAGTACTCCCCTTGTGAGTAAAACGATCTGTCAAAAATTTGAGAAGTAAATATATTTTTCGTAGGTTAAATGCAAACGTAAAGAAAAAAAAACTTAAACGGATTTGATAAACGAATGGGATTCTTAGAATTTTTTTAAAATTATTTTGACAAGCGGATAAAAAAATTGTATTTTTACCGATGTAAAATCTCTTTGAAAAACGTGCAGGCTTGAACGATATGATGTGAATTAATTTAATTTTTATTTTATTTTGTTTTATTTTTTTTTGTTTAAAATTGGTGTTAATTACTATTCCTTTTTGTTTATGTTTTATATTTTTTTTTTGTAAAAACCCTTTAAAAGAAATGCAACATAAAAAATAATTTTTATTTTTTTTTTTTTATTTAAAACAAAATACAAGGCAAAACATTATAACTTTAAGCTTTTTGTGACCTTTTAAAAGTCGTTTTATCTGTTTTTATTTTGTTTTTATTTTAAAGCCTTTGTTTTAGCTTAAATTTAATTTATTATTTAATTCATTATTTTTGTTTTGTTTAATTTTTTAAACTACCATACTAATATTTATTTTTTTTTTTAATTATTTTTTTATGTTTTTTAACAACATTTTATCTTACTTTCTAGCAAGTAGACAACAATAACTTGTGTTTTTTTCTCCAAAAAGTGGGAGTGGATTTTTCTTAATTTTTATGCTTACTCTTTCCTAAATGGTTTTCCTTTTTTCTACATAGTTTTTTAATTGTAGTAGTTGTTGTTGACGAATGTTTTCATGCTTCATGGTTTCCATTAACTTTCCGCTGGTTGATTTGTAGTGAATTGTGTTATACCATCCTGTTCCATGGCTTCTAAAATATCGGTAACATATGCTGCTACATCAGTATTAATGCGTTCACCACGCAATATAAACGGCAATTGAAGGAGACGTTCATATTTTGGGCGATCGCTCTCATTTTTAATTAAGCTAGAAAAGCAAAAAAAACAAAAACAAATTACATATAAAACAAATAAAAATTTTAAATTCCGCCTTGCCAAATATATTAATACCCTCCACACTATCAAACAGATTATTGCAAACAAACTATATTTAAATTTTTTTTAGAAAAATGACAGCTCCTTGAAATTTTGGTTTCCACCAACTAGAGTTGTCAAAACCGGTTTCCGAATTATTCGAAAAACCGGTTTTTTCGCTTTTTCTCGGTTTTTCCAAGCCGGTTTTTTAAAACCGGTTGTTTTCTAGATATTCGAAAAACCGGTTTTTTGTGTCGAATTATTCGACATTTTCGAATATATAATACTTCATTTTTTGTCATCATTTGTTACAAATTTTGTAAAATACAACTCTGTATTTGAAATTTTGTTTCTTATACGGCGTTCACACTTGCTGTTTTGAAGTGTTTAAGAGTGAGATGTTTAAAAAAGTCTTTGTTCTGTATCCATTACGTTTTTATTCTGTTACTGGTGTTTTGTTAAACAACTTGTTTAAAGTCGCTAGTGTGAACTCCATATTAATTCAGTAATAAATAAGAAGGTTAAAAGCAGAGTAGGGTAACAAATGGCGTTTAGAACAGTAGTAAACAAAAACCATATGGTATTGTTTAAGAAATTTTATCACAAATCGAAATCTGAGCGAAATGGAAGATACCAGTTATACAGTAATAATGCAGATTGCTTTTTGTCTCTCTTTGCTTTACGTTTAAACTTTAGTGTGGTATTACCAGATTTTTCAATGCCTTACTCTATAACTCTGGTTAAAAGGCGCGGTTGTGAAGAAACACTAACAAGAAAAATTTGTTTTAAATGTATTTTTTAACCTGGGTATTCATAAAACCTAAAATATATTTAAAGTAGGTTTATTTGACAGATATTGCAGGAATAATTGTCAAATAAACCTACAATAAGTCTGTTATAAGTATTATGAATAAGAGCCTAAATGTTTTGAAGTCCTTATTGTACTGATTAAAAGTACATAGTTCCATTTTATAGTGACTGACTATAATTTCTATTACTATAAATTAAAAACATTTTATTAACTTACATAAAAAAATATGTATATTTTGTTGTTTTAAGCTTTGAATTTGATTTATTTAATAAGAATGAATTGTGTACAATTATTTTTTCTCTTTTTTTTTTGTTAAAAACAAATTAAAACCTATTTATTTAATGTTTTTAACAATTTTTATTAAAAAAACCGAAAAAACCGGTTATTCGAACCGGTTTTCAAATAAAAAAACCGAAAACCGGTTTTTAAAAAACGGCGGTGTTTTTAACTATTCGAAAACCGGTTTTTGAAATATGCCGAATAGTTGACAACTCTACCACCAACGCACAAAATTTTTTCAAATTTTTAGTCAAGTCCGCAAACTTTACAAGTTCCAAATTTGGTAAATTTTTATATTCTATCGACACTTGCAAAAAGTCGTATATGCAAGATTTTTATATTTTTTTTTTTACAGTGCCAAAACTAACCACTATTTAAGAAAACAAGAGGTACGACTATCATTTCGGACATGCTGAATCGAATGGCGTACTCCATTTTTCGATGTATGGTACAGTTTTCTTGCAAAATGTCATTAAAGATTGGCTGAGTTTCAGCTCCTTTTTTAACAAAAAAAAATTCCAAAGCTAATGATTTTTAATTGTATGGCATGGAAAACAAAAATATAACTTGTAGCAATATATCTAATGTATATTTGGTTTAAAGCCCTCATCTTAAGCCCTTAAATTCGTGGATTTCTTAATTTTTTTTAAGTTTTCGCGAAATTAACCCCTAAATAGGTCTTTGATAAAAAACTTGCTTTTTGTGGATCATAAAGGCATCTATGACACTATGAAAAGTGGACAAAAAACATCTATGGTATATGAACCATCATGATGAAAATCGCGAAAAAATATTTTTTTGTATATGGCAGCATCACTTTACGAGATGATTTAAGACTTCATCTTTTAGTATATAATAGGTTCGTTCCACAACGTTACCTCGGGTGCCCGCGGGTACCCAAACCAGCCCGAAAAGCGTTCCCGTACGCAAAATTGGGTAAATGAGAGAGTTTTGATAGAAAAAATTAGTTTCTCATTTTACCGAACTTACCCGCACTTTTTTCGGGTAAATTGGTAACAGTCAGATGTTGAAAAAACAGATGTTTTTCTTTGTGAAGCTAAATTAGAAATTTAAATAAAATAAGGAACTAAACCAAGGAAATGTGTTATTTCAATACAAAAAAATATAATTTATTATTAAAAAAAACTTTTACAATTTGTTTTCTTCTTTGAAGTAATTTTTCTTACGAAAATATTTTAGCGTTATTGGTTTGTTTACATTTTCTATTATTTAGGGCTTGAAATATAGTTTTTTTCGTTCCCTTACTTTTGTGCATTTTTGTGGTATCGTGAGAGGTTTTTCGATTTTCTCTCATTTTACCGAACTTACCCGGAAAGTTCTGGAACACACCTATGTGGGAACCTTAAATAATGAACTTACCCAAAATTTGTCCAAAAAAGTTTTCATTCGCAAAAGTTATCTCAACAAAAACTATAATTTTGTATGGCAAACAAAATTGTGTAGACCACAATAGGTACACGTGTTAATTTGAAGACTACAAAATTTTGCATTCCCAAACACGAGCAGGCAACCAAGTCGAAGAGACTTGGTAAAAAAAACACACACACAATATGGAACTGATCTAAAAAATGTTGAAATTTTTTGTCAAATCCATTCTTAACTTGCTCTTTATATTAGAGAAAATCCATTCCGTAATTGGTTACAAAGAAAAAAGCATATTTATGCATAAACCCTCTTAAAAATAATTTAATATTAGTTTAATCACATTGTATAAAATTCATAAGAAATTTAAAATACCCTGCTGATAAGAATTAAAAAAACAGTTGTCTTGTAAATATTGCTAATCATGTAGAAACCAATTTACACACATAAGATACAGGCTTTAAAAACTGCCAATAACTATCGTAGTTTGTAGTTTAGTTTATTTCTACTACACGAACATTGCAGTAGCTTGAGAAAAACTAACTGCACAATTATTTTTTTGCACACAAAGTGTAGTTTTAGTTTTTGATGAACTATTAGTTATTTCTATTGCTACTGCTCACATAGGCAACAAAAAACAAAACTACACAAGCAGTGGAAGTTAAAAAGTTGAATGTTGTGCTGACCTCCACTAGTAGTTTTTACTTCGTGAAAATAGTGTACAACTTCGTAAAAAATTATAAACTGTTAGTCTTTCGTTTATTGACTACACAACAGCTAAACATATAACTACATTGGGACTGTTAAATTGAATTTAATGTACTTGTTTGACAAAAATAACATGATTTATATAAAAATAATACATTTTTAAAAACGAAATGACGCGAAAATAAATTAATGGACGTATATTTTTTTTATTATTTTTATAAAGCAAAAATTAATTAAATAAATTAAGCAAAATTAAAAGAATCAATTCTAAACTGAAAATAGAAAAACACATTTAAAGATTTTAAAACAATACGGATTTTTATTTCATTTAATATTTTAATATATTAACGTTCTTCACAGTATCATAAAAGAAAACTTTGTGTTATTTTTTTCTTAAATTTTTTTTTTCCACCACCGATTTGGTAAACACGTGTTAAAAAGGATATTTGGATTTCCCGCAAATGATATGAATGTCAAAGATTTACATAAAAGTATGTGAAAAAGAAATTTACCTGTGTTTTCACGTGTTGAAGTGGCTGTATCGCAGTATAGGTTGCAAATACAACATTTGCAAATAAACAAAAAAAAAGGTTTAATTTTTTAAGCCTGTTTTGTACATATGTGACAGATGGACGGACATATCATTGAAAAAATGTGTATAGCTGTGTAGATCAATTAGGTAAAATTATAATAAAATTCACAGGAAAAAAAATGATAAAAACATTTTTTCGTTCCTAATTTAAAATAACGGTGAATAATGTTAAAAACAATCATAATGAATACCAACTTATATAACTTTTTCTAAGACAAAAAAAAATCAACTAATATTAAGTAATAAAAATAAATTTGATTAATTAATGTTTCAATTGAAAATGGATACTTTACACTTTATTTCAAAACTAAAAATTTGATGAATAAATTCTTTGTATAAAAGACCTGTTTATTTAAATGTCCTTTAAGTTTTAGATTTTTTTTAAATTCAATTTGTTTAATCAAAATGTTTGTATTTCAAATAATGTGGTGATTAATACTCGCATTGTGCGGTCTATTTTGTTTACTTAATCTACAAAAACTTCTTTTCTAAAATTCCATTTAAAGAAATTATTGACTTGAATTAATTCAATAATTAAAATTTATGAAATAAAAATTAAAATGTTAAAATAAATTTTCGAAGGCCAGTCTGAAAAAATTAAACAAAAATTAAATTCAATTTTTAATTTCAAGTTTAAAAAAAATAAAAATTATATACTCCAAATTTTATTTTTCTTTTATATATGTATACTGAAAAAATTCTAACAACAACTCAAAACAATACACATTTCTATTGTGTCGCCTGAAGTCATTGTTATGTTTTTTTTTAAGACAACAACAAGAAAAACTCTCGTTATCTTCGTTTCACTAATAGTTATTGCTTCGTGTTTCTTGAGAATGACTACAGTCTTGTGTGTTGTTTTCAACTGCTTGCTTTTTTTTTAAATTTAAAACTACAACAAAACTATCAACTGAAGAGTTAAACAATTTCAAAAAAAAACTACTGCTATAACTACACCACCAAAATGTGCGTGTAGTAGTAGCAGTAGCAAGTGAACGACTCTGAGTTTTGTTCATTTTTAAAACTACACTATTCGTTGTTTTCAGTTACTACTGCTTCTGGCAGTTTAGTTATTCTAACCCTGATAAGATATAGAAAAACTATAGATAAAAAAATCTATCATGACTCTTTAAACTTTAGTGTTTTTACACCTAATACCTAACAGTAAAAGATAATATTTTTTTTATTTATCCACACTTACCAAGTATTTACAAACTCAACGAACTCAGTGGAAAATTCCTGACCTTGTTGAAGACGTGGTGGATCACCTTGCACCACCTAAAAGTATTAAACAAACAGATAATAGTAATATTAACATTTAAAATTAACAAGTATGCATTTGTCCGAACATACTTGACACAACTGTTCAAAAACTGAATCCCATTTACGATAGGGAAATATACCGGTGGCTACTTCCATTAGAGTTATACCCAAAGACCAAACATCACTACGAACATCATAACCCTTCGCACGTTCAGGATCAATTCTTTCAGGCTGAGAAGAGAATAATTAACACTAAAAGTATTGCACTTCACAAAGAGAAAATTTTGATTTTACTTACAGCCATATACGGCCTACAACCGGCATCTTTAGTCTTGGCTATAGAATCAACTAATTGCCCCGATATGCCAAAATCACACAGTTTAATATCACCACGTTTGTGGAGCAATATGTTGCTGGGTTTAACATCGCGGTGTATGATCTTCAAATGTTCTTTAAGATAATTTAAAGCATGCACCGTAGCCACTGTTATTTTGGCTAAAATCGATTCTGGTATTCTTTGATTCTTATGTTCAAATATATATTTATAGAATTTGTCCAGCGAAGTGTCCATTAATTCCATGCATATCCAACAGTCGCCCTCTTTGAATAGAGCCCCATAGAACTGGACAATAAAATTGCAGTCATTTGATTTCATAACAACCTCGAGATCCATAAGAAGTTGTTTTTGTTCCTTTTCATCAACGGTGGAACGAATACGTTTCACAGCCATAACCATTTCGTTCTTTTTGAAAACCATCTTATTGACGGCACCAAAAGCCCCACGACCGATTTCTCCGAGATCCTCTAAATCATCCGAAGTAAATTGATAGACATCCATAGGACCAGGGCCGAGTTGGAGCTTACCACAGGCCTGTTGTCTAATACGCTCTCGAGTACGTTCCGTTGGTATATTCATCGGCAAACCGCCCGGCGGGATACTATTTGTGGATGATGCTGAACCCGATGAGGTTGAGGATAAAGACGAAGGTGGATGCCGTACTGTTAGTGGGTTTATGTTCAGTTCATTCGGTGGCACACGAGGACGACCTATGGTGGTGGTAAGGGATAGAAGTTATCACGCTCACGCCATATACATACATATAATTGGATTTAAAACAAAAAAAAATAAAGCTCACCTGCAAATAGACTATTAGGACGTTCAGCCATTGTGTCCGCCGTTATCTAAGACACTCTTGTGTTATATATTTGTAGAATTCTGCAGGCAGAAACTGGTTTTCTTTTAGATAAAATACTGTTTAGTTTTTTTTTATATAGCCGTTTTGCGGTTTTTGGTTTTTGCGGTAGAAAGGGTGCGACTCAAACGTACAATAACAAAGGAGACAATATAACTTTCTAATGTTACCATAAAATTTATCCTTTTAAGCGATTAATTCCGCACAATTGAACCGGAAAATAAATTCACCCTCTCTTTGAAAAACGGCTAAAAAATCTACACTACACTTTGTGGTAACAAAACTAAACCCAATTAGTTTTCCACGTATTTCAATATCTTTTTGGGAGAAATCAATAATAAATTATTTTGTTTTAAAACTTTCCATATGACGAAAAACTTGTTTGAAACTTCTTTAAATGATTTTCGTTGAATTCACAAAAAAAAAACTTCGATTTTTACGACTTCGAAAACAACAAAATATCACTAGGAAGCAGGTAGCAGCGCAGACACTTTGACTTTGTTCAACAAAAAAAAATGGGAAAACAATTAGATAGTGTCAAATTAAGAATGAGAATTACATTTTGTTTTTAAGAAAGCTTTCTTGTAATTTTTTGATATTTAAGAAATTTAATTCTATCTTATAAGCCACTCTTAATTATATTTATTTCTTATGATGTAAAAAACTGTTAAAATTTTCACAGAATAAAAAAAATTTGTAATCAATTTTGACAAAGTTTTTTTTTTCAACTACTGCTCTTTCCAATTCGTCACACAATTTTTTATATTTTCAGCCAAAGACTCAGCAAACTATAAGATTTTTAAAGTTTAATAATACAAATCTTCTTAAAAGTTATAGAAATTATTTAAATTGTTTAAATACTTGCAAATTTATAGAAAAAATGGCATTTTTGGTAAAAAAAAATACGGACAATTCTTTTTGTTTTACTTTACACTTATTTTCGTTACCGACAGAGTACAGAGTGATTCAAAATTACATTTAACACCGTTGCTGCCATGCAGATGAATTTGTCCCCAAAATGGGAATTTATTCGCATTCGCATGTTTCAATTTAATGTGGGATTCACACTTGCGTTTTCTTTTCTGGAAAAAAATGTCACACTTTCTGCACTTTTTTTTTTTTAATGACTCTTTGTGTACAGTAATGAACAGTAAGTATAGACATGTTTGGTATCAAAAGAAAGGTATTGTCGAGTTCTATCTAACTATCTGTACATATCTATAATAAAATGTCGAAACACGCTTATTTTATTCAATAAAATATCGAAAACCTATCAATTTTTACATTTATCGGATCAGCTCAAAAACTCAGTATTGTTTGAAATGCTTGATATAGCAACAGATAGGCCTTGAAAATACCTTTCTTTTGGTACCAAACATGTTTATATTTACTGTACATAATTGTCGCACAAAAATAAGTGCGACATTTTTTTCCAGAAAAGAAAACGCCATAAGCACAGACTAAATACAGACTCGACAGTAGGGTTTTATAAGAAAAAATGGGGAAAAACTAAGCGATTTTAGGAGAAAACACAGCGGTTTTTAGTCCGTTTTACGCTAACATGGCAACACTTTCTACGACTTAGGAGTGAGTGAAACAACAAAAACTGATCTGGCATCCATTTTTCTTATGGAGTGTTATATCAGTTTTCTCTTTCTAACCTAATTCGTAGAATAATTTTAAAATATTAACCATATGGTTAAAGAATACTTTTTTGACACCTGTCACTTATGTCGAGTCTGTATTAGTCTGTGCCATAAGTGTTCAAGAGTGAGGTGTTAAAAAGTCTTTGTTCTGTGTACATTACGTTTTTATTCTGTTACTGGTGCTTCGTTAAACAACTTACTTAAGGTCGTAAGTGTGAACCCTGCACGCAAAAAAAAAATCTGTGTCGGAGTGAGCAAAAATCTGGCATAATTTTACCAAAAATATGCTAAAACTACAACCGACGAAGTAGTTTACGTAATTTAGCCAAAACGCTTATGTAAAAAATTTTGAAGAAAATGCTAATGCTATTTAAGTAAAAGCTTGCTAAAATATACCAAAAGAGATATGGTGAAATATACCAAAATTATTAGAAAAGATGACTAAAAATAATGCTAAAAATTACCACATTTATGCTAAAATAAATTTTCAAAAAATTTTTGTAAAAATTTGTATATTTCTTGAATTTAAAATTTTCACAAAATAAATCCATATTAATAAATGTTGTGTAGGATTTAATTTACCACCGACCAACTGACCCTTTTTGTACAATTTTCTCGAGTGACCTACACTTCTTCTTGAAGTAAAGGATACGCTATAGTTTCACGAATTTATTTAAAAGCATCCTGTAAAAATAGAAAATTATTACAAAACATAAATTTTTAATTTAAAAAATTGGTAAACCCCATTGGTCTCTTGTTAAGGAGGAGCACTTACTTTGTCATTCCATTTGTAACTCATCAAAACAGGTCTGGACTCCCTTGGCTTTGCGTTTTTAGGTTTTAATTTTATAACTAAAGGCAGGACTGGAGTCCACGCTCTTTATTGTAGTGAAGGATTCGCCATAGCTTCAAAAATGTATTTAGCAGTACCCTGTAAAAATAGAAAATTATTACCAAACACTAATTTTTAACTAAAAATCTATTAAACCTTATTGGTGTCTTCGGAATTTGGGTATACTCACTTTATCATAGTAGTAGTAACGTGTATGTTCTGGGGCAAGCAGAGGAGCAGCAGAGGAGCGGCAGAGCTCCGGGCAGAGCTGCTGGCAGAGGATCAGCAGAGGAGCGGCAGACCTGCTGGCAGAGGATGGGCAGAGGAGCGGCAGAGCTCCGGACAGAGCTGTTGGCAGAGGATCAGCAGAGGATGGGCAGAGGATCGGCAGAGCTGCTGGCAGAGGATCAGCAGAGGGTGGGCAGAGGATCAAAATGCGGGCAGAGGATCAAAATTCGGGCAGAGGATCAGCAGATCCTCTGCTGATCCTCTGCTGATAGTCTGCCCGAATTTTGATCCTCTGCTGATTCTCTGCCCATCCTCTGCTGATCCTCTGCCCGGAGCTCTGCCGCTGCTCTGCTGATCCTCTGCCAGCAGCTCTGCCGATCATCTGCTGATCCTCTGCCCATCTTCTGCTGATCCTCTGCCAGCAGCTCTGCCCGGAGCTCTGCCGCTCCTCTGCTGATCCTCTGCCCATCCTCTGCTGATCCTCTGCCAGCAGCTCTGCCCGGAGTTCTGCCGCTCCTCTGC
Organism: Pegoplata infirma; assembly: GCA_963921195.1. Taxonomy (NCBI): domain Eukaryota; kingdom Metazoa; phylum Arthropoda; class Insecta; order Diptera; family Anthomyiidae; genus Pegoplata; species Pegoplata infirma. The sequence goes on along the minus strand of OY992536.1, from coordinate 4,279,711 downwards.
TGATCCTCTGCCCATCCTCTGCTGATCCTCTGCCAGCAGTTCTGCCGCTCCTATGCTGATCCTCTGCCCATCCTCTGCTGATCATCTGCCAGCAGCTCTGCCCAGAGCTCTGCCGCTCCTCTGCTGCTCCTCTGCTTGCCCCAGAACATACACATTACTACTACTTATCATTCCATTTGTTATTCATCGAAACATACGTCTGGGACTCCATTGGTTTTTCTTAATGAATGGTGTTTTAAGTGATGAAAGCAAAATTAACTTTAGCATTCTTTTATCTTACATTTATTTATCTTTTTAAAAACGAATTATTTATTAATTTATTTTAATTTTATTTATCAATTTCCTTTTTACGTTTTTATAACACAAAAAATAAACGAACAACGCACACAAAAATACAAAATGAAAATGGCGGTCTGTATTTTTTTTTTTTGTTGTTTTCTTTCGATAAATTTTTGTGCAGGTAATTTGCGTTATTGTGCAAGCTACTTGGTTATTTTACATAAAAAATGAATGATGTTACTTTAACATCGACAAGCATAATTTTAGCAAAAATTTGGTAAAAAAATTTTTTTGGTATGAAAAAAGTTTTAGCAAGTAGGATTGCTCAATCTTACACAGATTTTTTTTGCGTGTATGTTGTTGTTGCTGCAACAACAAAATACATGTACAAATTTTGCTGTCTGCTGCTGTATTGTGAACATAGAAAAGATTAGAAGGTACGCAGTGTTGTATTTGATGTATTTTCCAATATGGTGGCAAAATGCTTGTTCTTCCTCATCTCACATGTATTTAATATCAAATTATATTCTTTGTTTATAAAAAATTGAATTTGTCTTTTATATAATTAAATTTATTATTTTGCTTTATTTAACGTTTTTTTTAAAGATAATACGCACTATTGATAGTTTAAAACCTTTTTTTTCTCTTTTGTTGTTTGCTTTGTTGTTGTTCTCCTTTATGTTGCATTGTTTTTATTAAACGTCAAAAGTTACATACCAGCCCTTCAAAATTATCTGGCAGCTTTGCAAAAAACCATCGAACACAAGGTGATTCATACCACATAATTTTTTCTAATGATGTTGCCAATATTAAAAACATAAAATAACTGTAAATGGCAGTACCAGGAGGTGTATTGATAACATCTCTGTTAAAATATTTTTTTCTTCTTGTTCGCTCTATTTGTTTATCTCTTGCAAGGAAATAATATTTTTTTTTACAATATTAACATAATTTAATAATGAATATATTTAAAATATATATATAAACAAATTACTAACCAAAAGTAAAGTATAAAGTGTTAAAGTTTTTACATCTCAAGACAACATGAATTTATTTTGTTTGACCAATTTTATTGATTATTCTTTGGCCATACATCAGCCATTGAAACATAGTAATCGCATCAAGGTAATCTTAATGATCATTATTGTTAACCACAATTAGGTTGAAAATATTAAATTACACTTTACTTATTGTATTTATTTCCTCATTTTTTGCAATGTCTAGTACACCTGCTTTGACATCTCGGAAAATTACATCGTTTTGGGTGCCACTTCAGGATCTTTGTATTTATTCAATAGACAGGGTAAATTTTTACATCTCATCCCTAGCAAACACGGTGCTGTGAATCATTTAGCAATATCGGCTAATGAAAAATATGTTGGTTTTTCAACACAGCGTTCGGTTGTTTGTGTCTACGCTGTCAACTTGTCAGCACAGACAGCACCGCAAGTAATTTTTACGAATTTGTGCAGTGACCAATCCGTACAGGTAACATGTATGCATTGGACACAGGATGAAAAACAGTTTTATTATGGAGACTCTAAGGGTCAAGTAAATTTGGTCTTACTCTCAACATTTATTGTAAGTATATTTTTTTTATTTTTTTTTGTATTAGAACATGTTTCCTTTGTTACTGTCCACACCTAAGGGCTTTACCTTTTTATAAAACCTAAAAAGTTTGAGAGATGGGCGCGTGAGTGGATTTTGACTCACACTCACGCAAAAAATAATCGAATCACTCACTTATCAATCACGCAATTTTTTTCACTCACGCTCACTCACTATTCAAATGAGTAATAAAAAACTTACTCGCACTCACGCATGAATCACGCCAGATTCAATCACGCTCACGCGTGAGTCACGCAATAAAATTTTCTTACCAAAAAAAGAAAAAAACTCCAAATTTTTTTTTTTACAAAAAATTAAAAAAAAATTTGGGCAAATCAAAAAATCTAATCACGCAAAAAATAAACGACTCACTCACTAATCACTCACTCAGATTTTTTTTTCAACTCACACTCACAATCACGTGATTAAAATGAAAATCACTCACACTCACGCGTGATTCACGTGAATCACGTGACCAGCGCCCATCTCTAATTCCAAACTTTTATGCTAATTTAATTGTTTAAAAAACTCTTAGATCAATAAGGAAAATACTTTGTTGCAAATAGATGGTTAAAAAATTGTCTACACTGAAAAAAGTTCGATTGTAATTCGAAGATTTCATATGTAATTCGAAAATTCCATAGCGCATCTAAATATCGCGGACCCCATGTAGTATTGATCCCTTTGTATTAGACACATGTTCCCAGGGATCAAGTGTGTTTATTTATGATACTTGATCCCGGGATCACGTGTATGCAACATAGTATTTAAACATTTAAACTAATTTCAAATAATATTTAAAAGTCCTTAATACAAACATTGAAACATCAGAAAATACTGAAACCCCAACCACAGACTAATATAGTCTGTGCCCCAACATTAAAATACCCAAAATTAATACACAGGACTATGGCAAAAATGGTTTTAAAAAAGTCTAAATAAAAAAAAAGAATAGATATAGAAAAACTTATATTATTTAATATTAAGGAACTGTTTCCAGACAAGTCATAGATGGTTTAAGTTTAATCCGGAAGCTAAATAAACTTGACAGATATTAAAAAATTTCAATGGATTTTCTTAGGCCAAAAGATGTTTATGTATCAAATTTCATAAATTAATTTTATTTGCGACCAAATGGATTCACTACGTTAACGTGGGCACACACAGGTGGTCGGAATTGCTGATATCTGAAAAACGGCTTGGAAGATGGCTATGATTTGCCCATTTTGATAAAGAAGGTTCTCGATCAAGCATTTTTGGTAGTCATAGATAATAACAAATATCTTATTAAAACCGGACGAAGGGTACTATACAAGTATTTTCACAAATATTGTACACTTGAACCCGGGATAATTAAAAAACGGGATCAAGTGTATTCAAAAGGACTTTTTTACAATTTTATGTAATACAAAAAAAGTACTACATACTCCCCATTAAAAAGGAGAACAAAAGCAAACCATACAAATAACAAGGCTAATAATAGACTAATGAACATTAAACAACAAAATTTTAAGTCATTTGGGCCTCTGTTCTGTCTTTCACAACTTTTCAATTCATGAAATCAAGTTTAGTGTTTTGTTGATCACGTTTTCATTCGAAGTTGAAATCAAATAATAAAAATTTAAAAAATTATAAGGAAAGAAGTGCATTCGTTTTACTTTCACCAAATTTTATTTTTGTGAAACAAAACGAAAAAAAAAATCGGAAGTGAAATCTAGAACACCAAAAAAATTCGGAAATTTTCATTTTCACATTTTTCATGTGAATTACTTTTTTTGGAACAGCGGCCTTGGTTTCTGAGATTTCAGGGGGGATCAAGGCCGCTGTTCCAAAAATTAGTAATTCAAATAAAAAATTTGAAAATGAAAATTTCCGAATTTTTTTGGTGTTCTAGATTTTACATCCGATTTTTTTTTTTTTTTTAGTTTCACAAAAATAAAATTGGAAAATAATTCCAATCGCGACTTGAAACAATGCTAAAAAGATATTTAATAACTGCTGCTTACATTTACTTTGTTTCAGGGAACCAGCCTCATTAATATGTCTATTCATCCAATACTCTTTTTGGAATCTCCCATTGTACAAATTGATGATTTCGAATCACTTTTATTAGTTTCAAATTGTTCAAAATGTATTTTATGTAATACAGAATATGAGGAATATAAACAGGTAAAATATTGGCAAAGTTTTGTTATGAATTTAATTCTCTCTAAATTAAAATTTTTAAAAGTATAAAAACTTACTACATTTTTTTTTTAAGATTGGAAATAAACCTCGTGATGGATCATATGGAGCTTGCTTTTTCATATCCTTGAATGAAACTCAGCAACCTTCTCGCATTTATTGCGCCCGGCCGGGATCAAGAGTATGGGAAGTTGACTTTGAAGGTGATGTTATACAAACGCATCAATTTAAATTTGCATTAGCATGTCCACCAGCTAAAATACACAAGGATCATGATAATGACAATGATAATATATCTGTGGACAACGATGGCAATGATGAAATGCTAGATTATCAACCTCAAAATTTACAATTTGGAAAAATACAAAAATTAACTCCAGACTTTCTATTGGCCTATACCGAACTAGGATTGTATATATTCGATGTTCGAAGCTCTTCGGTAGTATTGTGGTGTAATCAATTTGAGCGCATTGTCGATTGTAAAGTTTGTAATGGAGAAATTGTAGTTTTCACCCAAACTGGTTCCCTTTACTCGGTTCAGCTACATTCACTTCAATCGCAAGCCGCTTCTTTGGTACGGCAAGAGAAACTGTTAGAATGTGCTTGGTTAATGCGAAAAAATGTTAAATATTTTGCCGACAAGGCTAGAGAAGACTACGAATTGGGTCTGTTAAATCAAATTAAAAATTTTCTTATGGATCGCCATCAGTACGAGTTGCTCAATGATCTTTCGGTTATATTTGATGCCATTGCCCAGTGTGAATCAAATGGTGACAACAACAGTTCTGGCGGTAGTTCGGGAACAGCTGATCGCAGTTGTAGTTTAGGTGCAACAGCTGTACAATTTCAAAAGACTTCATCCGAGAATTCTTCCAACCAGGGCGTTTATGTTTTAGAGAATTCTTTTTGCGATAACTTGAAACCACAAAAGGGAGAGAAACACTTTAAGGATGCTTTGCTTACGGTTACGGGAAAATTTGGAAAAAATATTATTAAATATAAATTTAATATATTTGCAGAAGAACAACAAAAACTAGTTAGAGATTTAATACCGGCCAATGAAAGATCTCTGCCCTTTAAGGACATCAAGGCCTTGTATGAGAATGACGAGGAAATTGTATGCCGTACCAAAAAAACTTCGTCGTCGTCAGTAAACCAGCAGTCTGTCTGTAATAAGACAAAAGCTTATACAGGGACAACTGGTCAACACATTACAGCTGAAGAGAAAACTATTTATAATCTGTACTTGATTTGTAAAAGTTCCAAATTTAGTAATACCAATTTTGTGGAACGCTACCGTTCACTTTTCGATGAGTATTCAGCGCCAGAATTAATACAACTTTTGGAAAAATTATCACAAGTAATGATCGAACATGGTGATGACCCGGAGCAGGCCCAGCGGCACTGTTATGAAATGTATTTTCAATATTTAAATCCTGAGCTTATCTGGGAAATGGATGATTCTTCTAGGGATTATATAACGAAAGGATTCGTACTATTGAATTCGTCCGAAGATATTGTACGTTGTGATAATTGTATGTTCCCTCTAAGATTCGATAGTTCTTGTTTATTCCACGATTTGGGTTCAGTGCTGTTGCGCTACTACTGGTCACGCAATGAACAGGTTAAATGTTTTGATGTGTTGACTCGTGTCCCAGCTTTATTTGATGTTTTAGCTAAACTTTATTTGGCCGAGTATAACATGGACAAAGTTTTGCCAATTGTTTTGAATTATGGTCAACCAGATCTACTGATGGATCTTGGCAAAGGATTTTCCTTAAACTCTTGGTCCAAGTGCTTTGAACAATTTGTGGATTTACAACAAGGCCGTTTGACTTGCGTAAACTGTGAATGTGTCACTACAGTCGAGAATGTGAATAGACATTTCTTCTACACCTGGAATTGTTTCTTGGGCATTGCCTTGGAATATATGCAGGCCGAGGAGATTTTGTCATTGATTTTAAAATGGTCCAATTCAATACCAAATGATGCCATAGATCGTGAATTTTATTCACGTTGTCTGCTTAAGGGTTGACATTTAGATAGTAAGTCATTTAGCGGAAGTCATTACAAATAATGTTTACCGAAAACGACACAGAATTATTAAAGAAACTTTAAGTTTGATCAAGCAGCTTTATTTAAACGTAAAACAATATGTGTCTCTGTTAAATATGTATGTTTTATTTTGATTTTTAACTTTTCACTTATAAATTCCTTAAAGTAAACTAATATGTTAAATTCCTATTATAGCCAAAATATATAGCATTTATTTTATAATATTCAAATTATGTTCGACAAAAAATATTAGTATTTATATTTGGAATACTTAAAAAATTGTATTACAATACCTAAGATTATTTATAAAATGTAAACACTTCAAATCTTAATCGCATAATATTTTTACTAAATACATACTCTAGTTAGTATTGAAAAATCTCTTAAAAAAGCTTTAAATTTATTATGTATTTTCGTGGTGCATATTTATGAAATTCACAACTGAGTTAGATTAAAATGGAAAATGATTTTCATTTCCACTTTGAATTTATTCTATTATGGATTTTATAGCAGCACAATTATTTATCAATAATTAAATATTATACATATTTATGCATTTATTCTTATAAACATATATTCTTAAATAATATTTAATATATGAATATTATACAATTTGAATGTAAGTCGCAGTCTGTATTTAACTTAATGTCTATATTTAAAAATAATTAGTTGCTTAACAAAAAGTTGTCTTGATTAACAAATTTGTAAAATTAAAACTGCACCCTTATATGTATTACTAGGCGGCACGACTACTATTGTGTAATGCTAGGAAACAAAAAAAAAACATTCGAATTCGAAAAAATAATTCTTAGAAAACAAACAATTAATATGTATAGATTTGTTCTGGAACCGATTATTTGTAACAGAAAATTTTGCTAGGCATGATTCAAACTTTGTTAAAAAAATCTGAAAAAGTTAAATACTTTCCCGTCGATATTTTGGAGAGGATATGCGTCCTTGACTGTCACTGCATTCAACTTCCTAGGATCGAGACAAAACCTCTGCGTAAACTATTGCCTGTACCGCAGGAGAAATCGGATAATGCCGATCTATTACGGACACCGTATACTCTAACAATCTAATTTCGTTTTTTTTTTCGAGATAAGTACAACCTAGTCTCCTCTCTTTAAAAGACGTAAATTTTCTGATCACTTCTTCAGTTGTCGATTTTGATCAGAACTTAGTTCATGTGGCTTTAATTTGTGAGTAATATGCTCGTCAATGTCCATATCGAGCTCGGCTGCCGACAATTTAAATGGAGCTACATATTTTAAATGCTTGCCAGAAATCTACTCCTAAATTGATATATTGTTTTAACTCTGAATAAAACACAATTCGTCGTTTTTTTTTTCTTTATACTCGACTTCCAAGTCACACTTTCCCAAAACACGATGCGGTTTAGTACGAACTATATACTCTTTTTTTATTTCAGCTTCTAACTTTTCTTACATTTCACAACAATTTCGCTCTAATGGACTAATCGAAGCACCGGAGTCCTTTAAAGCTTTGGCTTCCGATTGTTATATCCGCGTATAGTCTGGGGTAAGAGGTGGTATAAAGGCGGTTCATAGCACAGGCTACTAACCGTCCCTGTCCTCTACTAGCTATGCATGCTTTTCTTTTTTCTTATTTTACTTTATAATTTGATTATCGGCAAACTTAACTTCTGAGCATTCTCTTTGGAACGAGGTTCCCCTGTTGTTATTTTGCCTAACCTCTATAGACACATACTGCCTTATTTTATAAAATTTTGGCTTTATAATTTGATTATCGGCAAACTTTTCTTCGGGGCGTTCTCTTTGGAACGAGGTTCTCCCAATGAAACGCTGGTTTCCGCTGTGTTTGGTCTACCGCATTTTAAAAAAAACCGCGGAATTTTCTCATCGGGCAAGGTTTAAAAAATTGTCCTGCTTTGTTTAAGGCAGTTCCAGCACGTAAACAGCAGAGCTCCCAATGCCGCTAGTTTAGCGTATGGAGCTTCCAAGCTCCTCGCATCTCTCTCACAAACCTTTGCAACATTTTTACAGAAGGTACGAAAACTGTTAAGACGAGGAAAATACGATAATGTTACAAACAATGCTAACTTTTTATATCAAAAAAGCGCTTAATAAATTTTGAAAAAATGTATCAATTTCTAATTAGTATGGTAATATTTTTTAAGAAACACCTTTCAAAGTGTTTAAAACAAATTCTTAGCAAATAAAAAGTCATTGGATTTCCCGATAATCAACAAAAAAAACTTTTTTTATCGCTAAATGCAAAAAAAAAAAAACGCTCCATTAAGTCGGAAAAACGGCAAATTGCAATATTTTTTTTCAATTTTTGTTTGTTCTTTCGTCCTCTGTAATAGCATAGTTAGCCAGAGCGGGGTTAACAGTAGTCGAGTGACTTCAGATATCTTTATCATTGAGAGTCTTTGTAGCTTCGTACACGGGAAGACTCTCTTCCCAAGTTACTTTATTCACGTGAGGTGGTCGGAGGTACATGGGCCGTGTAGCTCCCCTTACTTTCTTTTTCGGCAAGTCCCTTTTAGCCTTCATGCATACTTATCGGAACGCGTCTAAAGGTAGGAACAGAACAAGCCCGGCACGACTTTTTCCATACGATTTGACAGTTAAAAACCGTGACCGGCACGACAAAAAATTAAAACTTATTTTATTTTATCTCCGGGTTCTCTCAATCTCCCTCCCTCTCACACTCCAGGGTTGCCGCATTTTCTCAACAATTTTTTATTTTTCCATTCACAATGGTGTAACAAACGTACAGTAGTGCCAACTTTATCACATTGACTTTGTGATAAGCGATTTTTTTCCGTAAAATTACTCTAATTTTATTAAAAGTTAGCACCACTGAACAAACAAATGACATTTTTTGCCGTCGCCGTCCCCCGTCATTGTTTTGGGCCTATATTCTCCGGCAACGGCAACCGTCCCCCGTGCCGTGCTTGTTCTGTTTCTACCTTAATGTGGGGACATTTGCCGCATAGACGTTTCCGCTATATTCTGTCATGCTTCATTAAGCGGTTCTTACCATATCTTCCTCTATAATAGGGATTTTTGATCTGGACCTGAGTACATTCAGGCTGTGGAAGAAATCCGCAATAGACTCGTCGGGCCTCTGAATTTGATTCTGGAGATCTGCCAACAGATCTAAATAAGAGGCAGCAGAAGTGTATTTGTTTTCCAATTCTGTTTTTAAAGTTTTCCAGTTTAATATATCTGTATTTACTAATACCGGCTCGTCAAGTAAGACGTGAAAATCCCGTAATACTATTCCCCACCTTATGTTGTACTGACCCTGCAAAAAAAATACTCTTTTTATAAATTGGTCAGTCACTTTTTAGAATCACCGTTGAAAACCACCTTTCACCTCAGGGGCGTATCCAGGATTTTATTTCGCAGGGGGCCCAAAATCTTTTTTTAACTTCCATATCTGCTTATATTTTTCAATTTTTCTCTTCTTACTATGGAACAAGTCTCAGATTCTGATACATTTTTCCTATAGAACAAGCCTCAGATCCTGAAAGTTTCAGATTCTGAGACAAATTTTTCTATAAAAAAATTCTCAGATTCTGAGATATTTTTTATTTAGAAAGTCTCAGATTCTGAAACATTTTTTCTATACAAAAAGTCTCAGACTCTAAAAATTTTTTCTAGTAAAAATAGTCTTAGATTCTAAGATATTTATCATATAGAAAAAGTCTGAGATTTTAAGACAATTTTTTTGTTAGAAAAAGTTCCAGATACTGAAACATTTTTCGCATAGAAAAAGTCTTAGATTCTGAGGCATTTTTCCTAAAGAAAAAGTTTTAAATTCTGAGAAATTTTTTCTAAAGAAAAAGTATCAGGTTCTGAGATATTTTCCCTTAAGAAAAAGTCTCAGATTCTGAGACATTTATCCTATAGAAAAAGTCTTAGATTTTGAGACATTTTGCCTATAAAGAAGTTTCAGATTCTTAGATATTTTCCAAATAGAAAACGTCTAAAATTCTGAAAAATTTTTCCTATAGAACAAGTTTCATATTCTGATACATTTTTTATATCGAAAAAGTCTTAGGTTCTGAGTAATTTTTCTTATAGAAAAAGTCTTAGATTCTAATACATTCCTATTCCTATAAAAAGATTTCTGATACATTTTTCCTAAAGAAAAACCACCAGGTTCTAAAGAAAAAGTGTCAGATTCCCAGAAATTTTTCCTAATGAAAAAGTCTTGCATTCTTATGCGGTTTTTCTAAAAAAGATCATTTTCTGAGATATTTTTCCTATTGAAAAATTCTAAGATTCTGAGACATTTTTCCTATTAAAAATTTTAAGATTCTGACACATTTTTCCTACAGAAAAATTCCTAGTATCTGAGACATTTTTCATATAGAAAAATTCTCAGAAAAAATTCTGAGACATTTTTCCATAGAAAAATTCCAGATTCTGAGAAATTTTTTCTATTAAAAAAATCAAGATTCTGAGACATTTTTCATACAAAAAAAATTCTCAGATTCTGAGATATTTTTCGTATAGAAAAATTTTCAGATTCTGGGACATTTGTCACTGATTCTGAAACACTTTTTCTATAGAAAAATTCTCAGATTCTAAGATATTTTTCGTATAGAAAAATTCTCAGATTTTGAGACATTTTTCCTATGAAAAAAGTCCTAGAATCTTAGACATTTTTCCTATAGAAAAAGTTTCAGATTCAAATACATTTTATAATAAAAAAGTTTTTTATATCATAAGTGTCTGATTTTGAGATGTTTTTCCAAAAAAAAAATGCCTCTGATTCTGAGATATTTATATAAAGAAAAAAATCTCTGATTCTGACCCTTTCCTTACGAAAAAGTCTTAGATTCTGAGTAAAAGTCTAACTTTTTCAGACATTATATAGATACAATACTAAAAAGTCCCAGAATCTGGAACATTTTTTCAAAGGCAAAGTCTTAGATTCTAAGAAATTTTTTCTATACAAAAATTCAGAATAAATACCAGATTCTGAGAAGATTGGTATATGAACAACTAATAAATTTTTAAGTTATTACTAAATTTTACTTACAATTAGATCCCTTTTTTGTATACACAAAGCTTAAGTTTCTGAGACAATTTTCCATTAGAATTTTAAGTTGAAACGTTTCAAAATCTTCAAGAAAAATTTTCAGATTTTGAAACATTTTCTGGCAGAAAAATTTTCAGATTCGAAAAATTTTCCTTCAGAAAAATTTTCAGATTTTGAGATGTTTTTAAATTTTTTTAAGAAGTTTTTTTTACATTGTACATAATAATTAATACTAAATACTGAAATTTGTAAAATCATTTCGGGGCCCCCTGTATACGCCACTGTTTCACCTACCCTAAAATGTTGTGATTTACGCTTCTCATTTCAATCTTAATTTTTTCATCGACCATCGCGGATATTGATTGAGTGGTCCAAAGCAACCTTCATTTTCGCCCGCTCTTAGTCACCACTGTCCTTTCTAATGGCGAAAGTTACTCCGACTTGGTGACTTAACGGAGGTTGGTTCTTACTGATCAATTGACTGCTGATTAGCCTGAAATTTGTTGTTCATGTGCCCATCTCGGGTTTCTTCTGCAGTATGCTTTTTACACACAGACCGACAATATGAACTTAATGTGGTACACGGCCGATGTTTCAGTTCGTTATTAATTTTTTGGGCAAGAGTACAAAATTCGCAGGCATTTTTGATATCGTTAATACTTTAAGAAACAATTGTGTTTCACTTTAAATCATTATTGATAATTTGCAGGATATTGTTTCAATGGCCAATATTGGTGAATTCTTAATTCTTCGATGGTAAAATATGTTTTTTTTTTCGAATCGTATTACACAATAATGTCCATATATTTTTAAAAAAGAAAGTTTGTAAACCTATTGCATATTAAAATATATAAACAAATGTATTTACAAAAAATTATTTTCAGTGCTACATATGTTAAAGAAGTATATATATAAGAGTTAATCGAAATATATAAAATGATATACAATACCAAATAACTAAAGTTTTGCTCATTTACTACAATAGTGTCATAAGTCAAAAAACTGATTTTGCAGAAAACGTATTAAAAGTTCTCTATTAAATATGGTTTTCCATTAAAAAATGCAGGTATAGATAAAATGTGATGATGGCACATTTTCTCCTCAAGCGATGAGCTTAAAAGATATTAATACAAACATGTTACACAATATGAATCATGATACAACGAATAATTACATCATCAACACAAAATTCAAGTTTTTTTAGTTATGTGACTATTGTAGTAAATTATAGGTTTTATTTTATTTAAAAATTACAATGTCAATGAAACACGAAATCGCGATTCACGCATGATAGATGATATTTTTTTCACAATTTGTTCAACAACCACAAATTGTTTTTGTCAGATTTGATTTTTTTTTTCCTAACTTCTACCTCTATCATCAGATAATTATCACCAAAAGATCATCAACAGATGTTTTTTTTTAAATTTTACTTTTCCAGAAAAGTAAAAAACCTGTTGAGCCAATTGGACGTTCCTCTGATATAAATGACAGTTTTTAGAGTAAGTTTTCCAAAAATCTTTGAAGTTTTGTAATTTTGTAATTTAGCAAAAAAGTATATGTGGAAATGATTTACATATATAAAAATAACGAAAATAAGTAATGTACCAATAACGTGAGAATATAGTTTTTCCATTCTCATTTACGCACAAATTCCGTATATTAAGTCTATTACATGGTTCATACAAAATTTCTTAACATATGCTAATCCATTTCAATTCTTCATTTACATTCCATTTAGAAATTCATTTCGAAGTGTGGTATGTGTGGTGCACGTTCGTCTAGTTCTACATTATTCTCTAAATGACCTTTTGAGTTACGATGCTGTTTTAACGATGTAGCGCATATGAAACCTTCTCCGCAAATATCACACAAATATGGCCTTTCACCGGTATGACGACGAAGATGCAATGTTAAATCATTTGATTGAATAAAACTTTTCTCACAATAGGTACACTGATAAGGACGTTCCCCGGTATGAATGCGAGTGTGTACATTTAATTTATATTGCCGCGAAAATGATTTTTCGCAATACATACATTTGTACGGTCTTTCGCCGGTATGAGTTCGACGATGTGCATGTAAATCTGATGATCGGGGGAAAGCCATTTCACAAAGATCACATTTAAATGGTTTCTCACCTGTATGCCTTCTCATGTGAACCGTTAGGTTAGAATTATTTGAAAATGAGAGACCACAAAAGGCGCATAGAAAGTTCTTTTCCTTTCTCGGTACGGCTTGTTTGCGAACTTTAGGGTTCAATGCATTATCACTGGTTTGAGCTGCGTTATCATCATCGTTGTTGTGGAATTTTTTAAAATGTGCCTTATATCTATCTCGGCGATTATAGCGACGATGGCAATCCATACATTCAAAAATGTTAGGATCATTTTTGTTTGGAGATATAAGTGTATCTAGGTTTTTCGAATCTGCTACTAGCTCTTCGCTTTGTGATTTGTTGACAATGTCTTTTGGAGGATGTAGCATGGCTATATGATTTTCAAGATTTTCTTGCCACATAAACTTAAATTTACAGCGAACACATTGGAATTGTTTTTCTGTATTACAGCACTGAGTAGTTGTATGATAGTCTAAAATGTTCTACAAATAATATTCATAATTACATAAATGCGTGTTTGTGAATCTTATTGCATTTTCGTTAATTTTACTTACCTGACACACCGTTCTAAAAATACAATTTTCACACTTCAGTGTTAGACCTTCATAATTGTGCATAGAACGTTGATGTTGTGCCATTTGATATTTTCGTTTACATGAGAAATTACACAACGAACACGTGTATGAGTAGCATTTTTCTTTAACTTGCAAGTCATCGCTTTGAGGAGTTTCTTCTGCTTCCGTCTCCGAATCAAGTAGCAAGTCTAATTCAAATCCTTTGTGGTTTGTTATCGAATAATTTGATACAGAATGTTGCACTGCACATAAATTGTGTGGATTTGATGGTGATAGATGATCTGACAAACTTGTCATGCTTGGAAATTCTAATCCGCATACTTTGCATTGGATTATCTTGTCACCGTTGGGCCAACAAGTTGAATGAATAATACTCTCTACGGTATTGATGTCGTCTGTTGTTAAACGATGTCGACTCAAATGATCGTTAAGGTGTTCGACGCCGTAAAATGTTTTGGGACATAGTAAACAATAGTGAACTTCGGAATCGGCCGAATGACTTGAAGTCATATGACGCGTAAGATCCCGTTGGTGGGAAAATTTTCGTTGGCATAGGAAACATTCAAAACGACGATTTACTTCGATCTGAAATATAAACGAATTTATAGAATAGACAAATAAAAACAACAATTCTGATCTCATACCTCTTTTGCAACTTCATGAGCATGATCCATTATGAAATGAGCTTTTAAATTACTTTTCCACATAAATCGCAATGGGCAGCGCCGACAAAAGTGACGCTTTTTCGAATTTTTACAATGTTTTTTATAATGTAGTTGCAGCATGTACGATGAAACAAAACGCCCATTACAATGTATGCAAATATGACGAGCCTCTTCCCATGTATGAGTCTTTTGGTGATGATCATAAACTTGATATTTACGATTGAAACTAAGATGAGGACATATATCGCATTTATAAATACGTTTAGCTTTATCTGATGTAGAAATGACTAGTTGTTCATCATTATTACAATCGGCTTCGCCATCATCGCCATCTTCTGAATCGCTTTCCGTTTCAGAACTATCCAAACTAACTTCGTAACCATTTTCATTAGTTATAGAATAGAAACGCTCTAAATTATTTTCGGATGCTATATCTGAACTAATGCGTTTGACCAATTCCTCTTCAATCATAGCTGCATCTTCGGGATAAAGCTGAGTTGAAATAAAGTCAAATGACTCAGTTTCGGTTCTTTTTTCAAAATCAATCGAATAACGATGCGATCGCAAGTGTGAACGTAAATCACAAATACGATTGTGTTCCGAATAGCAGATCATGCACTTAATGCGTTTACATCCATGCGGTTTAATTAAATGCGGTAGTATGTAATCTACTGTTTTGCTGGAACTAGAAACCGTAGGTACTCCATCGGGATCATGAATACGTATATGCGCAAGTAAATTATCTTTACGCTGGAATTTGCGATCACAATGGGGACAGGAAAACTTTTTACCCTCTGTGTGAGTTTTTCGATGACGTACCAAATCTTTGGGCCATATAAAAACTTTTTCACAATATTCGCACTTAAGGGTGCTGGCTCGTTGAGGTCTGGGTTGTTTTTGATGTTTATGCTAATTTATTGAATAATAATTATTAATATTGTGTTCTCTGTGTTGAGCCTTGTAATCTAAGGAACTTTCTCATACGTCCGCCAGACAATCAAAGTTCACTAAAAAACATTTGTTTGTCCGTCCGGCTGTGTATAAAAATGTCCCACTTTTGGAACGTACCTGTATTTCTCTATGTTTCAACAAGTTATTTGGCCATATAAAGCGAGCATTACAATATTCACATTGCTGCGCTACTCGTCGATGTTCATTCCAACAATCTCTATCCAAGTGTTGCTGCAATAAATCTTTACTTACATATTGTTTTGTGCAATCATTACATGTATATGGCATTGGCACATTATTGTGATCCTCATTCTGATGTTGTAGTAAGTATTTTCGTCGTTTGAATAGCATGTGACAAATATCGCACTTGTATTCCGGTTTCACAGCTACATCGCAATCTTCATCTGGCTCACTATCTGAATCTAAAATGTCCAGCTCGTTGCCTTCTTTATCAATAGCTCGATAGAATCGACTTATTTGAGACTTTTTAAATGCGTTTTGTATCTCCTGTTGCAGCAAAGTGTGGTCAGGAGTTTTGCAACGCTCAAATCTTTTTAAATAAATGCTATTTTTATAATCTATACCAGTCTTACCATCGGAATGCATAGGCATGTGACTTCGCAAATGCTTGAGTTTTTCAAAAGATTGAGCACAAAGACCACATCGTATAATCGTTTTCGCTGCGATTTTATAACTGCTGCCCTCACTATGAGTTTCCAAATGTTTTTGAAGTTTTGTTTTAACTTCAAATGTTCGATTACAAATATTACATTTTAAAGCGTCTTTGGTAGTAACGGAAAATGACGGTTCCACCAACTTTGTGGCACAATTATGATTTTTCATATTTTCCGACCAAACAAATTTCGCTGGGCATCGTGTACAAAGTAAAACTTTATTTTTGTTTCGACAATGTGTTTGTGAGTGATGTTCGTAAATTCTTGTCGATACAAATTCCAATTTGCACAAACCACATTTTAAGGTGATTTCATCATTCTGGTGAGTTTCCTTTAGATGAGAGAACACTTGATATTTAAACGAAAATGTTCTTTCGCATAAATCACAACTGTATTTTGGGATGCAGTCGCTGCTAGGAGGATCTGTTTCTAAATCTTCTATTTCTGTATCACTAATAGACATCTCATAAGAATATTCATTTAATATCGCATAATATTTAAACCAATGCTTTTCCCGAATATCTTGACAAATATTATCTTTGATCATGTTAATGTCTATCATATTGGTGAACAAATATTTTATGACTTGGCTATCCAATTCTAAATTATTTAATGTTTCAACACTGGCATGAGTTTCCAAGTGTTGTCGGAGTTCTTTGGTTGTGCTAAATTGGGTATTACACAATTTACATTCGACTAACCGCCATGCGGTAGGTCTACTATAAAGACGATCGCCAAATATCCATTCTTTACGTTTGGCTTTTGGATAGACTGGTCTATCAGAATGCATACGTTTAATGTGCTGGCGAACTTTATCCTTGCGACTATAATTGTGGCCACAGAATTCACAGGGATATTTAGTTTGGCGTAAATGTATGGATGCTATATGTCGTCCACAGTCCTTACGCAATGAAAATGTTTTCTGGCATATAAGACACACAAATCGATCATTGACTTTTTCAATTTTATCATAATAATCTGGTGCTTGGCGACCGATTTTGCGTTTGGTAAGTGTTTTACTGTAAATTAAACAAATTTTATTTGGAATATACAAATATACATACATTAGACCGTCATTTTTAGTATGGCAAAAAAGATTTTCTTCAGATTTTGAATGTCCGGGCAAATTTGTATTCTACTAGACCACTTATTTGGTACAAATTTGATTAAATTAACCCGTGGCGCTCGCGATCAAAGTTTTGGATTTTTGAAATTTAAAAAAATATATATGTATATTAATTTTGATACACTGAACACGAATAAAATCGGCCAAACGGTTTTCGAGATATCGATAACCATTGTAATTTAAAATTGTCAAAAAATGGTGGTATTACCTACGTTTACAAATTTAACAAAAAAAATTAGAAAATTTAGAATTTTTAAAAAAACTAACAAAATTATTTGGCGCATCGCAAAAAATTTCTGAAATCGGTCCAGAGTTTTTTAAAATAGCGTTATTTGAAATTTGTCAAAAAATTTAAAAAAATGGCGGTGTTTTCCTACTTTCAAGAATTTTTTTCCATTAACTATTTCATACACGCAAAAAAAAATCTGTGTCGGAGTGAGCAAAAATCTGGCATAATTTTACCAAGAATATGCTAAAACTACAACCGACGAAGTAGTTTTCGTAATTTAGCCAAAACGCTTATGTAAAAAATTTTGAAGAAAATGCTAATGCTATTTAAGTAAAAACTTGGTAAAATATACCAAAAGAGATATGGTGAAATATACCAAAATTATTAGAAAAGATGACTAAAAATAATGCTAAAAATTACCACATTTATGCTAAAATAAATTTTCAATAAATTTTTGTAAAAATTTGTATATTTCTTGAATTTAAAATTTTCACAAAATAAATCCATATTAATATAATAAATGTTGTGTAGAATTTAATTTACCACCGACCAACTGACCCTTTTTGTACAAGTGTGACTCGAGTGACTGCTGCCTACACTTCTCGAGTGACTGCTGCCTACACTTCTTCTTGAAGTAAAGGATACGCTATAGTTTCACCAATTTATTTAAAAGCATCCTGTAAAAATAGAAAATTATTACAAAACATAAATTTTTAATTTAAAAATTGGTAAACCCCATTGGTCTCTTGTTAAGGAGGAGCACTTACTTTGTCATTCCATTTGTAACTCATCAAAACAGGTGTGGACTCCCTTGGCTTTGCGTTTTTAGGTTTTAATTTTATAACTAAAGGCAGGACTGGTGTCCACGCTCTTTATTGTAGTGAAGGATTCGCCATAGCTTCAAAAATGTATTTAGCAGTACCCTGTAAAAATAGAAAATTATTACCAAACACTAATTTTTAACTAAAAATCTATTAAACCTTATTGGTGTCTTCGGAATTTGGATATACTCACTTTATCATTCCATTTGTTATTCATTGAAACACACGTCTGGGACTCTATTGGTTTTTCTTAATGAATGGTGTTTTAAGTGATGAAAGCAAAATTAACTTTAGCATTCTTTTATCTTTCATTTATTTATCTTTTTAAAAACGAATTATTTATTTTTATTTATTAATTTATTTTAATTTTATTTATTAATTTCCTTTTTACGTTTTTATAACACACAAAATAAACGAACAACGCACACAAAAATATAAAATGAAAATGGCGGTCTGTATTTGTTTTTTTGTTGTTTTCTTTCGATAAATTTTTGTGCAGGTAATTTGCGTTATTGTGCAAGCTACTTGGTTATTTCACATAAAAAATGAATTATGTTACTTTACCATCCACAAGCATAATTTTAGCAAAAATTTGGTAAAAAATTTTTTTTGGTATGAAAAAAGTTTTACCAAGTAGGATTGCTCAATCTTACACAGATTTTTTTTTGCGTGTAGAGATTGAGACAAACTTTCTGTTAAACACAGACCATTTTAACCCATGGCACCATTTTAACCCATGGATCAAAGTTTAGAGTTTTGGTGAAAATTTTCTAAACAAACAAAATTTTGATCGAAGGGTGACCATGAGTTAAAATTATCGGATTTGCCTCAAATTAATTTTAAATGAAAGTTTGTCTAAAGCTCTACTAAAGGGTTTAGGAAAAACAATTTTGAGATTTTTTAAATTTCTTGACCGTAGGAAAAAAAAAAACACCATTTTGGCAAATTTCAGATAGGGATATCTCGAATACTGTTCGGCCGATTTTATTTTTTTTTATTTTCGTGCTCAGCGAATCATGTCTTGCAAGACATATTTTTTTATTTTTTTTTTAAATTTTCAAAAATCCAAAACTTCGATTGCTGGGTGCCACAGGTTTATTTAATCCGATTAACCTTAAATTTGTACCAAATAATTTTTAGGTCTAGTAGAATTAAAAATTGCTATTACAGTCCAGGCCATTTGGGAAATAAAAAAGTTGAAGAGAATTACACTCTAATGTACATAAATAAGTCATTTAACAAACATACCTGGTACTTTCTTTCTTAATTCTTTTAAGCGGTAAGTAATCACTTTCATCGGAAGAAGATGAGCTTAAAATACATAAAATACATTCATGTTTATTATTTTTTTATTGCATACGGGAGATATTACAAACAAAAAAGGTATTTTACCTGGCATCAATATTGTTGTGATCATTTACATTATAATCGTCGTCAAAACCAAATCCTGTATGGGGGCTTAATAATTGATAATAAATTGATAAATTAGTTTTTTTAACGTTTTTATTCTGTTATAATTACTTTGATTCTGGTGTTTTTTCCGTTTGCTCAGTATCCCCTTTCAATTCTTTTGAAGAATTTATAAAAATTGAATTATGTTCACCTGTGTTTATAAATAAATATGTAAATATAAAACGATCAAATATTATGACTATACATAGAAATGTATGATTGAACATACGTAGGCTGTCCGTCCATTCCAAATATGTACCATGCATTGTTTTGTCATACAAATGTAATGCCAGGTCCCAAGTATGTATAATTGGCCTTATGGCCGTGCCTATGGGAATTTCCGATAGGGACTATTGTACAAGTTGCGGGGTGGAGGAGTCAGTGAAGCACTTGTTATGTGAGTGTCCGTGTATGATGAGAAGACGCTTAAGCATTTGGGGCAACGATTTTTCGATGACCTAGATTCAGTGTTCGAAAAAAACAGTACGTTATTTAACGTTCCGTTCCAAGAACACATTCACTAAATAGTTTTTTAGTGGTTGTGAAGGTGTTCGCAAACAGAATTCCGAACGTTATGCCTGCGAGTTGAAGAACAGATACTTTACGATAACGTACCGAACTAGGTTAGAAACAAAATAAAGTTCTTTTAGTGTTCTGTTTGCGAACTTTTGAGACATTTTTTTTTTAATTTAAAATGGCGATATCTCGAAAACTAAGCAAGATAGAGCAAAACGGAGCACATTTTTGGTTTTTGGGATCTCCATAGTATCGCTAGGCCTCTACACATGGGTAGACCCCATTGGGTCCGTATTTTGAATCTAAAAAAGTTAGCATTCCGGGAAATTTAAAAATGTACATATGTCGCTAAATACTGCCGACACGATGAAAAGTCTAAAAGCATTTTTGTGTATAACGTACGGTTTTGCACTATCTTGCTTAGTTTTCAAGATATCGCCATTTTCAATTTAAAAAATGTCTCAAAAGTTTGCAAACAGAACACTAAAAGAACTTTAATTTGTTTCTAACCTAGTTTGGTACGTTATCGTAAAGTTTCTGTTCTTCAACTCGCAGGCATAACGTTCGGAATTCTGTTTGCGAACACCTTCACAACCACTAAAAAACTATTTAGTGAATGTGTTCTTGGAACGGAACGTTAAATAACGTACTGATTTTTTCGAACACTGAATCTAGGTCATCGAAAAATCGTTGCCCCAAATGCTTAAGCGGCTTCTCTTCCTGCTACGTTTCGATAACGTACGGTCGCTCCATAGTTCCGTACAGAACACTAACGTACCGTACGTTAGAGTTTTTTTTCAAACCCTGCCTAGATTGTCTAAACGGTATCTCATTGACATCTCTAGCCAAATACCTTAGAGAATCGGGGTGGTTCAAGAAGTAAAAAGTTTTTGTATCAGAGGGGAGTAGGGAAATGACAATAAAGGGAATCACAATGGGCCTTTTGGCCTCCGAGTGAATTCGCCAAATTGACGGACGCCTATCCCAAATAACGACTTAGGAGGTACCAAATTAAGAGCTAAAAATATAAAATTTTGTCTGTGGAACTTTTTCGAGGTAAGATTTAAAATTAAAGGTAAGTAAGAAATAAAGCCATAGCCAATAAGGCCATATGGTCTTACTAGCATTGAATACCGGATAATAGAAGGATCAGAATTACTCTACCGATTTCAAGAAAAATCCCCTACGTAGTCTTTGTTTTATTTACTTGTACAAATTTAAGTCTTTCATAAAATAATATTTCAATAAATAATTTAAACAATAAAATTTGAATAATTTTCGAGCCCTTATTTCGGGATTTTGGATTTTGAGTGAATAAATATCAGTGAATAAAGAAATTGGAATAAAAATAAGTTTGAGTGAAAAAACATATAGAGAGAAAAAATATGGAGTAAAAAAGTTAAATACGAAAAATTTGAGTATCATTCCATATTGTTCCCTGCTCTATTCCATTTCGTTCCCCGTTCTAAAATTTGAAATTTTAAAATATGTCCTTCTCTTGTGTGTTATTTTTGGGGCTTTTAGTTTAATAGTTAGATAGGTAAAAAAACCATTTGCCCCCTTTTCCCCTTAAAATTAAATTTTCCAAAAACTTTTTTTTTGTGCTAGGTGATTCTTTATTTAAAATGGCAAGTTTCTGAGCCATTATTTCAAGAAATATAAAAATAACCAAAATTTACACTTTTTCATTATTATAGGAACAAAAAAAAAGCACCAAAAGTACACTTTCTTACCCCCGTTAGAAACGGAATTTCCAAAAAGAACCTCTTTCAGAAAGATTTTTCTTCACCGAAGGATCTTCTTTTCCAAATTTCAATTTTCTAGTATCATTGTTTTAGCAAATATTAAAAGTACAAAAAGGATTTTTCATTCCTAATTTTAAGTTTCTAAAATTATTACGTCAAAAAATATCAAAGGTACCGAAAATACACTTTATTAGCTATTTTATCCCACTAAGAAGCGGAATTTTAAAAACATATTTTTCCCAGAATGTTTTTTTTACTGAATTCTCCTTCATTACAATTTTTAAGAATCTAGGAAATATAAAAAGTTTCTATAAATAAAATTGCATGAAATAAAAAAGTACCAAAAAGTGTACTTTTATAAAAGGTACTTTTTATAAAAGGTACTTTTTATAAAAGGTACTTTTTATAAAAGGTACTTTTTATAAAAGGTACTTTTTATAAAAGGTACTTTTTATAAAAGGTACTTTTTATAAAAGGTACTTTTTATAAAAGGTACTTTTTATAAAAGGTACTTTTTATAAAAGGTACTTTTTATAAAAGGTACTTTTTATAAAAGGTACTTTTTATAAAAGGTACTTTTTATAAAAGGTACTTTTTATAAAAGGTACTTTTTATAAAAGGTACTTTTTATAAACGGTACAGAATTTTCAGAAAGTACTTGTTCCAGAATGTTTTTCACTAAAGGATCCTACATTTCAAATTTAAAGTTTGAAAGACCATTATTTCAGTATATAAAAAAAGTACCAAAAGTAGACTTTTTTACCCATTTTACCCCCGTAGAATCAACATTGGAAAAAACCCAGACTTAGTGAATCTTTTTCCGGGCGGTGAACCTACATTGCAAATTTCAAGTTCCTAGTACTATTATTTAAGAATATATAAAAGGTACCAAAAGTACAGTTTTTTACCCTTTTTACCCCCTTAGAATCATCATTGGCAAAAATCAAGCCCTAGTGGATCTATATTCCGGGAGGGGAACATACTGTCCAAATTTGAAGTTTTTGTGACCATTTTTTAAGGAAATATAAGAGGTACCAAAAGTACAGTTTTTTACCCTTTTTACCCCCTTAGAATCAACACTGGCAAAAATCCAGCCTTACTGGATCTACATTCCAGGATGTGAACATACAAACAAAATTTCAAGTCTCTATGACCATTATTTCAGGAGATATAAAAAGTACCAAAAGTACAGTTTTTTACCATTTTTACCCCCTTAAAATCAACACTGGAAAAATTTCGGCCTTAGTGTATCTATATTCCGGGAGGTGAACATACAGTCCAAATTTCAAGTCTCTATGACCATTATTTCAGGAGATATAAAAAGTACCAAAAGTACAGTTTTTTACCCTTTTTACCCCCTTAGAATCAACACTGGCAAAAATGCAGCCTTAGTGGATCTATATTCCGGGAGATGCACCTACAGTCCAAATTTCAAGTCTCTAGCTTCAGCGGTTTGGGCTGGGCGATGATGAATCAGTCAATAAGTCAGTCAGTCAGTCACATTACTCTTTTATATATAAAGATTTCCTAATGATTTTAGAAATAAGGCCATATGGCCATATTACCAACTAGAGGTGGGCGTGTGAGTGATTTTTGACTCACACTCACTCACGCTCACAACAGGAATTTTTAATCACGCAAACTCACTCACGAGCATATTTTTTCTACTCACACTCACTCACAATGACGTGAGTAAATTTAAAACAACTCACACTCACGTGCACTCACAAAGGCTTCACTCACACCCACGTTGACTCACACTCACGAAACTTTTATTCATACAAAAAAAATTTCAAAAACTAAAATTTGAAAAAAACTTTTAAAATTTTCAGCAAAATTTAAAGTTCAGCGAAATTCTACATTTTTTTTGGATGAAATCTTAAGTTAAGCCAAATTTTACAATTTTTTTGTAACGTTTTTGGTACGAAAGGAAATATGAAAAAATCGACTCACGCACACTCACTCACGCAAAAATCGTACTCACGCAATTTTTTTTTCTCAACTCATACTCACTCACGTGTGTGTATGCCCTTATTATCGTGTTGGTAATAAGGGCATATAGCCTTATTTCCCATTGAATTGAGAAAAAATGTCATATCGTTAGACAGGATTTTCGGTAGCGAAAACGATATCATATATCATATAAATACTACCGTTTTTGTATAATTTGTGACTTTTAGGTAATATTGCTTCGATAGTTCAACAATATTGTTTAGTTTATTAGGAGTAACAAATAAATTTAATCCTTTGAAATTGAGAAATGAAATCCGTAGAGATTTTATTTCAAAATTTGTTTAATTGAATTGTTTAAAAAGCACAATTACTAATAAATTAAGCCATCTGTCGTAACATATTCATTTGGGCTGATTTAGCCTATTCCGATTTCAACAATTTCAAAAAGTTACTTAAAAAAAAAATGGTTTGCCATAGCACTCCAAGGTGCCAGTCGGAAAATAAAAATACATTTTTTTTGAAAAATGTTTATAATTTTTTTTTTTTCGTTTTTTATCCTTAGTACGGTAATTGCAAAAACTGGAAAAAAATTAAAAATATTTGCATATTTTTAAGTTACTTGATCCGAAAGCCTTTTAATCTCAGGGTGGTCAACTTTGGCACTCTGTAACTCACGCTGTATTGTAATAGGGTCACTTCAAACTAGCTATTTTGAGAGCTTATATCATTGGCTTTATTTGCCCCACGCATAATGTTTCAATCTGATAAATAGTTTGAAAGTTACATAAATATAAGCATTTTTTTTTTGCAAACACTATTTACCGATATTTTCAAAATGGCAATATCTCGAGAACCAGTCATTAGATATCAAAATCTTTACAAGATTCGTGTTCAGCATGGCAAATGCAATAAGATATGTGATCTAATTTTTTTTAAAAAATTTTTTGGAAATTTACAATGGGAGTTGACATTTTCACCAAAAAAATATGTACTTTGAGTTAGCAGAATAACAAAAATGGATGTAAAACGACAACAAATTATTTTTTTGCTCTGAAATTTTTATGACAGATAGGTATCACATAGGGGAGCTATTTGCAATCGGAAACTCATTTCGGTCAAATTTGAGTTGGCATCTATAATCCAAAGCCCTTTTATTAAATAAAATAAATAGAAAAGTTGAGGTTTCTCAAATTTTATTTAAATTTTTGCATAAATTTTATTTGTTTTTCTTTTTATCATTTATATTTACAGTTGAAAGTTAAATTCTATTTATCTAAAATAAAATAAGCATATTAACCTAACGCTCTAAACACTTTACAGATAGATATACATTAATATATAACAAAATTCATGTGAAAAGTTTTATTTAAATGACAAATATATGTATCTATTGGTAATTTCCTTGATTATTTAATATTATGAGCATGTCGTAAAAATAATAAAAAAAAATATTTAATTACTTAATTAATTTTTACGTCAAAATGTCGAAAAAAACCCATATATATTATATGCGCATTGTTAAAGAATACAACGTTTTTTTTGTTTGTTAACTTTAAGAATACTCATCACTGCATTCATCATCTTCGTCCGATGAGATCATCTTCCGTTTTTTGCGCTTACTTCGAAGAGCCTGTTTGCGGATGGTTGGTTTCGTTGATGGAATAAGAGATTTGGAACTTTTGGTTGTGGGTGTAACTGAACTTTCCTTAACTGGAGCACTTTTAGTATTCAAATTTGTAGTAGTAGTCAAGTTTGTTGCGTTATCAGTTGCGTTCCCGCTTGTTCCACTTTCGTTTTGTGATTGAAACGTTGTATTTAATATTGACGTGTTTGGTGATGTGTCTGTCTTTATAGTGCTATTTAATTTAGACTTATCTCGTGCCTCATCATCGGAATCAGCATCTTCGGGATCAAGTTTTAACATAAGCTGTTTAAAATCTAAGTATTTGACAACAAGATCCATTTTCTCTTCATCATTCAGTTGTATTTTATCCAGTTCATCCGAACATGTGCTATTTTGAAGTTCTTTTTGTTTCTTGATAATATCTACTGTGGTTTTAGGATTAAAATCATTAACGTTCTTTCTCGTTACAGCTTTTTCATGTACTTTAGGTTCCGATGGAGAATATCTAGAGATTTTACTATCCGTTAGGCTGTACATGTCTTTTAAATGATCTTTTAATATTAAAAGCAACATACAAGCTTGTGCCGATGTAATGCACTTCTGTATTTCGAAAGTGTTATCTGGTAGTCGTTTAAAAAGGACCTCAGGATCTTCTTCATCATCGTCATCTTCTAGTACATCAACAGCATTTTCACTGGGTTTTAGACACTCTTTGAAAGTTGCTAAGATATTGGTTCCAGCCATAGAAATAAGCAAATCAATTTGATGAATTAGATAAAGAGGTTCATCTTGAACCACATACGGAAAGTATGCCAAATTATCTGCGATATAAAGCAATTGTCGAAGTGGCGTTTTCTGATCGTCAAATTGTTTAGTAACTGTTTGAACAAAAGCACGCCTCTGAGGTTTTGTCGTTCGCAGCAATGTGTACAAAAAGTCATTTAGTGCTGTAGGCATTGAATCTGTTTCGCGCTTAGTATAACCACGAATAATGTTATTTTTGGACTTATTATTGCATTGCAATATCTCTTGAAGTTTAAAACATAGCTGCAAACCCACCTGGACTTTCATATTGACAAACCCAGAATAGGTCTTATCAATGTCTCTTAGTAGAGCATCTGCTCTGTGAGCTGACTCTAACTTACAGTCTGTACTTAAACAAATTAAATAAGGTACCATACGAACGGGATGAACAAGACCCTGTCGCAAGACTATTTGGACAACCTTAACTGACCATAAACGGACGGCATCATCTCTATTTAGGAAACAATCTAAGATTTCTTGCAAGTATAATTGAATTACTCGACTCGCCATTCCCGAGGACACATCATTCATCTCTTTTAGATCATCATTTTTAGATTGCTTTTCCCATTCCTTCTCCTTATTGTACATGTACATTTCCGATTCCGTTAGGTATATCCAAATATTGCGCATACAAATAATCTTAATACTAGGCTCCGATTTTTCGGAGTTAAGTATATCACAGTAGTATTGTTTCAGTTCGGGCCTTATTAAATAATCATCATTCATTACGCAGAACGAGCCCAAAGCGATTAGCGACTGCTTCCGAATTTCATAATTTGAACATTGATTGAAAAACATTATGCAATCGAAAGCATCATCACAAATTGTTGGTGATAAGTTGTTGTCGTCTCCAATTACGTGAGGTGCTTTAAAATCAAAATATCTCATCAATATTCCAATTGTAAATAAGCTTCGCCGAAACATTGGAGTATAAATGGATTCGATAGTTTGAATATTTTGAGACACTTGATTTCGGCTATAATGTAAAATTCGATAAAATTTTTGAAAACAATCTCGAATAAGTTTGTAGTTTTTTGTTATTTGATTAACAACAGCTCCCAGACAAGAGACGCAACTCGATACTACTGCTTGATTTAATGATACTACTAGTAACATTAGGTGTTCTTCTAATGAGGCCAAAAAAGATTCGCTGGCGTTGTTAACCAGCGGCACAACCTTTTCCAGAATGTCGGCAACAGCACAGATAAACTTGGGAGCTGTCGATGGATGACATTTAATGTTTAGATACGGCTCGATGGTCATCGCGTGTCTTACTAATAACTGCGGACGAACTTTGGCCAGCAAATGCAACGTTGTTATGCAACCTAGCATGCGATCATTGTCCGTATCTTCCAACTCAATAAGACGATCAACTAATCCATCGGCTAGTTGCTGACATGCCAAAACAATATCCTGTGGAGGTTCGGTATTTTTTTTTACTGGATCCTGAGTGCTTCCATCCAACTTGAGCATACTTTCTTTGGGTTGAAATATGCTGTTTAATAGTCCTTCTAACCATGTTGTTCCAGTATCATGTGCAGTATTCACGACATCAATTATTTGATTAATTTTTCGTAAGATTCCATGCTTATCATTTTTACCGCACGGAGTAAACCACATTTTCATAAACACTTCAGTTACAAGTTTCTGAATGCCTTCCTCGTCGTTAACTCGTCTTATCATCTTGACACAAATCTCTGGTATCTTGTTAAAGTCCGGATATTCAATGCATATGTCGCGAAGAATTTTGATGACACGTTTTCGCACCGATACACCAGTATCCAGTATTCGGGTTGATAACATATCGTAATACTGATCTATCAACTCTTCATTACTAAGAACAAATTTTCCCACCAGGTCAACAGCAGCTTCTCTTACAGATATAGCAGCATCCAAAAATTTTTGATTGACACCCATTTGCATATCTTTGCGCTTGAGTACAAATGGATCAACTTCCACTATATTTGCTAAACACTTCATGGCTCGAGTTCTTACTGCTATTGAGGGCTCATTTACAACCAGAATAATTTTCTTAAGATATCCATCGAATGATTGACTAAATGGTCTTTTGCTTGCCAAATATTGTGCTATAAGATGGGCATTAGTATAATCAATATATGTTTTAATATGTTGTGATGATGATGTATGATTGATATCGGTAGATGAAGAATATGGTTTAATTTTGTTAATTAAATAACGTTTTCGATCCTCGAAAAAACTAAATATTTCCAAGTTTAATTGTTGATCAATAACTCCAGAGTTCCGATTTTTGCTGTTGTTTTCGCCACCGTTATCATCACCGCTTTCATTGCAGCTTTCACTATCTGACGAACCAGAAGAACCACCACCTTTTCGATGTTTTTGTCGCACATTCTTACTTTTTTTTCGAGACGCATATGATTTGTCACCATCAGCAACTCTTCGGCGTTGATAAATTATATCGCAATACCATTGAGCCAAATAGAAATGTCTCGCATAATCCCATATTAAATTCTCCTCTTGAGCATTTACAGCCAAAAAATCCAAAAGAATTTTTTGGAGAAATTCGGTACGTTCCTCTTCGGGATCTAGTTTGATTTTGTTATTAATATCAGGTAGATCGCCCTCTCTTTCCTGTTCGACCTTAATGGACTTTATCATGGAGTCTATTATATTGACCTTGCATCGAGATTCTACAGTATCCTTTCGTAAACGAGATGCTACGATACCCAAATAATCTAATGAAACCAGCCGAATACTTTGTTCTATCGATTTATCTGATACATATCGTACCAGCATAGTTCCCAAAAGGGACAATAGCAACTCTGAGGCTGGCCATTCTGGTTTGTTGACAGTTGAAAGCAAATCATGTATAAAGTTTTCGAATAGTGGACGAAAATCCGTCTCATTAGAACGAGACTTACATTTGTTTAGAAAAGTCGTAAGAAAATTTCCTCCAATACTTATAGCTACATCATACTTTTTTAGCACAACAACATCGGCATTAGGTCTTTTTGATTTCGACACATTATCCGCTGCTGGTTCACAGTCAACCACCTTTTCATTATCTTTTGAACATAGAACATCTGGTAAAATTGTAGCGCATTGAATTAGTTGCAAAACTAATGCTGTTACCATTTGAATATTTCCACCATTATTTGTTAGCTTAAATGGACGAAGATTTCTTTTCGATGATGGTAAACGGTCAATGGATGATAAAATATCTCCAAGAATACTGCTCCGAATTTTATCATAATGCTCCTTTCGAAATATCGTTGTCACCAGTTCCAAACATACAAACTGCAAAGTATCAATGTTATCAACGAAGAATGGTTCTATTGCCAGTGTCGATAAAGGCAGCACAATGGTATCCACAAAAAAACACTTATCGAAAAGCATAACAAACACTTTCATTAGTTCAACAACTTTCGAATATAGAAGATGTAGATTTCTATTGTGATTTTGATGATTTTTCGACTTTTTTCTGTTGTCATTCTTCTTCATACTCTTTACGGTGTACACGGAATCATAGGATGGAAAAATGGTTTCTCTTAATTGAAATTGAATAAATTTTACGATCAGGGATATATTGTCTTCCTGTAAGAATTTCAAATCGTTTACGGTTGAGTATATGTTACAAACAAGTAAACACGCTTCAATTGCGTTCAATATCTTCTCCATAACTTCATCGTCAAAAATTTCGTCTTCATCATCTGGACCTGCAGAATAGTTTTTCGCTAAATACACATTACGCATTGCGTAATTAATTAAGAGTGTTAACTTATTTTTTGGTATTAAGTCTAATACATTTTTAGCTTTAAGTTTTGCAACATTATTGCTCATCGCGTTTAGCATTTTGGCTGAAATACATTCAATATTTTCATCGACTTCCTCTGACTCGAAGTTAGGTGATTCTGTGTCATCTAGTAGTTCAATAATTTGTTCCATATTGCGCATAAACTGCTGATATGTTTGTGAGCGTAAAACATCTTCTTTGGAACATTTAGGAGAATGTGTAGTGAATGAGCGTTCAACTCGGCGAACTTTCGGTTTGGAAAATATTTCTTCGGGTGGCACATCGTCAACTGAAACAGCAAGTTTGCGCTTTGGAGCTATTTTCTCGTGTGCTTTCATAACATTAAATGTATCATCTAAAACAGCAGTTTTATTATCATCGCCGCCAATACTAGCGTTAGCTTTAGATGTAGCTGGTAGTTGTGTCTGTGGTTTTCCAGATTGTACATCTACTGGTTCGCTTTTTACTGCATCTGTTGAATCCATCTTTAACAAACACATTTTTTTTGCCAATTCTGGTGACTTTTTTATGAATTCTTTAATACTTTGTTGCATAAGACGTACATCGTCGGCCTTTATTCGATTTAAACGTACCGAAAGATGAGATTTGTTGGAACTTTGTGACGATTTTATTATTGCCGGTTTATTCTCGCCAGGTGATTTCACTATAACCGCCGGTGCTGGAGTAGGGAGTTTTGGTGTTGTTGCTGGTATGTCAGTTGACGACGAAATACTTTCTTTTATTTGTTTTTGTTGGGCTGTCGAAGACAACTGTCTCTGCATATTTAAAACATTTTGAAAGTTTGCCTGTATTACGGGAGTTTGTTGCTTTTCATGGTTAATAGCAATTACAGGATTTTGTTGCTTTTCATGGTTAAGGGGAACTACAGGAGTTTGTTGCTTTTCATGGTTAATGGAAACTACAGGAGTTTGTTGCTTTTCATGGTTAATGGGAACTACAAGAGTTTGTTGCTTTTCATGGTGAATGGGAACTAAAGGAGTTGGTTGCTTTTCCTGGTTAATGGCAATTACAGGAGTTTGTTGCTTTTCAATGGTAATGGCAATTGTATTAACTTTTTTATCTTCCGCTTTAATTTGAGAAGTATTGTTATTGGAAGTGTCGCATTTAGATGTAGTAATGGTGCAACTACTTTTAGCAGACTCTTTTATTATATCATTTTTTGATTGTTGCATTTTACAATCATATTGATCATTTGCCTTGATGGTATTCAGGTTATCTGCATCATTTTTAAGATCGTTTGCCCTGATGGTATTCAGGTTATCTGCATCATTTTTAAGATCGTTTGCCCTGATGGTATTCAGGTTACCTGCATAATTTTTAACATCTTTTGGTCCATTGTTATCCAAAGAAGCAGAATTATCCAAATCTTTTTGGAGTAGTGTGCTGCATGATTGGCCTGATACAATATGGGGGGTTGAGCCACAAAGTTCTTGAAAAAATTCTGGCTCACTAGGTTTGGATTGTTCCTCTATAGGATCAGGCAACACTTTATCATGTTCAATCACACTATTCTCATGTTGAATTGTGGTGGTATTACGATGAGCATTGTTAAAAACGGTAGGTCGAAAGTTGTAAATTCCTTGAAGTAATTCAGGATAGGTGCTTATATTCACACTCTGTTGTTGTACATTGTACTGGGGCTTTAATTCAATATTGTCGGTATTAGTTTGTTCGATGGCTTGGACCAATTGACGCGTTAAGTTATCATCTCGTTCTGATAGTAAATTTTTAGATTCACTTGCCACCAGTGTATGAAACAAAAGAGTTGTGTTTAAAGACGCTATTGTATTTCCAAGGGATTCGGATACAGGTAACTCACTAAGTAAATCTGACAAACTAGTTAAGCCTGCTAAAGTTGTCACCGGCACACTGGGTATATCTCGTTCAGTCATGTTGAATGCAGTTTTCGTTAATTTACATACGTTTGTTGTATTTTTAATCGCACAATAATTTCAATAATACTTTATGTTGCGGGCGATTTGAAAAGTGCCTTTACTTGGTTTCTGGTATTTTTACATCGTTTGCGTCGCTGTAGCTAATGTTGGGGGGATTGATTGTTAAAAAAGTCCTGTCAAAGATGATTTTCACTCTACAAATTTTGTTTCGACTGAAAAAAAAAAGATTTTTGTAAAAAAAAACATTTATCAAAATTGTAAAGAGTATTGAGCCGAATACAGCAACTTACTTGTTGATTTTCTCATTTATTTTTTTTTTTTTGTAGCAGTACTTCAAATTTTTCTTTGCAGA
Source organism: Pegoplata infirma (assembly GCA_963921195.1). Lineage (NCBI taxonomy): Eukaryota > Metazoa > Arthropoda > Insecta > Diptera > Anthomyiidae > Pegoplata > Pegoplata infirma. The sequence continues at coordinate 4,247,245 of OY992536.1, read as the reverse complement.
GATCCAGGAGGTTGTTAAAAACAACGTGGTATTTATGTTTTTATAACTTTATTTGGATAGATTGTAAATTTAATATTGTTTTATTTAAAGTGTTGCATGAAGTGTTTCGTCTTTTGGGCTAAACCGCAGTTTTAAGGGGCACAAAAAAATTAAAAATAAAAAAAGTCGAACTCTTCAGAACTAATAATGGAATTTACGTCAGAAATTTTAGTCTTGCAAAATTGCGCAGTGTCAAAATTGCAACCTTATTTGCTTGTTTTTTTGTGAATAGAAACAATTGTATTGCTATATGAAAAGTAATAGAAAAATAAAAATGTTATTAAAATTTTTTTATAATAAAAAAAGTTGCAATATTGCACTGTTGCAGGGGTCAAAAATTTCTGAAGTGAATACCCTGAATATTAAATTTAATTGGGCTTGTTTACCGTAGGACATCTGGATACAAAAAACACGACGCCACCTTTTATATAGGAACTCAAATTAAATACAAATTGATCTCTATTGCAAACATTTATATTCAGGGTATTCATCACTTCAGATATTTTTGACCCTTGCAACAGTGCAATATTGAAACTTTTTTTTAAAACAAATTGTTTAATAAAATTATTATTTTTCTATTACCTTTTATATGATGCGTTCTTGCAAGAAAAGATTCGCAATTTATTTTTATAGTAATACAATTGCGTCTATTCACAAAGAAACAAGAAAATAGCAATTTTAAAATTGCGCAATTTTGCAAGACAAAAATTTTTGACATGAAATCCATTATTGTTTATCATAATTCCCGATTGATATATCCATTCTTGGTAATCAAATGACTTTTAAAAAAAAAAATTATCGAAAGTGCCACGAATATAAATACAAAATCGTTAAAAAAAAATTGTTTTTGTTTCCACATGAAGTTAATTGTTCCCCGTAAACTGCACTTTTGCCCAAATTCCTATAAATTTTAACTTAACCAGTTTACCGAAATGGCTCTTTTTTGTGCAATCAAACTTTAGGGATCGCGCCCTCTTTCGAGTGAGCGGGGCCTCAAAATATTTTTTTTTAATGTCTTAAAATTCGCATGATATTGGTGTCATTTGAAAGCTTGGAGAAATGCCTTTACATATTTAGTTTCTTATTTAGCGCTTAAAACTAAAAAAATGTAAACAAATTGAAATGCTAAAATATTTTAGTAAGAAAAAATACGTTAAACAAAATACGTGAAACAAATTGTAAAAGTGGATTTTTGTTTTAAAATTAAGCATTTTGTTTTTTATTAAAATTTTCAATTAGTTTCAACAAAAAAACAGCTGTTTCCTCAACATCTGATCGTTACCAATTTATACGAAAAAAGTGCGTGTATGTTCGGTAAAATAAGAAACAAATTTACTCTGTCAAAAACTCTTTCATTTAACCAATTTTTGCGTACGACAACGTTTTTCGGGCTGGTTTGGGTACCCGCGGGCACCCGCGGTAACGTTCTGGAACACACCTAATATAATACAAACAAATTTAAAAAAGCTCTACATGTGGGATAAATGGAATTTTTTTGTCCAATTTTACCTACAGGTCGCAATACTTAACCGATTTTAGTTTCTCTTCTTTTAAATTTTAGCTAATAAAATTCCTCATCACTCTGTCATGGCTTTCATAGATTTTTGAAAATACTTTTAGTTTTATTTAAATATTTTTTTAAAGTTCAGAAAATAATAAGTTTTTTTAGAATATTTGCTCTAAAAATGCAACAGGAAGAGTACAAATAAGATGTATTGACAAAATTAAAGGTATTTGAACCCCTTATAAATGATGGTAATAGCATTTCTTAATTTAATATTTATTTTATTAAATAAATATTATTTTGGTTTAATTTAATATTATTTTGGTTTTTATGACCACATGAAAACTTTAAAATTTTCACTTTTAAGTACCCATATCATTTTAAATAGTGTACCAATTTCAATTTTTTTTTTTAATTAAAGCTTTTCATTTTCTAACCATTATTGGTAAATAAAGTATTTTTTAAAAATTTTTAAACTCTTTTTTCGAATTTACAATGTAACAACTTTTTTTTATAACTTAAAAATAATTTTAAAGTTCCAAAAATCATAAGGTATAATTTAAGCAAAAAGTAAAATATTTTTTAATAATTTATTTACCAATTATGACTAAGCAAAAAAAAAAGCTTTAATCTAAAAAAAAATCATTGAAATTGGTAAATTATTTTGAAAGATATAGGCTTTTATAAGTGAAAATTCTTGAATTTTTGTCTGGATATAAAAACTAAAATAATAATATATAAGCAAATGTTAGTCACATCGTTGATAAGGGGTTCAAATACCTTTAATTTAGTCTACACAGTATATTCGTCCCATGCCTTATACATTTTATATTGCAAAAATACAAAAACTAAAATTTTTCGAACTTTAGGAAAATATAAAAAAAAAAAATAATCTAATTTTTTTTCAAAAATCCATCATGACAGATCGATGAGGAATTTTGTTAGCTAAAATACCAAGAAAAGAAAAACTAGAAAAACAAAAAAAGTCCATTTTAGAAACTGGAAAAAAAGATCGTAAATTGGTCCAGCCATTTTCGCCGTATCATAGCGGCAGCCGATTTCGAAAAAATCCGTTTAAAAATTAGCTGTTTAAGCTTTTTCAATGTAAATGCTGCATTTTGATTTTGTTTAACAAGCTGCAACATTTTTATTTCTAAAGGCCTCTACAGACGATTCAATATTATGTACAATCTGCATGTATTTTTTTCGGTTCAATATTTTATACAGTATTTTTATGTATGCCATTTGTGGGTAAACGTCAAAAATATTGTGCATAATATTGCGTCGTCTGTAGGTACCTTAAAAATTTATTTATAAATTTTTTGCAGACAAAACTACATATTAAAAAAAAAACGAATTCTAAAGTGTGAACCCCCTTAATATGTTTGGAGCCATTTCGCTATTCTGGTTTTATGCCAAAAAAAATCTAGTTCCACTTAAAAAATCTCCTGTTATAATTGCTATAGTGTTTCTTTACATTGCAGCAGCAAAAATGAAAAAATGCGGTATTTAATTATAATTGAGCAGCGAGCAACAGACAGCAAATTTTTTGAATTTTAATAAAAACTGTAACCTCTTACAAGGGAAGTATCTCAACCCTTATAAACCGATTTGCCTGAAATTTAAATTATTAATAAAAGAGACAAATCTAAGGTTGGAGTGTCTCGGCTTATCGGCCATATCGGGGATTTAGGGGTTCAAAACATGGGTCAAAAAATGGCGAAAAAATCGTTTTTTGGATTTTTCAGCCATTTCTTTATAAGAAACTATATGGTGTTTTCATATGCGAAGAAAGGTTTTTTTAATGCCTATCCAATGGTGGCATAACTTAGTAAAAATTCGGCTTCTTTAAATATTTTTTTCAGGAAAATGTGTAAATTTTGGGTGGTATTTTTGTGAAGACATAGACCTATGATATCCATATGTATAAGAAATAATCTTTATTAAATTTAAGACGACACGTATTTTTGCCCTAGACGATATACCTGTTAGTTCGAAAGTTATCAAAATTTTCCCGAATGTCCACATGGTTTCATAAGGGGACAACGAAATTTTTAAACACCGATATGGCCGATAAGCCGAGACACCCAAACCTTAAAATCGCCTCTTTAATATACATATATTTTAAGTTTCAGGCAAATCGGTTCATAAGGGTTGAGATACTTAACTTGTTAGTTACATTTGGGATCAATTCATAATAACTTTTGGTCTAATAAAATAATTACTTTTTGTGAATTCGGAATATTTCTAATTCATTTTTAAACTAAATTTTAAATTGTTTTGAAAATAATTCAAAAAAATAATTTGAAACTAAACCAGAATATTAAAATTGCAATTTTTTTTAATTTTAACTTTTGATTTCAACGAGTAAAAATGTGCAGTCAAACTTTAGGGGTCACGCCCTCTTTTGAGTGGGCGGGGCTTCAAAGTTGAAAAGGTTTCATTAAATATCTTAAAAAGTAGGTACTTATCCGATTTTTATAACGTTCCTTTTGAACATTCGTTTTTATGGAAAAATTTCATTAACCCCTTAAGCCCCAAAACGCGGTTTTAAGTTTTTTTTTTTTTTTTTTTTTTTTAATTTGTACTTTTGATGACCTTATATTATTATTATATTATTATTTTTGAGATAATTGAAAATTAAAAAAAAAAAAACTTAAAATCGCGTTATGGCGCTTAAAGGGTTAGTGAAAATGTAAAGAAATGTTCGAATGAAATTTCTTTAAGCTTTGGAAAGGATAAGTACTTTTTAAGATATTTAAGAAAAACTTAAAAAGTATACATGGGTTTTTTGCCAAGGTCCTAAGCTTTCATTTGGACTTTTATTCGACTATCTAACTTTTCTAACACCAGAGATATAAAGGTGTTAGATTTGGGAGATATTTGAAAATTAAGAAATAAAATCGTGTTTTGGCGCTTAATGAAATTAATGATTAATGGTTAATGAAATATTTTTATGTAAAGGAATGTTCGAAAGGAATTTCTTCAAGCTTTCAAATGATACTTTTCTCTTAAAAATGAGTCTTGAATACTTGTCAATTGATCTCTGTGGACAATGTAAAAAAACTCTTTCAGCAGACTTTGTGAAGTGTTTTACTTGTGGTCTGAAATTCCACTATTCACCTTGTTCGACATTACTTCAGGCTGAATACTCTTCTATGAGTTTTGAAAAAAAGAAACAGTGGAAGTGCACTGCATGCAAGGAGGGTACGAGAAGAAGTAGATCTCCCAATAACCTATATTTGGCTGAAGTACACGATGAAAATAGAAAAAAACAACGAGAAGATGATGATGGGAACATTGAAAATGATAAAAATAAGAGATTTAAAGACACAATATCAGTAAACTCTGTGTATACAAATGTTTGTAATGTACAAACAGACGTAGCTGAGCTGAAATCCGATATGAAAGAGATAAAAAGCAGCATCCAACAGCTCAACCATTCTCTGATACAATCTCTTGCACAGATAACTGACTCGCTAAAATCCCTTACAAACCAGGTTAATGACCTCAAAGAACAAAACATTGAGAAAGAAACACGTATGCAAAAAATGGAAGCCAAGGTCAACTCTCTTGAGCAACAAATATTAAATAAAAACATAGAAATAAATAACATACAAAACAAAGAAACTGATGCTACTGAAATTATAAAAACAATTGCGGCATCGGTTGACGTTGAAATAAACAATAACGATATTAGCAATGCATATCACATTAAAAGCAAAGAAAAGGTTGTCATTGAATTTTGTTCACTTAATAAAAAAAAGGAATTGATGAGCAAGATAAAGAGGCATAGAGTTAATGCAGTAGTTTTAAATAACAAAAACACTACAGACAACAACAACACTATTCCTGATGGTAGTAATAACAATAACAATGATCCCTCCAAATCAAATAAAACAAAAAATGATAAAGAGTTTATCTACATCAACGACCAACTTACACCACACAACCGTCACTTGCTATGGATGGCAAAAAATAAAGCCAAGGACTGTAATTGGAAGTTCGTATGGATACGTAATGGCCATGTTGTTGCTAAGAAAAATGAAAATTCCTCCACAATCTTAATATCCAACTCTGCTGATACTGAAACAATTGCATAATTAAAAAATCAACCTTTGTCAAATTATTAGAAAAAATAAAAATACGTTTTTTAAAAAAAAAAAAAAAAATAAAACAACAAAAAAACTTTTTTCATATTTCCCTTAATCTTTTTATAAATAAAAATGAATAATATCCAAAACCAAACACTAGAGAGTTTTAGTCAAATAAACCAAAACTGCTTAAGTTATCCCTTATCGTTAGCATACATGAACATTCGTTCACTACGTACTGGATTTACACCATTTCTTGCAACTATACACAACATAATTAATAAACTTAATTTCATAATATTAGTGGAAACAAACATAACAGATGATGAAACTAACCTATACAACATTAATGGCTTTAATGCTGCATTCAAAAACAGAGGAGGTAAAGGAGGAGGTATAGCTGTGTATGTTAGAGAGAATCTTTCCTTTACTAATATTCCTTTACAAACCACAAATTTTGAAGCAATACAAATTAATGTAAAAATCTACAACAAAATAATTTCAATTCTATCAGTTTATTGTCCCCCAAAAACAAAAAAGAAAAGGTTCATTAAAGAGATCGACGAAACACTAAACAAAATAAATAAAAAACAAGAAGTAATTGTTGTTGGTGATACTAATATTGATATTCTTCGGCAAAATAGCATAACAACCAAATACCTAGACATGATACTATCAAATGGACTACAATGTGCAGTAAATGAGACAACAAGAGAGGATGCAATAAGAAACACAAACACATGCATAGACCATCTGCTAGTAAGAGTTAACAAAACCACCACATCAACACTTGCTGCTGTAATTAAAACAAGTATCTCCGACCATTACTCTATATGTTGCTGTGTAAAGGAAGAGAACGAAGTAAACCAGCGTAACCCAAACTATTTTGATCATAATCCAAACCAGTGGACCCCAAACTTTTCTGAACAGAGTGCAATAGTTAATGGTTTTATTGTTAATAAAAAAATTAAAGAAATAGATTGGAACAATATAATAAATCAAAATCTAAACACTAATGATTTATTTAATAAAATACAATCAACTTTTTGTGAAATATATGAAAAATCGAAAAAAGCACTAAATATAACAAAAAAAAGGTCTTTAAATCCATGGTTAAGTGAAGAATTAATTAAATGTTGTGATAATAGGGATAAACTTTATAAAAAATGGATGAATAATAAAAACAATATAATTTACGAACGTCAATATAAAAAATTCAGAAACTCTTTGAATAAAAAACTTAACTACGCGAAAAATAATTATTATAGAATGCAATTTATTGAAAACAGAAGTAACATAAGAGCCACTTGGAAAATAATAAATGAAATAATTGGTAAAAAATCAAACGAAATTGATGAAACCATAATGAGAAACTTTAAAAATGAAAATTTAAATAGTGTTTTAAACAATTTTGCAAACAAATTTAATGAAAACGTTCAAAATATAACACACAATTGTGATATAAAAACATCAAACTTCACACAATCTACAATAGAAAACTCGGTTTACTTTGAACTTACATGCGAGGAAGAAATCTTTAATATATTAAAATATCTAAACATCAAAAAAGGTGCTGGAGCAGATGGGATACGACCGAAAGACATAAGAAATAATGCAAGCTACATAACACCAATATTAACGTCATTAATCAACTCAAGTCTAAATAACGCGTTGATTCCAAATATCTTGAAATTATCAATTATAAGGCCTATCTACAAATCCGGAACAAAATCTGACTACAACAACTACAGACCCATCTCAATTCTTCCAGTAATTGAAAAAGTCATCGAAGAGGTTATTGTCCGTAGGCTTACAAATTTCATGGAAAAATACAATGTTATAAATAAAAACCAATTCGGTTTTCAAAAAGGCAAAAATATCAACAAATTATTAGGAAACTTCTCAAACTACATAAACAGCTGTCTAGACAAAAATCACCATTGCTTAGCATTGTTTATTGACTTTTCTAAAGCCTTCGACACACTACCTCATGAAAAATTAATCGTAACCTTAGAAAGGAATGGTATAAGAGGAAATTTATTAAACTGGTTTAAAAACTATCTCTACTGTAGATCATATCGGGTAAAAATAAAAAATACTCTAAGCAAGGAAATGCCATCAAATCAAGGAGTACCGCAAGGATCCAAATTAGGCCCAATACTCTATATAATTTACGCGAATGATATGATTAACATGTTAAAAAATTGTACGACTTTCGCATATGCAGATGATACGGCGATCATCGTATCGCACCAAAACATTGATGAGGCTTCGGTAAATATGCAAAATCAATTAGACATAGTGACAAAATGGTGTCACGATAGCGGTCTAATAATAAACGCAAATAAGACTAAGATAATGCATATTAAACCACCTCATATTTCCACCAAAGTTATCAAACTAAAATTCCACGATACAGAATGCCTACACAACAGTGTAAATAATATTAACAATAACAATGACCAGTGCAACGTCTATATAGACCAAGTTAACAGTTATAAATACCTTGGCATCTATGTAGATCATAACTTCAAATGGAAAAATCATATTGATGAACTAAAAAAAAAACTACGTAAAGCATCTTATATGATGTATCATTTAAGCAATTGCTCCACATTCAGTGTACTTAGACAAGCATATTTCTCACTTGCCGAATCATACATCAGACACGGAATAACAGCATGGGGAAGCGCAAAATACTGTAAAAGTGTGCAGCAATCTCAAGACAGAATTTTGAAAATCCTGGAAAAAAATCAACGATTATCAATAAAAACCAACAACAACACCAACAACAACAACACCAACACCAACAACAACAACACCAACAACACCAACAACAACAACACCAACAACAACAACAACAACACCAGCACTAACAACAACATAAACTCTTCTAACAACGCTAACAACAACGTTATTTACAACAACCCCATTTTTTTACCAACTAGAAATGGAAACACACCTCACAACAACACTGAAAGCATGTCAAAAAAGTTAAGAATTCTAAATGTGCAAAATGTCTACCAAACAACTGTACTAAACGAATTCTACAACGATTCTAGATTCTTAAATGTAATCGATCATCAACATAACACTAGGCAAAGAGCTGAAGGCAGATTTAAAATAGGAAGACATCATAATCTTTACGGAAAAAGTACACTTCATGTAACTTTACCCACAATATTAAATAAACTTCCTGTTGACTTAATAAATATTCTCAACGAAAATAGAAGGAAAAAGTTGATAAAGAACTTTTTCATAGATTCGCAATGAACAATATATATTTAAATGAATTTAAAATTAGTTTTATTATCCTGCAGACAAACCGTATGGTTTCGCGGGTATAGATTTAAACAACTTTTAATGTATTTTATATGAATATTAATAAAAAAAAAAAAAAAAAAAAAAAAAAAATACCAATTTAATACAAATCGGATAAGTACTTTCTAAGATATTTAAGAAAAACTTTGAAGGCCCGACCACACGAGAGGGCGTGACCACTCAAGTTTGACTGCACATATTTACTGGGAGGTCAAAGGTTAAAAAAAAAATTAAAAAACCAAAATTTCGGTAATCTGGTTTAGTTCCCTTTATTTATACCAACCGTTCTCATATAACATTTCCAACAAGAAAAGTTGCCATCATTGTAGTAAATAAAAATGACAGATTTTGCGCGAAAACCACCTAATTAGCAGCATTACTTCTGAACCGCATGCGGTAAAATAAATGGTAAATTTTGCAGATAAAATAATTGGTAAATTTTGTTGTTTGCTGCTTGCTGCTGCATTGTGAAAAAACACTTACAATTTTTCTTTGGAATACACATTCCTGCTTATTACGGTTGGCGTAGTCGCAGGGAAAGTTGGCCGAATTTACCAAAAAGTTGTTAAAAACACATATTTTTTTTGCAAAATTTGCCATAAATATCTTTGAAATTGTGAAAAATAAGTTATTAAATCTGATTTTCTTTATAGATTTGGATATATAAAAAACCAATTTGTATGGAGTCGAAAAACGACAAGGCAGATACGACCAGAGGACGAAGCCGATCGGCTCGCAGTCGGCGCATAGCCGCCGCCGACTTTTTTTAAGAAATTGAGCCGCCGCCGACTTTATGCGGCTACCGTCGGCTCAAAATTTTAGCCGATTCGGTCGGCTTAGCTAACAATTTTGAACTTTTTTCGATTCGGTAATGAATTCTCTCGATTTATTTCGAGTTTCCTCAGGGATCGTTCTATACGTGTTGTTATAGATGGGTTCTCATCTGATGAGTTTCGGCTTCCATCCGCAAGGTTCTGTTCTTTCTCCTACCCTTTTTCTTATTTTTCTTAACGACCTTCTAAGTCAAACTTCAAATCCTATCTACTATTTTGCAGATGACAGCAACATTTGTTATTCATTTTCCTTTGATCGTAGGCCAAGCCTTGTTGAGGTTGAGGGCAAAAGGCAGATTATGAATGACACACTTAATCAAGACCTGTGTTGACAATCTCTAAGTGGGGCCTTGCAAATAGGGTCAAATTTAATGCACGCAAGACTCAATGTTGTATGTTGACCCACAGGAATGTGGAATTAACAGTGTCATCTGTACATATGGGTGGAATAAGTATCGAGGAATCTGACACTCTTGATGTTCTGGGCATGAAAATTCAGTGTGATGTCCGTTGGAATAAGCACGTTTTTCAAGTGTCGAAAGAAGCATTCAAGTGTCTCGGTTTTTTAAACCGGTGTAAGAAGTACTTCACCTCATCAGATCTCCTTACTATTTATACCACCTACATCCGACCGAAGATGGAATACAACTCCCATATATGGGCAGGGGCTTCAAAGTCTATTTTGGAGCTCGTGGACCGTGTGCAAAGAGGGCGTTGATGGTAATCAATGACAATAGTGTGTCCAACTCTATTGACTCATTGGAGCATCGTCGGAATGTGGGTTGTGTGACTCTGTTCTATCGATATTACCATGGAAAGTGTTCTGCTGAGATAAGTGAACTTATCCCTAGAGCCCGAGTTTTTGTTCGCAATACTCGGTTGTCTAGTAGATCACATCCGTTTGTTGTCGATTGTCCAGTGGATCGCACAGCGCATTACAGGGAAGATTCGTTCATCAGTCGAACTAGCCGTATGTGGAATAATCTTCCCGCAGAGGTCTTCCCAGTTTCCTTCAATGTAGATAAATTCAAGTCAAATATCCACAAGCACGACTCCCTCTTTCCTCCTCCTCATAACCTATTTTCCTGATATCAACACAATGCACTGCATTAATAGGGGCATCCCTTGAGTGTTGGTTCAACGTAAAAAAAAAAAAAAAGTAGAGTACGTATTTAAAGGTAAAGTATTTTTTGCATGTATCGAATATATTGAACATGTCTTTTGCAATTTTTTTCAGCTGTAGTCGACTTTAAGCCGCCGCCGACAGTTTTTTCGTTTAGCCGCCGCCGCCGAAAAAATTTCGGCTTTAGTCGACTTTTAGCCGCCGCCGACTACTTTTTTGCTTAGCCGCCGCCGCCGACAGTTTTAAGTCGGCTTCGTTCTCTGGATACGACAACCGTGATAAGACTTTATTTCATACATTATTTATATTTTTATCATTCATAAAACACTTTCTATCATTGCAAAACAGATTAATTAATATTGTTATTCCGTACTTTTTACAAAAAAGTCTTTATAAATTGACAAAACTTAATTTTTTTGTTCGCGACAAAATATATATATATGGCGAGGTCGATTGCAAGAACACATATACAAACCAAACTTAACTCAATGTTGCCAACATTGGCAATCCAATATTTTTATATCTTGCCGAATATGTTTAATCATTCACAATGTAAATGTGACATTGTGAATGACATAAAAATATTGGATTGTCAATGTTGGCTGCATTGAGGAAAGTTTGGTTTAAATTTGTACTAAGGCTGCCAGACTTGGAGATTTATCCCGAAAAATGGGAATTTCATATTTTTAAACAGATTTCGGGAATTTTTTGGGGATATTTAAAATTGTATCTATTTCATACCATAGCCAAACCACAGACTAATACAGACTCGACATAAGTGACAGGTGTCAAAAAAGTAGTTCTGAACCATATGGTTAATATTTTCAAATTATTCTACGAATTAGGTTAGAAAGAGAAAACTGATATAACGCGCCATAAGAAAAATGGATGCCAGATCGGATTTTGTTGTTTCACTCACTCCTAAGTCGTAGAAAGTGTTGCCATGTTAGCGTAAAACGGACTAAAAACCGCTGTGTTTTCTCCTAAAATCGCTTAGTTTTTCCCCATTTTTTCTTATAAAACCCTACTGTCGAGTCTGTATTTAGTCTGTGGCCAAACCACAGTTTCGTTTTACGCTAACATGGCAACACTTTCTACGACTTAGGAGTGAGTGAAACAACAAAAACCGATCTGGCATCCATTTTTCTAATGGCGCGTTATATTAGCTTTCTCTTTCTAACCTAATTCGTAGAATAATTTGAAAACATTAACCATATGGTTGAAGACTACTTTTTTGACATCTGTCACTTATGTCGAGTCTGTATTAGTCTGTGGCCAAACTTTATGCAATTAACGAGTTTTAATATGAGTTATTAAAAAAGTTGACTGTAAAATTTATAATAACATTGCAAACAAAACCGTTTATTTACTAACTGTTTTACTTAGGCTTTTTGTTGGCAAACTTTGATTGTTATACCAAATTCGCATTCATTTTTTTAAACATGTTTATGTACCTTAAAAAGTTTAAATTTAAACATGTTTAAGTGGTTAAACATGTTTAAAAAAATGAATGCGAATTTGGTATTACACCTGGGGGCTAATTATGTAACTTGAGGCTTTTTTTGTTGGCAAACTCAGATTTTTAACATGCATCAAAACGAAACGTTAACTTCCATAAATTTCTCAATTTAATTTAGCGTCGTTTGGAATAGTTTTGTTAAATTTTACACATTTTCGATGAAATATTGATAACATTAGTTAATTAAATGAGATTTAACTTGAAAGCAACACAAAAACATTTATCTTTTTTATTAATACCAAAGACAGCCATTAACAATAAGAGAATCATTCACAATGTATGAAAGTTAATTTTTAACTTCTATAATTTTGAGCGTTAACACTAGAGTAGTCAAAACCGGTTTCCGAATTATTCAAAAAACCGGTTTTTTTCGCTTTTTCCCGGTTTTTCCAAGCCGGTTTTTTAAAACCGGTTGTTTTCAAGTTATTCGAAAAACCGGTTTTTTTGTGTCGAATTATTCGACATTTTCGAATATATAATACTTATTTTTTTTTTGTCCATTTGTTACAAATTTTGTAAAATACAACTCTGTATTTGGAATTATGTTTCTTAATTCCATAATAAATAAGAATGTTAAAAGCAGAGTTATAGAGTAGGATAACAAACGCCATTTTGAAAAAGTAGTAAACAAAAACCATATGGTATTGTTTAAGAAATTTTATCACAAATCAAAATCTGAGTGAAGTGGTGTAGATACCAGTTATACAGTAAGAATGCAGATTGCTTTTTATCTCTCTTTGCTTTACGTTTAAACTTTAGTGTGGTATTACCAGATTTTTCCAATTATTTTTGGTGATGCCAGATCTACAAAACTGTCGATTCCTTACTCTATAACCCTGGTTAAGCTTTGAATTAGATTTATTTAATAAGAATGAATTGTGTACAATTATTTTTTCTCTTTTTTTTGTTAAAAACAAATTAAACCCTATTTATTTAATGTTTTTAACAATTTTTATTAAAAAAACCAAAAAACCGGTTATTCGAACCGGTTTTCAAATAAAAAAACCGAAAACCGGTTTTTAAAAACGGCGGTTTTTTAAACTATTCGAAAACCGGTTTTTGAAATATGCCGAATAGTTGACAACTCTAGTTAACACTAATGTCAACTTTGTATGGTAGAACACTGATAATTATGCCAACAAAATACACCTTTGATAATCGTCATCGTTAGCTCATTATTCTATTATCATGACACTATATGGTAATGGAATAACGATGGAAACGATATGATTGACGACTATCAAGTTACATAATTACCCCCCTGGTCTAGATTAGCAACCACCAATTTTATAATGAAGGGTGTTCAGGGGGCTAATTATGTAACTTGATATTCGTCAATCGTCAGCTCACACTCAAAAAATTTCATGCATAAAAATACGAAGTATTATTTCGTAAAATTTTTTTCGTACATATAACGAAATTTTTGTACATATTACGAAATTTTTGTAATTTTACGAAAACTTGGAATTTCGTAAAAATACAAATTTCGTTTATTTTACGAAGTACATTTCGTAGCCAAAAAAATACAAAATACTTCGTATCTTAACGAAATATTTCGTAATTTAACAAAATATTTTTCGGAAAAAAAAATCACAAAATCAAGGGGTTTGATTTATTTATCTGAATTACTAGATTTAACAATTAAAAAAATGGAATAACAAAAATTTGTTCCTTCTCTTTTTAATTTTTGTTTACGGTTTCTAATTTTAAATTATTTTCAGTGAAAAGTTATACGGGCATGTCACCGAGTCAATTCCGTTTAGAAATGGAATTGGAAATGGAAAAATATGTCGTAACTTTACGAAATATTTTCGTTAAACTAAACATAATTCGTATTTACAAAAAAAAACTTCGTAATATGTACAAAAATATTTTGTATTTTTACGAAATATTTTGTAATTATACAAAATATTTCGTAATTATACAAAATATTTCGTAGTTATACAAAATATTTCGTAACTTTACGAAATATTTTCTTAAAAATAAACATAATTCGTATTTACAAAAAAAACTTCGTAATATGTACGAAAATATTTAGTATTTTTACGAAATATTTCGTAGTTATACTAAATATTTCGTAAATTTACGAAATATTTTGTATTTATTTCGTAAATATCACTAAAAAAAACTTCGTAATATTTACGAAATGCCATAGGTAAATATTACGAAATATTTCGTTCCGGCAAAACCACGAAATGTTTCGTACAATGTACGAAGTATTTCGTTCATTTTACCTATGAAATTTTTTGAGTGCATTATTCTATTACCATAAAATGACAATATATGGTAATGGAATAACGATACGATTGACGACTATCAAGTTACATAACTACCCCCCTGTGTTACTTTTGACGTTTACAAACACCAAACTGGGCGGTAAAGGTACCTACAGACGACGTAATATTATGTGCAATATTCAATTATATTGATGGTGTGTGGGTAATATTGACGATTGTACAATGGTCAATCTGACCCCCACACCATCAATATAATTGCATATGAACCACATAAACCACTTAAACATGTTTAAATTTAATACCCTGTTCTCACGAGCATCTAAAAACGGTTTTAAACGACATTTGTTTTAATTAAAAAAAAAGTGTTCACACGTAATTTCACTCGTTTTATTTTGGTTTTTATGTATTTATTTTGACATTTGCATTATCAGCTGATAAACATGTACACATTTTAACAACAAACGATATTAAAATATTGAAATTATATTCATTAATTATACATATAACTGTTTATAATGTTCCAGAATTGTTTAAAGATAAAAATAGCACGATTTTTTTTTGTATTATTTACATTTTAGTAATAAACAATGTTGCCAATATTAATAAAATGCTTTAAAAACGCTGAACATTCAAAAATACTCAATTCAACCCCTGGAATTCCGCTCGTTTTAAATCGTTTTAATTTTAAAACGAGCTAAAAACATTTTTATTTTGACATATTACAACAAAAAAATGTATGGTAAAACGAGTCATAAAAATGGTTTTTAAGCATAAAACGAAAAATGTTGCTAAAAATGGTTTTTAAGTGTAAGTGAGAACAGGGTATAAACTTGTTAACGTACATAAACATGATTAAGTAGTTAAACATGTTTAAAAAAATGAATGCGAATTTGGTATAAGTCTTTAAGCATCAAAACGAAAAAAATTACAACTTAACTTACAAAAATTGTTCAATTTAACTTAAGCTACGTTCACACTACAAAAACTTACCATGGTAAGTTGAGATGATTTTTCGATTTTTCTTTATGCTAGTACAATTTGAGATGATTTTGTCAATCACTATGTGATTTTGTTGAAAGGAAAATCACATAGTGATTTTTAAATCACTCAAGTCTATATACCCAGCAAAAAAAGAGCTTACCATTCACTACAAAATTCACCACAACTTATGAACCAGATGTACTTCTTCTTCAGCTGAAACACTGATGAATTTTATATGGGCGTGACACACAATATCACTAGTGTTTAGTATGTACATATATATTAACATCTTTATCACAACTTCTGAAGTAGTGATCGGGATGTTAATATAACTTGACCTTTTGGAAGTGCTTTTTTCATCACTTCTTTAGAAGTATATTTTTCTTGGCATTTTGGATGTGATTATGTAATTTTTATATGGTGATTTAGAAGTGATTTTTTCATCACTTCTTGATAAGTACATATTTCATGACTTTTTGGGATTGATTTTAAGATTTTTTTTTTAGTATTTACACTAATAATAATTCAAACCAAAACGATATTTTTAACAATGTATAATATTTATTATGTAATATTTAGACTTGAAATTGTTAAGATTAAATCGATGTTTTTAATAATTTAGTTTAGCTAATAGGAATTATTAATTAAATGTGGATGTATATATTTTTCTAATAGTTTTTCATGCGCTTAATCCGAATCTGGCCTTAGAAGTGATTTATCTTATTTTGAGATATTTAGATTTTCGATTGACAGTACTGCATAAACTCAGATATTCGCAATGTTCGGGACCTTATAAAACCGAGAATTATTTTATGATGTATAATTATTTCAGCACAACTAAAAATACTTCACTTATTCTTCACAATCCTTTGGTCTGCTCAATAAAGTGTGGAAATCGTCCACAATATCACGTCGTATTAAAATTAATATATTCAATTCCAACGTAAAATCAACGTTGTTATATGGATGCGAAACTTGGAACGCTGCCTCCCGAGACATTAAATCCTTGCAAGTTTTCGTTAACAAATGTCTTCGAAGAATTTTACGAATCTTCTGGCCACGAACTATTTCGAACATCAACCTGTGGCGCGAAACAATGCAAACACCGCTGTGCGTAGAAATACAGAGAAGAAAGTGGAATTGGATCGGACATACACTCCGCAAACAACCGTCCGATATTGCCCGAAATGCTATTGAATGGAACCCTCAGGGAAGTCGTAGAACGGGGCGACCAGCTCATACGTGGCGAAGACAAATCGACTCCGAGATAAGAAAAATGCGTAAAAGCTGGAGCGAAGTAAAAAACATAGCGATTGATAGATCTGAGTGGAGGAAGTTTGTTGAGGCCCTATGCTCCTTATAGGATCGAAGGGAATATATATATATATTAGAGTGTCCCTTATTTTGGAAATGTTGGAAATCTTGAGACGGTACCCGCTCATTTTTTTCCTTTTGACTTAAAAATAACTCAGGAAAAATTTTACGCCCCTAGGACCACGCCTTCCCTACGCGACGGGCCCTTAAAGAGCGGGGCCTAAAAAATCATTTTTCCATACAAACCAAAAAATTTTTTTTTTTATTTTTAATTTTTTTGTTATTATTTATTATATTACTTGGTTTGCTTATTCACAACAAAAAATTTGATTTTGGTGGGATAAGTCTTTCAGCGCTAAAAAATTTTTCGCAAAAAAAAATTTTGAGCCGCCGGGGTCCTACAGTAAAAAATTTTTAAAAAATATTTTTTTTTAGTTTTGACCAGCAACGGTTTTAGCTGCTATGTTGCTTTAAATGATATATATTCATAAAAAAATATTTTTTGTATCTGTGACATCTTAATCGTGTTCTAAAAAAGGGTAAAAAATGCATTGATGATTTTTTTCGATACACGATAAAAATGTCACAAATATGAATAATATTTTTTTTGGAATATATATCATTAAAAACAACATAAAAACTAAAACCATTGCTTTTCAAAACTAAAAAAAAATATTTTTTAAAAATTTTTTACCGTAGGATTCCTACGGCTCAAAATTTTTTTTTTCGAAAAAGATAAAGATGTCACAGATATGAATAATTTTTTTTTTGGAATATATATCATTTAAAGCAACATAGCAGCTAAAACCGTTGCTGGTCAAAACTAAAAAAAAATATTTTTTAAAAATTTTTTACTGTAGGACCCCGGCCGCCCAAATTTTTTTTTTGCGAAAAATTTTTTAGCGCTGAAAGACTTATCCCTCCAAAATCAAATTTTTTGTCGTGAATAAGCAAACCAAGTAATATAATAATTAATAACAAAAAAATTAAAAATCAAAAAAAAATTTTTTTGGTTTGTATGGAAAAATTATTTTTTAGGCCCCGCTCTTTAAGGCCCCGTCGCGTAGGGAAGGCGTGGTCCTAGGGGCGTAAAATTTTTCCTGAGTTAATTTTAAGTCAAAAGGAAAAAAATGAGCGGGTACCGTCTCAAGATTTCCAACATTTCCAAAATAAGGGACACTCTAATATATATATATTCTTCAAATTACTTTTGCAATCCTTAAGATATCTTTTTTCATTACGGAGATATCGACCGATAAAATTATTGCAATTTCGGCCCTAAAAAATAAAAGAAAACAAATTTGAAAACCAACCAATTTGTCTTGTTGATATATAATAGTACCGAATTCGAAACTCTATAAGAGGTGCATCTAAGCCCGGCATCAATTTGGGTATCAATTTTAGGGTAAATTTTCAGGGTGCCATACAAAAAATCTTTATTTGGGCTAACATTATAGATCTGCGCCATATCGGATAAAGATTTATTTTAAATAAAATTAATAAAATTCTTAAAAGTACATAGAGTTCTTAGTTTTATATTCAATTAAAATTTTTATTATTCGGTTAACCGAATAATTCAAATTTATCCGATTATTAACCGATTAAATCTCAACCCCGCACTCAGAAAATTATGTAAGTTACTACATGTTAGTTATTTGTATATTTTACAGTAGTTAGTTGTTTTCAACTACAAAGTCAGTTGTTTTTGTATGAAAAATATCAAACAACTATTTCTGTTAGTTATTTTAATTCGTTTTTTTGAACAACTAACAAAAAAGTACTGTGATGCTTTTTTTTTAAAAAAAAACTTGGAAAAAATTTGGTCTTCAATTTTTTTTTCTGAAAAATATTTTGAAAAAAAAAAATTATATATTGATTTTTTATTTTTACTACATTTTAGTTGTTTTGACTACAAATGTAAGTAGTTTTTACTACATAAGTCAGTTGTTTTTTGTCAGTTAAAATAACTAACATTGTAAGTTGATTTAACTGAAAAAGTAGTTGACCCCAAAACAACTTACAAAGTAGTTATTTTAACTGACATTTTCAGTTGATTTTACTAACATAATTTTTTAAGTGCGATTAATTATTTGCCCGATTAGCCGATTAAACCAAAACCTCGATTAATTGAATACCCTAATGTTTAGAAGAGTTTTTAGTCATTTTGTGGCTATAATTCAGCCCTTTTTTTAAAAGGCTACCACCTTTTTTTGGTTATCTTTTTTAGCCCTTTAAGCACTTTTTAAGTCATTTGATTTTTACCATAATCTGGAAACTTTTTATTGTTTTTTTTTTGTACATAATTTACAAAACAACTCCAAAAATTAAAAAAAAAAAAATGTTTTTTATACATGTAGTTAAAAAAAAACATCCAATAAATAAAATGAAGAGGATAAAAAAAAGTAATTCTCTCATTTAAATCAGATATCGTATATTTTTAGAAGAGTTTTTATACCTTTAAACGGCAATACCAACTTAGCTCTTTTTTGGTTATACAGTCGAACCCGGTTATAACGACCTCCGGGGGACCAGTAAGAATAGTTCGTTATAAGCAAAGTTCGCTATACCCGTGGTATATTTTATATTAACCATTTTTTTTTTTCCAAAAAAATAGGTCCAACTTCATTTCAATTGATGTTTTTTTCATAAATAAACTACTTATCGAGAAGAAAACATTAAAGGCTCCGACACAATGTCGGAGTACTCTGTACTACAGAGTACCATCTCTAAAAATAGAGACGACATCATACAAGAAATGTGTAAGTGCGAAAGAGAAAGGAACAAAATCCACTCTCTGGCACAGAGTACTCTGTCATTGTGAATTCAGCTTAAAAATATAAATATATTCTTTAAAAATTATAATATTAACCAAAAATTTCTAACTTTTTGTGAGTTTGGTAAACATGATTGCCGCACATTTCAAAATATTTATGGGAGTTCGTTATACTTAAAAAGGTAAATACACATGAAATTGTATTCGTGGGACCATAATAAGCAGTTCGTTTTAACCGAGGATTCGTTATAACCGAGTTCGTTATAAAAGAAGTATTTTGTGTGAAAATTGATGCCAAAACGTCGGGACTTTAGAATTAGTTCGTTATAACCGAGAATTCGTTATAACCGAGTTCGTTATAACCGAGTTTGACTGTATTTAACCCTTGTCTTTTTTAAGGGCTAACAGTTTTTTTGTTATCTTTTTAGCACTTCTTGAGTCATTTGGTAATTTTAACAAAAATCTGGAAACTGTATTTTTTTATAACATCATTTACATAACAAATTCGCTTTTGCGGCATATCAAGTAAATTCATTTATAAAATTTAGCTTTTTATTAAATCAGAGAAAATTATTAAAAAAAAAATATTCAACAAAACAAATCCAATACTTAAGTGCCACAAATTTGTACTTTTCAATTGCATTTGTAAACACATATGAAAATGGTACTTCTAAATCATTGAGGAAAGAACTGGTGAAAATTGTTATTATTGGCATTTTTTTAGCAGTTTTGGAAGTGCTTATAAAAGTACTTCTTTTTGAATATGAAGATCGGCACATATAGCTACTATGTATGTAGTGAATCACTTATTCTTTTTGCACCACTTCGATTTTTTTTTGCTGGGATACAGTATAGCGTCGTTTGGTATAGTTGTTTAAACTACGTCACCTTTTTAATGAAATATACGTATTTTTATTTTGAAAACTTAACCAACAAAACTAACTTCGAGAATTTTTAGAGTTAAAGTGCGTATGATACTTGCTTTTTTTAAGTAACTAGTTGCTAACTTTTTTAGGGATTTTCTATGGAAATAACGATAAATTCAAAAACCCCAAAGGATTTTGGTCACATACTTACATTTTTTTTAATGGTCCACTAAAATTTATTCAAAGACGTCTGGATTAAGTGAAATAAATGATGTTAATAAACTTCTGAGCTAATGGGTGTATGATACTTCTTTTTTCAAGAAATTTTGGTAACTTTAACCAAAAATTATTTTAATTTCCATAGAAAACCCCAATTTAGCAACTACACAGAAGTTTTAGGGGAAAAACTTTTATTTAAAAATTTTAAAAAGTTCATTTTAGTTTTTAATATTTTTTTTTAATTGATATAATTAAATTTTTTAATTGATTTCGCAATTGAGAATAAATGCAATTTTTCCTTATTAAACTTTTACAACTTTTAGAAATTGGTACACTTTCGTAATACATAGGTGTAAATTCAATTAAAATAGTAATTAATACAATAATTTTAAGGTACCTACAGACGCCGCAATATTATGCACAATATTTTTGCCGTTTTCCCACAAATGACATACATAAAAATACTGAGGGTCGATTCTATTTCAGTGAAAAACGTATGAATGAAAAAATATGTCAGTTTACTTCATTGAAAACTAATAGGCAAAGTGACATTATTTTTTCAGTGATAAATTTATCATAGAAACAGAATTGGCCCTCTGGACTGATAAAAATAAATACAAGGGTTTTTCAAGTAACTAGTAGCTAACTTTATTAGGGTTTTTCTATGAAAATTTCGTCATCTTTATGCAAAAGTTTTGAATTAATCGTAAATCCCATAAAAAATCCCAATTAAAGTTAACTACCCAAGTAGAAATTCATGACGGTTATAAAAATAAAGCGTTTTTGAAGCACTCTTTAGTAGAAATTCATGACGGTAATAAGAACAAGCATTTTCAAAACACCCCCAAGTATAAATTCATGATGGTTATAAAATAAAATCAAGACTTGTCAAAAATAATACAATTTTAAAGCATAACCTCGTAACGCTTTTCGAACAATTCGTAAAAGCGTTTTGAGAATACTTTTTAACCAAACCAATGTTTTTTTTTA
The DNA here is from genome assembly GCA_963921195.1 of Pegoplata infirma. Classification (NCBI taxonomy): domain Eukaryota; kingdom Metazoa; phylum Arthropoda; class Insecta; order Diptera; family Anthomyiidae; genus Pegoplata; species Pegoplata infirma. The sequence goes on along the minus strand of OY992536.1, from coordinate 4,225,432 downwards.
ACTAATTTTTATTTTACACAACCTATTACAATCATTACAATAACGAGTTATAGCAATTGTTTAGTTACAAAATTTAGAAATATTACCCCTAACTTCTGCTATTCAATTACAACTTTCACTAAAATTTTTATTTCACTGCCATTCAAAAAAAAAGAATTGTCAAAATTGTTTTTGGCTTGATTTGAGCAAAAAATTGGGTTTGCTATCATAATTTTCCCATTACAAAGTATTTTCAATAATATAATATCCTATTATGTCCTATATCTATTGATGAAATTGGGTTATACATTTTTTTAATTTCATTGAAGATATTGCCTTTAAAAAATACTATCAGATTTGTGGTTGGATCACTTTGTGATGAAAATTTGATTTACAATCATAGTTTTTGCATTTCAAATTAGGCATACGTTATCAAAATGAGAGGCAGCCATAAGAAAACACAAATTTTGTTGCATTGGATTCCATTCTATTTTGAAGAGTGGGTATTTTGAGAATTTATATGAAGCATTTACAATTGATTTTATGAAACTGGTTTCAAAATCGAAGTCAGAAAACTGAGATATTGTAGCTTCCATATTAGCTACATCATCTGCGATGTGAATAAGTTTGTGAAAATTCATTGTTTCTAATAATTTTCTTAAAATTGTCTTCGCATCTGGATGGAAAAATACGACAAATTGTATAAAGAATTTTAAAGTGCCAGTACTGCTTAAATTCCACTACATGTTTTAGAGTAATTGTTCAACCATATAGCAAAAATATCTTATTTTCCAATTTTCAATTCCATTAAAATGAAGGATTTCCTCTGAAACTCTAAAGTTATATCATCAGATACATATGTTATTAAAATTTTGTTGCAATATTACATTTTCTTGCAAACTTTAATATTTTTAAAACTTATTTTTGCAGCAATTTTTTGCTTATACCAAGATACAACTTATTTCGACCAGTATGACAAAGTTTACAAAAATTTTAAAATTGCTATATTTTTTGCTTTTTAACGCTTTAATAATGCTTTAACAAAGCGTTCTCAAATCACCATTATAAATGTCTTTAAAAACGCTTTATATAAACCGTTTAACGGTGTTATCATTAGGGCTATCTGAAAGCGCTCTGAGGATGGTTTTCCGTATGGTCTGAAAGCATTCGTACTACCATGCAGAGCGCTTTAAAAGCGTTTTTACGGTTGTATTTTTCTACCTGGGTAGTTACTTGAAAAAAGCAAGTATCATACGCACTTAAGGTGCGTACACAAGGGAGAGAAAACTGGTAGACACAGACAGCAAAACAATTCTGTGAACCTGGGGGGTAATTGTGTATTTCTATTCGAAAAGAGAAGCTATTCGAACGACATTTTTGTTTTCAATTTAAAGTACCTAAAATAATTTTTATCTGATCGAAAATCTTTTCGCATATTAATGTTTATCCTTTCATTCTAAAAATAAACCAAAAAATATTTTTTACATAGCGAATTACATTTTACATAGGATTAAAATTTTCCGAATTCGAACAGTTTCTTTCGAATCGAATTACACAATTACCCCCCTGTAAATTTCACTTTTTCAATAGTTGTGCCAAATCAAATTCCCTCAAAACGTATTATTACTCACTTTTTTTTTTTAATTTGAATTAATAATTTTTTTTTTTGGGATTTGAAGTCTGTATTTTGTTAAAAAAAAATTATAACAAAAACAAAATTAGTTTTTAAGAGATGGTATTTTGGAATGCTAGAGGTTGCAAATTTTCTATCGTGATTTCTTTCTTGAGTGAAAGCACCTTAAAGGCGTGATTATACGAGAGAGAATTCCCCTAGATTTGAAGTAAAAAACAACTCTGTGGTAACTTTTAAAATTTGAATGTCAAATAAAATATTATATGTATATTTTGTATTTGCTTTAATTCGATTTCCAATCTACAAATTATTGACTAAATGTGCAAATCTACAAATTATTGACTAAATGTGCAAAAACAAATAATAATATAATGAAAATGGTAAGCAAAAACAAGTATTAAAGAAATGAAAAAAAAATATATATTTTTTTTTAATCTAAAGGCCTATTCACACCTGAGGTGAAATCTCGTTCGAACGAGATTTTGATCATATGGTCTGTATCTTTTTATACACAAACATATGATCGAAATCTCGTTCAGACGAAATTTCTCCTCAGGTGTGAATTAGGTATAAGTCCCAGAGACCAAATATAACAGTTATATGTGTCTTTTTGTTTTAAAAAAATCATTAAACGAATGTTGTCTAAACTAAGTATTTTGTATATGAAAGGACTTCTAGAGATGTCCTATTTTTTAACAGTTATTAGAAACTTTTTGCTCAAACAATTTAAAATAACTTTTATTTTATATTTATTGAAGTAAATAACTGTTATAACAGTTATTTAAAAACAAATCAATCAAATCTTTCTTTATACTTTTTGGTAATTAATACAAAATTGTAATTTAAATAAATTTTTGTTATTGTTTCAAGGAAATTAAATACTTTTTGTGCAAGAAATCGAAAAAAGTAAAATAAAAATTTGTTAATTTTAATTTCGTGAGTATTCGTGAGCGTGAGAAAAATTTTAGTTACTCACGTGAGCAGAAAAAACAATTTCGTGCGTAATATGGAGTTCACACTAGCGACTTTAAACAAGTTGTTTAACAAAACACCAGTAACAGAATAAAAACGTAATGGATACAGAACAAAGACTTTTTTAAACATCTCACTTTTAAACACTTCAAAACAGCAAGTGTGAACGCCGTATAATCGTACGTGAGCAATATTTTTATTTCGTGAGCGTGCGTGAGTCAAAATTCACTCACGTGCCCATCTCTAATATGTAGACATTATCCATTAGTACAAAAAGTAGCATTTAATGGTAAACAAATTTTTTGATATTGTTTTGATTTATTGACCATGGACGGACAACTTTACGTGGCTTACGTCGACAAAATGAATTATTTTATTTGCTCATCTAAGGATGCACATTTGATGCTGCTTTTTAGATACTTTACCTTTGTTTTCCAGCTTGGTTATATCGTTTTCATGCTCTTTGCCTAATAAGACAATATTATACTGGTCTGCAATATCATCCTCCAATTTAATTTCTGGTATGTATTGTTCCAGTGGAATATCGATACTTGACTCCTGTAAGCAATCAGAATAGAAATTTCCAGTATCATTTATTACACTTTCCTGTAAGGGATCGTTGCAATTTCCCAACAATTGTAAATACTTCTTGTTTACACTGTGGACTTGAACTATAAAATCATAAGCAGTTTTTAGTTTTTCCAAGCATTTACAGCACATTGTTTTGGGCAGTAAATCGTCGTCGGATGTCTTAAAAGAATACAATATAATTGAAACTATGCTTATTTAATTTAAATATTTGTTAATTGTTTTTATTTTACTTGTAATTGCACAATTTCATTTAACAAAACTCTCCAAGTTTTAATTTTTCCAGACGCCGCTTGTGTAAGGGAGTAAACGTTACTTCCTGGATCAAAGCATGTACGGCATTCATATTCGACTCCATTTATAAAACACTTCTTTAATGGATCACTTTCCATTTTTAATGTATATTTAAATATCGAACTAAAAATTAATTATTTTACTTGCAATTATGATACGGCAAACAAAATTAATTTTTCTTCGCGTTATACATACACAAAAAAAGCAATGACTACTGGTGGTTTAGTTCATTTGAACCAACATATGTTTTTGTTTACTTTTTATAGCAGGGATGATAAAGTCAGTACAATTAAACTTTTTTTTCATTACAATTCAGAAGCCAGTACTCCAGACTGATTTAGTACAATTTTAAATTTTTTGAAGCGACAATTTAAAAAGCGGTGAAATTTGATAAAAGGAAGCATTTATAAGTTGTTGGCACTGTTACGACAAAAACATCAAATAAAATAAAGTTGGATCTATTATTTTTTAAATAAAACTACGTTGATATAAAATATAACCCGCTTATAGCAAACTTCTCTTATAACGAACTATTTTTACTGGTCCCTCGGAGTTTGTTATAACCGGGTTTGACTGTAATAAGCACATTCTTGTTATACCCTCCAACCACAGTATGGGGGTATACTCACTTTGTCATTCCGTGTGTAACGCAACGAAATATCGGTCTAGGACCCCATAAAGTATATATATTATTTATCAGTGATCGATTCTAAAGCTGCCCATTCACTTGCAATATTATTGTTCAACTTTTCAAATTGTACAATAATATCGCTTGTGTGTATGTAATATTTACGGTTGTGCAATATATTGGAGAATATCAAAACACTTTTGATATTTATTGTACAAACAAGAATACTGCAATATATTTTATCAGTGTGTTGTCTATATTGTACAACTTTTATTATGTTATGTTTATGTTTATATCTTGTGCAATATATTGGGTTTAAGTATTGAGCAATTTTATTTGCTGTGTAGGGTAAAACGACAATAATATTGTAAAATAATTTTTTTTAAGTTGAGCAATTTTATTGCAAGTGAATGGGCAGCTTAAGACATTCTAGCGATGTCCGTCCGTCCGTCTGTCTGTGGAAGACACGATATAGCCCAAAATAAAAGAGTTCAGGCCTCTACAGACGATTCAATATTATGCACAATCTGCATGTATTTTTTCAGTTCAATATTTTACACAGTATTTTTATGTATGCCAATTGTGGGTAAACGTCAAAAATACTGTGCATAATATTGCGTCGTCTGTAGGTAACTTTAGACTACTTAAGTTTGGCACAAATATGTCTTATGGTCATAGGCTGGTTAAGTTCGGAGATGGGCAAAATCGGACCAGGGGGAAAAAAGTTCCCCCTTGAGAAACTAAACCAACCTCTGAAAAACACCATATTTTTACATGATTTTTTGTGTTTTTGTATAACAAATGCAAAGGCATAAAAACCTAACGAAGCTCAAAGTTCTGAATTTGGACCCAGGGGATTAAAAAATATCGTTTTTTTCGGCCCGCCCCCTTTTGTGGGCGTAGATTAAAAAAAATCGTTAAAATAATGATAAACTTGTATTTCTTTAGTGCAAAAAGCATAAGACTGAATTTTCAACATACATTTCGAGGGAAAATTTGTCCCCCAGTGACTACTGCCGACGCCCCCCCCCCAAAAAAAAAGCCCCTGGATTTTTTTTTTTTTGCATGTTGGAGGATATAAAAGATTTGGCACAGCCGAATTTAACACTGTTACTTGTTTTTAATTTATATTTGTTTTTATTTTGAAAGTGGGTGTAATTTTGTACAATAAATTTTATTACTTTGTTTAATAGATACAATTTCTTTTTTAATTATTTTCAGTTTTAAATTTTTATTAAATTTTTTAATTACTATTATCACTTTTTTGATTAGAGCAAAAATAAGTAAAATTTTAATTGATATGGGCAAATTTTTAATAAAAACTTTTATTTTTTTATGTGTATACATAATATGTATATATATATATTTATATTATAAACTAGGGATTAAAGTTTCGAAAGAATTAATTCTTTAATTCCCTTTTGAAAATAGAATTAAATTTCATTAAATTGTCCATTCTTCAAAATAATTCCCCATGAATTAATTTTAAAGCTTAACTTTCAGTTGAATTAATTTCCCAGAGAATTAATCCTTTTTTTTCTTAATTCTATCTATTCCAAATCGAATTAACATTTTTGTATGCATTCCTTTGAATAATTATAAATTCTTCATTCCTTCGAAAAATGTTTCGGTAGACATTTGAACAAATACGAAAAAATCCTGTTGGGTCCTAACTTTGAATCTGAAAATTCGAATTCCCGGAAATTTTAAAATGCTTATATTTCGGTAACTACCGCCGACACGGCAAAAACTTGCACAACAATTTTGTAGCTCTTGAAGCTCTTGAACCCGAAAGCAATCCGATTAATAGTTTTTGAGTTATTTAAGTTTTAAGCCTATTGGCGGCTAAAAATAAAATTTTAAAACTAAAATTGCGGACCCTCTTGGGTCCTAACTTGGAATCTAAAAATTCCCGAAAATTTAAAATTCCCGCAAATTTAAAAAAATTTGATTTTGAAAAAAAATTTGATTTTGTTAAAACCGTGTTTTAGTGACATTAAAATTTTTTTCTGTTGAAGTCATAATTTATTTATTTCAAGTTTTACATTTGGATTAAATTTATTAAAAAAAAAAAATATTTAATAATCATAATAATTATTATCTTTGTAAAAAAAATAAAGTTGGTATAATAGTACATTCGCATTGATATGTATGTTAAAACACGGTTTTAGTTAAAAATAAACTGTTTTTTTTTTTTGTTTTACCATACATATTTAACAGCAAGAAATATTGCTGAAACCGTGTTTTAGTTAAAACATGGCAATGCGAATTGGCTATAACTTATCAATGGGGTTACTGTATAATGCAATTTGAAAAATTTTCACTTTTAAAACTTTTAAACTAAAAAAGGAAAATCCTAATAAATTGGCTAAAAAAAACGGAACAATTTTATAAAATATACTTGGCCAAAAAAGAATTAGAAGAATTCCTTTATATATTGCGAATATTTTCATTTATGAAAATAAAAAATACAATTAGAAAAATAATAACTCAGTATTAATTTGGGAAACAAAAAATATAGGAGGAAGACTATTTTTCAAATCGTATTACACAATAACACTCAGGTTATATAAACAATTGAGCTTATTTTTTAAAGCAGAAGTTTTTATTCCTAAATAACACCAGAGGCTGTGAAAAAGTGAATCCTTAGCAGTTTAAATTTAATGATATACATATCAACCACTAATTCAAAAGACGTCGGCTGGTCATTTTTGCAAACGCCTTGTGGCACGACGAATTGGACGATCGCCAGGTCCAGCAGCCATATTAGACGGTGGAGGAGCAAATATATTATTAGCCGGTGCAGTATTTGATTGGAGATTTGTTGAAGCGCCAAAATTAAAGGGTGGTGGTGCAGTTTTACCGGCTGGAGCTGAGCCAAAAATATTTGAAGAATTCGAATTATTGTGAGGTACACCCAATGTCTGTGGAATTGAAGAAGCAGTTCCAAAAGAAAACGGTTTATTCACTGGTGTTTCATTTGTCTTTGAAGCTGCTCCAGCTCCAAAAGCAAAACCGGTTGAAGGTGCATTATTACTAGGTATGTTATCAGAATTGCTGCTAGATCCGAAACTAAATGTTGACGAGGTTGAAGGCTTTGCAGCTATAGCTGAGCCAAATGAAAATCCACCGGGAGATGCTGCAGTTTCACTCTGTTTATTCATCGATTCACTAAACAAATTTGTTGAATTATTTTCCGATTTATTATTAGTAGAACCAAAGGCAAAAGTTTTATTTGGCACACTGGAAGGCATTGCAAAGGAATTGTTCGGTGCAATATTTGCTGGATTTGTTGTAGATGATCCACTTGAGGTGCCACCAAATGCAAAAGAACCACTCGCAGAAGTGTTTGCTGTTGAGCCAAATGAAAAGCCTCCAGAAGTAGTTGAAGAAGGATTGTTTGAAGTTGACTTTTCTGTTGCATTTGAACCAAAACTAAACGCTGGCGTCGCGTTGCTGTTGGCATTGTCACCACCGAAAACTGATGACTTATTATCAACACTAGATCCAAATGTTGTATTTGATGAACCAAATACTGATGTAGATGAAGCATTTAAAGAGGAGCCAAACACATGTTTAGCAGAATTGACTGCGGGAGCACCGAAAACAGAACCAGATGTAGATGAAGTGCCAAACGATGGTTGTGGAGTTCCAAATACCGATGGTGCTACCGCATTAACATTAGGTATGTTATCTTTATTACTATTAGAAGGAAATATGGAAGAAGCACTGTTATTGACAGCTGAAGATTGCACTGGGTTTGAGCCGCCAGATGCAGATCCAAAGGAAAACGCTGGCACAGTTGTCGAAATTGGTGTATCAGATTTTATTGCCGTGCTGCTATTAGGAGCAAACAAAGAACCGAGTGCAGGAGAGTTTGAACCAAAACTAAAACCTCCTGATGATATTCCACTAGACGAATTTGTTATTCCAGCCGGTTGATTTGAGGCAGTCCCAAAAGCATTTGTAATTCCAGCCGGTTGATTTGAGGGAGTCCCAAACGAAAATGATGTGCTGGTTAAATTATTTTTTGTTGTAACAGATGACGCTCCGAAAATCGGAGCTGCAGACATTGTTGTGGGTACTAAGTTTGATCCAAAACTTTTTGTGTTTGATGTAGTGGAGTTTGTTGTTGTTGTAGAAGCAGCAGTTACTGGCGATGATCCAAATATTGTGGATGGCGTTGCTGCTACAGTATTTGCAGTTGTAGATTTTGCAGCAGATATTCCAAAATTGAATGCAACATTAGGCGTTGTAACACTATTAGATGTACCTACAACCCCTATTTGTGTTGGAACTACACTAGCAACAGTAGTTGCTAATGGCGGTGTTCCAAAACTAAAAGTTGCAGTTGGTTTTGATGTAGTTGAACTGTTTGTTGTAAAATTCAAGTTAACAGATGGTGTACTTGTGGCAATTAAGAAACTTGTAGGTGTAACGCTAACAGGAGCGACTGGTTCAGATTTTTTTGCCGAAGTCATATTAAAATTAATAGCTGGTGCTGTGTTCGTAATAATAGAAGGTGGTGATGGTGTTGATTTAACAAGACCCACGTCTTCACTGGTAGCTGCAGTTGTAGTTACATCAACACTTTTTGGAGTTGTGTTAGTCGTAGGTGTGGCAAACGAGCATGTTAGAGTGTTATTAGTACCAAAAGAAAATCCTCCTAATACTGGAGCATTGGGTTTGGCTGGCGTTTCGGTATTTTTTGTAGCATCAGAAATGATTGTGGACTTTTGTGGTGTCAATTTAATACCAACTAATGGCGATCCCGTATTTGTTATTGATTTAGCTGGCTCTACAGATGAAACAAGTTTGGTTGGAGTATTTGCTGTAATTGTAGTTGAACTTGAGGTCGAGCTGGTGGTGTTGGGTGTAACAGTACTAGAAGATATAACTGTTGTTAAAGTAGTTGTTGTCGTGGACGATGATTTCGAAGCTGATGTGGTTGTGGGAATATTGCTAAAATTATTGTTTTCGAAGAATTTAGTCTTTTCTTGGTTTTTCGATGAGTCCAATTCGTCAGCATCGGCGGTTTGATACAGCTCACCTCTTAAACCACTTAACATTAATGCTAACTTTGATTTCTGAGTTCGTTCTAAAACTGGATTCTTAGAACCTTTTATAGAAGAAAGTTTTTTCGGCTTAACAAATTGTATGCCAACACATTCGCCAGAATCATACAAATCATCTTCCTTTTCAGTACTGGAATCACAATCAAGTTTCTCTGCACTTACATCATAGTTTTTATTAAATAAAGTCAAACGGGGCTTATTAGCAGGATGCACTGAATTCAATGTTGATTTTCTATTATCAAGTTTATAAAGTGGTTCAGACACTGTTCTGGAGGGCGCCACTCCATTACCACTTTGGTCTTGTGTACATGGAGTAGCCGGTATAGGAGTTACAGGTTTAAGATTGTCAACGTTTTTTAAGTTATTTGCAAGATTGTCAAATCCCAAGTCGGCTTGAATGTTATTGTGCTCGTGGTAACGTTGAATTTTTGCCTTCTGAGTTTCATAAGACTCCAAATTTGTTGGCATAGTCTGGTTTAGATTATATGATGGTCTTTTCTTTTCATAAGACTTGCATTTTATACTTGAACTCAATGAGCTAGTAATGTCATTGTTATAATTACACAAACGTTTCTTGGCCTGTTCCGGTGATGTTCTAGTTTCTTGGATCGGTGTGCTTTGATGCGAAGCATTAAAATCCCGTTGTCTCTTAAAACTTTTACCAGATGCTATTATATGTGATGATAGATTTGGAAAAGTTGAGTTGATTCCAGTGTCTACTAAATCATTGCCACCAGCAGCACGATTACAATATTTTTTAGAGGCTTCAGCTGTATCTAAATCCTGTTTTAATAAAAATACAATGTTTATGCAATAAAGAAATAATGAATTTAAAAATACTTACATCACTATTAATGCGTTTACGTGAAATTTCCTTGAGTACATCTAAAACACTACGAGTGGGTGCCATGTCGTTTTCAGTAGGGGGTGGATGTAGTATGGGACGATTTTCTCGGGAAATGTCCTCATTGCTTTTTTGCAAACCCACTACGGAATTAGACCTCAAAAGGCTGGAAAGTGTATTGCCGTAAAACATTGATTTTTCTATTACAAAAAAAAAGTATTTTTTATATCAATTGCACTGGAAAAGGTACTATTAATTGATCATAATTACCTGGTGGAGCTATACGTGTCATTGAAAGATTCTGTTTTGTAGCTCTATAAGGTAACTCCGTTTTCTTGAGAGTAACCACAGGAAATTGGCCAGGTTTACTATACAGGTTATGGGCTGACATGCTTCGATTTAATCGTGTCCCGTTTTCATGATATTTCACGATTCGGGAAGCTAATCCCTTACTCTGAACATCTGCAACAATTCTGGCATCGATTTTGGTTACGTTCTTAGATTTTGGGCTAGTCACTATAGAACTGCTGTCATTGTGTGTGTTGTTTAAGCAAATACTTGAATTGCTTCGATGCTTAGGGCTCAACGAAGAAGAACCCCAACAAAAACTGCATTTAATCCACCCAAAAACAAAAACATTAAGATCAACTTTTCGTATACTTACTTAGTATCTTACCTGCTTCCGTTTAAATGTGTAGATTCAGCTACATGGTTGTTCTGTGCTGTGTTAAAACTATAACGTCTTTCCAATGAGTTATTTCTGTCCATGACTCAATCAAGGCCGGTTTTATATCAAGAAAACCAAAGAACAAAAAATTACCGACAGAATATTTAAAATCACTTCTAATATATTTATTACATACGTATATCTTTTCGTTTATATGTTTACCAATAAATTTGGGATTTAATCGTTATTTATTAATAAAATATTTTTTTACAATTTCAACAAATAGCGCACATTTTAGAAATGCTTCTTTTTGACATGGAATAAGAGTTGTGTCCAGGGTTGCCAGAATTGTTAGGTACAAAATCGTCAAAAATGTACGATTTTTATAAAAAAAATCGTCAAAATCGTCATCGCATTTGCAAAAATCGTCAAAAAATCGTCAAAATAAAAAAAGGTATATTTATCCTTGATTAAAGAGTAATTCTAAGACATTCAAGCGAGGTCCGCCCGTCTGTTGAAGGCATGATGCAGTCCAATTCCAAAAGAGCTAAATCCATACAGTTTGGCACAAATATATCACAAATATATGGCCATTGGGTGATTCAGTTCGAAAATTGGCAAAATCAGACCAAGGAGAACAAAGTTCCCCCTTGTAAAACTAATCCTGCGTTCGATTTTTTTTTTTTTTACATTTTTTATTATATTTTTAAGCATATGAAATAGTTTTATAAAAGAAAAGATTATGCAGTTGGGTCAAGTAATTTGGAAAATGTTTTTTTTTTCTGTTTACCCTTTTTAGTAGACACTTCTATAAAAAAAATAATAATGATAAAATTGCATAAATATCATAACAAACCAAAGAAAGGGCCTCCACCAAAAAACTCCCTATAATTTTTTTACATTTTGGAGGGAAACAGAGAATGTAACACTCTCACTTGTTTCTTTTGCCCCTTTTTGTACAAAAATATTGGTGGATAGTTTTTTTAAACTAACAATAAGCAAAAAATATTCATTGAATATTAAAGTTCTATTAAAAAAATTTTAAAAAGTAGACAATTTTTAAAAATCGTCATTTTTTGGGCAAAAATCGTCAAATCGTCATTTTGCTATTTTGGAGAGTAAAAATCGTCAAAATGCAGAGAAATCGTCAAATCTGGCAACAGTGGTTGTGTCGTTCATTAACAAATTAGTTCAATTGAACTAGTCACTTTACTTATATGGAGTTCACACTACCGACTTTAAACATCTCATGAGTGTTTAAGCGCTAAACGGGCAAAATTTGACTTGTTTCCCCATACATTTGGTTGTTCAGCTAAACAATCAAATTCGACTTGTTTCCCTGTTGAACATTTCGTTAAACATCTCAAACGCAGGGTTCGGTATATTTCCTTTTAATTTTTCTTTATTCTATGCCAAAAAAAAAAGATTTCATAGCAACCAGCTTATGTATGGTCCGCCATTTTTGTAGCAAAACATTGAAAAATTGAGAAATTATAAATATTTAAAAAACTAATAAAAACTACTGAAAAATCAGAAAAAAGTGTGTGTTTTATTTATAATTATATTGGAAAAGCTGCACTAATAGTGAATTTTGCCTTCCATTGAAGTATAAATATGCAAACAGCTTCGGACAGGTCCGGAACAAAAAACAGAAAAATCTTCATATTTACTTGGAATGAGTCAATAAAAAGGTGTTCCGTGTATTGGTGTTATGTAAATGTTATAAAAAAATAAAATATCTTGTCTTCCGCCAAAGTTTAAAAGGATTTTAGAAATATTTTTGCAATTTTTTTCAGAATTAGGTTATGTGCGTTTGTTTACAAACGTTAAACACTCAGCGTTAAACGAGCAAAATGTAGTGTGAACGATTTTGTTTACTTTTTTAAACAAATGGCTTAAACGAGTACAAATTCTGTAGTGTGAACTCCGTATTATAAATTCTTTGACCTTGTTCATTTCTATCAGTTCTTTTAACAGACCCAGACCACAGACTAATACAGACTCGACATAAGTGACAGATGCCAAAAAAGTAGTCTTGAACCATATGGTTAATGTTTTCAAATTATTCTACGAATTAGGTTAGAAAGAGAAAGCTAATATAATGCGCCATTAGAAAAATGGATGCCAGATCGGTTTTTGTTGTTTCACTCACTCCTAAGTCGTAGGAAGTGTTGCCATGTCAGCGTAAAACGGACTAAAAACCGCTGTGATTTCTCCTAAAATCGCTTAGTTTTTCCCCATTTTTTCTTATAAAACTCTACTGTCGAGTCTGTATTTAGTCTGTGCCCAGACATTGAACACATGTAGTATGACAAGTTGAGCGTATATAATATGGAGTTCACACTACCGACTTTAAACATCTCATGAGTGTTTAAGCGCTAAACGAGCAAAATTTGAATTGTTTCCCCATACATTTGGTTGTTCAGCTAAACAATCAAATTCGACTTGTTTCCCTGTTGAACATTTCGCTAAACATTTCAAAGGCAGGGTTCGGTATATTTCCTTTTAATTTTTCTTTATTCTATGCCAAAAAAAACTATTTCATAGCAACCAGCTTCTGTATCTGTCTGCCATTTTCTTAGCAAAACATTGGAAAATTGAGAAATTATAAATATTTAAAAAACTAATAAAAACTACTGAAAAATCAGAAAAAAATGTGTGTTTTATTTATAATTGTACTAGCTGTTTTGCACCCGGCGTTTCCCGGGTTGAAAGAAATATTATGAAATGAATGAGTTTTTTATTAGTCAATTTATCTACTTCTTCGTAGCTTTTCATTGGTGAATATAAACCTATTCATGAGGTTTGGTCGATTTTTTTTTCGATTTCGCTTAGCGTCGGGAACATGGTGTGTAAGTTTTCCTCCGTCATGGGAACAAACCTAATATTAATGTATTTGTTTAATGGCCTTTAAAAGGAACCTATAGTTCCATCCTCGGTTAGCACTTTATGTAGTGAAAGCATCAATAAAGACATAACTTTCACTGTAGTTCAAGTGGGTGTGGCATTTAACGCATTTAGTTTAATTTTGGTCTAATGTGACCTATAGTTCCCCTATTAGTTAGCACGTGAAGAAAATTGCAATTAAATTTACTCAGCAGACATAACTCACGCTAAAGTACAAAGGGCGTGTCATTATATGCCTTTTTATCAATCGCTGTTTAATATTGGCTATATCACTATTTGTGTTGGAAATTTCATTGAAATCGGCTCAACTGTTTTCAGGTTCTGATATAGCAAATAGTTCGCGTTCAGTTAGTTCTAACAGTAGTGTTTAAAGGAATTGGTTAAGTCGTTTTTGCATTATAGCAAATACGCCAGAAATAGCGTTTTGTATATTACAAATTGACGTGGCATTTTACACCCATTTGTCTAATCGCGGGCTAATATGGCATATCGTTCAACAGGAAAAAATATATTTTTTTAAGTTAATACAAAGGGGTGCGGCATTTTAAGCCCCTTTTCCCGATCACCACGGTAAATACCATCTGTGGTGAAAATTTAATTAAAACTGGTTTCACCGTTAACGCGTGTGTACGGATCGGGCAGAAATAAATTTCAATGTATTGCAAAGGGACGTGGCAATTCACGCCTGGTCGTGTCTATAGTTTCCGCCTAAATAAGGACTAACTAACTGTGGTGAAAATTAAAATAACCGTTTAAAACGTGATTACGGAAAGGCAGAATGAACTTTCAGTACATTGCAAAAGGCGTGGCAGTTGATACATACTAAAGTGCACGCCTCTGTAAGAGCTATCTATGGAAAAAAGTTTGTTAAAATCGGTTTAGTCGTTTAAGCGTTATTAAGGAACAGGCAGAAACACTTTCAGTATAGTACAAAGGCGCGTGTCAACTTACGCCCCTTTGTCCGAACGCGCTCTATTTTAATCTATAGTTCCATCCTCGGTAAGTACTTAGTATCTGTGGTAAAAATTTCATTCTAAATGGTTTAGCAACAGACAGAAATAGCGTTCAAATAAATAAAAATGGGCGTGCTATAAGGGTTCAAGTTGAAAAAATGCAGAAGAAAAATTGAATTTCTAAAAATTATAGACTTTTTGTGGTATTTCCTATACCGGTTTCGAACACCCCAGTTAGTGTCATCATCAGTTGGATTTTAAATGTCGGTTTGTCTTGTTAATGAAAACTGTTTTTTATATATGTGAATATTTATTTATTATCTATTTTATTTTTTTTTAAGCATGATTACGGAACATGCAGAAAAAACTTTCAGTATAGTAAAAAGGGGGCGTGACATTATTTCTATAATAATTTCTAGTTTTCGGCTCGGTTAGTACTATCTTTGGAATGGTACAAAGGGGCGTGGCATTTTACGCCCCTTTTTCCGATCGCTGTCGCTTATGACCTATAGTTCCCGCCTCGGTTAGTACTATCTGTGGTGAAAATTTCATGAAAATCGGTTCAGCCGTTTTTCCGTTATTGCCGGACAGGCAAATATAGCTTAAGCATGGTACAAAGGGGCGTGGCATTTTACGCCCCTTTGTCCGATCGCGGTCGCATATGACCTTTAGTTCCCGCCTCGGTTAATACTATCTGTGGTGAAAATTTCATGAAAATCGTTTCAGCCGTTTTTCCGTTATTGCCGGACAGGCAGATATGGCTTTAGAATGGTACAAAGGGGCGTGGCATTTCACGCCCCTTTTTCCGATCGCGATCGCTTATGACCTATAGTTCCCGCCTCGGTTAGTACTGTCTGTGGTGAAAATTTCATGAAATTCGGTTCAGCCGTTTTTCCGTTATTGTCATACAGGCAGATATAGCTTTAGCATGGTACAAAGGGGCGTGGCATTTTACGCCCCTTTGTCCGATCGCGGTCGCTTATGGCCTATAGTTCCCGCCTCGGTTAGTACTATCTGTGGTGAAAATTTCATGAAAATCGGTTAAGCCGTTCTGTACTTATTGCGGAACAGACAGACAGACAGACAGACAGACAGACAGAAAGACAGACAGACAGACAAACCAACAATCAGATTTATAATATTAATAGGGATTGGAAAAGCTGCACTAATAGTGAATTTTGCCTTCCATCGAAGTATAAATATGCAAACAGCTTCGGACAGGTCCGGAACAAAAAACAGAAAAATCTTCCTATTTACTTGGAATGAGTCAATAAAAAGGTGTTCCGTGTAGTGGTGTTATGTAAATGTTATAAAAAAAATAAATATCTTGTCTTCCGCCAAAGTTTAAAAGGTTTATAGAAATATTTTTGCAATTTTTTTCAGAATTAGGTTATGTTAAAGTTAAACGCGCAAAATGTAATGTGAACGATTTTGTTTACTTTTTTAAACAAGTGGCTTAAACGAGTACAAATTCTCTAGTGTGAACTCCGTATAAGTTATTTTTGTGGGAATTTACAGACTTTAGGTAGAAACAGAACAAGCACGGCACGGGGGACGGTTGCCGTTGCCGGAGAATATAGGCCCAAAACAATGACGGCGACGGCAAAAAATGTCATTTGTTTGTTCAGTGGTGCTAACTTTTAATAAAATTAGAGTAATTTTACGGAAAAAAATCGCTTATCACATAGTCAATGTGATTAAGTTGGCACTACTGTACGTTTGTTACACCATTGTGAATGAAAAAATAAAAAATGGTTGTGAAAATGCGGCAACCCTGGAGTGTGAGA
The DNA here is from genome assembly GCA_963921195.1 of Pegoplata infirma. Taxonomy (NCBI): domain Eukaryota; kingdom Metazoa; phylum Arthropoda; class Insecta; order Diptera; family Anthomyiidae; genus Pegoplata; species Pegoplata infirma. Next base: position 4,209,105 of record OY992536.1, on the reverse strand, counting down.
GGGAGTGAGATTGAGAGAACCCGGAGATAAAATAAGTTTTAATTTTTAAGGTAGAAACAGAACAAGCACGGCACGGGGGACGGTTGCCGTTGCCGGAGAATATAGGCCCAAAACAATGACGGGGGACGGCGACGGCAAAAAATGTCATTTGTTTGTTCAGTGGTGCTAACTTTTAATAAAATAGGCGTAATTTTACGGGAAAAAATCGCTAACCACATAGTCAATGCGGTTAAGTTGGCACTACTGTACGTTCGTTACACCATTGTGAATGAAAAGATAAAAATTTGTTGTGAAAATGCGGCAACCCTGGAGTGTGAGAGGAAGGGAGAATGAGAGAACCCGGAGAACAAATAAAATAAGTTTTAATTTTTTGCCGTGCCGGTCACGGTTTTTAACTGTCAAATCGCATGGAAAAAGTCGTGTCGGGCTTGTTCTGTTCCTACCATTAGTCGTGCCGGTCACGGTTTTTAACTGTCAAATCGTATGGAAAAAGTCGTGCCGGGCTTGTTCTGTTCAAACCTTTTTTCCTTGATTTTTTTTCAATTCCCTATGTCCCAATTTAGATAGGGCAATTCTTAGTTTATAGGAGAGAGAAGCAGAGAAACAAGCCGATCGGCTCAAAACCGTTTTTCACATTCTACGCCGCCATTTTTCACATTTTAACCGCTGGGAAAAACACAACGCAAATTCACAAAAATACTACTCCGCAACAAAAAGGAAAAGTGAGCCGATGATTGAACCTCCGCCGGCTAAAAACTGCAAATGCCCCCTCCGGCAAGCAAAGAGTAGAAATAGAACAAGCACGGCACGGGGGACGGTTGCCGTTGCCGGAGAATATAGGCCCAAAATAATGACGTGGGACGGCGACGGCAAAAAATGTCATTTGTTTGTTCAGTGGTGCTAACTTTTAATAAAATTAGAGTAATATTACGGAAAAAATCGCTTATCACATAGTCAATGTGATTAAGTTGGCACTACTGTACGTTTGTTACACCATTGTGAATGAAAAAATAAAAAATTGTTGTGAAAATGCGGTAACCCTGGAGTGTGAGAGGGATGGAGATTGAGAGAACCCATTCCCTGTAGGATTGCTCAATCTGTGTCAGATTGAGCAATCCTACACTCAACCAAAAATCATTGTATTCCCAAAGAAAATCGTTGTAAATTCAACAGAAATCATTTTTGATTTTGACCCTACAAATATTTATGTTGATTTCAATAAAAATTGTTGTCAGTTTTTGTAAAATTTGATCAACTCGTTTTTTTGTTAATCAACTCGTATTTTATATAAATTCAAATAAATTTTTGTTAATACACTCATAGAAATATCTTAGTAGAAAAATTAGTAAACCCATTGTAGATCAACTTTTACAGAATAATGTCGTATTCAACAAAAATTAATGTTGTTATCGTTGAATAATCAGTAAAGTTGAATCAACTTTTTACAACGCTTATACAGAATTCAATAGATAAAACCAAAAAAGAAAAAACAACCCTGTTGGTTCATTTTTGTATTATCATGCGGAGAGAATTTTTTTCATCGTCTAAACACTCAACATACAAATACGGACAGACTTTTTGTCAATACGGAGAGGAAAATGTTGACATACGGATGTAATTTTTGTGTTTTGAAAAATTTCAAAAAATTACTATTTTCATTAGATCAGGGATGTTTTTTATGTAAACAAAAATACAAATAATAACAACAGCTGTTGTGAAGTGGTGGTAAAAATAAATAAAATTTTATATGGGCTAAATTTTCGGAACAAGTCTAATTGGCAGACATTGGTCCGATTTATTTTTTTCTATTTTTGGAAATAGGGATGATTTAGGTGAGTTCAACAAAGAAACAAAATTGTCGGCGGCCCGTGGTTCCAGAGTTATGGGCCTCCAAAGTTCGGATATCGAATTTAATATATCTTCATCAATAATGGTCCAATCAGACCAAGATTGGTTTCATTCGAAAGCTTACTCAAATACCTTTAATTTGACATTTTAAAAAATTTGGATTCATTAACCCATTGTGAAACAACTCTAAATTTTAGATTTTTCACCCCAAGTTTTTGAAGAAATGGGGTAAAATTTTAAAATTATGCCCTATTAAGGTATTTATTTTTATAACTAGGCTTGTAGCTTAGATATTAAGCTTTGATTTGAGCTTTCATTTGACCTTTTAACCCTTACAGAACCGGAGTTATTTACGTTTAAACATTAGAAAACATATTTGAATATATATACCAGACCTCTGTGTAGTTTATTTTTTTTTGCCTTAAAAGATTTTCTGGGTTTCCGGACTTCGGACGGGCTTAGGGATTTCAATTTTCATATATTAATTAAGCGGCTTCGCTAAATAAAGTTTTTTTTTTATTAATATATAACCGGGATCAATGGTTATGAGTAGGGATGAGATTTCCATGCAAATGCATGTTTTTTGTCGGTAGTCTTAAAACATTTTTGACTAATTATCTTTCCGAATCAAGAAATTTGCTTTAAAATGGTATCGATTTGTTTTTGCATATGTTTGCATATTTTGGTTAAAATGCACATTTTTGCATATTTTGGTTTTTAGTGCATATATTGTGCATATTTCCAATTTTTAAGTGCATATTTTTGCATATTTTGATATAAATTAGCAAAAACACAAATTGAAATTTATTTGTTTCAAAAACTTTTTTAAATTTTTAAAATTTATTTTGAAAATTAGAAAAAATTTTTTTTTTTCTTTTTAATTTTTTTTATAGATTGCCCTAATTACAAAAAAAAAAATCCTGCTTTTTTAAAGTTTTGGATGTTACAATTGAAGCCCGGTGTTATTTTTTGCATTTTTAATAAGTTTTTCGAATGAAAACAAGACTTTTATTGCACACATTTTATTTTTTAGTGCATATTTTTAGGTTTTTTAGTGCATATTTTTAAGTTTTTAGTGCATATTTTAAGCGCATGTTTTCGATTTTTTAGTGCATGAAAATCTCATCCCTAGTTATGAGTCAATAACTCTGGTTCTATAAGGGTTAAAAGGTTCATTAAAAGCTCAAATGAAAGCTTAATATCTAAGCTTTAAATCTCGTCGTATAAATACATGCCTTAATAACACACAATTTTGAAATATAAAACATTTTCTCTAAAAACTTTGGTTTAAAAATCTAAAATTTGGTTTTGTGCCACAATGGGTTAATGGAACCAATTTTTTTTTTAAATTTCAAAATGAAGGTATTTGATTAAGCTTTCGAATGAAACCAATCTTGGTCTGATCGGACCAATTTTGATGAAGATATATCAAATTCGATATCCGAACTTTGGAGGCCCATAACTCGGAAACCATGGGCCGCCGACAATTTTTTTTTTCTTTTTTGGACACAGCACTAAAAGTTCTACCTGCGATATTTTTTTTTTTTTTGGATCAGAGAAATGTCTGCCAACTAGACTTTAACCAAACTTCCTGCCAAAAAAGGAATATGGAGTCTGTGGAGATGTTGGAATCAGAGATGTCGGAATCAGTGCAGATTTAGATTTATGCATCTTTTGGTTAAGGAACGCAAATTGAAGAAAATATTTTACCACAATTCTATGGTTGATTTGTAAATTTTACAATTGCAAAATGTTGTTTGGGTGTGTGTTTGTAATGAACAGCTGTTTTTTTTCCACAATTTAATTTACGCGTATACGTCTAAACACACAAAAGACATTCAAGAGAGTTTTTTTATACTTTTTGACAAGCGGTTTAAAATGAAAAGACTTTTTCATCTTGATAATCTTTTCAAAAAGTGTGCTAATCTAAATGAGCCTTAAACGAAGTGTGTGTGAAAATCTCATGCAGCTTAAAAAGCCGGTGATAATTCTAAAAAATATTGTGATTTTTACTTAATAAAAGAATATTAACAAATTACAACAAGCTTTTTTTATTAATAAAATTTCTTATATCAACAAAAATATGAGTTAAGTTTACAAAAAATACGAGTTGATTTACAAAAGAACGAGTTGATCAACTTTTACAAAAACTGACAACAATTTTTATTGAAATCAACATAAATATTTGTAGGGTCAAAATCAACAATGATTTCTGTTGAATTTACAACGATTTTCTTTGGGAATACAATGATTTTTGGTTGAGTGTATAAGAAATTTTATTATTTTAAAAAAAGCTTGTTGTTATTTGTAAATATTCTTTTATTAAGTATAAATCACAATATTTTTTTATTTCCGGCATTTTAAGCTGCAATATTTGAAGATTTTCACAAAGATTTTCACACACACTTCGTTTATTCATGTTATGCATCCATTAGCCATTCTCTATATATATATTAATATGGATTTATTCTGTGAAAATTTTAAATTCAATATATATACAAATTTTTACAAAAATTTAATATAGAATTTATTTTACCATAAATGTGGTAATTTTTTGCATTATTTGTAGTCACCTTTTCTAATAATTTTGGTATATTTCACCATATTTCTTTTGGTATATTTTACCAAGTTTTTGCTTAAATGGCATTAGCATTTTCTTTAAAATTTTTTACATAAGCGTTTTGGCTAAATTACGAAAACTACTTCGTCGGTTGTAGTTTTAGCATATTTTTGGTAAAATTATGCCAGATTTTTTCTCACTCCGACACAGATTTTTTTGCGTGTACTTGCAAACATTCAATGCAACCCTGTGCGTATACCACTTATGTACTGTGTATAAAACGATCCACCTTGTGGCAACTCGGCATTTCTTTTTTATTATTTGTATTTTCCTTGAACTGCTTCCAGATTTTTTTATGGACTTCTTATCATGGATTCATTGAAATTGGTTTGTCGGGTTTGCTTACATTGTAATCCGGAAACAAATTCATTTTTTGATGAAGTTGAATATGATGTTTATATAAAATTGGCCAAAGTATTTCATAAAGTCACTGACATAGAGGTAACTTGGTTTTGTTATACACATTTGGTATATTTTGTACTATATTTTTGGGGGTTTATTATATTGAAGGTATTGGAGTCCGATGAAGATAAACCATCCCATTTGTGTCACGATTGTACGGAACGTTTATTAAGTGCTTACGATTTTATATGTTCGGTGGAAAAGGCGGAGCAGGAAATAGAAAACTATTTGAGGCTACAAAGTGAGGCCAAGGAACAACAACAAGTAGAGGAAGTAGATCAGGGCGATAATGTATTAGAGGTTGACGCTACAGATATTGACATACAGGACATTGAAGTATTAGATGAGGAGTTTCAAACAACTGAAGAGCATCAAATAGAATCTCACAGCAGTGAAGAACTTTTAGTAGAGATAGGAACACCCCATGAAGAGATTCTTGAAACTTCAATCGCTAATGTGTAATATTGCTCATATTCTTGTCATCTCTACTAGTAAAATTATTTAATTGTTTTTTTATGCTTTCTCATTTTAGGCACGAAATTTCTCCCAAGGAAGAAAATCGCACTGATGTTTCAGTTAGGTCGCGGCTATCAAAAAACCTGTCACATCGTTACGACTGCATTAGTTGTCAAAGATCTTTTGCAAAAAAGGAAACCTTGGAACGTCACACTAAAACAGCGCACACTGTTGTGTATCCATTGAATATTACTACTTCAAACGTTTCTGCTGCTCATCCCAAAGCAGCGCCGAATAACTTACCTGATGATAAACGTATTACGTGCTCTCATTGCCCACAAATGTTTAAGAGACGTAACTACTACATTCGACATCTGTTAACATCTCACTCATATGATGCTGAACAGCTACCGGCCGAAGACCAAGAACTCCTACAGCCAAAGCACACTTACAAACGAAGCAATTGCCCATATTGTGGGGAAAATTTCACACAAGCCAGCTTAATAGTTCACATTCGCAGACACACCGGAGAAAATCCGTATATGTGTGATCAATGTTCTAAGGGGTTTCCTAGGCGACAGGATCTTCTTGTGCACCAACGACAGCACACTGGCGAGAAACCACACTCCTGTACGATATGCGGAAAATCATTTTCAAGAACTAATAAATTGGCACGACACATGCGTGTCCACACCGGAGAGCGTCCGTATAAATGCACTGAGTGCCAGCGCAGTTTCGCACAGTCAAATGATCTTAAAATCCATATGCGCCGTCATACAGGCGAAAAGCCTTACAAATGTAATGTTTGTTTTGAGGGTTTTATATGCGGCGCAGCTTTAAAGACACATCGTCGCCAGAAAGACCATCATTCCCCTCAAGATGAACACGACGACCCCTTTGCCAATTGGAGAGTCAGCAAACGCAAATTGAAAGTAGAAGCAATTCAGAAAGAGCCTGTAGAAAGTAAAGACGAGTGCTATGGTGAATCAATATTCCCAGATAATCAACCCCAATTACACCATCTGAAGAAAGAGGACGTTTGCAACAGAGAAACACAGAAGGAGGAAATAGTGGAAAGCATGGAATTTGTTGAAATTATACAAGAATAATTTTTTTTTAAGTTAAAATAGCTAAATAAATGACATAATGGAAGTTATTTTATGTTCCCAACAGAACCGACAAACACCAGGTTGTGTCTAAAATTTTTAATATCTACAAAAACCTCGTATTAAGGCAAGCCGCTTTCGAAGATTTTTTCATATAAATTGGACTTTTGTTAACATAGATTACCACCAATCATTGATTATATTTAGATCAGAAATTATTCCGTTGGGAAGAGGAATTGAATGTTTTCTCTGAAATCGAAGAACTAAATTTTTTTTATTTGAGAATGTAACAACTTTCAATCTGCATGTAATTCAACTTCGCAGAAGTTTAAAGTTAGGGAATCAGCATTTGATATTCAAAATGTTAATAGTTTTGTATACTACAGTCCAAAATAAATTAATATTAAAGCTAAAAGAAAAGAACAGTTTGGTTTTTGAGTATTTTATAATTTATTTAATGAAAATTATTTTAGGGTTTTAGTATGTTTTACGAGTGTTTCTGTGCTTGGTTCCTCTACTTAGGAAATAGCAACTTGAACCATTTCCTAATGATACAGTAGTAAATTTCCATAAACAATAAAAAAAAAACCAAAGAACATAAAAAAAAAATTCAAACAAAATTATCATTACTTTATATGATTAGCAAATGTAAACTAATCTAAATTCACAACATAATTGGATACATCATTTATATCCTCTAAATGTTTCGTGTCATATTTTTGCAAAACATAATAAACACTCTTTTAGCAATTTAACACTTTACCTAAGAAAAAAAAGAAGAAATTTATTTCCTACGATTACTGGAAGAGGAATAGGAAGATCTAGACCGTGATCGTGAATGGTCACGACGATCACGTCTAGATGAGGAAGAGGTATGGGTACGCGAATGGGAAGAGTTGCGGGAATAATGGGAATCGTATTTGCGCCTACTATAATCATCATCTGAATCACTAGATACGCGACGACGATAACGACTACTAGATGATTCATGATCTCTTTTTGCATAGGATGATGAAGTGGAGGAATATTTACGATCATCACGTCGTTCGTCCCTATGATCTCGAGGTGACCGTTCAGATTTTTTGCTATACGATCTGTGTGAGTTATGTTTTGTGGTTGACCGATCATTATATTTTGAATTGTGTGATGATCGTGTTGATGAAGAATCCGAATCTGTGGAAGACGACGATGAGGAGGACGATGTCGAAGAACTAGATGAGGAGGATTGAGATCGTGAATCTTTACTGTTTCCTCTTCGTTGTCTTTTTTTTGATGGAGAGTAATCACGACGGTCACGATTTCGTCGTCTACTGTGTTTTTCGGGACTTTGAGATGTTTTACGTTTTAACGCTTTTTCTAAGGCAGCATCAGCTGCATTTAGAGCACTTGTTATTCCTGCATTATAATTAGGTAATAAGCCATTAACATCAGGTAAAACTTGACGTTGATTAGTGATTGCTAGTGTTGGCGTGGGTGTAGTATTGGAACTTCCCGCAGTTCCTGAACTTGCTTTAGCATTCATGTTAGAAATGAACGTAGCTGTTGCTGCTAAGGCTAAATATTTTTTGTCTTTATTATCACTAAAGCGTGTGGTGCGTTCTCTGCGAGCACTACGATCCTTTTGGCGTTTACCTAGTAATAGAAAAATTAAGAAAAAAAAAACTGTAATCGTTAAGCAATAATTCCGCACTGGACGACTTAAAAAACGCGAGTATTTAAGTACTTCATATTTCTATAAATTTCTTTTAAGTTAAAAAAAAAATCTGTTATCAACATGACTAGTACGAGTAAGTCATTAAAAATATCCTTTTTTGTGTAATTATAATTTCAAATATATGTTTCAACGTCTTTTTAATAGCCCAGTGTAGTTAAGAAATGTTTAAGGACTGACATGTTAAAGTTAAATTATACAAATACCAATAATCATGCCAATTTTGCATTAGATCATTAGAGTTTTGTGTGATCTTTAAATTAAAATTGCATTGACAATTTACGAATAAAAAAGCATTTTAAATATAAAAAAATTAACTTAAAAGACTAATTCTAATCACGTCCAAATATATTATTATAAATTTACTAAAAAAATATAAATTATAGTACGATTATGAACTGACGCACCGTTTAAGTGTTGTAACCTTGTTTCAGTTGTCTCACCAATATCTCTTTCATAACCTTTACCAACACTGTGTCCGCTATAACCCGAAGATGATGGATCTCTGCTCTGTGACCGTTCTTGATTTTTACGTTTGTTTTCCCTTTCGTCCTCTTCCTCCTTGCGCAAAAAATATTTGAGTTTCTCTTCTTCTCGAGTAGCTGCTGAAGCTACCCTTTCTTCTATTTCTTCAGAAATCTTAGCAAAAGCGCGACGTTTTGAGCGAATATTATTCTGAAAAGAACGAATACTTTGTTAATAGATTTCGGATAGAGTTTCAGTAATAACAACTACCTTAATTTCTTCCTCAGAATCATTGTCGCTCTCGGATTGAATAGTTTTCTTGCCAGAATCTTGTTCATCGTCATCGCTTGTTTCATCAGTTGAACTGTCACCATACGCTGCTAAGCCTATAATTTAATTTTGGGCTAATTCAAATAGTTTTTTTTAAACATGGAAAGGTGAAGTCAAAACTTCGCAATTTTTATAATCAGATTTAATACACATATAACACCCTAGTAACTCTACTATAACGTGTAGGAAAGAATGACCAGATTTTTGAATAATTGTCTAAACCGCCAGCACAAAAAAAAATAGAAAGCGTATATAAATTGTTAGCCCAGGGTATTCTTAGGCCGCTATTCCAAAAAAGTAATCACATAAAAAAATGTGAAAATAAATTTTTTTTTTTGGTGTTCTAGATTTTGCATCAAAAGTTTTTTTTCCGTTTTGTTTCACATAAAAAAAGTTTGGTGAAAGTAAAACGAATGCACTTATTTCGTTTTAATTTTTAGTTATTCGATTTAAACTTGGAATGAAAATGTAAGCAGCAGAACACCGAATTAAAATTCATATTATTCGGAAAATTTCATGTGAATTGAAAAGTTGTGAAAAACAGAACAGAGGCCTTAAAAACTGATTTGCAAATATTAGTTTTTAACTGAGCAATTCAAACTGGAATTTTTCGATCATGAACCAAACTTTATCAAATTGAATAATTTCAGTGTGAATTTCAGCCAAATCGTACCATAAACACAAAAAATTTAAATATTGCGACAACAGCGCCACCTATCGAGATTAAACTTAAGAGAATCCTGGCTTTGATATTCTCTTGAATTTTAAGATTTTACATTTTTTTAAAATTAATGTTATAGTTAATATCTTTAATAATTACCAGAAAAAAATTTTAAAATCTTAAAATTCTAAAGGATATCAAATTTTTAAAAAGAAGGTGAATGGTGAAAGAGAATTCCCGAATCGAGCAAAATATATTGTCCAAGTTTAGCGTCAATCGATCCAGCAGTTCTTGAGTTTTAGTAACAAGTCCCCCGCACAAACGTTTTTATATATTAAGGTAATACTAATTATGACCCCATGATCAAGTGGTTTTGATATTCATAAAAAAATTAAGCATTTATACGTTGTTGGCACTGTAAATATTAATTATTTTTATACAAAAATTACAAAAGTAGTAAATTAAAGTTATTTTGTGTATGCAGATGCGCGAAACATAACCAAATATATGACTGTCAAATTTTCGCTACAAATTAATTGATGGTTCAAAACCTTTTTTTGAGGCGGTGAACAACTTACAGGCCTTTTACGAAAGCTATAGTGTGTTCGTTCTTAATGTATAACCGACCATTATCTGTTTAAGCAAATTTGTTCTGTGTCCATTACGTTTTTATTCTGTTACTGGTGTTTTGTTAAACAACTTGTTTAATGTGGCATTCACACTTGCTGTTTTTAAGTGTTCAAGTGTGAGATGTTTAAAAACTCTTTGTTTTGTGTCCATTACGTTTTTATTCTGTTAATTGGTGTTTTGTTGAACAACTTGTTTAAAGTCGCAAGTGTGAATGCTAAAAGGTCGCAAGTGTGAATCCCATAAACCAGAAAAAAATAGTGCCAAACAAAGCGTTTTTGTTTGTTTGTCTGCTACTTTTTTAATTTTTGCATAGGTGTAATAGAGACGTATGAGTTATCAAACTATTCGGCAATATTTGGTATTTGGTTGACGGAATACCAAATATTTGTAAAATGCCGAATAAACTATTCGCGACATCCCTAATAAAAATATATGATAAATCGCAATTTTTAGAACTTATCTACAAACTATCGTAATTCAGACGATAAAGATATCGTTTCGATATAAACATTTGATATTGTTTTCGCTATCGACATTTTCAGGAATAACGATAACCAAATCTCCTAAAATTCGAAAATGGTAACATGGTTTTACTTTATGGTGATACCGTAACCAGTATAATATAGGCGATACTATTTTTGCCATCACTTTGGTTTATTTGGTTTATTGGAATTGAATAATTATTTTATACAAATTTCTATCATCACCCAACTCTGTTTACAAAAATATATTATTTCCTTGATTTGTTATATTTAATAATGAAATATTTTTAAATTAATTTAGGTCGAGGGGCTTGGTTCATCAATTTGGAATAAAAGTAAAAATTCAAGACTATATTTTATGTTTAGTTTACTTTCATTAACGATTAAAAAAATTATCTAGAATGTGAAACGACTTCCCATTGAGTTTTTTTTTTCAAAGGTATATTCAAAAGTTATAGGCCTAAAGACTTTTAATGTATAAAATCAAAAATTAACTTACCCAATTTTCCAGTTATGGTAGATAAAGCGCTTTTACGGATCACTTGAGCTGATGACGCTTTTAGTTTGTATATGTAAAATGTACATGTGTTACACATTATAATTTATGGTAATATTTTCAAACAAAAAAGATTCTTAAATTGAACAATATATGTAAACTAGACTTACACTTTCACGGTGTTGGCTATGAATAAAATTTAAATTTGTTTAGTAGTAATTAATAAATATGTACCTTTTGATTTAAAAGATTTAACAGTTGCATCAGCTACTTTATAAATTTCTTCATTCGTTACTTCTAGCAATAATTCGGTTAGCGTGCGACGAACAACAATCATCTGAGTTTATTCATAAAATAGTCGTGGAATATTTTTTTAATACAAACAATAATTGCTATTAGTAAATGATAAAATCAAATTTTTTAAAATTTATTGAGATTTACGTACCAAATCAGCTAATTTTTGTTCATAAGATTTACCCCCCGTGTCGCCATAATCTAAATGATCATCTCTACTTTTAAGTGATATTATATTATTACTACTGTTCTCACCAGCAGTGGCTTCATTATCTGTACTTTCTTCATCTTCATTACAATTCTATATTTTATTTGGATTAATTGATTATAATTCATTAATGATTAATGTGTTGTAAAAACATTTATTTCAATAGAGGCTTTCAAACTTTGTATAAAAAAAATCTTGCAAAACTTGCAGATCTGCAAGATATACAAAACCGTTTACAACAATGCGTAAAATCCTCCAATGTAAATATAAAACAGTAATATATTACAACACATAAAAGGTTATACTTACATTATTCTTAGAAATAAGGGGCATTACCATATTTTTAGGTGACTTAACAAGATCAGAATCCTCTTCTGAAGAATACCTATCATCTTCATTATGTTGTTTTTCCATTTGTTTTAGTTTTTCTCTTTCCATTTTTTCTAGTCCCTCCCTAGAAATATATTTTAATTTACTAATTAATTGATTTATTTTTCAAACGTAAAAAAAAAATTTAAACATTTTAATTAGAAATAATCAGTTTTTATCAGTTTTTAGAACCTTTTAATGTACTTTTTAAATTAAATAAAAATTCCGAACAAATCGGAAAAGTGTTCGAATGTGCGAATTTTAAATTTTAAACTTATTGTACTCTTTGATTTTTTTCAAAATTTTTTGTAGAAAACTTCTATAGAATATATTTTATATCGATTCCATAAACTTTTTGACAAGTAAAATGTGTGAATATAATCCGACAAACATCAATTCCAGATTTTGAAAAAAAAATGCAAATAGACATAATATGTTTATCAACGGTGTTTTTAAAAATATTTTTTTTTTGGGTACTAAAAATGTAAACATTTAAATCAAATTTGAAAAATCTTGAAAAAAACATTTTCTATACCACTATTTGCTATAAAAAAATATAAACCTCATTCTAAATGTTTTCTCAACTCTTACCCTTCAGCTACACCTTCCATAATTATGTAAACATAAAGCAACAAACACACACAAAATAATAATAAATTTTTGTTTTGGGTGTGTTTGTTGTTTTATGTTTACATAATTATAGAAGGTGGAGCTAAGGGGTTACGGTGGAAGTATAAAGGACTACGTTGCGTCCGATCCGTTTTCATCTCTTCATGCTTACATGCGTTAAAAATTTCAATTTGAATGGATCAAATTGGACAAATATTTTGTTAATCTTCCGTTTTTTCCAATTTTTGTTTTAATTACACTGTTTAACACCAAAAACCCCCCCAGTAAAATGTCTGACTGGTCCTTATAGATTTTAGTCTCCTGATTCCAAATCTACCATTAAAATTTTTCTAGCACGTACTTCTTTTCATCCGCCAATATTTCAAACACGGTACAGAAACATTTGGATGCAAGATTTGAAACCGAGAGGTCTCATTTATACTAAATCTATTCCAATTTTTTGTGAACAACTTAAGAATAAAATACAGGAGAGACCCAAAAAGTGTTAAATTACATTTTTTCAATAATAAAACGCGAATATCTTAAAAACCTTACGTGATAGATAAATTTGGAAGGCAGATTTGGAATTAGGAAGTCAAAATCTATTTAATTCATGTATTCTAATTCATGGGACTACGAATTTCTATGAATTTGCTCAACATTGTTATTTGTATTTTTATATAATTTGATTATTTTCAAAGATTTTTGTGGAAATTTATAAGACAACTTTTTGGTGTGTTTTTTGATGACTCTTTTTTGTCTTAAGTGATTGGATCTTAACCCTTTGACGACCATACATTTTCTGCCGAGGCGATTTTGATTTTCTGTTCATTGTCTTGATCTTTGACCTAATAAAAGTAACTAAACAAAAAATTGGACCCCTAACCACTCTCCTTACCCATCATTTTTCATGGGGAAAAATGTTGCCCTTCGACGATTACGCAGTTCTGGCCAAAGCTATTTGCTATTCGCTGTGATTTTTAAGATCTGAAACTCTATTGTAGTTATTCTACAAGAATTTGGACCTATAAACCCCCTTCTTGACCCCAATTTTGCTTGACAAGTATAGATCCTTTTGTCCCTAAAATAGAGAATTTTATTTTACAAACTTTGGGGACTTACAGTGAGTAAGTGGATAAAGTTAGAGACTAACTGAAAACTAGACTTTTATTGCCATAACACTTCCCTACAATTCACCTTTTAGCACATTTGCCCTATCTTTTACCTGAACCAAAATAATCGCCAAAAACGATTTGGCAAGTATACTTGCCTGTGGTCGTCAAAGGGTTAAGCCAAATTTGACTAAAATAGGCATATATTTGATGAATATCTTAAGAGTTATACCCAATTCACACCTGAGGTGAAATCTATTTCGAACGAGATTTCGATCATACGGTTGAGTATAATACCCAATTCACACCTGAGGTGAAATCTCGTTCGAACGAGATTGTGTATGAAATGATACAGAACCATATACAGTCAAACCCAGTTATAACGACCTCCAAGGGACCAGTTAAAATAGTTCGTAATAAGCAAAGTTCGCTATAAGCGGAATATATTTTTTATCAACCTAGTATTATTAAAAAAAAAAAAAAAATAAAAATTGTTTTATTTGATGTTTTTACGTAGATAAACTACTTATTAAGAAGAAAACATTTACTGGGCTATTCATAATGAGTAAATTAAATTTAATGTAGGTTTATTTGACTGATATTGCATGAATATTTGTCAAATAAACCTACTTTAAGTACACTTTAAGTATTATGAATAAAGGCCTTAAAATATAAACAATTTAATCAAAATTATAATATAAAATATAAACCAAAAATGTTCCGCCTTTTGTGAGTATGATAAACATGATTGCCGCACATTAAGAAATATTTATGGTAGTTCGTTTTAATTCGTTTTAACCGAGGATTTCTTATAACCGAGTTCGTTATAAAAGAAGTATTTTGTGTGAAAATTTATGCCAAAACGTCGGGACTTTAGAATTATTGCGTTATAACCGAGTTTGACTGTAATCGAAATCTCGTTCGTACGAGATTTTACCTTAGGTGTGAGAATAGGCCTTTAAATAATACAGAACCATATGATCGAAATCTCCTTCGAACGAGATTTCACCTCAGGTGTGACTATATTCTTATAGGTGTGACTATACTATAGTCACTATAGCCTATAGGTTTTTAGAATAATTTAGGCCAAATTTAAAGGAAACGTTTGCGTAGGGGTTAAGTATTTACATGGACTAAATAATTTAAATGTCATTAGGCTTTGTCTTTGGAGCTAGAGAAACTTTAATTTAAATTTTAAGCCAAATATATGAAAATATACATTACCTTATCCATGCTGGTAATCCCTTTCTTTTTGCCGCATCCATCATACTGGAAGTACTATCTTGCTGATTCGGCGTGTCTGGCATTGCTCTTATTTCATTTGGATGTGGCACGGTGATTTTCAATAAGGAAGGAATGTGTGCTGTTGGATTAGTAGCTCTATTAGAAATATTTGGTTGATTACTGGCTTGAGGTAAACCATCACGATTTGCCCAAGTATTCCATTGATGAGAACTTAATGAGCGGGCTGTCATCTGTGAACCAACTATATCGAATGGATATTTTAATAACCATGCCAGAAATAAAAATAGGCGACTCAGTGGCTTACCTATATTGGCCGTTGTAGATGCCTGATCTATAAACCATTGTTGATTGATGATATTGTGCTGTTGTATAACAGATGCATTTGAAATCCTGCTGTCAGTTTTGGTAGATGTTTTTTCATCTGTTTGTTCTTCGTCATCCATGTCCATATCAGCTTCTCCCTTTTCCTCAAACTTTCTTCGTTTGGGAATGTCTTCATTTTTAGCAAAACTTATGTTAGGAGGAGAAGGTGCTTCCTTTAGTTCAGATTCCGTGTTGTCTCGCATTTGTATCCATTGCTGAGCTAACTGAGCCCAATCAATATTTTGGCCCGCAGCCATCGCATTTGTCACAGCCGCTTGGTTAACAAATCCATAAGTATTGAATTGGTTTAAACTATTCATACCTTCACTGGAATCGCCGCCAGAAAACATTTTGCGTTTTTATGTTTTAAATTTTATTTTTAAGATTTTTCTTTAAATTTCACTTGATTGTATAGTTTTTTCAGATCTCGGCCATTTTACTCAGAGTTGTCAAATTACTATGTCAGTGTTTGTGTATCTTCACAATACAGCAGCAAGCAGCAAAGTTTACACATGTAGTGTTTCTTCACAATACAGCAGCAAGCAGCAGACATCAAAATTTTTACATGTATTTTGTTGTTGCGCCAACAACAAAATACATGGGTGAAATCAAAAAATGTCAGTGTTTTTGAGCCAATATTGTACAAACAAAAAATTTTAATTTTTGGTAAATTTTTTATTAAAATCGATATGTTACATCAGTACTAATATAACTATAAAATATCTCTTCTACAAATTGTTTCAAACAAATTTTATCGACAATTTTATGATTTTTTTGGTGACGGAGTTTACATTCACCTTAGAAAAATACATTAAATTTTTTGAATTTTCTTTGAAAACATTTTATTGTAATTTAAAACACTTATTTATGTAATTGCTAACAATTTTTGTTATTAGGATTTTTTTTTCTAGTTTTTGTTATTAAAGATTTTACAATTATTTTTTATTTTAATAGGATTTTTCTAAGGAAATGTACAATAAATTTATTATTATTTCTGTTAAAATTTGTTTTTTTACATTTTTGAATGACTAGTGTTAATATTTGCGTCGGTTTTAACAACTACATAGGGTTTTTTAATGCTATCTGCAAAAAAAAAAAATAAAAAAAGTTGACGGAGTTTACATTTCGTCACCTTTTGAACTTTTTTTCGAAAACTATTTGTCGGAAATTGGTTTCCGAAAAAAAAAATCATTAGATATGAACTAAATACGTCAAAATATAACGATATTTCAGATACACGCTAAGTAGTTTTGTTGTAAACGTGGAGAAGGAGTTTACAGCATTTTTCGATTTTTCATTTATGAATTATCTTTTCATACCGGGAAATTAAAATGCAATGAGCAAACTTGAAACCAATGATGTAAAATGATACTTTATAGCCTCGCGTTTAATAAATGGGGCAATAGCCTATTATTTTTCTAATAGCCTATTATTATCAAAAACAACAAAATTGTCAGGTTCCATAGTGTCTAAAAAAAGTGTCGAAAAATCGTTACACAATTGAAGCCGTGTTTGCATGGGTAAAGGAGATAGTTATGCCTATATAAAAATATTTTTTAAGAACGTCAACATTCCCTCTTTAAAAATGTAGTCAATTATTAAGCTCTTGGGTTATTGGTTTTTAAGATATAACCGGTTGAAGTTTAAAAATTGAACTTGTTACTGGCGACGGAGTTTACATTTGGCTACAAAAATGAAAAAAAAACTTGTTTAAAATAGCTAACTAATATCCGGATTGTTGTTAGTTATGTAGAACGCCAATCTCTACGACGTTGTACATTAACAAATATTCGAATACTTTAACCCATGTATGAGATATTACACGATTACATGGTTTGGTTGACATTTTTTGATTTCACCCACATGTAAAAATTTTGCTGTCTGCTGTTTGCTGCTGTATTGTGAAGAAACACGTATTTTGTTGTTGTGCACAACGGAATGATTCTCAACGGCTGGCTGACAAGTTGTACAACTTGCCATAAAGCTAAGTACACGCAAAAAAAAATCTCTACCGGAGAGGTTTTTGAGATGCATAATTGAGGTCAAAGTTTACAAAAAACGCATATTTGTGCATTATTGAGAGCATTTTTTGTAATGTTTTTGGATGATATTCTGAAATCATAAAACCTGTTTTCGATTAACATTTCGATGCTGATTCTGAATCTAGTTTTCAAATTTTTCTATCACGTCATGTTTTCGAGAAAATTGAGGTCAAAGTTCTTAAAAAACGTGTTTTTGTCCATTTTTGAGAGCTTATAACTTTTTAACAGGTTGTGATAGAACGAAAAATTTGGTATCATTTTGTAAAGCTGAAAAAGCCCTTTAATTATGCATATTTAAAAAATTAATTTAAAAAGAAAATGGAAAAACCTTATATTTCCGCCCTCTGTGGTGGTTTTTTGGAACTTTTTTCAGAGTTTGAAAAGCGACCATTGTATTATTTTTTGCTGTAGAATCGACTGGTGAAATCAGATTTGCGATAAATTCAGCCGTTTTTGCTCTGCAGAAAAATCAGCTCAAAATGCGCGTTTTCAGATGCGTTGAACCACCCCAAGGAGCGAATTTTTTTCCAAAAAAATACGGCCATTCTTTTTAGTTCCCCTAAATCGTTCAAAAAAATGATGATACCTGCAGATCAAATTTTCAAAGCTAACTCTAATATAGATATGTCTCAGAATCTAAGAATTTTTTTATAGAAAAAATGTCTCAGAATCTGAAAATTTTTCTATAGAAAAAATGTCTCAGAATCTGCGAATTTTTCAGAATCTAAGAATTTATCTACAGGAAAAATGTGTCAGAATCTGAGAATTTTTCTATAGAAAAAATGTCTCAGAATCTGAGAATTTTTCTACAGAAAAAAATGTGTCGGAATCTGAGAATTTTTCTATAGAAAAAATGTCTCAGAACCTCAGAATTTTTCTATAGACAAAAATGTCTCAGAATCTCAGAACTTTTCTATAGACAAAAATGTCTTAGAATCTGAGAATTTTTCTAAAGAAAACATGTCTCACACTCAGAAAATTATGTATGTAAGTTACTACATGTTAGTTGTTTGTATATTTTACAGTAGTTAGTTGTTTTCAACTACAAAGTCAGTTGTTTTTGTATGAAAAATATCAAACAACTATTTCTGTTAGTTATTTTTTACGCGATATTTTAAAATAATTTTAAGAATTTTTTTGTTATTGTTTTTTTATGTAAATATTTTTTTTTATTATAACAGTTGTAAAAAAGAATAGAACTATGAAATTTAAAAGGTTTCGATCGTACTTTTGTTGAAACCTCAATACAAAAATGTTTCAGTTTGTGTGGGAAAATACGTATTTTCAAATGAGGTTTGGCTCGAAACCTTATTAAACGGGGTTTTGACGCCAATGTGAATACAATAAGCCATAAGTTTCAATGAATATTTTCAAATTGAGAAAAAACAAACTTGGTTGACTTTTGTTTATTTTTAAAATGAGATTGTTTTTGCTTGTTTAATTTTTTTATTGTTAGTGTAGGGGCTGACTCCCTCGACTTTTTTTTCAATCCACCCTAGTGTATATTCCTTTCACCACACAAACAACCAAAATTTATTAACACTTTTATTTAACAATAAGAGAACACAAACAAATATGAGATCTATTGTTGTTATGTCGAAGTGAGCGCCACATTTATATTTTGTTGATTTTGATTATATATTTTTTGCTTATACAAGATCCCCCAAAGCTATTCCAGCAGAAGTAAAACTGGCTGATTTAGTCGAGTTATAAGTGCGTTAGCGTCAACACGTTATCGGCTCGGTTCCGTTCGGTACAAATAAAAAAAACGTACATTTTTAAGTTTCAAATATATATACTTTCGTATTTTGTTGCAAATTTGTTTGTTTTTTATCATTTTTGATTTGATATTAAGAAGTTAATCTTCAACGTATTTTTTTTTTGCATTTAAAACTGGTTTCTATCTTTTTTCAACTTAATTAAAAATAACTTCAAATGTTCAATAATCTTTAAATGACTCTTAAAGTTCAACGAATTAAGAAATGATAAAGTTAATTTATTGGTTTTATTAAGTACTATTAATAACACTTAATAAATATATTATAATTGTAATCTAAATAAGATTTTACCAAAAAAAAAAAAAAACTTAAAGATGGCTGTGGATTATGTGTTAGAAGATTTAATGGGCAAATTAGGTAAGTTAAAAAATTTATATTATACATATATAATTGGAGAATTCACATGGTGTTCTTAAAACAAATCATTTTATACGATTTTCATTAAATTTTTCTTATCTAGCATAATAACTTAATTCAATATATAATATCTTTTTGGGTTATCAGTTTTGTCTCGATATTTTTATAAAAAAAATAAAAAACAAATGTTTTATGTATGTAAATATACAAAAGTGAAGGAATGTATATTTAAGTATTTTTTTATCGGATTTGTTGTGACTATGTCCCCCCCCCCTACACTGGGAAATACTAGATATGAGTGGTTAACGTGTGAAATTCCCTTTGTAAAACTTTTAGCAAAATAAAATTTAAAAAAAACAAAATTTTTATATGGTAGTTTTATATGGTACGTCTCTTTCCCTATTTTTGGACTGTATGCGACTTTGGTCGACAAACGACATTATTACAAAGAAAGCGTGATCCCATTTGACCCAAAATTTTCAGAATCGTGATTATTCTGACTAAAGCTCATTGAAATTGCGAAAAAGATGTAAATAGTGTAAATATATTTTATTCTTTTTTTTTTGTTTTAGTCACAATGCACTCAAAAAAGTATGTCGGTAAAATCTACTACAAAAGACAGTTGTTTTGACTACATTTTGTCGTTGAAAAGGCGTCCACTACATATTACGGTAAAAACAACTGAACATGTTGTTGTTTTTAACTATTGATTTTCAACTACAAAATGTAGTAAAAACTACTACAAAACTGTTTAATACAGTTGTTTTTTCTACAATTGCCTGAAATTTTATTTAAAAAATTTCTTAAACGTTTAAATGATTGATATTTATTTTTTTTTAAAAAGCAATACATTTCAGTTGGTTGTATAGAATTTCGACATGATGACAATTTTTTTATGTATTTATCTGGAATTATAGAAGAAAAAAATTACATTAATAAAATGTTAAACAAAATAAATTGAATTGAAAAAATAATTAATTTGGAATGTTTCAAAAAAGTATGTACCTGTTCTGTTGTGTATACAAAGAAAAGAAAGATGGCACGCTCATAAGAAAACAAAACACTGCACACATTTTATTTTGTTTTTTTTTCCGATTGGTTTTTACGCACGCTTATGTGAGCGCTATATTATACACAATTGTTATCTCATTTATCCACTTATTTTCTTTCGTTCAAGAATATTTTTCCAAAAACATATTTTTTGTTATAATTAAATTTAATAAATTGTAATTTAATTTATTTAGATATTATTTATTTGGTATAAAAATAATTCCTTCCGCATCCCGCACAACCAACTCGGTCGACACATTCGTTTGCAATAAAAATTACTAGAAAAAAACGAGTTTTAGAAAAAAACAAAAACAACTACATAAATCAACTATTGCTACAGTGTAGTATATTTTTTGTAGTTATTTTTTGAAACTACTACAAAAAAAAGTTGTTTGAGATTTTTTCATACAAAAACGACCGAAATTGTAGTTAAAAACAACAGCTACTACTTACTACACAAACGACCGTCATGTAGTAACTGCAATAATTTTCTGAGTGTGGTTTAATGAATTTTAAATTGAATAATTAATACCCTATTCACATTTACAGTTTTAAACCGTTTTTAGCAATTATTTTTAGCATTTTCTGTCAATATACTGTAAAAAATAAAGAAAGTGCTAAAAGTATTGCTGCTAAAAACGATTTAAAACTGTACGTGTGAATAGGGTATAAGAGGGGTTCACACTTTAGAATTTGATATTTTTTTATTTAATATTTCGATTGTCGGAAATAAAAAAGTTAAAGCTTGTTAAACAAAATTAAAATGTAGCATTAACTCGTAAAAAGTTATTAAGCGCTCTTTTTAGATATAAAAAGTTTGCATTACTTGTACACTCAAAAAAGTATGTCGGTAAAATCTACTACAAAAGACAGTTGTTTTGACTACATTTTGTCGTTGAAAAGGCGTCCACTACATAAACGGTAAAAACAACTGCACATGTTGTTGTTTTTAACTATTGATTTTCAACTACAAAATGTAGTAAAAACTACTACAAAACTGTTTAATACAGTTGTTTTTTCTACAATTGCCTGAAATTTTATTTAAAAAATTTCTTAAACTTTTAAATGATTGATATTTATTTATTTAAAAAGCAATACATTTCAGTTGGTTGTATAGAATTTCGACATGATGACAATTTTTTGATGTATTTATCTGGAATTATAGAAGAAAAAAATTATATTAATAAAATGTTAAACAAAATAAATTGATTGTATTTACCTTTGTTTTTTTAATAGTTTGTTTCAAATTTCCACCGCTTCTGATCAAAATTTGTCTGGAATAAAAAAAAAAGAAATGCTTTGGTAGAATTGATTTATAAAAAAAAGAATTAATTTGAAATGTTTCAAAAAAGTATGTACCTGCTCTGTTGTGTATACAAAGAAAAGAAAGATGGCGCGCTCATAAGAAAACAAAACACTGCACACATTTTATTTTGTTTTTTTCCGATTGGTTTTTACGCACGCTTATGTGAGCGCTATATTATACACACTTGTTATCTCATTTATCCACTTATTTTCTTTCGCTCAAGAATATTTTTCCAAAAACATATTTTTTGTTATAATTAAATTTAATAAATTGTAATTTAATTTATTTAGATATTATTTATTTGGTATAAAAATAATTCCTTCCGCATCCCGCACTACCAACTCGCTCGACACATTCGTTTCCAATAAAAATTTCTAGAAAAAAACGAGTTTTAGAAAAAAAACTAAAAACAACTACATAAATCAACTATTGCTACAGTGTAGTATATTTTTTGTAATTATTTTTTGAAACTACTACAAAAAAAGTTGTTTGAGATTTTTTCATACAAAAACGACCGAAATTGTAGTTAAAAACAACAGCTACTACTTACTACACAAACGACCGTCATGTAGTAACTGCAATAATTTTCTGAGTGTAATAACAACAATAGGCCTTTTTTGTTGGCATAATTATCAGTGTTCTACCATACAAAGTTCACATTAGTGTTAACGCTCAAAATTCTAGAAGTTAAAAATTAACTTGCATACATTGTGAATGATTCTCTTATTGTTAATGGCTCTCTTTGGTATTAATTAAAAAGATAAATGTTTTTGTGTTGCTTTCAAGCTAAATTGCATTTAATAAACTAATTTTATCAATATTTCATCGAAAATGTGTAATATTTTACAAAACTATTCAAAACGACGCTAAATTAAATTAAGAAATTTATGGATGTCAAAATTATTGCAACAGACCTGTCCAACAATTAAAATTTTTTAAGAAAAAAATTGTTGGTCAAAAGAATTGGAGGTAAAAAAATTCCGATTTCTTTGACTGCATTTTAAAAATTTTGGTTTTTGTTTGGGTCATTGGAAAAATTATTTGATGAATAAATATGTACTATTGGACTATTTTGAAAATTTTTAATGTTTGAGCTTGGGAAAAATCGACCTAAAAGTATTTTTAATAAATTTTCTAAAAAACGTCTTTCAATAATTTCAATTTCCATTTCGACCCTCGTAGCACGTTTAATATTGACTCAATCTGGACGCCATTAAGGTAAAATTAAAGCTCGATAAATTACCTATACAGCACTTTTAACAAAAATACTAGTTTTATAATAATTAGATGTATTATTGTAAACTTTGTCTTAAATGGATTGTTAACTGATAACACGAAATAAGCTGCGAGTCACTGTAATTAAGTATATTTATTATTGATCCTTGATCGAGTTTAATACATTTTATCAATGACCATCTAAAAAAACAACGCTGCAGTACAAACCAAAAGAGCTAGACTTTCGAAATTAGGCACATGTCTGGTGTTCATAGGCCGGTTAAGCTCTTAAGAGGCAAAAAGAGGACCAAAATCCCGTT
The DNA here is from genome assembly GCA_963921195.1 of Pegoplata infirma. Taxonomy (NCBI): domain Eukaryota; kingdom Metazoa; phylum Arthropoda; class Insecta; order Diptera; family Anthomyiidae; genus Pegoplata; species Pegoplata infirma. The sequence continues at coordinate 4,185,630 of OY992536.1, read as the reverse complement.
GAAAAACCTAAACTAACCTCTAAAAAACGCTATGCTTTTTTGTTAAACAAATTAAACATTTTTATTTGCTCGGAGGATTAGCCATTTTTTTAACCCGCCCCTTTTGTGGGAGTGGATAAAAAAATAATTTAAATAATAAAAAACTGCATTGCTAAAGTGAACAAATAAATGAGTTTTTAATAATTTATCGTGAGAGATGTGTCCAATCGTTGCCCGCTACCCCCACCCACCAAACCTTAAAAATTTGTTTTTATACCCTCCACTTAGTAATAGAGGGTATATGAGGCATTCTACACCAACTGTTCCACAAAAGAAAAACCATAGTGGTTTCAATGGGATATCATTTGCAAAGTATTCGCTCTTAGGGTACTATTAAATATCAAAAATAAAATTTAAGTTTTTTCAAAAAGTGGGCCTTGTAGGCGTGGTCAAATATTGAAAATATCTAACTTTTTTGCCTGAGCATCTTTATTTTAATATTTATGCAAATTAAATGAAACACAGTAAAGTCTTAAGGACAATCGTTTTTTACAGATTTTTGTATGGGCTATCGATTAAAAAAATAAAAATTGGAAAATTTTCAGAAGAAGTTCTGAATTTTTTAAATTTAAACTTAAACTTTATTTATCAAAAAACACGCCGCAATTTTATTTTTTTTTTAATCTTTTAAAAAAAAAGTGAAAGTGCTTTTCTATCTGTTCTGAAATTTTCAGAGATGTGTTTTACCTTGTTTTTGAGAAATCAAATGTCAAGAATTGCAATACGCTAATTTTATACAATAATGGTGTATAGAACGTGTGCGTATGAGTAATATCAATACTTAAAAAATATTTTAAGAGGCGATGGGAGCGTGAGTGAGTTTTTATTTACGATCACGCACGCTAATGAAAGAAAAAAAATTATTCAAGCACGATATTTTATTTTACTCACGCTCACGCGAACATCGTGACCGTGACTTATTTTTTTCTACTCACGTGTGCGTGAATGAGCGTGAGCAAAATAAAATATCGTGCGTGACTAAATTTTTTCTTTCATGAGCGTGGATAATCGTTGTTAAAAACTCACTCACGCTCCCATCTCCTCTTAAAATATTTTTTAAGTATTGATATTACTCATACGCACACGTTTTATACACCATTATTGTATAAAATTAGCGTATTGCAATCTTTGACATTTGATTTCTCGAAAACAAGGCAAAACACATCTCTGAAAATTTCAGAACAGATAGAAAAGCACTTTAACTTTTTTTTAAAAAATTAAAAAAAAAAAATAAAATTGCGGCGTGTTTTTTGTTAAATAAAGTTTTAAGTTTAAATTTACCTATACCTATAAAAAACTTTTGTCTTAAGGAATTTACTGTGTTTCATTTAATTTGCAGAAATATTGAAATAAAGATGTTCAGGCAAAAAAGTTACATATTTTCAATTTTTGACCACGCTTGAAAAAGGCCCACTTTTTGAAAAAACTTAAATTTTATTTTTGTTATTTAATAGTACCCTAAGAGCGAATACTTTGCAAATGATTTCATATTGACACGACACAACTTTTTTTTTGCTGAACATTTGGTGTGGAATGCCTCATATATAAGTTTGAAACTCATCGAAATATCGGTCTAAGACCCTATAATGTATATATATTATTGATCAGTGATCGATTTTAAGACATTCTAGCGATGTCCGTCCGTCTGTGAAAATGGTGATCACGGCCAAAGTATTAAACAGATATGAATTTTTATATTTACTGGTTGTTGCCGTAAGTAGTTTGTTATTCAAAAGTTATTTAAAAAAAAAAAATTCGCCAAATTTTTTTTAACAAAATTTTTTTTTTGCGGTTTTTTTTTGTTCAAAATTTTTTTTTTTTGCAAATACCCTCCACATTGTGGAGGGTATTAATACATTCGGCAAGGTCGAATTTACCTTTTTTACTTTTTTTATTTTAAATTTTCAACGTTTTAGAGGGTATTGAAGATTCGGCACAACACACAGAAAAAAAAATATTTGAGTAAATTTTTAATACTATTGAGTAAAAAATTACTCAATTTTGCACCAGTAAACGATTTAATAGTATTGAGTAAATTTTTAATAAAAATTTATTAAATGTTTGAAAAAAAAATTAGTTTTCAATTGACACTATTAAAAATTTACTCAAAATTTATCTATTTTTTTTTAAGTTTAAAAGTTTTAAATTTTTTTACAAAACTTGTTTTTTCAAACTTTACCAAACATGTCTCAAAAATATAGGAAACTTTTATAAAGACGATTACAAACTTTCATATACATACACAAAAAACGGTTAAAGCGGTTAAATGTGCCGTCGAATGACTTTTGCCGAAGTTGCATGGATGAAGAGGAGTTGGAAACTATCGAACACTTTATTTGCCATTGCCCGGCACTTTCTGGTCAGAGACTTGCTTCACTGGGATATAGGGAGCTGTACGATCTTTCTGATTTGTCGGATGTCAAAATTTAACATCTATGGAGTTTCATAAGAAGCTCAAACTGGTTTAACGACAGGGACTAGTAGGGAAACCTATTACGGTCCCGTGGTATCACAATGGACCTCCGAGTCTACGTGTGTTGACGTAAAACGTCAGCAGCCACTTACAATCTAACCTACACAAAAAACTATAAACTAAACGAGAATTAAAAAAACTATGAGAGTTAAAAAAAAAATTAAAAAAACTATTAAATTTTTATTAAATTATTTACTTAAATTGTTTTTAAAATTTTTAAGTAAATTTTTAATTGCGTCAATTAAAAAATTACTCAATTTTTGTTTTTAAATTTAAACAAGTGATTACTCAAATTTGTTTCCTCCATATTTTTTTCTGTGCAGAATTTAACACTCTCGGTTGTTTTTATTAGTGTTTAGAACAATGGTTCCCAACCTTTGATTCCCGCCCCACTGCACAGTGCCACATTTGGCCAATCTAGCACGACAAAAATCAAAAAAAAAAAGTTCCCCGATTTTCATGATATGTTTGTATGTATTATAGAACATTCCTAATAGCACGGAAATAATCATATAAGATCGATAATTCTGTTCGTTACTAACAGGTGGGTGCATAAAGTTGCATCTTGTAAAATCCTGTAACTAGTGCACATCATTTCGCATAAATTAAGTCGAGTTTAAACTGTTGTAACTTTTGAACAAAAAGAGATATTTATCCACTCTTTTTTGGTAATTTTAAAGAATATTTAAATGCTTTAAGTCATGTCTTTTCTTTTTTTTTTTAAAAAATTTTTCTATTTTTTATTAAATTTTTAACAAAATACAAATTTTTGAAAAGAAAATTATATATTTATTTTTTTTGATGGAATAGAACTTTTGTGTTTGGTCCGTATTGGTCGTCGGACTTTTTCAGATATATTGACCAATATCTATAGTACTTATTTCAACGGCTAACTTTTGCGACCGTCTGCGACGCCGACTACAGTGGGGCGATATGTAAACCTTTTATTTACATATTTTTTAAACATTTTTTAAAAAAGTGGGCGTGGCAGTTGTCTGACCGCCCCGTTTTTTTGTGATATTATTAGTCATTGAGAGTATATATACCAAATTTAAAGAAATTATAACCAAAATTACAAATTTTAAAATAAGTGGGCGTGGCCCTTAACCGGCCTCCCACATTTTTCATAATGTTATTTTCGAAGTCAAAACGAACATTTATACCGCATTTCAAGTCAATATAATTAAAATTGGATTTTTGTCGTCCTAGATTGGCCAAATGTGGCACTGTGCACTGGGGGGAAATTTTAATGCTTCAGGAGGGACAACGAGCAAATTTTTAAGTTTTTTTTTTTGTTAAAAAACTAAAAAAATAATTATTTCAGTTAAATTATTGGTTGTTGAAAACTTTTGCTAAAAACTTTGTTTAAAAGATGATTTTAACAAAAAGTTTGCTTAACTACAAGTAAATTTTGAATTTTAAAACAAATTTGAAAAATTTACACATTTTTCTTGAGGTGTAGGGGGGACATTTTAGTTTTTTTAACTTAAAAGTGGGGCATGGCCCAAGAAAGGTTGGGAATCATTGCTTTAGAAGTATTGGAATATTTATTCAATATGTATTTTTTTAGTTAAACACACATTTTTATTGATTGTTTTTCGTGAAAAAAAATTATCAAACAAAATATAAAAGTGATATTCATATAAACTTATTATTATGAACAACTCGTATTTGTCTACATTTAACAGTGGAATTTTATGAACGCACCATATGTACATATTAGGGTGATTAGACCGGGGTTTTGAAACCGGTTTACATCGGTTTTTTGTGGATTGCAACGGTTGATTTTTTTCTTAACTATTCGAAAACCGGTTAGATCGGGTTTTTGACTGTCAAACCCCGGTTTTTTTGAAACTACCTTTTAAAAGCAGTTTTTATACCCTCCAACTACAGTATGGGGGTATACTCACTTTGTCATTCCGTGTGTAACGCATCGAAATATCGGTCGGGGACCCCATAAAGTATATATATTATTGATCAGTGATCGATTCTAAGACATTCTAGCGATGTCCGTCCGTCCGTCCGTCCGTCCGTCTGTCCGTCCGTCCGTCCGTCTGTAGTTAACACGATACAGTCCAAAATATAAGAGCTAGGAACCTCAAGTTTGGCACAAATATGTCTTATGTTCCTAGGCAGGTTAAGTTCGGAAATTGGACAAATCGGACCAGGGGGAAAAAAGTTCCCCCTTAAAGAACTAAACCAACCTCTAAAAAATAAAAGTTTTTACATGTTTTTTTGTATTTTTGTTAAATAAATGAAACATTTGGTATATTTATCTTTGTTATATTATCTTTATATTTGGTATATGATCTCAACGTGCCCCACTGACCCCATTTACCCCCCCCCCCCCCCCCCCAAAAAAAAAAAAGAAACGCCCCTGTCAATTTTTTTTGTTTACATTTTGGAGGGTATAAAAAATTCGGCACAGCCGAATTTAACACTCTCACTTGTTTAAGTGTAATTTGATTGCTTTAAAAGATATTCAAAGAAATCCCAACTGAATGCAAAACAAGTAAAATATCCATATCCATAAATTTGAGTGCAAATCATTTTTGGAAGTGGTAAATTTTAACATATAAAAAAATTAGTAAAAAAATTTTTAAAATTTTATTTTGAGTAATTTTTTAATGTTTGCAAGTTATTTTTGTTTAAAAATAAAAAAGGTTGAAATAAAAAATTTTCCAGTGAAATTTTAAAAAAAATTTTAATGCTTTTCATAAAATTCCAATTGTATTTAAAAAATTTCCCTTTGTATTTCTAAATTTTCAATTGTATTTCAAATATTTCTAAATGCTTTTCAGAAAATTCCATTGGATTTTCAAAGTTTTCCATTTATATTTCAAAAATTGCTAAATGGTTTTAAGGAATTTCCATTTGTATTTCAGAAATTTTTGTTTGTATTACAATTTGTACAAATGGAAACCTGGAAACAATTGTAAATTTCTGAAATTTAAATGAAAATTTATGAAATATAATTAAAATAAAACATTTATAAAACGTATTTAAAAATGTCTGAAATATATTTAGAAATTTCTCTAATACAATTTGTTTTCTCTGAAATAGAATTGGGAATAGTGATAAACCGTTCCAAATTTTTCGAAACACCAACAATATCTACTTTATATAAGCCGTGATCTTATTTCACCCGTTTTTGCTCTGCAAAAAAAAAAAACAGCTCAAAATCCGCTATTTCAGATGCTTTGAACTATCCCAAGGAGCGAATATTTTTCCAAAAAAAATTCAGGCATTCTTTTTATCTCCCCTAAATTCTTAAAAAAAACATGATAACCGCAGATCAAATTTTCAAAATTAACTCTAATGTACTAGTTAATTAAATAATTAATTATATTAATTAAAAATTTAATTGATATTTAATTAAAAAACAATTCAAATTTTAATTAAAACAAAATTTATGATATTATTTTCTGTGTAGAGAACTGTATAACAGGCACCAATTTGACAGTTTAAGAAAAATTATATTTAGTTGAAATCTTCGCACATAAGGGAATTGATCAATACGAAAAAAGCTAGTGTCATGTGGACTTAATTTAAGTGGTTATGACACTTGCTAGTTTGTGTATTGGATTAAGCATTACCGACTTCAATTTGACAGATTAAGATTTATTCTATATAGTACTCTTCCACACATTACATTCCCATAAGCGAATTTGTCAATTTTTCGTCAATATTAATCCAATACAAAAACTAGCAAGTGTCATAACCCCTTAAGGGTATATGACACTAGCTTTTTTTTGTATTAAATTGAAATTGACGGCATACTCATCACATTAGATAACAATTACCGGGGTCGCGCTCCAATGTGATTTACATTGCTGTCAATATCAATCCAATACAAAAAAATGTAGTGTCATAAGGGCTTTAACAGATTTAAATATTGGTTGATATAGGGATATTGTTATAAGTTTATCTTTAAAATTTTGTTTTGTAATTCAGTGTCTAAAAAATATATTGTCTAAATTTATATTCTATTGTTTAGAAATCTACTAATGTAAATCCATATAAGCGAAATCTAGTTTTAATTGTACAATTGTATTTACTTTGCTAAAAATACAAAAAAAAATATATTTCTAGACAAGTACCTATCTACATACATACACAAGTTTTTGTTGAACTACTAACGCTGTATTAAGTAGTATGAATTTTTTAATTAATAAAAAATATGAAATTGAGAAACAAATTTAGCCTCGAAAATTTTATAGTAATTAAATTATCATCTTCTTTGGTAGCTGCTTTAATAAAAGACTTTAACCCTCAAATGATTTTATTTTTGCTTGGGATAGAGATGGGCACATGAGCAGATTAGGCGTGATTCACGTGATTCACGCATAATCAATCGTGAGTGTGACTGAAACTCAATTTACTCACGTGATTGTAAGTGAGTGTGAGTGGAACAAAAAACTGCGTGAGTGAGTGTGCGTGAGTTAGATTTTTGCGTGAGTGAGTGTGCGTGAGTCGATTTTTACGCGTGAGTTATTTCCCCTTCATATTTGGGTAAAATTTAAATTTTGTCCCGAAAAAAGCAAAAAAAAATTTGTAAAATTTGGCGAAACTTTTAATTTTGCTAAAAATTTTTAGTTTTTTTGAAATTTTATTTTTTTAATTTTTTTGTATAAATAAGTGTTTCGTGAGTGTGAGTCAACGTGAGTGTGAGTGAATCTTCTGTGCGTGCACGTGAGTGTGATTTGTATTAAATTTACTCACGTGATTGTGAGTGAGAGTAGAAAAAGTATGCTAGTGAGTGAGTGTGCGTGATTGGAAAAAGTCTGTCGTGAGCGTGACTGAGTGTGAGTCAAAAGTCACCCACGTGCCCATCTCTTGCTTGCGATGAACATCTTCGCAGAAAATAAATGTTTTAATATGTATTAAATAAAAGAGCAAAATCATATCTTTTGCAATAGTTGTTGGACAAAATTTTTTGACAACTCCAAAAAATGTTGGTCTCCTAAAAGAAACCCGTTTTAAAACCATAAAATTGAATTCTCATTATAAAAGCCTTTATATTTCTTGCGGCTAATGCATGTATAAAATAAAAACCACTGCTTTTAATTACTGTTACTACATTACAGTACTTTTTTGTTAGTTCTTATAAAAAAACAAGTAAAAAAGTTAAATTCGGTCATGCCGAATGTAGTGATACCCTCCACTATTTCAAAAAGATTATTGCAAAAAACTTTGTTTTTAAAGGAAATTACTTTTGAAAAAAAATTTTTTTTTTTAAATTCAGCGAAAAAAATTTTTTTTTAGTGAAAAAAAAAATCCGCGATTTTTTTATTTTTTGTCAAAAAACATGTTTGTACTTGTTAAATACCACTTGGTGTTAATTTATGTTCACATATGTCAACCAGCAGCCGAATTAAAGCATTTTTTATTTTTAGGTTATGTTGAATGTACTAACATTTTTGAGGTGTCCTTACATTTTCGTTCATAACTTTTGAACCGCTGAACACATATCGCTAAATTGCAATACCAAACTTCTCGCGAGAACTTCCAACAAATATGTTAAGTTTCAGTCATCTCTGTGTAATATTTTGGTCGTGCCAACATTTTCCACAGACAGACATCGCTAGAATGTCTTAAAATCGATTATGGGGTCCCAGACCGATATTTCGATGAGTAACAAACGGAATGACAAACTTATATATACCCTCTATCACTAAGTGGAGGGTATAAAAACAACTAATATAAATAGTTGTTTATTATTTTTTTTAAAGAAAATCAACTACATTGTTTGTTGAAAACAACTAATACGGTTTTAGTTAAAAACAACTTACATAAAGTTACTGTGAGACAGTTTTGAGTGTAGATCTCACTTAAACTTGTCAGACTAGTTGTAGGGAACGAACAATTCCCTACTACTCAGACTCGAAAAATGTTGTCGGTAGAATCTACTGTAGCCATTCGCTAAATTAAAAACGTAAAGCGTAAAAGTAGACTTAAACTATGGTTTTAGTTTTCCTTTAAAAATAAATAAAAAAACTAAGGCAAGCTTTGCAAAAATAGAATTTTAACTGTATCATTTTAAAACGCAAGGTAGCCTAAACAGTGGAAATGTTAAAAAATCAGTACAAATGGTCAGCCTAATCATAAGTCAATCATTTGACAGCCAATATTGTTTACAGATATGTATGTATGCATACTGAATTTAAAGGGTTAAAAGCTGATAATGATTGATCTCACGTGCTTTTCAGATTACATCACTTGATAGCAAAAAAAAATAATAATTAATGGAAATAAAAAAACACATTTTTTGGGGTCAACAATTTATTTTTTAATTATGTCAATTAAACATATTTTAATTAAATCAATTACACATTCGAAGACACTTTTATAAATTGAAAATTTATAAAACATACAGTGGTCGACAAATGTCTACGTACGACTGCATAGGAGATGTAATTCGTTAATGCAAAGTTACCAATAAAATACCTAATTATTAACAAACAAGTATTTATGTAAAAAGTGCTGTATAGATAACACGGTGCTACAGTGAAAAAATACTTCTGATGTGAGATAGTAGTTGGTCTTGTCGAGTAGATCACAAAAATGCCCTTTAAACTTGCCAGACACCCTCAAATTTTAGAGTTATTGTCAAAAAAACGTTTTTTTGGGACTTTTCTCACTTTTCTCTCTTGTGTAATTCAAAATATTTTGAACCGATTTTAAATTTTTAAACTGTTTTGGATAGAAGAAGGATATGGCTTTCCATGTGGGTGAATTGGTCTATACATATAAGAAAGATATCTATTGATATTTTCTATAACCTCTAATTTTTTTGTTATTTTTTGAAACTTTTTCGAGTTTATCGATTTTTTTCTGCTATAGTTCATTTAACAACCTATATATTTATAAACGTATTTTTAAAGAAAATTTACTTCTGAATACGATAAAATTTATCCTAAAAAAATTTGCAGGAAATCGCCGTTCAGATAACCCAGGCAAAAGAAAAAATTTTTTTCATAAGAAGTCATGTAAGTACAATATTTTTAAAGGTTTTTGGCTCGCTGAATCATAATTTAACATGAATTGATATATCAAAAACTTAATAAGGTAGCGCAATTTCAAGGTCAAAGTCGCATTCAGGAGGCCAAAAACCTTTAAAATAATGATACGCGACCTCTCAGTATGTTCGTTTATTTTACAATTAATCGTATTTACAATTAAATTTTCTTTAAGAATACGTGTATAAATATAAATGTTGTTGAACGAACTATAGCAGAAAAAAATCGATAAACTCAAAAAATTTTCAAAAAATAACAAAAAATTAGATATTAATGAAAAAATCAATACATATCTTTTTTATATGTATAAACCAATTCACACACGTGATAAAAGTCCCAAAAAAACGTTTTTTTGACAAAAACTTTAAAATTTGAGGGTGTCTGGCAAGTTTGATGGGCATTTTTGTGATATTTTCGATGAGACCTACAACCTTAACTACCTCATTTTAAAAGTATATTCGATTTTGTGTTTTTTGTAGCACAGTGTAATTTATCAAGCTTTAATTTAAGCTTCATGGCGTCCAGATTGAGTAAATACCAAGGTTGGCAATCGAAACGAATAACGGTATCGATATCGGTATTGGTATCGTTTTTTTATTTATTTCGGTATCGGTATCGGTTACGGTATTTGAGTTGAATCGGTTACGGTATTACCGATACCGAAACGTCAATACCGGTACGTACCGGTATTATCGAAAAAATTTTAAAAATATCGTGAACCTATATTCAAAATATGTCAACTCAAATTTGACCGAAATGAGTTTCCGATGGAAAATAGCTCCCCTATGCAATACCCATCTGTGGTAAAAATTTCAGAGCAAAAAAAATATTTTTTTGTAGTTTTACATCCATTTTTGTTATTCTGCTAACTCAAAGTACATATTTTTTTGGTGAAAATAAATGCCAACTCCCATTGTAAATTTCCAAAAAATTTTCAAAATTTTTTTTAAAAAAAATTAGACCACATATCTTATTGCATTTGCCTTTCTGAACACGAATCTGGTAAAGATTTTGATATCTAATGATTAGTTTTCGAGATATTGCCATTTTGAAAATATCGGTAAATAGTGTTTGCAAAAAAAAAAATTGCTTATATATATGTAACTTTCAAACTATTTATCAGATTGAAACATTATGAGTGGGGCAAATAAAGTCAATGATATAAGCTTTCAAAATAGCTAGTTTGGAGTGAGCCTTCTACAATAAAGCGTGAGTTACAGAGTGCCAAAGTGGACCACCCTGAGATTAAAAGGCTTTCGGAGCTAGTAACTTTTAAAAATATGCAAAGATTTTTAATTTTTTTTAGTTTTTGCAATTACCGCACTAAGGAAAACAAAATCCAAAAAAAAAAAAAAATTTATGAAAATTTTTCAAAAAAAAATTTATTTTTAGTTTCCGACAAAATATGCCAACTCTAAAAAAATATTTGTTTTTTGATATAGTAATAAATGCCATCTCAAAAAAATACGCAAACCAGTGCAAAATATGAAATTTTTGGCATAGGTAAAAATTGTTTAGAATATTTAAACCATGTTATGGAAGGTACATTGTTAATTTTTACAATAATATGCGAAATAACTAGTTTTTTAGCTCTCCTGAACAGTAAGCTTTTTCGAGTTGGCATTTATTGAATATAGTTCGACGATATAAAAGAACGTAAAAAAAAATTGTAAAAACAAGTAGAAAAGTTAAATTCGACTTGGACGAATCAATCAATACCCTCCACAATGCCCTTCTAAAGTGAAAGTTAATTTTCTAATGTGGATCAAATTAACAATTTTGATTTAGTATAACAATTTTTGTGAGCGACAAGAATACTTCGTAAAGTATTTTCCTGACTCATCAATTTTTATAAAGCTGGTTTAACAGTTTTTTCAACAAGTGAATTTAAGGTGAAACCAATCTGAAATTCACGGTTTTTTTAATTACTTTTGAACCACTGGAGCGATTTGGCTGAAATTCAATACGAACCAGACCAGGGGAACGGCAAATATGTGCCAAGCTTCAGCATACTCAGGATTGCCTTTCGAAAGTTAGCCTGTTTTTTATCTCGAAAACTCACGAAAAACCCTTGCCGAAATTCAGTCTTTTGCTCATAACTTTTGAAGCACTGGACCGCTTTTGCTGGAAATTTTCCTATGTTTTTAGTACATAAATATAAGGCCGTATCGATTTTTACCTTTCTTTTTTGTTTGAGCTGAAAGTGGTCCAATAGTTTCTATCTCGCGCATCGCGGTTAAAATAAAACTCAAAACAAATTACATATTTCATCTTATTTCTAGGCAACCAAGTTATTTTTTTGTTGGTGTTAGGGCTGCCAGACTTGGGGATTTATCCCCAAAGTTGGGGATTTCATGATAGCAAAAAGGACAAGAAATCTCATTTGGGGATTGGGGATTTTAATGGGGATTTTAAAAATTAATTTGGGGATTTTTTGGGTATATTTAAAATTTAATCTTTTTAATACCAGTAGCTAAATTTAATGTTATCAACGATTTTTAAATATAGTTTTTAGTGATAAGCACTCTTTGGTACGATATTATGAAGCGTATTTAGTAAAACTTGCATTTATCGGATGTAAAATGCATATAACCATTGCCAAAAGTCGTTTATTTACGCGTTTGGGGATTTTAGGGGATTTTTAATTGCTAATCTTCGAAATAAAATTATAAAATTACTATCCATACATTTTCTTTAAAAATTGAAGAAAAATTTTTTTCTGTGATTAAAAAATAACGTTTTTTTTATTATTTGGGCATTTTTGGAGACATTTTGTGATATTTTTGGGGACAACGAAAAAAGTACCTGGCAACGCTGGTTGGTGTTATCTATTTGGAAAAATAGGTCTTCCCTGTCTAGACAAGATCACATTCAAAAATATTGCAAACAATTTTTTTCGCGAATAATGGGACTTTTATGGACGATTGCTACGTGTTAAGCCACTTCAAAAAATTATACAGTCGAACCCGGTTATAACGAACTCCGAGGGACCTGTAAAATAGTTCGATATAAGCGAAGTTCGCTATAAGCGGGGTATATTTTTTATCAACCTAGTTTTATTTCCAAAAAAATAGATCCATTTTTGTTTTATTTTATGTTTTTTTTTAGAAAATAATCTACTTATTGAGAAGAAATTAATAAAAATATAAATAAATTCTATGAAAATTATATAAATAAATTCTATGAAAATTATATAAACTAAAAAATTTTAACATTTTGATAGTTTGATAAGCATGATTGCCACACATTAAAAAATATTTACGGGAGTTCATTATAAAAAGGTAAATATACATGAAATTGTGCTCGTGGGACCATAATAAGCAGTTCGTTTTAAACGAGGATTCGTTATGACCGAGTTCGTTATAAAAGAAGTATTTTGTGTGAAAATTGATGCTAAAACGTCGGGACTTTAAAATTAGTTTGTTATAACCGAGAATTCGTTATAACCGAGTTCGTTATAACCGAGTTTGACTGTACTATGGTGGAAAACCTCCTGCTAGTATTCCAAATGCCTTCCCCGAAGTCCTGTAAATATCAAAAAAATCCTTGGACACCCACATCACGGATTAAATAAAAACCCCAAAAAAAACTATACATACGAAAGGGGTCCAGAAAGTTTCTATTGGGAGTCAAAATGAATCTATAAAAATTTCGTGAAAATCAATCATTTTCTTTTGCCCTCGCATCGCGGTTGAAGTATGGCTTTTTTGATATTTTTATTTAAAGCTAAGTACTCTGTTTTTTGCGGTGAAAATTTCACTTAAACTTTAAACGCCTCAAATCGCAATAAAACATTTAAAAATCAACCACATTTGACAAGAATAAGAAAGAAACGATCATAACAAAACTGAAATGTCACTTTTTCACAGCAATTTTATTTTTTTTCTATAATAAAAATGCGTGAAAACTTTTTTATCAATTTCCCTATTATTCCTCGCGTTGCCAAAATTTATTTTTTTTTTTATATGGAGTTTGACAGATTTTTCCCGTGAAATCGAACAGAGTACTATGCCTAATTCACGATGTGGGTGCCAAAAGATTTTTTGATTTTTATGAGACTTCGGTGAAGCATTTGGAGTACGATTTTTCATTTACAAAAACCGAAAATTTACAAACTTTCTATTATTTTTTTTTTGTAAAAAACATGGTTTTTAAGAAAAACCGTTTCAATACCGGTACGTACCGATACCGAAGGAAAAGGTTTTTGGATACCGGTATCCGATACCAAAACTGTGTTTCGGTATTGGTATTGGTACCGGTATTCAATTTAAAGGGTTTTAAAACGGATAACGGTATTGAAAAGGTATCGATTGCCAACATTGGTAAATACTAAATGTGCTACGAGGGTCGAAATTTTAATTGAAATCATAAAAAGGACCTATTTTAGAAAACGATTTAAACATATTATTAAAGCCCACTTCAGACTATAATACTGAGTCGTAAGAAAATACGTATCTTAAATAATACGAAATTTTCTCCGCTTGTCAAAAAATCTTTTAAAAAATCCTTTGCGTATTTACTTACACCATCACATCTGAAATAATATCAAAATAAATACAACTCTGATCTTATGAAAAGCGTATACGTTTTCTCATTTTTAGAGAAATTTCTAAAAATGAGAATACGTATCCGCTTGTCATTTTTCAATCCGTATTTCTCTTGGTTTTATACCGATTTGTGTTTACACCATACTATTTTATAGGTTTTACACAAAATTTTGACAGATATTATTACAAATATTATGGTCTGAAGCCACCTTAAGCCGATTTTTTTCAAGATCAAACATTAAAAATTTAAAAAATGGTTGATTAGTTTATATTTAAATATCAAAAACCTTTCTAACGACCCAAGTAAAAAAAATAATCACCTCCAATTCTTTTGACCACCAATTTTTTGTAAACAAAGAACATGTTTAATTATTTTCATATCTCATTACTATACACTCGGCCGTATCGATTTTTACTTTTTTTTTTTTTTTGTTTGAGCTGAAAGGGGCCCAAAAAGTTTCTATTGTAAAATTACCAAAAAATCTCCCGATTTTCGAGAAATATGGGACTTTTATTTAATAAAAAATTGCGAAATCGTAACTTCATTAGCGATCTTTCCGAGTTAACCCACTTTAAAAATTTCCATTACTTAGTACTGAAAATTTTTGCTGGGTAAAATTAAAAAACAAAATGTTTTTTTTTTACAAAAATTGGTCTTGGGTCGTTAGAAAAGATAGTTGATAACTGAATATAAACTATTATTTAAATTTTTAGGTCCGTACCAAAGAAAAATAAAAAGTCAATTTTAACAAAAGTTTTATTTTAAATTTCAAATTTTCTATACATTTTTTGAAAGTCGATTTTAAAAACAAAAACAATTTGTATGGCAATAAAATTAAAAGTCGAATTTAAATTTACTTTTTAGATAATGTTTATTTGTTTATTATATATTGTTTAAGCTTGAAAAAAATCGACTTCAAAATATTTTTAAAATTTTTTCAAAAAAAAAGGGGTTTCAATAATTTCAATTTCTATTTCAACCCTCATAGCACATTTAATATTTACTCAATCTGGACGCCATTAAGCTTAAATTAAAACTTGATAAATTACCTACACACCATTTTTTTCAAAAATACTTGTTTGATAATAATTATGTAGGTCTAATGTTGTTAACTTTGTCGTTAACAAATTATTAGTTTCCGATCGAATACACCTTTTTTGGCCGAAGCCGAATATTCGGCCAAATTTTCACTATTCGGCCAAACCAAGGCCGAAGCCGAATATTAAAAAAAAAAATATTTATGTAGTAAAAACAAGAAAAAAATAAAAGTCGACTCGGCGGGATACTCAAATGCATGAGAATGCTGTCCAGAATGATTTTATTTTAAGCAAAAAAATTTTTTGGACATTTTTGTAAAAAAATATATTTTAGAGTGTAAATTTTTTTCGATCGGAAATTTTTTTTTAATGTAAAAAATGTTTTTAGTTGCAAAAACACTTATTAAAATGTTTTTGTGGCTTACTAATGTGATTCAAAGTTAGTTTAGTATGTTTTTCAACACGTGAGCACAAATATTATACAATTATTCGGTATTCGGCCTATTCGGCCAAAATTGTGGCCGAAGCCGAATAGTGCTTTTTGGCCGAAGCCGAGGCCGAAGCCGAATTTTCGGTCGGACACTACAAATTATATCTACTATGTTATCGTACGTAGACTTTTGTCGGCCACTGTAATGTGGCCATATTGTATCCGAATGTGTCAATGTTTGTTTGCTGTATGATCATCATTTTATTTATTTATTTTCAATTTACAATTGAATTGTTGATGTACCCTATTTCCCAATTAAATTGAGAGCAAACCTTTCAATTGAATTTAATTTGCTTGAAAGCGAAAACTTAATAATTTCAATAAATTGTGTGTGGCATACAGTATGTTTTAGTTTTATAATTTATTCTAGTGGCGCCTATTGAAATTCAATAAAACTAATAAAAATATGCCACATTTATAGGGTTATCCAAAGAGTGTTTTTTTAATGTAGTAGTCTCCTAACGGAAAAAGTTAAAGTTATTTTTTAACGGAACATAAAAAGCCCTGATGATTTTTTTTATATTGGAACTGAATTAAATTCCATTTTTTTGGTTCAAAATAGTTTTTGTCATCAGTGTTTATAACAAAAAACTGACAACCTAATTTCAAGATCAAAACATTTCATCAAATCTATAGTGTCTTTGATCAAATCGACAAAAATATTCATACTAAAAAGTGGGCGTAATTTGTTCGAAATATGAACACAAAACATTAATGGTATTCACTCCAAAAATGTTTAACGTTGCAAATGTGTTCACCCCAACAACAACTTTGTAAGTTGTTTTCAGTTAAAACAGCTTACACAAAAAAAAACTTGTCATATTACTAGAAAAAGTCCCGTAATCCCATTTTACTAATATTTGACAGTTTTTCCTTGTTTTTAACAACAAATTTTCGATAGAAATTTAAATTTTCTTTGTTATTTTACAATTTTTTTTGGTAAATGTTTAAATTTTTTAAGGTAATTTTACAAAAAAAAATCTAGTTAAGTCAAGAGAATTCCTGTAAGTATTATCGCACCAAAAAAGTTAAAAATTTCAAATTTTGTAAAATTACTTAAAAACTCGTAATTTATTAGTTAAAATCTTGTAAATTGTTTGTCATTTTAGAAGCTTTTTTCCAACAAAATGGTAATTTATACTACACTCATAGAAATCCTACAGTATTCCTTACTAAAAAGTTGGTAGTTATTACTAATTGTTAGTATTAAAGGGCCCTACAACGCGTTAGTCAATTTTTACTAACGCAGTTAAAAAAAAACGGTAAACAAAATTAAAAGCGAAAACCTATCCAAAATCGATTTTGAAAAATTTTTTAACAAAAAAAATTGTTTCAAAAATATATAATTATTGAGCTTGATAGCTGGCAATGATCTATTTCGGAAATTTAAAAAAAAAAAATACATTTAGTTTTTTTCAACGAAGATTTGCTATGTGCGTTTGAAAAAAAAAAAATCTTCAAAAATGTAAATTTTACCATATTAGGTGTCAAAAATAATTTTCCAAATTTTTTAAAATTACTAACAAAAATTATTAAAAAATCGGTAAAAAATCAGTATTCAGTAAAGTTAAAAGTATTCCAATTTCAAAAAAATAACTAAATTTATACTGTAAAGCTAAATTTATACTGTAAATTACTAAAAAAGTAGTATATTTAAAGTTATAACACTTTTACTGTATTTTTTACTGTAGGATTATTTTGAGTGTAGAACTCTCGTAAAATATGAGGTAGCAAACAATTATTTTACGAGTTTTTTTGGTAATTTTAAAAGATTTTTTTTGGAGTGTACGAATGTATTAGTTTTAACTGACAAAAATTTAGCTACAAACAACTAACCATAGAGAAACATAGAGGCGAAGGCGTCAAAAATTGAGTTGTCAAAGTACATTTTGTTTACATGTATTTGTTGACAAAGTACGACTTGTAAACATGTATTGTGTGGTGAATTCACATCGACAACGTACGTGTGAGAAATTAGAAAAAGATAGCAATATTGTTTTTTCTTTCACCTTCGCCTCTATGTTTCTCTATGCAACTAACATATAAGGCATTCCACACCAAATATCCAGCGAAAAAAACACATGTCCCATGAATTTCTGAATAGGTTGTATTGATCGCCTAAGAAAATTGCGTTTTTGGTTTCTCGATTTTTCAAAACTTGCACTCAGAAAATAATGAAAGTTACTACATGTTATGTAGTAATAGTTAATTAAATTAGCTAATTTTTTTTTATCTCTGAAAATTTTTTAGTTTTTTCCAAAAAAAATAAAAATAAATTTTCGTTTTTTTACTTTTCACAAGTATTTTTAAAAAAAAAAAAAAACTTTGAAAAATTTTGGTCTTCAATTTTTTTTTCTGAATAATTAAAAAAAAAAATTATGTATTGATTATTTTATTTTTACTACATGTGTTAGTTGCTTTGACTACAAATGTAAGTAGTTTTTACTACATAAGTCAGTTGGTTTTTGTCAGTTAAAATAAATAACATTGTTAGTTGATTTAACTGAAAAAGTAGTTTTAACTGACATTTTCAGTTGATTTTACTAACAAAATTTTTTTAGTGTACTTACATAATTTTTTGAGTGTAAGCTTAGGAGGCGTGGCCAAAAATTGAAAAAATGTGTCGATTTGCATTAATTAAAAATTTATCAAATTAAAACGGAGGGCACCACAATCCCAAAAATTTACGTTTTTGTATATTTTATATATTATGGGATATTGATTAATTTTTTTTTCTTTGAAAATTTTAAGACCAGTTCTGATATTCATAATCTTTGTTAAATTAAAGTTGACGCATATTTTTGCTTTAGAATATCGGATATCGTGTTAATTCGGGAGTCATCAGAATTTTCCCGGAAGATCATATTTTTTTGTTAAGAATTTTTCAATAAAAAGTACAGTCATATTTTTGCGAGTAGATGGCATGTTTTCAAATTGTCCATGCATTTTTTCAATTCTATTTTAAAAACAAAAACAATTCGCCTAACCACTTTTAAAATAGAATTTGAATAACTGACTTTAAATTTAAAATGTTGAGTCGCAGTTGTTGCCTTTCAAAAATTTAATTTTAAATATTTTTTTTTTTATGGTACGTATAAAATAAAGTTTTAATTTAGGAAAAAGTAAACTTTACCAAACAAAAACGTTCTGTGGTTAGGCCCAACACAATGTATATGTCAAC
Organism: Pegoplata infirma; assembly: GCA_963921195.1. NCBI lineage: Eukaryota > Metazoa > Arthropoda > Insecta > Diptera > Anthomyiidae > Pegoplata > Pegoplata infirma. The sequence goes on along the minus strand of OY992536.1, from coordinate 4,166,843 downwards.
AAAAGTTGACATATACACATGTGTGGACCCTATTTGGTAAGCTTTGAATCAAAAAATTGATTTCCGGGAAATTTAAAAATGCTTATATCTCGGTAACTACCGGCGATACGACAAAAAGTTTCGAAGCAATTTTGTAGTTCTTGGGTCGTAAAATCAGACCAATGAACACCCAAAGCAATTCAATCAATAGTTTTTGAACCTATTGGTTCTAAAAATTATGTCGTAAAACTAAAATGCTAAAATATCTCGAAAACAAAGCAAGATAGAGCAAAACGGAGCAAAATTTTAAATCTACACATGTGTGTATAGGGTCCTATTGGGTCTTAACTTTGAATAAAAAAAATCGAATTCTGGGAAATTGCAAAATGCAAATATCTCGGTAACTACGGCCGATACGAAATTGCTTTGCAATTTTGTAGCTTTTGGATCGCAAAAAAAGACCACCAAAAATCCGAAAGCAATTCGAGTAATAGTTTTTGAGTTATTTACGTTTCAAATGTGTTGAACCTATTGGGTCCTAAAAATAACGTAAATAACTCAAAAACTATTGCTCGAATTGCTTCCGGGTGTTTAGTGGTCTTGCTCTACGACCAAAGAACTACAAAATTGCTTCGAAACTTTTTGTCGTATCGCCGGTAGTTACCCGGAAATCGAATTTTTTGATTCAAAGTTAGGACCCAATAGGGTCCACACATGTGCAGATGTCAACTTTCCCTACACGGTCGCCACCAATTTTGATCCGTCTTTTTCTCTGTTTTGCTCTATCTTGCTTAGTTTTTGAGATATCAGAATAGGTTCAACACATTTGAAACGTAAATAACTCAAAAACTATTGCTCGAATTGCTTTCGGGTGTTCGGTAGTTTTTTTTTTCGAGAAAATCGCATTTTAATATTAAATTTCATAATAATTTCTCAATTTTCTTGTATTTGCTTTTTTCAACAGCGTATGAGTTACAAATATTTTCGAAATTCGTTCATTTGTAACTCATACGCCATGTTGGTACAAAAAATTACAAACCTAAACTTACAAAAAACAATGAAAACAAGTAAAAAAGTTAAATTCGGCCTTGCCGAATGTAGTGATACCCTCCACAATTTCAAAAAGATTATTGCAAAAAACTTTATTTAAAAGGAAATTACTTTTGAATTTTTTTTTTTTTTTTAAATTTCCGCGAAAAAAATTTTGGTAAAAAAAATCCGCGATTTTTTTTCTATTTTTGTCAAAAAATATGTTCGTACTAGTTTAAATACCATTTGGTGTTCAATTATGTTCACATATGCCAACCAGAAGCCGAATTAAAGCATTTTGTATTTTTAGGTTATGTAGAATGTACTGAAATTTTTGAGGTGTGCTAACATTTTCGTTCATAACTTTTGAACCGCTGAACCGATATCGCTCAAATGCAATACCAAACTTCTCGGGAGAACTTCCAATAAATATGTTAAGTATCAGTCATCTCTGTGCAATATTTTGTCCGCGACAGCATTTTCCACAGACAGACAGACGGACAGACGGACATCGCTAGAATGTCTTAAAATCGGTCGGGCATCATGAATATATATACTTTATGGGGTCCCAGATCGATATTTCGATGAGTTACAAACAGAATGACAAACTTATATATACCCTCTATCACTAAGTGGAGGGTGTAAAAAGTGGCCGGATTTTGGATAAATTTACTTTTTTTAAAAAATGGGAAATTTTAGAACGGGTTCGGAAAATTTTTCAAAATATTTTTAATCGATAGCCAATAAAAAAATATACAAGAATGTAAAGTTTTGAGATTATAGTAAGAAGTTGTTTCAACTGTCATATTCAGTTGATTTTACTTTTATAATTTTTTAAGTGTAAAATAAATAATTAAAAAAAAATAAGGCGCATCTGTATGTACGAGTATATAAAAGAAAAATATATTGTTTGGAATCTTCTCTATTTAAAACTCATTTGGTTATGGTATATGATTATTGAGTTTTTGGCCATGAACAATTGTTTTTTACTAGAAAATATACATACATAAATCACTTTTACTAGAAAATATAAATACATTCAATCAATTTTGTAACTAAAAACAAGCGAGAGTGTTAAATTCGGCTGTGCCGAATCTTTTATACCCTCTAACATGAAAAAATAAAACAAGTGAGAAAATTATAGTCGGTCTAGATCGACCATATAATACCCTACACCAGTGTTTCCCGGAAAATGGGTATCAAGTCCAAATGGATCCGATTGGATCTATATCATGTTAGATCTTAAATTAGTATAAAACACACTCAAACGAAATTAAAGTGAAATGGGTTTCTTTTTGTTGCCTATGCACTCAAAATAATACATTAGTATATTTACTAATTTTTTTTTTGCTAATGCTGGTTAGCTAACTTTTAGCAAATTTTTAGTTGAGATTAGCATGTTAGCAAAAATATCTTGTAAACATCATTTAGCGCATTAGCAATTTTAAACAAAATTTGAACAAATTTTTTTTTGCTAGATTTAAAATTGAGTTGACCAAATTTTTACAAGCTTTTTTGCTAATATTAGCAAAATAAATGGTAATTTTTTTTTTATTTTCAGAAAACTTAAAATGGCGCTATCTCGGAAACTAAGCCAGATAGAGCAAAATGGAGGCCATTTTTGGTTCTCGGGCTTTCCATAGTATCGCCGGTCCTCATCACATGTGTGGACCCTAATGGGACCTAACTTTGGATCCAAAAAAATTAGCATTCCCGAAAATTTTAAAATTCTCATATCTCGGTAAATATTGCCGACACAACAAAAAGTCCAAAAGCATTTTTGTAGCTCTCAACACGCAGAACAAAAGCTCTCCGAGTAACATTTTTGAAGTTATCGAGTTTTTTAATTCTCAAGACCCCAGTGGTCCCCTATAATCACGTATCTCAAAAACTAAGGTAGTGCGAAACGGACACAAATTTTGGATCAAAAACTATGACAATTTTTAAGGAACCCAACTAGGTAAAGGCCCATCGGGGCCTGGACCTATCGGGTCCAAACCCAATGGGGTCCTCAGATGTGTATGAACTAAGTTCAAAAAAAAAAATTTAGTTAACTAATTATTGGCAAAACATTTTTGCTAACTTTAGCAAAAAAAAATTGTGGGTTCAAAATCAGCAAATTTTCTTGTAGGTTTACAAGCTTTTTTTGCTAACATTACAGTTTTTTTTTTTTGAGTGTAGATCGATTTATCTGAATATCAGACGAAATTTTTATATGGGGACTGAGTCCAGAAAGGGTCCAACTAAAATCAAAATTGATAAGGTTGCCAAATTATATGTTTAACACCTACAAATAAAATTTTACCACTACGTTTCCAATTTTTAAAAATTTTGAGAGATTTATGTGAATATCGGGAAGGTGGTTTGTATTTTGTATGACTACAGGTAGGAAGGATACCTCTTTTATTACGGTTGTAAGAGGCATTTAAGCAATTAATTCAAAATTAATTAATTAAAATTAATAAATTCAATATTAGCCATGTTTTTTGCAGACCGGATTAAGATTAGGATTAACTCTATTTAGTTAAGAAATGGATCAAATCAAGTCCAGAAATTTTTTTCTAATTTTTTTTCTGAATTTACATCCAATTAGTTAATATAAACAGGAAAAAAAATTAAGCGTTGTCCAAAATGTAAAACGGTATAAATAAATTTGAGTTAATCCTAGGATTTAACTAAATTTATTTTTCATTCTTTGCATTTTGGACAAAGCTTAATTTGTTTTTCTGTTTATATTTACTAATTGTATGTAATTTCAGAAAAAAATTATAAAAAAAAATTCTGGACTTAATTTGACCCATTTTTTAACTAATTAAAGTTAATCCAAATCTTAATCCGGTCTGCAAAAAACAGGGCTATTAATTAATTCGTAAAAAATTATTTTTTAAATTAAATTGAATTATTCACAAAATTAATTATTTTTTTAAATAATTCAAATTTAAATTAATACCAACAAAAAAGTACTGTAATGTAGTAACCGTTGTTTATAGTAGTTATTTTTTATATCTCTGAAATTTTTCTAACAATAAGTTAAAAAAAAAATTAACTTTCATTATTTTTATTTTTCACAGTTAAAAAAAAAAAAAAATAAAAATTTTGGTTAAAAAATTAATAAAAAAAATATAAATTAATTCACAAATATAATTAATTCTTCAAAAGTCTGTCGAAAAATATTCCAAATAGAGCAAAATAAAGATAATTTTTAGTTATTTGGATCTCCATAGTATCCTTAAGGACACAACTACATTTGTAAGTTCTTTTAACTGAAAATGTAGTTGACCCTAGTTGATTAAATCTTAAAAAATGTCACTGGTGCTATTTGTTCGATCACATCTGTACGTATAAAGTATTTGTTGTGGTTCGTTATTTAATAAACAACCGCAAAATACGTACAATTTAAAAGTACAATAAAAAAAATAAAATGATTTAATACAGCATTTAATACTATCTCTTTATTTTTTGTTAAAAGTAAATGTTCTTTTGCAAAAATCACAATAATTAGCTGTTACTTTTTATTTTCTGTTAAAAGTTTTTAGTCCGTGTTTAGAATTGATAACAATAATTGTGTGTGTTTCTTATCAATCTGTATTGTTTTGTATTTCAGAATTGTTTCTGGGCATACATATTGACTAAACTCTCATATCAATGGTTTCATTTTTTTAATCTTTATACTCCTATTATTTATTTAATATGATTTATGTGCAAATGAAACTACATACACACAGAAAGAATTGAAAACGAAAATCAATCAACAAAAACGCGTATTCAATTAATTTTTTAATTGAAACTCCTCCGATAAAGAAAATTGTTATATCAATTATCAAATTGTAGGTGATTAATTGATTTTTATTTCCATTAATAATTTTTTTGATTTTGACTAAAAATTTGATCAATTTTTTATTTAAAGTCAATTAAAATAATAACTGATTTAACAAATGAATTTCAAGCTTATGGAAAAATTATGGTGAAATTAAAATTTTTTGCTTTCCAATATGTTGCCTACAATAAAAAAATTAAAACCCTAGTATAAAGTATGTTTTTGAATTAATGTATACAAATAAATTGAAGCGAAAAAAATCTGGTATGTTGAAAATTTGTAATTTGATAGTTAAAGAAAATAACAAAAATGTTGATCAAAACAATAATTGACTCATTTAAATATTGTTGATCAATAGATTTAATTGAAATTTTTTAGCCAATAATTTTTTGTGTGCATACAATGACCGTTGTACATACATACAAACATACATATTTATTATATGTACTTTCAATTTTATTTTATTTTTTTCCGTATTTCAGTTTGATTTCCTTGTACTCGTCTTTGTTGTCATTATGTATTAAGCAAATAATTGTAATTAACATTTTAATTTCTTGTGTGTGCTATAATTGCGCCAAAAATTACAACGTGCGATAGAAATCAATGTCTGAGTTTTGCCTCATTGTATACTTTGATTTTTTTTTTTAATATATTAACCCTTTCGTGTCCACTAGGCTGGTTCATATATGGCACTTTTTATACCCTACACCACACTGTGGTACAGGGTTTTATGAGTTTGTGCTGATGTTTATAACTACCCGAAATATTGGTCCTAGACCCACTTTTAAGTATACCGATCGACTCACTTTTTGAGTTGATTTAGCGATGTCCGTCTGTCTGTCTGTCTGTCCATGTAAACGGTGTAAAGACGATACAGGTCGCAAGTTTTAATCAATAGACTTGAAATTTGAAAATTAAGCCTCTTTTGGCCCAAGGACGAAGCCTATTGAAATTGGAAAAAATCGCTCCATATTTAGACCTAGCCCCCATACAAAGGTCCTCTTTAGTTTTGGCTCAAATGACTCTAATAACCGCATTTTAGTAGGTATCTTCTTGTGGCCCCCATACAAACCACCTTCCCGATTTTCACATAAATTTCTCAAATTTCATGAAAATAGAAAATATTTAATTAAAATTCTGTTTGTGTATGTTAAACGCGTACTTTAATAAACTTATCAAATCTGATTATCATCGGACCATTTTTGGACTTAGGTCCCATGTGAAAATTTCGCCCGATATTCAGTTGAAGCGGTTTATTGTCAACAAAAAGAAGCCTATTCCACTCAAATTTGATTTGTGAGTGCTTTTTACACTTATTAAAGATTTGACAAAATATAGATCTAATCAGTCCATGTTTGAACTTGGGACCCATTTTCCGGGAAACTCTGGTGTTGGGTATTATATGGTCGGTCTTGACCGACTATAATTTTCTTACTTGTTTTTTTTTTTTTGATTTCTGATAATCAAGCTAAAATATAATAAAAATAAAAAATAATAAAAATCGAAATTTTTTTTTCATTGTGTGATTTTTTTTAAACACAATGTTTAGGGCCCGGTAGCGACCCCTAAACCTTACACTCAAAAAGTTATGTTAGTAAAATCAACTGAAAATGTCAGTTAAAATAACTACTTTGTCAGTTGTTTTGGGGTCAACTATTTTTTCAGTTAAATCAACTAACAATGTTAATAATTTTAACTGGCAAAAAACAACTGAATTAATTAGTCAAAACTACTTACATTTGTAGTCAATACAACTAAAATGTAGTAAAAATATAATAATCAATATATAATGTTTTTTTTTTTCAAAAATTTTTCAGAAAAAAAAAGTTGAAGACCAAATTTTTTCAAGTTTTTTTTTTTTTTTTTTAAAAAGTTGTGAAAAATAAAAAAAACAAAAATTTATTTTTATTTTTTGAAAAAAAATTGAAAATGTTCCAGAGATAAAAAAATAACTGTTATGGCCGTAATTTCAAGGAATAGATAACTATCAGTGCGTAGATATCTATGGTGTAAAAAAAAAATAGTAATTTCTACCCATAGGTAAGACATATCGGATAGGTAATCTATGGTGTATCCTACACTATAGATTCTGGTTGGTTTATTCTTTAGGTAAATTTTTTTTTGAAAAAAATGTCAAATTATTTTTGAGAAAAGTCAAAAAAAATATTAAAATAAATTACAAACAAAATTATTTGCTTAATAAACGAAGAAAAAACGATGAATTCAGAATTAGATGAGCTGAAAACTTTACAATATTTGCTGAAATTGAATTCGCAAAGAGTTCCACATAATTTCAGAGAAAGAATGGATCATTTCGAAATATGGAATGAATCCGAGTTTCTGAAAAGATTTCGTCTTTCAAAGAAGAGTGCAAAGATGGTTTTACAAAAAATTGAATCAAAACTGTCTCATAAAGTAGAAAGGTAAGTTTTTGTATATAAATTAACATTCAAACAAAAGTTTTAAAAATATTTGCATTTTAGAAAAACGAACATTTCGCCAAGCCACCAATTGTTGCTAACTCTACGATTTTACGCATCTGGTAGTTTCCAAATAGCTATAGCTGATTTCGGAGGAATTCATCAAACAACAGCAAGCAGAATAATACGAAAGGTATCAGCAGCAATAAAATCATTGTATGATTTATATATTAAACACCCCTCCACAGAGGAAGAAATTACGAGCACACAAACGCGATTTTATAAAATCGCAAAATTTCCAAGATGTGTTGGAGCCTTGGATTGTACTCACGCCAAAATTATGTCTCCAGGTAAAGCTTTTTTCGTACAACTTAAAATACAGAAAACTAAATTAATATTTAGAAAAAAATGTTGAATAAAATAATTAAATTTCAGAAAGGCTTTTCTGAAATTCAATGTTCTTAAATTCTTTATTTATGTTTTCTGAACTTTTTTGATGCCATATTTGGTATATTATATACTAGGGTGGCTCGTTTTTGGGCTTTTCTCTCTGATCAAATTCTAATACCCGCCAAAAGTGTCGGTCCCCTAAGGGTAACTCACATGCAAAATATCACTCCGATCGGAGTTTATCTTCTGTCTCCACTTTGAGCCTCAAAATTGGGGTTTTTGGAAAAAAGGACTTTTAAAAAAAAAAAAAAAAAAATTTAGTTTTTTTTATTAAAATAATGAAAAAAATTTTTTTGTATAATATTTGATCATAAATACTTAAATATGAAATTTAAAGATTTTATGGTATCATTAACCCGTTCAAACTTGATGCCAAAAAAAGGGCATGATTTTGGGGGCGTTCTCAAAACACCTTTTTTCAAAATTTGAAAATTTTATTAAAAAAAAATTTTAAACATACCTTTTTTTCTTTCTGAATTCATTAAGAACACCTTGGAGAAGAAAAATGTGAAATATGGCGGATATCCATCGAGCCGCTTTTTGGGAATCGCGGGGGGAAGTTAGCGGATTTCAAGGAAATGTTGGTTTTATCAATAATTTGGATTAATAAAATCTTATAAATTTAATTTTTGGGCAAATTAACTGTTTTTTGGTGTCGTGGCATTCTGCTAGATAACTTTAAGTCTGTCATGAAATCTTACCGATCTAGGACGTCTTTAACCCACATTGGCTGGGGGTCAAAAATGAACCCCGGAAGAAATTTGAAGTTTAGAGCTTAAATTTTGTACTATAAACAAGTATAAAACGGCTTTTGTGTGTTTTACCTCAACTATTATTTCATATTAATATATTATATTTAAAAAAATCGTTAACCCTTTTTGGTAGGGGGTCAAAAATTACCCATTCAATAAAAAATATAAATTTTGTTGATATCAAAAAATTCAAGCACTATGCCGAAAAGTTTTTGCCGGGGTCATTTTTGACCCCTGGCCAATGTGGGTTAAAGATATCTTAAACAGGTGAAATTTGAGGGCTGATTTAAAGTTATCTAATAGACTGCCACAAATTAATTTTCTATAAAAAATATATAATTTTTATTGAATGGGCCATTTTTGACCACCTACCAAGAAGGGTTAATGATTTTTTTAAAGATAATATATTAATACGAAATATTAGTTAGGGTAGAAAACACAAAAGCCGTTTTATACTTGTTAATTGCACAAAATTTAAGCTCTAAACTTCAAATTTCCTGCGTGGGTCATTTTTGACCCCCCGCCAATGTGGGTTAAAGACGTCCTAGATCGGTAAGATTTCATGATAGACTTAAAGTTATCTAATAGAATGCCACGACACCAAAAAACAGTTAATTTGCCCAAAAATTAAATTTATAAGATTTTATTAATCCAAATTATTGATAAAACCAACATTTCCTTGAAATCCGCTAACTTCCCCCCGCGATTCCCAAAAAGCGGCTCGATGGATATCCGCCATATTTCACATTTTTCTTCTCCAAGGTGTTCTTAATGAATTCAGAAAGAAAAAATGGTATGTTTAAAATTTTTTTTTAATAAAATTATCAAATTTTGAAAAAAGGTGTTTTGAGAAAGCCCCCAAAATCATGCCCTTTTTTTGTCATCAAGTTTGAACGGGTTAATGATACCATAAAATCTTTAAATTTCATATTTAAGTATTTATGATCAAATATTATACAAAAAATTTTTTTTCATTATTTTAATAAAAAAACTTAAATTTTTTTTTTTTTTTTTTTTAAAGTCCTTTTTTCCAAAAACCCCAATTTTGAGGCTCAAAGTGGAGACAGAAGATAAACTCCGATCGGAGTGATATTTTGCATGTGAGTTACCCTTAGGGGACCGACACTTTTGGCGGGTATTAGAATTTGATCAGAGAGAAAAGCCCAAAAACGAGCCACCCTATTATATACCTAACATCTGAAACAAATTAAAAAGGTTTTACTTTTATTAGGTGGGGAATATGCAGAACTGTTTCGTAATCGAAAAGGATATTTTTCATTTAATGTTCAAGCTGTCTGTAATGCTGATTTATGTTTTACAGATGTTGTAGCCCGTTGGCCAGGCTCTACACATGATAGTACAATATTTAACAATAGCAGATTAAAATACATGTTTGAATCTGGGGCACGTAGTGATCAATTGTTACTAGGTGACGGAGGCTATGCAGGGTATAGCACATCAACGTACCTTATGATACCATTAGACAACCCAAGAACAAATGCTGAAAAACTATACAACGAATCTCAGATTCGAACCAGAAATTTAATTGAAAGATGTTTTGGAGTTTGGAAACGCCGGTTTCCAGTACTTTCAATGGGAATGAGAGTCAACCTAAAAACAGTTCAAGACATTATTATCGCAACAGCTATATTACATAATATATGCCGAGAAAACGCTGACAAAATACCACCATTTGAAAATATTGCACAACAAAATGCTTACGAAATCGGTATGAGAAGAATGTCACGGAATTATTCATTGAACCAAAACACAACTAATACAACAAGAAATACGTTAATTAACTATTTTGGTTCGTTATAAACTGTTTTTTTGCTCATTTTTATTGTTATTAAATATGTTATTTAATCATTTAAAAATTACTTTTAATAAATTTAGTATTACTTTTTGTAATAAATTTTAAAATTGTGAAGTAATTTTGTCATTCCGAGTGTAACATATTGAAATAATGGTATATGACTCCAAAAAGTTTGTAAATTCATGGTCGTTGATCGAGTCTAAGATTATTCAACGATGTCCGTCTGTCTGTGAACGTACAAGAAAAACATCTTGAGATACTACAGGAAAAAATAAAGAGTGGTTTATTATCAATTTTTTGGAAATAATTTGGCCATTTAGTAAGTACTGGACCGATTGCAGTGAAATTATTAATTTTTTTTTTTGAAATTTAGATTTTTTAAAGCAATAGTAAATAACTAAAAAGAACATGCTTAAGATAGTCGTTACCTCTTTTACTTTTTGAATTATAGCCATTTGAATTGGGAAAAAATTAATAAAATGTATGACCGACCTCCAATATTTATTCAATACAACATTTTCTTAGAACACATCTACCCTCAATCTTCAACCCTTAAGGTGGTCCCCATACATTTTTTTTATTTAATTTTTTTTGGCATCAGCTCATAGCGCTCACATGGTTCTCCATAAATGTAAAATCAACTAAAATGTATGTATCAACTAATTTTTCCAACAACCCAAACAATTTTTTTTTTTTTTAAATACAGTAGAACAAATCCGCATTTTTTGATCTTTAATTCTTTTGACTACCAATTTTTTGTAAGCAAAGAAAAATATTATAAATACTAATATTAATAAGCAGTAACAAATTTTACAAAAAATTGGTGATCAAACGAATTGGAGGTCAAAAATGCGAAATTTTTTTACTGTATTTAAAAAATTAAATTTTTTGTTCGGGTTGTTGGAAAAATTAATTGATAACTGAATAAAAACTGTTGGACCATTTTGTAAATTTTTTATGTTTGAAATTATAAAAACCGACTTAAAAATATTTTTAAAAATTTTCTGAAAAATGTCTATAAATAATTAAATTTTCCAGATCGACCCTTGTAGCACATTTATTATTTACTCAATCAGGACGCTATCAAGCTTAAATTAAAGCTCTATAAATAACACTGTGCTACAAATGAGCAAAAATAAAATATGCAGGGGTTCTCATATGAAAATTCGGGTTGGTTGGAGTCCTTAGAGTACTGATATACTCATAGTTTTTCTGGATCACTTCGTTAAGTACGTTTTTTATTGGCAAATGTGTTGAAAAACGGCAATTCTTAAATTACAACTTTAAAAAATTATTTCTTTGTTAGTTTGCAACCGATTTTCGATTTTATAGATTTTTTTGAAAGGTATAAGTCTTACCTTTTAAACAAAACAAAAATATTAAAAATCGATCAAGAATTGGCTGAGCTACGATCGTTTAAGTGAAAAAAAATCCAATTTTTTGAAAAATTTGTCATGTTCTTTATACTCTAAGTTGAAAGTGCATCATTAAACAATTTTTTTTTTATTTTTGTATAAAAGCATAGTAAAGTAGCTTTCCAAAACACCAAAAAACATAACAATCGGTTAAAAAATGAATGAGTTATGCTAAGTTTCGTGATAGGACATTTTTAATTTTTTTCAGAAATGCTTGTAATTCAGGTATTATTCATAAATCTTATTGCTAGTAGAAATTTTATGTGCCTATGCATATAAACAAGAGATGGTAACATAATTAGATTTGTGCGTGATTGACACATGATCACAAGTGAGCGTGATTGAAAATCAATTTTACTCACGTCGTTGTAAGTGAGTGTCAGTGGAATAAAAAAGTGTGAGTGAAATAAAAAAAATTTCAGAACCCGTTCTGAAATTTTCCATTTTTTAAAAAAGTCAATTTATAAAAAATCCGGCCACATTTGTTTTTTTTTTGTAAATTTTTTTTAAAGATTAGATGTTTGTCTAAGAGATGGTCACGTGAGTGAATTTTAACTTTCATAATAATTTTTCTTCTAACACTCACTCACAATCACGTGTGTAAATTTAATACAACTCACACTCACGTACGCCGATGCAAGAGTCACTCACGCTAACTAAATCGCATTTGAATATTAATTTTCATAACAATTTTGTAATTTGCTTGTATTTTCTTGTTTCAACGAAGTGAATGACTACTAAATATTTGCATTAGTCACACGCTTCGTTGAACCAAGCAAATTACCAAATTGTCATGAAATTCAAATGCGATTTCTCGAAAATAACGAAAAAAACACATTACAATTTTTTTGTGTGGATAGACAAACTAGAGATGGGAACATGAGCAGATAAGAGCGTGAGTGTGACTGAATTCAATTTTACTCACGTGATTGTGAGTGAGTGTGAGAAAGATTATTGCGTGAAAGAGTGAGCGTGAGTTGATTTTTTTGCGTGAGTTTGCGTGATTTATTTTCTCTTCATATTTCCTTTCATTCCAAAAAAAGCAACAAAAAAAATGTAAAATTTAGCTTAACTTCAGATTTCGTCCCGAAAAAATCAAAACAAATGTATAATTTTAGACTTTGCTGAAAATTTTGAAAGATTTTTGAAATTATTTTTAGTATAAATAAGAATATCGTGAGTGTGAGTCAACGTTAGCGTGAGTGACTCTTGCATCGGCGTACGTGAGTGTGAGTTGTATTAAATTTACACACGTGATTGTGAGTGAGTGTTAGAAGAAAAATTATTATGAAAGTTAAAATTCACTCACGTGACCATCTCTTAGACAAACATCTAATCTTTAAAAAAAAATTTACAAAAAAAAACAAATGTGGCCGGATTTTTTATAAATTGACTTTTTTAAAAAATGGAAAATTTCAGAACGGGTTCTGAAATTTTTTTATTCCACTGACACTCACTCACAACGACGTGAGTAAAATTGATTTTCAATCACGCTCACTTGTGATCATGTGTCAATCACGCACAAATCTAATTATGTTACCATCTCTTGTTTATATGCATAGGCACATAAAATTACTACTAGCAATAAGAATTATGAATAATACCTGAATTACAAGCATTTCTGAAAAAAATTAAAAATGTCCTATCACAAAACTTAGCATAACTCATTCATTTTTTAACCGATTGTTATGTTTTTTGGTGTTTTGGAAAGCTACTTTACTATACTTTTATACAAAGATAAAAAAAAAATTGTTTAATGATGCACTTTCAACTTAGAGTATAAAGAACATAACAAATTTTTAAAAAAATTGGATTTTTTTTAACTTAAACGATCATAGCTCAGCCAATTCTTAATCGATTTTTAATATTTTTGTTTTGTTTAAAAGGTAAGACTTATACCTTTCAAAAAAATCTATAAAATCGAAAATCGGTTGCAAACTAACAAAGTAATAATTTTTTAAAGTTGTAATTTAAGAATTGCCGTTTTTCGACACATTTGCCAATAAAAAACGTGCTTAACGAAGTGATCCAGAAAAACTATGAGTATATCAGTACTCTATGGACTCCAACCAACCCGAATTTTCATATGAGAACCCCTGCATTTTTTTGGTGTAGCACAGTGTAACCTACATAACATTTTTTTAAATTATACTTGTTTGATAAATACAACGTTGAGTCACAGACTAAATACAGACTCGACAGTAGAGTTTTATAAGAAAAAATGGGGAAAAACTAAGCGATTTTAGGAGAAAACACAGCGGTTTTTAGTCCGTTTTACGCTAACATGGCAACACTTTCTACGACTTAGGAGTGAGTGAAACAACAAAAACCGATCTGGCATCCATTTTTCTTATGGCACGTTATATTAGCTTTCTCTTTCTAACCTAATTCGTAGAATAATTTGAAAAACATTAACCATATGGTTCAAGACTACTTTTTTGACATCTGTCACTTATGTCGAGTCTGTATTAGTCTGTGGTTGAGTATTGTTAACTTTAAATATTGTTTGTCTTTAACATATTGCATATACTATAGAAACGTTTCTAATTAGTTGACAACCACCACCACCCTAATGTGTATAACTCAATTCAAGTTTTTTTTTAAGTAAGAACAAAATTTTATTGTTGGTTTTATAATATAAGTTTATTTTTTAAATAAATAAAAAAAAAACATGCAAACATATATATTTATTTGATCTTTCAGATATAATATGTTAAAAATAAAGTTGTTCGAGCTCGAGGTCAAGTGTTTGTAAATTTCTTTATTATCAGAGCTAATACTAGAAAAAGTTTACATTAAACACAAAAAATATAATTTTAGCGCTATATTGGTTTTCTAGTATTAGCTCTGAAGATGCTACGCGATATGTAGCGAAATATTTACAAACACTTGTCCTCGAGCTTGAACAACTTTATTTTTTATATATTGTATTTATTTAATCAAACATAACATCTCCGTCTTTAAGCTTCTGTAGTTTGAGATCCATTTCTTCCTTTTGCATGTTTTTTATTTTTAAATCCAGTACAAAAATTTGCTTTTCTCTCTCGTTTTTATCTTTATAATATTTTGTTTGTTCTATAAGAAGACGTCTTTTGTCATCTTTGAGATCTCCATATTCATCAATTAAGGTATCAACTTTGTCTTGATTGCGTTTTCTCTTTTTTGGATTCTCATAGGTTTCCAGGTTTGGAAAAGAATTCATTGGTTCAGTGCTTTCTTCCTCAATTTCTGCTTCATCACCAACTAGCTCTTTTTGAATAGGACGCCTTAAAATGTCTACAGCATCACTGGGACGAAATGATTGTTTATCATTATCGTTGTCTTCAATTAAATTTTCGAAATTTGATTGCAAAATTTCCAGCGATGAGTTATTTTCCATCTAAAAATAAAGACTTGATTAGTTTGTTTCAAAAATATTCAAGAGTATCAATAGTAGTAAACTTTTTCCAATTATTTTAAAAATTCTGCAAACATTGCCCAAAGACTTTTCTAAATTTATATTTGCATTTTACAAATTTGACAAATGAAACAAAATAATTCATTTTTGAAAACGGAACATAAATTTATATTAACTTCAAACTTACCTTTAACTCCAATACCATATCACCTCCTCCACGATCCTGTAATCCAAAAGTTGACGGTCCTATTAAAGTTAATAGCAGTTCCTCATCTGCTGACAAATTTACAATCGATGCTGGCCCACCGCCTGTCTTGTACATCTCTCGTTTGTTGTTTCCCATCTTTTTCCGTAGAGTCTTCTTAAGGTCATCATATTTGGAACGCAAATTAGCTGCATCTCTGGGAGATCTTCCACTAGCGGCATTAAACTTCTCTGCTAGTTTTGCCCACACCTCTGATTTTTTTTGGTTGCTAGCTGCGTCTGTTTTTTTTGTTTCTAAAACACTTCTATATTGATGTACCAAATTGATTAATGTGGTTTTCTCACCATCCGTAAAATTTGGGCTGCGTTTATTCTCCTTTCCAGACATTTTTTTAATATAAAATTGAAATTATGTGAAAACCCGTATAACTTTTAAAAAGAAAATTTATATTTGTCAAATATTTTTGACATATAATATAACGTCAAACGTTATTGTTGCCACATTTTTTTACAAATGTCGTCGGTTTATACACGTAGGTAAATTAAACGTTTAAATTACCAAAGTCATTTTACCGGCTAGGTAAAGATATCTATTAGGTAGTTACACCGGTAGTTATCCGATTGTTGAAATTACGGCCATTACTACATCACAGTACTTTTTTGTTAGTTGTTCAAAAAAACGACTTAAAATAACTAACAGAAAGAGTTGTTTTATATTTTTCATACAAAAACAACTGACGTTGAAGTTGAAAACAACTAACTACTCTAAAATATACAAACAACTAACATGTAGTAACTTACATAATTTTCTGAGTGTAATGAAAAATTCCAAGTAAAGAGAAGTGAAATGTCATTACCTGATTTTGTCAACATTTCTACAAAACCCAGACTTGCTTGAAAAGGGGTGTAGGCAGTTGTTTCTTAACAGTGGTTTTTACCAATATCCTAATTGACCCCAAGTTTCTTAGTTTAACCAAAATTTGTTTATTAATTACACAGCGTGACAAAATCTTGGATGTTAAAAGTAACCTGACATTTGACCATCAATTTTATATATTTCGGACATGCTGAATCCAATGGTGCAAACCATTTTTAAATCTAAGGTACAGTTTTTTCGCGAAATGTCTTCAAAGATTTTCACGTCCCCGTGAACTTTTTGAAATAAAAAAGTTTTTGTATGCAAAAAAGTCCCTCTTTTGCAATTGAAATTGAAGGACTGTAACTGTAGCTAAATTTTAAGTACCATATCCGCTATCAAATGTTTGAAATTCAAGTGATATTTCGCGTTTTATCCCGTTTTTCCAATTTTTTTAGCATTTTCGCGATTTTAAATGCTTAAGTAAATACCGACCTAAACAACCGCTTCAGATTAGTTTAAATGCACCAAATGGGATGTATTTCTATGAAAATACGTTTCAACTATCAAGCGCATCACTCCAAAAATGAGGGATTAGTCAAAATCTCTCTCTATGACTGCATCACTTTCCAAGATGACCACAAGGTCCAGCTTTTGACATATTATGTTAAATCCTCAAAAAAGTAATTGTGTCAAATTTCAAACAAAAATGTTTTCAACTTCAAAAGTTATTGTAGAAAAACTTTTATTTCACCTTACTAAATTAAATTATTAAATTTTAATTACAAAAACAAAAGGAAAACATTGTACTAAATACTACTAATTTAAATAAAACACTTGTTTAATATAATTTAGTAGGGCGAAATAAATGTTTTTTTATTAAAACTTTTTAAGATGAAAACATTTTTGTTTGAAATTTGGCACAAATACTTTTTTCAGGTTTTTACACAATATATCAAAATCTGGACCTTGTGGTCCTGTTGGAAAGTGATGCTGTCATAGAGAAATTTTGACAAATCGCGCAATTTTAGTGCTATGCGATTGATAAATGAAAAATATTTTAATGGGAATATATTTCCTTTGGTGCAAATATACTAAGCTGAAACGGTTGTTTAGGTCGGAATTTATTTAGGCATTTAAAATCGCGAAAATGCTAAAAAATGAGAAAAAATGGGATAAAACGCGAAACACTGTTAAAGTTTTAAACTTTTAGTAGCGGAATTTGTAGTTAAAATGTAGTTACAGATATAATCCTTTAATTTCAACTATAAACGACTGACTTTTTCGCACACAAAATATTTTTTATCCAAAAAACTTCACGGGGACGTGAAAAACTTTAAAGACGTTTTGCGAAAAAACTGTACCTTAGATTTCAAAATGGCTTGGACCATTGGAATCAGCATGCCCGAATTATGTAAAATTGATGGTCAAAACCCAGGTTACTTTTTCACCGTCACACAGTGTTATTTGTATTAATTCCAAAATAGGAAATTGTATTTACACTATGAGTAATTTATTTAACCTTTCAATGCTGATTCAAAATCTGATTTCCAAAGTTTTCCATAACATCAGGTTTTTAAGAAAATTTAGGTCAAGGTTCACAAAAAACATATTTTTTGTGCATTATTGAGAGTATTTTTTATGATATTCTTGGATCTTATCACTCGTTTTTGATTTAAATTTCGATGCTGATTCTGAATCCGATTTTTAAATTTTTCTATCACGTCATGTTTTCAGGAAATTGTGATCATAGTTGTAAAAAACACGTTTTTGGTCCTTACCCAGCAAAAACTTGGTAATGGGTACCCCTTCCTGCCTCGCTTACGTGGTAATGGCTTTGAAGAATACTAATTACCATTTGCATTACATTACGCAAAAAAAGGCAAAATGTGGTTACCTCCAATGACATCACCGTGTTAAAGTAATTAAACTCAAAAAATTATGTTAGTAAAATCAACTGAAAATGTCAGTTAAAATAACTACTTTGTAAGTTGTTTTGGGGTCAACTACTTTTTCAGTTAAATCAACTAACAATGTTAGTTATTTTAACTGACAAAAAACAACTGACTTATGTAGTAAAAACTACTAACATTTGTAGTCAAAACAACTAAAATGTAGTAAAAATAAAATAATCAATATATAATTTTTTTTTTCAAAAAATTTTTTAAAAAAGTTGAAGACTAAATTTTTTTTTTTAAGTTGTGAAAAATAAAAAAAACGAAAATTTATTTTTATTTTTTAGAAAAAAACTTTGAAAATTTTTCAGATATAAAAAAAATAAAATTAACTACTTTAAATAACTGTTACTACATCACAGTACTTTTTTGTTAGTTGTTAAAAAAACGACTTAAAATAACTAACAGAAATAGTTGTTTGATATTTTTCATACAAAAACAACTGACTTTGTAGTTGAAAACAACTAAGTACTGTAAAATATACAAATAACTAACATGTAGTAACTTACATAATTTTCTGAGTGTAACATTGAAATTGGGAGGTAACTAGTTACTCATTGCTAATCCCTTCATTTAAAAATTGTATCAAATAGCCTTGTCGAGATTTAGGCATTTTCATTTTTTGTGGACCAAGCCCTCAAAACCGAAATTTTTTTAATATTAATATTTTTTTTATTTGAACATGGTCCACAAAAATTGAAAATGGCTATATCTCGAGAAGGCGATTTGATACAATTTTTCTGATGACAGATTAGTGTTTAGGAGGCAAACATTTTTGGGAAATGTGTTTTAATCTTTTTTTTTTAATTTTACCAAAAAAAATCATAAAAATTTGTACGAAAAAATTTTTGAAAAAATATGCAAATTTGGTTCAAAACTTTGATTTCTTTTGCAAATATTTCTGGTTATACTTAATGGATTTTGGATTTTAAACCCAGGTTCTTTTTCTTTGAGTGTTTACTTTACATATCTGCTTTGAAAAGGATATTTATTGCAAAATTCGGATACTTATAAGGATGCAACCATAAAAAGGACATCTTGAACTTCTTTAGAATGTCCTGATGATATCCTAGATCGCACCGAGTCCGGCATTCTTGCAAAGTTAGATAATTTTATTGGGAATTTGAATAAAAAAAAATTATGAATAAAAAAAAAAAAAATATGAATGTCTTTTACATAAAATTTTCAAATATTAAAAAATTTGTCGGTTTTGAGGGCTTGGTCCATAAGAAATTAAAATGTCTATATGTATCTCGAGAAGGCGTGTTTAGGAGGCCAAAATAATTTAGAAAATGTACCCTCGAACTCTGTGCAAAAAAAGTTGATTTATGTAGAGAAGTGTAATAAGTATATTAAAATCAATTTATAATGGAAAGAGTTAAAAAAAAAACGTTATATTTCTCAGGAAAATCGTTCCTGAAGCATTGCACTTCGTAACCATGTTTTTATTCAACGCATATCTTATAAACTTATTTCACAACTAGCAGAACTAATAGCTTATTGCTACTTGTAAAAGCTTGAATAAGTATTCCTGACAATTTTTAATTTAAGCATATCAAAGCTAAATGCAAAAATGTCTGGGGTGGGCTAAATGGGGTCTAGGGTGGGCTTTGCCCACCCCAGCCCCCCCCCGTTTCTACGCCTATGGAGATGACTGAAACTTAACATATTTATTGGAAGTTCTCCCGAGAAGTTTGGTATTGCATTTGAGCGATATCGGTTCAGCGGTTCAAAAGTTATGAACTAAAATGTAAGGACACATCAAAAATTTTAGTACATTCAACATAACCTAAAAATTCAAAATGCTTTAATTCGGCTGCTGGTTGACTTGTGTGAACATAATTGAACACTAAATGGTATTTATACAAGTACATACACATTTTTTGACAAAAAAAGAAAAAAATCGATGATTTTTTTTTTTAACAAATTTTTTTTTTTTTTTCAAAAGTAATTTCCTTTTAAATAAAGTTTTTGCAATAATCTTTTAGAAATTGTGGAGGGTATCACTACATTCGGCAAGGCCGAATTAAACTTTTTTACTTGTTTACATTGTAGAGGGTATCAATACTATATTCGGCAATTCCGAATTTTAACTTTTTTACTTGTTGTAGGTAGGTTATTGTCCCTTAATCTAACAACAACAAAAATAATAACTTACCATAACATTTTGATTACAACTGAAACTCTATTTAATAAAACAAAAATTATTTTTCAGGTGAATTTGGCCGTTATCAAATGTTTCAATTCATCCTACAGGTTTTATCAGCATTAACAGCTGGCCTGCATATGTTGTCTTTGGTTACAGTACAAGCCGTCCCTGAGCATCGCTGCTTTATTGAAGGCGTAGACAACAGCAGTTTTTCTTATGTACCTTGGAATTCTACAGATATTCTGAACGCTATACCCACCAAAGAAAATGGAGAATTGGATTCTTGTCATATGTTCGATGAAAAAAATAATACAGTTGCTTGTACCTCCTACGTTTACGATCGTACCTACTATGAAACATCACGTACTATAGATTGGGATTTTGTATGTGACCGGCGTTGGATGGGCAGCATAGTCCAGACAGTATTCATGTTGGGTGTTTTTACGGGTGCAGTAACCTTGGGAGGGTTGGCCGATAAAGTGGGACGAAAAACTGTATTTTGTTGGTCGGCTTTGCTGCAATTGATTATAGGAGTGGCAGTAGCTTTTATTCCCGAATATTTTTCATTTATGGTCGCTCGTTATCTCCTGGGAATTTTTGGTTCTGCAGGTGCTTACATATGTGGCTTTGTGTTGACTATGGAATTGGTGGGAGCTAGCAAACGCACTGCATGTGGCATAACATTTCAGGTTTGTATAAAGCATTTCATTAGCATATGCAACCGAGCTAAGGTTCTTATTTTGCTATATATTTTTAGGCTGTGTTTGCCGCTGGCATCATGTTAGTAGCTGGTTGGGGTGCTCTTATCAAAGATCGTCAAATTTTACAAGTAGTATATGGTTTACATGGTGTCTTATTCATAGCTCATTGGTGGCTTCTAGATGAATCTCCTCGTTGGCTGTGGATGCAAGGACGTGCAGAAGAAGCTATAGATATTGTTGCTAAGGGCCTGAGAATTAATGGCTCTGGCATTCCTGTCGACAAGCAATACTTCTTACAAAAAGCAAAAAGCCAACAAGCAATGGAAGAAAAGTCCAGTTCTGGCTTGGGTGATCTTTTTAAGACACCTAATTTACGCATGAAGACATTAAACGTTTGCCTTTGTTGGTTTGCAAATTCATTGGTTTACTATGGACTCTCTTTAAGCGCTGGCAAATTGTACGGCAATCCATACTTGATTTTGTTCATTATGGGTCTTGTAGAATATCCTAGCTATATTACAATTATTTTTGTTTTGGATCGTTTGGGCCGCAGACCAATTACCAGTACCTTAATGTTAGCCGGCGGTTTATGCTGTATAATAGCGGCTTATATTGCTCAAGGCAGTACAACATCAACAGCTATTGTGATGATGGGCAAACTGTTCATAGCGGGCTCCTTTGCTGTAATCTACAACTATTCGGCTGAACTGTTTCCCACTGTTGTACGTAACTCAGCCATGGGTTTGGGTTCAATGTGTGCTCGTCTATCTGGTGCTCTAACGCCACTCATTACTCTATTGGATTCATTTGATCCAAAAATTCCGGCCGTTCTGTTTGGTGTCATTGCTTTGGTATCTGGCATATGGGTAATGTTTTTGCCAGAAACTATGAATCAACCAATGCCTGAATCTCTCGAAGACGGTGAAAACTTTGGTAAAGGTGATACTTGGTTCAGTCAATGTGCTGGAAGGAAGACAAGAAGGCAAAGTAGCATATATCCGGATGATCCAGAACAAATGGTTCCTTTAAAAAATATTGAAAAGAAATAAATCTGTACAACATACTACATTCAAGAGTAGTTTATTCAAATATGTACATCTTTTAAGTATACTCACTGTGAAATAAGAGCAATATTGTTAGAAATATAAAAACACATCCCCCATACATATTTCATTACATTCCAAAGTAAAAAGTAAATTTTGTTAATTGTTTTTCCTTTTTGTTTTTTTATAATGATAATAAATATGTAGATGTTATACTAATTCAAAATTAGTACTTCTGGAAATTGTTTTGTTTGTTTTTAGTTGTTTGACATTCATATTTTAATTATTATTTTTTTTTTTTAAATTCATAAAACATTTTTCATTACATACATTATTAACTTAAATTATATACAGGTAATTTTGTGATTCATTAATTTTATTCAAGGTGTTTTCTATTTAAGAAATAGGAAAGGGCAAATTTAAATTATTTCATAGTTAATTATATACAGTTAAGGAAAAAAGTCTACATACACTATGCAAATTGCGCTTTTCTCTGACATGAAAAGTTTCTAAACAAGTATGTTTATGCAGATATTTTGGTGGGAGACATTGGGGGACACCTTCCTCCTAGCGATAAATGTTGCTAAATAGAAAAATTATTGGGTTTTTACTTAATAAATACAGTTTTATCATTATTTAAATTAATTATTTATATCTCTCGCCCCTACACAGGGGCGGGTTAAAAAAAAAAAAATACTTTCCTGATCCCATTCCAGACGGACGGACGGACATTTATAGAATGTTTTAAAAATTCTAAATTAAAATCTATCACAGATCAATAATAAATAAATTTTATGGGGTCCCCGGCCTATATTTTGTAGGGACGTACTTTTTATAAATATAAATCAAAATCAATCAAAAAAGATTAAAAAAACGTTTTTGTTTTAGTTACGTCCATTGGCGATTTCCCAAATCAGATGTTTTTAAATTTTGGGTATAAAATCGCTAATTTTTTGATTGGTTCTGATTTAATACATAATCCAGAACCAATCAAAAAACTGATTTTGATTTTCTTGTTAGTTAGGGCGTTTTGCATTTTAGCTAACGATATATAACTTTGACATTCCGTTTCTAACTCATCGAAATATTGGTCTGGGCCCCCAAAACTTATATATATATATATTTAATCAGTGATCGATTCTAAGATATTCTAGCGATGTCAGTCTGCCTGTTGAAATGGCGATCACGGCTTAAATATTAAACAAATATGACTGAAACTTTGAATATTTACTTGAAGTTCTCCGGAGCAGTTTGGTATTCATTTGATTGATATCGGTTCAGCGGTTTAAAAGTTATGAACAAAAATGTAAGCATGCATCGAAAATTTGGCACATTCCACATAACCTAAAAATACAAAATGTTTTAATTCGGCTGTTGGTAGACAAATGTGAACAAACTTCGATACTGAATGGTATTTAAACAACCAGATTTTTTTTACAAAAAAAATGTGTTTAAGTAATCTTTCAAGGCAGAATTTAACTTTTTAAACTGCTCTTTTTTAAATAGTTTTATTAGGGTACAGCGCAATGTATGTAGACTTTTTTCCATCAATTTTCAATATTTTTGGGCCGTTTTTTAAAACTGTTTATTTTATTTAAATTTCTTTTCTTTCATTTACTTTTAATGTATACAATATCTGAAAAAAGAGGAATTTTCATGGTGTACATAGACTTTTTTCCTTGACTGTAGTTAGATAGGTATATAGTTAGGTAGGTATATAGTTAGGTAGGTACATAATACATACATGATTTAATTTCTAATACAGATATTGTTTATGCATTTTATGTATAAACATAATACTTATATATGTATTTGGTTGCATGAATTTAAGAAGCTCTGGACACATTTTTATTACAGAGCTAATTAATGTTAGATTTTTTTGTTTTTGTTTTTCATTAATCATAATGTGTGTGTGTTTTTATTAAAAATGTATAACAAATGATAAGATAACAAGAAATTCATTTGTGGTATTAATTACCTAAACTTCATTCGAAGCGAAACGAAACATAAAGCATTTAAGTCTGAATTGAGAAGCCATAATGGTAATGAGAAACAAGTAAACAATTTAAATTCGGCCTTGACAAATAATTTAATACTCCCCACAGTGTAAAAAAATGTTTCTTTAAATAACTTTTGAGTAGAAATAATTTGCTTGATTAAAATTAGGTCCCGCATTAAAATGGTTTACTTATTCTTAATTAATTAAGCCAATAAATAATCGAGCTCGAGGCCAGTGTTTTTTTTTAAATAAATCTTTATTAACTTCCAGTAATGCAATATTTTATAACGGTGATTAATAGTTTGAAGTTTTTGCGTTAAAAAATCAATTTTACTCCCTGATTGTGATCATCGATGAGTATCGAAATGTTGAAAGTTAATAATGATTTATGAAAAAAAAACTGGCCTCGAGCTTGATTATTTATTTACTTAATAAAAAAAATTAAGTACACCTAAGTATATAATAATGAGTTATTAAAATATTTAAATTTTTACAAAAAAGGCGGATTTCTTCTACTGTGCATATTTAAAAAAAAAAATAATTTTTGGTTTGGGTTGTTGAAAAAATAAGTTGATCACTAAATAAAAACTATAGGACAATTTTTTAAATTTTTAATGTTTGAACTTGAAAAAAAAAAATTCTAAGAAATGTCTACAAATAATTTCATAGGAAAAATTTGTTGATAACTGTATAAAAACTATTGGAACATTTTTTTAAATTTTTAATGTTTGAACTTATAAAAATCGACTTAGAAATATTTTTAAAAAAAAATTCTGAAAAATGCCTATAAATATTTTCATTTTCCAGATCGACTCTCGGATAGGGTTCTATAGTCGAAAAGTCGATTAATCGACTTTTTGTATAAAAAAGTCGAAAAGTCGAAATCGACTTTTTTGTTCTTAAAAAGTCGAAGTCGACTTTTGCTTTCGACTTTTTCGACTTTTTTTCGATTTTTTTTTGATTTTTTTTTTTTACTTTTGCCAGATGAAAATAATTTCTTTCTTCTGAAAAAAATTTCAAATGAGAGCCGAGTTTAATAACAACTGAAGCTATTGGTATTTCCATGTATTTTGTATGTGAAGCAAAAAATGTCAATGCCAAATTCTTGAGTTAGAAAGTGTTAAGTGCAATATGTACACTCAAAAAATTTCATGCATAAAAATACGAAGTATTATTTCGTAAAATTTTTTTCGTACATATTACGAAATTTTTGTACATATTACGAAATTTTTGTAATTATACGAAAACTTGGAATTTCGTAAAAATACAAATTTCGTATATTTTACGAAGTACATTTCGTAGCCAAAAAAATACGAAATACTTCGTATCTTAACGAAATATTTCGTAATTTAACAAAATATTTTTCGGAAAAAAAAATCACAAAATCAAGGGGTTTGATTTATTTATCTGAATTACTAGATTTAACAGATTAAACAATTAAAAAAATTGAATAACAAAAATTTGTTCCTTCTCTTTATACCCTCCACTTAGTGATAGAGGGTATATATAAGTTTGTCATTCCGTTTGTAACTCATCGAAATATCGGTCTGGGACCCCATAAAGTATATATATTCATGATGCCCGATCGATTTTAAGACATTCTAGCGATGTCCGTCTGTCCGTCTGTCCGTCTGTCCGTCTGTCTGTCTGTTGAAAATGCTCTCGCGGACAAAATATTGCACAGAGATGACTGAAACTTAACATATATATTGGAAGTTCTCCCGAGAAGTTTGGTATTGCATTTGAGCGATATCAGTTCAGCGGTTCAAAAGTTATGAACGAAAATGTAAGCACACCTCAAAAATTTCAGTACATTCAACATAACCTAAAAATACAAAATGCTTTAATTCGGCTTCTGATTGACATATGTGAACATAATTGGACACCAAATGGTATTTAAACAAGTACGAACATATTTTTTGACAAAAAAAAAAAAAAAAAATCGCGGATTTTTTTTTTACCAAAATTTTTTTTTTGCGGAAATTTTTTTCAATTTTTTTTTTTTTCAAAAGTAATTTCCATTTAAATAAAGTTGTTTGCAATAATCTTTTTGAAATTGTGGAGGGTATCACTACATTCGGCAAGGCCGAATTTAACTTTTTTACTTGTTTTAATTTTTGTTTACGGTTTCTAATTTTAAATTATTTTCAGCACAACACAAAGTCAAATCACACAAGATATATTTTTCATTGCAGTCTGTTAGGTGTTGCGACATTAGTGAAAAGTTATACGGGCATGTCACTGCGTCAATTCCGTTTAGAAATGGAATTGAATGTTTGCTCGGGAAAATATTTTTTTCGTAAAGAAACTTTAAATTACAGTGAATATTTGGAAGTGTTTTGATTCCGAAAAAAATATTTTATTTTACGTTTTTAAAAAATATTCGATCCCACTTCCGGACGGAATGTACTCAATGACATGTCCCATAAGATGATACAATTTAACCAAAAAAATGTCATACATAAAAATACAAATAATTTTCATACAAATACAAAACAAATATATCGTACCATAAACTAAATGTTTGTACATACTACATAAAAAAAAACTTCGTAATATGTACAAAATATTTTGTATGTTTACGAAATATTTCGTAATAATACAAAATATTTCGTATTTATACAAAATATTTCGTAACTTTACGAAATATTTTCGTTAAACTAAACATAATTCGTATTTACAAAAACAAAACTTCGTAATATGTACAAAAATATTTTGTATTTTTACGAAATATTTCGTAATTATACAAAATATTTCGTAGTTATACAAAATATTTCGTAACTTTACAAAATATTTTCGTAAAAATATACATAATTCGTATTTACAAAAAAAAAACTTCGTAATATGTACGAAAATATTTAGTATTTTTACGAAATATTTCGTAATTATACTAAATATTTCGTAAATTTACGAAATATTTTCGTATTTATTTCGTAAATATCACTAAAAAAACTTCGTAATATTTACGAAATGCCATAGGTAAATATTACGAAATATTTCGTTCCGGCAAAACCACGAAATATTTCGTACAATGTACGAAGTATTTCGTACATATTACCTATGAAATTTTTTGAGTGTACCAATATTTTTGATTATTGTAAACACCTCAGTGATAGGGTTCTATAAATCGAAAGTCGACTCTTTTGCTTTCGATTTTTTCAACCTTTTCCACATTTTAGATTTCTTTGACTTTTTTTAATAAATAAAATACAACAAAAAAATAGCACCTAAATGCTTACAACAAGTCAAAACTAAACTTTTATTTACAAAAAAAATCGACTTTTTTAAAGTTGGAAAAGGTCGAAAAAAGTTAAAAAGTCGAAGTCAAAAAAAGTCGACTTTTTAAAAAGTCGAAAGGTCGAAAAGTCGACTTTTTATAATTTGAAAAAAGTCGAAAAGTCGAAAAAAGTAGAAAAGTCGACTTTTTGTTGCGACTATATAACCCTTATCTCGGAGCACATTTATTATACACTTAATCTGGACGCTATCAAGCTTAAATTCAAGCTTTATAAATTACCTACATAACACTTTTTTTTTTAAATTATACTCGTTTGATAATAATAACGTTGAGTATTATACTATAGAAGCGTTTCTAACTAGTTTTACTATAGAAACGTTTCCACTGTATAGTACCAAAAAAATTTACAATTTTTTTTTTACAATTTAAAAAAAAAAAAAAAAAATTTTTGCAATAATTTGTTTTAAATTGTGGAGTGTATTATATGTATATTAAGCAAGGCCGAAGTTAGATTTTTAATTATTTTTTTTTTTTAATTTAATATTTCACTTACGAATAATCAATTGAAAATTTCTCCATTTTATTAATTAAAATTTCATTTGATACCTTTTTTTAAATTATTTTATTTTTTTTTTTACAAATATTATATTTTTTGTTGAATTTATTTATTTTTTTTTATAAAATATCAATACATTTTCGTATTTATAATTAATATTCATAAGCGCGGTTCAGCACACCGATAAAAATCCATGCGTAAAATATACAAATCCTTTTGTACAATGTACGAAAACATTCTTGATTTCGCACAACGAAAGAATTTCGTAAACTGAACGAAATTTTTCCAATATACATTAGCGTCCAACCTGAATCAAATTGCGTCGGGTAAGGCGTAACGCCCAATAATTTTTCGTTTCTAATAATGACGTACCTAAATCAAACGGACGTAAAAATTTAAAATTTGATGTGTTTGTTTTTGTTTTTTTTTTACGTCTTGCGCGACGCAATTTGATTCAGGTTCGACCCTTATACGAAAGAACATTTTTAATTTTACAAAAATTTGAAATGTTTTTAAATTTAAAATTTTGAAAAATAAATTTCGTAGAATAGTTTTTTTTAATTCTATAAAAAAGAAAAAAATCGTAGTTTCGGTTAATTTTAAGTTAAGTTTTTCTCGTAAATTAAAAAAAAAAATATTCGTGAAATAAACGAAACTTTCATGTTTTTACGAGTTGAAATGTAACAAAGAACTTCATTATTATACTAAATTTATTTTTGTAAAATTAACGAAACTTTTGTGTATTTTACGAAAAAAAAATTGCCACAAATGTTTACTTCATAAAATGTTGCATGGATTTTTTTCAGTGAAATTAATATATGACAATAATCATACGCACCCATGGACAAAGTTTATTTTGGCCACGGTTGCGTATGATTATCGACTTATTTTAATTGCTGGTTCAGCGCCTCAGTAAAATAATGATACACCTTCCTTTAAATATTTGATTATTAATTTTTCACAATAGTTCAATTCTAACTATTTTGTTTTTTAAATGAACTTAAACTATACACGAACCGTGAGTTCTTCTTTTCTGCATAAAAAATCAGTGTTTGTTTTATAACAATTTAATTTATATCTACTTCAAACGAAAGAAAAAAATAATCAAACGAAATTATGAATACATATTAGTGCGTCCTGACAATTACAAACTTTCGAATTTCCTGTCTGAGTACCTGCCGAACGTTAGCCACAGAGAGCTGACTGTGGGAACATTAATGAAAAAATTTTGCAAGACCATCTTCAGTTGACAACCAGCTGTAACGATTTTGGTTCATAGGTGCCGATTTTTAAACATAAAAATTATTTTTTTTCCAAGTTCTTCAAAAAGTTGGAAAATATTGTGTGAAAAGTAAAAAAATAAAAAAAAAAATATATAGAAACGCGATTATGATAAAAAAAAATGCTGATCAGCATCTGTGGAACACAATCGTGTTTTTTTAATATTTATACAAGGCGACAAAATTACAAAAAACTCAAAACCCCGAATCCGTACTCAGAATTTCTCCATCACATCAGGTTTTCGAGATATTTTAGCTTAAAGTTAAAAAACTCAGTTTTTCGCCATATTTGAGACGTTAAAACTGCGCCTTTATTTATAAAACATTATATGTCGACTGAAAGTCCTACTTATTACATCTAAAATGTATAACCTCCGTAATATCTTGTTTCTTCTCTGGGATATCTTATCATAAAGTTTAAAAAATTCGTGTTTTCGCTATATTCATGGTATTGTCGCTACATATCGTGTTAAATTTACGGCAAATTTACAAATGAATTATTTAAATATTCATTCTATTTGTTGAGTATCGTCCGTTGAAATTTTTTTATATGTACGTTTTTGATGAATACCACGTGCTAAGTGCTACTACACAGAATGAGCCGATGCATTTTTTTATTAGATCAATGACTTTTTCATAACGGCTATGTTTGTTTCATAAAATTTATGAAAAATTTCATTGAATTTATGAAAATATTCATAAATTTTATGAATTGTTTTTCTTATGAAACTTTTTCATTAAATGTAACATTTTCATTATTCCAATAAAATTTTTTTATTAAAAATTCATTCATCCTATGAAAATAATCACTGGCCCACTTCTTATGACTTTTTTTGACTGTTACAACAACAAAAATCTTTCAGTGTACTTCAACCTGTCTGATACAAATAAAAAAGATATCTAAACAATTTAAAAAGCATTTTATTGGTAAATTATGACCTCAAGGGTCTTATAAGTTTGTTGTAAAAAATAAGCAAAATGTAGCGAAATCGTAGTTCTGTATTTTTTTTTAATATTTTTTACAATTTTCCGGATTGGGTCAAAAATTTCTAACCTGCATTTTAGTAGAAAACATAATTTTTCTCAACTGAAGATGCCATTGCAAAATTTTTTCATTAATTTAATCTCAATCAGCTCTTTTGTGGCCATCGTTCGGCAGATATTCCACAATGAAATTCGAAAGTTTATAATTGTCTAGGCACCCTTATAAATATGTACGACAGTAGATAGTTAATTCTATTTAATAATCACAATTATCATTCGTATGGTTTTTGTTCAAAAACAATAAAAGAAGAACAAATTCTCAACAAATAAATAGAAAAAATTAACTAAAATAATATTAAACATTTACATTAATGTTGAATTTCTTCTTTTATATATTTGTTTTAAATATTTTTTCATTGAATTTATATATAGCTTTAGTTTTAAAACAAACAACAGCCTACAATTAACAAGGAGTTAGTTGGTTTACAAGCTAACTCCAACTAGCGCAACTTAAAAATAATATGATGCGCTTTATAAATACCCACTCTAAATCTTACTCATATTTAATCAACACTTCAATCAAGTTCAACATCATCATTCTTTTACGCTCTTTCAGGGCATTTCGTTTGGACAATAGGCATTTTTGTTGATGTTGCTGCTGCTGCTTCTGGTAACTTTGCTGTGTGTACAATAATTGCCGGTTGGTCCTCAGTTTGTGGATGCAATTCATGAGATTCGCCTGGTGTTAGACTGGCCAATGCTGCCAATAAGTCATGATTAACTAACGGTTCGTTTTCTTCCCTAGGTTCCCAGCCGGCTGGTGGCGAAGCTGGAGGAGATATAAGAAATTGTTTTACCGGAGCTGGTGGCTGAAGGTTTTTATTCGATACCGGTGTCACGGGTTGTGCAAAATAACAAGTGATTATGGTTTTCTTATTAAATTCGTATTGGTGTAGTTTGATACGAGCATTGGCAGCCGCAATTGCATTGTCATAGTTAACGCGAAGACGTCTAAAGCTACGTAGCCATTGAAAAGTTGCCGATTCGCTAAACATGCGGAATAAATCTTCCATTTCTTGTTTTAATTCTGGATTTGCAAACACTTCTGAATGTATGTTAGTTACAATGATTGATGTTGGTAGATCATCAAATGAATCTGGATCTACCTCGGGCTCTGTACCGCCGGGCGCTTCTCCATCGGGTAAAGTCGGATGTTCGTTGGGTAGGCCATCAGCTTGATTTATAAAGATATCCTGATCAGGCGATAGTTTATCTACACTACCGGTACCGCTACTATTTTGGGTAGATTTTAATTTATTCTGATGGCATACACTTTTCTGATTTGGACTCGTTGATGAAATTTCATCGTTAGCTTGTGTATTTGGAGGTGTTGAAGACATGACGGTTTCTAAAATATGTAAAATATTTTTAAGATGAATTTTTAATTTTTAAACATGTTGTTTGGGACAGCTCAAACAACCGGTTTTATGTTTTTTTCTGATTTAAAATTTTCCTATTACTTCAGGTTTTTCAAAAAATTAAGGTCAAAGTTCACAAAAACGCTTTTTTTACCCTTTTTATAGCTTCTATCTTTTACCCTTTTTATAGCTTCTATATTAACTTTGAAGAATGAAATCCTTTTCGAATGAATTTTCAAAAAAAAAAACATTCAATTTTCATAGTCAGAGAATGCATTCGATTTTATAAATCCACATTGAATGCAGTCCTTGGAATGCATTCGATTTCTTTTTCATTCGATTAAGAAAAATGGAATGCAATCGTTTTTTTTATCATTCCACTGCGAATGCAATCGATTTTTTTTAAATAGATAGAGCAAAACGGTGCTAAATTTTAGTCCATTGTATCGCCGACCCTCTTTACATGTGATGACTCTAATGGGTTCCCAAAAATTTTAAGAATGCACATATCACACGGTATTTAACTGCCTACACGACAAAAAGTCCAAAAGCATTTTTGTAGCTCTTGGCTCGTATAACACGACCGCCAAATACCAGAAAGCCCTCCGAGTAATGTTTTTTTAGTTATCCAGTTTTTTAATTTTCAAGATCTTACAGGGCCTTTTAATTCCAGTATCTCGAAAACAAAGCAAAGTATGTAGTGCAAAACGGATAAAAATTTTGGATCAAACTCTAGGCCTAACTTTTAATTTTCAATACATAGAAATTTAGGGGCCTAATAGGGTTTTGAGAAATTAAAAAACTGGGTAACTGAAAACGGCAACTCGGGGAGCTTTCAGGTATTCGGTTGTCGTATTATACGAGCCAAGAGCTACAAAAATGATTTTGTTTTTTTTTTCGTGTCGGAAGTATTTAGCGAGATATGCGCATTTAACAATTTTTGGGAATGCCAATTTTTTAGATTCAAAATAAGGTTCCATTGGGGTCAACACATGTGAAGAGTGTCGGCGATACTATGTAAAAATAAATTGGCTCCGTTTTGCTCTATCTTGGTTATTTTTTTTAAGTTTTTTATGCAATGAATAAAAAAGCCATTCGATTTTTAAATTGAATGAAAAAAAAATCGATTGCATTCGCAATGGAATGCATTCGATTTTTAAAAGTCGAATAAAAAAAAAAATTGAATGCATTCGATTTTCGAAAATCGAATGAAAAATAAATCGAATGCATTCGGTATTATTAAACCGAATATAAATAAATAATAAGTCTAAAGTGAATTCATTAAATTCGGTAAAATGTGATTGGGGAATGCAGTCAATAAATTTACATTCAGAATGCCAAATAAAATTAAGGAATAAAAGTTTTATTATAAAACCCTTCGAAGCTTTGTTTAACATGTTCCTGTCACCATACTCTTTGGTTTGACCCAATTAAATAAAACATTTTAATTCTCCTAGATCCGGAGACAAAAATCAATGACAACAAAATATGCACTTTTAAAAACATGAACATCTTGTTGTTGTATTTTAGTTGTTTTTATCTTCTATTTATAAACAAATAAAAGTGTACATACAAATATGTAAATATACTAGCAACAATTACGTAGATGCATTAAACGTTTGTTTAAAAGCATCATAAGCGGTAAATTGCGTTTGTTTCGATTAATTGTAAAAATGCACATACATTCTATCGTTTCCTCTTTTAAATTAATTATTTTTTGTTGTTGTTTTCTATCAAGACAGTCAATTATATAAGTTACTCAAGCTCAAGATGTTTAAAATAGCAGCATCAAAAATACAAAACGAACTTAAACAATTACAAATAACAATAACAATTCAGCATAAAGCTAATGAGAAAAAATCTTTTGGGCGATGGACAATTACGTACTTGATAATAAATTTATTATTAGATTTTCCAAAAGAAAACGGAATGCAGCGGATCACGTAAAAAATTGAGGAACAATCCAATTGTGGTTAATAAATAGAGAAATGACAATTCCAATTATCAAATGTTATTTCTTTTAAATTAAAATGTTTTTATATTAATTAAATGTAATATTCACTTCAACATTAAGTAAATCTACTTAATTTTAATTATAAATTCTGTATTTTGTTTTATTTTTCACAGTGATTTTTAATGTGCTTTTCTTTTTTTGCAATTAAAGAGCTTTTTTGACAACAAACTTTTGATGACAGCAGACAGTATTGCCAACAGTTCTTAAAAAAAGTAAACGTTACTCGTTACTTTTTCTTAAAAAATCGTTATAAAATTTGTATAATCGTTATTCGCTACATTTATTTATAAATACTGTTAAAAAATTTTAAAAACTGCAGCCCAGTCCTGTAAAAATTTATTTCACCTTTTGATTTATCATTAAATGATTCATTATTTTAAATAATAGCGGTTCTCACCCTTGATAGAAAACAAGAAAAGAATCGGAGAATTGAAGAAAACAAGAAAATGTTTGACAGATACAACAACAAAATACATGGTGACTTGTTTTTCTCATTTTCTTGGTTTCTTCTTTTCTACATAGAAAATTTCTTCGACTTGATGCTTGAGTAAGTTCAAAAAGTATAGAATAAATAAGAGTATTCTTCCGCTAAATTTCAGAGGCACTCCTCTCTGGAATTTTGGTCCTTAAATCGGCTTATCTCGAGCATGTTTTGACAGAAAAAAATTAGGAAAAAAGTGATAAAACACATCGAAAAGTGAAAAAACACATCGAAAAGACAAAAAAAACTCATCGAAAAGGTAAAAAAACTCATCGAAGAAGAGAAAAAATAAAGAGGAATTAAAGAAAACACATCGAAGAAAAAAAAAGACAAAGAAGAAATAAATATGAAAATGTCAAACTAAAAGGAATGTCAGATATTCAGTGAGAGGATTCGAGCAATTCCATGAGAGGATGAGAGCTAATAGTACACACAAAAAATTTTAGGGGAAAACATTTCAATTAAAAATTTTAAAAAGTTCAATTTTGTTTTTAATCATTTTTTTAATTGATACAATTAAATTTTTTGATTGATTTTGAAATTTTTTGTGAATACTGTCGACAACATATAAAAACAAAAAAAAACGTCAAACATATTTTACGTTTATTATTAATTTTTGCTTTAATATACTTAAAACGTAATTCTAGGACTCAAAATACATAAAGCGAGTAACAAAATTTGTTTACAACAAAAAAAAATAAAAGATAAAAGTGGTGTAATATTACTTAATTTATTAAATTTTTTAAACGTTTTTATTAAAGTCAAATCACGATTTTTTTAATCGCATTTAAACACCACTGACGCTTGTTGAAATTAACACAAGCACAAGATAAAAAAAGATTAAAAAATTATAAAAATACAAAGAAAATAGTGAATTTTGTGACATTATAATATTCCGGTAAAAACTTCTATTACCAAGTAATGAGGATTTCGCTTTAAAATAGATGGTGGTAGATAGTTACAACATTTAATAAGCTACCAGCCCTAAAGTGTCTTGTTACCCACTCGCTTACAAAAATGCCACCAAACACAAAAGATCCAACGTGGAAATGTCAATGGAACCAATGTTTACGTTTGTATCTATCCCTACAAATGTTGGATTATAAAATTCCAATAAGATAAGGACCGCAAAGATATCTTGGAACGTGGAAGAGAGGGACGGTTGGCTGCTTAGTGTAAGCAGCCAACTCCTGCTCAGCTCATGGAAACCGCATCAAAACACCATCTTAAGTTCAGTCTATATACAGTTATGTCATCTATAAGCGTGAGTTTGGTTTTAATGGGAATACTGTCTGTGATGGCTGTTTGCCTTTTAGCCGGCTTTTATATAATTTAAACAATTAATTGAAGAGGCTAACTTATTGTGTAAAAGTTTCGAGTTCAGTGCCATTTTATTTTATATGTTCTGATTTTATTTTGTTAATAATAAACAATCAACTGCTATTTTTATCCATATTTGTTTTTATTTAGAAAGTGGGACATTTTTAAGCTATAAATTTTATTATTTTATGTAATTGATACAATCATTTTTTTAATTATTTTTTTGAAAATTTTCAATCACTTTTTTTAATTGAAAATAAATGTACTTTTTCCTTATTAAACTTTTACAAATTTTAGTAATTCATACTATCATTTTCGTGATAGGTGCAAAATCAATTAAAATAGTAATTGATATCATCATTTTAGTGATTGAAACTCATTTTCATTTTTTTGTGTGTACGCTAATTAAAGACTTTTTGAAATAATCCGACTTGTTAGTAAACTACTAATGGGACGAATACTCTTATTTATTCTATACTTTTTGGTAAGTTGAAGTAAAGAAAAAAATAAAAGTTAAATAAAAGTTCCTAGACCAACAAAACAGCTGATTAGAGAGGAATTTAATTATTTTTAGATATTTTCAGACTTTTTATACGAAATTTGAAATGAAACTTAAGTGAATAATTATATTTTTACTAAAAATCACGTTGTTTAATATTATTTCGTGGTTTTAATTATGTAAAATATTTTGAGGTTATAGAAAATGTTAGTGTGAGCAAACTTTTTTAAACAGTTGTTAACTCTTTAGTGGAAAAAATCGGTAGAAAGTTTTCTTGTAGGAAATTTCCTCAAAAGTTTTCTATCAAGGGTGAAAACCGCTAATGAGTATATTCATGTCAGAGTTAATACTTTAAAACAGGAAAACTATTAAAATTTTAAATTTTTTATTGATAAAATTTGGACCAAGTTGACTTTACTGGCATTGGTCAAAAAATTTAAAAAATAAATTAAAAATATTGAAAATAGCCCTTTTAGCGATGATTTCTAAAAAAAAACTTGTCGGTGACACGTATTTATCGAGTTATCTCGACTTGAAGTTTTTTTGCTTATATATTCGTTATTTATTGTTCGATTTCAAAAATATTGGTGTCATTCGAAAGGTAATTAAAATATTTTCCATTTTGAAAAAAATAAGATATTAACCAGTGTTAAAAATACTGCCTAGATTTTCAGCAAAAACACATAATTTGTACTGTTTTGTCAGCATAAACATTATCAAAACAAAACAGCGGTCAAGAACTGAGCTGTTAAAAATTGTCAATTTTCTTCAGCAGCAGTACAGTAAAAGTTTTTTTTTGAAATTGACAAACTTGCCAGCACACAGTTCAGCTTCAGTTTAAAAAAACAAAAAACAGCACACACGACTGAATTGTCTGGTAACTGCGCTGCACAAGTTATGTTTGTTGTACGGGACTTGCAGCATGGAAAATAAAAATTGAACCCGACTCGTCAGCATGAATTTTTTTTTATTTGGCTGCTGAAAATTAAATGAACGTACTTATAAGAAGATATTTCTTTGTACAAGTAATGGAATGTTGTATTATATAATTAAGAATAATGTTTCAAACGTAAAGATAATGCTTTAACAAAAATGTTAAGAAATTTTTCTAATGTTTTGAAAATTTTTTAAATTTAACTAAAAATTATTTAAAAAAAAAGTTTTAAAATTTTCTAAGTTCTAAGTAAGTTTTAACGGTTTAAAGTTTCATTAAAAATGCTTAAAAAGTGCCAAAATTTTTATTTGAAAATTTTTTTAAAACACATTTTTTTTTTTTACTTTATTAAGAAAATTTTTTGAAAATTTGGTTTGAAGTTAAGTGTTTTATTAACAGATCCAAAATTCCAAGTTCCATAAAATTTTTTAAAATAAGTGTCAGACACAATTGTTTTTTTACTAACTAACGAAAACTAATATGATGAAAACAAAAAGTTAAATATGGTCTGAAACGCGTTAACGGTCACACCAAAAAACCGATTTAGATATAATTATGCCAAAATATTATAATAAATAAGTGCAAATAAAAATTTTTTTCTTGAAATATTTTTAGAGTTATAGAGATGGGAAGTTTTCATTTTTTTTGCAAAGATCATATTTGGTTGAATTTTTATTGACACTTTGATGCGATAAAAATTTATTTTTAAAAAACGAATTTTAAAGTATTTTTGACGACCTTTTCACTGGCATTGGTGGTTTTTTAAAAAAAAAAACATTTTAACTTAAATTTCAAGGTCAAATTATTAAAAAAAAATTTATCTTATAAAGCGCTTATTTTGAGATTTTTTTGAAAAAGCCTGACGTTTTTTCATTTAAAAAGATTTTTAAAAAATGGATCGAGTGTTCCTTATTGCGAAAATATTTTTTCATTTCTTTTTATACACGCGGTATTCGTACTTTTTGAGTGTTATTTTATATAAAACAATTATTTTTAAATGTAAAAACTCAGTTAAAATAATCAAAATAGGCGCTTTATAACCCAGCAAAAAAAAATCGAAGTGGTGCAAAAAGAATAAGTGATTCACTACATAAATAGTAGCTATATGTGCCGATCTTCATATTCCATAAGAAGTACTTTTATAAGCACTTCCAAAACTGCTAAAAAAATGCCAATAATAACAACTTTCACCAGTTCTTTCCTCAATGATTTATAAGTACCATTTTCATATGTGTTTACAAATGCAATTGAAAAGTACAAATTTGTGGCACTTATGTTAAGTATTGGATTTGTTTTGTTGAACATTTTTTTTTATAATTTTCTCTGATTTAATAAAAAGTTAAATTTTATAAATGAATTAACTTGATATGCCGCAAAAGCGAATTTGTTATGTAAATTATGTTATAAAAAATACAGTTTCCAGATTTTTGTTAAAATTACCAAATGACTCAAGAAGTGCTAAAAAGATAACAAAAAAACTGTTAGCCCTTAAAAAAGACAAGTTAAATATAACCAAAAAAGAGCTAAGTTGGTATTGCCGTTTAAAGGTATAAAAACTCTTCTAAAAATATACGATATCTGATTTAAAATGAGAGAATTACTTTTTTTTATCTCTTCATTTTATTTATTGGATGTTTTTTTTTTAACTACATGTATAAAAACATTGTAGTTAGAGTTGTTTTGTAAATTATGTACAAAAAAAAACAATAAAAAGTTTCCAGATTATGGTAAAAATCAAATGACTTAAAAAGTGCTTAAAGGGATAAAAAAGATAACCAAAAAAAGGTGGTAGCCTTTAAAAAAAAGGGCTGAATTATAGCCACAAAATGACTAAGTTGGTATCGCTGTTGAAAGGTATAAAAACTCTTCTAAACATTAGGGTATTCAATTAATCGAGGTTTTGGTTTAATCGGCTAATCGGGCAAATAATTAATCGCACTAAAAAAATTATGTTAGTAATATCAACTGAAAATGTCAGTTAAAATAACTACTTTGTAAGTTGTTTTGGGGTCAACTACTTTTTCAGTTAAATCAACTAACAATGTTAGTTATTGTAACTGACAAAAAAAAAAACAACTGACTTATGTAGTAAAAACTACTTACATTTGTAGTCAAAACAACTAAAATGTAGAAAAATAAAAAAATCAATATATAATTTTTTTTTTCAAAACATTTTTCAGAAAAAAAAAATTTAAGACCAAATTGTTTCCAAGTTTTTTTTTAAAAAAAAAGTTGTGAAAAATAAAAATAACAAAATTTTTTTTTTTTGGAAAAAAAACTTTGAAACTTTTCAGAGATAAAATAAATAAAATTAACTACTTTAAATAACTGTTACTACATCACAGTACTTTTTTATTAGTTCAAAAAAAACGATTTAAAATAACTAACAGAAATAGTTGTTTGATATTTTTCATGCAAAAACAACTGACTTTGTAGTTGAAGACAACTAACTACTGTAAAATATACAAATAACTAACATGTAGTAACTTACATAATTTTCTGAGTGCGGGGTTGAGATTTAATCGGTTAATAATCGAATAAATTTGAATTATTCGGTTAACCGAATAATACAAATTTTAATTGAATATAAAACTAAGAACTCTATGTACTTTTAAGAATTTTATTAATTTTATTTAAAATAAATCTTTATCCGATATGGCGAAGCTCTATAATGTTAGCCCAAATAAAGATTTTTTTGTATGGCACCCTGAAAATTTACCCTAAAATTGATACCCAAATTGATGCCGGGCTTAGATGCACCTCTAATAGAGTTTCGAATTCGGTACTATTATATATCAACAAGACAAATTGGTTGGTTTTCAAATTTGTTTTCTTTTATTTTTTAGGGCCGAAATTGCAATAATTTTATCGGTCGATATCTCCGTAATGAAAAAAGATATCTTAAGGATTGCAAAAGTAATTTGAAGAATAAGTGAAGTATTTTTAGATGTGCTGAACTAATTATAAATCATAAAATAATTCTCGGTTTTATAAGGTCCCGAACATTGCGAATATCTGAGTTTATGCAGTACAATCGAAGTTTATGCAGTACAATCGAGTTTATGCAGTACAATCGAAAATCTAAATATTTCAAAATAAGATAAATCACTTCTAAGGCCAGATTCGGATTAAGCGCATGAAAAACTATTAGAAAAATATATACATCCACATTTAATTAATAATTCCTATTAGCTAAACTAAATTATTAAAAACATCGATTTAATCTTAACAATTTCAAGTCTAAATATTAAATAATAAATATTATACATTGTTAAACATATCGTTTTGGTTTTAATTATTATTAGTGTAAATACTAAAAAAAAACTCTTAAAATCAATCCCAAAAAGTCATGAAATATGTACTTATCAAGAAGTGATGAAAAAATCACTTCTAAATCACCATATAAAAATTACATAATCACATCCAAAATGCCCAGAAATATACACTTCTAAAGAAGTGATGAAAAAAGCACTTCCAAAAGGTCAAGTTATATTAACATCCCGATCACTACTTCAGAAGTTGTGATAAAGATGTTAATATATATGTACATACTAAACACTAGTGATATTGTGTGTCACGCCCATATAAAATTCATCAGTGTTTCAGCTGAAGAAGAAGTACATCTGGTTCATAAGTTGTGGTGAATTTTGTAGTGAATGGTAAGCTCTTTTTTTGCTGGGAATTTACATTTTTTTAATAATTTGACCTTGAATTTTAAGGTGAAATTTATATTTTTTTAAAAAACCAACAATGCCATTGAAAAGGTTGTCAAAAATCCTTTAAAATTCGTTTTTTAAAATAAATTTTTATCTCATCAAAGTGTCAATAAAAATTCAACCAAATGATCTGTGCATAAAAATGAAATGATCGGTACATAAAAATGAAAACTTTCCATCTCTGTAACTCTAAAAATATTTCCAAATTTTTTTTTTTATTTGAACTTTAGAATACCTACTGTACTATTATTTTAGACTTGAAGTTTATTTTTTATAATTTTTTCAACTACGCATTAATTTATTTATTTATTTAATATAAAAAATATTTATTTTTTACTGATATAAATTAATTGATTTAAAAAGATTTTTTTTTTAATAAACCTTGCATTTTTTTATTTAATTAAACTTTTTTCTTCTTATGTATACAAGAAGTTCTCTCGTTACAATGTACGAGTTTATTTTCGTTTATATTTATTTGATTGTCAGCAGCTCACCACTTTTTGAATTGTAACTTGCAGTGGATTTCTCAAAACAACGTTTGTGCTGTTTGTGTGCTGCCTAATTTTTTTACTGTTGCTGGTTTGTCAGTATTTGTTATTTTTTAAATCAACCACCATCAGCACAACACAAAAAAGTTCAGCAGCAAAAAAGTGACTGGACTGTTTTGTTAGAAATGTAAACTGGACTGGTGGGTTGCAGTATTTTTTTTAAATTATTGACAACTTGACTGGAAGTGAAAATTAAAAATGTGTAATGAATTTCAGTTTTTTAATCACTGATATTAACCCACAAAATACGACATTTTTTTTTTCTAGCTGCTAATGAAAAAATATCTCTTTTAATTCTACTCAAATTATATACCGTACTTTTTATTTTTGCAGACTGCTGCTGTATTCAAAGAGTATAAAGGAAGAGATGGCAATGGAGACTTTTTCAATTTTTGGAGAAAACTCAAATCTCGGACCAACATTTTTTGTCTCAAAAAGCTCTAAACTGCGACAGTATTAGTGATTCTTGTTAGATTCTGACATTATTCCAATTAAAATATGAGATAGTATTAGTGAAATTTTGTATACAAATGGAAAATGTTGGTCCAATTTTTGAGCCCACAAAAAAGCCAAGTGAACAACTTCATAACTTTTACGACTTGCATACCCATTGGCTGTATTGTGAAGAAACACTAAAATACTTTAAATCGATTAACTAGTTCAATTAGTTCAATGAAGCAAATAGTTCAACTGAAGTACTTTGTTCATGAACGACATATCTCTACTGCGACCAACTTCAGTTCAATTAAAAATAGTGTTGATATTTATAGATACTTTTGAATTGAGTACTCGATACTACTCGATCCTTTTTTTCCATTTTCCCCAATTTTAACTTTTTTTATCAGGAAAAAATATTTTATTTTTAATTTTTTTACTTTATAGACTCAAAAAAAAAAAAATAAAAAAACAAAAGCTTATTAAAAAACTTAAAATTATTCTATTAAAAGTATTAAATATTTAAATAAAATAAATTTTTAAATTTAAGTTCAATAAAATCCGTGACTTTGTATCATGATTCGTGTATTTTGT
The DNA here is from genome assembly GCA_963921195.1 of Pegoplata infirma. Taxonomy (NCBI): domain Eukaryota; kingdom Metazoa; phylum Arthropoda; class Insecta; order Diptera; family Anthomyiidae; genus Pegoplata; species Pegoplata infirma. The sequence goes on along the minus strand of OY992536.1, from coordinate 4,124,844 downwards.
ACCAAAATTTTCGAACTTTGTTAAGAAAAATACAACTCTTAAAGTATTGAGTAACTACTTTTGTGTATTGAGTGTCGAGTACTCAACACCCAACTACTCAATACATTTACAACACTATTAAATAATAAAAAAAAAGCCGGACTGGTATTTGATATTTTCTGCTGTTTTTTGTGATTTCTATCTAGTTTTTCTAATTTATTGTGAGTAAAATCAATATGGCTAATGTAGAATCCATGATTGTTGAAGAAAAACCTCAAACTAAACAAATCGATCGCGAAAAGGTTAGATATTCTTAAATTACCTACTGCTGCAAAAACAATAAATGTGCTTGTATTTCACAGACCTGTCCACTACTTTTGAGGGTATTTTGTTCTACTGGAAGACATCACTCTGTACAAGAATATATGTACGGCAATGTTCCAACTAATGAATTGCAGATTTACACTTGGATGGACGCTTCTTTGCATGAACTAACGTCTCTAGTGCGTGATGTCAATCCCGATACTCGAAAGAAAGGAACATATTTTGACTTTGCCATAGTCTTCCCCAATTATCGTAATAACCATTTTCAAATGCGTGAAATAGGTGTAACTTGCACAGGCCAAAAAGGAGCAGATGACAATAAAACATTGGCTCAAGCCAAGTTTTGCATTGGAGATTTTCTTGATATTTCAATTACACCGCCTAACCGTTTACCACCCATAAGACGCCAGAGACCCTATTAATTTTACTCTGTCACAGCATCGTTCATTCACCGTCGTCTCATTGTAATAATTAGGACTACATTAAGATTTTTGGTTTAATATTTTTATTTTTAAATTATCAACTGTTTCCTGTACAGTTGTTCCAAATGATTGAAATATGGTAAGACTTTTTCTTATTTTTTCTCTTTTAAATAAACTCGTAACACAAATAGTGAAATTAAATACAAAATGAATATACAATGCATAGACTTAGAAACTAGGGTGGACATGGACATATCATCTCCATGCTCTAACTGAAACTTAATTTCTATAATTCACTCCCGGTCTTTTGGATTTGTTTCTGCCCAATTGTGTCATATCAATTTCAATCCCATTTGGAAGTACAGCCTTGTTTTGATCGTAGTTTATGAATCCATTATCTTGAATTTCATCATCTTCATTGCGTTTGTTGGGATCACACTTGATACCGGTCTCATAATGATATTCACGTTTGAGGCCATCAGGATCGACATAGCCATAAGTACCCCTGAAAAGACAAAGACAAGGCATTAAAGTAACATACTGAAGAAAAAGTTCAAAATTAGTTAAATAACTTACTTTGTTACACAGTCAGTGCCAATTAGTTCCTCCTTAAAGGAACCATCATCATTTTCGTAACCCCATGTTATGCTGCCGTCTTCATTTTCCTCGCGCCACTTACGTAGGGTCTGAGATACAGGACGTTGACGTCTGATAGTCTCTTTGTTGTCTCTGTCTTCTTGTAATTGGTTCTGTTCAAGAATCGGGCGTGATTGAATTGGTTTTGGTCTGGGACGTGCAGGTGCAGCGGCTTGCTGATTTTCAAATTGTGGTCGTGGTTCTCGTACTGCTGTCGGTCTATTACGTACAATATTAACGCGTTCACGTTGGATGGGAGCGGGTTGCGATGGTGCTGGTGCTTGAGGTCTATCCTGACTGAATCTAGCATTGTTTATAATATTTGATCCTATGCCAAAGTCGTTAAATATAGGTTTAGTACTAGGTGTCGATGGTGGTTGGGTTCGATCAGGAAATCTTGTCGAGAAGGGATTTAAAGTGGCCAAGGGTTCGTCATTATCTAGCAGGTGTGAAATTGGCGCTTCTTGTATAGCATTATGGTTGTTATTTAAGAAAGCATCAGCCGCTTGTTGGAATTGTGCCTGTTGAGCTTGCGCTAATTGTTGTTCTCTCAATAATTGTGGTAAAAAGGCATCGGGACCCTCTTCTTCAGCTGATTCCGTGACTGGCTTTGATTCTTCGATAGGACGACTTTGTACTGTGTTTGGAGCTACAAAGTTCTGCGATCTCAGTGCCACCGGTCGTCTTACTCGTACGACGGGAGATCGTTGAATCGGCGCAGGTACTGCTCCTGGTATTTGGAGACGTGGAGCATATTGAGCATTGACTAGACATAAAGTTGTAAGCGCAATAAAAGCGAACATTAACTGTAAGTACAAAGAAAAATATTGAAATGAAATTAAGTATTAATTACAAATTAATTTTTGTTCTCCATAAATATCTCATTGATCAAGATTACTTTTAAATAATTCTTTAAAAAAAGCAAACTAAATACATAAAATAGGCTTTTTCAATTGAGCGCTTTTTAAGCAAATATTTTTAACAATTTACAGTATAATGACATATTACAACGACAAATATTGCTAAGAACTGGGTTTAACTGTAAGTATCAGCAAACAAAGTAATACCGTATTCGCATTCACTAAACCTAGATAAATTTTTCGTTTTTCCTTATACAATTTATCTGTCAAAATAAAACGCCGTTTAAATTTGGCGTTTAACGTATGGAGAAAACGAATAATTAAACTAGTTTAAATGAATACGAATATGGTATAATTCGACATCAATTTACCAGTTATATCGCCAAGACGATAAAACTTTCGTGCAATTATCAAATTTGAACTGTCGGCATACAGATTTTTTTTATGAACTGTTTTCAAAATTCCAATTTTAAATAGGCACAAACCAAAGCTTAATAAATTTAAGTTATACTCATTGTTGGTTATAAAGTTTTTAAAATGATTCTTTTATGTTTTGCCTCTTTTTGAAAGCAAAGTTGTACTTAATTAATTTGAACTTTCAACACAATTTGCCATATACAATATGCATGCGTACGATAACAATTGAAACGTACAATTCTGGAACGTTTGCTCAATACAGTTAATGTTAGTTATTAAGCATTTTAGGAAACAAACTTGGCAAATATAAAGCATGTTTGGTTTGGTTACGCATGCTTAAATAAAATATTTGTCAATGTTAATGATTAATTAAAATAAAACCTAAAAAAGATTAAAAATTAAAAGAAGTTTTTTTTAATTGACTGCCTATAAATTGTTTAGTAAAACAAAACGTCTTTTGATGAAGTAAAAAAATTTTGCAATTTTAGTATGTGCTATTATGTACATTAGAGTTCGATTTTTTTTGAACCTATGATTTTTATCAATTATGGAAATTTGTATGAAATATAACTAATGTGGTTCGTGGTATCGGGTTATCAAAGTTTTTGATTCTGGGAACAATTGAATTTTTGTTAAATTTTGTTTCTAGCGTCTGCTTCTATAATCAGATAATTACCACAAAAAGTAACGGAGTATAAAATTTAACTAAATCTGAGAAATTGATTTAAGAGGACAAAAAATTAAAATCTTAGATATTTTCTATAGAAAACGCAGTTTTACTAAAATCAGATTAGACTATTTAAAAAAAAAATTGTGTTAAAATAAAATCTCTACATCTGAAAGGAAACTATATCGGAATCTGAAGAATTATTTCTTTTTGTGAATTAATTCACATTTTTAGGCCGCTGCACAGTGATTCGTTCCCATATATCGAGTGGGCAAAAATAGAATATTGGTCGCAGATTTCTGAAATTTGGAACACAAGCATTTAATTATCTAATCAAGAAAAAAACGAGTTTTTGGAAAAATCGGAGCAAGGACACGCCTACCCCCCATATATCCTGAAACTTAAATATGTGATTAAAACTACAAAAATGGCCACAAAATTCCCAAATTTTGTCAATGTTACCAATTTTGATACAGTATTTTATGTGTAAATTTTTTTTTTAAGATTGAAGCAAGGACTCGTGGTGCTGCCATATATCCTTTTTCTTAAAAAAATTGTAAATCGCTCAAAAATTACTCGATACCCTTGAAATTTTTTGTAAAAATTTGAATAAGTGATGTCAATGTGTGTGCCAAATTTCGATGAAATCGGTTCTGTAAAACAAAAGTTATTTATATATCCTTTTTAAAAACTGCAATAAAGTGTTAATATAGTTTAATCACAAAAATAAAATAGAAAGAGTTGTCAACGATTTTCCAAATTTGGTACGCAAGCACAAAATTAATTAATAGAAAAAAAATAAAAATGTTGAGCAAATCGGTCGAAGGACATTTGTACCTATCGTATATCCTGAAATTTAAAAGTGGAGTTTTAGCCACAAAACTTGATATAGAATTACTTAACTTAGTTATTGTCTTAGAAATTTAGATAACCATCGACGTACAACATTTGTATTTTAATCTGAGCAAGGACTCGCGTGGCTGCTATATATCCTTTTTCTTGAAATCGCTGTAACTATTTTAAAAATCTTTCAATTGCTATCAAATTTTTAATATAGATTAGATCAAATAACGTTAATAAGTGTGCCAAATTTCGTTGAGTTACTTGCGGTAACAAAAAAGCTGTTAATATATCCTTTTTCAAATATAGTCAAAAATATAAAAATACCTAATAACTGCAAAAACAAAATATTCACAACACTTATTTCCTGTTGCATTACGAAAATAAATTTATTCAAAATAAGTTTTAAGTAAACTCGTTTAATACTTGCTTTATGACTAAGGCTCTTATTCATAATACTTATAACAGACTTATTGTAGGTTTATTTGACAATTGTTCCTGCAATATCTGTCAAATAAACCCCCGAGTAAAAAAATTAATCTGGTTCTTTATGTAATTATATCTAAATTAATCTAGTAGCAGCTCTAAATTTATCTAATCTGATCTCAAAATTGGCTGTATCAGAAATTATCTAAAATTATCTAATAATATCATATATGATATGGTTAGATTTAATTAGATCCGAATTTTGGTCTAATATGGTTTTGTAAAATTTTATCCAATTATATTACACATTATATGATCTGATATTTCATATAAATTTGTTTAATAAAATTTGGACTAGCAATCAGTGTTGCCAGTTTAGGGGTTTTGTCCCCAAATAGGGGATTTTTTTGGAAATTGGGGATGAAAAATTTGATTTGGGGATCCGGGGATTTCATGGGGATGACACTGATTTTTTCGGGGATTTTTAGGGGATGAAATATTTTAGATAAACAAGTGTTTTTTAAATACATTAATCATAAAATAATGCTAAAATCGGTAAAATTAACTCTACTTTATTTTTGATAAATCGTGGACATTAAAGCATACAAAAAAAAAAACCTCAAACGTAGGAATAATGTGACATTTATATAGAAAAAACTAACATTTTATATGGTTTCTGTCAAAACCTGGATCGTAGTGATATCATGTTATCATGCTTTTATTTTTCTTTAAACCAAATTGTAAATTTTCATACATTTTCTATAGTAGGTATATCCTTTAAATCTATTATAGAAAATTTCCAAAATTCACTAGTTTTTTCTGTAGAAAAAAGTTCTGTAGAAAAAAGTACATCAATTGAAAATACTGATCTTTTACAACTTCTTAAATTCTTAAAAAGCAATACAACGTTTTAGATACCTATTCCTGAGTTAGTATTTATTAAAATTTAAGGGGTTTTACGGCATGTATATCAAACCTTAAAAGAATTTTCGTTGTTTTTTTTAAAGGGTACAAACAATTTCTTAGGGCCGATGACTTACGTTTGCTGAGAAAACTTTTGAGGGAATTCAAGATATAAAACAAGATTAAATTAAATTTGGACCAATAAAGTACTCAATCGCTGGTGTGTAAATTAAAAATTCGTGAGTTATCCATCCGTGATAAAACATTTCCGTTGCTTTTGAATTTTATCATAATACTTATCGAAAAATTGGCGGCTTCAAACTCAAAATGTGCTAATCGCTCAACACGCAAAATACACTTACACTTTTTAGCCAAGTTTCTGTGTAAAATACCAGCAAGTGTTTGTAAGTAAGTTAACCAAGTTTTTGTTCTAAAAAATTGGCAAAATTACTTAAAAGCACTTGATGGGTTGCAAGTGTTTTTTGCGTTTAGTAAATTTTGAAAAAAAAAATTTTGGGGATTTTTGGGGATGAGAAATTTTAATTTGGGGATGGCATCCAAAAAAAAAACTGGCGACCCTGCTAGCAATTTTTAAAAATAAAACAAATATTTTTTATGTAGTTATTGAATTAATTTGTGTTTATTTTTTTTTTTTAGGCTACAAAAAAAATTAAATTTACATAAATAATACATTTATGCTACTAATACCCACTTTCCACTATTATACTTTTCCATTATACAAGCGTAATTTCACCATGTTAGGGAAATATTTTATAATAATTTTTTGGCAGAAATTGTTCACTTATTAGATACAACCAGGTTTCCATTAAAAAGGAATGCAAAATTCTTTTAGAAAGTGGTAAATTTCGATGTGTATAATGGAAAAGTGTGATAGTGTAAAATAGGTATAAGAAATTAGAAAAAAAAAATAATTTTTAACTCACAGTATAAGGGGTTATTCCGCATTGAAATATCAGACTAGGACCCCATCAATTATATGTATTATTCATAGTGTAGCAATGATCTTTACTTCCGTCCGTCTGTGGAAGCCAATGTACAGACCAAAATAAAAGGACTAGTCTTTTCAAGTTTGGCACAAATATGTTTTATAATAATAGGCTGGCTAATTGTAAGTTCGTAAATTTGCAAAATCAGATTTGTAGGAAAAAGTTTCCCAAATCACTCTCCATTTGTTTGACCAAAAAGAGTTTTTTCGCAATTATCAAATAGTGAAAAGCCAAATTGCTTGTATGAAATTAACAACTTTTTTGTTTTAAATAATTTATATTTACAATTACTTGTATGTTTTAGGTGAAAATTAAAAATTTTAAAATAATTCAAAAAAGTATAAGCTACGATCGTCTTAACGATTTTTCAAGCTCTGAATAAAGAGAAATGAAATGTCATTTCGTCACCATTTTCACAAAACCTAAGTTTACATGAAGAGATGAGTGCATAAACATATGTACTTCTTCCCTGACCGATATCTCGATGCGTTACACACTTAATAACATACTGCGGAGACTATAAACCACTTGCATAAAAATGTTTCATTCTTTTTTTTTTTAGACTTTTAATTATGGCAAAACGTTCGTTTATATGCCAGTGCTAGCAGGTGTGTAACCAAGTCACAGGTTACTAATTCTTCTGTCATAGATTCCCTCTTCCTAGGGCTGGTAACAACCCTTAATGAAACAGGGCAAATCCTTTTAATTCTTCAATCGATGAGTTTTAATGGCACTCAACCATATTAAACATAAATTAGACGGCACAAATAGTATAAATAAATATACTAAGATGAGTTTTTTGTGGTCCTCCACCAATTTCTAGTAATAGACGCCACGAGGCGTCAAAACGAGTGCATGAGTATCAGCAACAAACACGATAGAAAACTTATTATTACAGTTATAATCGAATTCACCACCAATCCAAATGCGGGTGAGAAATAACTTATACGAATGGCCAACAAACACACCCACGTGTCTGGTTTTAACAAAATTAATACCAGGAACGAACGTGTGCTTCTCAATCACGATCTCAGTTACAACTGAAATGTTTCATTCGTTGTGCAAAAGTAAAAAAATTGTTCCCCTGGACAAAGTTTCCCCTTTACGAACTTACTAGCCTATGATCATAAGACATATATTTATAGCTGCATCTTCCATGGAATCTTCCATGCATCGACGGACATCGCAAGAATGTCTTGGCATCAATCACTGATCAATAACATTGCCAAACTTGTAATATGGTATGCACTTTTTGGGCAGAGACAAAGACGGCTAATAAAAGTCATTCCACTCGACAGTTTGGATGAACCCACGAGTTCACAAGGCAAAAATGTTCGTTGTTTGATTTGATATACGTATTCATTTATCCTCCAAAATTTCACACTCATAATATTTGTAGCAGCATCACCCTCTGGTTTTCCGTAGGATTGCATCGAACCAAATTAAGATGAAGAAAGGGACTTGCCCATTAAAAAATAATTATATTTTTTTGAGACTACAATGTAATGGAAACCTTTTGTATTTTTTTAGAACTTTTTGTTTACTAAAAAATAACAATAATGTCAACATTGTATTACAAAAAACCGCTACACAAACATCAAAAATCGTGTATTTGCCAAAAATACACTACATTGACAATTTTGGTTATTGTTTCTTCACAACGCAGCAGCAAGCATCAGACAGCAAAAATAAAATGGGATTGTATATTATTATTATTTGGTCCGTTCGATTACAATATTTCTTGGAATGCATTAGATTGAATGAAAAATAAATTGAATGAAATCGATATTTTAAAATTGAATTATACCAAATGCGAATTCGTGTGATGTGTTAAAATTTGTTTAATGAATGAAATCATTAAAGTTTTATTTGGAACGACGAATTGAACTACATAATAAAATCCTTTGAAGTTCTGTCCTCGGTTTTAAATTAATTTTTGACAATCTTCATGATTTTAACAATCTTTTTGATTTTAATAAGAATATGGTTGGGTGCTTTAGTGAATTTTTACATACGCTCACTCAAGAAAAACTAATCACTCACGACTCACTCAACTGTTTATTTAACTTAAGCTAAATAATTTGTTTTTCACGTGAAAATTTTTGAAACGCGTAAAATCGTAATAAAAACTATTAAAAATCTTTTAAATATTAGAAGAAAGAAACAATCATAGCAAATTTTAAATGTCCATTTTATTGCAAAATTTATGCAGTTTTATATACTTCAAATCAGTTTAAACGATTTCCCCACTATAAAGCCGCATTGCCAAAAATATTTTTTGACAAATTTTTTCACGTGAACGCAAACAGAACCTTAATGGGTATATTAAATTACAATATTTTCTTTAATTAGTTAGAAGAGCGTTCAAAAAGGAAATTGAAAACTAAAACTAAGATTTAAAAAATATATTAAAATGACTTCAAATCTACGAGCCAAATTTAAAACTACTTCTTAGCGTCCAACCTGAATCAAATTACGTCGCGTAAGGCGTAACGCCCAATAATTTTTCGTTTCTAATATTTAAATGTGAGTTATAGTATGTTTCCAGTGGCATGATTTGGGCAAATCAGAGTGTTTTGAGGAAATCATGTCATTTTCTACATGTTTTCCCATACATTTTTCATATGCGCAAAACATCTCAAATTGGGTGTTTTGGTACAAAACATGTCGACTTTTTAAACTCACCACTTGTTTTGGTCAGTGCAACACTGTATTTTATATTCGAAAATAAAAGCTACTCATTCGTAGTGAGTGTTCTTTAGAAGAAGAAGACATTTTATTTTTTTGATTATTAAAATAATTTACAATTAGTTGTTTAAACACCTTTATTTAATTATAATTAACTACAAAATTAATTGTTTTTGGTAATTATTTCCTTAATTTTGTTGTTTTAATTATTTTGTAGAGGAAACGTCAAATTAATTACGAAAATTCGTAATTAATTTGACGTTGCAAATCACTTCAACTTGAGTGGAAACAGCTCGAAGTGTTTTGCTCAAATGAAGTGTTTTTGATCTCGATGGAAACATGATTTTACCTAAATCAAACGGACGTAAAATTTTCAAATTTGATGTGTTTGTTTTTTTTTACGTCTTGCGCTACGCATTGATTCTGGTTCGACCCTTACACACACAATAATAAAGCTCATTAATCATTCACAATTTGTTTAACTAACACTTTCCTAATCATAGAAAATTTGCTTAAAAATATTTTTCTCAAATCAGCAACAATCTTCCAATTTTTTTTTTATCATTTTAATTTGATAAAAATCTAAATTCTTTTTTGTTAAAATTTTTATTAGACCGAATTTACATTGGGCAATTTTAATTTCGGCAATTCTGATTTTTTAGTGTATCAGAGAGAGAGATAAGATTCTTTCCTCTCTCTTCGATACACTATAAAATCAGAATTGCGGCAATTAAAATTGCCCTGTCTGAATTTAAACTTATTGGTTTTCTCTTCAACAATTTAGATTTTTTTGTATAAAATTACATAAAATAATATCAAAACTAACTTAGAAAATTTTTGTTGTTTTTGCTGTTATATAATAATATATTATTTTGCATGGTACCATATATATTTATATGTGGAGCTGTATTAAATTTGGCCCATCTTGTATATTTATATACGGCATATATAATTATATATGTGACCACATATAATAATATAGAACATTATCAGAAACTATATTAAAAATTATTGAAATATTTTTTCCAATATATAATTGTATCTAGAAACATAAAGTGTCACATATATACATATACAGGTCTATATTCCCATATAACATTGTATATGACTATATCATTTTTTTTTTACTCGGGCCTACTTTAAATATATTTTAGGTTTTATGAATAATCACATAAGTATATAACCCGTTAATAACAAAAAACTAAAAAAAAATTTTTTTTTTTTTGTTACTAAAAATTTTTTTTTTCGTTTTTTTCAAAAACTTAGTTATTTTTATTATTTGATCGTATAGAAAACAGTCCAGGATGTTAAAAAAATCAATAAAAAATAATTTTTGAGTACGAACTTTTTTTATGTATCTCAAAAAAAATTGGTTTTGATTTGGGATACCTACGAAAATCAAATACTGGTTTTAAAGCAAAATGGCCCACTGTATACTTATTTCATCGATTTTTTTACTATAAATTTATGGTATACAATACAATAAATCCCTTTATATAAAAAAACACGAAAATGTTGATGTATTTTTTAAATTTATTTACAGTAAATAAAATAAAAAATAAAAAAAAAATAATCCAATTTTTGATTTTTTTAAAATTTTTTTTTTCAACTTAAAAAAAAAACTTAGTTATTTTTATTCTTTGATCTTATAAAACATAGATAAAAGTACAAAAAAAATAAAAAACAAAAAAATTTTATTCACGAACTTTTTTTATGAAGGCCATTAAAATTTGGTGATTTTGGGGATTTTAGTAAAAGTCGTAGATAACTTTTAAAGCAAAACGGCCCACGTACTGCATAATTTTTTTCTGATTTTTTATTATATTTTTACAGAATACTATATAATATATCAATGTGTAAAGAAAAAATACTTAATATTGGATTTTTTTTCTAAAATTTTTTCCATTAATAATAAAGCTTTTGAAAAAAATTAAATAAAGTCACAAAAAAAACCTAACTTTTTTCCAACTTCAGACAAAAACTTAGTTATTTTTATTGTTTTCCCTTATAAACCATAGTCCGAGCTATCGAAAAAGCGAAAAAAATAATTTTTTGACTCACGAACTTTTTTTATGCATTCCATCAAAATTTGTCAATTTTTGGGGATTCGGTAGAAAAAATATAGATTTCAGAGCATTACAAAAATGTATTTTAAGATTAATTCTAAAAAATTACAAATACAACTTTTAGCAAATATATTTAAGTAACTTTTGCAAAAAAAAGTTCATTGATTTCTTTAAAATTCGATTTTTAATAATTATTTTAGTAAACCTATAAAAATCAATTTTTAGGTTTTAACACAATAGCGTTGAATTTCCATACTTTAGCGCCCTCTTGTGGCAACATATGACTTCTTAAAAATAAGAAAAGTACATATTTCTTTTAGTTTACTATTAAACTGTAAAAATACAAAAAATCATCAACATTGAAGACATACTTTTTTTTTTGATTTTTGCCAATGAAACGAATCACTGTGCGCTGTTCCAAAAAAAGAATTCACATAAAAAATGTGAAAATGAAAATTTCCGAATTTTTTTGGTGTTATAGATTTCACATTCGAATTTCTTTTTCGTTTTGTTTCACATAAATAAAATTTGGTGAAAGTAAAACGAATGCACTTTTTTTCTTATAATTTTTTAAATTTAAATTATTCGATTTCAACTTCGAATGAAAACGTGATCAACAAAACACTTAACTTGATTTCATGTGATTCGGAAATTTTCATGTGAATTGAAAAGTTGTGAAAGACAGAAGAGAGGCCTTAATTCCTTTTTTATTTAATAATTTTTTTTATAATTATTCAAGGGGAGATCTGGCCTTTACGGCCGGCACTGCGACCCTTATTTTTTAATTTAATTCAAACTATGTTTAACATTCCTAATGAACATTTCCAGCAAAATTTTTTGGAACGGATTCATATTACAATAGATTCTTGAATATTCTACGGTAATCAAAACAAAATTTTCTATGTAAAATTATGTTTCAAAAAAACTACTTGGTATAAGTAAAACCGGTTGCAGGGTAATATGATGCGTTCTGGAACCGAATTTTTGGAAAGTACAATTTTAAATTAAAATTTGGATTTATTATTATTTTTTTGGATATTGTTTTTTTAAATGATAATTTAAAACCGAATTAAAGAAAAATTAATTCAAAAATAAAATAAACGAAAATTTAATTAAAAAAATAATTAATTAAATAAATAATTTAAGTCATAAATAATTAATTGAAGTAATAATTATTAAATTATTCACATGTTTATAAATTTTTTATACTACAGAGATTTTGTTCTAAATCATTTTTTTTTATGTTAAAAAGAAAATATATTAAAAATTAAATATTTTGAATGTTAAATGGTTTATTTTACAAGAAATCACGGATTTCCCGGGAAAATCCCGGGAATTTCCGTCAGAGTTTTCCAGGGAAATCCGAGCCGGTAAATTCTTGACCCCAAACACTATTGATTACCCTTATAATTGTTAAAAAAATAAAAAAAAATGAAAATTGAGGGAAAAGTAAAAATAATCGGGAAAAATTAAAAAATAAAAAATATGAAAAAATAAAAAAAATAATTTTGAAAATTTAAAAAAAGATCTGAAAAATTTAGACAAATTTTATTTTAAAGAGTTCAGTAAAATTAAGAACAAACCAGGAATATTATTAAAAAAATTCTAAAAATCTCAAGAAAAGACAGAAAAATTAAAAAAACAAAAATAGAGAACAATTAGCAAATAAAAACATCATATGAAGTTAAAAATACAAAAAAAAATTCAGAACAGAATATGAAAAATTAAAAAAATATTTACGAAGATAAAAAAATTCAAGAAAGTTATGTATTAACATAAAAAAACGAGAATTTGGGAGGATATTTTTGACTCCCCCCTTTGGTGGGCGTGGATATTAAAAATGTTTTTAAATAATGATAATATTGTATTACTTAAGCTCCAAAAGCATAATAAATGAATTTTTAAATATTAACCGCATGGGTTTATGTGTCTCCCAATGACCCCTACTGACCCCCCTCCAAAAAAAAACGCCCCTGCAATTTTTTTTTTATTTTTTTTATATGTTGGAGGGTATTTAAGATTATAAGGTTTAAAGATATAAGGTTTACCCCGAAAAATGCAAATTTGTAAAAAAAAAAAACTCTAAAAACCACTACTAATTTACGCTGTTAAAATAGTTTAAATTTAATTTATTTACTAATAGTAACAAAATATTAAACGAGACCGAAATAAACTTTTTTACTTGGTTTTTATTAATCTGCTTAAAATTTTAAATGCAGTATGGGAACAAAATCCCCATTGGCCGTTCTGCAATTAAAACAAGTTATTAATGCCAAGTTTTTGTATGACGAACGTAATTCGTCTGCAACGATTTTGTTTTTTTATATAACAAGAAAATTCGTTACTATAACAAGAAAATTCGAAATAAACGTCGTTTAGTAACTGGGCATTAGATATTTATACTCGTCTGTTTACATCTGAAATCTAGTTCTAACAAGATTTCGGTCATATCATTTTATTTATACTAACATATGTATGTGCGCAATCTGCTTCGAATAAGATGTCAGCTTATTGTTAGATCAATTAGAAATTTGTATTTTATGAGTAAATAACATGTTCAAATTGTCTGCTTAAATGATGGATCGATGGAGTCATAACCGGTTTAAGTTGGGACTGGCTGATATGATTATAAAAGTTTGCTACTATTTTTTATTTTTATATTTTTATATAGCAATTACTTTGCCAATAAGGTGAATTTGTAACACAAACTATATTTGCTACCAAAATACTTGTGTAGTCTGAAAAAAAGTAAGAGTGAATAAATATACTCTGTCCATACGTATTGAGTGTTTTCTGTAAATCTTGACCACTTAACAATTGCATGCATGTATTCACTCCACTTTACTCTACTCACAAAACAATTTCATTGGATATAGTTCACACGATTATGTAATTTCATTTTTTGTTGCATGTTTGTTTTTTTTTAAGTATTTTACGTATAATTCCAGTCCATACATAATGGTAATAATAATTTTTACTAGCAAATAGCGTAATTTTGCATTTAACCATTTATTTCCGTTTTTTTGTTAAATAGTTGCTACAATTTATTTTTCACTGTCGAGGACACAAAAAACCAACTAGTTTTTCTTGATTTGTTTGCTTAAAAAGTCTTGGAAGATTATTAAGGAAATAAAAGTTATGTTTTTTTATTATAGAGATGTTTTTTTTTCCCCAATGTCAACATAAAAATTTATATCCACTGATGCGTCTGTAAGTCTGTCCATGCAGATAAACAACCAGAAAAAAATGTGATACAGACGTTTTTTTATGTACAAAAATGGTATAATTTTAATCCTGTTTATGAAATTACCCAGCCAGAAATTGTTGATGGTACAAAAAAAAGCGCTTTAAAGTACTATTTTCCAAACGCTTTGAAGACGCTTCGTTTTAGCAACTCATAAGTGCTTTTACAGCACCATTTTACGAATTAAAAAATGTTTTATATCTTCTGCCCATAAAGTAGGGGACACAGGCACGTACGCAGGGGGTGGGCCCTGGGGGCCCGGGCCCCCCCAAAATGATTTGACAATATAAAAATTTTAAGACTTTGCACTACAAAATATACGTTTGTTAACAAAAAAAAAGGCTCAGTATATTTTTTTTTTCTTTTTAACTCTAATCTAACGAAGGTTTTTTTCTGAAAATTTCAAAATATTGAAAAAATTTTCATTCAAAAAAATTTTTGTGTGGGTTTAAATTCGTTAACTTTTACGGTAGTGAATAATACGGCGTTCACACTTGCTGTTTTGAAGTGTTTAAGAGTGAGATGTTTAAAAAAGTCTTTGTTCTGTATCCATTACGTTTTTATTCTGTTACTGGTGTTTTGTTAAACAACTTGTTTAAAGTCGCTAGTGTGAACTCCGTATAAGACACCTTTAAACGGTAATTGCGAGTGGCCAAGTAAGTTATGCATCATGAATATTATTCCATTACTTTTCTCTCGACTTTAGTTAAAGCCGCTGCAAATGTATCAAAAGAGTACTTCTTTAAAAAAATACATGTATTTTGAAAAGTATTTTTGAAAAGTGATCTTTTGCCACCAGTGCTGAAAAATTTTTATTGATAAAAAATATTATGAAGTTATGAACTTTTCTTTCTAAAAATGTCTCAAAATCTATTAATTTTCTCATTCAATAAATGGATAAGAGATTTTTTAAGATCATAATAATTGTTTTCAGACTATTTCTGTACGAAAAATATTTTAGAATCAAAGAATTTCTCTATAAAAAAACGTCTTATAATTTGTGTATTTTCTTTACGAAAAATCATTCAGAATCGGAAAAATCTATAAGAAAATTTGAAATATTTTTCTTAAAAGAAATTTTTCTGTACGAAAAATGTGTTAGAATCTGAGAATTTATCTATGAAAAAATGTATCAGAATCTCAGAACTTTTCTATACAAATCTGAGATTTTTCGTATAGAAAAATTCACTATACGAAAAATATCTCAGACTTTAAGAATTTTTCAATACGAAAAATTATTCAGAATCTGAAATTTTTTCAATACAAAAAATGTCTCAGATAATCTCAAAATTTTTCAATACGAAAAATGTCTTCTCAAAATGAAGCAACTTTTTCTTAAAACCCGAGAGTTTTTGTAAATAAAAAATGTCTCACAATCTAAGAATTTTTCTTTACGAAAAACGTCTTATAATCTAAAAATTTTTCTACACGAAAAATTTCTCAGAGTGTTAGAGTTTTCTTGTACAAAAAAATGTCTCAAAATTTGATGATTTTCTATGCGAAAAATATTTTAAATCGTAAGTATAGTAAACATGTTAAAATGTCTATGGTTAAAATTTCTTGGAATTATATTTTTTTTTGTTTGAAAACTAAAAATATTTCCTGCAATTTAAGGAGTCTTTCGTTCCAAAAATGTTTCAAAAATCTTTGATTTGTATGTATCTTAGAATTGGAGAATTTTGTGTACCAAAAATGCTCTTATATGCTATTTACATATACCCCGAAATCCATATAAATTTGGATTTCAAATCCAATTAAAATCTATACCGTTTACATATGCTTTTTTGACATTTAGCGGGATTTTGTTTGTACTAACTCTGTATTTTCTTATGATTTGTGTACAGGGTTGTTAGTTGGAAAATTACCCAATTTTATAAATATTTCTAAAAACAAAGATTTTTCTTTGCCGGAGCCAATATTTTCAATCCCACTAGTATATGTTGGGACCACAATATCAAAAAATATATTTTTATGTAGAGCTGCTTCTTTAAATGCAAGAAAATTAACATTTTTGCCAAGTTTGGGGCCGCCACCATTGAGTGTTTTTCTTTGTTAGGAAGACCAAATTGGTCAACTAAATTGTGCGTTTACCATTTGCAATGGTAAATTTTAAATGAAACATTGTTAAACATTGTTTTTATTAATCTTTTAATAGTTTTAAAAAAATAAATTTTAATTGTTTTTTTACTTTATAAAAAACAACAACAGCTGATAAAAAATCGTGTGCAGCGTTGTAAAAAAGGCATTAGGGATGATTATTTTGGGAAAACCCATAGTTGTACAATTAAGTAGTAGAAATTTTTTAGGATTTTAAATTGCGATTTTACGATTTTCCCAAAATCCAAGTTTTTTTTGTATTGGATTTGACATTTGAAATCCAAAAAAGTAATTGGATTTACTTGGATTTTCATTGAAATCCCATTTTTTTTGGATTTCGAGGTATATGTAAATGGCATATTAGAAGTTTTCTGCATAAATATAATCAAAAAACTATGAAAAAAATTTATGAACAATTTAAAACGGTGTCCCATAGTTTTGAGTTTTTACTCGTAAGGTATATTTGAGAATTTTTAAAGAAAAGTTGCATAAATTTTCGAATTCTTTTTTTAAAAAATAATTTAACTCCTTTTTATCTAAAGTTTAAAATAAATGTTTTATTTTCTAAAAATGTAAAAAAAATTTAGGTGAAAAAATATTCAGGCGAAAAAAAAAATGTTGATAAAAAAATTTTGGGCCCCCCCAAAATAAATTCCTGCGTACGTGCCTGAGGGGACACAATAATTGTGTCATTCCATTTAGAAGAATGAAGCACACATCCTCTCTCAAGAAGTCCTCTTGTATTAACTTAATTATTTTTTAGTCTGTTGTAAAAAAATATATCAAAAATTTAAATTAAAAAATCTACAAATTAAAATATAATCAGCATAAAGCGTCTTTAAACCGCTTTTTTTTTAGTCCTCCGAATGCTTTCAGAGCGCTTTGAAAAACTATCATATGAGCGACGTTATCATTCGGACGTTTTAAGAGCACTCTAAAAACAAAAACCATGACGTTCTGGAAACGCTTGTACCACCATTTAGAGTACTTTTAAAACGCTTTGATGATTGTATTTTTCTGCCTGGGTAATGACACTTTTTTTTTTATTGCACGTACATAGTGATAGAAGAAGCTTTACGTACGTTCGTCATTCCGTTTGTAATACCTTCAAATATCTTTGTCGCACCAGATAAGTTATATATCCATAACCCGATTGATTTTGCGACGACCAGCGATGTCCGTCTATTTATTGAACTGTCAAAAACACGCAAACTTTTAAAATGCAGTTATTTTTTTTTGAAAAATGTTCGGTCCTTTGGGTGGTTCAACGCATCTGAAAAGCGGATTTTGAGTTAATTTTTCTGCAGAGCAAAAACGGCTGAATATTTTGGAAATCTGATTTTACTAGTTTTGTTCTACATCAAAAAATAATACAATGGACGTTTTTAGAGTTCTTAAAAAAAGTTCAAATATAAGGTTTTTCATTTTTTTAAATTAATTTTTTAAATATGGACGATGAAATACCATTTTGAGCTTAACAAAATAGTACAAAAATTTATGTTCTATCACAACCCGTTAAAAAGTTATAAGCTCTTAAAAATTACCAAAAACACATTTTTTGAGAACGGGATCTAAATTTTCTCGAAAACATGACGGGATAGAAAAATTTTAAAACCAGATTCAGAATCAGCATCGATTGTAATCGAAAACGCTAAGATCATCCAAAAATATCACAAACAATGCTCTTAATAACGCACAAAAAATACGTTTTTTTGTGAACTTTGACCTCAATTTTTTCAAAAACCTGTCGTTATGGAAAACTTTGGAAACAAAATTTAGAATCAGCAAAAAAAAAAAGCGTCCAAGTCACGACACATTCAAAAAAATTTTAAGATCTGCCCGTGTTTTATAATTTGTTAATATATATTAGAGTGCCCCTTATTTTGGAAATGTTGAGACGGTACCAGCTTTTTTCTATTTGACTTGAATATAACTCATAAGTTATTTTACGCCCCTACGAACACGCCTTCCCTAAGCGACGGGGCCTTAAAGAGCATTTTTTCCATTGAAACAAAAAAATTTTTTTTCGATTTTTTTTATTATTTTATTTGATTTGCTTAGACCGAATTTACATAAGGCAATTTTAATTGCGGCAATTCTGATTTTCTAGTGTATCAGAGAGAGAGTGAAGAATTTTAGATCTCTCTCTGATACACGATAAAATCAGAATTGCCGCAATTCAAATTGCCTAATGTAAATACGGTATTATTAAGGACAAACAATTTTATTTTGGTAGAATAAGGCTTTCAGCTTTAAAATTGAAAAAAACTCAAAAAACTTTTAATTTTATTTTTAATTTTGAAGAGAGAGGAGAGGGAGGTAAGAGGAATGGAAAGGGAAAAAAACTTGCTCGTACTGTCAATTCGTTTTGTTATTTCATTCGCAAATCTCACTCTGTAGAGTATTTTCACATTTCTTTTTGGAATTGACGAAAGAATTACCAGTGTGTAAACATATACGGCAAGTTCAAAAGAGAAACATAAAAATTGCCTGTTGTGAATTGGGACAAAAAAAGTAATTCACATAAAAAATCAAAAATTTTCGAATTTTTTTGGTGTTCTAGATTTCACTTCCGAAATTCTTTTTCGTTTTGTTTCACATAAATAAAGTTTGGTGAAAGTAAAACGATTGCACTTTATTCCTTAAAATTTTTTTAAATATTTGTTATTTTATTTCAACATTAAATTAAAACGTGAACAACAAAACACGGAACTCGATTTTATGTGATTCGGAAAATTTCATGTGAATTGAAAAGTTGTGAAAGACAGAACAGAGGCCTAAGTCTTGCAAAAATGCGAAATAAGAAAATTGAAAATTTATTTGCTTATAAAAAATAATAATATTACTAATTAAATAAAGTGTAAATTTTTTCTTGCAATCACGCATGATGCGTCAAAAGTAATAGAAAAGTGTTAAAGTTTATTCAAAAATTTTTTTTTAAGTTGCAATCTTGCACTGTTGCAAGGGTAAACATTTCTCAAGTGAATACCATTATTATTGTGAAGTTATTTTTTGAAATTGCAAATTATTTTTAAATCAATAGGGAATTTCATAAACCGGCTAATATTTTTGTTAGTTTACTTTCGTTTTCAATAACGCCCAATAATTTCAATTTTCATGCGATTACTAACTAAATATTGCTGCACTTGGTTGGTTACGCCACTTACCAGACCAGGTACCAAAACTGTTTGTAATATTTGCTGCTATAAAACTCTGTATGTAAAATAAATAAATATGTTTGTAGTAAAATGTAAGGCATTAGAGCAAGATTATAAAACTAGTTTACTACTTTATATACTGTACTCTACGATTTATATTTTATTTATGAATTTCGTTGTCTTTAAAAGTATTTTTTTCTTCTATTTTTTTTTGAAGTTTTAGTTTTTTATTAGGAATTTTTTGCATTTATTCAGGTGAAAAATTGTTTGGATATTGAGTAACCACAAACAAGGAACTTGATTTTTTATTTTATCAATTTAATTTTTTCTATTTTTCAGCAAAACCCACATTATAAAAACAAAATATGAAATGAAACCGTTACCCAAAAATAATGGTATGAAGTAAGTTTTTATGGGTTGGCTTATAATTATATACAATTCATTGTAACGATTTCAATATTATGACGTATTTTATGTTTTTTGTTCTATGATTTAATTTTATTTTTGCCAGCAGTATGGAGCTATACTCACTTTGTCATTCTGTGTGTAACGCATCGAAATATCGGCATATATATTATTGGTCCCTGATCGATTTTAAAACATTCTATGAATGTCAATCTGTCGGTTCGTCTTTTTGTAGATAACACGATACAGTCCAAAACAAAGGAGCTAGAAGTTTGGCACAAATATGTCTTATGGCAGGCTAAGTTTATTAAATCGGACCAGGGGACAAAGAGTGTCCCCTGAGAATTGGTTTGCTCCATAGGATGGGATTTTTACCAAAACCAAATTTAAGGCGACGAAACATAAAAATACTTTTGTTAGTTTTTTTTTAGTCGTTTTTTAGAATAGCTAGCACAAAAGAACTGTAATGTAGTAACAGTCATTTAAAGTAGTTGTTTTTTACATATTATTTTCAAAGTTATTTTTTTTTAACTTTAACATTTTTTTTTAGTGTCAGTAGATTTTACTAAAAGTGGGAGCGAATCTACACAATGGGGTATTGCTCCTGTCATTTTACCAAAGGACCTAAATGACCTATTACAGACTTTGACACCATTCATATAAAAATACGCAGGATTTTTTTTTCGGAACTTCGAAAATTCAATTTTTATTTTTAAGTTTATTTCGGCTTAAGTTGAGTTTACTGGCGTTGCTCGGATTGCTCCCAAATTTTTACCAGAGACAGATCTTTTGATTACAAATCGAAAATATTTGGTTGATTTTTTTTTTCGATGAGATCTGGTTTGCGAGTTATATATTTAGTCCTTTAAAATTCCTAGTTGGAACATAGGGCCATTACAAATGATTTCCATTGAATTCTGTCTGTTGCCAATCTTTTAGCTTCGCTCCAACTCTTTCCAGCTGTGCGTAGTTCAGCTTCTACTTGCCGTCGCCAAGTATTTGCTGGTCTGCCCCTTCGCCTGCTGCCTTGAGGGTTGTATTCAATTGCTTTTCTGGTGACGTCATCATGTGGCTTTCTGAATGTATGACCCAGCCAATTCATCTTTCGCATTCGTATGTCAACTGTGACAGGGTTTTGTTGCGTTTTTTGCCATAGATCGTTGTTTGATATAGTGTCTGGCCAGAAGACATGTAATATTCTACGTAAACATCGGTTGACAAAGACTTGAAGAGAATTAGAATCTCTTTCCGTGATATTCCATGTCTCGCTTCCATATAATAATACCGACTTTACATTTGAGTTGAATAATTTCAACTTCGTGCGAAGCGTAATACGGGATGAACTTCAAACTTTGTTTAAAGCACCAAATGCTTGGTTTGATTTTGATATTCTGTATGCAATATCTTCTTTACTACCACCAGATGACGTAATTATGCTACCAAGGTAACAGAAATGATCGACATTATCAAGGGAATGGTTCCGAATTTTTAAAGATTCGTTGTTGTTTGCATTAATATCTACCTTGTAACCCAAAGCTTATGCCACGATCACCTCTCATTGATTGCGTCATTACAACATCCAAAACGATATTGCGAGTTATGTCGACTTGAAATTCAAATATTAAATCCATTGTATCTCCTTCATTTTTTGTCGGATTTGGACAAAATATGTATCGTTAGAAAGGTGAATGATTTCTTTTTCATAAAAAAAAAATATTAACTGAATTGCATTTTATGGGACGTACGCCAATTTAGCACTGATTTTAACCGGGCAAAAGGCTTGATCCACCAAAAAAACTTTATTTAGCGAAGCCGCTAAATTAATTTTTGGAATTTGTAATCCCTAAGCCCGGCCAAAGGCCGTTTTGCAGAAATGCTTTTTTTACGAAAATTCTCAAAAAAAAAAAAAAAATAATTTTTATAAAAAAACATTATTTTTGGGGCTTTTATGGGTTAATAACTTATTTTTTTACCAAAATGGAATATATTTTAATTACCTTTCGAATGACACCAATATTTTTAAAATCGAACAATAAATAACGAAGATACCAGCAAAAAACTTCAAGTCGAAATAACTCGCTAAATACGTGGCGTTGTTCGAAATTGCTAAATGGGCTATTTAAATTTTTTTTTTTGGACCAATGTATTTTTAAGGATTTTTTAATTTCAAATCGCAAAACGAAATCTAATGTGAAAAAATGTTTGTGTGCAGGAAATTTCAAGGTTTTTTTGCTTAAAACATTATTAATAATTTTTAAAAACAATAAATTTTCAAGCTCGAGGTCGAATTTATTTTTGTTTTTTTTTTCTGTTTCGTAAAAACTCAAAAATATTTCGTACACTTTTCGTACAATGTACGAAACATTTCGATTATATAAGGCATGCATTTTTTTCGGTGCATATATTTTTATACATGCTTAGTATGAGCAATTGAGATGAATTTCAATATATGCCACGCCATTTTGTGTCAATGCGTTGTTTTGTAGTTGTTGTGTTTTTTTGTGCCAGAGCGTAGTTTTGTAGTTGTTGTGTTTTTTTGGCTATGCTTTTCTTTTATTTTGAAAGCAGAAAAAAATACATTGTCATATGCTTGTTATTGTTGATATTGTTTTTTTAAATTCTTTAGTTGGATACTTCACAAAAAGCATATGAGGCATTCCACACCAAATGTCCCGCTACAGAAAAACATGTGTCCCGTAAATTTCTCAATAGGTTGTTTGGATAGCCCTATATGGAACTAAGAAAATTGCGTTTTTGGTTTTTCAAATTTTCAAAAACTGGGCTTAGGAGGCGTGGTCAAATATTGGAAAAATGGTAAAATTTGTGGCGAGTTGCCTTGATTAAATATTTATCACATTAAAACGGAATGCACCATAATCTCAAAAATTTACATTCTTATATAGTTTTGTATGGGCTATCGACTAAAATTTTTTTTGGAAGATTTTCAGAACCCGTTCTGAAATTTTCCATTTTTTAAAAAAAGTCAATTTATCAAAAATCCGGCCACTTTTTTTTTTAGTTTTTTTTTTTAAAGTTTAGATGTTTGTCCATCCACACAAAAAAATTTAGAAAAGCGTTCTTCGTTTTTTTCGAGAAAATCGCATTTGAATTTTAAATTTCATAACAATTTTGTAATTTGCTTTATTTTCTTGTTTCAACAGAGCGTATGAGAAATATTTATGCAATTAATAATACTCATTCGCAACTTTAAAACAAGAAAATACAAGCAAATTACAAAATTGTTATGTAATTTACACTCAAAATAATTCTACAGTAAAAGGTTTAGTAAGTGATATTGTACCCAAATCTACTAATTAGTTACTAATTTTAGTATCTTCAAAGTACTAAAATTAGTAATTTTTACTGGTTTTGACTAGTATTAGTTAAAAATTTTAGTATTGGTTACCAATTTCTGCACTAGGTCCTTTTGGACTAAAATTAGTTAAATTTTTAGTATTGAATACCCACGTTTTTTTTTTTGGGTGTAAAATTCAAATGCGATTTTCTCAAAAAAACGAAGAAACTTTAAAAAAAAATTTAAAAAAAAGTGGCCGGATTTTTGATAAATTGACTTTTTAAAAAATGGAAAATTTCAGAACGGGTTCTGAAAATTTTCCAAAAAAAAATTTTTAATCGATGGCCCATTTAAAACTATATAAGAATGTAAATTTTTGAGATTGTGGTGCATTCCGTTTTAATGTAATAAATATTTAATCAGGGCAACTCGCCACAAATTTGACCATTTTTCATTTGACCATGCCTCCTAAGCCCAGTTTTTGAAAAATTGAAAAACCAAAAACGCTATTTTCTAAGTTCAATATATTTTTTTATATGTTTTTCCCCCTGAACATTTGGTGTGGAATGCCTCATATGTATGTTAAAAAAAAAAAAAAAAAAATAATGTGCTCGATTCTCGAATACGACTTCACCATTCACCCAATTTTTAAAAAATTGATATTCTTTCGAGTTTTAAGATTTTTAAATTTGTTTTTGTAATTATTAAATATATTAACTAAATCTTTTATTGTTACAAGAAAAAAAATTTAAAATCTTAAAATTCTAAAGAATGTCAAATTTTTAAAAATTGGGTGAATGGTAAAGTCGTATTCGAGAATCGAGCACAATAATAACGCATGAAGACAATACATAAGTTGTTAATAAAACGATTAAAAAAATTTCAAAAAAATCTTGATGTAAAAAAAAATATTTACTAAATTAAAAAGTCCCCTAATATAAAAAAAAAAGTTTTTTCAGTTTTTTTAAATCTTTACTTTGGTTAAAATTGTGGAGGGTATTTAAATATTCGGCATAACCGAATATTGCCTATTACTAGTTTTAAAGTAATTTTCTATAATTAAAATGAGGAGTCATTTCAACTATCATTGCTTTAATTAAATAAATCGATTTACCTTGTAAATACATATTTATGTAAGTTTTATTAAACTTTTTCACTAAATTGGATCATTTTGATATACAAACGTAGCTAAAAAACATAAATTTAAATATCTTGACGTCCTTGGGCGTGTTTGCTAAAGCAAATATTGAAAAACATATACACACACACACACACATGTACAATACGATTGTAATGCTCAATGCAGCTGCATTTAAACAAAATGTAAAAAAAAAATCAAATCAAAAACAAAACAAAGCAAAACAAATAACTATGAAAGTAAAACTTTAATTGAAAACAATTTCATAAAACAAAGCTTTAAGGTATTGAAATTAAACCGGCATAAAATAGTAAAAAAAAATAAAACATGAAGAAAAATTTAAAACAATTATGCGATTGTTACAAACTATTAGCAGTAAATTCCATGCATAAATTTCTTTGCAGAACAAAGACTTTGAAAACTGCGTTAAAAACGATTTTCCCCACCATAGAGTTTAACAATACGGTGTTATTTTTATGTACTCGTGCCACAGACTAATACAGACTCGACATAAGTGACAGGTGTCAAAAAAGTATTCTTTAACCATATGGTTAATATTTTCAAAATATTCTACGAATTAGGTTAGAAAGAGAAAACTGATATAACGCGCCATAAGAAAAATGGATGCCAGATCGGTTTTTGTTGTTTCACTCACTCCTAAGTCGTAGAAAGTGTTGCCATGTTAGCGTAAAACGGACTAAAAACCGCTGTGTTCTTTCCTAAAATCGCTTATTTTTTCCCCATTTTTTCTTATAAAACTCTACTGTCGAGTCTGTATTTAGTCTGTGCTCGTGCACTAACATCAATGCTAGAGATGGGTGGGTGAATGGATTTTAAATCACTCATGTTGTACACTCATAATATTTTGTCAGTAATAGTAATTAACTAATCAAAACTAATCAAAGCATGGGTCACGTGATTGACGTCTAATCACGTGATTCGCGTAATTCACGTGATAAGCTAAAAAAATATATATGGAAAAATGTGCAGGAATTATTTCCAAATAATTTTAACTGTTTTTGACGTTTAGAAGTTTTTTTTTTGTTAATACAAAAATTCAGACAATTTGAGTCACAGTAAAAACAACTGTAATTTGAAGTAGTTTTTACAGTTTTTTGTAGTTGTTAATCAATAGTTAAAAACAACAACAATTTTTGGTTGATTTTACCGTAAAATGTAGTGGACGCCTAAACAACAACAAATGTAGTAGTTTTAACTGTCTTTTGTTGTGGATTCTACCGTCATAATTTTTGGAGTGTAAATGTTAAAAGTATCAGCAAAAACGTGTGCTGAAAGTTTGTTCCCCATATGTACGTATAGGTCGGCCAAAGAAGGAATTCTCTCTATAGTGTCTTGTACGGTCCGTTGCCCAATCAACAACAAACGGACGAGCTCTGCTAGAAATTCTTCGTTAAAAAAGGACGAGAATATTTCGAAGTTTTTAAATCTATTAAAACAATGTCTGCAAAATTGCTCGAGGCTGCCATTTGACAGTCTATATAAATCTGACAAATCGGACTTCTATATAGCTTAAACCTTTAAGGCAATTTACATACAATAAACCTTGATATCTTTTCCTACTTTCCACATAAATTACAAAGACAATAGGATGCACATTAGCATGTCCCGAAACCAGGAAATTTTGGAATTTCTTTAGGGCATACCCCTAGAACGATGCTTATTGAAGAGCTGATTACGGGAAAAATAATCAAAAAAATTTTGGAGGTCATCTTCAGGGCGCAACCAGCACTTAAAGTTTGCATCCGTGGTGCATTTGGTCAAAAAAAAAATATTTTTTTATTTTTAAAATTGGTGCCTAAAGTTTCGTTAGGTAGAGTTCATTCAGGAAAAAATATTTATAAAGTTTTCATGGAGCAATTTTGGTCCAGCGCAACGTTTTGAAACTTCGAATATTCATAATTTATTACATATTTTTTAAGTTTTTGTAAAAAACTGCTTTTTATGCAAAGGCTTAAACATAAACTCCGTTTTATACAAAATCTTAAAAGAATTCTTACAAACTCCGGTTTTTACAAAACCTTAAAAAAATATATACTAAATTACACCTTTTCAAAATTTCAAAACGTTGTGCTGGACCAAAATTGCTCCATGAAATTTTTACAAATAATTTTTCCGGAATCTACTCTACCTAACGAAACTTTTGGCACCAATTTTGAAAAAAAAAAAATTTTTGACCAAATGCAAACTTTAAGCGCTGGTTGCGCCCTGAAGATGACCTCCAAAATTTTTTTAATATTTTTTCCCGTAATCAGCTTTGTACTTAGCATCATTCTAGGGGTATGCCCTAAAATTTTTCATTTTCGGGACACGCTAATGCACATACATAAATATTTTTTATTATTTTTTTTTTTTAAATTTCCAATTTTTAGACAAATACTTATTTGCCACATTTTTCACAAATTTTAACTTTAATCTTAAATAACTGTAAATCCAATAATGCCACATATGAGGCATTCCACACCAAATGTCCCGCTACAAAAAAACATGTGTCCCGTAAATTTCTGAATAGGTTGTTTGGATAGCCCTATATGTAACTAAGAAAATTGCGATTTTAGTTTTTCAAATTTTCAAAAACTGGGTTTAGGAGGCGTGGTCAAATATTGGAAAAATGGTCAAATTTGTTTCGAGTTGCCTTGATTAAATATTCATCACATTAAAACGGAATGCACCACAATCCCAAAAATTTACATTCTTATATAGTTTTGTATGGGCTATCGATTAATTTTTTTTTTTTTAAATTTTCAGAACCCGTTCTGAAATTTTCCCTTTTTTTAAAAAAGTCAATTTATTAAAAATTCGGCCACTTTTTTTTTTTTTTTGTTTATTTTTTTTTTTAAAGCTTAGATGTTTGTCCATCTACACAAAAAAAAAATCAGACACGCGTTTTCCGTTTTTTTTTAAGAAAATCGCATTTGAATTTTAAATTTCATAACAATTTTGTAATTTGCTTGTATTTTCTTGTTTTAACGTTGCGAATGAGTATTATTAATTGCATAAATATTACTCATACGCTCTGTTGAAACAAGAAAATACAAGCAAATTACTAAATTGTTATGAAATTTAAAATTCAAATGCGATTTTCTCAAAAAAAAACGAAAAACACGTGTCTGAATTTTTTTGTGTGGATGGACAAACATCTAAACTTTAAAAAAAAAGTGGCCGGATTTTTGATAAATTGACTTTTTTAAAAAATGGAAAATTTCAGAACGGGTTCTGAAAATTAAAAAAAAAAAAATAATCGATAGTCCAAAAAAACTATATTAGAATATACATTTTTGAGATTGTGGTGCATTCCGTTTTAATGTGATAAATATTTAATCAAGGCAACTCGCCACAAATTTATCCATTTTTCCAATATTTGACCACGCCTCCTAAGCCCAGTTTTTGAAAACTTGAAAAACCAAAAATGCAATTTTCTAAGTTCCATATAGGGCTATCCATACAACGTATTCAGAAGTTTACGGTACACATGTTTTTTTTTCGCTGGACATTTGGTGTGGAATGCCTCATATATAAGATCAAAATATGATTTACTCTCTCTTATATCAGTTTTCAAATGAATCCAGTCTCACAAGTCTATAATATTCCGTTAGTAAGACAGTTATGTAGACAGTGCCATTTGGCAGCCTCAGGCATTTGAGGGTTAAATATTTCTGTAAAATTAGCAATAATTTGCTGATTTTTTTGCAGTTTAACAATTTTTAGTTTTAATCGTTAATACTTTTTAACAAAAATCGAAAAAAACCAAAAATAAAAAAACTTAGAGAACTACCTGCTGAAATTTGCAGAAAAATATTTTTTTAAAGTTCAGCATACA
Organism: Pegoplata infirma; assembly: GCA_963921195.1. Taxonomy (NCBI): domain Eukaryota; kingdom Metazoa; phylum Arthropoda; class Insecta; order Diptera; family Anthomyiidae; genus Pegoplata; species Pegoplata infirma. The sequence continues at coordinate 4,096,434 of OY992536.1, read as the reverse complement.
GAATTAGTAAAATTACAGAACAAAATTTGTTAAATATCCGTTTCAGCAGAAGAATCTAGTGCATTTGCTTATTCAAATTGAAAGTTGTTTTACTGATATATCGACTAATTTTTTTCTTTTGATTGTAGTGTAAAAAACACACACTTACGATTCATGTCACGCGCACATGTCTTTGCTAAACATTTGTTTGAATTTTATTTGCAAATGTTTATATGTCGTATGTATAGTAGACCGGGTCGAAAAAAAAAGTTCCCATTGTGCGGGCTTAATTTTAAAGCTTACCTCGAAAAAGTTCCATAGCCAAAATATAAGATTTTTAGGTCGCGATTTGGTACCGCCGAAATCGTTATTTGTTCATAACTTTGTCATTTGATGTCCGATCGTTTAAAAAAAAAATTGTTTGAAAGTCCTCCACGAGTACTAAATTTGACCCATATCTGGTTTTGACCTCTGAGCTCATCTTCGTGTCATGAGTGTTAGTTTCTCAGCTTTCTACCCACCTAAATGATTTTTATTTTTCCATTAAATTATAGCATTAAAAAATTCATGAAATTCTTCCCTTGGAAGTACCCTCTTAAATTAATTAACAAAAAAGTTACATTCAATTTTAAATTTCCATAGAAAAAGATTTAAAACACTTGTTCGTATGTATTTAAATACAAACTAAAAAAATTAAATATAGTTTAAGGGCATAATAACAAGTGTTTTTTCTAATTTTCTTTATATTGTATATGAAAATCTTAAATCAAATGTAACTTTTTTGTTAATAAATTTAACTGGATACTTCCAAGGGAAGAATTTCATGAATTTTTTAGTGCTATAATTTAATGGAAAAATAAAAATCATTTAAGTGGGTAGAAAGATGAGAAACTAACAATCATAACAAGAAGATGACCTCTGAGGTTAAAACCAGATATGAGTCAACTTTAGTACTCGCTGAGGACTTTCTAACAATTTTTTTTTTAAAACGATCGGACATCAACTGACAAATCGCGACCTAAAAATCTAATATTTTGGCTATGGAACTTTCGAGGTAAGCTTTAAAATTAAGCCCGCACAATGGGAACTTTTTTTTTCTCCTTTATGGTCGACCCAGTCTAATGTATAGCTTGGGTTAATTACCTTCAATAAGGTTTATTAACATAACATGCTGCAAAAAATAATGAAAATTTATGTTATTTTTTTTTGTAAGTGAATGAATGAATGTCAACAAACAAATTAATTTGTCACATCTCAAAATAGTTTATTAATAATGATTTTTGTCTAGTCATAACCACTGTTATTAAAATATTTCAAATATAATTGCAAGCGAACAAGTAAAATTGACTCAATGATTGATCTTTTTTGATTATTATGTATTTGTATGTAGTTGTCGTAATTATTTTGGCTTTAAGAAAAATGTCTTGCTGAATACAAAAGATTTTTTATTATAAAAAAAGATAAAATAACTTGAGCGTAAAGATAAAAACAAAATAAAAAAAAAAAACATTATTTTGCTACACCCTTTTTTTAAAAAAAAGTAATTTAAGACTGTAGGTCTCAATTTTATTTGGAGCATTAAAGTTATGTCAAGACATACAAATTGACCTTGGTTCGGATTAAGTGAACACCATGGATGTATGAATTATCTGTAATAACTTTAGTATGAATGCACGTGAACAAGAGAATAATTTAGTTAATTAGTTTTTAATTAGTTTTGATACACATTTTAAATGGTATTAAAAATAAAAAAACAGAAACTATTTATGTTATATGGGGTATTGGAATCCAGTTATTTAACATTTCCGATAGCCAATATTAACTAGTGTCCGACCGAATATTCGGCTTTGGCCAAAAAGCACTATTCGGTCACTATTCGGCTTCGGCCACAATTTTGGCCGAATAGGCCGAATACCGAATAATTGTATAATATTTGTGCTAACGTGTTGAAAAACACACTAAACTAACTTTAAATCACATTAGTAAGCCACAAAAACATTTTATTAAGTGTTTTTGCAACTAAAAACATTTTTTACATTAAAAAAAAAAATTTCGGTCGAAAAAAAATTACACTCTAAAATATATTTTTTTACAAAAATGTCCAAAAAAATTGTTTGCTTAAAAAAATATCATTCTAGACAACATTCTCATGCATTTGAGTATCCCGCCGAGTCGAGTTTTATTTTTTTCTTGTTTTTACTACATACATATTTTTTTTAATATTCGGCTTCGGCTTCGGTTTGGCCGAATATCGAAAATTTGGCATAATATATTCGGCTTCAGCCAAAAAAGGTGTATTCGGTCGGACACTAATATTAACCAAGAACCGGATGATAGTATATGTCTGAAAGTAGAGATCAAATGGAGAAAAACTGCACTTACAGTTGTTCATTTCGTGATCCTGTTTCCTTTTAAAATTACTTAAAAGATTTAAAGGATTACATTTTTTTAAATATTTTTTAAATATTTGTACTTGTCCGTGGACGTCACTGGTGATGGCAAATGAAAGAGAAGGATTTACCCTAATTTTTCCATTTTTTATTTTGCCATATCATAATAAAAGAATGTGAATGATGTCCTTTGAACACTTTATCAAAATATTTTGTTGAAAATATTGAATACTATTAAAGGGGATAAAGTTTTAAAAGGACGTAACTTACCCCCTTTTTCTTGATATGTAAAAATAATAAAATAGGAAAATTAGGGAAGATCCTTCTCTTCATTTTTAAACACTTGTGGCATCCTAGAACAAGTACAAATATTAAAAAAAATATTTTGTAAAAATAAAATATTTATTTTTTATTTTTATAAAATAAAATAAAAAGAGTTTCAGGGGGGTCGCGAACAAATTTGTTAAAGCCTTAAATTTTGGTAAATTTAAAACACATTTTTTTTATTATTGTGTTAGAAAATTATACAAATACTTTTATTAACGAAAAAAAAAAAATCCAACACTTAAGATCCCTCCGTAATCACTGTGCAGCTGTTAATTTCTCGGGATTCCCATTAACTATTCGATGCTGATTCCGAATCTGGGTTCCAAATTTTTCTAGTACGTTAGGTTTTTGAGAAAATTAAAGGCAAAGTTCACAAAAACGTATTCTTGTGCATTTTAAAGATCTTTGTGTGTGAAATTTTCGGATGCGTCTGGGATCTGACCACTTTTTTTGATTTAGTTTTTAATGCTGATTTTAAATCTGGATCCGAATAACGGATCTAGATTCGTGATCGAATAAAATATCGATCAATACCAAACATTGGTACATAATTTTGAAAAAAGAACAATCATTACTCCAAATTGGACTTTAAATGCTTTCTTGGTAAACATTTCTTCATTTCTAATCAGGTTTAACAGTTGTTTTTCTTTTATTTTCGGAAATAAAAAATCAATAAAGATAGTAAGTTTCGATATAAAATGCCGTAGTTCGGGACCTGGTTTCCAAATTTTTGAGAAAATTGAGGTCAAAGTTAACAAAAATTGTGTTTTTGCTTTATTATTTAGAAGTTTTTTACTTGAAATTTTTGGTATGCGTCTGGGATCTGACCACATGGTTTTGATTAATCTTTTAATGCTGCTTCAGAATTTGGTTTCCAAATTTTTCCATTACTTCAGGTTTTTGAAAAAAACTGAGGTCAAAGTTCACTTCAATAATTTTTAATGTTGGGGGGTCGCGAAAAATTTTAAATATCGAAAAGGGGTCGCAAAGCAAAAGTTAGTGAGAAGCTCTGCTCTTAAACTTTAAAGTCATTTTAAAAGGAAACTGGATCACGAAATGAAAAACTGTAAATGCAGTTTTACTACATTTAGTCTCTAGTTTCAAACATATATTATCCAGTTTTGTGTTTAACGACCATTTTTCCTTTTTGTCGGACAGTGTTATTAGAACATATTTATGTTAACGCCTGAGACATGCATACATAAATAGTATTGGTTTAAATGTTGTACCTACAAATTGGCATTATGCCATACGAATTAACCCTTTGAGAGCCGTATTTCTATTTTTGTTATATTGTGACTTACAGCAACACTAATATATCTGTTTATTACGGAATTTTTAAAAGAAATATTGAATTTTTTAAATTATAAATGAGAATTCATTTATATTAAATCCGGCACTTTTTAAGTTTTTAATGAAAAAATAAATTTTTCCGATGTGGATTTTCTTTCTAGGAAATAAAAAATAACAAATTTACCAGTAATTTTCCATTTTAGTTCAAAATGCCCCATACGTAAAATTAATGTGCAGTAAAATTTAGTTATTTACTTATTAGAGTTGTCAAATATTCGTCAATTTCAAAAACCGATTTTCGAATACTTCGAAAAACCGCCTTTTAAAAAAATCGGTTTTTCGGTTTTGTAACTAAAAACCGGTTTCGAATAATCGGGTTTTCGGTTTTTGTTTTTTTATTGTTTATTTGATAAAAAAGTAAAACAAAACAATAAAAAAGGAAAGCAAAACAAGCTATTTGTACATACTTCAGAATAGAGACTGGCACATGAGCAGTTTAGTGCGTGATTCACGCGTGAGTGTGACTGAAATTTAAGTAACTCACGTGATTGTAAGAGGGTGTTAGAGGAAACAAATTTCGTTAGTGAGTGTGTGTAAGCAAGATTTTTGCGTGAGTGAGTATGCATGAGACGATTTTTTTGCGTGAGTTTGCGTGATTTATTTGTTCTTCATATTTCCTTTCGTCCCAAAAAAAGCAAACCAATTTCAAAATCCCAAAAAAGACAAAAAAATTGTAGAATTTGGCTAAAATTTAAATTTTGCTAAAAATGTTCTTACATAATTTTAATTTTTAAAAGTTTTTTTTGTATAAAAAGTTTCGTGAGTGTGAGTGAACGTGAGTGTGAATGAGTGTGAATGAACGTGAGTGTGAGTTGTCATAAATTTTCTCACGTGATTGTGAGTAGAAAAAAATATGCTCGTAAGTAAGGCAAAAAAAGGATACATTTCAAATGATTTGGGGACATCCAATTTCTCAACTTAGAGATGTTTACTAAAAAATTTCATTGAATGCAAAATAACGAAAAAAAAATAAATAATATGAAAAAGTCGATTATTCGAGACCAAAAGATCGGTTTCTCGAATACTTCGAAAACCGGCCTTTTTAAAAAACCGGTTTTAAAAAACCGGAAAAATAGAAAAAAATCGATTTTTCGAATACTTCGGAAATCGGTTTTGACAACTCTACACTCAAAAAAAAAAGTTTGTAAAATGACATAAAATCCCCGTGATTTTACGGGGCAGGTTTTGTAAAATATGTACTAGCAAGAATCCCCGTAAAGTTACGGGGATAATTTGTAAATTGATTTAACAAAAGAAAATGTAAATTTACATTTTTTTTGTAAAATATCATCTTCGAGGTGAACATTTTTTTTGTAAATTTGCAAAAAATTTGGTAAATTTACAAAACAAAATTGTAAACTTACAGAAAAAGGTTGTTATTTTACAAGGAAAAATAGAAAATGAAAAAAATAAATTGTAGATTAACAAATTATTTGGTTAAACTACTGTTTTTTATGCAAAAAACTTGTATATTTACAATAAAAAGTGGTAAATTTACAATTTTTATTGTATACTTATGTACCATTTTTCCTTATTTTTTTGCCGTAAAAACAGTAGTTTAACCATAAAATTTGTAAATTTATAATATTGTTTTTGTATTTTCTATTCCATTTTTGTAAAATTACAACTTTTTTCGTAAGTATACAATTTTGTTTTTTAAATTTTCATATTTGTTTTGTAAATTTACAAAAAAATTGGTTTATTTACATATTGGTTTTGTAAATGGAAACATCTTATTTTTCCTTCTTCGGCAGCTGGAGTAGCACTTCAACAACCTGAAAAGATTTTTTTCACTTGAGCACTTTTAACAAACTTTTTAATGTATAACACTGCACTTTTTTATTTTTTTTTCGACATTTCGTTTTTCTTAAGTAGAACATATGAGAATTGCGAAGGAGGCTACACAAGAAATTTCTTATATTTTCAGGAAAAATTAGTCAAAAAATAACAACTTTTTTTTTAATTTTCAATTATTTTCACAAGTATTTTTAAAAAATCGGAAAATTTTTTTTTTGGATATTGTAGATTTGATGTTTAAGTACCTGTTAAAATATGAAAAACTTAATTTTTCATAATTGGTAGCTTTTTATTGACATTTTACGTGCCAAATTAAAAAAAAAATTACCAAAAAAATATGGTAAAATTACCAAAAAAATGGTAAAAATACAAAAAAAAAACTAGAACAATTTTATAGCAGAAACACATAAAAACTGTGGTATTTTACTTAACGCAAATTACCAAAAAAATGGTGTAAAAATTATTTATAAAAAATTATTTTTAACTAAATTTTTTACTCCAAAACGCAAAAAAAAAAATCTGAACTTAGAAAATTTTTGCGTGTTATATTGTTGAATAATTATTTTTTTTTGTAAAACAACATTAATTCTAGTAATAAAATAAGTTTTGTAAAATTATATTGGAATTTTGTACTTTTCAATACATACATTTCAAACTGTAAACCTTGTAAACGATCTTAAAAAAAAGTGTTTGTAATAAAACATTTTTTTGGTAAAAAGACTAAATAACATCAAGTAAAATTATGTTGTACAATTACAGTTTTCTTGTGTAAAAAAACTAAACACCTTGTAATATTTTTTTAATTTGTAAAATAATTCACTTTTTTGTAAATTTACCTAAAAAATTTGTAAAATAAATTTACCAACATATAATAGTAAAATTACAAAGCAAACTGTAGTTTTCGTTTTATTAAATATACAACAATTTTTGTAAAAAGACACAAATATTAGTAAAATAGAATTACAAGACCTTTTACTTGTAAATTTACAAACTTTTTTTTTTGAGTGTAGTTATTTATTAATCATTCGCCTGGTGTCATGCCTTAAAACTTTTAAAATAATGTAGAAAATAGTACTTTTGCAGAACTTTTATGCTCAATATATTTGTACGAAGGGTTAAAGCAAGACTTTAGCCAAAAATATGACAATGGAACATCAGCAGAAGGCGAAAAACACGAAAAAATAAAATGTTGCTTATCAAGTTCTTGCAGTAAGCCCTTCAATTGTAATTCGAAAATTCTACTTGTAATTCGAAGGTTCTATTTTTAATTCGAAGATTCCATTTGTAATTCGAATATTCTAATTGTTATTCGAATATTCCAATTGTAATTCGTAAAAGATCAATTGTAATTCGAAAAATATCAATTGTAATTTAAACAAGTGAGAGTGTTAAATTCGGCTGTGCCGAATCTTTAATACCCTCCAACATATAAAAAAAAAAAAATTAAAAAAATTGCAGGGGTGTTTTTCTTGGGGGAGGGGTCATTGGGGGACACATAAACCCCATGCATTAAATGTTTAAAAATTCATTTATTATGCTTTTGGAGCTTAAATAATACAATTTTATCATTATTTAAAAACATTTTTTATATCCACGCCCACAAAAGGGGGACAGGCAAAAAATTATTTTTTTTTATTTCCTGGGTCCAAGTGCAGGACCTTGAACTTTATCTGACATCAAATTGTTTCATTTGCTTAACAAAAATACAAAAAAAAACTGTGAACATATGGCGTTTTTCAGAGGTTAGTCAAGTTCTTCAAGGGGGAACTTTTTCCCCCCCGGTCCGATTTTGCCCATTTACGAACTTAAACTGCCTAGGACCAAAACACATATTCCTACCAAACTTGACGAGTCTATCTCTTTTATTTTGGACTGCATCGTGTCTTATACAGACGGACGGACGGACGGACATACGGACATTCTAGAAAAGTCTTAGAATCGATCATAAATCAATAATATATATACTTTATGGGGTCCCCGACCGATATTTCGATGCGTTACAAACGGAATGACAAAGTGAGTATACCCCCATACTGTAGTTGGAGGGTATAAAAAGATCAATTGTAATTCTTAAAAGATCAATTGAACAGTTCATGCGAATAAGGACGAATATACCATTTGTATTATTTTACATATGACGATAAAAACGCAGGAAACGGATAAAAACTATTATTTTTTTCCAACATTTTTGCATAATGCACTAATCCATTAATGCAAAAAAGTTCACAAAAATATAAGTTTTAAACCGTTTCCTGCGTTTTTATCGTCATTTGTAAAATTATACATATGGTCTATTCGTCCTTATTCGCATGAACTGTTCAATTGTAATTCGTAAAAGATCAATTGAAGGGCTTATTGTAAAAACTCGATAAGCAACATTTCATTTTATGGTGGTTTTTGCCTCAAAACTTTTGAAGTAATGTAGAAAATCGAACTTTTGAAAAACTTCATTCTCAAGATACTTGTACAAAGGGTTTAAGCAAGACTTCTGCCAAAAATCTTTGAATGGAACATCAGTAGAAGGCGAAAAAGACCAAAAAATAAAATGTTGCTTATCAAGTTTTTGCAGTAAGCCCTTCAATTGTAATTCGTAAAGGATCAATTGATCTTTTAAGCGCCTTAACCCATTCCTGCCTAATGGGCCAGGATACCCAAAAAAGTGTTGATACTTAAAAAAATTTAGCGCAGGCCAGATGGAAGCTATCGGGCTAATTATTTTTTCATAAAAAAGAGAAGAGATTTGGCTAAATGTGAACATTTAACAAGATTTTTTTTGTTTTGTTCAACTTTTGTTTTTCACGGACAAAAATCGAAGATTTTTCTTAATCGAAAATACTCAGGAAATGTGCACCCAAACCGTGATGCGGGGGGGGGGGGGGGGGGTAAGGACAATTTTGGTTTTCACGAAAATTTATTGGAGTTATTTTGACACTCAATAGAAACTTTTCAGGTCGGAGCTGAGGTATTTTTTTTTTATTTTTTCTATCAACTTCTGTGGTCTTTTAGGCACACATATCAAAATTTCATCAAAATCGTACGAGCCGATCTATGGGCAGGCAGTAATGGGTTAAATATGCACTAAAAACTCCACAAATATGCACTAAAAATTATGAAAATTAATTGTAGTACAAAAGTAGTGTATTTTCACTTTTTTGAAAAAAAAAATTCCATACAATTGTTATTTTTTTTGATATTATTTTACTTTGTTAGCTTATTAACAAAAAAAATATAATTTTTATTAAAATATGCACTAACGAATGGATGCCATTTTAAAGCAAATTATTTGATTTGCAAAGATATTTGCACTCTAAAAAATGCTTTGAGAAAATCTTTTGACATATTAAAGTTCATCCTTTCATTCTAAAAACAAAGTATTTTTTTCATAAGGATTTTTTTTCAAAGGATCGAAAATTTCCGAATTCGAAAAATTTTATTCAAATCGAATTACACAATTCTTGGGCTTTCTGAATCCTTCTGAATTTTATGCCTCTGTTCTGGCTTCCACAACTTTCCAATCAACATAAAAATATCCGAATCACATGACGACGAATTCACATTTTCATTCAAAGTTTTAATCAAATACACTCTAAAAAAATTAGTCTGTTTCCTACTACAAATTGAGTAAATTTCATCAAATTCAAATAATATGCTGCTATAAGTAGTTTAAATTGCCAATAATTGTGAGTAGAATTACGCAATTTGTGTAAATTTTCCCAATTTATAGTAGGAAACTGAAATCATGTGTAACGAAAAGAGAACATTTTTAATTTCACCAAAATTTTTTTATGTGAAAAAAAACGAGTAAAAATGGTCGAAAGCGAAATCTTAGTAGAACACTAAAAATAAATCGGAAATTTTTATTTGCACATTTTATTAATTAAACCAGATATCAGCAAATCAGACCAGAACAAATTAATTTTAACACTGGTGGCCTTAAAATTGTGCCACATTATTTCCCAGTATTTTAAAAATACGAGTACTTTGGGAAAAAATATATTTTAGGCATATAAAAAAATGCCGGTTTAATGCATTTATTTCAATTATGTATATTTATTTGACAGTCTGTCTTTCTGTTTAAATTGCGCCCACACTAAACTGATGTAAAACAAACTTGTTTCGTAATATTTAAAACAATTTTTGTGATATTTTTTTTTATTTAATTTTTTTCCACTAAACATATTTTATGTGACTTTCTTGATGTAGTAATATTCAACTTTTTCCGTTTCGAATCCGGGTCTTACAGTGTTAAATATTCCGAAAAATACCGTTACTTACCTTAAGCTCTTGCAATTTCATTTTGTTTTTTTTTTTTGTAACACTTTTCTCACTCTCTATTATTTTATGGAATTCAAATGAAATCAAGTCACTTTAATTATTTTTATTCAATTATTTTTTTTTTAGTTCTGGAGTTTTTTTTAAATAACCGTTAACAACAAACTATTGCAAAGAAATGTCTTACATTTAAGCCAGCTTTGCAGTTTTATACCACCAAAGACAATAGTAATATTCACAACAAAACATTGTAACCGTTTTGATCCAAAGCTTTTTAAACTTTTTTATTATTATTTTTGCAACTTACTCAATGTACTCGTGTACTGACTCGTATTTGTATTCTTAACAATTTCGTTCAGGCGGATAAAAGAAACTACTAGACATTATGCATTTAGCACAAAAAATATGAGTTCATATTTCAAACTGCTTTTTAATAGAAATACCATAAAATATACAAATCTTTCTCGTTGTAACAGTGCATATGTATTTTAATAACTTTTCAGGAGAGCAAAACATATTTTTTTTTGTTTTTTTCAAAAATTCTTTCATAGATTTGCGTGCTTTACCCGAAAGTCCATACTTGTTAGTCATCTTAAAATTACAACAATATTTCAACTTAAAGATTTGTAATCTTACTATTTTGAAGTATCAACTTGATATTCATTTAAACAGCGAAATTTAAAAAGTAATAGATTTAAAACAAATAAAAAAGTTAACTTCGGCCTTGTCGAATGTAATGATTCCCTCCCTCACTATGTAAAAAAGATTATTGGAAAAAACTTTATTTGGAAAAAAATTGTTTAGTTTGGCAAAAAAAAATTTTATAAAAAAATTTTAGTACTTGTTTAAGGGGTTATGACACTTGCTAGTTTTTGTATTGGATTAAGATTTTTCAGCAATGTAAATCATATTAGAGAACAGCATTACCGACTTCAATTTGACAGATTAAGATTAATTCTATATAGTTGTACTATTCACACACATTACATTTCCATAAGCGAATTTGTCAAATTTTTTGCCAATATTAATCCAATACAAAAAATAGCAAGTGTCATAACCCCTTTAATACTATTCGGTGGTATCCAATTGTGTTTGCATCAGGCATGTGCACTCGCTTACACCGAGTCATTCGCTTCAGAGTACACCACTTTTAGAGTACAGTGTTTGCGAATTAGAATATTTAGAATGATGAGTAACAACGAAATGAACATTTTTATTGTTTGAACGTTTAGAATGTAAAAAACATTCGTTTCTAGAAGGACAAACATAGTAGTGATTAGAGATGGGCGCGTGAGTGGATTTTGACTCACACTCACTCACTCACGCTCACGCAAAAAATAATCGAATCACTCACTAATCACTCACGCAATTTTTTTTTTTACTCACGCTCACTCACAATCACGTGAGTAATAAAAAACTTAATCACGCTCACACGTGACTCACGCCAGATTCAATCACGCTCACGCGTAAGTCACGCAAAATCTACTCACGCAATAAAATTTTCTTACAATCACGTGATTGAAATGAAAATCACTCACACTCACGCGTGATTCACGCAAATCACGTGACCAGCGCCCATCTCTAGTAGTGATTCTAAAAATTACACCGTGTTGTAGAATATTTTTAATATACACAGAGCACTTTGAATGTTAAAAAAATACCTAAATTCTTTTTATTCACAGATCTTTTTTTTTGAAAAAAATGTTTTTCAAAGAACTCTCGAAAGCAACTCGAGCAAAAAATTTCAAGTTATTTAAGTTTCAAATATGTTTAACCTGATGGGTCCTAAAAATAAATTTTTAAAACTAAAATTGCCATATATCGAAAACTAAGCAAGATGGAGCAAAACGGAGCAAAATTTAGGATCAAAATCGATGGCGACCCTTTACGATAAGTCATTAAAAATTTTTATTTTCAAAATATTAAAATTTAATATGCTAATATCTCGAAAAATAAGCAAGATAGAGCAAAATGGAGTAAAATTCCGGATCAAAATTAATGGCGATGATATGAAAACTTTGCATATGCACTGAAAGAATTTTGTTCATTACTGCTATGAAAACGTACATTGGTTCTATGAAAAAAATCAGTCAGCCAATGATGCCCTTCATAGAATCTATGAAACAAATTCATAGAAACCAGAAATGTATGAAAAAATTTATAGGTTATGAAAAATATTTTTAATTCTATTTTTATTTATTATTTCATTTTTTTTTTTTATTTTATTATTTCATTTTTATTTATTTTAGTATTTCATTTTTATTTATTTATTTTTATTATTTTATTTATTTACAATTTTCTATTTTTAAACATTTTAATGTTTTTAACTTATTCCCACCGAGATTCGAACACAAAAACAGTTGTTCGTGAAGCTTAGCCTCTAGCCACCGAGCTAAAGTATACAAACAAATTATAAAACCTAAAATACATTTTGCTTAATGTTCTGCTTTAACATATTGAGTTTGTATCAATGCTCTGCAACATTGCTCTGCCAAAAGCTGTGTAAGTGTTTGTAGAAAACAAAATTTTTGTGTATTTGCAAAAAAAAACGAACATTATAAAACTAAGTGATAGTTGGCGAGATTTTCCTCCTTTGGTGGCGCTGATAGCAAAGGCGTCGACTATAATTTTCACAGCCGGTAGGTCTTGGGTTTGAATCCCACAAGGGCAGCAATATATTTATGTTTTTATTTGTTTTTAATATATTTATTCAATTTTTTTAATTATAGTAACATTATTTTAATTATTCAAACAATTAAAAGGCTTATTGATGATATTTTTTTCTATGAATTTAACAAAATCTACACCCAAAAAAAAAACGTGGGTATTTAATACTAAAAATTTAACTAATTTTAGTCCAAAAGGACCTAGTGCAGAAATTGGTAACCAATACTAAAATTTTTAACTAATATTAGTCAAAACCAATGGGTATGCAAGTCGTAAAAGTTATGAAGTTGTTCACTTGGCTTTTTTGTGGGCTCAAAAATTGGACCAACATTTTCCATTTGTATACAAAATTTCACTAATACTATCTCATATTTTAATTGGAATAATGTCAGAATCTAACAAGAATCACTAATACTGTCGCAGTTTAGAGCTTTTTGAGACAAAAAATGTTGGTCCGAGATTTGAGTTTTCTCCAAAAATTGAAAAAGTCTCCATTGCCATCTCTTCCTTTATACTCTTTGGTCAAAACCAGTAAAAATTACTAATGTTAGTACTTTTAAGATACTAAAATTAGTAACTAATTAGTAGATTTTGGTACAATATCACTTACTAAACCTTTTACTGTAGTATTATTTTGAGTGTATGAATAAAATTCTATGAAATATTTCACAATACTAATGAATATTCATTCAGCCAATGAATATTCATTCAGCCAATGAATTGTTCTAGGAATTTGGTTTAATGAAATTTGTTCATAGATATTATGAACATTAATTCTTTCAGTGTGGCCACCAGCAGCCGAATTAAAACATTTTGTATTTTTTGGTTGTGTACCAAAATTTTCGCTGAACCGATATAGCTCAAATGCAATAAAAAATTTCTCAAAGCAACAAGTAGTAATTATTTTAAGTTACAGTCATCGCTGTATAATATTGTGACCGTAATCGTCATTTCAACATACAGACGGATATCGCTAGAATGTCTTTATATAGATCGCTGATCAATATGGGGTCCCAGACCGATATTTTACGTAGCTAACGGAATGGCAAACTTATGTATACCCTAACCCACTAACAAGAAGGGGTTTCAGAGGGCACCGACGGATTTTCGTGAAACTTGCATGTGGGAAAGAGGGGAGAAAAAAAGGAGTTTCCTGTTACCTAATGAATTTAGTTCATTTTCCCATTTTTTTGATTTTTTTTCTGAGTGTGATGGAGATTATATAAGATTCGACACAGTCGGTTATTTTCAAAACGAATTTTTATAACAAATAGTGAGAATCGAACCCAGAACAATTAACAGTGTAAAACCTTTTACCTTAATTTTTTGCAAAAATAACTTTTCAGTTTCATGTACTCTTTCTTTTGGTTTTATCAATTGAAACGAACCAATTTTTGCACAGAGCTTGTCGTCTTAATATTAAGACATTTAAAAAGACATGATAAGAATTATAATTTAATGCTTCAATTTTAACATTGGATTCAATTTATTGTTGTGCTGTTTTTATGAACGTAATGTTACACTAAATCACAACGTTTATCTCCCTAAATTTTGAAATATATTTTTAAAATCAACTTTTGGAAAGTTAATAAACACACGCACACATTTTCACATACAAAGTTGTATAATATTGAAACTTAAAGTTTACCAATTAAGTTTAAAGTTTTTCAGATTGTTGTCTTAAATAACAATGTTCACACATGTATTTTTTTTATCAAAAAGCTTTCAAACTCACCACATTTAAAGCTTTATTTTAAACAAACCTTTCAATACGAGTAAAGTTGGGTCTCTGTTTATGTGGATTTAAATTTATGAAAACATTTTTATTCTTCTAACAAGGTCTCCCTGGTGTCACCTGCCGATCTTTATGGCATTGGTTTTATTATATAGAGCAGGAAAAGTAAAGGGACACGTATTTTTTAGCGGCCAAATCCATATTTAGGGGGTGAAAATGAGGGGGGAAGAAACGGTAATTTTTCAGTTTTTTGCGTTTATCTCCTATATCAGAGCTTCTCAAAAAACTTTTGCTTTGCGACCCCTTTTCAATATTTAAAATTTTTCGCGACCCCCCAACATAAAAAAATAAAAAAAATATTAACGTGAACTTTGATCTCAGGTTTTTCAAAAACCTGAAGTAATGGAAAAGTTTGGAAACCAAATTCAAAAGCAGTATTGAAAGATTAATAGAAAACATGTGGTCAGATTCCAGACGCATACCAAAAATTTCAAGTACAAAACTTCTAAAAAATAAAAATAAACACACAATTTTTGTGAACTTTGACCTCAATTTTCTCAAATATTTGAAAACCAGGTCCCAAACCTCGGCATTTTATATCGAAACTTATTATCTTCATCGATTTTTTATTTCCGAAAATAAAAGAAAAACATCGGTTAAACCTGATCAGAAATGAAGAAATGTTTACCAAGAAAGCATTTAAAGTCCAATTTGGAGTAATGATTGTTCTTTTTTCAAAATAATATACCAATGTTTGGTAGTGATTGAAATTTTATTCGATCATGATCCAGATTTGGAATCAGCATTAAAAAGTAAATCGAAAAAAGTGGTCAGATCACAGACGCATTCGAAAATTTCACAAACAAAGCTCTTTAAAATGCACGAGAATACGTTTTTGTGAACTTTGCCTTTAATCTTCTCAAAAATCTAACGTACTAGAAAAATTTGGAACCCAAATTCGGAATCAGTAGCAAAAAAGGTAACAAACTTTTCTTGTAATTTTACCAAGTTTTTTTTTTTGAGTTTTTGAGTCAAAGGTCAAAAGTTCGTGCGATACAAGCAAAATGTTTAAAAAAGAAAAAATTTAAATTACACCGTCCGACAAAAATGAAAAAGTCGTTGAACACGAAGTGGATAAAATACGTTGAAACTAGAAACTAAATGTAGTAAAACTGCATTAATAGTTTTTCATTTCGTGATTCTGTTTCCTTTTAAAAGGACTTCAAAGTTTTAGAGGATTAAATTTTATAAAATATTTTTGAAAGAGGAAAGAGGAGCATCTCCCCTAATTTTCCTATTTGATTATTTTTACATACCAAGAAAAAGGAGGTAAGTTACGTCCTTTTAAAACTTTATCCTTCAATATCATTTAAAATGTTCAACAAAATATTTTGATAAAATTTTCATATGACTTTATTCACATCTTTCTATCCTTATTTGGCAAAATATAAAAATGGAAAAATTAGGGGAGATCCTCCTATTTTATCTGCCGTCGCGAGTGCCGTCCTAGGACAATTAGGTTGTAAGTGGCTGCTGACGTTTTACGTCAACACACGTAGACTCTGAGGTCCATTGTGATTTAATTACAAATATTTCAAAAATATTTCACAAAATGTATCCTTTAAAACTTTGAAGTCCTTTTAAAAGGAAACAGGATCACGAAATGAAAAACTGTAAATACAGTTTTACTCCATTTGATCTCTACTTTCTGACGTATATCATCCGGCTCATGTTTAATATTGGCTGTTGGACGGTGTTATCATAATTTGTTAAATTTTATTTCATCAAGATACTTAACATTTTTGCTATTTTAAGCATTCTGCACTTTTCGCATGGACTTTTGACCTTTGACAACCACTAGAGAAAATTTATGCAGACAATTTTTGTAGAACATTTTGACCCTTTAAACTCATGTATACTTTATTTTTTTTGGTCCCATCTAAAGCTAAGTACTCTGTTCGGTTTCACGGGAAAAAATCTGTCAAACTCCATATAAAAAAAAAAAAAATTGGCAACGCGAGGAATTAAGGGGAAATTGTTAAAAAAGTTTTCACTCATTTTTATTATACAAGACAATTTAAATTGCCGTGAAAAAGTGACATTTCATTTTTGTTATGATCGTTTCTTATCATTGTCAAAAGTTCTTGATTTTTAAATGTTTTATTGCAATTTGAGGCGTTTAAAGTTTAAGTGAAATTTTCACCGTAAGAAACAGAGTACTTAGCTTAAGATTAAAAATCGTGTTGCACAGTATATTTTTATTTTTACATACCGGCAATTTTTGTGATGTCAAATCTTTTTTTTAACCAGGGGGGTTTATAAGGCCTAGTAGAACTAGGCCTTAAACACGAATTTGGAAAATTGGAATAAAAATACATCTTGCGATCAGATAAAGCATCCCGGAATTGAATGTCCAAGAATTCCCGGGAATTTTCACGTTTCTTAAATTTTAGGTTATTTGAACCTGCGGGCTACAGAAAACATGATTAGGTACAAGGAAATAAACAAAATTTATAAAATAATACTAATGAACAAATAACGTATTTATTTTTTTTTTTAATTTAAATCTAAAATAATTACATAGAAACAACTACGGTATAACATAACATATTTGGACCTGGGCATTGAGACATTCGGTTTATTCGCATAACTGTCAATTGAATCGAGATATTTTCTTCATGCTAAAGTGAGGTCAGGTCCCAAGAAATATACATAATACTTATTTAAAATAAAAATTCTTAACCTAATTAATTGTACAATAAAATGTAGTTAAATAGAAATTCTACAGTGATCGATATTTTATTGAACGCACTCCATGTTTTTTGGCATATCTGTTTCGAATCGGTCAATATCTTCTGATCGTTCTTTGAGGTTTAAGTCTGGCCTTAAAAACAATTTTCACACAAGGAAATTTTTTTTTCCAATTTTTTTAAATTAAGGGTATTCATTTCAGAGAATGTAAAAGTGGAAAAATAAAAAATGTAAGATTCCACTCTCATTGATGTGAACGGGTACATAAAAAAATTGTGATGCAAAGTTTCCAAAAATAATTAAATTATTCGATGAATGAACCAATTAACTTATAAATTACACTTTTTACTTATTTTGACAGTTTTTCTTGTTGTTTAATTCTTAATTTCTATTATTATAACCAAAATTATTTGTATATATATTTTCTTCTAAAAAAAATTTCAAACACATGTTCAATAAGGGGTGCCGAGGTAGAAAAAACTTAAATAACAGTAGCAAATTTTGGTACTTTTTCTTTCATTAGTAATGAATGGCAACGCTTAAAAAATTGGAAAAATGTAACTTTTTACTCTGATAATTTTACACTTGGATAAAGGTTGTTTAAATTGCAACTTTTGAGTGGAAAATTTTTTCATGTGTTTGTTGTAATAAAAAGTTACATTTTTCCAATTTTTCATTTTTACAACCAAAAAAAAGCTGAAATGAATACCCTTATTATATTATTATTTTCTTATAATAATATAATTTAAAACAAAAAAAAAAAATAATTTTGGTCGAACAAAGTTTTCATTGGGGTCTTGCTTTAACTATTTTCTATTTTTTTAAAAAAGTAATTTTAATTTTTACAATCTTAAGAAATAAATTTTTATTTCTCTTGATATTACATATTGTACTACACCTTCTATACTTATGATTTAAAGATTGCATTTGAAATTCAAAAATTCTACTTGTAATTAGAATATTTCATTTGTTGGGTAATTGTATTCGGTTAACTACCTGATTTTTTTTTTTGTTCTCTAGTGACCTTTCCAAGTAACTTCAAAAATATGGTGCTTTCAATAAATCTTCGGTCTCTATATTTACCAAATTACTTCTTAAGCTAACAAGTAAGTACAGAAAATAACATGGGTAAAGAATGTCAAAATATAATTGTTTTCAAACATTAATCATATTATAATCCTCAATGATTTGATCTCAGATAACACAGCCCTACTAAATTTGACGACTGATAAAAAGTTTTGTGTGCTGATTCCAATTTATTTTATTAGCTTGCGTTCGCGAGCAATAGGCTTTAATAGGCTATCATTTTCCACACAGATTTCAGACATGTATAAGTTAAACTTTTTCGAAAAGATTTAACGACAGAAAACTTCGAGAAATCGTTCGCAATCTTTCCTAACCACTTGTCTGATTAACTTCGTATTTACATCATATATTAGTTTGCTTTCAGGAACTGTTCCTTGTAAGGTGTGGTCTTGGTAGGTGGCTTAGGCGGGGCACGTCCCATGTAACCCAAAGCTACAAAATGCTTTAACTTGGCACCTGAATAAAATATTTAAGCAAATTTTAGTACAAGATGCTATTTTATGTTTTCTTAATTCTGTAGAAAATCCGGCCAGGCTTGGTTTAAGGGGCGAGGCACCTCCCATATTCCCATGGGGATTATGACAATCTTGGAAATGGTGGTAGTGCCTACAACTAATATTGGTATAATGACCGTGATCCAATCGGTCATATGTCCCATTTCCTTAATAGAGATAATGTCCGTGGGGATTATGTCCAGTCACCGTGATAAACGATGCAGAGTGAATATATTTTTCTATATCCACTTTTTTATCAACACTCAAACAATTATGTTAGTAAAATCAACTGAAAATGTCAGTTAAAATAACTACTTTGTAAGTTGTTTTGGGGTCAACTACTTTTTCAGTTAAATCATCTAACAATGTCAGTTATTTTAACTGACAAAAAACAACTGACTTATGTAGTAAAAACTACTAACATCCCGAGTAAAAATAATTTAATATGATCTTATATACTTTTATATAGTCATATTATTTCATATATGATCATGTATGACACTATGTATTGCGAGATAAATTTATATAATAAATTTTGATGTGCGATTATTTTAAGATATCGCCATACATAACTATATGTTGTAACATCTGGTCCCATGTATAATTCCAAATTTCTAAGTGTTATATATAAAATTTTATATGCCTCCATTATTTTTTAATTTTTCTAAGTTTTTTCCAAGCACATGTTTTTATCGCGAACATTTTTAAAGTGTTATATATAAAATTTTATATGCCTCCATTATTTTTTTAATTTTTCTAAGTTTTTTCCAAGCACATGTTTTTATCGCGAACATTTTTAAAGTGTTTTATATAAAGTTTTATATGACTCCAGTTTTTAAATTTTTCTAAGTTTTTTTCAAGGAAATTTTTTTATCGCAAATATTTTCTAAGTGTTTTATATAAAATTTTATGTAACTCCATTTTTTCAAATTTTTCTAAGTTTTTTCCAAGGACAAATTTTTTTGAAAATATTTTCTAAGTGTTTTATATAAAATTTAACACGACTCCATTTTTTGAAATTTTTCTAAGTTTTTTTCAAAGAACAACTTATTTTTATTATTTTAATTTTTCAACTTTTTATTTAAAACTAAAAAAAAAAACATCCGATTTGTAAAATTGTATAAATTTTAATATAATTGGATATAATTTTATATTATTGGATTAGACCAAAACTCGTATCAAAGTCGATATAAAGTTATATAAACTGATATTATTAGATATTATTCGATCAAATCTTATGAAACCATTTTTCGTATAAGATTATATCAAAATATACACGAACCCATATTAAATTATATATTGTGTCATATCAATTTTTTTACTCGGGATTTGTAGTCAAAACAACTAAAATGTAGTAAAAATAAAATAATCAATATATAATTTTTTTTTCAAAAATTTTTTTAGAAAAAAAAATTGAAGACCAAATTTTTTCCAAGTTTTTTTTTAAAAATTGTGATAAATAAAAAAAAACAAAAATTTATTTTCATTTTTTAAAAAAATACTTAAAAATTTTTTCAGAGATAAAAAAAATAAAAATAACTACTTTAAATTACTGTTACTACAGCACAGTACATTTTTGTTAGTTCAAAAAAACTATTTAAAATAACTAACAGAAATAGTTGTTTGATATTTTTCAAACAAAAACAACTGACTTTGTAGTTGAAAACAACTAACTACTGTAAAATATATAAACAACTTACATGTAGTAACTTACATAATTTTCTGAGTGAATGACAATTTTTAAATATTATTTTAGCTATATCTTGAAAACTAAAGATTACTCAAACAAAGTAAGAGCATTTCTGGAACCAGCATATCTAGCATACCCAAAATCGTTTTTAACTTTCTTGACAACACCATTCTTTGTAAAAATGTACTCATAAACATGGCCAAAATGGCCTATTTTCGAAGTTTCCTTAGGCTATATCTCGAAAACTAGAGCTGATCACAAAAAACGGTTGTCATATTTAAAATCAACGTACCCCATTTACCCAAAATCAGCTACTGTGATAACACTGTGCAACACGAAATATGAGCCTCAATGGCTTCAACGCGATTTAAAATAGACAATATTCGAATTTCGTTTTGTATGGCCCACTGAAGTTTTTAAATTTTTTATCAAAGGCGTTTGGAAAACGGCAATAAAACTATAATAAAAACACATCCGAGTTTCAAAATATGGTTTTATGTCTTCAGTGAAATTATATGACTTTTCTTTTCTAAAAACATATTAACCCTCTAACTGCCATTTCTAAGGGTAATTTTAGTCGCTATACAATTTCACTAAAGACATCAAACCATATTTGGAAGCTTAGATGTGTTTTTTATTATAGTTTTATTGACGTTTTCCAAACGCAGTTAATCAAATACATTTAGAAATGAATAAAATATTAAAAACTTCAGTGGACCATAAAAAATAATTTCGAACTTACTTTGGAAAACAATTTTGTCTATTTTATGGTCTACTTTGGCTTTGAAGACATTGAGGCTCAAAGCGATGATTCAAAATTTGTTGCACAGTGTAATTAAGAATACTGCTAAATAAGGATTATATTATGATCATTAGGATAATGATGTGCTTCAAATGTTGGCTACAATCATATTATGACGTTCTTTAACCATTTTTTTCGTTTCTTAGTGTATAAACAACAAAAAAAATTAAACTTAATAAAGTGATAAATGTAATAATTGTAATAGAAATATTTTTAAACCAAACGGTTTCTACTCGTGCTGGGATGTGTTTGTTGTTGTTGTTGTTAGATAAAACCAATAATATCACAGATGATTATCTTCCTTTCTATGTATGTATTTAACTAATAATGAACAAATAAAGGTGCTGTATTCCAAACTCCAAACATCAGTCACATCAGTGAACAACATCTTTCATCATGGCCAAAGCAATGGCACCAATGATACCACATACTCCCATTATACTCATTGGCAACAAAGGATCAATATGTTCCTGTAATATTACAAAAAAAAAGAAATAATAACAATAAATTAATAGAATTTAAAAAATAAATTATAAAAAAAATATATACATACTCGTACATCTGTATATGGTAAAACTTACCAAAAGCCACATATATGGCACCAATATCAAGGCCACTCCAGCAGCCAAATTACCCATACCAACACCAAAATTACGCACAACTGTGGGATATTGCATGGCTGTATAGGTGGGTATAATGGCATTGTTGGCACCAATAATACATTTAGCTACATTCATCAAATCATCATAATAGAGAGCAAAAATAAAAAAGGAAGAAACGAAGGATATTTTAATTTAATCAAAATGCAACAATACTACGTGAATAAAAAAAGATAAAAAGAGCACAATAGACGACTTACCAATCATAGCCAAAGCAATAACATAAATAAGATTCTCATCTCCTTTGGGTACAATATTGACCGCCAAACAACAAATACCCGGTATCAACATGTACGCTATTAAATTCAAACGTATACCCAATTTCAATACCACAAATATACTCAAACATATGGAAACAGCTTCCACTGTACCCGCAATGGCCTATAATGGGAGAGATACAAAATAAATAAAGATTCATTTAAAATTCATCATAAATTGTACAAAAAACGGAAAAAAGATGAAGGTTCATATTTATTGTACATAAATGTTATTTTATTGCAAAATGTCAATAGATTTTTATCTTCTTTTTTTTGCCCTGTAGTAAATATTAATAAAGGTATGGAAATTCAGGGGAAAATATTATGCAAATATGTAAACTAGAGCGGCATTTTTTTGAATGGAAAAAAAGTTTTTCTTCCGTTATTGAATGTCCGGACAATTTTTTAGTCTACTAGTCCTAAAACTTATTGGTTTGAAATTTTTGCAAAAAATTTACAAAAATTGTTTTTTTTTCAAGTTCAAGAAATTAAAAAAAAAAATTTAATTTTTTATCATTGATTGAGACAAACTTTCATTTAAACTTAAAAATCAGTCCATTTTAATCCACTTTGGAAACTTTCTAAAATTTATAACTTTTGAACCACTAAGTCGATTACGCTGAAATGCAATACCAAGCTGACCAGGTAAAAGACCAACATGAATGCCAAACTTCAGCAACCTCAATAAAGTCTTTCAAAAGTTAGCGTGTTTTCAACGGACAGGCAGACGGACATCGCTAGATCGACTTAAAATCGGTCAAGGATATATGAATATATATATTTTATGGGGTCCTAGACTAATATTTCGAGGCGTTACAAACGGATTTTTATATTTACCAACACTCAGGGGATGCCCCCTATAAATGCAATGCATTGTGTATGGATCAGTGTAGGTGTAGGAAGGAGGAAAGAGCGAGTAGTATTTATGGATATTTGACTTGAATCTGCTAATGTTATATGTGTCAGGAAAAACGTGGGCGGGAAATTTGTTCCACATACATACGTATAGTTCGGCCAAAGAAGGAATTCTCTCTATAGTGTGTTGTGTGGTCCGTTGTCCAATCAACAACAAACGGATGAGCTCTGCTAAACTCAAAAAAAAAAAAACTGTAATGTTAGCAAAAAAGCTTTTAAATCTACAATAAAATTTGCTGATTTTGAACGCACAATTTTTTTGGTAAAGTTAGTTTGCTAAAAATTAGTTAACTGACATTTTTTTTAATTTCAACATAGTTCATTTTGAAGATCCCATTGAGGACCTATTGGGTTCGGACATAATAGGTCCAGACCCCTATGGGCCTACCCCTAGTTGGGTTCCTTAAAAACCATCATAATTTTTAATCGCTCTATCTTGCTTAGTTTTTGAGATACGTGATTTAAGGGCACCACTGGGGTTTTGAGAATTAAAAAACTCGATAACTTCAAAAATATTACTCGAAAAGCTTTTGGTTATTTTGCGGTCTTGATTTACGTGTTGAGAGCTACAAAAATGATTTTGGACCTTTTGTTGTGTCGGCAATATTTACCGAGATATGAACATTTAAAAATTTTCGGGAATGCTAACTTTTTTGGATCCAAAGTTAGGACCCATTAGGGTCCACACATGTGAAGAGGACCGGCGATACTATAGTGAGCCCGAGAACCAAAATATCAAATATCAAAAAAAAAATCGGTCGAACGGTTGTCGCTATTTGTAATTTGGAAAAAATAGTTGGTAAAGAATTAAAAAAAAATTAAAAATTTCTTTTCCTTGACGCTTTTTTAAAGCTCTAGACTAAAGATGCGCGCGTGACACGAATTTTTCGTGATTCACGTGATTCACGCGTGAATTACGAGTGATCGTGATTGAAAATTATTTTTACTAACGTGATCGCACTCACGTGATTAAAAAAAATTGTTTCGTGCGTGAGCGTGCGTGAGTAATTTTTATTTCGTTTCGTGAGTTTGCGTGATTGTTTATTGCTGTCTGAAACAGAAAACAATTTAGAAAATCTTAATAAATCTAGAGGGTAATTAATACTAAATTGTGATTTTGATACATTTTAATGATTGTTTTTAGGAAATTAATTACTTTTTATCCAAGAAATCAAAAAAGTAAATTAAAAATTAGTTTATTTTAATTTTTGAGTCTTCGTGAGCGTGAGAGAAATTTGAGTTTCTCACGTGAGCATGCGTGAATGTGAGCAGTAAAAAAAGTTTCGTACGTGAGCAATATTTTTATTTCTTGAGCGAGAGCGTGCCCATCTCTATTTTAAACTGAATTTGAACCAAATCTGATCACTTTAACCCGTGGTGCCCTTCGATCAAAGTTTTGGAATTTTAAAATTTTTTTACCAAAATTTAAAATAATTGAAAAATTAAGTTGAAAAAAATTTTAAATTTGTTTCCATTAAATCTATGTTTAAAATGTTTGCACTCAAAAAAATAAAAATTCAAAAATTTAAAAAAAAATGTCACTATAATCTACACTCAAAACGTTTGAAAAGTTAATTCATATACAATCTTTCCACCAAAAAAAAAATCAGTTTTGTAAAATTAATAATAAAAAACCAAATCGAGAATTAAAAAAAAAAGTACACAGAAAAAAAAAATTGTCAATACAATTAATTTCATTGTTAATACAATTAAACATTTAATTGAAACTGAGCCTACATTGGATTTTGTCAATACAACAATGACATTTGTAACTTTTGAAAAAAAATCAACTTCATTCATTGTTACATTAACAATGAAATTAATTGAAAAATTTGTAAAATCTAAAAATAGAATAAAAAATAATCTGAAATCTAAAAATAGAATAAAAAATAATCTGAAATCTAAAAATAGAATAAAAAATAATCTAAAAATATAAAAAAAGATATAAAATAAAAAAAATGTCTACCGCCATCTGGCATCGAACCCGCAACCTTCGTGCTACGCGTCTAGCACACTACCACTGTGCCACAGACTATAAACAGACTAGACAGTAGAGTTTTATAAGAAAAAATGGGGAAAAACTAAGCGATTTTAGGAGAAAACAGAGCGGTTTTTAGTCCGTTTCACGCTAACATGGCAACACTTTCTACGACTTAGGAGTGAGTGAAACAACAAAAACCGATCTGGCATCTATTTTTTTTTATTATTACTTTACACTATTACTATTACAGAATTACTTTTTTGACAACTGTCACTTATGTCGAGTCTGTAGTAGTCTGTGACTGTGCTATCCTTATACATATTTGTATTTGACTAAACGTCATATTTAAAACAGTCTTCATGATTCGAAGCTAGCACACTACCACCGTGCTATTCCTCATGTATATTTAAAGTTGACTAAATGCGTACATAAGGTGTCTGTGATTTCAATATGCACTTTTTGCCTTTTTAACAATAATAAAAAATGTGGCATTATACATATTTAAAAATAAATAATAATGTTGCATCACACAAATTTAAAAAAATCTAAAAATAGGATAACAAAAAAATAATCTCAAGTAAAAAAAAAAACAAAAATAAAAAACTGTTTCGCCAACTGGCAGCGAACCCGAAACCTTCATGAGTCGAGTTTAGCACACTACCACCGTGCTATCGTCGCATATATTTGTGCTTGATTAAATGAGTTTATAAATTGTTTGTGTTATTAATGTGTATTTTGTGGAATCTTTAACAATGATTTTAATCCATGCGTTTAATTGGAAATAAAACCGTATTTTTGTCACATTAACAATACACATTGTTGATACAATTAAAAACGTTGTTGAACTAGTATTTCGTTGGTAACAATTTGTTTTGTTACTCTTGATTTTACGATATTTTTTTCTGTGTATGAAAAGCCATCACCCAAAAAACACATTTATTAACCAACCCAACAAAATTTTTTGGAATCGTTTCTTTGTCAATGTATTCTTGAATAGATTCCTCAGTAATATTAATCCATTCCTCTACTGCTTCCACGGAATCGATAAAAAACTTATAATTTTTGAAAAAAATGTCGAACAGAAAAATTAAATTTATAAAAAAAAACAATTTAGTACACCCAAAAAAAAAAAAAAAAACTTGGATTTTCAATACTAAAAATTTAACTAACGAACTAATATTTTAGTCTAAAAGAACCTAGTGCAGGAATTGGTAACCAATACTAAAATTTTTTACTAATATTATTAAAAACTAGTAAAAAATACAAATTTTTGTACTTTGAAGATACTAAAATTAGTAACTAATTAGTAGATTTGGGTACAAAATCACTTTCTAAAACTTTTACTGTAGAATTATTTTTAGTGTTTTTGTTAACTTTTTGTTTCTTACGTTTCTTCCAAAAAATTAGACATGATTTCAAATAAATTGGACCTTCTGGTTCCGAAACTGCAACTTAAATTTTTCTAGCATGTTCTGTTTTGAGATATTCGCCTTCGAGATTTTTGGAAGAATATGTAATAGTGGACCATGAGACATATCATAATTGGATTGCAGTTTTGGAATCCGGAGGTCTATTTTTTTATATGAAATCAAGTCAAATTTTTTGGAAGAATGTGTAACAGTGTACCACCAAAGGTGAAGTTATTGTTTTTTTTTTTGACTTTTTAACGGAGAATATCTCAAAAACGGTGTGCTAGAAAAATTTGGATGCCAGATTTGGAATCGGAAAAGCAAAATCTAAATCAGTTGGATATTTTACTGGTAGGTTTTTGTTGTCGAACAATGTATTCATTTAGCAATAACTCGAAATAAGGATCAGCTAGGATTTTCGTGTTAACGATTTTAAAAGTTCTAAATAAAGTGGAATGAAATGCCATTACCCAATTTTGTCACCATTTTAACAACACCTAAACTTGCTTGAAGAAGGGTTTAAGGTTTGAAGTTGAAAATAACTTTTCTGAGTGTACGTTAGTTTATTGAATGGAATAAATAGAAAAAGCCTTACCGTATTTACATAAATATTACCACCAAGGTTACTCAAATGTAAAGTTAACCCAAAATAAATGATAATCAGTGTCAGCCAAGTCACTAAAGTCAAACAGGTGGTACGCCAGTATGCTTTACTAAACACCACAACCAATGGACTTGCATCCGTGTTAACCTCTTCGATTGTGTTGGTCGTGTTGGAAGAATCACTCTCATTTGTTGCCTCTTCCACTCTATGTGCTTGCTTTTTATGTGGCACAACAGCTTCCAAAGACTTTTTATAATTGGCTGGCAAGATGGTTCCATTCATGCGAGCAGCTCTTTCTATTATGGCATATAATTCATTAAGTCTGCCTTTTGCTAAAAGCCATCTTGGTGACTCTGGAACACAATACCTTTAAAACATAGTAAATTATGTAAATTAATGTTATTCCTTAGAAAATGTATCTTTAAAATTTTTTTTTTGTTAACTATTTGCTTTTCCCATCTAAGCACACGTACACTTACCAAATGCACAATATGGCAAACCATGGCAACGATATCACCAACTGCAATGTACGCCAGTCTCTTATAAAATACGCAATTCCAGCTGTTAGTACATACGTAATGGCAACCGGTAAAATATTCAAAATTCCTATGATTGTACGCCATTTGCCGGAGACCAATTCGACCACAAGCACGAAACTAACAACTGCCACGGTCATTGAGGCGAATCCAATTATCACACGTAGTGCCATATACATGGCCAAGGATGATGAAAATGCTAAAATAGTACCTGTGAATGTATAGATGAACAAAAAAAAATTTTTAAATGTTTAATATTTTTTGATTGCAATTGATTTAATTGAGAGATTTTTTAGTTTCTCTAAATTATGCACGATTTGAGGTGAATTGCTAAATATTTTTGCTGAACAATTAATTTGTATCTAGAATATGGACGAAAAAAATATTAAAGTACACTATAGCCGACCAAAACCACCGAAGGGATTTTTTTTTTGGAGTAAGAAAAAAAAAATATTAAATATACTTCCGAGCTATAGTCTTCGGTAAAATTTGATGGCGATTCTTTTCTTAAAACGTACTTATAAACCCTCAATCAATTCCAACATACTTATACACCACAAAAACAATGTTTCTGCATCAAATTTTATAGGGGTTGTCAAAGATCAAAAGTTGGTGCGATTAAATTCACCAAAGATAATTTACAATTTCCCTTTTATAAGCAATTTGCTTATATTGCACGAACCTTTAGCCTTTGACAAGCCGTAGTAAAATTTGATACAGAAAATGTTTGTAAACTATTTTAACCCTTAAAATGCACGTTTTAATGGTTTTCTACGAAACTTTTTTGAAAAAAGGACTAAAATTACCCCTTAAAATCGGAGATAGACGGTTAATATGTCCGAAAAAACGTATCGCCATCAAAATTTAACTAATCGCTATTTAGCTCAGAAGTACATTTCATATTTTTCATGACTTTTTTCATAACACCTTCGAAAAAAATTAAATACTTTCGTAAATCTTATGGAACTCAAGCTAGGTTTTTAAAACCCTTCGGGGATTTGGGTCTACTATTGGTATACCTTCATATATTTTTTCCAAACGCCTTCGATAAAAAATTGAAAACTTCAGTGGTACATAAAAAAGAAATTTGAACTAACTTTGCAAAACCCTTCGGTGATTTTTTTAATTCATTTGGCATTGTAGCCGTTCAGGCTAATTTTTCTTGTTTCATAACAAACTTTCTGCTGAAAGAATCTCGCTGTATCAGTTATAAAAAAGTTGTAACATTTTATTTTAATGGCACTTACCAAAAACTGTTTGTATCAAAGCAAATCCCATGAGAGTATGTTTACGACCAAAACGATCTGAGATCCAACCACTGGATACACTACCCACAGCAGCTCCAGCTAAGAAACACATTTCCACAACACTTAACAATTGACGTTTAGAACAAACTAAACCAAATTCTTCTACCAAGGTAATGCCATCATTGCCCTCCGCAGAAAACTCAAAGTTATCGCACGCTGAATAGTTTAGAGTTTGCAATGGAGTTTTAAGATAAACCAATAATGATTCTATCGTATCCATTTTACTATAATCAATATTTAAAATTGAACAAGAATCTTGTGTTTGTGTTAGATTTTTCCAAGTGCTGGCATCCATATTGCTCATATTTTGTGGTCTAGCACACCAAAAATCTTTATCAGCTGTCTGCAATTATAAAAGAATAAATAATTTTAATAACCTTAATAATATAAATTTAATAATTAAATGATATGTGAGTATGCATTGGTTATTTATTATACCCTGCTCTTAGTGGTAGAGGGCATTTAAAGTTCGTTATGCCATTTGTTACACCTCAAAATATTGGTCTAGAACCAGAGCTTTGAAGAATGAAATCCTTTACGAATGTAAATGAAAATCAATTCGATTTTAATATCAAACTTGAATGAATTCCTTGAAATGCATTCTATTGAGTGCAAAAAATTGAATACATCCAATTTCTTTTTAATTTGATTTTAAAAAGTCGGCGACATATTAAAATCGGCGACTTATTAAAATCGACTCAAAAAAATCGAATAAAAAAGAAATCAAATGCATTCGATATTTTAAAATCCAATAAAACTAAATGCGAACTTATTCGATTTGTTACAATGTGATTGTGGAATGCAATTCCACTCTAATACCGAAAACCCCCGTTTTCCGGTTTACGGTATTAGAGACAAAAGTGGAAAAACGGCTCACCCTAGTTTACACTATAAAAGGAAGTATTACAGACTAACCTTGAAGTAAGACAAGTGTTTTTCATTCCGAAAATGTATCACTACAATTGTAGACCACTTTAAAACATATGAGGCATTTCACACTAATTTTCAAATTTGAAATAACTCTCATGAGTAGGGATGTGATTTCCATGCAAATGCATGTTTTTTTGTCAATAGACTAAAAACGATATCTTTCGAATCAAGAAATTTGCGTTAAAATGAAATTGATTTGTTTTTGGATATTTTGGTGACAATGCACATTTTGGTTTTAAATGCATATTTTAGCAAAAACAAAAATTAAAATTTATTTATTTCAAAAACTATTTAAAATTTTAAAAACTTATATGAAAACAAGATTTTTATTGCACACATTTTATTTTTTAGTGCATATTTTTATGTTTTTAGTGCATATTTTGAATTTTTAGCACATATTTTGGATTTTTTGCACATATTTTCGATTTTTTAGTGCACACTCAAAAAAAAAGACTTAACTTAAACTTCGGAAAAATTTTCTTCAAAATAGTTTATAAATTTTCCCACAATTAAGTTAAATTTAACTAAAAGTTGGGAAATTTTCTTAAGTGTTAGGAAAAAATTTTTTTCCTTAAATGGAATTCCCAAATACATGGAAGAAATTCTTGCCGCCAAAGAAATTTTCCCTAAATATATTACAATAATCTTTATTTTTAAGACATATTCCACTTTTTTAGTTTTAGGACGTAATTTTCTACCAATTAGTTAATTTTCTTAGATTTGAGGAAGTTTTTTCCACTCTTTTAGTAAAATTTTAATAACTCGGGCAAAAAATCAAAAACTTAAAATGACGATATCTCGAAAACTAAGCCAGATAGAGCAAAATGGAGGCCATTTTTGCCAATGGGTCCTAACTTTGGATTTAAAAAAGTTGGCATTCCCGAAAATTTTAAAATACTCATATCTCGGTAAATAATGTCAACACAACAAAAAGTTCAAAATCATTTGTGTAGCCCTTAACACGGAGAACAAGGCCGCCAAATACCGAAAAGCTCTTCGAGTAATAGTTTAAAAGTTATCGAGTTTTTAAAATTCTCAAGACCCCAGTGGTCCCCTAAATTCACGTATCTAAAAAACTAAGCAATGTAGAGCGAAACGGACAAAAATTTTGGATCAAAAAATATGAAGATTCTTAAGGAACCCAACTGGGTCTGGGCCCATCGGGGTCTGAACCTATCGGTCCGAACCCAATGGGGCCTTCATTCAATCGGGTCCTCAAATGTGTATGAACTAAATTGAAATAAAATGTTTCCCATTTTTTAGTTCAAATTGGCATAATACTATTAAATTTTTTTTCTTTCCTTATATTTAAGAAAAATATGAACTAAAAAGAAGGAAAACATGGCAATGGAGCTAAATCATAATCAATAGGGATGAGATTTTTATGCACTAAAAAGTCGAAAATATGCGCTTAAAATATGCGCTAAAAATTCAAAATATGCACTAAAAAATAAAATGTGTGCAATGAAAATCTGTTTTTCATAGGAAAAACTTCTTAAAAAGCAAAAAATAAAGCCGGGTTTAAATAGTAACATTCAAAACTTTATTTAAGCAAGATTTTTTTTTTAGAAATAAAAAAAACAATAAAAAAAAAAATTCTTATTTTCAAAATAAATTTTTAAAATTTAAAATAGTTTTCGGAAAAAATAAATTTCAATTTGTGTTTTTTTCTAATTTATGCCAAAATATGCAAAAATATGCATTTTCACCAAAGTATGCAAAAATATGCAAAAACAAATCGATGCCATTTTAATGCAAATATCTTGATTCGGAGAGATAATTAGTCTACATCGTTTTTAGACTATCGATATAAAACATACATTTGCATGGAAATCTCATCCCTAATAATCAATATTCCTTGAATTTAGTTAGTTTTCCCATTTTTTAGTTAATTTTTTTTCTGAGTGCATAAAATTCTCAAACCTAATCATGAGTTTTGAGTTTTGTTAAAAAAAAAACTTAAAATATCACTCATAAAATTTTTGTTTTTAAATGAATGTTGTGAAATGCCTTATATAAACAAGTTGTAATGTTTCTACTGATCTTTATATACATTGTTTTTGTATCTGACATGATTTTAATGTTTTTATGTATGCCATTCATCAAGTATTGGTTACGTCGGGACAAGTGGACTTAAATTTGCATATCTACAATTGTTATTAAATATTTTTAAACAAAACTTTATAATAAACGTGACTTAAAAATAACACCCCAACCGTCGTAATAACAAAACTCTATATTTGCACAAAAAAACACCTGAAAAATTTTGTTGACGAGAAATGCAAAAATATACAAAAATATAAAATTTTTAATAACAATTAAAAAAAAGACATATTTTTACAATTATAATTGCAGATAAAATAAAAAAGTCCAACAGTATTAAATTATTTACTCGTTTATGGTGTTTATTTAAATATTTTATATTTATTTTTATATTTAACTTGAACTTGGTTTTATTTAATTTTTGTAAGACAAACAAACAGTACGGTGCAGTAAATTTTTTTTTTGAATGGAACATTTTTTTGATTGTAAAATTTAAAAAAATAAAATTCGGAAGTTAGCGTATATTAAAACACGTGAATTTATGGTGACGCTCATTAAAAATTCACGGTTTAGCTTAAAGCTTCTTAGCCCTGAGACCGATATGAAATTCAATACCAATATGAACGAGAGGGCGGCAAATATACAGTGCCGGTAAAATAAATCGCACTAAATCGTATTTTTTGAAATTTTTTGCCATTAATAAAATATCGATAAAAAATCAAAAAATTTTTTTACTGCTAATTTGTTGAGAGGCGGACATAGCGAGAACGTCTTAAAGTCGATCGGGTATCGTCAGTAGTTTTACACCCTCCACCACTATTTTCCTGGTGCCCCATAACGAAAATAAGGGTTGTGACCGAAAAAATGCGGTCGTCATTTTGTTATAGAGGACAATTACCACATTCAAAACAATCATAATTCCCATGAGGACTACGACATTTTTCTATGGATATTATGATCAAATAGGTTCGGTCATAATCCCTAACACTCATAAATTTTGGACCTGTAATACAATGGCTTTGGGTTCCTTTTTTGATTTGAAAATCGGCAAGTTCCGAACAAAGTGGAAAAAAAATTTTAAGTATATTCGGACATTACTGAAAAAGTGTTTTTATGGTAAATTTTTTATTATTTTTTTATTATAATTTTATTATTTTTTGTTTGTTTGTTGTTTTGCAAAAAAATATTTTTAATTAGTTTTTTTCTGAAAATATAACGTGAATTTTTAATTATCGTGTTATTTAATTTGGCCTTTAATGTAAGTTGAACTTAATTAAAAAAATAAGTTCTTTTTGAAGAACTTTTTTTTTTTTAAATAATTTTTTACAGACCAAAATTTTTTTTTTACCATAAAAACACTTTTAATGTCCGAATATAAACTAAAGTTAAAGAAAAAGAAAGAAAGTAAAAAAAAATTGTTATCACTTAGTTCAGAGCTTTTTATCAAGTCTAACAAGAAACCCCATTTCCTACAGGTCCAATATTTGTGTGTGTTAATATTGACCCTAAAAGGCTTTCCCGACCTCAACGTTTTCGAAATTCTAAAAAAGCTGAATTTGCTCCACTCTAATGCACATATCTCGGTAAATACCAGAGATGGGCACATAAGCAGATTGGAGCGTGATTCACGCGTGATCACGCGTGAGTGTGACTAAATTCAATTTTACTCACGTGATTGTGATTGAGTGTGAGTGAGAGTCGATTTTTTTGCCTGAGTTTGCGTGATTAATTTTCTCTTCATATTTCCTTTCGTACCAAAAAAAAAAAAAAAACAAAAAAAAATTAAAATTTAGCTAAACTTAAGATTTCGTCCGAAATTTTTTTTTTTTTTTTTAAATTTCGCTGAACTTTAAATTTTGCTTAAAATTTTGTAAGATTTTTGAAATTTTAGTTTTTGAATTTTTTTTTGTATAAATAAGAGTTTCGTGAGTGTGAGTCAAGGTGAGCGAAGCTTGTGTGAGTGCACGTGAGTTGTATTAAATTTACTTACGTGATTGTGAGTAAAAAAATATGCTTGTGAGTGAGTGTGCGTGATTTAAAAATTTTTGTCGTGAGCGTGAGCGAGTGTGAGTCAAAAATTACTCACGCGTCCATCTCTAGTAAATACTGCCGACACGATAAAAAGTCCAGTAGCATTTTTGTATCTCTTGGCTCCTAACGTACTTCCGCAAAATATTCAAAAGCCCTCCGAGTAAAAGTTTTTGAGTTATTTAGTTTATATGATTATCAAGACCCTATCGTATCTCAAGAACTAAGCAAGATGGAGCGAAACGGACAAAAGTTTTGGATCAAAATATTTGGCGACCTTTAACAGCCCAACGGGGTCTCAAGCCACAGGGTCAGGACCCAATGGGGTCTGGACCCAATTTAGTCCTCAAATGTGTATGAGCTTAAATATAATACAATTCATCTCATTTTCTAGTTTAAAGCAAAAATTAAATTACTTTGTTTTCCTGTTTTTTTTATAAAAAATATGAACTAAAATAAATAAAAAATCTTTGGCGCTAAACCATTTTTATACCCTCCAACTACAGTATGGGGGTATACTCACTTTGTCATTCCGTGTGTAACGCATCAAAATATAGGTCTAGGACCCCATAAAGTATATATATTTATCATCAGTAATCGATTCTAAGACATTCTAGCGATGTCCGTCCGTCCGTCTATCCGTCTGTAGTTAACACGATGCAGTCTAAAAAAATACCATATTTTTACATGTTTTTTGTGTTTTTTAGCAAATCCATAATTTTTATGCTAAAGAAGTTCAAAGTCCTGCATTTGGACCCACGGAATTAGAAAATATCGTTTTTCGGTCCGCCCCCTTTTATGGGCGTGGAATAATTTTTTTTTTTTTTAAATAATGATAAATTTGTATTTCTTTAGTGCAAAAAGCACAAGAATTAATTTTTTTAACACTTATTCGAGAGGAAATGTGCCCTCCAATTACCACTACCGAAACCCCCTCCCTCCCCACAAAACAAAAGAAGACGCCCCTGCAATTTTTTATTTATTTGCATGTTGGAGATAAAAGATTCGGCACAGCCGAATTTAACACTCTTACTTGTTTCTAATAATTTAGGTATTTTCCCATTTTTTAGTTAACTTATCTTTTTTTGAGTGTAGGTGTTGGACTAATAAATTGGGGGATTCTAGTTTAAATCCTGTTGGGAATCAGTGTTGCCAGATAAGGGGATTTGTCCCCAAAATGGGGATTTCGAGTTTGGTTTGGGGACAAGATTTCCAGGGGAGGGATTTGGGGATTTCGCTAATTTTTGGGGATTTCTTCTAAAATTTTGGGATTTTTTTTATTTCAAAAATAAAAAATTTGGTTTTTAAAATTGTTAAGACTATTACCAATTAATAAGATTGACATTGGTACAGAATGCAGTCAAAAATTACAACTGCATTCATTTGCTAATGTC
The DNA here is from genome assembly GCA_963921195.1 of Pegoplata infirma. NCBI lineage: Eukaryota > Metazoa > Arthropoda > Insecta > Diptera > Anthomyiidae > Pegoplata > Pegoplata infirma. The sequence continues at coordinate 4,061,028 of OY992536.1, read as the reverse complement.
AAAGTAGTAAAATTGTAATAACAATGCTTTAATTATTTTTTGACGTTTTTTGAAAAACAAAAATATTGATTTTAAATGAACTAAGATTGCAGTCTTTAGAAGCTGGTAGACATCTGTTTTTTTTTTTGTTATTTTCCCCGTAAAACTGTCCTTAATCCCATCATTTGGATTGGGCAAGATAAAATAATTTAGATCGGGAGTAATTTTAGTAAATAATAAATGTTTTACCAGGGTCGAACAAATTTAATTTTTTTTAAACTCAGAATAGTTTATATTTAGTAAAATACTAAAAGTCAGCTAAAGAAACCATTATTTTTTTACCTCCAATACTTTTGACCACCAATTTATTTGGGAACAATAAAAAAAATATTTTGTTTATTTATTTTACAACATCTTCTTACGTGCATAGTAATGAGATATCATAATAAAAAAATATTTCTTTGTTTACAAAAAAATTGGTGGTCAAAAGTATTGGAGGCCAAAAAATAGGTACTGTTGTCTCCAGCTGTATTGATTGACATTTAGTATTTTTGTGGGTCGTTTAAAAAATTATTTGACAAACGAATAGACTCTGTTGGAGTATTACCTCCTAGCACAAATCTGTCATCAGAAAAGTTGTATGAAATAGCCTTCTCGACATATAGGCATTTTAATATTTTGTGGGCCAAGCCTTTTCTTTTCTTTTAATATTGGAAAAGTAAGTATATGTTAAAGGAATATATTTTTTTATTCAAATTTGTTATAAAAATTCTAACATATCCAAGAAATCCAGGCTCGATACTATCAGGGTAATGTCAAGGAAGTTGACAAGGTCCTTTTTGCAATAAATATCCAAATTTTGCAAGAAATTTCCTGTTCAAACCAGATATGTAAAGTGGACACTCCAATAAAGAGAACCTGAGGTTAAAATTTAAAATCCATTGATTATATCCAAAAATATTTGCAAAAAAAGTCAAAATTATGAAAGATAAATTTTTTTGTACCAATTCTAATATATTTTTTTGGTAATATTGAGAGAAAAAATTAAAAAGACACTTTCTTAAGTATTCCTGCCTCCTGAATACGAATCAGTCATCAGAAAAATTAAATTTCTTAAGATTGGAAAAGTGTGTGTTAAAGTTTAAAGTTATATTACCCCCCCCCCCCCCCCTTCCCATCCAATAAAATTACCTATTTTTTTGCAAGAAATCCAGTCTCGATACCATCAGGACATGTAAGGAAGTTCAAAATGCCCTTTTTTAGTTTTATCCTTAACTATTCGAATTGCTAAAAAAAATCCTGTAGATACTCAAATAAAGAGAACGTGGGGTTAAAATCCAAATTTCGTTGAGTATATCCAGAAATATTTGCAAAAGCAAATATCTGATTTGAACAGTATTTTTTCCTTTTTTTTCAAAATTTGAATAGTTATAGGATAAAACCAAAAAAATACATTTTTAACTTCCTTACAATGTTCTGATGGTATTCCTGATCTTATCGAGGCCGGATTTTTTTTTTCCAAAAGTTATGTAATTTTGTAGGAAAGAGGAATAAAAAGACACATTTACACTTTTTTAATATCAACAGAATTCTTGGATTTGAGGGCTTGATTCACAAAAAAATCAAATTCCCATGTCTCTAGAGGCGATTTAATACAACTTTTTTATTTAAAATTTAATATTTAAATATCATAAAAAGGTCTAACCTTAAAATTAACATAAAAATATTGTTTAAAAACACCATTTTTTTTTTTTTTTAAAGAGAGTTTATATTTGAATATCCATTAATTTTTTTTGGGGATTTTATATAATTTGTAGGGTATTTTTGGGGATTTCATTTTTCAAATAGGGGACAAGAGCCAAATATTTTCTGGCAACACTGTTGGGAATTAGTAATGATATATACAACACAGTGCAACACTTACTTATTCTTGTAGAAGAGACTAAAAAAAATTATACGTGTGTCGGCGCGTTTTGAAAGATCACATCGGAATTTTATTTTAGAGACAGTTAAAGTTTCCTAGCTTTGGCCTGTTCTTGCAGCATATCGGTACATACAACTATTTTTTTTTTACATCTGAGGTGTAGGGTGTATTCAGCAACTTCGTAGAAAATATAATGGCAATTATTTTTGTGGAATATATTACCTCTCTAACTCCCCCTCATAACGGTATTTTTATACCCTCCAACCACAGTATGGGGGTATACTCACTTTGTCATTCCGTTTGTAACGCATAGAAATATCGGTCGGGGACCCCAAAAAATATATATGTTATTGATCTATGATCGATTATAAGTCATTCTATGAATGTCCGTCCGTCAGTCTGTATAAAACACGATTCAGTCCAAAATAAAAGAGCTAGACTCCTGATCAGGGGAAAAAAGTTCCCCCTTTAAAAACTAAAAAAACATCTATAAAAACGCCATTTTTTACAGCTTTTTATGCACTTTTATTAAACAAATGAAGCCTTTTTGTCAGAAGGAGTTAAAAGTCATACACGTAGACCCCCGGGGGGCTACAAAATATTGTTTTTTGTCCCGCCCCCTTTTGTGGGAGTGGATTAAAAAAAAAACATAAAAATTATGAGAAAATGGTATAACTAAAGTACAAAAAGCATAATAAATAATTAAGTAAACATTTATCGTGTTGGGGAAGGCACCCTAATAGAGCCCCCCCCCCCAAAACGCCTCTGATTTTTTTTAATGTATTTTAACATGTTGGAGGGTATCAAAGATTCGGCATAGCCGAATTTAACACTCTCACTTGTTTGGATCTAATCTAACAAATGGGAAAACACCCTGCAAAAGGGAGAGGGTGGGGATGGAATGTTCTACAAAAATATTTACTATATATGTATATTAGGGTGGCACGAATTATGACTTTTATCGAATTTAATCGATCGCCGGGCAAATTATGGTTCGTTTTGGTCTAGAAACAGTATGTTTAAATTTTTAGCCAAATCGGACAAAATTAACCCTTGCCTTTAGGGGGTTAAAGTTTTGTAAAAAAAAAAAATTAAATTTTTTTTGTTTGTTTATTATTTTGCTTCATTTAGCTTATTAACGACTACAAATTTTATTTTTGTGGGATAAACCCTTCCACTTCAAAATTGAGTTCAAAAATACTCTAAAAATTTTTTTAATATTTTTTTTTTTAGTTTCGACTTCAAACGATTTTAGCTGAGATGCTGCTTTTAATGATACATATCCACAAAAAATATTATTGCTATCCCTGACATCTTTATCGAGTACTGTAATGTATATAAAAAAAACAGAAAATAACCTTTCCATATTTTTTCAGGTAAGTACTGTATGTATTCTTTTAATATTTTATTTTATATTGTCTGTCTGTCTGTCAGTATATGGAATTCATTCGCATGAACCACAAACGCAGTGTTGTGCAAAAGGCCATTTAAAACAACCAATCCTATGTAATATATGAATTTCATGGTTGCAATATTTTTATTTATGTAAAAAAATACAATTTTATTTTAAGTTACAACAAATAATTTCCCAAAGTTCTATATTTACTACAAATCGAAAGTACTGGAATAAATCATATTTGAACACATGTGTTAAAAAAAAATTTAATTAGAAAGTTTTGCAACGAACCAGTCACTATACTAACAAAAATTCAAATGGTTTAGCTCATTGAACTTCCGTTGCAGTTGGCGAAAACACTTTTTTTATGTAACCTGTTTTAAATCAATTATTTCTTGCCTAAAAAAAATAACAAATAAATTTTTAAAATATTTATTACACCATTATCAGGTGGAATTGCAAATAACATAAATTGGTATTTCAAAATTCCATTTCTTTAAAATATATGTTACAAAAAACATCAATAGAAATACATAAGTAAAATACCAATTAGAAATGATCAATCGAAAGTTTCGATTCGAAACTTGAAAAAAAAAAAAATAATTAAAATTTAAAAAAAAATATTCGAATTTAAATTTATCTTTATCGAATTTTAATTTATTAAAAAGAATTTTAAATTTTGAATTGAAATTTTCACATTTAACTTGATCAATTTCAAATTACATAGTTCTTAGTAAATTTAATTTACCTATGGTGTAGTTAATTTAACTAATTATAACTTGGTATACATACATGAAAAACAAATGAAAATAAGTGCAATATTGAAATACTTTGGAATATTGATAAAATGCCACACCATGTGCCTTGCCAAGGACTTATATTACCAAAAGTAATACTGAGTACTTTATTTTGCATTATCTCTAGTTCTTCTGGTGACAAATGTCCGTAGTTTTTGTTAATTTGCAACAAATCCTGTTCATTTTCATGGCTAATTTCATTGTGCTCGACGTCTACTTGCATTCTAAAATTTTAAGTTTTAAATTTTAAAAAGAAATGAAACACACGTAATAAAATAAAAACTGAAACTGTATTTAAATTCAAATGTTTTAAAGGTTTTATGATGAGAAATAATATACATAAGTTGAAGGAGCTAAGAAAATGTATCATTATTTGATATACAGATATTTTAAATAATTAATTCCTTAATTTCACTATTCACGGGATTAAGGATTTAAAAATAAAATTTTCCGTCACTTTAAGAAAAAAAAGTGAAATAAAAAATTGGAAAATTTACTAAATTTGAGAAAAAATGGTAACGAATTTGCGCTAAAGATTTTTTTCTTTCGATTTAGTTCGTTCATATTTTTCTTAAAAGTAAGGAAACAAAACAATTTAATTTTTTGACCAATTTAAACTTGAAAATGGAAACATTGTATTATACTTTAGTTAATATACTTTAGGTTCGAACCCAATGGTTCCAGATCCCTTTGGCTATAGATTTTAATCCAAAGCTTTTGTCTGTTTTGCTCTACCTTCCTTAGTTTTTGAGATATGGGAATTTAGTGGCCTATCAGGTATTGAGAATCTTAAAAACTGGACAACTCAAAAACTATTACTCGGAGGGTTTTTGATTATTTTGCGGTAGTGTTCAACGAGTCAAGGGGTACAAAAATGATGTTGGAGTTTTTCTCGTGTTGGTAACGTCCATTATATCCTTGGTTACGGCTCGCTGGCATATCAGAGTCGTCATACCTTACATCCCCAAGACTTTTCTATATACCGAGTTGCCTCTCCTCGAAAACTAAGCAAGATAGAGAAAAATATAGCAAAATTTCGGATCAAAATCGTTTTTTTTTTGAAAATTAAATCTCGATCAAGAAATAATAATTGTGCTTGTAAATGAATGAAAATCCTCATGGGAATTCTCATGAGCAAATGAGTATTTCATATTTTTACTCACTCAAAAAAAAATTTTGAGTAAAAAAATTTTTTAATTTAAAAAAAAAAAAATGCTCTTAAGACTAAAATATGCAAAAATATGCTCTAATAAATCGATGCTTGATTTCTTAAAATCTTCTAAAATGGTTAAATACCTTACCCATTTATCAATACATTGCGCAGAAAAAAACATGATACTGCATATTTTTGGTTTCCCTATTGATAAGTAAGGCAAGAACTTTCTTGAAAATTCATGTTTTTACTCGTCAATTTAATCATAGAAAAAATTAATTATCTATCCTAATCAAGAAATTTGCAATAAAATGGCATCAATTTGTAGTTGCATATTTTTGCATATTTCGGTATAAATGCATATTTTTGCATATTTTCATGAAAATTGCACTTTTATTAATTTTTATTAACATTTTTTTTTTCAAAATTCATTGTTTAACATAAGCAAAATTAAATTTCTATCATCTATTTTTTGGTGAAAAATTATTTTTTATTATTGAAATTTTATTCTGAGGCTTTTCTAATAGAAATTTGGTTCAGATGGTAAACATTTTAGATTATGAGAAATGTTTCCATATTAAAATTAAAAATTTACCTATTTTAAGAAATTTTACAAATTACAAAGTAAAATGTATTCGAATTTAAAAATTATTTACACAAAAATTTTCCTTGAAATGCATATTCGCTGTTCTTTTTTAATTTTTTCACAACTTTTTTTTATACCCTCCACTATTTGTAAGTAATGCCTTTATGATGCTTGATTTTTTCAAGCTACTTGTTGCTGCATTTATTAGGGCTTTTCTATTGGAATTTCGATAAATTCAAAATTTTTGGTTCAAGTTATCGAACTTTTTATAGAAAAACCCTAATAAATGCAGCAACAAGTAACTTGAAAAAAGCAAGTATCATACGCACTTAATAAAGGATATATGTAAATATATTTTTCATTCCTTTTTATAAACTCCAAAAACAATTTCCACTCATTTTTTTTTTAAAGAATGACTAAAAAAGTTTTTAATCAATTAAAAATTTTCTAGTCAACATTTTTATACAAATTTTTATTTTTATACATTTTACTAATTAAATGTAGTTTCCATTAACAAAAACTTTTTTAAAAATTAAAAGCCTATTTTATGTTAACAAATCTATTTGTTTTGTTAAAAAAATAATTTTTAAATGCAAATTTTTTAAATTATTGCTGCATATTTTCGATTTCTAGATGCACTTTGCAAAAAAAGTCATTACCACTTCCCAGTGGAGTGCTTTAAAACTAGAATAAATGTAATGAAATACAACAAAAATAACAAAAAACACAAGACAAAAACACAAAAACATTTTTTTCTACTCCAGAAAACATAGATATTCAGCTCTTAACTCATTACCTATCGCGACATCTCCACACAAATGTAAGTAGATATTCAGTAGATAAGAACTACTCCAGGGAAGTAGTTGGAAGTTGTTTGGAAGCTCGGAGTACTTCTTATCTACTGAATATCTACTTACTTTTGTATGGGAGTGTCGCGGAAGGTAATGAGTTAAGAGCTGAATATCAACATTTTATGGAGTAGAAAAGAATGCCTTTGCGTTTTTTTTCTTGTGTTTTTTGTTATTTTTGTTGTATTTGATTACATTTGTTATAGTTTTAAAGCACTCCAAATAGAAGTACTCCGCACTTTTTTTGCTGGGCATTTAATAGGCACATATTTCCATTTTTAGATGCATGAAAGTACTTGCCCTAGTGATAAGTAATCCCAACTACATACTGAGCCGTGAGCTGTTATACCCTCCACTCTAGTGATAGAGGGTATATATAAGTTTGTCATTCCGTTTGTAACTCATCGAAATATCGGTCTGGGACCCCATAAAGTATATATATTCATGATCCCCGATCGATTTTAAGACATTCTAGCGATGTCCGTCTGTCTGTCTGTGGAAATGGTGATCACGGCCAAAATATTACACGGAGGTGACAGAAACTTTACATATTTGTTGGAAGTTCTCCCGAGAAGTTTGGTAGTGCATTTGAGCGATATCGGTTCAGCAGTTCAAAAGTTATGAACAAAAATGTTAGAACACCTCAAAAATTTTAGTACATTCAACATAACCTAAAAATACAAAATGCTTTAATTCGACTGCTGGTTGACATATGTGAACAAAATTGAACGCCAAATGGTATTTAAACATAGTTTTGACAAAAAAATAAAAAAATCGCGAATTTTTTTTGGCGTACATTTTTTTTCGCGTACACTTTTTTTTTTTGTTTTAAAGTAATTTCTTTTTAAAAAAGTTTTTTTAAATTGTGGAGGGTATCACTACATTCGGCAAGGCCGAATTTTACTTTTTTACTTGTATTTTAATGAATTCAATTTTTTTTCCTTATAAATAAAAATTTGGTTGTAAAAAGGTTAAGTTGATTATAGAATTTGTAAATTCAACCCGCAACCCCCAAATGTATTTTAAAATGAAGTTATTCTCTTAAAGTCTGCAGAAAGTATTAACAGTTAAAAGCAAACTGCAATAAAATGCTAATTACAATGTTTAATACGGCTACAATTATTGCTTATTGAAATTTGTGTGTTTTTAATTAAAATGAAATATTTGTTTTTTTTAAAAACGGAAATATTTGTTTTAAAAATTTAAATTTATAAATTACCAGATTAGATTTTGACTTAATTAAATTGCTTTTCCGGTGAGACATCTCGAAAAAAAATCGATTATTTAAGCGCTTTCAAACTTTTTGTAGCTGCTGATCGTGATTTACAGGTAGCAGAAGCAGTTTTTTGAGGAATGAAACAATAGACGGAAAGTGGTAGAATTTCTGTAAGTGTATGGTCGAAATTCTGGATTCACTTGTATAGATCCCGTGTGTTTAAAAACTAAAATCCCGAAATATTTTGGGGCCTGCTAAAAATGCTTTAAACAGCAAAACTGAATTTCTGAACTATTAGACCTTTTTATACCCTACACCACACTGTGGTACAGGGTGTAATAAGTTTGTGCTGATGTTTGTAACTACCCGAAATATTGGTCCTAGACCCACTTTTAAGTATTCCGATCGACTTAGAATCACTTTTTGAGTCGATTTAGCGATGTCCGTCCGTCTGTCTGTCTGTCCATGTAAACGGTGTAAAAACGATACAGGTCGCAATTCTTAATCAATTGACTTAAAATTTGAAACTTAAGCTTCTTTTGGCCCTATTAAAATTGGAAAAAAATCGGTCCATATTTAGACCTAGCCCCCATACAAAGATCCTCTTTAGTTTTGGCTCAAATGACTCTAATAGCCGCATTTTAATAGGTATCTTTTCAAATTTGGCAGGTAATAATGTTTTATCCACACAAATCACCATTCCGAATTTTAAAGAAATCGGACCAGTTCTTCTTGTAGCCCCCATACAAACCACCTTCCCGATTTTCACATCTCTCAAATTTCATGAAAATAGAAAATATTTAATTAAAATTCTGTTTGTGTATGTTAAACGCGTACTTTAATAACCTTATCAAATCTGATTATCATCGGACCATTTTTGGACTTAGGTCCCATGTAGAAATTTCGCCCGATATTTAGTTGAAGCGATTTATTGTCAAAAAAAAGAAACCTATTCCATTTGAATTTGATTAGTGAGTGCTTTTTACACTTATTAAAGATTTGACAAAATATAGATCTAATCAGTCCATGTGTGAACTTGGGACCCATTTTCCGGGAAACTCTGGTGTAGGGTATTATATGGTCGGTCTTGAACGACTGTAATTTTCTTACTTGTTTTATTTTTTATTTTTTGGCAAAATACGAGTATATTACAATTTTTATTTGTTTTGGTATCTACTTTTGTTTGAAATGCAATAGGAACGTAATAAACAAGTTTATAAATATATGTGAATGAACTCGTTGAATAAATTTATGCATATTTTTGGTTTTAAAAATGTTAATTGTAAATATTTATATTGAACATACTGTCGACTTGCCTGCTAGAAATCCTATGTGCATTTTTGTGTGCAACTAATAGGCCATCATTGTTAAAAAGTTAAATTTGATTTAGCCGAATCCATGAATACCCTTCACAATGCCAGAAAAACTCTGCTAATTTAACAGAGTACACAATACTTTTCCAGCTAACAACATTTCTTGGTAATTTTACTAAAAAACTCTTTAAAATGGTTTTGACAGAAAAAAAATGTTAATTAACAGAGTTTATAGTAAAATATTGGTTAAATATGAAAGCATTTTTACAGAGAAAACTCTGTAATTTTACTTTAAAACTCTGTAAAATTATTTGTACAAAAAAAAAAAAACAGTTAATTTACAGAGTTTCTAGTAAAATATTGGTTAAATAAACAACCATTTAGCAAAGAAAACTGTGTAAATTTACATATATTTGTAAAATGCATTTGATGCAAAAAAAAATTACAGAAAAACTCTGTAAATTTACAAAGTTTAGTTAAATGCATGTTATTTTGTAAAATTTTTAAAGGATTTTTAAAAAAATTTTTGATAACTTTTTTGCTACTTTTTCAACTTTTTCTCAAAAAAAAAAAATATACAGATAAAATTTTGATGTTTGGTAACAAAAACAAAAACAACTCAAAACAGAAAGCTTTTTTGATTATTAAAAAATACGAAGTATTTTGCTTAGATCTGTATTTTAGCATAAAACTCCGCTAATTATCTGTAAAATCAAGATTACAAAGTAAAAAGTAATATAACGGAGGAATCTTTGTTTTTTCTCACAACAAAATACAAATAATTTTCTTTAAATCTGTATTTTGACAGAAAACTCTCTCAAATATCTGTTGAATTGAGATTACAGTCATTTTACAGAGTATTTTACAGAGTTATTATTTTGAGTGTAATATATTAGAAACACAAATTAATTCAAGCAGAAAAACGCTGTTTTACTTAACGTTACAAAAAAAAAAATCGTACAAAATTTTTGAGTGGAAAAAAAATTTTAGTAAAAAAATAAATTTAAATAAAAATTAGTTTGAGTTACAAAAAAAAAAAATTAAAGAGAAAACAAAATATTGATTGAAAAAAATAGTGAAAAAAGTATCATTCGATATCATCCATATCCTTTCGTTTCCCGTTCTATTTCATTTTGTTCCCAGTTCAATCTCACTTCGTTCCATATAAGTTTCATTCCTATCTGTATAACATATAAAAGACAGTTAAAACAACTACATTTGTTGTTGTTTAGGAGTCTATTATACATTTTACGGTAAAAACAACCAAAAATTGTTGTTGTTTTTAACTATTAAGTAGTAACTACAAAAAACGGTAAAAACAACTTTAAATTACAGTTGTTTTTATTGTAGTTCAAATTGTCAAAATTTTTGTATTAAAAAAAAAAACGTCTAAACATCAAAAAATTTTTAAAATTGGTTGTAATTATTCCTGCTCTGTCTGACACTACAAACTTGTTCAACACATTCTTCCTTCTATTATAGACTAAAATTAGACTAAAAACAACTACATAAAACAACTGTTACTACAATGTAGTAATTTTTTGTATTTATATTTTTTTAAGATTTTTCATACAAAAACAACTTAAATTGTAGTTGGAAACAACAACTACTACTTACTACACAAATGACCGTCCTGTAGTAACTGCAATAGTTTTCTAAGTGCATGAGTGGTATTCAGAGTCTTACTTGCCAGACCTTTACTTACTGGTGGTAAAAGAGCAATTTTTAAAATTTCTATTTAAAACTCACGTATTTTTTGAAAGAAGTATTCTTTTGCTACATTGCCAGGGCTGGCAGCAAGTCTCTGAATTCCTCTATGTATTTTTTGAAAGAAGTACACTTTTGCTCCAATGCCAGGGCTGGTAGCAAGACCATGAATATCTCTACATTTTAGTTCAGAACTAAAAAAACTTCTTAATAAATGTATTCTTTAAAAGTTCTGCATTAGATAAGAGAAGAATAAACAATTAGTAAATCAAATACAAGAAGGTACTTATTACATGAACTTGTTATTTTGGTAACGTAACAACTTTACCTTCATTGAAAATGCAATTGGTTTCTTCTGGCGGACGGTAGTGTTTGAAAGACATGCTTGTAACAATAGTGCAATCATGCATGAAATACTATGTATGTAACTACACTCAAAAAATAAATATCTGTAATGATTACAGACAAATTTTTCAATTTGTGCCTAGAACGTCTTTAGGTGCAGATGAAAACTGTTGTATTAATAACTAAAAAAATTTAAAATTTTTTTTTTTAAATTTCTGTAATTTCTTTTGTTAAATATGTATTAAAAAAACAAAAAAAAAAACTAACAGCCTTACCATAGAAAAATAAAATATATTTAAAATCAGCTTTTAATTTTATTTCCATATAAAAGGTTTTTATACCCTACACCACACTGTGGTACAGGGTAAAATGAGTTTGTGCTGATGTTTGTAACTACCCGAAATATTGGTCCTAGACCCACTTTTAAGCATACCGATCGACTCATAATCACTTTTTGAGTCGATTTAGCGATGTCTGTCCGTCCGTCTGTTCGTCCGTCTGTCTGTCTGTCCATGTAAACGGTGTAAACACGATACAGGTCGCAATTTTTAATCAATTAACTTGAAATTGGAAACTTAAGCCTCTTTTGGCCCAAGGACGAAGCCTATTGAAATTGGCCCATATTTAGACCTAGCCCCCATACAAAGGTCCTCTTTAGTTTTGGCTCAAATGACTGTAATAGCTGCATTTTAATAGGTATCTTTTCGAAATTTGGCGGGTAATCGTGTTTGATCTACACCATTCCGAATTTTAAAAAAATCGGACCAGTTCTTCTTGTAGCTCCTATACAAAACATCCCAGCAAAACTTAGATTACCAAATAAGGTATAAAATAAGGTATAGGATTGCTTATTTTATACATTGCAGCATTGATGATTTTAACAGGGGATGAGACTCAAACTAATGCATACGAGTAAGGTATATAATATACGAGTAAGGTATATATATATATACGAGTAGTGAAAAAGTAATTTTGTATTAAATTTACTCACTTGATTGTAAGTGAGTGTAAGTAGATAAAATATGCTCGTGAGTGAGTGTGTGTCATTAGAAAATTCCTGTCGTGAGCCCATCTCTAGTTTAAACTTATGCATTTTTTTATAAAATATTTATTTGTTATGTTATTGTATATAATCACCACCCATTACCAAAGTTTTGCTGGGACCTTCCCGGTTTTCACATAAATCTCTCAAATTTTATGAAAATAGAAAATATTTAATTAAAATTCTGTTTGTGTATGTTAAAAGTGTACTTTAATAACCTTATCAAATCTGATTATTATCGGACCAATTTTAGACTTAGGGCCCATGTGAAAATTTCTCCCGATATTCAGTTGAAGCGGTTTATTGTCAACAACACGAAGCCTATTTCACTCAAATTTGATTTGTGAGTGCTTTTTATTTAAAGATTTGACAAAATATAGATCTAATCAGTCCATGTTTGAACTTGGGACTCATTTTCCGGGAAACTCTGGTGTAGGGTATTATATGGTCGGTCTTGATCGACTATAATTTCTTACTTGTTTTTTAAATCGACTTTCAAAAAATGTATTGAAAATTTTAAATTTAAATAAAACTTTTGTTAAAATAGACTTTTTGTTTTCTTGTGTAATTATAAAAAACGCATTTTTAATATACATATATTTTTTTTTATAAAAAAAAACGCATGAACTATTATTTTAATTATAATTGCTTAAAAAGTGTATAAGAGGCGTATACTTAATTTTGTAATTGTATTTAAATAATAATCATATGCAACGGTACACAGAGGTTTATTTTTAATAATGCGGCCATTCAGTAAGTACTGGACCGATTGCAGCGAAATTCATACCGGTTATATATGAAGTTCCTACTATATTAAGTTGTAGATACAATTTTAATTTTTTTTTTCTGCAACCATTACTAACATTTTTGTCGAGTGTACGAGTACGAGTACATTACAAACAAATATGTTTATAGATTAATTACAAATATAATTTCAAAGAATCACAAGAACATCAACACCTTTAATTAAAGCGGTAAAAAAAAAACTTGTTTGTACTGTTAACATTGGCAAGTACTACTATTGATGGTACCACAAACTAAACTTAAATTTAACAAGAATTTTTATTAAATTGCAATTATTTATATTTTATTAATTGTTGTGGTTAAAATTCAACAAGTTTTTCAATTAAGCAAAAAAAAAAAAAAAAACTCACCTGAAAAACAAATGTAAATATATGAAATGTGGAAACACCTTGAAATATCGATAACATAAAACACCACAAATACTGCCAGAGGCCACCGTCTCCTAAAATTTTATATAAACACTGAGATTGTACACATTCCACTTCATCTTCGGTTAAATTTCCTAAATCTATATTATCACTGTTTAAAAAATCTTGTTCTTCACTTTTCGGATTTCTTGGATATGATATAACTGCACACATGGCTAAACAATTTTATGAAAATCCAAAGATTCTTGTGATCAAAACGAAAACACAGCTTTACTATTGACTATTGAGGTCGATTAATAACTGATTCTAGTTGTATTGAGAAAAACGTTTAAAACCTCTTAAAGATAATATTACTACACTAATGAAATTAAATTAAATAATAAAAAAACAAACAATCTTTTGAAAACTAAAAAGAAACAAACTAAAAGGTATAAATGTACCTTGCATTTCAGTTAATAACTGCCAGAGGCTGCTACTACTGATATTACATTACAAAAATTACACTGGTCTACAATGATTTTAAATAAAAGCTGCTTTAAAAATTTAATCATATGCTAGGTACACGCAGTTCTACACCGCTTCCAATTGAATTTTAACAAATATTCATACACTATCAATATTATCAATTGTATTTTAGAAATTTTGTACAGTTTTAAAGAACGGTTTTAAAAACCTTTTTGAAAATATCACATTCAAAAAATTATGACGGGAGATTCCACTACAAAAGACAGTTAAAACAACTACATTTGTTGTTGTTTAGGCGTCCACTACATTTTACGGTAAAATCTTCCAAAATTTGTTGTTGTTTTTAACAACTTCAAATTACATTTGAAAAATTTTTTTATTAACAAAAAAAAAACTTCTAGACGCAAAAATTGTTTCGTAACAATTCCTGCTGGATCTGACAAGTCCAACAACTACATAAAACAACTGTTACTACAATGTAGTAATTTTTTGTATTTATTTTTTAAAACGACTACAAAAAATAGTTGTTTGAGATTTTTTATACAAAAACAACTGAAATTGTAGTTGAACTACTACTACTACTTACAACACAAATGACCGTCATGTAGTAACTGCAATAATTTTATTAGTGCAAAAACTGTTTTTAAGCTTCACCAGGTGGAAGCTTTATCTAAAAGCTAAGTACAATTTAATAAATTTAACAGGAGAAACAAATAACTTCCGAAAACCTTTTGCTTTTAAAATTTTTTTAAATATGGAAATAAAGTTCCCATTTTAACCCGGTTCCCCACACTGCACTGTGGCCGAAATCACTGATCTAGCGGCGCTAAAGTCAAAATTTAAAAATTAAGATCGATAAATGTTTTTGCACTGCATCGTTTACCTATACTTTACAGAAAAAATGTACGTTTTTACTTTTGTTTTGCTTTCAATATTCGCACAGCTGTAAGCTGTCAAATATACATTTTCTGCATCAAGTGTGTTAAAGGAATTTGGGGCCTAATTACTCAGTGAGTTTTTCTTGACACTTTTAAGTCAATTGTTTATACATTTTGAGCCAAAAAGTTTTATTTGAAAGTAAAAGGTATGTTTTAACTAAAAAATAAATGTTTGTGGCCTGTGTTTATCTAGTTTATTATTAGTTCATTATAGAAGTTTACATTTGTGATATAAACTATAGTTTCATGGACTGCAACTTTTGAAATTCGATCGTATTCGGTCCAATTCCTGTTTTGTTTATTATTTTGGGTTATTTTTGTTGTGACGTTTCAGTATGGCGTGCTAGTTCGCGCAAGTTGTTCGGTTTTTAGGGTCCATCTGCCTGTCCAAATAAACAGTATAAACGCGATACAGACCACAATTTTCAATCGATTTGCCTAAAATTTGAAATTTAAGGTTTTTTATCGAAAGAACAAAACCTATTAAACCCTAACAATAGTATTTTAACATATATCCTCTTGAAATTCGATTGTTAAATTTTTTTGTAGCCATAAATAATCGCTCTAAATTTTAACGGAATCGGAACATTTTAACTTTTAGTCCTCATACAGACCACCCTCCCGATATTCACATAATTTTCCCAAAATACATAAAAACACTGAAATAAATAAATGTGGTTAAAAATTAAATTCTTTATAAGTTTTATAATCACAAATATGTATTGGGCTTTATTATTTTACATTTCCGAATTAAGCGCCGCTAGATTGGGTGTTTCGGCCACTGTGCACTGGTGAAAACAGATTTTTTCTTTTCACACACTGGTGAAAGAGGAATTTCACTAACCTGCTTGCAGGTTTTCACTTCTACAAAAAAAGAGGATACCAGCTGATATCGATAACCAGGCAGTATCCAAGGCCGCCATTTTTATATGGTTAAACGTATTCAAGTAGGTTAGGGAAATTCCTTTTTCACCAGTGTGTGGGGAGAAAAAATCTGTTTCACCAGTGTGGGGAGCTGGGTTAACATGGGAAATTTGGGACTAACATGGGAAATTTTGGTTTATCATAATGCACAGTAGGGTGGACCTAGTAAATTTTGCGGCATCAAGTAAACCGCTAAGTTTTTATAGAAGTTTTGCACATGGTTGAAAAGAGGATTGCTTCTAAGTAGATATCAGAAACGTGAAAAAATATTTGCGTAGTTCAAATATTTTTCGCAAATCACAAAAAACCGAGTTCGCATACTCAACTGCTTAGTTTTTAAATAAATTCTGCTCATGGTTGAAAAGAGGATCACTTACAGATATCAGAAACGTGGAAAAGTATATTTGCGTAGTGCAAATTTTTTTCGCAAATTGCGAAAAGTCAAATTTGCATAATCAACCAATAAGTTTTTACCTAGCGAAAACTTTGTAATGGGTACTCCTTCCCGCCTCGCTTACGTGGTACTAGCTATGAATACTACAAATAACCATTACGCCAAAAAAGGCATAATGTGGTTACCTCCAATGACATCACCGTGTTAAAGTAATTAACATTGAAATTGGGTGGTAACTAGTTACTCATATTTTTGATAACCCCATAGGTTAATTACTTGGTAAGCGATTTTTTTGCTGGGTATATAAGAAATACACATTACCATGTCCCGAAATCAGGAACGCTGCTTATTGCAGAGCTAATGCTCGTAATTTCAAGAAGTAGGTAACTACTGGTGTAAAATACCTAACAGATATCTCTACCTAGCCGGTAAATTAACATTGAAAACTATAGTTACCTAAGAGGTAAGTTAACGAAATTTTTCTTACACGGTAGATATCTCCCAGTAAAAACTTGGTAATAAGTCCCCATTACCGCCTTCATTCTATGTAATGAGGACTCCTTACCTGCTCGATTACTTCTTGTTAACAAATAATGAGTTACCGAAAACCTCATACAGAACTGGTTACTTCTTATAAACAAATAATGAGTTACCAATAACCTCCTACAGGACCGGTTACTTCTTGTTAACAAATAATGAGTTACCGATAACCTCATACAGAACCGGTTATTGGTAAATACGATTTAAAATATTTGATAAGTTGTCCAAAAAATTTTTTTTTTATTGAAATTAAAAAAATTCTAATGAAAATTTAGAAAGAACTTGCACATTTAGCTTAAACAAGATTAGCATTTCTCTACTCTGTACAGAAATGTTTAATTCAGGAATTCTGATTAAAATTGGGAACAGGCAAATTAAAGTTTAGAAAACCAAATTGATATTTAAAAACCTGGATCTAGATGACACTTGTTAGTGATTTATGAGCCTTAATAAGTCTTTACATAACTTCTATTGAAGTTTTCTGGATTTAAATTTGATTTTTCTAAATTGTAATTATTTTTCTAGAAATTTTGGGGCGTTTTCCAAATTTTAATTTAATTCATTTGTTTGCCTTGTTGTTTAAAGTATGTTAAAAGCGGTTAAAAGGTAAAAAACATCACAGACAGTATTTCCCTTAAAAACTTACTCTTATATAGACTAAAACTTAAGATGGTGTTTAATGCGGTTTCCATGGGCTGAGCAGCAGTTGCTTCTGTATATTTGTTATTGTTCCTGCCCTAAGCAGCCAAATTTAAAATTTTAAAGATATATTTTCGGTCATTGTATTATTTGAATTTTACAATCAAACATTTGAAGAGTAGCCTTTAAGGCCAAAGATGCCTTTAATAAGCCTTTAAGGCCAAAGACGTAAGATTGTAGAACTTTTCCCGCTTGGTTGCTCTTGAAATAACCGCGTTTAACATGAACTTTATCATCCTGACGAATAGGCATGAAGCGAACATTTTACTTTTGACGCAATTCCTTTCTGAGGGAAGACGGCCAATTTTTGGTACTAATGTATGCTGTTATTTGGTAGCATTTTTGTAAGGAGTGGGTAACGAGTTATTTTTTGGCTACTGGTAGCTACTTATTTTTAGGACAAATGTATGCTGTTATTTGGTAGCATTTTTGTAAGGAGTGGGTAACTAGTTATTTTTGGGCTACTAGTAGCTCATTATTTGTGGTACTAATGTATGTAGTTTTTCAGTAGCATTCTCGTAAGCGAGTGGGTATGCGGTCATTACTCCAATGACATCGCCATGTTAAAATAATGAGTGTTTCACCAACATAGTAACTAGCTACCACCATCTATTTAAAGGCGAAAACCTCATTACTTGGTAATAGAAGTTTTTACTGGGCTATGCACTGATAGTTATCTACTTGTTGAAATTACGGCTATAATTACTGGAAAAAATTTTTTAAATGTTTGGAGGTCATCTTGAGGGTACAACCAGCGCTTAAATTTTGCATCCGTAGTGCATTTGGTCAAAAAAATTTTTTTCTTTATTTTTAAAATTTTCGTTAGGTAGAGAACATTGAGAAAAAAATATTTATAATGTTTTCATGGAAAAATTTTGTTCCAGCGCAACGTTTTGAAACTTCGAAGATTTTTTTTTAAGTTTTTGTAAAAAATTTTAACCTTTTGAATTCGATTCGGTCATCAGAATTAAATTCTATCTTTGGGTTTTCCTGTAATTTACAAGGAAAGTCCACAAAGTGAACCTACCTGATTTCTTTGTGACTTTCTGTATGTAGTAAAGATCAATTTATTACGAAGAAAATAATAGAGTTTTAAATAAACCCTGTCAAAAATTGCAGAAATTACATGTATTTCAACAAAAAGGCATCAATTCAGTTTTATACAAAAACGGTTGTATTTGTTACATTCGGCACACCCGAAATAAAACTGAATTAACACATTTTCTTTAACAAGCTGGATATATTAATTTTACATTAATTTATTTTACATATCACTGCTCAACATGTTCTGGAAATGGTGTTTTGCAGATACATAAACAACAAAATTATTTTGTTGTTCAGTGTTATTTAGTTACAAAACAACTATGTATAAAAATTAATACATAAATTAAAATTTTCTCATCCAAACACCCGTATTTTATATATATTTTTATAAAACAGTGACAAACAACAAAATAGCACAGTGCGCAATTATTTATTTTATGCGTTTCCATTTGGATTCGGTGATGGCAGCGGATTTACGAAATTCACAAAATCTCCTGGAATATTTCTAATTTACTGGCATTAAAAAAATTAATAGTACTATCTCTTAATTTTGTTTTAAACATTCAGAAAGAAAATACTCCTACAAGAAATACTGCTATCACTGATACATTTCTGTGAATCGGCAGCCAGGTTAATTTAATTAATTTTATTGACTAAATAATTGATCGATCACGATTTGGTAAAATATTAAGATTGAAATACTTTTAATGATATTTACATAGACAGCCATTAAAACTGTGTCATATTTCTTAAAATACTGGAGCTGGTAACAATATTGCTTAAAAATCTAAATTTTCTTTTTGTTTTTGAATCTCAATAAAAAACGTATTGTAAACTTTAAACAATCATGTGAAAGCAAGTGACGTTTTGAAGGAATTCTGCTAATGTTTGTTTTTTCTTTAGGCGGATTAATGAAAAATAACGAAAGCTATAGTTTTCGGCTAGAATCTTACGGCAGAATTGATATCCCGTGTGAAAATCTTTTCGATCTTACCTGATCTGATTTCATTTGATAATGTATGATTTCATCTGATTGTAATGTCGAATTTTTACAAATGTTGTACAAGTCCAAGATATAATTATATCTCGATTTCGGCCATCTTAGATATAATGATATACAATCAGATACGATCATATATATAATAGATATGAACCGATCAGATACGATATAATCCATTTGTACACTGAATGTACAAAATCAGCACTACAGTTCTATTTTTATAGCATGCTATTATTATGCACCGCACAATTTTTATTCCATATTACAAAATACCTTCAGTCAATACTCTTTATTTGCACAAACAGATTTATGAGGAAAATTCAAATGTAATTGA
Organism: Pegoplata infirma; assembly: GCA_963921195.1. NCBI lineage: Eukaryota > Metazoa > Arthropoda > Insecta > Diptera > Anthomyiidae > Pegoplata > Pegoplata infirma. Next base: position 4,041,212 of record OY992536.1, on the reverse strand, counting down.
ATGTTTTGTATGTATACAAGATATGTATATGTCTAATAAGTTTTTACTTTAATTATACGTGGATACATATTAAACTTTTAATTTTTTGCCTTGAAATTATTTTTTTCAAAATGTTGTATAAAATCAATTCTGCTTAGAAAGTAAAAAAAAAATTAAAAAAATTAAAATAAAAATTTTTATTTTTTTTTTTGAGGATGTTTATTCTTGCTCGAGGTCATTATTTTCTTTACTAATTAAAACCATGATATTCTCATAACAAAATTTTCAAGAAAAAATTTTTTTTTTGTTTTAAATTTATTTATGTTGGTCATTTTTGCAAAACTTAATCGACACGTGTTTCGGAATTTGTCAGATTCCATTGTCAAGATTATTTAGCAAATATAGAAACGGTTTACTACAAAGTAGCAAACAAGTCTAATGACAAATCGTTTGTGCACAAACTAAAGTATTAATACATATTCGACTCTATCCACAATGTGAATTAGAAAGACGAAGAAATTGTACTATACTAGTAAAGCAACGATTGTCAATAACCAACAAAAATATTTAAAACATTTTTGCATATGATAGTCCATTGGACTACAACAATATGTTATTTGTTGTTGTGAGTGTAATAATACCACATTAGGGTTATTCATCACTATGTCGTGCCAACAATTATGTTCAAATTCTGATTAATTTTTATTAAACAATAAAAATTGTTTTATTAAACAATAAAAATTGTTTTATTCGACCTTTAAAATGTAATATTTTGAGGATGTTTATTCTGGCTCGAGATCATTATTTTCTTTCTTTGTAATAAAAAAATTTTAAATCAAATTTTTTTGCGTGTAAAATTTTGTTTAAGTGTAAATTTTTTTAATGTTAAAATTTTCTTGAGTATCAAAAACATTGTGGAAAATATTCGATTTTTTTTTAGGAACTTATATAAAAAAATTATTTTCTATGTAAAAAAAAATTTAATTCATTTTTTTTGAGTGTAAAATTTTGTTAAAGTGTAATTTTTTTTTAAGTTAAAATTCTCTTGAGTGTCAAAAAACTTTGTGTAAAATTTTCTTGTGGCATGCCGAAAAGCGTTTTTAGTTGATTTTTTTTAATTTTTTCATAATCAATCATTATTTTGATTGTACACGCAAAAAAAACAGGTGTAAGATTACTCAAAAATCTGGCATAATCTACCTAAGTTTATACGTAAATATACAACTTAACAAGTTATTAGACTATTTAGTTAATATACTTAGGTAAAAAATTGTCTTACAAAAAATATGACGTTTATAAAAGAAAACTTTGTAAAAATGATCAAGTAAAATTTATCAATTTAATCAAGTCAAAGTTACCACTTATTCAAATATTTTATACAATTTAACAAATAAATTCCAACTTAATAAACCAAATAACGTATATCAATTTATACATTTACCTTTATATTTTTAACTTTCTTTACTACATAAATAAAACAATTACAAAAAATGTTTTTATATATTATTTATTATGGTTAAAAATGATACATTCACTCAAAATAATAACTCTGTTAAATTACAGAAAAACTCTGCTAATTTAACAGAGTACACCATACTTTTCCAGCTAACAACATTTCTTGGTAATTTTACTAAAAAACTCTGTAAAATGATTTTGACAGAAAAAAACTGTTAATTTACAGAGTTTATAGTAAAATATTGGTTAAATATGAAAGCTTTTTTACAGAGAAAACTCTGTAATTTTACCATAAAACTCTGTAAAATGATTTGGACAAAAAAAAACTGTTAATTTACAGAGTTTCTAGTAAAATATTGGTTAAATAAACCACCATTTAGCAAGGAAAACTATGAAATGTACATATATTTGATGCAAAAAAAAAAAATTAAGAAAAAACTCTGTAAATTTACAGAGTTTAGTTAAATGCATGTTATTTTGTAAAATTTTTACAAGATTTCTGAAAAATAAATTTTGATAACTTTTTTTGCTAATTTTTCAACTTTTTCTCAAAAAAAAAAAAAAAAATTACAGATAAAATTTTGATGTTTGGTAACAAAAACAAAAACTACTCAAAACAGAAAACTTTTTTGGTTATAAAAAAATACGAAGTATTTTGCTTAGATCTGTATTTTAGCAGAAAACTCTGTTAGTTATCTGTAAAATTAAGATTACAAAGTAAAAAGTAATATAACAGAGGAAACTTTGTTTTTTTGTCACAACAAAATACAAAGTTTTTTCTTTAAATTTGTATTTTGACAGAAAACTCTGTCAAATATCTGTTGAATTGAGATTACAGTCATTTTACAGAGTATTTTACAGAGTTATTATTATGAGTGTTAGATTAATTGATACATTAAATGCAAACATACAAAATAAAATTTACACATATTACTATAGAATTTTTTATCGATTTTGAATTTTCTACAGAAAATTTTTTATCGATTATACATTTTCTATAGAAAAATCTTTATCGATAATTATTTTCTATAGAAAATTTTTAATCGATTATAAATTTTCTTTAGAAAATTTTCTTCAGAAAATTTTTAATCGATTATAAACTTTTTATAGAAAATTTTTACCGAATTTAAATTTTTTTACAAATAATTTTTTATCGTTTATAAATTTTCTATAAAAAAGTTTTTATAGATTATAAATTTTCTATTAAAATTTTTATTCGATCATAAATTTTATTATAATTATTTTAAAGAACATTTTTATGGATTTTAAATTTTCTATAAAAAATTTTTTTATCGATTATAAATTTTCTATAGAACATTTTTTATCGATTATTAATTTTCTATAGAAAACTTTTTGTATATTTTAATTCTCCTATAGAATTTTTTTTATCAATAATAAATTTATATAGACTATAAATTTTCTATAGAAAATTTTTTATCGATTTTTTGTAAAAAATTTTAAATCGATAAAAAAATTTCTATAGAAAATTTTTTATCGATTATAAATTTTCTATAGAAAATTTTTTATCGATTTTTTGTCAAAAATTTAAAATCGATAAAAATTTTCCATAAACAATTTTTTATGGATTATAAATTTTCTATAGGAAATTTTTTATCGATTATAAATTTTCTATAGAAAATTTTTTATCGATTAGAAACTTTTTTATCGATTTTAAATAGAAAATTTTTTATCGATTAAAAATTTTAAAATAAAATTATATAAAAAAATTAAAATTGGTAAATGTAATCGATTAAATATTTTCTATATAAAACTTATAATTGATAAAAAATTTTCTATAGAAGATTAATAATCGATAAAAAGTTTTCTATAGAAAATTTATAATCGATAAAAAAATTGTTTGTAGAAAATTTAAAATCCAAGCAAATTTTCTATAAACTATTTATAATAAAATTTATAATCGATAAAAAATTTTAGTAGAAAATTTAAAATCGATAAAAAAAAAATTTTGTAAAAAATTTAAAATCGATAAAAAATTTTTATAAAAAATTTATAATAAAATTTATAATCGATAAAAAATTTTCTATAGAAAAAATTTTTATGGATTTGAAAATTTTTTTACAAAAAATCGATAAAAAATTTATAATTATAAATTATAATCGATAAAAATTTTTTTATTTATAATCGATAAAATATTTTCTATAGAAGATTTTAAATCGATAAGAAGTTTTCTATAGAAAATTTTTAATCGATAAAAAATGTTCTATAGAAAATTTATAATTGATAAAAAAAATTTTGTAGAAAATTTATAATGGATTAAAAATTTTCTTTAGAAAATTTATAATAAAATTTATAATCGATAAAAATGTTTTATGGAAAATTTATTTGTAATCGACAAAAAATTTTTTATAGAAAATTTATAATCGATAAAATATTTGTTATAGAAAATTTATAATCGATAAAAAATTGTTTATATTTTGTATAGAAAATTTATAATCGATTAAAAATTTTGTATAGAAAATTCATTATCGATAAAAATTTTCTAAAGAAATTTTCTAATCGATTAAAAATTTTCTGTATAATATTATATAAAAAATTATATTAAAAAAAATTTTTATGAAAAATGTTGTTTTTTATTTTTAGTACCAAAAGGTACATAAAAATAAAATGTATTTATTCGGCCTTTATATATGTATATATATTCGATTAGAGTTTTATTCTAGTTCGAGGCCCAAAAATATTTCTATTTATGATATTGTCATAATAGAGTATTTTTAATTTATTGCTTTAAAAAAGTTACTATCTCATAGTATGTCTGTACTGATCAGTTTCATCCCCACTAAAGGAATCTTCAGCAGACTTTAGAGAATCATCGTTGGTCAATCAAACATCAAACCAGACATAATATTTGATATATTTCCCAAGTTATATGAGAAGTACTATTATGAAGGTCCGAAATCTGTTTTCCAACAAAAATAACTCTTTAAAGCAAAAATTGTATATATTAAATCACCGTCGGTAACTATTAATATATGTGTTGCTGTTATTTTACAATAACAACAGTGCCTAACCAAACAATAGTGTTGGTAGGATAAGTCGTACTAAACTTTGTGTTAAATGTTGTTTTTTATTTTTAGTACCAAAAGGTACATAAAAATAAAATGTATTTATTCGGCCTTTATATATGTATATATATTCGATTAGAGTTTTATTCTAGTTCGAGGCCCAAAAATATTTCTATTTATGATATTGTCATAATAGAGTATTTTTAATTTATTGCTTTAAAAAAGTTACTATCTCATAGTATGTCTGTACTGATCAGTTTCATCCCCACTAAAGGAATCTTCAGCAACAACAACACATATATTAATAGTTACCGACGGTGATTTAATATATACAATTTTTGCTTTAAAGGAGTTATTTTTGTTGGAAAACAGATTTCGGACCTTCATAATAGTACTTCTCATATAACTTGGGAAATATATCAAATATTATGTCTGGTTTGATGTTTGATTGACCAACGATGATTCTCTAAAGTCTGCTGAAGATTCCTTTAGTGGGGATGAAACTGATCAGTACAGACATACTATGAGATAGTAACTTTTTTAAAGCAATAAATTAAAAATACTCTATTATGACAATATCATAAATAGAAATATTTTTGGGCCTCGAACTAGAATAAAACTCTAATCGAATTTTTATGAAAAATTTATAATCGATAAAACATTTTCTATAGAAAATTTATAATCGATCAAAAATTTTTTATAGACAATTTATAATTGATTTAAAATTTTTTAATATAATATTTACAATCGATAACAAATTTTCTATAGAAAATTTATAATCGATAATTTTTTTATAGACAATTTGTTATCGGCTGTATATATTATATAGACATTTTTTTAAGAACATTTTTATTGATTATAAATTTTCTATACAAATTTTTTATCGATTTTAAATTTTCTATGGAAGTTTGTTATCGATTGTAAATATTATATAGAAAATTGTTAATCGATTATAAATTTTATGTAGAAAATTTGTTATCGATTGTAAATATTATATTAAAAAATTTTTAATCGATTATACATTGTCTATAAAAAACTTTTGATCGATTATAAATTTCCTGTTAATATAAATTTTTTTATTGAAAATTGTTTATAGCAAATTTTGTATTGATTATAAATTTTCTATAGAAAATTTGTTTTCGATTGTCAATATTATATTAAAAAATTTTAAAGCGATTATAAATTGTCTATAAAAATTTTTGGTTGATTATAAATTTTCTAGAAAATTTTGTATAGAAAATTTTTTATTGATTATAAATTTTCTATAGAAAACTTTTTATCGATTATAAATTTTCTATAGAAGATTTTTAATCGATTATAAATTTTCTATAGAAAACTAATGGTCGATCAAAATTTTTAAATAGAATTTAAAATCGATTAAAAATTTTCAATATATGTTCAATCGATAACAATAGAAATATTGTTCAATCGATAGAAAATTTAAAATCGACAAAAAAATTTTATAGAAAATTTATAATCAATAAAAATTTAAAAATTTTTCTATAGAAAATTAAAATTCAAAAAAAAATTCTGTAGAAAATTAAAAATCGATTAAAAATTTTCAAGAAAATTTATAGAAAATTTTTAAAATTTTTTATCATCATTTATTTTCTATAGAAAAATTTTAAATTTTCTACAGAAAATTTTTTTATGGATTATAAATTTTCTATAGAAAATTTGTTATTGATTATAAATTTTTTATAGAAAATTCATTTTTCAACGTAGAAAAATTTTTAGATTCTGAAACATTTTTTAATAAGGATTTATCGGATGCTGAAAATTTTTTCCCAATAGATTATAATTAATTAATTAATATAATTTTTAATATAATATGTTCAATCGATAACAAATTTTCGATAGAAAATTTAAAATCGACAAAAAATTTTTATAGAAAATTTATAATCAATAAAAAATTAAAAATTTTTCTATAGAAAATAAAAATTAAAAAAAAAATTCTGTAGAAAATTAAAAATCGATAAAAAGTTTTCAAGAAAATTTTTTATCATTATTTATTTTCTATAGAAAAATTTTAAATTTTCTACAGAAAATTTTTTTATGGATTATAAATTTTCTATAGAAAATTTGTTATCGATTATAAATTTTTAATAGAAAATTAATTTTTCAATTTAGAAAAATTTTTCAGATTCTGAAACATTTTTTAATAAGGATTTATCGGATGCTGAAAAATTTTTCAAAATAGATTATTTTCAATATAATATGTTCAATTGATAACAAATTTTCGATAGAAAATTTAAAATTGACAAAAAATTTTTATAGAAAATTTATAATTGATAAAAAATTTAAATTTTTCTATAGAAAATTAAAAATCGATAAAAAATTTTCTAGAAAATTTTTAAAATTTTTTATCGATTATTAATTTTTTATAGAAAAATTTTAAATTTTTTACAGAAAATTTTTTATCGATAAATTTTCTATATAAAATTTGTTATCGATTATAAATTTTTTATAGAAAATTAATTTTTCACTGTAGAAAAGTTTTCAGATTCTGAAGCATTTTTAAATAAGGATTTATCGGATGCTAAAAATTTTTTCCCAACAGATTATGTGACATTTTTCCGTATAGAAAAAGTTACAGATTCTGAAACCTTTTTTTGTATATAATATAAAAAATTCTCCGATTCCAAAAAAAAATCGTATAGAAAAATTCTTAGATTCTTCGACATGGAAAAAGTTTTTGATTCTGAGACACTTTCAGGGATCCGGCTATTTTGTTTTGAACTGTATCGTGCCTTCCACAGGACTCAAAATACAGGCATAATGATAAACTCGTTCTCACTTGTATTGGTGTCAAAATTTGGATGATTGTAATATGGTCAACCACCATTACCACATACATTGTAAACCAGTTTCCTTTGCGGGTTGTTCGCTTTTGAACTGAAGATGTAGGAAACATCACTTGACCTTTCTTACCGCTTGCTGGATAAAGAACTCGTAGCAATTAATACTTTAGACTCCCTTGGCGGTTCTTGAACGACGGCTGTTTGGTCTTCGCTCTAATTCATTTTTTAAGCAGAGTGCAGTTTCATTGCTTTTTTTTTGTTAGCTTCCAGTATAAGTCCAAATGTTGATCACAACCTTGAAAAATTTGGCATTTAATCTTCGGGGAATGCCTTTTTAATAAATTATATATAAACACACATTAAATAAAAAAAAACTCGTAATAAAACTATTAAATACTTACTTCAATGTTAGCACCCCTTAAAAGCTTTTCTTCCATTGCAATTTGCAATTTTAAGTATAATTATTTCTTATTGTAAAAATTAAAAAAAATAATTTGATGGGAGATGGAAAATAAAGTACTTAAGTACTTATTTTTTTCTCAAAAGCAAGCATTTTTAAATTGGTCGAGGTAACACTTTACAGGTTATCCCACTAAAAGTATGATACTTTCCAAATAACTTAGGTAAAGATATCAAGTTTACACTTTAAAAAAACCACAATGTCAAATATTTAAATATTATAAAGGAATAAGATTAAAAATGGTGCAACAAAGTGAACTTTGGCATAATACAAAATAAATGGCAATGGCAATTTTAACTCAAACTTTGGAAATTTATATATAACTTGTATATTTTTTTTGAAACCATATAAAAAAAAATTTACCTAAGCTACAGTAGTTATTCTTACACCAGTTATTTTTTTGCGTGTATAAAACTAAAAATTTATCAAATTTGTGATTAAAATCAAAAAACATAATTGTCTATTAATTTAGTAATTGGTATAACAATTTTCTTGATCAGAAGAGTTTCAATCAAAAAATTTATTGCAACCGCATTGAAATTCTTTTTCAACTCTTTCTGTGTAAGAAATAGTGCCTACGGTCAGTACCGTAGTACCGGGAATACCGGTATTCCCGGTTCTCGGTATTACCGGGAAATGGTACCGGTTTCCCGGTTCTTGAATCATTCCCGGTATTCCCGGGAATACCGGTATTCCCGGTTCCGGTTCTGACGGTATTCCCGGGACTACCGGTATGCATATTTTGTAAAATTTTGTACAATTAAAATTTTTTCTTTGCTTTTACAAAAAAAAAATACAAAACATGTGAAAAACACCATTTCCATTTAATTTTTTGAATTTAAGAAAAAATAGTTACATTATTTTAAAATAATTTTACAAACACAACCTTTTACTTTTTAAATACTGATTAAATTGTGTAATTTAAATATGTTATGGTATAGAATTTTTTTGTTTTTTGTGAACCGGTACCAGAATCAGAACCGGGAATACCGGTATTCCCGGGAATATATCTAGAACCGGGAAACCGGTACCAGAACCGGGAATACCGGTATTCCCGGGAATACCGAGAACCGGGAAATGGGGGGCACTAGTAAGAAATACTATAAAAAATAATTAAGTGCCACCCTAATCGACATATGATATGCTAATGAAAAGTATTCAAACAAATTGTATTCAAAAAATACTGTAACAATCGAATGATTTCTTTGATAATTTTATAATTTCGTGTTGTTCTCCTATTAGATTGTCACACTACTTACACCTTATTTATTCTAATTATCGCGCAATTTTCTGTTTCCAAATGATTTTAACATATTACGGTGACATAAAAATTTCGTTTAGATTTTTGATGAAAACAAAAGATTTTACTTCATTCAGGCATCAGGTAAATACACGGATTTTGAGTCGTATACGAAACCTGATGATTTTGGCAGACTCTGTTTGCTATAATTTTTGACTTGAAAATCTCAAACTTTTCTTGCAAACTTTAGAGCCCTTAAATCGTAATAAAAATTAGTTACAATGACTGTGGGCGAAAATATATAGGAAACTTTTTTATAGTAGATGCAATTTGTTAAAGACAAAGTTAACAATACTAAACGTTATTATTATCAAATGAGTATTATTTAAAAAAATGTTGTGTAGGTAATTTATTGAGATTTAATTTAAGCTTAATGGCGTCTAGATTGAGTAAATAATAAAGGTGCTACGAGGGTCGATCTGGAAAATGAAATTATTTATAGACGTTTGTTAGAACATTTTTTAAAAATATTTCCAAGTCGATTTTTTCCAAGTTCAAACATTAAAAATTTTAAAAAAGGTCCAATAGATTTTATTCAGTACACAAATAATTTTTCCAACAACCCAAACAGACAGTGAAATTTGTGAAGCACACTTGAAAAAAATCCACATTTTTTTACCTCTAATTCTTTTGACCATAATTTTTTTTTGTAAACAAAGAAAATATGTTATTGTTTATTAATTTTAATTAAAAGCATCTCCACTAATAAAATATTTGTATCAACTTGTTTAACTTTGAAGACCTGTCAAAGGAAATGGTGTAGTTTGATCATAAAGACAAAATCAGAAACCTACTTCTATATAGATTTGAAAAATTACAAAAAAGGACTTTTATCCGGAAATTATCTATCTGGACCTATGCACTGCGTTGCATACATGCGTTTGACACGACCAGTAAAACAATATTTAATTCGATTTGCAAATCGATTTTTATCCGACGAACAAATTATTTTCATCTGAAAATGTTGAAAATAAAAATTCTCTATAAGAATGGCAGCCTCCCTAATGAACACATAAATGCCGGTAGTAGTTGACTTTTTTTAAAAACGTGATACATGATTTTGAGTAACAGTATATAATCGATCCTAAGTATGAGGTGTTGAGATAGCGTGTTTTCAGAATTTTTTTTTAATACGTTGTGTTCACAAACATTTAAGTGCACCAACATGTATGTAAATGACAATCTACAGTTTGTTGCACTTAAAATATTTAATCAATAACTAATTGTAATGATTATTTAAAATTAAGATGTTTACTGATTGTCAGTTGATTGGTGAAGCCAGCATTGTGTTTCATTAATGCATATGTTTAAAAGTTCATATTTTGTGTACATATGGGGATTTGCGTTCATACATACATATGTCATAATATTTAAGATTTTAAGTAAATATTATTTACTACTCACATATGTATATGGGGCATTCCATCTTAAATCGGTTTTTTTAGAATTTTTAGTACTCTTCAAAACTCATTCCTGGTAAATTTTCAGATTTTTTTGAAATCGAATTGAATTTTCAAAAATACGGATCTTGTTACCTTACTAAAACTTATTTTACTCATAGTTTCTTCAAAAACTCCATTATTTGCCATTTTTTTAAAGCACTTTTAAATCAAAATTTCTAAAAAATTCTTAAAAGTCTTCTAGTATGCGAAAATTTTTGTACCTACTCTTTAATATTTTTGAATTTTTTTTGTTAAAAACTTTTTTGTTGAAACCAGTAAGATCGTGGAATTAGGCTTGTTGCTATTTTTTTTTTTTTGTAAAAATTGTATTGCAGTTTTCCAATTTTTAAATCAGGTTTACACTAAAAACAAAAAACCTTGTCAAATTACTAGAAAAAGTCTCATCATTCCGTTTTACCAATATTTTACAGTTTTCCTTGTTTTTCAACAAAAAATTTTTAATCGAAATTTAATTTTTTTTTTTTGGTAATTTTACATTTTTTTTGTAAATGTCCAACGTAATTTTACAAAAAAATCTAGTTAAAAGAAGAAAATTCCTTGTTAGTTTTATCGCGTCGAAAAAGTTGTAAATTTAATATTATATTGGTAAAAAGCTTGTATAATTACAAAAAAGATCGTAATTTTTTTCTAGAAATTCTCGTAAAATAGGAGGTAGCAAAAAATAAAAATAACTAATTTCTCTTGTCTTTTTAAAGGTTTTTTTTTAGTGTACTGCTCCAATGGTGCGTCCTAGAAGGGTCAATACCAAGACAGACCCTCATTAATTTTTACCCCTAAACATTTTTTCCAAATAAACTTATGTATATTCTATCGCCAATTCCTAAGGGGGCTGTCATACAAAAGGACATTTTATAAAATTTGCTCTAACTGCTCTAACTGCCAAAAGAGTGCCTCCATATTATTTTTTAATCCAAACATTTTCTCAAAAGATTATTAGAGATGGGTGCGTGAGTGAATTTTGACTCACGCACGCCCACGCTCACGAAATAGAAATATTGCTCACGCACGAAATTTTTTTTTCCTGCTCACGTTCACACCGCTCACGTGAGTAACTAAAATGTTTCTCCCGCTCACGAAATAATCACGCTCACCAAGACTCACGAAATTAAAATAAACAAATTTTTATTTTAATTATTTCGATTTCTTGCACAAAAAGAATTTAAATTTCTAAAAACAATCATAAACATTTATTTAAATCACAATTTGGCATTAATTGCCCACTACATTCAATATGATGACGATTTTCTTAGTTGTTGTCTGTTTCAGACGGCAAATAAAAATCACACAAACTCACGAGAAAAAAAAAACTCACGCACGCTCACGCACGAAACTATTTTTCTAATCAAAGCGGACTGCTTTGAAAAATTGTTTTGGGTTAAAAACTAATAGGGGTCGGTCTCAATGTTGTCCCCTCTTGGACGCACCGTTGGACTGGTAGAAGCTGATTATATAAAAGAAATGTATAAAAAATAAAACAAATTAATGAGGACCGTCTGAGGGTTTGAGAAATAGGGCAGGTATTTTCTGAGAAAATGCTTGGATTGAAAAAATACTGTGGGTCGGTCATACATTCTCTAAGGGCATTATTTTGGCAGTTAGAGCGGTTAGAACAAATTTTAAGAAATGTTATTTTGTGTGGAAGCCCACTTAGGAATTAGAGATAGAGTAAAAGTTTATTTGAAAAAATGGTTAGGGGTCAAAATTAATGAGCGCCGGTCTTGGTATTGACACCCCTTGGACGCACCATTTGAGCAGTGGATCTGATAAACTGCAACAAAATTTTTTCAAAAATCAAAAATAGTAATAATCATAATCCCACGATCTTACTGGCAAAATTTTGTAGAATCTTACTGGCAAAATTTTGTAGAATAGTTTTCCACAAAAAAAATTTCAAAAAAATCAAAAATGTTTAAAAATTATGTTTTAATTTTAAAATTTAAAAACTGCATAATATAACACTTTTGAAAAATGTTCAGTATTTTTTTTATAAAAAGTACGTAAAAAACCAAAAAATTAAAAATAAATTGAATTTGGAGCTTTTTGGAAGATGTTCTGAGTAAAAGAAGTTTGAGTATAGAAACAATATTCGTATTTTTAAGAATCTGAAAATTTTAAAATTGACCAAGGAAGGAGAACTAAAAACTGTAAAATTTAGAACATCTAAAAAAAATAACTCAAAGTGTCCTATTTGGCATGTAATGTCCCATAAATGGCATTTCACACCAAATGTCCAGCAAAAAAACATGTGCCCCACGAATTTCTTAATATGTTGTATTTATAGCCCTATATGGAACTAAGAAAATTGCGTTTTTGGTTTTTAAATTTTTTAAAACCTGGGCTTAGGAGTGAGTAGTGTTTAAATATTAAAAAAATGTCAAATTTGTGTTCACTCAAAGAACTGTAAAACAATTTGTCATAAAAGTTCGTCCAATGAAACTTTTTAATGAAGTTTTCATAAATATTATGAAAATTTTCATAAATATAATGAAATGTTTCATAAATACTATGAATATTTATGAAACATTTCATAAATATAATGAAACAGTTTCATTGGACGAACTTTTATGATGAGTTTCATTATATTAATGAAGCTTTTTCTTTGTGTGTTGATTAAATATTTATCAAATTAAAACGGAATGCACCACAATTCCAAAAATTTACATTTTTTTATGGACTATAGCTATTAATTAAAAAAAAATTTATGGAAAATTTTCAGAACCAGTTCTGAAATTTTTAATTTTGTAAAAAAAGTTAATTTATCAAAAATCCGGCCACTAGTTTCTTTTTTATTTGTTTGTCTATCCACACAAAACAAAAAACGACGCCCGGTTTTCGTTTTTTTCTAGAAAATCGCATTTGAGTGTATAATTTCAAAACAATGTTGTAATTTGCTTATATTAGGTGTGTTCCAGAACGTTACCGCGGGTGCCCGCGGGTACCCAAACCAGTCCGAAAAGCGTTCCCGTACGCAAAAATTGGGTAAATGAGAGAGTTTTTGAGAGAATAAATTACTTTCTCATTTTACCGAACTTACCCGCACTTTTTTTGGGTAAATTGGTAACAGTCAGATGTTAAAAAAACAGCTGATTTTTTTTTGTGAAGCTAAATTGGAAATTTAAATAAAATAAAGAACTAAACCAAGGAAATGGGTTTTTTCAATACAAAAAAAGATAATTTGTTATTAAAATAAACTTTAACAATTTGTTTTCTTGTTTAAAGTAATTTTTGTTACGAAAATATTTTAGCGTTATTGGTTTGTTTACATTTTCTATTATTTTGGGCTTGAAATGTGGTTTTTAGCGTTCCCGTACTTTTGTGCATTTTTGTGGTATCGTGAGACGTTTTTTGATTTTCTCTCATTTTACCGAACTTTACCCGGAAAGTTCTGGAACACACCTATTTTGTTGTTTCAACATAGCGAATGAGTAACAAATATTTGTAAAAATGTTACACATACGCTATGTTGAAACAAGAAATTACAAGAAAGTTACAAAATTGTTATGAAACTCTATATATTTAAATACGATCTTCTCGAAAAAAAAAAACGAAAAACGCGCGTCTGAATTTATGTGGATAGACAAACATTAAAAAAATTTAAAAAGAACAAAAAAGGTTGACGGATTTTTGATAAGTTGACTTTTTTAAAAATGGGAAATTTCAGAACGGGTTCTGAAAAATTTTTAAAATAAAAATTTTGTAAAGATAGCCCATAAAAAACAAGAACCCAAATTTTTGAGATTATGGTGCATTTCGTTTAAATTTGATAAATATTAAATCAAGGCAACTCTACACAAATTTTACATTTTTTTCAATATTTAGCAACGCCTCCTAAGCCCAAGTTTTGAAAAATTATAAAACCCAAACCGCAATTTTTTTATTTTCATTTCTGTAGCTGGACAATTTGGTGTAGAATACCTTATATATTCTTATTTGAATGCGTGTCTTTGATTGCTGTTATTTTACCGGCATAAACAATTCTATTGTTGAAAACAATATGACAACAATATTATTATTATCATTGTACGAGTATTACTACCATTACACTCAACAAAAGATATTTAAGATTTATGGTAATTTAATATGAATTTAGTTGGTAAATATCTACGACAAAGGGTTATTTGTGATTTTTACATACGATATGTTGTATCATATTACTTACAGCAAACATATTTGTATTTTTATTTGAATCTAAACTAAAGATTTAAAATTTAGGTGAAAGGAAAAACTTTAAAATCATTTGTAGACTTGTATGGCAACTTAGTTTAGTTAGCTTGAAAATAAAACTATTTGTTAATTGTCTGTCTATATCATTGAAGGCACTCCACATTTTAAAATGTTCCTCTGCAGAGCTCTGTAATATTAATTATATGGTTAATTTTAAACTTTAAGCCAACTTGCAGTAATTGTGTACTTGACCTTCGTTTGTATTAAACTAAAAAAAAAACTCTTTAAAATATATTTTTATCATAAGTGTTTATTACCATTCACACATTAATTTGTATTTGATGTCATATTTTATGATTTGTGATAACTTTACAATAAGATTGTGTGTTAGTTTTTTTACGAATTTAGAAAAAAATTAAAATAGTGCACCTTTAAAATGTATGATTTGCAACAGTAGACAGTTTAAAAAAATACTATTCTACCGTGAAGGATATTAAAACTGCTTAACGTGCAAGGGTGTTTTCATCAAACTGATCTTAGTCATTACAAAATCCATACATTAAACCCAAAATAAAGCTTTCTAGGGTAGCAGGCCTTACGCGATAAATTTTTTTAGGCCTGCTAATTAAAATAGCTTTGGTTTACAGGGAGGTTGGGTTAAATGTATGGAATATAAACCCCTAAACTACGCAGAAAACCAAAAAAAATCACTAAAGTCGTAATTTCGACATTTCGCCCAAAAAAATTAATTTGACAATTTTGTTTTGTGAAAAATAAAATTTTTAGACCTATCAGTTTGGTCTATATGTCGCAGCATGGGCGATATGACAATTACGGTTTTGGGCGATATGCAGAGATTCGAACGAATTAATTCTATTGAGAATTAATTCACAAAAAGTTCAATTCTGTTTTAAAAAGTTTTGAATTATCATTCAACACGAATTAATTCAAAGGCTTAATTCTCAAAGCTTAAATTGAATTGAATTAATTCCCAAGAAAATTAATTCCTAACAAGCTAATCATTCAATTGAATGATCAAAATTATTCATCATTCAAATCTATTACAAATTGAATGATTATTTTTTTATTTCATTCCCTTTGTATTTTCAAAAATGTGTTGCTTGTGTGCATTTTAAGCATCTTCGTGTGTAAACGATTGGCTGTTGACAACATCAATCTGATGTTGAGGGCAAAAGACAGATTGTGAATGACACACTTAATCAGGACCTGCCGACAATCTCTGAGTGAGGTCTTGCGAATAGGGTCATGTTTAAGGCCATAGAGTAAAAATAGTAAGAGTCTTAATGGGAAAAAGTATTGTGAAAACCTTGTTATGAACTCCGATTATCTCAAGGAAGAAAACTTTTTTTCTTCAGTTCCTTTTGAATGTATTCGTTTATTTATCTTTTTTTCTTCGGTTCCTTTTGAATGTATTCGTTTATTTTTTGTTTTTTCTTCGGTTCCTTTTGAATGTATTCGTTTTTTCCTTCAATTCCTTTTGAATGTATTCGTTTTTTTCCCTTTTTTCTTCGATTTCCTTTTGTGTGTATTCTGGTTTTCACTCCCGAGATAATCAGAGTTTACGGCTAAAAATCAAATTTCGAAAAGGGAAGGTTTTTCACCCATTAATCCTCTTACTATTTTTACTCTATGAAGGCACGCACAGGGGTAACTCATGAATAGTAGTGTCAGTAATAACGAAGTCGTTATGTACAGGTGGCAATCTTTTTTTTGGGAACGATTTGGGAATAACGAAAAATAAACATTAAAAGATTTTAAAATTATGAATGAAAATTATTGTTGTGTCACTTGAAAATAAAAAAATACATAATAAAAAAACGAAATGAATATAATTAAATCGAAACAACCAGCAAAATTAAACGAAAAATAAAAGGTAAACAAAATTTCCAGCTTTCCCAGATACCATTTGTAAAACTAACACCACCTTTAAACGTCAAAAAGAATTGACTATTGCCTAGTCTTTATATATTTAAGTTTTTGGGCACGCACAGGGGTAACTCATGAATAGTAGTGTCAGTAATAACGAAGTCGTTATATACAGATGGCAATCTTATTTTTGGGAACGATTTGGGAATAACGAAAAATAAACATTAAAAAATTTCAAAATTATGAATGAAAATTATTGTTGTGTCACTTGAAAATAAAAAAATACATAATAAAAAAACGAAATGAATATAATTAAATCAAAACAACCAGCAAAATTAAACGAAAAATAAAAGGTAAACAAAATTTCCAGCTTTCCCAGATACCATTTGTAAAACTAACACCACCTTTAAACGTCAAAAAGAATTGACTATTGCATAGTCTTTATATATTTAAGTTTTTGGGCACGCATGACCCAATGTTGTATGTTGACTAGAGTTGTCAACTGATTAAGAATATTTTGATTAATCGATCAAACAAAACCAAACTCGTGATCGATTAATTTAAAATTGATGATTTTCGAATAACGAATAAATCGATTAATTTATGTCAATTAATCGAATAATTATTTTTTTTATCGGTCTAGGACTCCATAAAGAATATATATTATTGATCAGCGATGGATTCTAAGACATTCTAGCGATTTCCATCTGTTTGTCTGTCTGTCCGTCCTTCTGTGGAGGGCACGATACAGTCCAAAATAAAAGAGCTATACTTCTGAAGTTTGGCACAATTACTTCTTATGGTCATAGGCTGGTTAACTTCAGAGATGTTGTGATGATGTTATGATGAAAACATCATATGAGAAGAAAGGTTTTTTTAAATACCTATCCAACACAACCTTGTAAAACTCAGCTTTGTTAAATATTTTTTCCACGAAAATGTGTAAATTTTGAGGTCTATTTGTGAGAAGACATACCCCTATGATATACATATGAATACAAAATAATCCTTATTAAATTTAAGTCGACACGTATTTTTGCTCTAGACGATATTCCTCTAAGTTCGGGAATTATTGGAATTTTTTTGAAAGTCCACAATTGTTTTATAGGGGGCAACAAAACTTTTAAACACTGATATGGCCGATAATCTGAGATACCTTAACCTTAAAATCGTCTCTTTTATTTATATTTTAAGTTTCAGGCAAATCGGTTCATAACGGTTGGAATACCTTCCTTGTCAGGTATAACATTTTTAAAATTTTTATGTATTTTTTGTTAATAAAATATTAACTAGTAGTATTTGAATTATTCGAACAAAGTTGAAAGGCGAATAATTGACAACTTTAATGTTGACCCACATGAATGTGGAACCAACAGTGTCATCTGTACTTATGGGTGGTATAGGAATCGAGGAATCGGACACTATTGATGTTATGGGCATGAAAATTCTGTCCGATGTACGTTGGAATTAGCACGTTTTTCAAGTGTAAAAAGAAGCAGTCAAGTATCTTGGTTTTTTAAACCGGTGTAAGAAGTACTTCACCTCATCCGATCTCTTAACTATTTATACCACCTACATCCGACCGAAGATGGAGTACAACTCCCATATACGGGCAGGGGCTTTAAAGTCTATTTTGGAGCTTTTGGGCCGTGTGCAAAGGAGGACGTTGATGCTTATCAGTGACAATAGAGAATCTAACTCTATTGACTCACTGGAGCATTGTCAAAATTCGTTTTTTCAAGTTAAATTTTTTTTTTTTTTTTTTAATTTTGACCAAAAAAACCTACCATATCGGCCCAGTGTGCACTCTAGTAATGAGACCCTTAATAAAACCCTAATCGACTAAATATCTCCAACATGATTTTATTATGTTTATTTGATAATAATTAATTAAATGTTTCACATAATTTGCGTAAACAGGAACAATAATTGCATATAAATTGTTCCAATTGATATCAAATCAGATTGTAAATGGTTTTAGTTGATTTATTTCTCCGACGAGTATTAAACTTCACAATAAAGATTTTATGATTAGAATATTTTTCGTAAATTTTTTTTTGTAGATAATTAAGTATTCCAATCACAGTTTAAATTGGTTAAATTAAATTATGTCATTTATTTTTGGAACTTCGAATATTTTTTAATTACAAAATAATTTCCTTAAAACAATATTTCAATTAAAAATAATAATTTCTTTAATTTAAATTTAAAAATATTTTTTTTTTAATTAAACAACTACTGTATAAAAAAAAAGAAATCGTGCATATTTCTATGTATATAAACACAACCAAACAACATTATCTTTAAAAATATTTACACGATTTGAATATTATTTAGTTGAACTTACCTGAAATACAAAGGCAAACATTTGAAATGTGGGTGTAATTTGAAATAAACTTAAAATAAATGTCCATACAAAGTTCCATTTGCCATAATGACCAATATAGTTTGAGATTATATCACTATCGACATCGTCGCTAAGATTTCTTTTTAAATTATCCGTATCCGTATTATTCTGATTGACCTTAATAAAGTCCTTTTTTAGATCTTCGGAATGTCTACGAAAATCTAAAGATATTACACTTATTTCGGGCGTACGAGCACCTTTACCATCGCGATAACCACCGTATAGATTTGATTCAACACTGCCGCGATTCGAACGAGTATCCAAATCGAAATTTAAGGATCCTCGCCTTAAAACACCACTCATGATAATTGTTTAGTTCTTTTCAAGTATTTTTTTAATGATTTATAAAAATTCTTTTATCATTTATTGCCAACAATATAATGTTGGTAGTGTAAAATATTAATGTAATTATTATTATTTTTTTTCTATTTGTTTTTATTATTATTTCAAGTTGTTTAATGTTCACTGTTTAAAGGCTTTCAACGATCTAATTTTGATAACGGTTTGTTTAGTTGTTATAAACTTTAGAAAAACACATTAAACGTGATTGTACTTAAAGACAAACAAATCGTTTGAATGACAATTGAAACAAGTTAACAACACTAGCTCAAAAGTTGTTTACTGGTTGACTTACCGATTTCAAGCTCTTTTGGTATATCCGTTGAATTTAAATGTTTAGTTAAAGCTTTTTTAAGCTTTCTTATCAAACATTAAACCTATGCACTATGGGCTAAAGAATACCATAATTATGTTGATTGCATTTTTGTTTTAATATTCAAAAAGTTAACTCTATCCGAAATACTTTAAAATAGTTTACAATACAAATTAATAATAATTTTAAGAATATTTTTGTAAAAAGCATTTTCAGTAAAATTTTTCTTTACAAAAATACAAAGTTCTAATTTTGAAACATAATATCGTTCGGAAGATAAAGCATTATGTCTCCGCTAGATGGCAGAGCAGACAAATGCCATAGTAATCTATTTTTTTTAATTCAAATAAAATTTTCAGAAAAACAGCTTTGAAATACAATTTGAAAAGCAAATGCAACTTTTTAAAATGTATTCACACTTGAAATTGGTGTATATTTATTTACAAACTATGTTTCTTAATATTTCAGAAGTCATCGAATTAATTAAAAAAATTTCCTATTAAATTTCAGATAATTTCAAATCTGTTTAATACACACTGTGTATATCAAAATTATTTCTTGAATTTATTAACTTATTTGAAAATGTAATACAAACATTTTTCTATATTTTGGAACTTGGAAAATATATTACAGAAACTACCTTTTATTTTTATTTCAGAAGTAAAAGTTCTAAAATTTCCATTAATTTTTGCCCCCAACATTTTTTCGGAA